>JAJKLI010000010.1:0-1486892 GCA_023159215.1 Xylariaceae sp. AK1471 | reverse complement strand
ATAATTATAAAATCGTTTTAGTATATTTTAATAAAAATAGCTATTGTTTTATTTAATTTTAACATTATTTATTTTTAATTAAAGTATTTTTTATATAATTATATATTTAAAATTTTTGTTATAATTTTAAATGTTTATAAAAAGTTTTATAGTTTTTTTTGTTTATAATTTAATTATTATAGTTATTATTTCTTTTATTTATAGTTTAAAATTAATAAAACCCGTTTTTTTCTATAATATTTAAAAAAAAATTAAATTCTTTAAATAAAATATAGTTTGTTTTATTTTTAATATTTATAATAGTTTATAGTTTATATTTATTATATTTATAAATAATAGTAATATATATATTAAAATTTAGATTTATAACCTTTAAAAAAATTAAATTTTTTAAAGTAGCTATTAACTTTTTATAACTTTTTTTTATTATTTTTTAACTATTATATCGTATTTTTTTAGCTTTTTATTATTGCTTTTATTTCTTTTAATTTACTGGAAATAAAGTAGCTTGCTTATACTTTTTTTTATTTAGTATTTTTTATAAAGATTTATGTTAAAATTCTTATGTTAATCTTTTATTTTTAAAGTTTTTTTTATAAGCTTTAATTTTAGCTTTATAATAGATTTTATATACATTTATAATATAGTTATAAGTGTTAATTCTTTTAATTATATATTTTTAAAAATAATAAAAGTTTTATTTAAAACCAGAAATTTTTAATGATTATAATATACTAGTATAATTTATTTAATTTTTTCATGTAAATAAAGTATTTATTATAAAAACCATATTTTTTTGTTTTTTATTATATAAACTAAATATTTAAAAGGTTTTAAAACTAGATAAATCTAATATATTATATTTTTTTTTATAAGTTTTGTGTTTTTTAATTTTTAAATTATAACCTTTTATTAAAGTATTATTTTAACTTAATAAGTATGATTTACATTTTTAATTTATATAAAAAATATATTTATATAAAAGTCCGTATATTAATTCTAGTATATTAAAGTGTTATTTACATGAATTTTTAAATATATGTTTTATAGGCGTTTTTTTTTAATATAAGCGTGTTTTTTTAATTTTTTTTTTAGATTTATTCGTTTATAAATATATAACTATAGTTTTATTTTAATGTTATATTTATATACTTTGTTTTAAAAATTGTTTAAATTTTTACTTATGTTTTTTAAGTATAAAAAATAGTTTATATAAATATAATAAATATATTTTGTTTTATATACTTATAAAGATTACAATAGTTTTATATAAGTTAAACATGCTTGTTTTTTAATTTAATATATATTATAAATAATTATAATGTTTATTTTAGTTTTGTTTATAATTATAATTTGCTTGTTTTAATTAGTTATTAAAACCTGTTTTTTAAAAACTTACTTACACTTTTTTTTTTTTTTAAATTGTTTATTTTTTTTATTAAATACTTTGTTTTATTATAATTATAGCTCTTAATTTCATTTATATTACGTTTTATTTTTTAAAGTTACATTTAGTTTTATAAATCTTATATAAGTTTTATAAGCTATAGTAGTAGTTTTAATTATTGTATGTTTTTTTATAACATTTATAGTTTTTTTAATTTTACTTTTATATTATTATTAATATAGCTTATTATTAATTTTAATTCTTTATATAATAAACCTTTTTAGTTTATTTAGTTAGTTATTTTTATAGAGTTTATTTTTAATAATATTTTTTTGTTTTTAATAAAACATAGTTATTAAAGCGTTTTTATTGATTTATCATGTTTATAAAATAATATACTTAAATTTTAACATATAAGTTAATATTAGTTTTTTGTTAAAGTATTATAAGTTATTGTTTAGTTTATTGTTTTTTATTATAATCGTTAAATATTACTTTAATAATTTTTTTTAAATTTTATCTAATTTTTAAACAATTCTTTGTTTTTTTGTTTATTATTATTGTTACTGAAATAATCGTTTAAAATAAGTTTAAACTATTTTATAGCTGGTCCTATTAAAAAGCTAGTAGTATATAGCACTTTTTTATTGTTTTTATTTATTTATGTTTAATAGAACTAAAAATAAGCTTTTATTTAAGTTAAAAATACTTGAACAGATTTTTTTCCGTTATACTTTTATAGTTAAAATTTTATATAGTTTTTTATTCTAGTTATAGTTTAGTTTTATATTAATACTTATATTTTAAGTTATTAATTAACGTTTTTAAGTTAAATAATATGTTTTGTAATAGTTATAAACTATTTAGCTTTAATTATAAGTTAATTATTAGTTAGCGTTATTATTATATTATATTATTTTATATGTTTTTAGTTATTTTATTATTACTTAAAAACGTAATTAAAGTGTTATAATCAAGTTTATAGTATATAAATATAATATAAGTTATAGTTATTGTTTATATTAATAACTTAAAGTAGTATTAATAAATGTTTTATTAAAAACATATTATTATGTAAGTATAATAATTAAAAAAAAACTAATATATCGTTACGCTAATTATATTAGTTATAAAAAGGTTATTTTTATTTAATTTTTTAAAAGATTATAAATATTTAAATTAATTATTAAAATAAAGATTAATTAAATATATAGAAAATATTGTAAACTATATAGATTTTTTTTATATTAATTCTTTAAAATTGTTTTACTTTTAAGTAATATTGTTATTTTAGCTTAATAAGTTTTACAGTTAATTTTATTGATTTATAAATCTTACTGTTTTAACTAATAATTTCTCACGTGATTTATTTCCTTATCGTTTAACCTAGAGTTATTTTTATAACTATACTTTTATTTTAAATCTAATGATTATTAAGCTTGCTAACAGGCTTTTTATTATTAGTTTATAATATAGTTATATTAATTAAAAAAAAACTAATAAATATAACAGGTATAAAAAGTGGATTTATTGTTATAAAAATATATTATATACTTTATACTTTAATATAATAGTTTATATAAGGTTATAAAAAGCTTAAACTTTTTTTTAATTAAATATTATTATTATTATTATTATTATTATTATTATTATCATTATTATTATTATTATTATTATTATTATTATTATTATTATTATTATTATTATTATTATTATTATTATTATTTTATTGTTGTTATTATTTTATTGTTGTTGTTATTATTATTAAATTTAAAGTTAAGTATAAAAAACTAAACAATAAAAATAAAACCCAGTAATATATAATGTTTAAAGAAAATTTAAAAAACAAATAAATTAATTAAAATTATAAAAAGTTTATTATAAAAAGTTAAATGAAAACTTAAGCAGTTTTAAAGATTAAGAAAATACGCTTATATAAAAAATTTAAAAAACAAAATAATAAAAACTAATATTAACAATAAAAAGTTAAAATATGTTTAAAAATAAAATAACAGTGTTTAATAAAGTATTATTTTAGTTTTGTTTATAAATTAAGGATAAAACTTAAATAAAACAGCTTTAAATAATAATTTAAGCTTTTTATTAGTTTTTAATCAAGATTTTATTTTATTTTATAAAAAAGTAAATATAAATAAATAATTTTAAAGCTTAAACTTTATAAAATATTTAATTTATTAAGTATATTTAAATAATTTTTTATTAATTTTAATAAGTTTATTATTATTTATTATATAGACTTTTTTTAATTACTAGGGGTTTTTTTTTCTTTTAAAAAGTTAATAATAAAAGTTTTAAAAAAGTATAAAAAACCTAATTCTAGTAAAATAAAAATATATAAACTTATTGTTTTTAAAACTCTAAAAAAAGCTTTTAAATTAATAATTATAAAATATATTAACTATTGCCTTAAAATTACTAGTTATTACTAAAAATCTTTATAACAGCTTAAAAACCCTAGTTTATTTAATCTATAGTATATATATTATTAAAAAAGATTAAAGCTTATAAATAAACAAATAAAAGTATTTATAAAGTTATAATATTGTTTATTATAATAAACTAATAAAATGTTTAATATATAAAATAAAAATTAATATTAATAATAATAAAATTAAAACCTAGTTAAACAAACTAGTATATTAAACTTAAAATATTATATATTATAAAGTTTATTATTATTATAATAACTGTTTTAATTAACAGTATTAAAAATTTTAATAATAACGATTTAAAAATAAAACCCATAAAGTATTTAGATTTTTATATAATTATAAAGTAAAATAAACTATTTAATAAAAATATATATTTATTAACTGTTAATGTAAAAATTAAGTTATTAATATATTATTATAATTATTTTATTAAATAAATGTTTATTGTTTTTTAAAACGTTGTTAAAAAAGCTTTATTTTAACTTTTAACTATAAATATAATATATTATAATTTTAATAGTTATATTAAATAAAAGTTATATAGATATAAAATTATATTGTTAAATTTACTTTCAACTTTATTAATAGTTTAATATTTAATAAAATAAAAAACTTAAAAAAACAAATATTAAACTTTAATAATTTAGTTTAAATAATAATTCTTTAATATTAATAATAACTATATTATAAAAATTAAAAGTAAAATAAATTAAAATAATAGTTTGTTTAAATAATATTAAAACTATTATAATTCACTAATAAATAAATATAGTTTATATATTAATATAATTATTTTAATAATAAAAATAAAAATAAAAATAAAAATAAAAATAAAAATGAAATAAAAGTAAATTAAACTTATAAAAATATAGTTGTTTTAATAACACGAAATAAAAATAAAAATAAAAATAACCTAAATATATATTAAGTTAAAAATAAATTACACTAATATATTAATGTTTTAATAACACTTAAATTTTTTTTAAACCCCATTATATTTAGTATAATAATATAAATAAATATATTATTTATTATAATATATTTCTTAAAAGTTATATATATAAAATAATTATTAATTATTAAAACTAAGTTATAAAACTATAATACTTTTACATTTAATTTATAACTTTTTTAAGCTTTAGTTTTATATTAAACTTATTATAAAACTTATTATAAAACTAATTATTTTTATATTTAATTTAAAAGCTTTTTATTTATTAAAAAAACTTTTATATAAAAACTATTACATTTTTTATTTATTGTTATATTTATTTCTTAATATACAATAAAGTGGCTTTATTTCATTATATTTACTATAATATTAATCACAGTATTAATTATAATCGGTTAATAATTAAATAAACTGTTTATAATAAATACACTTAAGTTATTATATCTACTACACTATTTATATAATACATTAATAATATATGTTAACTTTTAAGCTTTTTAGTATTATTTTATAACGCGTTTATTGTTTTACAGTTCTATTATTTCTATATTTTCTTTTTCCATGAAACACACTTTGAAATTTGTCAGTTGTTAATGCTTGGTCGTCTAGTTGAAATAGAACCGCGAATTTCATGGTCTTCATCCTCTACTCTATGCATCTCGCTCCCTGGTAGTCGCACAGCTCGATCAAGCGCAACCGGTAGCCCTCTATGCCTTCCTCTTAGCATTACCGCACACAAGACTAGTTTTGATCCCGGGTAGAGCCCGCCGCTAAAGCTGTACGCCTCATTGGGAAATCCAATGCTAATGCCTACACATCCATATGCAGAAACGACCTCGAACACAACGTTGAAAACAGAGACTGCGATAAACAACAATTAGCCACTCTACATTTTGACCATAAACCGAGGTATCGAGGCCCGTAGCCTCCACTGGGGTATACTTCCCGTGGCAGAGTCGAGGAGCTTAATCTGGGAACAACCTACAAGTAACAGGATCTTGAAGAAAGTGGCGCGTCTCAATGGTCATGATAGCGAGTACGGCTAGTACAAGCCACCATAAATCATGCGAGAGTTGACCCCTAATCTGGTGGCTGATGAAGCTGATTCGGCTCTCATTTAGGTCGTCGTTTTCTGCATGGTGGCGGTTTGGCACTGCGCCCACTCCATGCCACTCCGAAAAAGTTCGATGGAGCAACCTGCTGAGGAATTCGCCGTTCCCCTCCGTGCGACGGCGTGACAATGGGCGGCTCGGGGAATCATCGCCATAGCCATGCCCGCTGTCGTATATACCAAGCGACCGTTCCTCGTATACATTGGAATGTCTCATAGTGATTACGACGGGGTAAACTGCGATATACATCATAATGACATAAAGAACCTGAAGGCCAATGTAGAGAGTCGGAATCGAAACCACGTAAAATCCACCGGAGCGCACGGCTGCCAAGCTAATCAGTACCTCAGGTGACGAATCTAGGTCTCGCTGGCTGCTTACCGAGTGCCTGGAAAAGGCCGTCGATAACTCGAGAGCCCGGAGGTATTCCATCAAGGCTGGGATTACCAAAATTGAGAATCTCAAAAGCTACCCAATCAGTACCGTTGAGAATGAACAGCATAAAGACGAGCCACCATGTCTGTCGTTGGGGGAAAAGATTCGTGTATACCCGGCGCGGGTACTTGAGAATGTACTCGAGCGTCGCCTTCCATTCAACAAAATCGTGGGGTAAAGAAACGAGCTTCAAGATTTCGAGGCTGCACCAAATACACAGCCTCAAAAATATCGGATACGCCGTATTTCCGGCCAGTATCAAGGCCCCCATGACAATAAGAACGAAATAGCTACTACCATAGGGAATCATGTTCAAGTCCAAGACGCTCACTATAAAAATGACAGTTAGCTGGTCTCCTGTGTAAGTTATCGATCTCGCGCGGCACTCCCGGGAACAATGAGAAGGTGTTGATAGATCTAGAGCCGATGCAAGCTGCAAAACAGTAGATACGAAGGTACCAGAAGTCACATACTGCCACTGTTGTTGAATGCAGACACGCCGTTGAAGATTCCGTTCCACCAAGGCGAAATAGCGTTGTCCAGGGCAGGCTGCGGGTTGTTATTCGCAATCCAGGCACCGAGGGCCAGGCTGCCGAATAATTGCCAGGAAACAAAATATACAGGAACGATGACGGATAGTAGTCGGAGGGCTCGATATTCTGTGCCGCCCAATTTTTCTCGCTCTTCGCTCGTGAGTCCATGGAATTGAGCATTTCTCCCAACCTTGTGGGTTCCGAGATAATGGCCCCCTTCAGCTACCATGGCAGTGGTCAGTGTGGGGGAAGAAGATTCGGCATTGGAGTGATGTCTTTGCACGACACCTTGCCTGTGAGACATGGAAGACGTGACAGCCCTCCCAAGAGGCTCTTCGGCGAAAGCAATGTGCTCAGAGGTCGTAGAAGAAGCATAGATGATAGTGTCTCTCCCCGTTACACTGCCATCGGCCATTGGTTGGTGGGCTTCTTGCCCTGTCTCCGAGATGACCTCATTTGGTGGAGAGTCTGGGTGAGGCAGGAGGGCGTTCTCAGGATTCTCGCGAGGAGCGGTAAATTGAGGAACGATAGTAGATACTGGTCTCCTATTGGCAGGGGCAGAGATGGGGAGTATGGCAGCGCCTCCTCGGTGGTGAAGTTGGGGCGATTCGGACAGGAGAAATTGAGCCGAGGGAGCTGTGGCTGAAGCATTCCTACTCCTTCCCAAGGACTTGAGCCGTTGGGCTATTGGTAGCAGTGTTAGACTCGTGTTCTGGCGGTCATGACTGCGCTGGCGTTCTTTCTTTACGATCTCCTCAAAGTGGCGCTCGAAGGCGTGCTTGCGTATGAGGACGGTCCAGATGCTGACCCAAATAGAGCTACCAATAAGGATCAACAACCAAAGCAAGACTTGTTGCCATGTCGTCATCTGGCTCAGGTTGACGGTATTGAGGCCGGCCTCGGTCATGGCGGATATGACAAGGAACAGGCTATCCACATAGGAAATGGTAAGCCGGGGGTTGGAAGAGCTCCAGAATACAAGCGAAGCCAACAGAGAGACGGCGATGAAGTAAGCATCTACTATTGATGAGCGGTTCGTTCTATTATAGGTTTACACCTTCATCATCCCCGGCTCCCTTTATCCACCCCCATGCGAGCCATAGCAGACCGGGGATGGAAGAAGAAAAGGTTGGTCAATCTAGGTTACGTACTGAGGAAGAGGCAAAGGTCAGTCTACACATGGAACAAGATTAAGATTTGACTGGTGTTGGAGCACGTTGGATCAGTGAGCAAGGTGAGACATATTGTATACTTACCAGTGTATTGTGATAAAATTCAGGGGCGGTAGAAGCGAGCGAAGGGAGCGCATCATGATCAGCAGAGATGGCAGCGCCAGCTACGTAGGCGGTCAAAATAAATGAGACGCCCAAGCGCAGCAGTGAAGCAGAGCAGAGCAAGCAAAGCGGGTGGGATTCGAGAATGTTGAACTGACAGGCATGCGTACGGGGGAGCAAACTCCCCTCGCAGACAGCCTACGGTATCTACACGTGTAGCAGAGCAAACGTGTGTTATGCTGCTTCACTTGGCAGAACAATTCAGCCTCATTGGCCCATGCGGTGGTAAGGGGGATATATGGCCTTCGCTTGATATCTTGAATCGGTATTGAATTTTATATGTATCACTGGGCAAGGGTGAGACTAAAGATTTATACTGGATTAGCTTATCTACAGATTACAACATGCTGGGTGCCGTGCCGTGGTCTAGGCTAACCTAGACAGTTCACGGACGGATACAACAAGGTTTAGCACTCCCGATTCGGTTCATCATGGAATGCCGGGGCTCGGATCATTTCGTTAGTGCCATTTAATTCCCTTTTTTAGCGCCATAGCCGTTCGAATGTGGCTACCTACGACAGGCGAGGCAAAGCTTATATTTACCTACTCAGTACCCACACAGGTATGCCAGGTATCTAACATCTGGGTAGTCTAGGGAGACAAGGGAGACTAGGGTTGAGAAGATACGGGAAGACATTTGAGGTGATTACTTTTTAAGTATTCATTCATTCATATATGCTCGATACTGACTTGCCAACTCTACCCAGTAGGTTGGCAGACCGACACATCATCCTCTTCAATCACAGTATGAATGTAAATTGCCTGCCCTAGGCGGTTTCGGGACAGATCGGTGAAGCGGCTTTATCCATGTCCACCTCTATGGTTATAACACTACTCCCCAACACTCGAGTGTCATGAAGTGCTAGACCGCTGGCTATGTGACTTTCTAGCCGCATCGTCTTCTCGCGTATTCAGGAAGCGTCGCTTGTCTAGCTAAGCTTGCATTTTACTTTTTTCCCTCCCCGTGAATCTAGAGTTCGTTATGTTCCTGGCCGTCGTCAGAATCCATCAATACGGTGCCAATAACTTCAGCTGCCTCGCCAACTTTCTCGGCGATCTTCCCAGCAGCACCCGTCTCCGCCGCCGTCTCCGTCTCGTCGCTACTCGTCGTGGCCTTTGTTACGATTGACTCGGGTTTGGGAACGCCTTTGATGCCCATAAGTTCCGTCTCGAAAACTACCCCATAGTCAGATGTCCGTCGCTGTTGCGTGCTCATGGTGTTGATTAGGGGCACCTACTCAAGGTAGAGCCGGCAGGAATGGGGCCCATTCCCCGGTTTCCGTATCCTAGCTCTGGGGGGACGGTCAGTGTCCTACATTGAACAGTCAGCTCTTGTCGAGGTGTCGAGTGCAGTTGAAGACAAGTAGCTTGCCTCTTCTCGCCAATGCACATGTCCAGGAGACCTTCTTCCCACCCCTTGATTACTCTGCCAGCTCCAATCTGGAAGCCGAAGGGTGTATTACGATCGTAGCTGGCATCAAACTTGTTGCCATTGGAGGCCAGAGTGCCTCTATAATGAACCTCAATCGAGTCCCCCTTCTGGGTCTTCCGATCGCATTCGACAGGCAGGGTCACATCGATCTCGAGGTCAGAGCCCAGGGCACCGACAGCAGCAGACGCGAGCAGCGTTAGGGAGCAGAGTAGGCGGTACATGTTGGGAGATGGCTAAATACCAATGTCAATTCTCGTTGTCGTGGTTGTTGTTCGTGACACAAAATAATATTCCGTATCTTGTGGGAGTGCTGTCCAAGTTGTTTATTTGGCGGTGTAACTGTGAACACGTAACGGTGATCCCATCCAGCCACCGAGTAACATCAATAGAGATCCACATCAACGAGGGGAAGCTACAGAAGGTGAAGGTGGGGGGGGGGACGTTTCTGCACCCGACGGCCAGCTGCATTTCATTGCCAAAAGAGAGAGTGACAGACGATATCGATAACAGCATTGAGAAGGATAAGGATAAGATCTGTGTAATCTACGTACTGTTTCCATCATCCGTACATTATTATACTACACCCAATCGTACCTACTATTACTTTTTTCACAGCTTTGGAAGCTCGCTATTGTACCAATGAATGAGAGATTTTTTGACCGAAAATACCAAGAAAATTATTCTTACTGCGCAAATAGGGGCTGTGCGTTCCAGCCTGATTTGTCTGCCCTGTAGCAGTGTGCGCATTTGCGCCTTTGCTGTATGTAGATTCGGGACTTTATCAGCCGCCCCCAAACAGACACCGAACCACGCCTTGCCTAGATGGTAACCATAGCATGCCGACAACAATGTGAATACTGTCCATCTATGCGTACAGTTTTCCATTACCTACTCGGCGGGTCCGTAGTGAGAATAGGGTCACATCAGTCATCATTGCTGCTACCGACTAGGTAGGCTGGTACTTGATAGGCTGACAAAGTAGCCTCGAAGGCACCTCTTCCAGGCAGCCACCGTGCCTGATGCTGTGCTGTGCGGTGCTGTGCTGTGGCGAATAAGACCAGTGCCCTAGAGAAACTCATCCGTTACCTACAGAAGGTATCCTGTTTGAGGTGAGATGCTTTGCCAATCACGGCCAGACTGTCTTGTGCAAATTATCGGCAACGCCGCCCCCTACGCTGTGTGTCTCGCACGTCGTAGCTTATAACACCGCCCCCAACTAATACCACATGGACTTAATAACGATGAATCTGGTTAAAATTATGCAGGTAGCTCTCGCGGGTTGAAGAGATACCAATAAGGTTTGTTTGTTTGTATACTGGCTCGATAGCTAACTAGCTTATGGTTACACGCCCCTCTGGTTCGTGTGTGCTGAAAGGGTCACCGAGATCGTCTTCTTTCGGTATGCCTCTTCTCCAAAAGGGGCCAACACAAAATCATACCGTTGGAATATCTGCCTAACCTCTACTAAGGTTTATTTCATCGCCCCAGCGTATCCACCATCACTGGATGGTCTACCCTATATCCCGCTGCTGCCTCACACAAACCTGAGGCCCCTTCAGCTAAACATGGACCTTGCATGCCTCGATTGAGTCACGCATCCCCATCTCGTGCTCGACGTTAGCTTGATTGACCGAATCGTCCAGTTGTTTTCATTCAGCCCAGAGATATGCCTGGGGCACTGGTAGTGGCTCGGCTATTGCCCATATGGCCTTCGCCGCTGGGAATGTTACTTGCCCTCATGTCTGCTGGCTAAGGCACTCACTCTAATATGGCGACGCTTATCTTGTCCGCGACATGAACTTTTATCACCTCTCTGGGCTTTGGGAAATGTACAAAAACCCTGGGATCCCTCAGTTCCAAAAATGCCAATTCTAGTCTCGAACTTCCATCTTCTCTAAAGTATCTTCTCCGCCACGTCAAGCATTGATCAATTGGCAATTTCCCAATTGCTATACTCCCTCGTCACATATATATCCTGCTGGGTCACCATCCACCTGACTGCAATCGCCGCTTAGTCCCTCTCCGCTAGTGTTTCCTACTACACATCACCATGTCATCCCGTAACAGTTCCTTCGACTCCCGTGGCTCGTCTGCTCACTCCACTGTCGTCCGTCAAGATATATTCCGAGCCCACAAGTCGGGTATGTGTTGACAAGTTCTCTTACTTTATTTAGGAGATAGTCAAAGCTAACACGCGTTTTTTTCTCAGAAAACTACCAGGGCGGACGGGTAGAACGGATAACTTCAACTTCACACGGTGGACAAGCAGTTACCACTCTCAATCATCGTGCCAGGGGCTGGGATAGAGATGCTCCAACCCCAGACTAGTGAGTAGCCCCCACCCGATAGCAACATCTGCCCTGTGTATCTTTACACTTTGAACTATTGCTGACATCGGACCTATCCAACAGTAGCCAGACATCATACAAAAGGGATAGGTAGAAAGCCAGTCGGCCTCGGGGAGCTACGGAGCTCTATGACCTCCTCCCCAACATCATTTCGACTTGAGGAGGGCTTGGTTGCCATGAGATGCGAATCGGGGAAACAGCGCTGAGAAACAGCGTTCATCATAGACGGTTCAGGCTGCCTTATATCTTAATTTGGGGGGTCATGGCCATTTCGCCGCAAGGCGTACTTTTTTATATTCAATGCATGGCAAATGGTGTTACTTGGTAGCAGGCACAGCATTGATAATCTCCTATCCAATTCACATACAAGCTAGAAATAGAAGAAACAATAATCGAACATCGACTATCAATCGTCCAAGTTAGTGTAGCTGCTCCCGTGACTCGAACTTCAAGCGGTTCGCCGAATGCAAGCCCTATTGGCCCAGGTACACCTCTAATCTGTACTGGGTACCTGCAGCGTGCATTGTGTCTCAAGAAAACAGGCCGATGTGCGCAATGTACCCTCATCCAATCACGGGCGCAGTATAGAAGAGGGGTTATCCATCAATGCAACCGACCAAGTGGGATGGAGGGATACACGAGCCTCGCTCCACGTGGGAAAGCCAAGTCAATCACGCCATGCATGTTGTTGTGCTGTCCATGTCCAGAAGTAGCGTATTTCGGTAGCCGAGCAATGGAAGTTGAGCCCGGCGCCGTTAATCGCATCCTTGATCCTTCGGAGCGGGTTAGCCGTTACGATTCAGCTGCCTTATATGGGCTCCGTGTCTATGAAAATACTCGGACTCTTTTTCCGGCCGGGGCGTGGAAGCTTATCTATGGAGAGGGAGGGGTAAGGAAATAAAGTCATTTAAGTGCGCTCTATTACGAAGAGTATTCGTCGGGCTATAAAGCGTCTACTTCAAAGAGAGCGGTGGGCGAAAGGAATCAGTAACGTTCCGTTACTTCAGATCTAACCAGCCGCTTGGGGGATTGATGACAGGCCATTTAATCTAAGATGGGTACGAAAGGCTGGTCCGTCTGAGTCTGAAGACAGACGATATAAACATTACTCCCACGGCCTGCCGTGTTACTATTCAACCAGCTCAACACCTACCAAAAACACGGCATAGTAGCATCCATCACATCACCTCAGCCACGATGATAAGAGTCTTGCTCCTCCTCAAAGTATCGTGACATCTCGATCCCCGAGTTGTGATATCCACACTTGCCGTAAAATGGTTCGTTGCGCGGACCACAATTCAAGATACTCTTGTAGCAGCCGACAGCGACAGCCACGGACTCGAGAGCTTGCATCATCTTCAAGCCGAGGCCCTTGCCTTGGTGCTCCTTGGCCACTTTCAGCATCAAGAGTCAGTATTCTCACTTTTAGTGGACTGTGCGCGGATCTCTGGACAAGTATACAGAGCTCCTGAAACACAGACACAAACACAGACACATCTATACATGCAGGACAGGAAACTTCCGCCGTTGAAATCGGCCAAGAAAAGGAAACGAAGACGAATCTTGGAATTAACCCACCAGCGATCTCCTCGACGTGGCCACATTTGCCATGGTTATGTATGCTAAGCAGCGATGTCAGACGGCAGATAGTAGAATATCTTTTCTTCAATTCCGAATGAAAAGCAGAGGTCTTTAAGAGGCATGCAGGAGCGCACGAGAGGGGAGACAAAGACATACAACTTCTTCTCGACAACCAGACACCCAGTACCGACAACACGACCCTGGTACTCAATGATAGTAAAGAAGTACGTGTCCTTAGCAGCGGCCATCTCGTCAAACTGCTCGTGAAACTCAGACTCTTTGGGGTCGCCAACCCAGGTCAAGACCCTGAGACAGTCATAGAACCCCTTGCCATAGTCGTTCCTCGACAGCGGCCTGATGATGAAACCGTCGGGCAGGCCGTTCTTCACAGCATCGGATATTAAGGACGCCGGGAAGAGACCTCGCGAGTCTGCCATGTCCACCACGAACAGCTAAGAAACAATAGAATGAACCTGCTTGGTATTTATAAATCCTTGGTAAAGAAGGATTCTATACACAGCCGGGTAGGCGTATGGGTATTGTTGAGAATATGCCGTGCATATACAAAATACGGCTTTGAAGCTAGTGCGGGTCCCCGTTAAATACATAATCTAACCCTATTACTTGATATGTAGTTGGAATATGGGCTTATGGGGAAACGATTGGAGGGGTTTGTGTTCCTTGCTGAGCTGGTCTTTTCGATTCGACACATCTAATAGTCAAATATTCATTTTTGTTTTGAATCAGGGGCTACTCGTGATGCAGCTTGAGAGGCCGTTGAATCATCTCACCCAGTCCAACCTATACGCCCACCAAGTAAAATTAAATAAATGTGAAGCATTTCGTCGGGCCATTTGCCGTTGTATCTCACGTAAAATATCCATGTCGAGTACATATTCTATCTATATGCGCGTCGAATGTCTCAACCGAACGAAAGCTTCTTCTGTCTAGGATCGTCTAGCCCAGCAGGCCGCCCTCGCTTCTTCTCTCCGCTGCTCTTTATTCTTTTTATCGTTGGTGTCTCTGATAGTAGTGGAGGACTCTCCGTAGTGTCTCTTTGCACAGTATCACGTATTGTCTGTCTTGAGAGACACGAGTCAAGATGATCATTGAAGCGTCGCTCATCCGCATGTTGAGGTCTGCCACATATAGGACAGTCCCACCACTTGTCCGCAGCTTCAACATCACTGACCATGTCAGACACCATTTCGTGGGTGTTGTCACGCTGCACACTATCCGGTAGTGCGGGGCAATCGTCAGCTCCGCTACACGGCTCAGGATCAAGTAGATCATCGCCATCCTCTTCCTGCTCAGTTTGTTTGCTAGACATCTCCTCGGCTTTCCGCTTGCCAGACTTGTGAGATGCTTCAAGTGCCATGTCATCCGCCTTGAGAGGTTGCAATCCGAAGAACGCCCTAGTATCCGGTTTCTTTGTGCTTACTAGATGTGTACATCGAAGGCCCATGAGCCGCAGCTTCATATCTGGCACTGCAACAATACAGTCAGTGACCACGAATTGGCAAATGGTCAACAAATTTCAAACTATAAAGCCTTTGGGTTGTTCCTAACCGTAGCTAAAATAGGAGATATGATCCGGGGGGATTGCACTTAAGAATACTTACTATCGTGTTGCAGTTTTGTCAGGATAGGTAGGGAATATTGGTATAGATCATCTGCCTGACAGATAGCTTTCGGTAGGACAACCTGGCGTGTGAAGACTTCGTAGGTGTGTAGCTTTACCTTGAGGACCAGTGTTCGGCCTTTGCATTCAGCCCTTTGCATGTCTTTCTCCAGCTCCTCGGCCGTCCATCGAAGCTTGTCTCTCAGCTCTGTAGGATCCGACATGTCCCGGAATGTGCTTTCGGTACCGACGCTCTTTCGCTCATAGTCTTCGGCTGGTTGGATTTGAGTTCGTCCCAGACCTAAATGACATCTCATGAGAAATTCGTAGGTCTTCTCACCGAAAAGTTGACGCAAGAGGTGGCGATGAGGGTATATCTCTCCACAAGTTCGAATACCTATTTCAAGAAGCTCTCGTTCTAGGACACGGCCAATACCATTCACCTTTCTTGTTGATAGGTCGCGCATGAAGGTCAAGATGGTGTTTCTATTGTTCGGCAAGGAGTATTGACCGTTGGGCTTGTTGAAGTTGGAGCAAATCTTGGCCAGTTTTGCATTAGCCGCAATGCCTGCGGATACGGTGATCTTGGTCCTATCATGGATCTCATCTCGCATTTGTTGCACGGCTTCTTCGGCCGTCATGTCGTGCTGGGCACAATACTCTGTGATATTGAGGTAGGCTTCATCGATGCTAGCGCTCTCGAATCTCGGGTCGTAGTCGGCGAGGATATCTCTAACTTCGTGGGCTTTTGCTGAGTATTTCTCGAAATTGGGGCGGACTAGATTCGTGATAGTCTTAGTAAGTGAGTAGCCGTGAGTAAGACCAAAAAGATATGTGATTTGAACATACTAAGTAGTAACTCGGGGCAGAGTTTCTTTGCAACGAAGCCGGCCATACCGCTACGGCAGCCAAACTTGCGAGCAACATAGTTGCAAGTGGTCAGGACACCAGCACCCACAGCGAAGGGGACGTCCTTCAGCTCAGGACGATCGAGCTGTTCGACGGCTGCATAGAAAGCGTCACAATCGACGTGCACTATGCGCTGGGTCAAGTCACGAGAGAGCTCAAGCTCAGCAATGAGTTGATCGGCGGCTCGAGATTCACGGGTGAGGTCGAGCTTCTCGAGACGACGCTTTTTGGTAAGGATCTGTTCGATTTTTTGGGTCAGGACCTTGTCCCTTGCCTGCTCACGATTGAAGAACTTGGATCCTTTTGAGGCATTATAAATGATTTCGGAGACTTTGGACTGATCGACTGAATCTTGGCCGGCTTTTGTAAGGGACGGCCCGAGTAAGGAATACTTTAGTGTTCGATGCTGGCTTGATCCTGCTCCGGGCCCGGGTTCTGATTCTGCGGCGTTACTATTTTCCTCGGCCATTTCCGCCATGCTCAGTAGCTCTGTGGCAGCGTTAAACGCTAAAAGAGAGCACCAGATATCACATTATACATGTGGCTGCGCACGGCAACGATTGTTCCAATTCCTGTTGGTCGCCGCGCTGAGCAGACACGCTGAAACGGAGAAGAGGGGCGTCTTCAATTGAAGGCGCGTGGATTTCAATCGCGTGATCACGTGATCACTTTATGCTCCACCTAACTAGGTATGAAATAGGAGATGGTATCCATATCTGCCACTTATACAAGTATTGGTATATGTATACTGCAAACATGAACACAAAGAAAATAAACGAATGACGCGAGAAATACTTGAATATATGAGGCTCTGTCATTATAGAATCGCCCAGAAAAGAGGATATATTTCTACGAGTAGAGCGGGACACATTCGTTTCTTTATTATCATGACCGAAAACCGCAAAGCCTGTGCCATCGGTCCTCTTCCCATTAACCAAGTCCACGTAAGGAGCTATACTGCCCTACCACTGCTGCCTGACTGCCCTGCGTTTCGCTGTCGTATCCAATACAGCGACGCTGAGGTTCGGTAGACTAAACGCAAACGTGCCCTTTTTGTCCGACTTGACGGTCGTCTTGGAAGTCTTCACAACATTGACACCAGTATGGGGATCGTTAACTCCGTAAGGGTTTTCAGGCCCCGTCAGCACCGTCAACTCTGCCGTCGTCCCAGGGGCTGCACCCTCGAATGTAAGGCGGACTGGTACATCGGCGCCGTTGGTCGAATTGTACACGGCTGCTTTGAAGATGTATCCCTGCGTCTTCTCGTTCTTGCCCGCTACATAGTAGAGCGGATCGAACTCGGCGCTTGCTAGCAGTGTTTGCGTTATCGGATGAGCCGCCATCAGCTATTCTCTGAGTGTCAGGCCGTCTCGATCTCTATGTCTAGGGTTTTTTCTATCTTTTATCTTTATGGAATCTCTGCGACTTACCTCCCACACATACCAGCTCGTCGAGCGAGTGGTCAAGGCTGGATCGGCTGCAAACTGTAGCATGGTAATCGACCACTGCCATCTGTTCATATTGCGGAGAATGGGCGCCTTCGACAAAGTCAGCAGACTAGACTAGGGGGAACTTAGGACGAGTGTTTTTACATATAATGCTCCGATGATTTTGTCTGCATTTCGCTCGTAGCCTATGAGAGCAATTGCCTCTCCGACAGCACCTCCCCACCTATTTGTATCCTCACATTAGCAGCAAGGACATTTCATACGAAGGTCACCTTCTCTGAAGCCATTATGACATACCAGGGAAATGGCATCAGAACCCCACTATCCCAACCAGTCCCGCCATTGGGAAACGTGGAAGCCATCTCGCCTATAAGGTGCGGTGTTGTGGCATTGTCAAATTTCCCAAACTCGGCTACCCACGTGTCGGGTTTGGTGTATAAGTGGTAATCGCCAGCACCTGGGCTCGGGATATCATATCCATCGTACACTGAACCCGATGAGATGACCTGGATGTCCGGATCTGGAGCGTGATAATAGTTAGGCATCTGGACCCAAATAGTCTCCTGGTCGGTGCCTTTTGAGCCAGTTTGTGCGTGGGTATTGGACGAAGAGACTGTAAAGTATCTACTCACTTCGAAAGAGTTAGCTTCAAGCGCAGGAGACGGCCTATAAGGAACATTCATACGAACCATGCTTTATTGATCGCTTGCAAAAACTTTGGGAATCTGTAGTCTTTATAGGTTTCCCAACCCTCCGGAGCACCAGCGAGCCAGTCTTCATTGCCAACCTCGACGTACTCCAACTTCCATGGTTTTGGGTGGCCAAGCTGAGCTCGGACCCGTCCCCATTTCGAATCAGGCGGTCCTCGAATGAATTCTATTTGGTCAAGAGCGTCGTCGATGAATGGTTGTAGCTGGTCTTCCGGTGTAACATCTCCGTTCAGAGATAAGCCAGCGTAAACTGCTAGGACTGCTGCGGTGTTAGGACGGAATTTGGTCGTATAGAATAGCTAATAAGACTTACCAAGTTCCATGCCTAGATCTTCAGAAAACTCAAGGTACTCGAGTACTAGTGACGGAGCAGGTCAGTAGGTGCATCTACAAGTGAGGGGCTGTAGGGATCTATTCATCAGAGAACCCTTCGTAGGGATATCTAGACGGCCTCATCCAAACATTTCCGCAGCCAGAGAAACTCACAGCCCAAACCGTTAGTCTGCTGGTAACCCCAAACTCCCGAGAATGCTGGTCGATCCTTTAGTGGTCCTAGTGAATTTTTCCAGTCCCAATACGACCCGTTTGTCAATCCTTCCAGCATATTTCCTCCGGGCAAGCGGAATAAAGTCTGGTGTTGGACCATTAGTAACTTTCCTGTTACCAGGTTTCAGTGGATGATCTCACGGGATGAAACTGCTCCAATGCTTCGACAATATCAATCCGCATCCCGTTCTTACGGCCTTTGTAGGTAGGCGGAAAGAGACTGATAAGGTTGAAGTCGAGAGATGTCGATTTGAGATCCTAGAACCGGTCAGCTTGACAGATTCATAAACGAACATTCCATGCTCTAGCTCACCCCCGCGTCAAATGTAAGAGCGAAAGTGTTGTTCGAACTTGGAGCATTCTTGTAAGGTGTCAAGGCAAACTCGTGTTCAACCCATTGGTTCGCTCGAGCCTGAGACTTAACCTTGGTGACTCCGAACCGCTCTCCTGTGATGTTTGACTGCAGGGAAGCAGTGAAATCGCCATGGTAGTCACCGCGGACCCAGAAAGAACCGCGGTATGTTTGGATTTTGACGTCCATCCCCCAATAGCCGTCGTTGGAGAATCCAACCTCCCCATTCTGGCGGACAGGCGCGACATTCATCGAAGTCGGGAGAGCCTTAGATAAAGGCTCCGTGAGGTTCCTAAGGGATAGTTGTGCGCCGTTCATAGGATACCACCCGCTCAAAGTGGACTGGAAAGCCGCGCTAGATTGGAACGCTCGGTTACGGATCAGCTCGGCATAGAGGCCGCCATCACCAGAGTTATCAATGTCCTAGGGCTCCGTCAGTCAAAATCCCCCTTCGCCCTTTTGAGCGAAAGGGAGAGTCATTACGAACCTCATGCAAAAGGCCATAGTGAAAGCCACCGGTGGCATTGCCCCCATGAGAGCTGACGCCAATGCTAACCGCTGCAGCTGCTGTAGTGGCCAGCAGAAAAAGGAGCGTTTGTTTCACCATAGTCGTCATTACGCTCTCTTGACGCGGTTCTACTCACAATAAGGACGGCAAACCAACCATGGCGGGAGGTCAGTAATACTGGACTATTAATACTTCTATCTTGTATATATACCGTTACGATCTAACCATAAGCTCCCCCCAAGTTTATCTGAGGGGTTCCCAAGACCATGCTTAAAAGCGAGAAGCGACATCATCATTCCCCGTTGTAAGGGCCGGGGCCCAAGAAACTCGGCATCAGAATGTCACCTTTCTAAGCGGTCCTATCGGACACCCATGCTCTATGCCGGGAACTCGGGCCAACGGTGAGAGGCGAAGGTCTGGATCTTGGTTTAGCGTAGGTTTCCGCTTAGCATGCCCGAATGCAACCTCCCACGATCGAAGAATCTTGGAAGACACAATATTACTGGCGCCTCCGTGACTGGTGGAATGGCCTATCGTCCAACTCTCCAACTCCCACAATAAATTGGAGAAGTTGGTGGAGACCTCACCCCCAAGCTGCAAGAGAGCCGAAGGACCTCGGGAGCATGCCAACAGTTTGTGAACGGTAGACTCTATAAAACTTCCGCATCAGTCTATAACTATTCGCAACAACATGCTTTCGCTTTCCTACATATCAGACGGTGAGCCCCCCTCTCCATTCTCTACTTCCGCCTTGCCCCCCTCTGGTACACCTGCCTCTTATTGGTTAGGATGCACCGCGAATATGGCTTTCTCCCTAAGGGGTGATGCAGCCGACAATTTAAACGGCAGATGCCTCGCCTCGCACGAAACGTGGGTAATAGGTTTATAGAGAATGATTTCGAGGTAGCCAGCCGGCTGTAGAATACACAAAACGACAAATAGAACAGCTAGGTAGCTACTAAACTAGAGATCAAGTAAAACACATGTTCTCGCTTTGCATTTCCCCCAACAAAAGCCGATTATTCCGACAAGTTACACGTCTTCCTGAAAAGACTTAACCCCGCTTGTCAACCTCTTCCTACGAGCATGTTCATCAGAGTTGGACGTCATGGCCGACATATTCTATGTATGGGCCACCGAACCAGTAATCTGAACTCTGAATCAACTAGTACATCTGGCCAGCAAGCATTAAGCGCCGCCTTCTCTCTTGGCGTATTCGTCCTCAATGGCTTCGGCATACTTCTCCTCGGGGGATCGTGGATCGTCGTGAAGCACCCCAGTCTTTATCAGCTGCTCAGGCGCGGGGCGATGGGAAATCTTGTCATTGAGCGAATCGGCACGCATGTGCTTCTCTAGCTAGATATAGTGTTTAGTTTCCCTCGCATTATGGCGCTGAGGAGTCAACACACCTCCTTCTGCTTCTCTTGCAACCCCGGGGCAGCGGTAGATGAGGGCAGGACTACAGCATTCAGGGTCAGTAATTGCCATCTTGAGCGAATTATGTAAGGGTTTCAGGAGCATGCAGAACCCTCTAGACAAAATTCTAGCCCCGAATAGGAGTTGCTTCGCTCTTAAAACGACTAGAATAGGAAGTAAATAACCCCAAGAATTACATACTGTTCTTATCTACAAGTTCGGACCTCTCGGGCCGCTCCTTCAAGTGTTGTTCTAGTGACATTTTCCGTCCCGGGGCCGTACGGACAGGAGAAATGGGTGTCTCGTCAACAGTCGAAGATTGTCCTCCCTGCGTAGCCATGGTGACTGATCGAGTATATGGAATTTTTGTGAATACAGGTATATATCGAACTACCGAAAGGTGCTCGTCCTTGTTACTGGCTACAGGCTGTTACTTGCTCTGGTCAGTCGCAGTGTATCGAAGTCGCACGCTTCTCGAGATCTTTAGGCTTTAGGCTTTGGCTCGTGGACAATGTGGAGATGAAGAACCGAAGCTCAATGGAATTCCACCTTTGTTTTGACGTAGATAGAGACGGCTTTGTTTACTCGAGTTGGCGTGCGGGGTAGCGCCGGGTATGGGGTAGCGCACCTATTGAAACCATGCCCCGCCGCCTAATTGGGGAATGCCGCAAGCAGCGGGGAGGGGTACCTGAGGCATGTATACGCACTGTGTACAGGAAGATGTGGATAGCAAGAAGTGGTAAAATAGCCCGCTAGTTCCGCAGTAATCGTCTTATAATGTGGAACCTCTATCGTCTGTCATCAACTGCCCAAGTACATACAAGCCAGATACAGGTATAAACTAGATGTTTCAGAAGATAGGATAAAGGTATTTTAGAGTCTCAAGAGTTGCGTTGGAATATCTTACTTATAGATTGCGGGGCTCCTTGTCGTGCTAATAAGGTAACTTGAAGCGCAGTAGCTGTATTAGTGTTGCGAGAGAGAAGGAATGAAAAATCATTACTGCCTACTTATAACTTACATTAGGTCTTTTCCTTTCTCCACTCGACCTACCTCGAAGCAGCCCGCCTATCGGTTGCCATATATGCAGGCGCCCAATCTCTCATTTTGACTCAAAGTCAGATAACTCCGTCCAGCCCTATCTATGCTCGTGGTTAGGCACATCGGGCAGAATAATTCGGATTACGCAGCGCCCTTTGCCATGAACCGGTCTATGGGCAAATGGAAGCCTGGTAAGCGACTCGCTACTAGGCTTATTCAACTCAAGCCCTTAGACTAGTGTAACTAGTACTATTGCGTGTGACTCTTTATGTTTGCGGCGCCGAACAGCTTCACATTGGTGATTTCTTCATGGGCAAGGCATAGGGGCATGGTGTATAAAGGGTTATGGTATGAGCTCATCTAGTAGCTAGAGTAATAACTGTCTACTCAGGCAGCATGTATACACCTCGAGATTGCACAGAACCATCACTGGGTTAGTGCAGATGCTCGAGCTGGTTTAGCTACCGTCCTAGCACTCATTCGATAGCAGCATTCCACCATTGTGAGTCTGCCCAACATGTAGCAAGCATATTCGGGAATACCGCCGCTTCTATCCTTCTCACAACAGCTGAACATAGTCGAGGAGCTGGCTTCAGACGTCACACCAGGCACATGGCAACCGGAAACTCTCTTAGTAGTGTGGCCAGCATCTAGGGCAGAGAGCTTAATAGGTGGCAGTGCACTCAATTTCAACATCTACATTGAGGGGTAGAGTCTTTACAGCCACACAGCTATTGACAGTCAGTATTGTGTTGATGTTATATCAACGAGGATGGTGGCTTACGTTCTGCAGGGCTTTACGTCTCCCCAGTACTGGCTGTACACCTCATTCATGGCGGCAAAGTCGTCCATGCTGGCGAGGAAGACATTCACCTTCACAACCTTGAGGATGTCGGATCCAGCGGCTTCTAAAATGGCCGAGAGATTCTTGATACATTGGTGCTGCGGGGAAGTTGAGTCGAAGAGCCCTTGGGTCATGGTGATAGTGAGCGGCGACTTACGGTGTGTGCCTGGATATCGCCGGGAATGATCTGACCCGACACAGCATCCATGGGAACAGCGCCTGAGACAAAGACAAAGCCATTTGCCTTGATGGCCTGACTGTAGATACCAGGTAGGGCCTTGGGGGCCTTGTCTGTAACGACGGGGGTCTTCTCTGTCATGGTGGGTGATGTAGATGGTTGGTTGGTGAGCTGAAGTGAGATATATGGTTGATAGAGAGCCGGCTTGTGTGTGTGTCTCTCTCTTATGATAATAGAAGGGGGGTTGAAATGTGTGTCCAGTCCACACTCTAGTCTACACGGAAGCGGCACCCAAGCTCCACTGTGTGACCCCCAACGAGTCACCGTGTGCTGTACCTATCACCCAGAAGGGACGTTGCAATTCATACCCCGCCTGTGCCCGCTTCTGTACGCACCGATCTTGACAGAGCTTCCCGTCTTGACACAAGCGCCTCTCCGGGCAGACTTCGGGATATAAACATAGCATATGTGGAGGTCATAGTGGGGGCACGGGCAGTCTCTCCTTTATAGACCGATCTACACACGGCCTACACAAAGTACTACGCTATGCAAAGCAGCTACACCTCATACTTGAAAAACGTACAACTTGAATTCTTTAGCTATTAGTTGTCGTTCTGTTGTAGTTCTTGTTCGCTAATGTTTTGACCATGTTGAAGTGAAAAGTATAGACTACATTTTGGGCAATGGAGTGACAGGGTCAAGATCCTGGGCAGAGCCTGGGTCTGTATATACGTAGTCACTCAACTATGTACCTATATAGTACTTGGTGTTTTAGGCCAAACCAGTTAGGTTGGGTGCGGTCTAATGACTTTTGTGGACCACTTCTTTCAGCACGGTCCCCCAGTCAAGCACCCCAGTCAAGACCTAGACTAGTCACTGCCTAGTAGTTCTACCCCAGCTTCTGTTCCAGTTTCCCCAGCCCTTTCTTTAACTCTTTCGGGCCAGTAAAAGCCCACACAGGCCGGGGGACAGGGACCACGGCACTGAAGACGCCCCATGTACACTTCTGCATATATGTACCTTTTACATGGTAGTGTACTAATATAGGTACAGTAGGAAGGATGGAGATACCTACCAACCCCCCACCCCTCAAGGGAATAGAACGAGCTTTATCTAATTACCAACGAAACATTATACGAAGGTAGACTAGGCAGTACCTGGAATTGGAATCTGCAACCTGCCATTGCTGACCTTGCTACGGTACCCAAGATATCTACCAAACAACCATGTTCTCTTGTTCTGGTCCACTCCTCATGTGATTTGTTCCATTCAGAACAAGTATTTCTTGCTTATAACTATCTCTTCGCCATGTTTCCGATCACTTCTTCCGCCTAGACACAGTATTCGTCTTTCCCTGTCTTCTCTGACGCCAAGCCAGTCGTCATAATGTCAGAAGTGCTCTCCGCGGGAGCTCAGGGTCGTCCCACTGACTCCGATCCCGCCGCCAAAGATGTAGCCTCATGCGGCAAGAAGAGTACTGACGATGCTGAAAGTAATCGTGAAAATCTCTCTGGCGAAACAGCCCATGTCATTGACAGTGCAGCCGAGAGAGCCCTCTGTCGCAAGTTCGATTTTCGACTGCTGCCTGTCCTGGCTGTCATGGTCCGTTTCTACCCCTTCCAGTTAGATAGGAGGAGAAGAAATGTTTATGTGTATGTATGTCTAGAATGGGTTACTGATGTCCACATAGTACCTGTTCAATGCCCTCGATAAAGGCAACCTCGGTAACGCGCAGACGGCTGGTCTGTCCAAGGGTAACAGTCTCACCATGAGCTTGAGGTTTCATTATCGGTCGCTGACAAGATACGGTAGACCTCAACTTCGCACCTGGGCAGTACAACCTGATAGTGGGCAGTGAGTAACGCCCAAAGTCATTTATTCCTGTCCTGGTTAATGCCAGGAGCAAAAAGCTCCTGTTCGAGCTAGACCTGTGCTTTAGGAGCTCTTCATACCCCTGAACTCCTGAAAACTCCTACAAATCCCAGCTATAGAGAGATATTACTAACTCTTGATGTTAAAGTCTTCTTTGTACCCTATGGTAAGTAGCCGCATAACACGCCGTCTTGACTCAAATTTCAAGCTTCGGCTCTTTCTCTTTCTCTTGATCCACCGTGCCCCCGCTATGGCTGCCAAATCACCGTATAAAAACAATTGACGTGATCGCTAACCTTTGAGTGTGATAGTATGTTAAATTGAGAACTTGTTCCTCCTTGCCAGTCGTCTCCTGTACTCTTGGATAAGAATAACAAGCTGACGTGGATAAGGTCGTTTTCGCACCGCCCCTCGCGCTACTAGGGAAAAGAATTGGGCCATCTCGGTTGCTTCCAATCCTGATGTTCTGCTTTGGTTCCTTCACCCGTAAGTAATATCGAGCATGATCTTCTTCCTATCTTGGCAACGACGAGAGCAAGGAAATCTCCTGTTCTGGCTAAGCCCGTGCCTCAAGAGGTCTGCGTGCTCTCGAAGCGTCCCATCCCTCTCAGATTTCACCTATAATGAAAATTACTGACTCTTAATGTTAAAGTACTTATGGCGGCGACGCATAACTTTGGGGGCGTCTTCGCTCTGCGTTTTTTCCTTGGGGCCGTAGAAAGTGCCTTCTTCCCACTTGTCATATTCTATCTTACAACATTCTACAGACGTGGCGAATTGGCCCGACGCCTGGCTATATTCTATGCGGCGTCTAACGTAGCGAATGCCTTCAGTGGACTCCTGGCATTCGGAGTTTTCCAGATCAAGTCAGACCTGGTAGACCACCCATGGAGATGGCTCTTCATCCTAGAGGGGGCCCTCACCGTAACATTCGCTATATTCGTTTTCTTTTACTTGCCTAGGAGTGCAGCCGAAGCAACATTTCTGGATGAGAACGAGAAGGCCCTCGCGTATCATCGGATTCAAGTCGATAGCTCCTCCATCGTTAACGAGAAATTCAATCTCAAGGATTCATTGAGAATATTTAAGAGGCCTTCAACATACGGCTTCCTTCTGGTCGAAATTGCTCGTACGTACCAGATGCGATGAATCCCGCTTCCTCGCCCATCATATACTTTGTGCAGGCTTCCGCATTACAGCTAGCTCATCCGAAGAAAAGCTTATAACTAATCAGAAATGTCTGAAACCCAAACGAGAAGAGCATACTACTAACCGTGGCGGTTATAGTGGGCGTTCCAATTCAATCAGTTGGGCTCTTCCTGCCACAGATTGTCCAGAGAATTGTCAAAGACACTGTCAAAGTGAACCTCTACACGGTAGCACCAAACATTACAGTAAGTCAGACGTGTCTCATCCGCTAGCTTACCCTTCACGGTTGCTAAATAACCATCAGGGCGCCGTCACATTGTTGATCCTAGCATTCTCCTCTGACTTGCTTCGAATCCGATTCCCCTTCATTTGCTTAGGATTTGCTCTATCCTTTACTGGCTTCATTATTTACGCTGCTATCGATGATGTTGAGCGCCAAATCAAACTTGCATAGTACGCCTTCCGAAGTCCTTTATTTCCTCCTCTAGTAGATTTTAGGCTCGTTGCTCTTGCATACTCCTAAAATTAAGTAAAGCTTTTACTTTCTACAATTACTAAATTTTGGTTGCGGACAGCTACGCCACGTTCATGATGACCTGGGGAACATCTGCTCCTTCTGTCCTGCTGAGCACTGTGAGTGAATGCGATCACCCTTCTGCTTGTTCTGTTCTATATTCGTAATCCGAATCGCCGCGGCGCTAATAATCATCGATAGTGGTACAACAACAACATAGCACACGAAGGCCAACGGCTGGCCTTGACATCGGTTGGAGTGCCCTTGGCAAATTTGATGGGGTTGGTCGCGAGCAACGTCTTCCGTGAGCAGGACAAGCCGAAATATGCACCAGCGCTCATCACGACCGCGAGTTTTGGTGGGTTTGGGTTCGTTGTTGCGGCATGTTTAGGAACATACATGGTTTTCGATAACAGACGCCGCAACCGCCGACAGGGCGTGAACCTCTCTGCACGGGATATTCCCACTTCACGATTGAGAAACGGTCCGAAAGCTGAGGATTTCCGATGGTTCTTATAAAAGGACCTGCGATTTCTTCATTCTTGACCAATTTGCACATAATCGAATAGCTAGGGTATATAAAACCTAGCAAGCTCGCCTACTGATGAGGCTTAGCCGCGATGATTACAAGACGCAATGTCAGAGCCTTATTATTAGAGACTCACGATGCGGATTCTAATCAAACACTACTCGCGGTGACATTTAATTAGAACAGCAGCTATTGCTAATATAGACTGGAAGATAGTAGACTGCATGAGTTCATCATGCCCTTTCAGAGCAACCCTTGACCACATCAGTATTCATTAGTCTCTGCTCTTTGACGTACACCCTTCTCTCAAGTTCTAAAGCTGTTACATCATGAAGTGCCCATATTGAACTTAGATAACACCCAAGCCAGCGTATGACTTAACCATGCTGCAGATGCAGCTCGCCGGATTCGGTCTACGAATTCCTCGTTAGTCTATCATCTGTGTCTATAATAATCCAAGAGATAGAGACAGGCATCTTCAAAAGAGAACAAAAAACATACGTGTAGCTGTAAGGCGGGGTCAAAGAGCCTGTCTGCGTAATTTGGGTCGTGCTGTCGACGAATATGTTGTTCCTCTCGACGGCGTACCCATCCTCGTCACTATCGAGGTTGGTGACGATGGCAAGCTTAGTGGAGGAGAAGTAGTTCTGCTCGACCAGAACCTGGGCGCCCATGCGGCTGTTGATTCCCGAAGTCGGGTTATTCTCAAAGCAGGAGCTGAAAATGTGACCGGTACCGAAACGGAGCGATGGAAGACGTGAGTTAACGTTATTCCAGTAGTTGTGGTGGTACGTCAGATGCAGATGCCCAGAGTCTTCGCCGCTGTTACTGTCGCTGTGGCCGGCGAGGGAGCCCTTCCACTAATTAGGATGAGGTTAGCTCTGGGTTTCATTGAAAAAAGAGAAACAGAGAGGAGTATGCGAGAGAGAGACATGGGGGCAGGAGACTTACGTGATCGTGGAATTTATTCCATGAGATAGTAACCAAGTCGCTTCCGTGCGTGATGTCTAGCAGCCCATCATAATAGTCCTTATCGCCAGTGATGCCAGTCGTGGAGAACTAGAGTTCCATTCTAGTATTAGCCCATAATTTGATCTGTGACCTAGCAAACCTGTCCGTAGAGAGTATCTTACGTCACAGTGATCAACCCAGACTTTGCTCGAGTACTGGATCTCGACGAGATCCTTGCCCTCTGGTGGGCTATGGAAGTACAAATTCCTGAGAATAATGTTCGATTGCTCCTTGATGCGAAGACCGCCATTTGTCAAGCCCGACTGGGACCCGGATCCGATGACGGTTGTGCCGCTGACCAAATCGATAACTGGGACATCCTGAGTTAGCAATTGCGAGTTGGGCGAGGGTCTCAGGGGGCCTCAGCATCGTGAGCTTCTAAGCTAAGGCTATGCTATGAATTCAAGCAGAAGATGTCTCCCTCTTGAGCTATTGCTGAAACGGGGAAAGTGAATATGATAGGCCAAGATAGTACTCACTGCCGCACCCGTCCAAGACGCCCGAGATAGTAATCACACCTCCACTCTTAGCTGCAGACGTGAGAGCTGAGCAAGACGTTACGGTCGTGCCGCTGCCGCTGCCACCACCTGTCGTACCTGCACCATAACCCTGGAGACTGTAGTCCGGCGACGAACAGGAGCCGGTGCTCCCGCCGCCCGACGATGTAGTTGTCTTGGTGCTGGTGGTTAGGGTCGTACCACCAGTAGTGGTGGTGGTGGTGGCTTTGGTCGTCGTCGTCGTCGCGCCGCCTCCGGCCGTGAAGGCACAGGAGCATTCCTGTTAATCCCCATTTGAGTAACTGTTGTCTCAATGGAGGACGTGTACGAGTTTCAATTCCTCACCTTAGAGAGAGCGCTGGGCTTGCTCGAGCAAACAGACGCCCACGCGGGAAGTGCTGCGGTAGCGGTCACCATGGACTGCGTGAAGGTCGCGCAGAAAGCTGAGGCCGTGGCAGCCTGAGCCGTCATAAACGAAGCACAAGCGTCGCTGTTCGGGTTCGTGCACGCCCGCACGAGGGGGAGGAGAGCCAAGAGACCGTAGTAATGCATCGTTATGTGTAGACGCGGCTGAGCTCACTAGGTAGTAGAAGACGAAGACCACTGCTAAAGAGAGGAATGATCATCATCTTTCGAGCTGCTCTCGTGGGTCTTTATACCCGCCATTGTGCAAATAAATGACAGGAGCAATGCCCCCAAGAAGCTACCACAGGATTTGCCTTAGCTCTAGATGTAAGTAACCCTCAAACTAATTTCCACCAGTAGAATATAGACCGTTGGTGTTGACTCTTCAATATTTCCCTGAAGAAGAAGCTTCCGTGATTGTCCATTAAAGGAGCTGAGGCTCCAGTTCACCATGCATGGGAGGTAGTAAACCTGAGCTGTCTAAGAGTCGTCAATAGCGCCTACGAGAAATACAACACGAATGCAACGAGAGCACACACTCATAACGCGCCATCTTGTGCGATTGGCGGAAATGATATGACAACTGGGATTGAGTTGCGCGATTGGTGGAACATCGCGAGGTCCTCTCAGGCTGGGTTGCAGTACTACTCAGTAGAAGTAGGTGTTCCCAAGCCCTTGTGGGGAAGGGCTACACCTTTCGGGAATTTGTTACTTATGCAGACAAGAGTTTTTGGCAAAGGATGAGTTTGTAGATGGATCTAATATTGTATCTCAGGAAAGAAGAAAACACGTGCTTTCGTGGGGAAAAGAATAGAAGTAACTCTACTCTACCCCGGTTGTTGCAGGGGCTTGTACTCAGGCTTCTCCAAGATCCTTCCCCAAGTTGATAAAACACAGATCATCGCGCAAGACGCCTTTCCAGTCTCCATGGTGATCGTACGGGAACGGCGTCGTCTCCCCCGTCAGCTGGTAACCCCGATGCTTGTACCAGGCGATCAACTCAGCGCGTGTGTTCACGACGTCGAACTCCATCCTCGGAGAACCCCACTCGCGACGGGCGTATCGCTCAGCCCACGCGATCACTTGGCTGCCAACGCCGCGCTTCTGGAAGCCGACGTCTACGGCCAGCATGCCAAACCAGGCGCGGTTGTCGTCAAGCTTGCGCACTGCGCAGTGGGCCACGATGGCGCCAGTTGACGGGTCGGTGGCCGCTAGAACGGCGCAGTCGGGCTGATTGATCTTGGTTATGATTGAGGGTACGTCGACGACATCGATGCTGGCGTGATCGGCCGACAGGAATACCTGCGTGGTTTTGTCGTCGCGGAAGGCCGTGTTGATGAGACGCTCTAGTGGGATTGCGTCCTCTACCGCCGCGAGACGGAAATTGAGACTACCGGTCATTATGTTTAGGGAGGCGGCTAAGAAAGAGGGCTTAAAGCGTTGCTAATTGTGTATGCGAAGGTATGCAAGAGTAAAAGAATACATACAGTCCAAGATCAGGTACTCTACATGAGAGAAATTGCTAGACTAATAAATACTCGAAAATTATATTTCATTACCGCTAGATACCTTGAGATATTGATGAAGGGCGCATAAGTGTAGCGTGAAGGGCGCGCTCTCGATCGGTCAAGCTTTGTATTTGCCAAGAGATATTCTAAAGACTGCCAACCGAGTGGCTATTTTCATTTGGAAACACTAGCTAGCAACATCTTTAAATAGCCATCCTTCGAAATTCCTTAGGGCTCCATAATAGCCCGATGTAGAACAGACCCTCTTGATCACGAGATTGCCTTCGCGACCATGTTTATAGATCCAAAAGCAATGCCAAGCCTTTCGATCAGGATACCATAACCTCTCATCTTATAGGCAAGTTTCTGAAGAATTGAAGGCTAGATATGATAACCAATACAGCTACTATATATTCCCATTGTTCTCATAATAGCGCACCATCATCACGTTGGTAATCATAGCTTGTAGGTGTAACAACTTGTTCCTATCTGACGGCCACTTCTCATAGATACTTTACCTTAGGTAGCTCCTATTGATGGTTTAGAGCAGCTAACCAAATGCCATATGAGTACTTCTGATGCCAAGGCCGCGTATACCAATACGGTAACAGTGTGGTGTAGCCGGTGACTGCAGTGGTAGTCGGAGACGAAATATACGGACTGATAATTAGTACTATTATTAGCCACTCTAGGAGGTTCGCACCCTTAACCCTTCCCAGTCCATAACTCATTTACCTTGCTCCCTAGCCAAGCTACAGCGGCCCGACCGGTTGCGGGATGAGTTAGCAGCTGAAATCCTTTTCAACTTGCAAGGAATGATGACGGTTTGACGACTTCGTAGGTCTATCTAGCCTAAAACCATAAAACATTGACACAGCTAATCTCTGCACGACATGGTAAAGTTCGTAAACACAATGTGACAATAGCTCCAGTCAAAAATCTCCCTAGCTAGGACTAAGTTAGTTCTACTAACGGGAAGACTTGGTCTGACATCGTTGAACCAGTTACGTTTGCCTTTGTTCCTATGAACTGCCACTTTGTTGCCGTTGATTACATGTTAGAACTTATATACTAATTACACCTGGAATGATTTAGTTGCACTTGGAAATTATTGAATTTTGCAAAGACAAATCAGTACTCATACTTTATGAGCATATTGATTGACTTAGGATTGTGTTTGAGGCAGCGGAAGTTCTCAAAAGCACTGGCCTTCTTCTCTGGATTAGCCGAGGGGTCTGTGATATAATGAATACAAGAACCATCACAACAAAGTATTATAGGCGAGGCTTAACAGTATATTGATTCTTAAGCTTCCCGAGCAAAACAAGTTCCAGGGCCTATATATAACCAGAATAGCGATATCAGTGCCCTACCGAGAGACTGTTGCAGAGCAGACTCTTCGATTAGAAAACAGGTCCTCGGACACGAATGACAATTGGAGCCTACTTGAGAACGGCCTGACCACACGCTGTACCAGTGATTTTTGACTGTACGCGACGAATCGCCATAAGGCAACTCTGTTAACCCGAACATCTGTAGCAAAAAAACTTCCGACTTTACAGTTAGGTTTGAAACTAGCCTACTAGGTAGCTTTGATCGGAATTGAACATATTTGGCCAAATATAACAAAGACAGCGGTTAGGAGTAGGTATATTCGCAGCCTTTTGTATAATGAAATGATCAACTATGTTCGATTTATCTGCTCTCGGTCAGTATTTTGAATGGTCCATCATTCAAGGGCCAAGGAACCATTCAAAGATGTCAGGACGTCTGGTTATGCCCTTTCGGATAACACCCCAGACCACTTCGATACCCGCTGTCTCTAAATCGGCCACCTCCTTACTTGTTTGACGAACCGTACTGACAATCACTGTGTATATAGTCAGTGACTTTCTCACAAGGTGATTTCTCATGACAGGACTTCCATGGCTATGGAGGGCTCTTAGGATAGACCCCAGCCGGCTGAAATTTTTTTTTCGGTAATAGGGTAGAAGGCGAGATGCATGAACGCTAGACAATACTCAACTGAGCTCAATCATGGGGTGCAGATCCCTCGAGATGCAGGACAAAGCCCATTGTTCCTCCTCATCCTCCTCCTCTCCTTGTGTCCTTCTAACTTTCACCTCGGTCACGACGTCGTCATACCTCCCTTCCACCGTTGCAACATCCTGCCAGCGGTATACGAATCCCACTACGATTGTTCGCAGGCTCGGAAGCTCAGTGAAGGGTGCGCCGGGTCGACTACGGGCGAAGCTGTGATATCCACATAACATGTGCTGAAATGTGCGCCTATCGAGCATCAGATTTCGTAACCAACTTAATTTTCCTGTTGTAATGCGATTAGTGTTTAGCAGATTAAATGTCTCGATCGCTGTCCACTCGTCCATGAAGAAAGTCGCCTCATAATGATAGGGCCAATCGCCCAAGTAAGATGAGCTCATCGGCCTCAGGTGTTGACCCTGGTTGATGTTGACGATATTGGCGCCGATGTCAGTGACGAGGCGAGTGGGAAGATCTACACATAGTCGCTCTACTTCCCCTTTGGATTCGCGACAGACTTGCGGGAGCTTGCCAACGTAGGGCTTCTCTCGCTGTGTCTGCACCACGAAAGTCTCTCTATGTTCCTGGTGGCTCTGATGTATACCTATCGTATAAACAGAATTCATGGCCTCGAAAGCTGCATGCTCGTAGACTAGTACTCGTACCTCCGAGGGTAGTCTCATGAATTTGTGGAATGATACTTCCGGAACTGAGTTAGGTGTACCCGTCACAGTCTTGTTATAGATAGCTTCGGAATTACTTGTGTTATTGAGGGTCCAAAAGGGCCCTGGTTGGTCTAATGAGAAAGGGGCTTCCGATCTAGCCATAATATTGCCTTTGGGTTTGTTGCTGTACGGCTGTGAGGACTGGTACGCTGGGCGAATCTGCTAGTTTGTACTAATAGATGGCAAGTATCATAAAGTAGTGTATGGAGTTTCTCTAATGGGTTTAAAGGTCTAGTAATATAGTGTTTAAGGGTCTATGTTTGAGTATTTGAATGACTGAACATTTTGTTATATGACTGACAGAACGAGGCTTGTAGTCAAGAGTGGTTTGTCTAAGCCCTGCTATATAGCAGCCCACCAAGAATGACTCGTATTCGGTTCATGGAATATTCAAGCACAGTTAGATATCTCTAAATACCATGGCTTCTCTACTTTGTCAGTGTAATAGTGACGAGCGATGAAATTAATGAAGAAAGCCTATGATTAGAAATATTTCACAGAGTTCGTTGACTCCTCCCTTGTTTGTAACTTCTGAGAATCCAAGCTCAACCTCTGCTGTGGGACTTCGACGAGAAAATGGTAGTTCCCAACGTTGATCTTGATTATTTCGCCATTGCGGGAAATATCATTCCCCGAGATGCGTTAAATTTGCCATACTTATGTAGGCGCGTCTTCGCTCACGGCATGATCAGAGTTTCGGTGCTCATGATCTAATAAGCATTGGCGAATAGTCAGTATACCATTATGTCTAAGAATGCTATCAAAACTCACAACAAAGTTTCATGCAATAATCCTGCATCGTTCCCTCTTCTGGAAAGCGCTCAAGGCATATTGTATGACAGGTCTGTTCGAAATTATCCTTTATATGGTTCAAACCCCCCCCCAGCATCAGCCTCGACGCCTTCTTCGACGTCCGTATGAGCTCGCTTAGCTGGATTGCCGAGGCTGCCAGGGCAAAAACCCTAAGGTCATAGAGATTATTGGAACGCATATGGTGACTGCAGTGGAAAATTTTCGTGTAAATGTGCTCGAGAAACGATGGTAAGATAGTGTCAAACGTGTAATTAGAGCGTAGTACCAATGGGGAGTACTACGGTCTCACCTTTGGAAGGTTACCCAGAGACAAAGATTCACGGTATTCGTGCGAGTCTCGAAAGAAGCATTGGAATCTAGATAAAGGAGTTGGCAGCTCCTCTAATGAGATCCCCATATTAGTCAAGTGAGGGCTCTGCATAGGCAATGTTGCCGCAATGCTTTGTCCGAGCTGTAGCTTAGCTGTACTAGATAGAGGCATACAGTTAAGTTAAGGACAGAGCTGATATTGTCAGATAGGAAGGGTTATCCTTAAAAATGGGAATTCAAGAGAGCGAGGGCATTTATAGTGCTTGTCCGGGGCCGCTGGTTAATGTAAGTTGGACTACCCGCGGGAGTGTCTTGGGTAGATGTATCATTCAAATCGACGAGCTTGCTCTACATACTTTACGGGTTATCGCGAAAAACGTGTCACAGCTGTTGAACTGTACATTTTATCGTTCTGGTCCAACTCGGTTCTATCCAATACCAACATGAGAACAAGACACAGTATTGTATTCATATTTGGAGTATTAGCCCTTACAACCTCGGGTTGTGCTGTCACTCTCCCCGGGCTATGATATTATAAGTGGAGGTTCAAGGGGGGTATTCACGTCGTTGGCCCATGAGACAGTAATACCTGTCAAGTGATCAATTCAGATTCAGTCGTCACAGTCACCGTTTCCCGAACTCATAACGCACGTGTAACATGCTGAATCTCGGCTGATATCTGGAGCGACCCTGTCATCTGAAGTTCACTACGTCGCACAACCACTGGAAACCATACATATGTATTAGTCTCAGTTTGCATATAAGTTATTCGCCAAGTATAAGGAACTAGAGCCATACATTTTGAGCTAGATGCCTTCAAGATAGGTTCTAGCCATCATGGGAAAATCACCAGGCCAATCAAAGGGTTACGTGGGACGACTTCTCGGAACTCCAAGGATGATTACCAACCCTTGATAATTTCTAACCTACAGAGAGACAGTTTTCTAGATTTGCTGGTATGCTCTAGCAGTTCCCGCAGAAAGTCCAGACGGGATAACTCTCATTTCACCGCCCCTATCCATAATTGGTGACAGACTGGTGGGTATCCGCAGGACACAATTACTGAAAATATAAATCGTCTGATCTAACTGCCTAGGTGCAATCAATAAGTCTGACTACCTAAGCTCATGGACCTGTCACGGGGATGATACGTGAATTAGTGCGGTAGGACTGGTGATTAAGGATGACGAAGAGCTAGATTTAAATAAAACTACCTACGTGAGAAATCGGCACCACAGGAGCCAACAGTTCAACCAGCGTCCCTTGTATGACAACACCCTTTCGCGAGATTGCAACATCCCCCGACCTTGGCGTGGACATTGCACTTTTCAGCATATATTTTGCCCAGCAGATAGACCGTCCCGTCCTCCTCAGCAATTTGGGCAACCACGACCCTAATACGGTTAAAACATGTCGCGCCTCATCGATAGACTCTCAGCACCCAAACAGGTGTGTGAGAAGAAAGTTATCGTCCTCAGTCGCAGCCGGTGAGTCTTAAGTTACCATTTGTCAACAAGGGATATAACTGAAGGTCGATGTATCCATATGACAGGATTGGAACCTTCTCACTATACCAGGCTTTGAAGATGCTTGGTTACAAGCCCTATCATATGTATGAGGTAGTGGTAGGTGGCCAGCTCCACATGTCTCTGTTTGAAGAGGCTTTGAGATGCAAATATCTGGGTGCTGGCAAGCCATATGGCAAAGCCGAGTTCGACAAGTGGCTCGCTGCATTTGATGGTACGTATCGTGCAAGCAAAATGATTACCGTGTTGCTAACCCCTTCGCAGTGAGTAGATAGTCCTGATATTCTGCCCAGACCCCGAGGTGTCGGTAGTCTTGACGAGTGATGTACAATCTATAGGCGATAGTGGAGATCCCGCAGTTCTTCGTCGAAGAATTCATTGAATTTTATCCTAACGCGCGTTTCATCCTCACGGAACGCAGCCTTGAATCCTGGACGAAGTCGATGAGCAACACGGCGGTACCAATATTCAAGTCGATGAAGAGCTTTCCCTTTACGGCGGTACGCAGAGTGGATTCCTTCACCAACGCATTCTGCTCACTGCACCGGGTGCTTGAGACGGTCACCTACCACGGTAAGACGGGCGAGGATAAGGAGGGCATTGAGGCGGCGGAACACGATACGTTGGAAGTGTGAGTCTACCCCCAACGATGAGACACTCTTAATAGTAAGAGTAATCTGACAGATGCACAGGGCTGAAAAGGCGAAGACTTTGGTACCCAAAGATCGTTTCCTGGTAGCAAATCTGGAAGATGGGTTTGGATGGGAGCAAATCTGCCCGTTTCTTGACCAACCGATCCCAGAGACACGGTACCCGAGGGGCAACACGCCACGTGAGTTCAAGAAAATGGCGGGTGATGCTCTGGGACCTGGTCTTCGTAAGGCTGGCTTGATAGCACTTTCGGCTGTCCTGATTCCTGTGGTTAGTGTCGGCGCCTGGTATTATGTTAAAGTGGTGAAACAATGGACCTAGATAGGGTTTAGAAGAAGAGAGAGGACAGGGCAGAGCCTATATAGATGCTGTGATTAGCCAAGTAGCTTAAAAGAATTGTACAACAAGTCGTAGCTGGGGATTTCTTTGTGGCACATCTGCATAGGATGCATAGAGATATACGGTTAATTACATTGATAGAAGGTATTCCTAAATGCAGTATATTCATATAATGTGGAGCACTGCAGTGGGCTTACGTCACAGCGCCCGGCGGGATGGTACGATTGAGGTCGGGAGATCGACTTCTGATACTGGTTGTACTCTTTCCACGTCGTCGATGATATAAAGCGGCCGTATGAAACTTCGATTTGGCATGGCTCTCCACCTTCAAATACGAGAAAATCATGGGCCAAAACCCATCGCACGAGGCTGCACATGCCTCAAAGGCTGAGCTCACAGCACATCTAGTAGGCTGCATCACCAGCGCCCACAGATTCCTCTATCATTCCAACCTCTGGCTAGAGACCACCCACTAATACGTGCTCAATCTTTCCAGGCTGATAAGTTCGCACGTAGATGCTACGAACCCCTGGAGCTATACTCCTTCAAAGACAACTTCAGGTCCTTGGCCGACCGCCAGGACGATGTGCTCTACCTTAAAGAAGAGACGATTGCTCGCTTCCTTGAGCTCCCCGACATCATTGCCGTATCGCCCGTCATATTCCACATGGTCTCGTACATTGGTGCATTTCCGTTTCTCCAAGATGCACCCGTCATTTTAGGCTTCGATCAGATGATTATGGTTGCTGTAATTATGACCGAGCGCTACACTAGAGTCCTCGCCAAGGGCGCCACTAGTCGGAAGAAACTCTTATTCAAGAGCCTAGCCGTGTACGATCGTAAGCTGTCCGAGATCGAAACACACCCGCCCACTTCGAACACGGACACGAATGCTACCCAGAGCAGTTTGAGGAGTCACGCGCTTGGGTTTGCAGTCGACCAGGCTGGCGATGACATCGATGATGGTGACGCTGCAGATGATGATGATGAGCTGGTAATGGCTGCTTTGGACTCTCTTGATATCAATGATGCTTTTAAGACAGGTGACTCTCACGCTGCAACCACACACGGCGCCATGATTCCGGCCGACAACTTTCGGAGACTAATCATGCTGCTTCTGCTCGTCTCGCCTCTTAGTTCTCTAGAGAGCTTATCAGCCTATGCCGATAGAGTCACGGGATATGCACTCGATGGCCTTCGGGATACCGCCGAGAACGTGCTGTCCGCTTTCATTAATGTGGAGAAGTCTCCTGGCATCACTTTCGCTCAGTTCCGGGATGTGCTACCTATCAACCTTCCATACCTCTTCAATGGCTTTAACCCGCTGTTTGAACATTTCCTCTTTTCGAAGAACCTGGATCTCTCAAAACGTAAGGATAGCATAGGTGAGCCAGCCGCCCCGGCGGCAATGGCACCACCACCCCTTCTCCATGACAAAGGTCAGATCTTGAACTTGAATATCATGTCGCAGTTGTCGTTCTTCATACCTGGGAACGAACTTTTCCGGCGGCTGCGACTTCTGTATTCTGGCGCTGAAGCCGGCTATTCAATGGGTAGTTTTGAGGCAAAAGTATTCAACTGGCATGCTCCCACCATTCTGCTTGTGTCGGGAACCCGCCTGGACAGCACAGAATCAAGGCGAGGGTCGGAAGGCGTGTTCCACGATTCCTTAGCCCCTCAGCGGTTCCCCTATGGAAGCGCCGCCGATCGGGATCGTTTGGTCTTTGGAGCTCTGGTAAGACAACCATGGCGGGCGACACACAAGGAATGTTTTGGTGGGGATGACATGGTATTATTTCAGCTCTCTCCGATCCATGATGTCTTCTCTGCCTCAACCATGAACAGAAATTATGCGGCATTTACAAAAGCCCCGGCAGCTCACCCTGGTATCAGCTTCGGCTTACCACCACCTCCGACGAGTTCTTCCTCACGGCATGCTTTAAGGCACCTTGGACCAGTTTCGCTTGTTATCGACTCGAGTTTCGAATTTGGCGTCTTTAACCATGATTACACGTCACGTGGAGGCGCATTCTCTACGAGTGTCTCGCGTAGATTCGATTTCCAAGAACGTTTCTCCATCGATGATATCGAGGTCTGGGGCTGTGGAGGCGACGAGGAGGCTAGAATCCAGAGAGAGCGGTGGGAATGGGAAGCGCGGGAGGCGGAGGCCAGAAGACGAGTTAACCTGGGCACCGGCGATACTGCTGCCGACAGAGCTCTTCTCGAAATGGCCGGACTCATTGGGACAAACCGGAGCGGGGGCTCGATGGGCTGAAATACCGTTCTAATTCAATATCTGTTTGTGGCTAGGGGCGTTTTGGGGACAGCGATTAAAGTCAGGACTGGCGTTTAGGTTGGCCAAACAAATGTCTCCATGTACGGCGAGGTCAGGCGATCTTGTGACTTACCTCCATCGGAGTTGGCATTTCACCAACAGGCGACTAATTCGCCATATTGCATCACATTATACTGGTGGCTAGTTCACCTCAGAATGAGGCCTTTTCTCTCATTGATGTGGTGATTTGGTGATACAAGGCGAACCTGAGGACGGCAGTCCCTTTTTCGACAATGATATGATACAAATAGTATATGTACATACAAAGTGGGACTTCATCCCAATGATCCGGAATATGGTTTTTGAGTAGGAAAATTTCCACGTAGGAATAAGGGCTCCTGCCACTCTCGGCTTGGCAAAGGGCCTAGAGGAACTATAGGACACATATGAGTCTACTTCTTTGGTGATTCTGTATCTGTTTTACTTTGCTCAGAGGGCTGCGTAGTCTCCCCTTTCCTCGTACCAAACCAACCTCCAGCATCCGACAACGCACCTAGCACACCGGAGCCTGCTTGTGTCTCTTGTGAAGGGGTGTCGGCCTTGTTCGATGCTTGAGCGTCAGCCACTGCCGCCGCCGTCATCGTCTTTGCTTCTTGTTCGTTGTCTCGCTCGACGGCCCGCTTCTGCTCGAGGCGCTCGCGCTTCCTCTTTATGGCAGCCTGAAGCTGTTTGTCCTCCTCGTCTCTGACTTCGAGCTCGTGTAGCCACTTCTGGTTCCTCTCTTCGGCACGCTTCTGGGCTTCGAGTTTGATAAGCTCCTTGCGCTTCTCACGGTCGGCGCCGTAGTATGCGCCACCGGCGACCATGGCCACGACGGTGAAGGCCTGGGCGCCGATACGCGCGCGGAACATGCGCTGCACACCGGCATGGTCGCCACGGCGCATGGCGCGCCAGGCGTTATATAGAGCGAAGCAGGTTAGACCAGTGCCTGTTATATTACAAGAGAGATCTGGTCAGCGCTTGACTCTTCAATGTCTTGCGCGGGTCTGCACTTGTCTAGTGTCTCAGGACGAAGAGAGTGCGTGAGGAATCGGGCCATGGTGCGAGCTAGGTGGTAATACCATACCGAGGGGGATGAGAGGCTCTTCTCGTAGCTTGCGGGCGACTTTCTGAAACCCCGTCTCTTGGTATTCCCTAAGCGACAGGAAGCAGAAAAGTAAGCTCTAAACAGGCAAACCACAGCGGCGACGAGAAAAGCTAAACATACCTATCGTCGTCGAAGGACGAGGGCATAGATCGATCCGCCATGGTTAAATATGCGGTTTTAACCGTACTAGAAGGCGTTAAATCCAAAATCAATACTCGAAGAGTTGCGAGGAGATTGAGGGATCGAATGGGAGTATCGATGATGATGGCATTCTACATACATATCTGATGGCAAGTCTCAATTCGACAGTGGAAACCCCGTTAACGTGTGATTAGGATATATCGGGGGTGCAAGCCACTACCCAGGCCTACCTAGGTACCTATATATATGTATATGTATGGGGGTGGTACATGTGCAGCTGTATTTATGTAGTTATAAGGTATCTGAGGGACCCACATCACTTGTCCGCTATGGCGGATAGGGTCGGTAGAGTGAAGATGCATTGCGCGTGTTTGGCAAGGGCACCGGGCGAGTCGGGCGTGTCACCTTCTGGACCTGCAAGACCTGAATATTTCAGGGAGGCACCTCATTGAAAGAGCGGGCTTTTTCTCAGTACACCAAAAGATACGGATACGATTTATGTACAACGTACAATAATCATTCATACATGTACCGGGCAAGCAAGCTGCAAGGATGCAAACCGACATCGGCAACAGCAGTCACCGACTCAGGGACCCTACCTACCCCCACCATAAAAGTCCAAACCATACCTTAACGACAAGCTCGGTCAGTCGTCATCATCGTCCTCCCCTTTCCTCCCCTTTCCTCCCCCCAAGGTAGCTCTAGTCGCCTGTAACTTCTTGAGCACCACACAATATGCCCGGTGCAACAGTGGCCATGGGAGATGCCCACATCATGACCAATGGCTCACGGAACGGCACCAATGGCCACGTTCCTCGCACTCCTTCCCTCTCGAGTCTCTCTCTTACCGAGTACAGCGCAAACCCGTCGCCCCCTTCCGAGTCAGCACAAAATCGCATTAGAGATATCGTGCCCGATGAGTTTATCCTGCCTAATGGCCATCCCGATGTTGGTCTACCTGTTTACCGTCCAATTGAGATCGGCCTCTTGTCACGACAGCTGGCTGACCATGGCTGGCTATACAGTACCTCCGCTTGATCCTCACCTCTCGCGTCTACGAAGCTTGTAAGGAGACCTCCCTGACCCTCGCTACGAACCTCTCGAACCGCCTCGAATGCAATGTCCTTCTCAAGAGGGAAGACGAGCAACCTGTCTTCAGCTTCAAGCTACGGGGAGCCTACAACAAGATGGCGCATTTGGACCGGAACCTGAGCTGGAAAGGCGTCGTGGCCTGCAGCGCCGGAAACCATGCCCAGGGAGTTGCTTATTCTGCCCGCCTCCTCAAAGTCCCCGCCACCATCGTCATGCCCCAGGGTACACCGAGCATTAAACACAAGAATGTCTCGAGAATGGGCGGCTGTGTCGTGCTTCACGGCCAGGACTTTGACGCCGCCAAGGAAGAATGCGCGAGGCTAGAGAAACACCATGGACTCATCAACATTCCTCCCTTTGACGATCCCTATGTGATTGCCGGCCAGGGCACAATAGGCATGGAACTCTTGCGGCAGACCAGCATCCAGAAACTCGAAGCCATATTTTGCTGCGTAGGTGGAGGTGGCCTTATCGCCGGCATCGGAATCTATGTCAAGAGGATAGCGCCCCATGTCAAGATCATCGGTGTCGAGACGGAAGACGCCAACGCCATGGTCCAATCACTGCAACAAGGCAAACGAGTGGTGCTCAAAGAAGTGGGTCTGTTTGCTGACGGAGCGGCGGTCAAGACTGTGGGTGAAGAGACGTTCCGCATATGCCAAGAGGTGATCGACGAAGTCATCCAAGTGAACACGGACGAGACGTGCGCCGCCATCAAAGATGTCTTCGAGGACACCCGCTCCATCGTCGAGCCTGCAGGTGCGTTGTCACTGGCGGGCTTGAAGAAATGGGTCGCTGCCAACCCCTCGAGCGATCCATCTCGAAGTGTCATCGCCATCACCAGTGGCGCGAATATGAACTTCGACCGACTTCGTTTCGTGGCGGAGCGCGCCACCCTAGGCGAGGGCAAGGAGGCATTACTGTGTGTGAGCATTCCAGAGCGGCCAGGCTCTTTTGCCGAACTTGTCAACCATGTCATGCCGCATGCTGTCACCGAGTTTTCGTACCGCTATGCTACGGACGAGGTGGCCAATGTCTTGGTGGGTATATCCCTGACAGCAGCGGGATCCGACAGGGCGCAGGAGCTACAGACGCTCATGGGCCGTATCACAGCTTCCGGAATGACTGTGACGGACCTATCCGGCGATGAGTTGGCCAAGTCGCACATCCGATATCTCGTTGGCGGGCGATCCGATGTGCCAAACGAGCGATTATACATGTTTAACTTCCCCGAGCGGCCCGGTGCTTTGGAGAAGTTTCTACAGACGTTGCGGCTCAAGTTCAACATTAGTCTATTCCAGTATCGCAATGGTGGGAGCGACGTGGGCAAAGTATTGACGGGCATTCAGTGCCCTGACGCTGAGGTGGAGGATTTGGAAAGATCACTCAAGAAGATCGGGTATCCTCGGGAGGATTGTACCCAGAGCCAGGTGTTCAAGACTTTTCTCCGAAGCTGAAGTATTATACATATCCAGGTAAAGGGCTGGCAGGAAAAATCACGGCGTTAAGGCAGTTGGGCGTTCTGGCAGCATTGTCAGGTAGCATATTCTTGCGGCATTATGGGAAATCCACTTGCAACGTGTGGAACAGGTCTTCTAAAATACTGTATGTGGTATAATGAAGTCATACAAAAGTTGCAATAGATATCTGGTGTTTTAATACATTACTTTGTGCCTCCGTTATTTCTCTCAAAATGTGCAAAACCCTTTATAAAGAATCGTTCTTTGGCCCGCGTGGGCCGTTCTACCAGGTAAGCCACGCGAAGTAGGAGATCCCTAGTTAGGTGCTCCGCCAATTGTATCATTCACAGTGACCCGCTTTTCTGAAGCCGGGATGTGATTTTCTACCATTACATGCTCACGATGTTGTATCTGCATTGATTTTGTATGTCGCTATACCATCTCGACACTCTTCCGCAATCCACAAACCATTGGCCCCCTGCATATCGCCAAGGAAAGCACGAAACATCGCATCTGTGTGGGCAAGATGTCTGCCTCGCTCGTTTCGTCGCTCAGGGCACTGTCCCTTTGTACCAAGCCAGCCTCCCGTGTTCTCCCAACAGTATGCCGACAGCCCGCCGTTCGATCCATCTCCCAGAGCGCTCTTGCTCCGACGCGAGCACAAAGACCGGTGGCGATTGCCAGGCCTGCAACGATACCTGCGGCACTAGCACAACAGCAGACAAGGGGAATGAAGGTACAGAGCTCCGTCAAGAAACGATGCGAACATTGCAAGGTCAGTCAATCTTCAAGCTTCTCAGTTTCCGTCCTAGTCACCTTCAACAAGGCAACGTCTACCGCATTACATATGACACCTTTAGGACCTTGGATACCCTGTATTATGCGTCATTAGAATTCGCTGACTTAGATGCTCTACAGGTCGTGCGAAGGAAAGCCGGCAAGCGACACCGAGGCCATCTCTACATCATTTGCAGCGCGAACCCGAGGCATAAGCAGCGCCAGGGCTAAAACATCGATGGTGGAACCTGACATATTCGCTATGAGAATGAATAAATTCCCGGGATCACATACTACGACGACAATCTACAAAGCTTCCTTCCTCCCCCCGGATAGCGCTAAGCTAGTGTCTTCGTTCGCGAGGTGTACTATTACGACCAACCTATGCATAGAGACAAACACAGAAACCAAGGTGAACTTTGTACAGATAGGATGGTTGAGCAGGTGTTTGGGCATGTTCTGACCAGATGTACATGATGAATAATATAGAGACAGACAGACACAGAGGGGAAAGCTAGGGAGCTAGCAATGTACGATAGTGCGTGTCGATGTCTGTATCGGTATCGGTGTTGGTGTCAAGGAACAGATACATAGTTACATGCCATCAATATACCGCTCCATGCTCTCCCACTCAGTCTTGCCCGTGGACAAGAGGTAGCGCACATGGTCTAGGTCAGTGACGCCCTGATGGCGCTCAAACTCGGCGCGCGCAAAGCTGCGTGTCTCGGTGCGGGTAGCCGGGTCGTTGATGCGTCGAGTGCCGCGCAGCACGGTACGATAAAGGGCGAGAACGCGTGCGCGCTGAAGAAACTGTAGACGATGGCGATCTTTAGTTAGCATGCATTGTATGATGTGAATCTCCCATGGTAGGCCATTTGACTGTGTCGACTACTAACGTGCTCGAGACTCAGGGTTGAGCCAAGCCGACTCTTAGGTGGCGTGCTGGTCGCATAGCTTCGGAGAGGAAAGGCGATCGCAGAGCACGGCTGGATTGACCGGAAGAGTACCATATGGATTTAGGTAAGATGCACAGCTTTAGGGCCGCATCGGGTGATATGTCGAAGATATGCGCGAATGGACGTTTTGTTACGGGTAATGAGCTGTTAAACTGAAGGATACAAACGTCCAGAAGTTCCCGTCACGAGCATGCGATAAGGGTCTGATAGGCGTTTTATCTGCATTCACTACCCGGGAAGCCGCCTACCTAGGTAAGTAGTCCACGGGGCTCTCCAGAGACACCCCTGAACTTCTATAGGACTTCGTGCAAACACGATGCGTACTTGTACTATTCATGACCCCTTGGATGTTCATTAGCTACAGCTCACCTTAGATATACTCTAAAAGGGGGAAGAAGCTTGCGCAAACGTTATTAACCACACAGGTTTTTTTCGTTTGAACTTACACTTATAATCACTCTTAAATACTACTCCCGTTTTTGGTCATTATCCCTCCTCCACCTCTACCTAGGACCTTCTCATCGCATAATATGAAGACTTCAAAGGAGAGCGCAAAGCGAAAGCGTGTTGTGACAGATCCCATCCAAACAGTCAACCAAAAGAGTGACGATCAGTTCATTAAAGAGCACCTATGTCCCAGGTACGATATGATTCATTCAAGCCCGCGGCCCCGGCCGGCCCGTCTTGTTCCGTCCTGTCCTGCCCAAGTGGTCAAACGAAGCGAGTCTTTTTGACCGACGAACTTGGGCAGTGATTCGTCGTGGTCGTCGTGGACGCATCCCAACACCCACGTCAAATACTCGCTCGGTCTGTTTGGCGCAGGAAACCTGAGCAGCATCGACTTGGACGCGTGCCTTCATCTCATCGAGGAGACGAGCCGTGCCGACTACGAATCCTCAACCACCGGCTGGAACCCCGCCAAGAAGCTGGTCGAGATGAAGTCGCCCGAGCTCAGATACATACTTGTTAAGAACCCCGAGGGCATTGTCCGTGGTTTTACCTCGCTCATGCCCACGTATGAAGAAGGGGAGCCAGTTGTCTATTGCTACGAGATCCATCTAAAGCCCGAGCTCCAACGGTACGCTACATCATCCTTGATATACAACGCGGGTATTAGTCTAGTCCATTCGGGCTGCTGAAAACTCTTATTGACTTTGTTGACCCCTCCAGGACCGGCCTGGGAAGGTTGTTGATGTCTTTTCTCGAGAGCGTGGCCGCTCACACGCCACCCGTTAGAAAGATCATGTTGACTTGTTTCCTGAGCAATCAACAAGCTCTCACCTTCTACAAAACGTTTGGTTTTACCGAGGACCCAATCTCTCCTATGCCTAAAAAGCTAAGATATGGAAGAGAATTCGTCCCTGACTATATCATCATGAGTAAGGCCGTGGACAGCAAGGTCATATTGGGGACCGCTTCTTGAAAACCCTGAACCAAAGATGACCGACTGGTCACTTACTACCAGGTACTGAGACAGAAAATTCCGTCAATGGTAGTTGCTGGGTGAATAATACCTGGGTGCAGGAACTTTAATCGATTCACAGACTTAATATCAGTAGCTTGATTGAGATTTTGATTTATGCTAGAATGAATTGGAATGCAAACGTTATGATGTACTCTTAGCACCTAGACTACAACGGTATCTAACGTTTGGCGTTAGTTATTACATTACTACACGTTGATTCTCGTCTCATAGTATCTCATTATACATATGTTTATTGAATTCTTCAAAGAGAATATGCTAGGTACAGATATAAGCCGCTTCACTCATGTCCCGTGCCTGTGAACAGGCCCATGAAGCTCCAAGAGCTTAGAATAACCACCACCATTCCATTCGTATATGCATAGTTGCAAAAAAATTGTACACTCATATACCGAGCTCGTTGCCCTTCTGTAGGCCTAGGCTAAAGATGTGGGCATCGTATTGCCGTTGTTGTTTGCTAAGCTCTTCGAATTAATGAGACTTTTGTCTCGATAACGTTTCAAACCCGCCCCCCTCACCTCTTTGCCCCATCGGCTTTTCTTGATCATTACTCGTCAAGTCGTGAAAAAAAAACCCCCTCCGCCAACCTCTTTATCCATTAAACTTTTTAGGCGACTAGTAGCCATTGTATCTGCGGGCATCGCTCGACCTCCGCACCTCTCTTCCGTCATAGCTCGACCTTCCTCCGTAATAGGTAGCAGGGGGTGCTCGCGGGCTTCTATCCCGTCGTTCGTGAACCACAGGCTGTATGACCTCGACGTGCCTCGGGCTCCGTGAGTGGCGATGGGAGTGGTGAGAGTGGCGGGAGCGCGACCGATGGCGGTGCGGGTCAGCGTAGTAGGCCGACGAGCGGGCTGGTTTCTCCCTCTCCCTCTCCGGCTCAAAGGTCGAGCCCCAGATGCCCGGACGTCCCAAGTTCGAACACGACCGGATGATCCACAGTACCAGCAGAACGCCAGCGATGGAGCCGATGACGATGCCGGCAATGGCACCGCCGGAGAGTGCGGTGGTGCCTTTGTTACCACTATCTGTGACGACCGTAGTCGTTGCTTGTCTTCCTGCGAGGACCTTGGTGATGGCTTGCGGCAGGGTCCTCGTCGGCTTGATGGCCTCGGATGGGTTGGCCTGGAGTAGACGGCGGACAGCGCCGCCCACGGCGGGAAAGACGATGGTTGGCGCCATTGGTGAAGCTTGGGGTGTGCCTTTTTACAATTCAGACTAAATTCGTACTAATTCCGCAAGAGACACATAAAATGTGCAAGGAGCTTCGCTATATAACAAGACAAATAAAGGGTTTGACTTTGACGGCGGAAAGTAAGAAGCCATAGACATGGGATATACAGGACAGTTATCTATCTATTACTAAAGCGTGGTGACGACATGGCTGTTGAATGGTTGTAACTCTATAATATGGTACAAGGAACAAGCAGGCTTGGCGGGGATGGGATTGGGGAAGCTTGGAGAGCTTGTTCGCAGATCACTGATCTTCTTGATACTCGGCTACTATACTAGTCTAATGTACAACAGTAAACGGTAAACTAGACCGAAAACTCGAAAGAAGCAGACAAGTGGATAGAGAGTTGCTTGAATCTCGATGGTCTATAAGTGTTCGTGAGGGCGGTCGCACATGGTGATTGGCTGGTTTCTATCCCCTGGCGACTTTTGCGGGTTGACGTTGCTTTTAATCAGGAACGATGATGTCACGATGAGAGAACTACTGTGGGAGGAAACAGGTAGTCTCATTTGGAGGTGTTGTTACCTCGTTCTATAGTAGTAACTGACGTACGTACAGGTTACCTAGTCTCTGAAATAACGTTAGCGTTCAAACCCTTGAAGTGGTTTAAGTTAGCATAAACAGGCAGGTATAATACTAGTAAAAGGAGTTGCTGCATAGGTAAACTCTAGGGAACAAAATAGGGCATGTCTAGGCAGCCTAGGATGGTAAAATGTAGCGTTGGGGCCCGCAAACTAATATTATTTCAAGGATTAACCTGTACGATGGAATTATTCTGCTTTTTAATCTTTATATTCGACCCAATAAGTGATGCACTCTAGGATGCGATGCACGACATTTTCAGATCTGCATATTATAGCATCAGTGTAGAATTATGAAACACCGCATTCAACGACACCAAATTCGAAAAATGTCCAGGCCTTGTTCGGCCATAGTTTAGTGATACTTATAAATAGGGAATAATTGGAACTCCGTGTCTAGTCTTAGGCAGCTAGGTAATCTATTATAACCTTAGGAGGGGGGGGATGGAGAAAATGAAAGGCAATCTCACGTGATAGCGCGATCTCAGCCGTGTTAGTGCTGCCCCAGAAATTCCTCCAAACTGCTCCTCTCGTCATCTTTTCAACAATTTACGCGCCTACGCTACTTGCCTACTACGTGTCAGTGCGAACAGTCTCCCCACTTTACCATATACACCATATCCCTTCCTGAATGGTCATCTGCACGAGATGTGACATGGGCAAACCCATCTCATAGAACAATAATTATTAGCTGCGTCTAACCATGTGGGTTCTTGAGAACGAGAGTGAAGCCCTCGACCGTGAGTCTGCTGTGCTGTTTCATTTCATCTCGTCTCGTGTGTGAGCGGCTAACTAACTAAGTCGTCTGATGACATCTCAACAGACAAGCGATTATGGCTTCGTCCAGGGAAACGCTATCTTTTCGGTCGTACTGTCGCAGAACGTACGTCTCTTCTTATCATGGCTGTTTCATCTTCTTCGCCTGCTGGCTGCTGACTGCACTTTAGCTGGTCAGCTTGCCATACAAGGTCCCGGTGCTGAGAGAGTCTCGCGGAAGCATGTCACAATCAGCGTCAAGGAAGTTGAGGAGGGCCATGCGGTGCGTCTTTTATTCAGCTGTCCCTGCTGATCGTGCTGCCGCCGCTGCTGACCATGTTACACTAGGAAGTCATGGGCAGCCGGTCGAGTATCACTATCGAGGACCTTGGCTCTAAAGGCGGCACCAAGGTGAATGGCCAAAAGTATCGCGGTGAAACATGCAGTCTATCGCAAGATTCAAACACCCTCCAGATGGGTTCATTTCCGCCCATCTTTCGGTAACGAGACATTCCCTGCGCCCGTGAACACCTGCCATGACTAACGAGACCAATTTCTTGTAGCATCACTTGGTTTCCCATTGTTTTAAGTTTTTCTTTTACGAGCAACCAACTCCGCGCCAACCCTTTCGCCCACTTACGGCACAGTCTTGAACAGCTCGACGTCAAACTCCTGTCCGATTATGACGTTCAGCTGACCACGCATGTTGTTTCGAAGAAGCGCAACACGCCAAAAGGGCTGCAGGCTCTGATCAACGGCAAATATATCGTTAATGACGGTTTCATAGATGCCATCGTGAATGCTGCTTCTCCCGGGTCACCTAATGATAGAGACGCCACGTGCCCGCTCGAGCAAGACTTCGATGCCAACTGGCCCGATCCCATGCGCTTTCTCCCTCCGCCAGGCGAAGAACCAGTCCCTAGGCAGCCAGAAGCATTCGCTCCCAACCCCGCACGGGCTCAACTCTTCGACGGCTACACCTTCATATTCTATGAAAAAAAGCAGTATGATAGTCTGCTCGCTCCTATCACAAACGGCAAGGGTAAAGCACTCCTAAATGAAGTGGTAGCGGGAGAGACACAGATCGATGATTTCATCCGTTACGTGAAAGGCGTTGCAGGTGAGAAGGGGCTGGGCGAGTTCGAGGATGGTAGTGAGGGCAAAGGCGTCGTAGTGGTCAAATGGATGCCCAACTCGGCGGATAACGCGGAATGGTTTGCCGAATTCTTCCGGTCTATATCTTTGCGCCTTGATCATCGCCTCATCGATCAGAAGGACTTTCTCGATGCGATACTAAGTAATGATGCAAGTGGACTGCGGCGGCCCCTCGAATTCGAGTTGCCACCAGAGACTTCTGAAGTGCAGCCGCCGCCACCACCAACGGAACAGCAATCAATGGAAGTCGACTCGGTAGAGCCACCAGCTCCACAGTCCCGAGGACTAGTTGCCCGGCGGAGAGGCCGAGGACCTGTCAAACCCCGGTTCCAAGGATTTGCAATTTCTCTGGACGACCACGACAGCCCAGATGAAGCACCTGCTATGGTCATGAATAATAATGACACTAACCCGGCCAACGCCGAGTCTTCCCAGGAAGGTCTTTTCGTATCGCAAGATGCACCTGAACCTGAGCCAGAGGATACCAGCGCCGTAGACCAGCGGTCACAACGATCACAACGGAAGCGGCCGGCCTCACCGCTACCAGAACCCGAGGACATAATGGAAAATTTCGCTCCAACGGCTGCACAAGTCAAGCGTCGTCGAATCGCTGCAGGTGAGGAGCCGGTGCCACGTCGTAAGACATCACCCGCTCCCGTAGATAAGCCGGACATCAAACAAAAACCGCCGAAGATCAAGAAGGAGATCGATGTCCTCGAATTGGCACGCCAACACCGCGAAGAAGCTGAGAAGCGGGCGAAGGAAGAGCGAGAGGAGCTCGAAGCGGAACCAGGGGACCTAGATCTAGCCGAGATCCGACGTTTGCATATCGAAGAGCCCATGCCACTGCGCGAAGCACCACAGACGCGCACGCGCGAGCAAGACATAGCCGATGGGCGCTGGGACCCGGCATGGAATGGACGGAAGAACTTCAAAAAGTTTCAGCAGCGAGGTGCGGCGCCGGGACGATCGGTCGAGAAGATCATTGTTGCACTCGAAGAAGTCAAGTCGAAAGGCTTTGGCATCGGCGATGACTACTGGCTCGAGGACAACAGCAGTCAGCAGCGGCAGAAGAAACAAGACGACCGATCGCAGTCACGCAGCCAATCTCATAGGTCAGTGACGAATGGTCCGGCTGAAGAACCTAGGAGAGGGCAGAAGCACATGGAGCATCTGCAGCCGTTAGATAGCGATGAGTATGAGGGTGAGGATACCGGTATGGGGGAGGAAGAAGATGACGACGATGACGTTATCGTAACGTCAAGCTCGCGCGCGCGCGCAACTAGAGCGTCAGTAAATACAACGCAATCGCAATCACAGTCACGGCGAACCACACAGAGCACCTTGGACAAAACGCAAGCAGCGCGCAGAACAGGAAAGCGGCCAGCGGCAGCACCACCGGCCAAGGAGCAACCATCAAAGAGGACAAAAGTACTGCCGGTGGATGCTAGTGACGACGACAGTGATGATGAAATTCGCTTCCGCTTTGGTAAGTGATGAGGATAGGTCTCGAAATTTCGAACGAAGAGAGAGGGGGGGAAAGACAGAGTATTTTGATTAAATATTGCTATTGGGCTGATGCTATGGGAGTAAACATCCGAAGGGTATCTCTTCTCGATCTATATGTGTATCGTCTTGCTAGCCAACGTCTATAGCGCAATGATGATGATGATGATGATGAGCATGAGCGTGGGCACAAAACATGAAAATGATTCGTAATAAGCCCCTGTCGTCACCCGAAGCTACCATGTATGGACCTCCTTTCTCATTAAATGCAACCCTTGAATTCCAGAACACCCCCTTTCCGAACAATGTAATCCAGCGCTATGCAATGAACCATTTTCTGTGTCCCGTCACAGGACCCCATGACACACGTTACCTTATCACTCTGCGTACTATTCTCTGATGCACATCAAAAAGAATGCTTATACAGCCATGACGCAGTAACAAATTCAGTATCAATCCATAGCGTCCATTTCGCTCGTGCTCTGAGCCTCGGTCTCGTCTACCAAGAGCCCAATCAAGCTGCTGCTCAGCATAGTCTCGTAGTTGACCCAGGAATGTATCTCGCCGAACAGTATGGTGCCATCGCGTCCGGCGGCGCGCAACAACTCAGGTTCGCCGCCCGGGTGGAAGGGCAGGTAAGGAGTGATATTGTAGACGCGGCCGCCGAGCACGGTCCAAGCGTCCTTGCCACGACGTCCGGTCTGGCGCTTCAGCATGCTCGGGGTCACGCGCAGGTATGGCGTGCCGGGACCCAGGCCCCGCAGGTCAGCGGTCGGGTGGTTCGCCAGGCGCGCCCAATCCAGCGGCGAGTGCCCCGGCTCAAGCGTCACCTTGCGCGACGGCTTCGTGGGCTTAGAGGAGTGTGTGGGTGGCGGCGCGAGGGTCGATGTGCCGGGTTGGCGGTCGTATTGTGCCTGTTGCTGGCGGTTCGGCAGCGGCGAGAGCCGCGACGAAGATGGCGCTGCGAGGAGAGAGCTATTTTTTTTGTTTATATCATTTAGCTTGGGGGGCCGTGGAGGCGGTGGCATCGACATAGCTGGCAATACGGTGGGCGGTGCCGAGAGGGTTGGGAGTGCAGATGGTGCTGTGGTTGCGCTGGTCGCACGCGCGACGGCGGCTGCCGATGCGGGAGGTTCTGTCGAAAGCGAAAGAGAGGGGATGGTCCCATTCGCTGGGCCTGTAGCTGCTGTCGCTTTGGGTGTCGTCTGCGGTGACGGTGTCGATGACGATGCGACGGTGACTGCTGGTGTTTCGGTGGGCTTGTTTATGGCTATCGAGGGCGGCAATGGTGTAGTAACAGCATGCCGATCCGCCCCGACTCCGACTCTTCTCACCGGCGCATCTTGGCGAACAGATACGGCGCTGGAATGTCCTTGGTTGGGAGCCCCATCATCGGCGGAAAGCGGGCGTTGTATCCTAGGAGAACCGCGGCACAGAGCGACGAGGGTCTCGATGAGGGGCGGTCTTCGAATAGCAATATATAAGACAGAGGCTAAAATGAGAGACCAGCCTAACAAAGCCATTCGATACGTTTTTGGGCGCAGCGGAGGCTTGTTGTGTTATGTGAGATGAAGGTGCTGGGCTGGGCCAAAGGAGAAGATATAGGGTCACGAAAGTAAGTGGTTATCATTTTTCTATGAAAAGTTCCCGCTTGTACAGTACCTAGTGTTGTAGATCTAGTCTAGGCGCTTTAGTACCTCCCTAGGAATGGTGGGGGTGGTGGGAGTGGTGGGGGTGGAACGCCTTCGGTTCTAAGTTTTACCACTTTCTTGAAACACGATAGATCGGGCCTAGCGTACTTGCTGCTTTTGCTCAGGCTCGGCTCATTCAATCCTTAGTTAGGTGACTAAGGGAAAACATTTATGAAATAGTTATCGTCTTGTACTCAAAGCTAGTGCATTGGATAGCTCGGAGCCTTGTCCCCTCGTCCACCGAAACTCCTGCCTCGGGCAGCAGTTCCATCGGCGGTGGCCTGCACCTCCGACCTCCGGCGCTGGACCCCGATGTAGGCTATGCCCGCTACCACCCAAGAGCAAGGAGGGCCGGTCCTTGGAGTTCGCAATTGTATCGCCCTATCTATTCTTACTTTCTCAGCAAGCTGCACCATGGAACCTCGAAATCAACTACACGACAATACACGTTCTCGGATAAACTCGATTTGTCAGGATATTCAGGCCATGTACGATGCTGGAACTCCAGTTTTCACCAAGGACAGCATACGGAAAATCGGCCAAGAACTTAAACAATTTCAAAACGGCGAGCATAACAATGGTGCAAAGATTACGTTAAAGGGAATGAACGGAGTCGATTACCAACTATTTGTCGATCCTCCCATCTCTGAAAGGGGAGAGAATGAGCATGTCGGAGGCGCCACGTGGTAAGATAACACCACTATTCTTAGTACCTCTCTTTATGCCAAAGTAAGCGACAGGGCGATTACCTACAATTCGATTATACATCTAACTAGTTGCCGGAATATCGAATTTTTTAATTTCGACAAAGCGTACCTCCCCATGTGGATTGGCGCCCCTATTAGGAGATTCGGCATAGAACTCGAATTCAAAAATCCGCTTACGCCACCTGAAGAAGATTTCAATATGTACCAGACCATTGTGCAACAATGGAAGATGTGCCAGCATTTCGAGCAAGTCCAGCATGTACTTGCTTCAGTCGAGATACCTTTCGCCGTGACTAAGGTTATAGGCCTCGGATTGGGCCCTCTTGTGGTTAAGTCGCGGGTGTTTGAGCGCTGCGTTTTGCAGCATGCACTAATTTCCGTTCTTCGCCAAAAATTCTCGATATCGTCAAGTGCATATGTGCAAGATCCGGCGTATACTCAACGGGATAGGAATATCCTACACTCGGCCGCATTGACAGTTCTAGAGGATCCAGAGGGGTTGTTGGAATTAGACGAATATAGCATACTCCTTGCTATTAGCCCTAACATTCCGATAAAGGATATTGTGGCAGATATATGCCGCCCGAGCATTATTATATGGAACAGTCTAACCCCTAATACAGGTCCTCCGAGGTAAGCCCAAAACTATATTTCCATAGTTAAATATTTTATTATGTGTTTTAGTGTATATTTATTAACCTTTAATATCACGTTTCAGTCATGGCTCGAGGGTGGGAAAAATGATTGAGAACGAGTATTGCACTGTTCCGTTTCCCAATCACGAGAGTTTTCGAAATCTGGTCATGCTAGTTCGAAAATCTACCTGGCCGCCTCGGTAAATTACATATCCCTACCCTGTCTTTCCGTCCAATTTGGAGCCGTTTGACTACACGACTCTAGTCTGTCGCCTCCGAGTAGCTTCGCAATCCTGCGGACTTCAGAAACCTGGGCATGACGCGTGGCCGCGTAAACCTTCGAAAGACGAAGGTAGCCTTCACCTTCAAGGTCTCGAGCGATACTGGAATATCGACGCCCAATGTCCAACCTTTGGCCCGAGCGCAACTGACACGGGATTTCAAATCGATCAGGTACAAAGTCAACCACACCTTACCCCCCAAAGGTTCCCTCTCCTATCGAAATATAGATATGAGCACCTGGACCAGCTCGTGAGGGAGATCAACATACATGACGCTACATATCTCGATAAGAGCGACGACAAGGTCCTAGAGTTGTGCGCACTTTTTTTTTGGCACGCTTATTTGGTCCAAGCCGTCAGCTCTTGAAGACTCGATAGTAGAGTGGTTGAGTAGATTGCCAGCAAGTATCGAACAGAAGCTACCATCTCACGAGGGAAGACTGCCTGGATAGCTGATTACGACCATACCTATATTAATCAAGGATCCTCTTACCACATAACTTATCGAACCCACTAAATATATGCTTGAAGCATTATTCTCTAAGTATTCGAGTTGATTAAAGACTACGCACAGCCCTATTTATCGTTCAAGTCTTGAGTTAAAGAATGATTGTTCATAAAAAACAAAACGTTCGACATTCGAATTCCCGTTCTCTAATTTTACTTGTATCGAATTTGCAATCAACCGAGGTTATTTAGCTATATTGTCGTGTGTTTGAGTATTAGACTTTAAATGCGGATTCGGGCCGTGTGTATACTTCTAAACAACTAGACTTATGAAATTCCATTCCCTTTTTCTGGAATTGAACTTGCGCGAGATTTGCCACCGGGGTTATTCTGTTTGCTAGTCTGCAACACTTGATCGCTTAGGAGCGCAAGGGGTTTAATACGTTTACTTTCGCCTTCGGGTGGTGTCATAGGAGGCTACATAAACGCTATCAAGGGTTAGTCCTCGTTGGAACAGCTGTCGGGATGAAGGCAGCCTTACCTCAAGATGTTCGGCATTTCCAGATTGTGAGTCTAATAACAGGCCAGCCAAGTCCTCCTTCTTCTTCTGCAATTCCATTACGCGCTAAAAAATACATCAGCAGCGCTTAATACTATGGGTTTGAAGCGACCTACATCTTCAAACGTGTCCCGGATATAAAATCGGACTGTTGTCACCTCCTTCTTTTGCCCGAGCCTATATACCCGGGCAAGCGCCTGCTCTTCCATGGTCGGATTCCTAGAGGTCATGTTATTTTTGAAGATATGTACTCATTCGCCATGTTTCTCTCACCAGTGAGGTTCCATCAGGTAGGCTCTAGACGCTTCGGTCAGTGTTAGACTAAAAGTAATGTTAGTTTTATTGCCATGCTTCAACCCACTTAGCACACTTACCCAACAGCGCCGCACGTAAGTGTCAGCAGTAACACTTTGACGGCCGGATCCTTTCGAAACCTATCGATTATTCCTTTTCTTTCTTTCTGGGGCACCTTGCCATCGAAACGAAGATACTCGATTCGTGCCTCTTTGAGGCCGAGTTCGATTACATCGAGCGTCATCCTCCATGTCGAGAAGACGACACTATCCAGTATCCGTGTCAGCTACTTTCCGAGCTTAAGCTATAATATTCTTGCGAAACGAACCTCTTGACATCTTTTGGTTGAGCACTCAATTCTTTCACCAGGGCGATGACTTTAGAAGGTAGCCCAGCGCATGGCAACACGCTTGTAGGGGGAGTATTGACTCGAATGGCATCTTCCTCAAATGTAGATCGGCTCAGTGATACTCTCGCTATCGCATGAGGTGGGTAGTGTCCACATGAAACATTTATTGAGCCTCGTTGTGACAGCTGTGTGCAGTCTGGGCAGAAAAATCGGAGACACTGCGAGAACAGCGGCTGCGACGTGTTTCCAGAGTCATCGAGCAGGGTTTCCGTCATATTCGTAGGCGAACCACATAACACGCACGTGAGCGTAGTTGCTTCGCACCGGAAGTTGAAGGCTTGTTGCGCGGTGCTCTCCCAGTCATTCAATTCCGAGGCCCTGTAATTGTAGGTTGCATTGTTTTCATGCCGAGAGTGATAATGAAGTCCCAAATTACAAATAAGCCGCATCAGGTTGATTTGCTGGATAACATTTACGAACCGAGGAGAACGCTTGTTGACTTCTACAGACGCTGCTTCTCTCATAGTGGCGATGGTTTGCATCCTAATATCCTCGTATAACGCCCTCTCATCAGAGGCAAACTCGACAGGATAGCGGAGATCAGTGCGTGAGGGAAGATTGATTATCGCTTTCGGCCGCCGAAGAATAAGGCACCGGGACAGCTTTTTGAGGCGGTTAACAGCTTCTTCCGCTTGTCTTGTTTTCCACAAGTGCGTGATATCAGCGTCGAATCGGCCCAGGTCATCATAAGGATAGACCTGAAGGAACTTCAACAGCGCAGCTAGATCAGACAGTTTGTTTTGAATGGGAGTGCCCGTGACTGCCCAACGCACGTCTGAGGGAAGGGCACATATAGCTTTCGCCATTCGGGATCCTGTGTTGCGAATGAAATGTGCTAAAATGTTGCAAGTGATCAGTGAATCGCAGTGGTACATGAGTTTGACCCTACCTACCTTCATCCAGAACTATGCGCTTCCAATGCGTGGAGAATAATATAGACTGATCTGGGTTGCTCCCAGTTTTATACTCGGCAGAAACAGTATGGTAAGTGGTCAAGACTATGTTCACGTTCTGTATCGAGAGAGAGTCTATCAATCGCGACTTGCCGTGATGCCAACGCCATGTCAAATGGCCCTGTATGACATGCCTAGGCTGAATGTCAGCAATTTCCTTATGTTGAAGGGATATCCCGGTACAGACTGTGTCAGTTGCTCCTCCCATGTGTCAATTACTGCAGAAACGTTAATGTTTTCGATTATTTATACCGTGATGATATTTGGGATCAATACATACGTGGAGGTGGTACCACGATCAGAGTCGTGTTGTTAGCTCCGTCCTCGGGAACCTCGTTGCTGGAGAAATCGGCCTCAGGTAGGTCCGTGGCGAGCAAGGCAATCATAGTCAATGTTTTGCCTAAGCCCATAGGGTCTGCAAGTATCCCCCCGAGAAAATGGGGAGGCTCTTTGGATTGATGTGAGCCGGATATCATGTTAATGAAGCTGTCCAGTGTTAGTAAGGTCAGGGAAGAGATGCGGGTGCATGATATGCCAGACTGGATCATACAAGTGTCCCTGTGACCCTCGCGTCCGGGTCCAGATATCTCTACTCGAGTCAAAGGCCCATCCTTGTTCACGTTGCAACATAAAAGTCAGTGCCTGTTTCTGATGCCTGGGAGATGTTAGCAGATATCTAAAAAATACTGATTATATCCTTGCCTTTCAAGCAATGTTTTAATAGCATCAGGCTGTCGCGCTTCTGGAAGCTCTTCATTGGTGTCGAGGATAGCTAAAAGGTCTGATCGCTCGGGCATAAACTCCAGTGTAGCCGTCTCCATGGTATTCACCATACCGTTTATCTCTGAAGTCATTGGCAACGACATAGCGTCAGCCGACGAAAGACGATGAGGGTTGCAATACCTCACATCCCAGTCACAGTGGCGCGGGTCTTGCAGGTAGATATCGTAGCTCTGGAAGAAGTTCCCAAGTTCCTCCGAGAGGCTCAAGGGCCCGTAGAGAATAATGTCAAGCGAACAAGGAACTATCCGAGATGTATTTCGGATACGCTTCGGTTTATTTCTATCTGTATCATCCAAAGTGCAGCTGACTTGAAGCAGAACTGTTGGCTCGTCCAGAATGGCTTGTAATAGTTGGCTATGCTGGGTTGAGATGTTCCCTCTCGGGCAAGTTCCAACTATCAGAGAAAAACCCCTACATGAGTCCAATCGCGCAGGAAGGAATGGTAAGCTCGGCTCTTGTTCAGTTGGGAGAGACCCAGGAGCGAGCTCACATTCCCCTGTGATCCCAGAGAACTGACGTGCTGGCATATTAGATATATTCATTTGGTTGCTGATAGGTAAACTCACTGCACCAAAACATACAGTATCGCCCGAGAGACTGCTGTTAGTCAACTGCTCCGGCGTATTCACGATATTGCTGGTGACTTCCATATGAGAGATGACATGACTTAGTTTGTCCATTGCTGCCGGTTGTCTTCGACGATACTAGCCAAGATCCCAGATTACAACGAAGATAGTTGAGCCCTGTTCCGTTGAAATCGTATGAGGCATTCCATTAAATTTGCGCTGTATATGGTCGTGACGGTCATTCAGATGATATGCGTTGCGGATATAATTTGGAATGATAGGTGGTCGCTTCTTGAGTATACACTCGGCAGGACAAAATTGAAGCAAGTTAATTTCGCTCTCTCTTAAATTTTCCTGTCGAACAAATGCTGCTGAAGGAACGGCTGCGCCCTATTCGTTTCTAGCGAATGCAACGCAGCTTCATGGTTCTATTGGATCAGCGCCTTTAACACAGCCTCATAGGTCAACCGGACGTGAGCCTCAATTATGCAATGCGCTTAGCCACCATTTGCGACTCAGCTAAGGCTCTCATTATCGGTCCTCTTTCATGAAATTTCATTACCAGGCTACATTATCTGGTACTAAGTAGTCCCTGTGTTCTAGGCGAGCAGCCCCCTTGACTCCTATATATCAATCATTCATGAAAACACCAAAGACTATCAACAATGCCTTTACGACAAAGGGATCCGGCTACGGCGGTTGCCCAGCGAACAATCCAGACTGCTTTCAAGGAGCTCGAGAAGTCAGTGATGCCAGCTGACTCGGCTGACTTTGAGAATATGACACTAGACGACGTACGGAAGACAGCCCTGGATATTGAAAATCAACTGGCAGCACGACAGTCGTTACGCAATATGCGACGTCTCTCACCACTGTTCTCCGGCCTACAGTACTATTCAAAGGCAATTGAAACTCTCTGCAATGGAACTCCCTACCTGCCGTGGTTATGGGCTCCTATCTCAATGATATTAAAGGTATGCCTAGGCTATAACGATACACTGGGTTTAGCGTTCCTACTATGACCTATTAGGGGGGTATGGAGGCTCAGCTGATTTGGTGCACCAGATATCGTCGGATTATGTTGAAGCTTTTGAGCAGATCATCAAAGCCTATTCGCGCATCGGAGAGTCACTTACTAGGTTTGAAGTCTTGCAAGAGTCTTTTCACCAGAATCCCGCATTTCAACAGACGCTCGCAATCTTCTACGCCGACATACTCGAGTTTCATAAGGAGGCGTACAAATCGGTGCGACGAAATGGTATGTTCCTAGTTCGTACGAGCTCCCCCTAGGACCAACTAACATACTGTTCGCAGCCTGGAAACTATTTTTCCTTACATCCTGGGGCCGTTTCCAGGGCCGATTTGATAATATACTACATGACCTTAAACGCCACGAAGAGCAGCTCGACAGGGAAGCAAACGCATATAACATAGTTGAGGCGAAGGCAATGAGGGAGAGCCTTCGAGAATGGCGACAGGAAAGCCTCGCCAAGGTCAATCAAGAGGAGGAGGAGCAGACTACTCGACAGCTCCAAGGCATCTGCAGCTGGCTGAGAAATAATGACACAGACCAACCTGTTATATTCGACCAGATATCGAGTGAAGCATCGAGACATCCCGGTACATGCTCTTGGATCCTAAGTCAAACTACCATGGCTTGCTGGCTTAGCAACCAAACCAACAACCCATTCGTTTGGCTCCAGGGAAACCCTGGCTGCGGGAAGAGCGTTATTGCTAGCCAGCTCGTTAACTTCCTCAGCACTCAAAATTCGATTGTAATCACTTATTTTTGCACGTCCTCCTACGCCTCATCGACGCAGTACGACGAGATTCTAAAATCGCTCCTGTCTCAGATGATCCGCAACAATGGTCAGCTGACCGCTTATGTCTATGGACAATATGTTGGTAAGAAAGCAGCAAGCATCGTGGTCCTTGAGCAGCTCTTACAACTAGCAACCACTGCGTTATTGGATGATCTTGGACACGGTCGAACTGTACACGTGATCATCGATGGGGTTGACGATATCCACGTTGAAAAACAGGGCCGGTTTCTAAGCCTCATGAATCGCATTTCTCGAGACAGCAGACCCAATGGTGCATCCTGTAAGGTTCTAGTCGTGTCCCGTGCGACGCACCTTGTCAGGAAGTGCCTCCGTAAAAAGACCGTCGTCTCTTTGAGCGACGAAAAGGTCAAGTTGACGGAGGCGATCGGTAAATATGCCGAGCAAAGACTAAAAGCACACCGTTACAAGTTTACTGAGCTGGATCTCCAAGAATTGGAGTTGGTAGACATCGCACGCCAAATTGCTCGAAAGGCAGATGGTAAGAGTACAGAAGCTATTCCATGAACAAACTTCCTACTAACTATGAAAGGGATGTTTCTCTGGGCCCGGCTGGTTCTCGACTATTTGACGCACAATATGTTCTACAGCAGTCAAGAGATAAGGGAGGCTGTGAATACGTTGCCGCGGAAGCTGGCTGAATTGTGAGAGCTTTAAGCACCTTTCGGGGATCTTTCGACATAGACTGACACCCATTACACAGCTACGAGAGGGTCTTGGTCCAGATGATTGCCAAATTCGATGGTCGTTCCGTTGACAGGCTGCGCACAATATTTGGATGGATTACGTTTGCACAGCGACCGCTTCGACGAGCTGAGTTCCGTTCAGCACTGTCCTACAGTACTGGTAATTCATTAATCCAGAACTTAGCTCCATCTCATCTTTTTGATATGTGCGCACCTCTTGTTGAAGAACACCGTGATTCAAGTCTATGTTTTATTCATGCATCCGTCAAGGAGTAAGTCTCCCGCCTCACACGTTCTAGTGCACGATGAGTAACCGCTGCATAGTTATCTTCAGACGCCCGAGAGTGTAGTGCGGATACACCGAGATCGTGCGTATCTTGAACACGCAATCGCTTCCGCCACTTGTCTCTCGTCTGGCCTGGACGTATTTTGTCCACAGTACCCTTCCCATGATCGATTCACACGGGTTCTCAGAGGATTACATGGATTTCACGTCTTTGCACATGAACATTGGGTCGACTGCGTTCTCAATGCCCTCTCGCCGAGCGAGACTAGGGAAGATATTCCACGGCTGCTGTCGATCCTAAGCGAGGTGTCCGAAAAGCTACTAGGATTGAGCGACTCACCATCCATGCAAGATGAGATCATTTCAACCTCAGAACCCAGACTTGAACTACTTAAGCCGTTCCCACCACTATACAATATTGCCAGAGGAGTCCTGCTCACTCGGAACCAGAAGAAGGCTGCCTGCGGCAATATAACTGGCGAGTATTTCAACCCTAAGCCATCGCTCTGCATACTGACCTGCCTCAGAACTCAGAGATGCTATGCGTAAAATCACCGAGCTGCGAGATGTTCTGGATAACTACCAAACGACACTCAAGGTGTGTCTCTCCATTCACGAGTTTCCAGGTATCAGTGCCGATGAGCTCGCTCAGTTCCAGCGAGATTACCGCATAGTAGCCTTTACATGCCGCTTTCCATCCTGCACCGAAGGTTTCGAGAATGATGAGAAGCGACTTAAGCATGAGATCTCGCATGCACCACCGCTTAAGTGCCCCGTCCCTTCATGTCAGTATCCTGCCTTTGCAACAGAACAAGCCCTAGGGAATCACAAACGATGGTGTCACGATTCTCTCCCAGACAATCTCAGGATGAAGAGTATACGAAAAGTTGGCCACTTGACTGTGCTAAAGCCGAGGAGCGAAACGATCGGAGGGCCCCATCCTATAGGAAGTGGGCGTTCATCACCCAATCTGTATGAGAAATTATTCGACGGGTTTAATTCGACGAATGAGCCACCTCCAAGCATACAACTCCTGCCGAGTCCTGCCAACTTCTCGTTACAATATAGTAATCCAAGAGAATGGGAGGATGGGTATCTGATACCCGACGATAGTGCTTGGTATGGTATCCCTCCGGCTCTTAACGTGAACGAGGTGGCGAACATGAACTCCTCACAACTGTATGACAATCCGCCTCCGCTCAATTTGGAGGAGAGCTCGGCGCAGAAATTACCGACTTTCAATGAGTATCATGAACGTAATTCGTTAGACGGACCCGATTCAGACTTCACATCCTACTATACCTACTATAACCCGGAAGACGTGCTGCAGCAAGGTCCACTCATATTACCTAGCCCAAACTCTGCTTATCAGGACATTTATACCGAGCCAGCATTTCACCTACAGCAGCAACCCAAGTACCTTAACGCTGTTCAACAACAGCAGAGGAGTGAGTGTTTCTAGTAATCTTTCTCATATTCGTCTCGTGATCATCGCCGGTTGATGCTAATGTATTTTGTGGTATACAAAGTGCTCAGCCCAAGCGAGGAGTTCCATCTGGAGTCGCAAAAGCAGACGGCTTCGTCTCGACAGCCACAGCACTCTGCTCAGGAACCAAAGCCTGCTATACCTCAACAGCAACCGCAGGATAGTGAGTATTCTCTCCCTCTTTTTTTCTTTTCTCGCACTCGTCTTGTGGCCGATCAGGCCTGTTGCTGACGTGCTCTTCTCCCAGACAATGACCTAAACATTTGGGATGAAGTGGACGTTTGGGAAGGGCAGCCTGAGTGGCCGTTTAAAAAATCCAAGAGCGAATGGAAGAATGCAGTTGATGCTTCAACAACAGAGATTACAACAACGGAGATTACAAATGCACACCGACCGGAAATTGTGAATATGTACCTACCGTAGGTGCATCATTTTCAACAATGAGGCCAGTAGCATTTGAGTCTAAAACGACTTGGGCTTTCCACCCATTTCACCATGACTAATTACAAATGATGATGTATCAAAACAAATGGGCATTGAGCATATTTACTCGGGGCATCCGCTGGATGGGAGGTAATACACTAACTTCGGCTCCTCACACATGACATAGCATAGACATACGATGTATGAACAGCCGTGAGTGGACTGCCTATTGCTGATAGCCTCACAAGGGACGAATATCTGAGTTACTAGCGAATGGGTCGCTAATGGATAAGTTTGCAGATGAGAACTTGTAAGATGGGAGAGGATGACACCAAACAAACCGGTACCTCACTAGTAAACTTGGGTCATACAGCAATGCTAGCAAGCTGGAATGGATTGAGCATTAACTTGAACCTGAAGGCTAGGGCATATATGCTGGAGTTAGTTTAGGAGAGCTTGTTTATGTATTGCGGGGAACGTTGTTTACCTAAGTACCTCTAAATATATATATATATAAGTGGTACTGTACACAGTACAGCTGTACCCGGTTATATCATGTAGTGACTAAGGTAGTGCCTCGTGCCTAATAACCCGAGGGGAGGGAAAATGCGGTGTGCATGAAGACGATAATCTCGTGTGGTCCGTCAAGGAATGTCCACCACACACGTGTTTATCTTTCTTATTTCGGAAACGGATTAATGACGTGGTATGTTTACACGTAAGAAACAAAATATCTTGTACATTTGCACTTTTGGACAAACCACTTCATTCTACCCTTAATTCGCACTACTCTCCTGAAAATAAATAATATTAAATAACAATAATAGTGAGTACGGGGAGCATCGATAGTGGGAACGGTTTATTCAGGGGACTCTGGACAAGGGGTTGGCCAGAGCTCAGCGCTTCTCCATGGTTCAATTGGCAGCGGATAGCACATGTTGCAGCGAATCTCATAGCGATGCGTTCGGTGCACCTTGGCAGCAGCCAGAACGCGACACGGGCAACCAGCAGCAGCAACACCTCCAAACCCCAAAATATTTCAACAAACAAAACAAACCCACCGCCACCCCTACCACCACCGTCCCTAAACAACAGGACGAGATCATCGACAAAAACACCTACAACGACAAGTCTCAGGACGGTCTGGTCGGCCACAAGAGAGCGGGGACAAGCAATCCTATGTAATGGTAGTAGACCAACTGCCAAGACACATCCCCATATTACAACAATCTCGACGACCCGTAGTACCTGTAAACGTACCACTGCTAAGTCCAGCACAGCGTCGTCGCCACCACTTACACTGTCACTACCACCATCACCACATACCACAAATCCCTCGACCAACAATACCGCCAGTACACCACTCGCTGCCAGACGACCGCCTCTGAAGCTACGAGACCAAAACCAAAATGTGGCTCCCGTGTTTGCGCCCGTCTTGAAGGAAACTAGAAAGATGGGCTACGAGACCTCCATGAACCCCTCCACCACCAGCACCACTACTAGTACCCGTCAACAAATGCCCTCGCTCAGTGCCACCGCCGCCGCCGCAAGGGGTATCAATCGCCCGCCCCTGACTCCCAAGATAGCCTCGGCTTCGAGACCCCAACCCCAACCCCAATCTCGACCCAAGACACCCAGTCTTGCTGCCGTCGCCACTACACCTTTACCTAGACGCACACAACAACGTCCCATCTCCACCATCGTCGACGCCGCCGCCAATTCGAGTCGCAGCCAGTACGACGACCCTTCCCCCGTCTCGGCAGCCACCTTCAGCCCTCATCTGAGCAGCAACATCACTCCTCGTTCGGGCTCCAGACAGAGCCGTGTGGACAGCGCAAGCAGCACTCCCAATGGCACCCCGAACCCTGACCGCTCCGATGTCTGGGACCCCAAATCCAGTTTTCCCTTCTCGAGCCCATTGAATCAAGGGGACTCGTCAAGAAGGCCTCTAGTCACCTTCAGTGCTGTCAGCCCCGAGAGGAGTACGCCCATGAGACAGGACAGTACGAGTGCCCGAGAGTCCAAGTTTTTCCATGCCAGTGATGTAAAGACGGCACGACCAACGAGTGCTTCTAGAACAGCCTCCTCGAAGAGCCCAACTTTCTTCTATGCCAATGGCAATGGCATCACGCCTAAAACAGCCAGCCCCGCCGCTCTATCACCTCCACTGTCACCAGGGTTGAACCAGAGCCAGGAGAATCTGTCGAGCAAATTCCTGTATGCCAACGGCACTCCCGATCTGCGGCCTACGCCGCCACCTTTGGTGTCTCGTCGATCGGGATCAACTGTGTCGACAGCTTCGAAAGGTCCTACTGTTCGTTCGACCATGACTTTACAACGACCCGTCTCGCCCAGCAAGCTGCCTCTACACTCACAACCATCTTACAGAAATAACACTGGTCCTCAGAGTGCGACTACTCGCGTCCAAATATCCCCTCCACCCCCGCTGGGGCCCTCACCCCCTGGACTGCGCCGTCCTGGTACGGCAACTTCGCGGTCTAGTGGTCATTCGCGCTCGGGTAGCTTGGTCAAGGGAGAAGGCGCTTCTGACGCTGTGAAACCCATGTCATCTCCAATCTCTGGCGTCACCCCTCCTGCGAACCTCTCGCCTACAAAGCCTCCCCCGCTGACATTGGCCTCTATCATACAAGCAGCAGAAGAATTTGCAGAGAACGAAACGGATGTCTCGCCCGATGACCAATCGGCATTGCAAAGTCCGACCAAGTCTACCTTCTCTTCTACAGACCCTGTGACCGAATTAGTCGCTAACGCCCGAAGAGAACGGAAAGTCCAGGACTTGCAGATCAGAAATGCATCTCTTGAAGCCATCAACCGGACCCTGGAGCGCCAGCTCAGGAAACAGACGGCCGAATTACGAAGGTATCGACGCCTTTCACGTTCTGGCCGCTTGTCTTTGGCTTCTACTACTATGTCTAGTCGTGTACCATCCGGAACCCTGTCAGAACTGGAGTTGGAGTCTGTGGGACTGTCAGACCTCAGTGAAGAGGGGCTGGACGTGGAGGATATGGAAGACGAGTCATTCTCGGATACGGACTCTGCATCGTCCAGCTTAAGTCCAAGTGTCCTCGACGCACATGATGCAAAACACCGCCAACGAGACGAGCAACGACTGAATCTGGACCTATCCAAGCACCAGCAAATTCTCATCGATTCACAAAAGATTAATCAAAGCATTAAAAGATGTCTTGACTGGTCTGAAGAGCTTATTAAAGACGGAAAGAAAGCACTTGAATATAAAGTGAGGGTTAGTGATGTTAAGCTGGGTGGTAGAGTGTTAGACCCGTTAGACGAGGAAGAGGAGCATTCTAGACTGCTGCTTCCTGATGACATGGCTGCACCGGACACCAAACTCATAGAAGTTGTTTCCGAGGCATCGATAACTTGGGGCGTTGAACCCCAAGACCGAGACAGCGGCATAGAGCTTCCCGGAGACGGAGGATAAGAGAACATGAGCTCGAAGCTCAGCAAAACCGAACACCACTCATTACGACAAATTTATTAAGTTATACCTGGTTGGGACTGGCGCATAGGCATAAACGGTGGCAGCAACGGCGTTATATACCATGTTAGGATGGCAACCCTGATGGCAACCTTGATGGCGGGCACGCTCGGCTGGTTTCATTTGGTTTAACTTGGACTGCACCCTTTTTTTCTTTGTCACAACTGTACCACCAACAAAATACCCAGGACCATCATGGATTGGAGTCGGCATACTAATCCATCTCCACCTCACTCGTCTAATGTCTTTTCCTAAACGTTTAAAATGATACCCCAATCCCAACCCGTCCAAAGAGTCGGTCAAGCAACATCTTATGCCCAAAAAGGGCAAGTTGCCAGAAGAAGCTAAAAGCCGTCTAAGACGACAACACGGAAAAGTGTACATAGGCCGATAGTTCACATACATATAACCTAGGGGTTTTAATGTTCCTCAGCCTGTTAGAGCACCCAATCCATGGGATATTGCAATCTCACACGTCGATTAGAAGAGCCTTCCTGTTGAATAGTGTGCAACAACTTGCTCCAATTAGACGATGAGTGATTATGTTCGGCCTTCTGGAGGTAGATATCTAATCAAATGGGATCGTTCAAGATCGAAAAGAAACCTAGAGAACCTAGGCTACCTATTCTATTGCAGCTCTATTCGCATCTCTATTCGCACTCTGTTGACTGTGGCTTGAGTATCCGAATGGCTCTCCATCTAGTGTATATAGTTCCGAGGGAACATATAAGCCTTCACATACTTGTGTTACTGGGTGGGCCTAGGAAAGCTGTCGAAAAGGAAACTGATTCAACTGGTTCTGACCAGAAAAAGCACTCCAGTGCTGTCGTCCTTTTCAACTCGCTTCGTCACTGTAAACGATCGTCATATACTTGTCCGGGTTATTGCGATTAGATTATGTACAATTCTACCTCGTTTATATTCAACTTAAACTTATGGGCATGTACTTTGTGGCGTTGCATGCACGGCAGACTTACGGGCGGTTGACAAGAGGGACATAGAATTAGCGATCGCCCTCTCTTTTTAACTCGTGGTGGTTACCCCAGAGTTTCGTGGATATGACGCAAGATCTGAGGATCTGGCTATTGCCACTTCACTCTAATATAGTATACCCGTATATCATCTATATAGATATCTCGAGACATTCATGGAGGCCATATCACCAATCTTAAGGTTTCAGCACTTGACTAACTAAGAGTAAAGACTGAGAGATGATTTCTTTCAAACCTCACTCGACCTGAAAGATTCGACCGAACTAATACCTCATTTGCTCATTCTTGTAGCCAGTTCATAGTTGGAGACAGACGAAATTGATGGTTTTCGGACTCGGAAGAAAGATGCCACAGGACCTACGAAATATCATAAGAGACGCCGCAAGAGAGCTGCCAGATATCGGTAGCAGTTCCTTCGGCGCACACTTTGATCAATTCGGAAGCTCGCGTCTGGTGCTTATTGGCGATGGGAGGTATGTCGTCTCTTAACCTACACACATACTCACCTGAATACGATCACGACGAGATAAGTAACTCGCCAAAAAACCTCTGCCTCATCACCACCATCTAGTATTGAGGTTTGTTGAGAGTCTAACCGTGAAAATGCAAACGATACAGCCACGGCACCTCCGAGTTCTACCGCGCTCGCGCAGCCATCACCAAGCGGCTAATCACCGAGCATGGCTTCAACACGGTCTGTATCGAAGGAGACTGGCCGGACGCGCGCATCATCGACCACTACACCCGGCTGCACCCCCTGCGGTTCTCGGCCTCCTCAGACATGCACTCGATGCGCATCTTCGACCACTTCCCGCGATGGATGTGGCGCAACGATGAAACGCAAGAGTTCATGGACTGGTTACGTGAACACAATGCCCAGCTGCCCATGCACCGCCGGACCTCGTTCAACGGGCTCGACCTCTATAGCATGGGAACTTCGATTCGGGCCGTGGTGGAATACCTCGATCGCGTATGTTCTCTCGTCCTCCTCCTACCTAGTTTCGTTTTCATTCCTCACCTGAGTTGAATTGACTTGTATACCTCCTTTTCTTTTCTTCCCTGGCAAATATAAACAGTCAGAATGGAAGTGAGAAAACATCCCACGAAAGCGAGCCAACTCGCTAACATATTTCCCTTCCCATCCCAAGGTCGACCCAAATCTCGCCAAAGCAGCACGCCGCCGCTACGGCTGTCTCGAACCCTGGCTCGACGACCCAGCCGAGTACGGGCGGGCGGCCTTCCGCTCGTCGAGCGCGCCCTGCGAGCCGGGCGTCATGGCGATGCTCCAGCAGCTCCTCGACAAGCGGCTCGAGCTCGCCTCGCACCCGGAGAACGGCGAGGCCTTCCTCGACGCCGAGATGAACGCGCGCGTGGTGCGCGACGCCGAGCGGTACTACCGCGCCATGTTCCACGGCGACCGCATGTCCTGGAACCTGCGGGACACGCACATGTTCTCGGTGCTCTCGCGCCTCCTGAAGCTGCGGCCCGGCGCCAAGGCCGTCGTCTGGGCGCACAACTCGCACCTCGGCGACGCGCGGGGCTCGAGCATGGGCATGCAGCGCGGCGAGATCAACCTGGGCCAGCTGTGCCGCGAGAGCTTCGGCGAGGGCGAGGTGTCCGTCATCGGGTGCGGCACCCACGCCGGCACCGTCGCGGCCGCCGACGACTGGGACGATCCGATGCAGGTCATGGCCGTGAACCCGTCGCGGCCCGACAGCTACGAGCGCGTCATGCACGACGTCGGGATCCCCTCGTTCCTCCTGAACCTGCGCGACCTCGGCGTCGACATGGAGCCCAGGCTGCAGCGCTTCATCGGCGTCATCTACCGGCCCGACACCGAGAGGCAGAGCCACTATGTCCGGTCCGTCCTGTCGCGCCAGTATGACGCCTTTGTCTGGTTCGACAAGTCCGAAGCTGTGCATCCCTTTGAGACGGCTCAGCCCAAGGAGCCCCTGGCCAAAGGCGAGACGTATCCCTTTGGGCTGTAAATCCCGGACCCGGGATAGTGGCCATACAAAAACAGGTCAGTGTAGTTATTTTCAAGGTAGGAAGGGGTTAGAAGACTGCGAGAGCTGAATTTCATCGAGAGTGCGTGGGCTATCCTGATTCTTCCCGGGGGGATGGTGACAGCTGGATTGACGGTCAAGGTACGAAGTGTGTATCACCTCTCCGTGTGCGTTCGTTGCCTATTCCCACGTAGAGCATACTGAGAATACTTTTGAAATCTATCTAATTAGGGAGGGGTGATTAAATCGATATTTCAAGCCTTTCGAGGTTGAGCCCATCTTCCGTCTCTCCCTATTACCTCGGGAAAGATTGCCGGATATGTCTATGAGTATTCCAAAATCGCGCTCTGACAACGCCTGAAAGACCTCCCACAAAAGGTATTCTGTCAGCCCAGGCCCCATGTTTGGTGTCCCTGCAATCCCGACACTCCGTTATTAGTACGTGGAGGGGATTGTTGTCCCATTACCGCTTCGCGATCTTTGCCTCGTCCGCCACCATGTGAACTGCCCAACAACTGCCACCCAAGTTTTCGATGAGATGGCCCAACTCAAAAGCGCGTCTACCGAGTGAATAACAACCCCAAGTCGCCATTTGACGGGTCAAATCACGACTTCTCTTTCGAGACGTGGGCTGTCTCAGCCGAGGCCTCGCTGCCCCCCTTTTTCCCGTCCTTATCCTTGCCTTTCTTCTTCGAGTCCTTCTCCTTCTTCATGGCTGCCTCGGCAACTAGCTGTTCAAACGCCATATAATCACCTTCTTCCTCAGGTGATCTTTTGGCCTGTAGATAACAACTGTTAGCTGTCTTATTGCATTGTAAAAAGAACAATGAACAAAAATAGTAAGAAGGTTACAGAAAGGTTGTGGTTGTGATCCTACCTTTGATAGAATATCGGCAATAAGTACGAGAGCCTGAGCACGTTCTAGACGCTTGTTCAGGGACACCTTTTTATCGTAGAGCACACTATCGCAGACCTCGCGCAGGACTCCCTGTATTTCGTACTTGCTGCCGCGCCAGGCGGCATTCAAGATTTTGCCTGTGACTTTTCGCTCGTACTCCATCTTTTTCTCATCCGTCCAATCCTCGCCCCCGGCCTCTTCCATGCGAGCCATTTCCTCCATGGTCTGCTGCGCGTCGATGGCCGAAGAAATTGTGTTCCAAGTCTCTTTGAAAAACGTGCCCTTGTCCTTGACACGACTGAAGAACCCGCTGATGCCGAGAAACTTTTGAGACTTGAGCAATGCGGTAGCCTTGGATAGGTACACGGCACCGATGGCGTGCAGAATATCGAGACCGAAGCTCTCTATCTTGAGGTTTTCGACCTCGAGAGCCGTCTTCTCCTGGAAGGCTCTGGTGACATCGGCTCCCTTATCAGTCTCGGTCCATACGGATATCCGATCGACGAGCTTCCGGGCAAGAGTATCGACACGCTCCTGGCGGACCCTGGCTCGTTCGGCCTCGTAGGCTGCAAGCTTCTCGCGTTGCTCCTTGGTCAAGCCCCCCTTCTTCTTCTCCTTCTTCCGCAGCTCTTTCTCTTCTTCTGTCTGGCCCGCTACCTGCGTCTCGTCGGATGGGCGATCCATGAGTGCAGGCCGGATGGGTATAGCATGCTTAGAAGGAGTCGAGGTACCAGAAGCGCTGGGGGCAGGAGACGGCTGCTGGGGCGGGAGAGGTAGCTCAGTCGTCGCATCGTGGGTCTCCCCAGCCTTGGTCTCGGACCTCGATGCGGCGGGAGCTGGCTTCTCTGGCTCATCCTCGACAATGATGGTAGGCGGGGGGGCGGTAGATGTAGACGTGGAAGGTTGATGGGGCGCGGCGGCATCTTTGGTGCTTTCGCGCATGGCGTCTTCGGTGCCGGGAAACTCGGGGTCGTCGTGCTCGTCAGTTGTTATCTCCATGGCGGTGTTCAAATCTTTCATGAGGCTAATCTCGCCGATCCAATCAACGAAGGCCTCGCCACCAAAGATACTGCTAAAGAACTCGGCTGGGTCGACGAAGCCCTCGCCGGGCCTAGCGCTCTCCTTTCCATACTTGTCGTAGGCTGCCCGTAGGTCTTTATCTGACAGCACTTGATATGCTTCGCCGATGGCCTGGAATTTCTCATGCGCTGTCGGATCGTTTGGGTTCTTGTCTAGACAAGACCGATCTAGTCAGCTACGAGGCCATTTCTCTTCATGTGCAGTAGTGTGTGTCTAAGCTCTTGGGTGAAATGCGATGCGCACCTGGATGATGAATGATAGCGAGCTTGCGGTAAGCCTTTTTTATTTCGAGCTCGGTCGCAGTCGGTTGGACGCCTAGGGCATCGTAATAGGCTGTATCGGCAACCATACTTGGGCAAGGTTGAGGACTTCAAGCTTCAAGTTGGATAGTTTATTTCTGTGGGAGGAGTGTTCGTTTGTATTGGAGCAGGACCGGTAAACACTCGGTCAAAACAGCCTATTGCGGGCTTAATCAAATATGACGTGGTGTCAGAGAAAGTGAAGGGTACATCTATCCAGGGCTGAGACTGTTAGGTAAACGTTGGGTTGGGTTCGGAAAACGTGGTTGAGCAGGCAGAGAAGAAAAGGTAGGCAGTGAGAGGCTATCTTTTGCAGGTTGGCAGAAGACTACCTAGGTAGACACCAATTATGACGACTTTTCGGCCAAACGACAAGAATGCGGATTGCGGCACACTTGGGCGTGCCTTATTAGTGATCTGTATGTACCAAGGTACCGGTATTTCCAATACCGTCCTTTTTAGCCCGATGCCCACCCAATCACCAAACGATTTGCTTTACCTGATGTCCACATACATATATGCTGTCACTTGACAGGTTCTCTTGAGCCACGCCATTATCAGAATCTCTATGACCATCCTTCTTAAGCAGTAGTCAGTTATTGACAATTCACAATACCTAGTCTCATAGATGATAGAAAAAACAAAGGATGACCTTGCAATACATGTTTTCCAATATCAACCCTCATCCATTTACCGTTTTCAAAGCCGGGCATGGTCACCATCTGATATGTGGGATATTAATTGGCGAGAATTCATCTCGTAGACTTATTCCGAGCTCCTACCTAGTCCTACAACAGCAAACAAGATGTTGGCCTTCCCGACGCCAATTAGGTCTGCTACTCTAAGCGAAGGCCCATGGTCAGTTGTCTCCCGCACCTTTTTGACCATGCTTTTACGCTTCTCAACGATACTTTTCTCCCCTTCGGCCCAGATGACCATGCCAACCGCTGGCGCTATCAGTGAAGAATAGTTGTACAAGTCGATTTTGGATCACGCCTTTATTTGCCCCCTGCAGCTTTCATCCTCTCGAAGCATTGCCTATAAGCCTCGTGTACCTCGGGTACTGAGTATCCATACTTCTTTAGCTTGTTCTCGAGCTTAGTCGTGTCCAACAGGCAATTGCTACGACCGGCTTTGATAACTTTGGCTTGCTCCTCAACAGTGAAGTTCTTCCACGTAAAGCCAGGGCGGACTATGTCCCTGAAAAGAGACAGCACCTCGTTATGGCTGATGGCGCCGGGATTAGTAAAGTTGTAGACGCCCGTGTCCTTGTGCTCAGCCATCAGGACTGATGCCGGTAGCAGATCGGTCAGGATGGTGTTGCTATTGGGTATGTCGACTACCCGTTCATACTTGCTGATCTTGGTGACAAAGTTGCGCGGGTGTAGGTCATCCGAGACGGGCATGCGCAGGCGTAATATTAGGCAATTGGTGTAATACTTCATAACCTGCCAAGAAGGGTCAGTCTTACATATATAAAGATACAGATATAGGTATTTATGATGAGAGCTGCCCACCTCCTCGACATGGCCTTTCGTTTCGGAGTAGAAGCTGCCCTTGAAATTGGCCGGGTCCGTCTCCTTATATCCCGGACCACCGATCGGGTGGGCCTCGTCGTAATGATAGATGCAGCCAGTGGCAAAGACGGTGCAGTGAATGCCAGCGAGGAAACAGCAGTCAGTTAGATTGAGGGTGCCAATGGCATTGGACCGCACGGTTTCTTCCTTGTGATCCTCGCACCAGTCGACATTGGGACGTCCAGTGCATCCCGCACAGTTCATGACATGGGTGGGCTTGAGCTTGTCAAGCTCGGCTTTGACGGCCTCTCGGTCCTCCATGCGCACCGTGGTCATGTAAACTTCCTTGCCTTGACTCTTCAAAAGGGCTTCCAGGTGGCCAGCCACCCAGCCCTTACCTCCCCAGATGAGAAAGCGACTAGCTGTCATGATGAATGGATGGATTTCCTGAACAATGCAGCAGAAACCCAAGCGTTGACGGTTGTACGCCGGTTTGGTGTTATACGTAGGTAGGTATAGGAATTGTGGTGCTTTTTCTTAGCTGTAGCGGCAGCGGGAGCGGGGTAGGCTAAGAACGGAACCCCAAACGATTTAAGCAGACGAGGATGCTGTCGCTCAAGGTCAGGAAGAGACGTCTGGAATACTAGAGTGGACGTGGAAGATGTGGAAAGGACAGATGATGGAAGGATTACCTTGGGTATGAAATGGACAGATATATAGTTTCCAGATCAGAGCCTTAGGAAAGAAGGAAAACACTGGCAGTTGCATCCCTATTGTGAGGGATGACTGACCCATTCAATGTTGGAGGGGCATAAACGGCAACTTGACTAAGTTGAACGAACACCTTGCCGAACACCTTGCCACACAAACAATCTTAATTGTCTTGGGATTTTCACCCTTCCTTTGCCCTGCCCCTCATCTTCTTTCCCATCCAAGACCGTGTTCATCTAGACAAAGTTGCACGACTGTGGAGAGAGAAATGAACAGCTACTTGTTGGTACGGTGTACAGATTCATCCCTGAAATGATGTTAGCTTGGAATCCTACCAGCACAGTAACTTACATGGCTACGGATACATATACGCCTATGGCCTCTGTTGTATGTTTCAGCATATTGACTCTACAATATTCTGTATTAAAAAAGTAGGTGTATTGATTAAGAAAAAGGAGTTACTATATTAACAAATGTATACAACTTGTCAGTTTCAAAAGTGGTGTATGCAGCGCAGGGGAGTAAGCGCTAACATGATTCTAGGGGTTTACATAAACCTGTCCGTTGCTGTAACGGCCAACCAAGACTTTCTTACCCTAACTGACGTAGTGTAGATATTGTTGAATTATCCTACGTCAGACCGACTCTTCTTTCTTCGAATGCTCGTCTTCCTGTGACTAAATGACTTTGTTCCTACGACAATGAGCTTTCCAATCGAAACCAGCATTGCCTTACATCTTGATGGGAAAGGTTCGATATATCTCGGATATGTACAGTGTATAGTGTAACATGTATGATTTCCCGCTCGGCTAACGGTACGCTCCTTGAATAGCACCGCGTGCACCATGAGTACTGCCGGATAGACAAGTCACTTGTCAACGCCGAACACCACCATCAAGCTACACATGAGTTTCAAGAGGCTGCACAGCGCGTGCACAGACGCCCAACCGCAAATTGAGTAGACGTATGACACTGGAACGAGTCGCTTTAAATAAAAACAATCTTCATGACATTTCTCAAGCCCAAGCAACCAACGCGCCTTCCTCGTGGCTTTCTGATATATCCTACGGTACCGGAACCGACAACTATGATAGGCTCGGTCTACGAACACGATTACGGTGTTGTTTGCCTCGGCTTATAGAAAGCTGATGGCGAGAATATCGATATCAGTTGAGGTGATCGCCGTCACGGGGAAGATGGATCAATGCGAATACCTTTTGCAACTTTCTCTCCGCGCTGACGGCTGACGGCTGACGTCGCCCAAAGTACGAAATTGTTCGCTTCCCGACTCCCTCGTAAGGGGCATCAACACATATCTGAAGCTGGCTGTTGCAGGGTGATCTGGCGTGAATGGGCACGGCATAACATGATACCTGTTTGTCAGTTGTGGACTCTCGTACACAGAAAGGAGAACGATGCTAATCCCTCAACAAGTCATGATAACCCAAACCCAGCCAAACAAGATGAATATGATTGGAAAGCTTCGAGATCAGAGGCGTTCGGCTGCAACTTGGCATTGCCAGAAGTGACGAGGAATTCTGTGGCTCAGCTTATTATGGTGAAGTACGTCCTTCCTCCCGCATGCAGCCATCAGGCGATCTTGATATATGATCCTGCAGTACCGTATTCGGTTTATGTTTTGCTCAGATCATTCCCCAAAGTCGGGGCTAAAGGGCCGTTGGAGAGCCCCATAAACGGGGAGACATCGCCCGACTGGCCGGATAATTTAAAATTAGCTGGGCGTCTTTATTCGTTCAATTCTGTGTAGCTCGCGTTAGCTACGAAAACACGTATTGCTTCATAAATATTTAGGGGTTGAAGTCAATACCCTTAGATGCCTATAAAGGAACAAGATTCGAGTGCACGGACTTCTGGTATGGATTAGGTAATCTTCTGACTTTTTGCATATTAGACTCGATATTAGGGTCTGCGCTAAGTGAGGTAGATCCTCTAAACCCTGATGGACTTTCACATTCGTATTCGTATCTATATATATTTGCAATTTTGTGTGAACATCCACCAGCGTGGCGGTATCAATCAATCAGCATGCTCAATTTCAGATCCCATCCATGAGGTACACACATTCTCACCTGCATAGCCTGCATCAAGGTTACCAAGGTAGTAATTTCCTTGACGGAATCCACCATGAAAACTGCGGATAGAGATAGATAAGTACACCACCTCCTATCTTCAAGCTCCGATCCTCATCATACAGCAATTCGACCAACTTTAAGTCGTCACACTATCCGTGTGTATTTTTGCCAGCTTTGATCTTTCTATTACTGGCATCAGCAGCTTCAGCAAGCCAATTGAGTGTTCTCCATCTCAATCAAAGAGCGAATTGCTTGTCTTTAACGTTCAAAACTTCCCTTCCCTTCCCTCCCTCCCCTTACATTCCTAGAAAATGGGGGGTCTCAAAGAAGTCCTCTATTACATGTTCCACCCCAATCAGCTGCGGTCTATAATTCAGTGGTAAGCCAATGTCTTGAGGCAATGTCGAAAGACTAAGAATCGAGAAAACTAATCTTTCAACCCTGCATCGTAGGAAAGTATGGCACGAACCTGTTCACCACCGCGATCCCTCCAAGGAGGCTCCCACTCTGCAGTCATGCTTTAAATTCCTCAATATGACGAGCCGTAGCTTTTCCGCTGTCATTCAGGAACTGAACCACGAGATGCTCGTTCCCATCGCCCTCTTCTACCTCGTACTGCGTGGTCTCGACACGATCGAAGATGACATGACCATGTCCGCGTCCGTCAAGGAGCCCATGTTGCGCGAGTTCTACAAGAACCTAAATAAAGACGGTTGGACCTTCAACGGCAACGGGCCCGACGAGAAGGATCGGGAGCTTCTCGTTCACTTCGATGACGTCGTCGCTGAGATGAAGAAGCTGAAGAAGAACTATTACGATATTATCGAGGATATCACCCTCAAGATGGGCAACGGTATGGCCGATTATGCCATAAACGCCGAGTTCCAAGCTGGTGTTGTCACCGTTCCCCAATACGAGGAATACTGTCACTATGTTGCTGGCCTTGTCGGCGAGGGTCTGACACGACTTTTCGTCGAGGGTGGCTACGCAAACCCTGCCCTTCTCGAGCGCATGGAGCTCACCGAGAGCATGGGCCAGTTCTTGCAGAAGGTCAATATTATTCGTGACGTGCACGAGGACTTCGAGGATAACCGTCGCTTCTGGCCCCAAGACATCTGGGGTAAGTACGTCGATAAGTGGGAGGATCTCTTCGATCCCAAATACCGCACCCAGGCAGTTCACTGCGGTTCAGAAATGGTCCTTAATGCTCTAAAACACGCCGACGAGTGTTTATTTTACATGGCCGGTATCAAGGAGCAGAGCGTTTTCAACTTTGTTGCCATTCCTCAGACAATGGCTATTGCTACCCTTGACCTCGTCTTCCAAAACCCCAAGATCTTTGATAGCCACCTTAAGATCACCAAGGGCGATGCCTGTCATTTGATGACGCAGTCGACCCAAAACTTACGTCTAGTCTGCGATGTCTTCCGGAGATACACAAGGCGGATAGCTCAGAAGAACGACCCAAGAGATCCACACTACCTCGAGATTAGCATGGCACTTGGCAAGGTAAGTTAGTCCTAGCATGTTTATCAAGTCAATGCGAGCGCTAACAGTACACAGCTGGAGCAATTCATTGAGACTTTATTCCCGTCACAAGATGTCAAGAACGTGAAGGCGCTACACGCAGAGAAGGCCGAGGGCGAATCCCAGAACGACCTCTGGGAATCCATGATGTTGGTCCTGGCTGTTCTTTGCTTTATGTTGATAGTGTCGGGTCTTATGGTACGTAGACGAGTGTTGCCCTTCCCCCCCCCCCCCCAATCCTAACTTGAAGATTGTTGCTCACCTTAGCCACAGCTTGGCGCCGCCTGGGCGATGGGAGCTCGTTGGGATACGATTCTCAACAGCACTGTCTCGTCGAGCGTCGAAGAAGCGGCTAAAATAACTGCTGCGATAACACACGGAGAGTTATAATGGCCTTGGGCTTGTAACAATATTGGGCTAATAAACCCTCTTATTCATGATGACGAAGTATATTTACAAATAATCGAGGAAACCGGCACGGCGCCATGGCAGTGGAGCTCATGGGGTGAATTCAGTTAGAAACAGACTAGGGAAAGGTTTGTTCAATACCTCGGTCTGCTATGATCTAGCTAATAGCAGTATATTAATCTTTAATTTGCTATTTTTGGCCTGTCTTCGTTCTTTCATGGGCTGCAGAGGACTGCTAATCGAGCTTTATACGGCGGGGATTTGGGGGAAGCGGAAACCAAGCCAATGCACGGATGTCAAATTACAGTCCAGTCGTCTTCAATGACTGTGGTTGTGCCAAAAAGTGCTGATATGAAACCACCCATCGCGAGGAGTACCGAGTCCACTGCGGCTCGCAGGCACTCGACGGTTTTCTTGAGAATCCGCTCTTTGTCAAAAAGGGCAGGTTTGCCGTCGAGGATCGCGAACATTCCATTTCACCTTTTGTTTATCATGCTGTTTCCGTTTTCCCGATTTTGGCTCTACCCCTGTCAACAAGAAAAGAGTAGCACCATACATGAGAACAAGGGCATGACAAAACTATTACTGCCCGGCACAACACATGGGATGTATGTAGCAGGTGCCGAGTTTCGCTGCTTGAAGCTGTTATCATTCCACATTTCGCTGACTTCAAGTTGGTCTCATGCCATCTGCATTGCCGGCTAGAGTATTGTACTCCAGACAAGGTAATTGGCCGGCGTTCAAAAAACGAATACGATATATGTGCGTTAAATGTGGTTATGTACTAGATACCCTCGCTACCAAAAATATACATACACAGGTAGCGTGGTATACTTGAAAGAGGCTGGTCGCCGCTTGTCTAGTCCCTCTACGTGTAAAATGCGCTTTCCAAGCCGAGATACCTTATCTTCTTTTCTTGCCATTCACTGAGGCTGTGAAAATCAAACCAATCAACCACTACCGGGAGAAAAAACCAATCGCTGTCTTGCTAGCTATTTCGCTGATGTAAAAGAATGGGCGAAGCTTCCTGGTATTAGGAACAGCATCTTCTCGCATGGATATGTCGAGAAGTCTTGGTAAAGAAACGCTCCGTCATCCAAGGTATGTACCAAACTGCGTGATAATATATACTCTACAGACAGGCATGTCGGCATAGCGCGAGAGAGATTGGATTTATAAGTTTCCATTGTTGGCAATGGCGCTCGTGGTGCCCGCAGCGTTCTGCTTTACGGCTGCACCAGTGGCGCCGGCAAGCGTCTTCATGCGGTCTGAGACGTCTGTGGCACTCGTGAGGCCCTCCAGGCCCATGAGGTAAGCAGCAAGGCCGGCGACGTGAGGTGAAGCTATGATAGAAGTTTAGCATGGTTCGGGACTAGGTGACGAAAGAGAAATCCACACTCACCCATAGATGTACCACTGAGGGTTGCGGTGTCAGTGTTACTCTTGATACCGACGCTCAGAACGTCGACGCCAGGCGCATAGATATCCACAATCTGGCCAAAGTTGCTGAAGCTAGCCCGCTCGTCGGAAGTAGCATCCAACGCGCCAACGGTGATGGCGTCGGGAGAGCTAGCGGGGCTCGTGTTGCCCGCATCCTGAGCTTCGTTTCCAGCAGCCACGACAGGTACAACGCCTGCGGCCGCAAGAGCCTCAATGGCATTATTGATAGCCTTCGATTGGCCACCGCCCAAAGACATGTTCATGACGGCCTTGCCCTTGAGGTTCTTCTGTGTGACATCAGACTCGACGAAATTGAGACCATCGAGCACGTCGGCGTTCGTGCCACTACCGTCGGCATCCAGAACCTTGACGCCCATCAGCTGGACATTCTTGGCCACGCCGAAGGTAGCACCCCCGATGGTGCCTGAAACGTGAGACCCGTGACCATTCTCGTCAGTGTTCTAATCGCGGTGAGCTTCCTGTACCCGATGCAGGTTTGTATGAACAATAAGACTTACAGCAGAACCCTCGATGGCGTTGAAGGCCATTGCAGCACGCCCTTGGAACTCTTGGTGCGTAGTTAGAATACCCGTGTCCACCACATAGGCTGTAATGCCCGTGCCAGCTGAGTCGTCGAAAACATAGCCAGAAGCGCCAGCTTGGGCGTGGCTGAGACGGACCAAGCCCGGGGGCGCGTTGGCCTGGGACACTAGCCCTGAGGCTTGGACATACTGGTTGGCCTCGATATAAGACACCATGTCCATCGCGTTGATCTGGGCAGCCATAACTTCGTCACTTTCCAATGCCGTGGCGCGCCAGCCGTTGGACATGGAGAAGGAGCGGATTCTCGTCGACAATAACCGGCCCGTAGACCCACGCTTGCTCAGGTTGCGCTTCTGAATCGTCGTCCGGATGGAGGCTTCCTGGGCATCGATGTCCTCGCTGGCGAACGTGTTGTTGTACACCACAATGTACGAGTTGGGGACGGCATTTTTGGCATGAGGGTTACTGACGAAGGCGCTCACTGTCGAAGCTGTATCGGCTGGGGAGTTGAAGTTGTGGATGGGACCCGCCAGTGCCCCCAAGGGGGCGAGAGAAAGGAGGGACGTGAGAAGACTGGAAAATCTGGGCGCCATCTTGCCTGGAGTTCACAGAAAATTGGGTTATGTATATGCTAATTCTTCAACTTTGTCACAGACAAGTCGAAGATATTAATGGGAGGTCTGTAAATAGTCTAAGAAAACTAAGGATAAAATTGTTCGCTTTGTAAATGACTCGTAGGTCGAGGAGAAGTGGAAAGGAAAAGATCCGTTCAAAATTTGAATGAGTGCGTATGCGGTCAGGTTGAGACGGAACGTGAGGAAAGGATAGACACGATCAAGAACGAAGAGTGTAGATAGATGGATGGATAATGAAATAGAGGGAGCTCGACCACTACAATATCTCAGTACTCAACGTTCGTTGCCGTGTCTATCAAAGACCATATAAGATGTTTCAAACAAAGAGCGGGAAAGAAACGAAGAAGAAAAAGGCAAACCAGTTCAGAGGATAGGATAAAAAGACAAGAGGAGAATGAATATGAAAGATCAAGCAAAAATCTACCCAGTCAAAACGGAGTGGCATTGTGGTCGCTTTAAGGAGCCGACTGTGAAATCGGTCTTGGCCTCGGGCCATGATCCAGTCAGTGGCACTACTTACTCAGTGACTACGGTTACGAAGCCAGGGGGCCTTATTTTCAGTACGAGGCCGAGCAGACGACATGGGTGATGTTTGAAGAGCATAAATTGAGGCATGTCGTCCCCATTCCGGGTGGAGGACCAAGCCTGTGGCCCAGTGGGAGGCTCACGTCGCAGAGGCGCGTATGTGGGCTGTAGATGCAAGAGCTTTGCCGCCAAGTCAAACGGTTGGTTTAGGTAGTTACAGTTAGGTAGGTACAATACTGGTAGGGTGAGGAACCCATGTTCACTCTTGGGCCTAACTCCTTTTCCTACACGTGTGGAGTCCGGACTAGCTTGACGAGATTCTGAGAGCCGCGCAGATCCACTCGCCTGCTGGTGGAGATCACGTCAAGGGCCTGTGACAGGCCAGCTGGGGAAATGACAGGGGTAATTTTGCGACACGGCGCCATTGGGCAGTTTTGGTAGGTGCACTGCCTAGACAGACGGTCAAACGGTGTTGATATTGTTGGGAGGCGCATGGCCTTTACTTTATTTTATATACCATCTTCAAATTCCCTTTTACAGGCAAAACGGAGTCTTGCCTCCTTACTGCAGAAAAGAGATATTCGTTCAATCATCAATGGGACATACTGTATATAGCCTTATTCGATGGTTAGTAGATCTACATGGTCAATTTTCAATCCTCACCTCACCTCACCTCACCATGAGAAGATAGTTGTTTCACTGAAGCTTGAAAGAGCTCACTTCAATGATGTATTGTCATGTGCGTCGCCTTGGTTCTCTATATGATTAACCTTATATCGTAGGAGTTTCCGATGAGAGGGGGTTTACAGAAATCAAATAACGGACAATTCCAGGCTCAAGTAAGAAGTTATCGGGGCTATGTAGCTGGTGTTTGTCTAGTAACACTACATCGGACTATCAGGTAGGCTGTGCTCTTCAGCTATGATGAGAGATAGCTATGCATATCACATCATGTTCTGTTGTACGGAGAGGGAGGCTAGGTGGAAGGCTAAGTTAAAGGCCAACGGAGACATAAGGACCTCTTTTACCACTATCTAGTAGCAGTTGTGATTGATCATATGAGATATGTTTCTTTCTGATGTATTACATAAGTGACCGGAAGCAGAATCACATCAACTGCCTGCCTGCTGATATGATGTGCGAGGCGTGCATCAAGATCAAACGAAACAACAGGTGACGGATCCCAGGAGCGATCTCAAACCATAGTTCGGCGCCAAGGTCTCCATATGTCTCGGGTTTATTTATTAAGCCTCGGGTACCCAGTTGCCATGTCGCTGGCCGCCTGGTAAGACCCTTCACTCATTGACTTGCCTCATGTCCTGACTACCTACACTACGTCGTCCCTATTTGATCTTGTTTAAAAATCGCAGGCACACCAAGACGGCTCAAAGAGAGCCGAGAAAACAGAAAATATTGTGTGCATGGAATTCGGATAGAGACTGGGGTTTCTTTAATAAGGTTGCATCTACATGTAGATTGACGCAGAGGACAGCAGCGACTAGTTGAGTCCATCTTTACGCTCAGTTGAACAAAATCATGTCGCAGCATTGTTAGGAGTTCTAAAGAGATTGCGAACACGTCTACGCTGTTGTTTACTTGCTGCAACTAGACTAGGTAGATGACTACTACCGACCCATAAATGGTCCCCAGAATTGCTTGAGATGAAACCACCCAAAGAGCCGAAGACGACATTGCAGCTGGGCAAAGAAAATGCCGCTTCTTTCTGTACATAATGCAGTGGGTCCAATGGGAACCCCAAGGAAGATTCATTATACGTAACAGTCTGAGTTTTCAACATCGAAGTTCAAGAGGTTGTGTCCCAGAGCAAGCTATAAGTTGTTGTTACCTTGGTCAAGAGAAAATGTTACAGCGATAGCAAATAACCTCCGTACCTCCTGTCTAGTTGGTCAAGGGTTACTACTAGGTAGGGTACTTAATAAGCACCAATCGCTTTGGACAATTATGTTTCTCCCTATCTTGTAGTAATAGCAACTACAGCTTGTTTAATAATGCCCTGTTATAGCAGAATCCGAGGTCAACTCAAGCGAAGTACAAGTGCCAACCTTATTACGCCAGACAAATTTAGACCGGACCAGGGACAGATGCTGACCAAAATAAGGGGGAAATCGTAGCTGAAATCAGTTTAATAAGTCTGAAGTGGGACGGTCTATCTTAAAAGATCGCGCTGCTTTCAAGGTTTAAGCTTAAGTGCGATCCACTTGTGAGATGCTGCTAGCCACCCATTATTGCTAAATTCATAAGAAACGTGCAAGCCATTGTCTGAAGATGTTGAGCCAACGACGATGGATATAGTCTTCATTAACTTTCGAACATCAGAGAGACAGACCTTGTACAGAATGTATATGGAATAAGCAAGATTACTGATAACTCGGTCCACTCTCGACATCTAGTGTGACGAGGGATTTGGGGTTTCTATATTCGTCTTATCCCATCATCAAGGCTCAGGCGATGATAATAAACGGAAGAGAGGAAAGGCCCAAGTAATTTTAGGGTTTGAGGCTTGTTGCAGTCATGTCGTCAGTGGGCGCTTATTGACCGGGCCAGGGCGCTGATGGCTGATGGCTGGGGGTTGAATTGTATCTTATGGAGTTGCTAGTGGGTACCTAGGTGATCATGTTGTTGCTGAGATATAAATTATCCAGACGAGATCGATGCCCACGGGGCGCTTCCAACGTAAATTTTTGGATTTGAAGGTTGATGTATATACCTTTATGTTGGTAGTTGTGAATAGGGTTGGGTTGGAGACGCTTCTGCTAGGTAATACGGTACCTATAAGCATTAGATTAGATACATAGGTACCTAATAAGGTAATTAATCAGATGTTCTAACTACCTACAACTCTAGGAGTGCTCATGACGGGAACCATTGCATGTTCAAGAAAAGAAAAGAAAATCCAAAGAGAATTGAAGCTCCTAATAAATACATTGGAGATTACCAAATAGGGGCAATCAATACGTTTGGGTACCTGATAGCAGGTACAGATCCCTTATCAGAGTTTCTTTTCATTTGAAGCCGACGCAATCTGATCATCACTGCAGGTGGTGTCTGACAGCTTGGACGGGTTCTAGGGAACTAGTGGCTGCACGCTAGGCGGGTACCTGTTCCTGCTATGTAAAAGCACGGACCTGGCGAGGTACTGACTTAGCATCGGACAGCGCAGCATACCATGGGTACCATGTACTGTAACCAAGTGGTCCAAGTGAAATGGATCCGGATGCCTTTCCCCCTCCACAGTCAGTCCACAGTCCACAGTCCACAGTTCAGTCCATAGTCCGCAGCCCAGATTCCACGGCAAGTCAGCCAGCCCAGAGTTTGATCAATTTCCTGCATCCCCAACTAGACCGGCTTGACGGCTTGACACGACATCACACACTGTTAGTGCATGTGCCCATTCCTTACTCGCTGAGCGACGAGAGCGGAATCCTAACCAGAAAATTCTTTTTCTCTCATTCTGCCAACCTCAACAACGAAAACAAAAGGAAGAATATCCAAATTCCAGCAACCACTACCTAAAGGTACGGTAGTCTACGGATACCACCCTCTATCTACATACATCGCTTTACTCGTCCATAATTCTCCTACGTACCAGACCGACCAAAACCTCGCAGGACACGCGACCACCCCTCAACGACGTCGGCATCTCTACCAGCTCGGAACCCGACCCAACCTTTTTACGATTGGCATACCGTACTCTCCTCCCTTTTATGTCAATCACCACAGCAAACCCCCGTCTATCTTGAATCTCCTGCTAGCCTCGCCTCCCTTCTCTTGAGTCTTACGCTTCTATCTCTTGCATCTTATCTATCTAGACGGTTGATCATTTCTCTCTTGTAACACGCCGGTCATGACGGCGGGTCCTCTTGACCCTAGTTATAAACAACCAAGCACTTGACACCATGGCTATGGCCCTAAGGGAACCCGTCATATTCCCATCCGAAGATGGTGTCGTTCGTGATGCCTTCGACCCTCTATTCACCAGAGATTCATATCGACCACAAAACGTGCCCATCGACCGAAGTCGCAACGTCGACCAGAACGACGACGACGACGACGACCATGATGACGAAGGAAAAGCATCTGTAGAGCTTGCTGCCATCATGACGGCAACCTCAACACCAGTGACACCAGGTCCCTCTAGTCCACCACTCGAGCCTCCCAAGCCAGCCGATTTCATCCCACCTACACGTCCCAGCAGCACGCCATTTCCAAATGCTCAACAGGGTCCCGCCGAAATTCGCTGTCTAACCTGTCAACCAGCATGTCAAGGCCCCGACGATGTGCGCCTGCTACGAGACCCCGTTGCTACGGCCGCCATTGACGAGCACCCTGTTCTGACCCTCAGTCAGCTACCCGCCGAGATACATGAGTGCATACTTGATCACATCTTCGGCTATCGCGTATCCGCCTCTTCCCCAAGCTCCTTGAGCATACCCAGCGTGAATGCCCGGAGTTGGAGTACCGCATTACGCCATTCAAGAAGAAAAGAGCTATCCAACCTTGCCTTGGTCAGTCCACTATGGCGCGCTTTAATCCAGGCACGACTCTATCGGCACATTAAGCTCAAGGCAACCGTCTCGGCTGCCCACGATGTTGTGGCCTTCTTTGTGCAGCGTCCTCATCTAAGCACATATGTCAAGCATATTGAGATTTGGTTTCCTGTCTTCCAACCCAAATACCACACGCCTGTTCTAGAAGAGGGTTCACTAGCTTTGCCCACCGTCTCCCCCGAAGGGATCGCCAGTGCTACGTACGGCTTACCTACTGATAATGCCACGATGGAGGAAGTCTTCACACTCGTGCGCTTGACATTTCCCGAGGTGCGGGTTATGACACTCGAGGGCGGAGAGAGGAAAAAGGCCCCGCGGGTACGATTCAACGCTCCAGGATCTGGTCTCGCCACTGGAGATGGTGATCTACCGAAAATTCCTTCTATTCGTACCCTCATTATTAAAGGCCAGTGGAATATTATACGGCAACCGAAAGATTGGGATGCCATTTCAAAGGCATTACCAAGTCTGCAGGAATGGCATGGCACGTATGCTAAGCCCAAATCTAAGAGCTATCTTAGCATGGCCCACACATTAGAGATATTGGACCATAAGATTACCAAACTCAATCTATGTCTTGAGTGCGATTATCGAAGGGAGATCACCTGCCCGCCTTATTATCTAAAAGTGTGCGAACAGGTCCACTGGTGTGAGAAGTTAGCGAAGGCTGCGAGCCATCTCGAGCACCTATCTTATACTGGACGCGTTTGTCACGGCTTCTTTGATATTCTTGCCCGACACACGGACCCACGGACCACTCGACTCAAGACCGTCGACATCACTGTCAAGAATTGTTGTAGACAGAATGCGCAATGGAACGAATCCGGCTCAGGCATTACCGATATGCACTTCATCAGCGCCTTTGAGCAGCTCGTCTTAAGCGGTATTCGCGCGTTAGAGCGACTCAAAACGGTAGACCTCTTGCGGGTCCGATATGTCGATCTTGGTATGTATTGCCTTCATGCCTCCGCTTTTATGTCCCCGTCTGCTAATCGTCCAATATTAGACTCGCCGGTCCCGCCTTTGAATCCTTACTTCCTGGTGCGAGATGGATGGTGTTCTGGTGTCTGGAGTGAGCAGATCCTCGAAGAGATTCACCAGGTGCGGCCCAACATCCGCTTTGAGGAAATGGTGGACAGCTTCGGCGAAGTAGGTTACAACAAAGAGGGCCGCTTAATCATCAGCCCAGATTTCCCCAAGTCGCGTGTACTCTCCCTCAAATTGGCCAATTACGCCATGCTTTCTGGAGGCATAACGATTTTATGAATGGTAACAGCAGAACGAAAGGATTTTTATGATACAATGCGACAACCAAATCATTCGGGGGTTGACGCTGGAAGTTTAGTGACGCACCCTGCGAAAAGCTCGCATGTGGGCGCTCGAGGACGCGTAGTCACGCGGATGTGGACGCCTAGATCACTTTATTGGGATCTCATTACAAGTTTTACCAGACATGGCATTGGCGTTTCCGGGTTCTTACGCTAAGCCCATCACGATGCAGCCTAAGCGTGACACGGGAGCAGCGCTGGATTATTTTGCTTTTGCATCTGGAAATTCATGACGTTTCAGAAGGATGTAGCGTTGCTCTTTCCCTGCACAGAATACCCACTATAATGATACTTTCCACGGCGTTCATGAGTATCTGGAGAATCCAGGCTTCGTGATAAGGGGTCACACTAGACCTGCATGTACGGTATTCTTCGCGCTGAGATGTGGGAGGCTCACGCTTTTTCTCTCTGCTCGTACACGATCACAGATATTAAATGGCAAAATTGAATGATGAACATATTAAATTCTGTATATATCGCCCTCTGCATGTATGAGTTCGTGACCTATCACACGTGAGATGTCATACAGAAGAAGTCCCCAGGTCGTCTATAATCAACCCTAAGATGAAGCAGTTGACCGTGAAGAAGCCGAGGGACGCTAGCCATAGGCCCGGTACGAATGTGCTCAGTCCCAGAAATTCGAGGTTGTAACCTTGCTGGAGCCACAAGCCCTGGGTCAGAACCCAAAGCGCGAGCGCCGTCACTCCGAGGCCGGACTTCCTCAGCAGCGAAGAGTATGGTAGATAAAGCGGGAGAAAGACCATGTACCATAAGAAATACTAGAACATGTCAACTGATGAGCGAGAGATTTATATAGAGGGAAATCGGCCTATCCCACAAGACACGATGGTCAAATGCGAATGGCGGCAAAGGAGCAAGGAGCATCAGGCTAGGGGCGTGGATATGAGATGAGAAAACGTACCTGGCTTGTGCACACCTTGTTGAAAGTCACGAAGGCGAAAGTTTGCGCCATCATGGTCGTGGCGAGGTCCTTCTTGGCGCCAACGAGAGGGATCAGCACGGTCGATAGCAGGAGCTGCGGTGCGAAGGCAACGGACTCAATCTTCACCCATGGGGACGATTGCGGGGGCAGTGGTGCCGCAGAGGACAACGACGAAGTCAGGTACAGCAGCACGTTGTACGGGCTGAAGTTGTGTCGGTGGTCAATCCGCGTCACGTGGTGTAGGAACGTGTGCGTTACGAACGGCATACCGTAGATGGCGTACATGGCGATGTTGAGTCCCGCGAAGGTCGCGAGGCTGGCGAGGGTCAGCTGGATGCGCTCTGGTGTTACGAATGCCGTGATCTTTTCCAGGAATGTTGAAGGCTCGTCCTGGTCCTGGTCCCCGTTCGTCTTTCCCGGGCGCTGAACGTCTCTTTTCTCTTTCTCTTTCACTTGGTCTTCACGAAGGCTCTTTCTAATAGTCCTCATATGCTCTGCGTCCATCCACCAGATCACAGCCGGCGCGTAGATGAAGGGATAAATCTTGAAGTGCACTCCAAGCCCCAGAAGCACGCCGGCAAGTGCTATCCTCCTCTCGAGCACAGCCCACAGCAGCGCCGTGACTAGCACGCCCAGAAGGCCCTCAGAGCTACCGCGCGTACTTATGGTCGCAACCATGGGGTTAAGCAGCCAGATGCTTGCGAATTTGCAGGCTTGGTCGAGCGGCATACGCATATGGCGCTGCAGCACAAGGATGATGAAGTAACCTGCTAGGAGGTCGGCGGCGGCGAAGAGGACTTTGCCTAGCGAGAAGAAAAAGGCGCCGGGAAATGTGGTCGGGTACAGAAGCCAGGCTAGCAGCGGCGTGTACCGGTACGTCTCACGCTCGTATGGTGAGGACGAGGACGAAGACGAGAATGTGAAGCGCGCTGCATCGGTGAATACCAGGTAATCGATGTCGGTGTATTTCAGCGGCGAGTTAGCGTCTTGCCACAGTCCATATAACAGCATGCCCGCGCGAAGCAAGGCCGCTGAGGTGAAGAGTGGCAGTGGCCTTGATATCAGCGCTGGTATATTGAACGCCATTATTTTAAGATGGTGACATATGCTATTTGGTACCTTTTTGGAGGTCTTTATAGGTTGATATGCTGAGATGTCTGAATTCAGGGGTTACCCTAATAATAACTGCCACCAATGCAGCTTGGCTAGAAATAAATGAATGACTTCAACAGTTTCAACAGTTTCAACTTAATGCTTGATATCCGATGTCGAATCAGACGTAGAGTAAGAAGAAGATATTATATCATCTCGTAAAGATAATGTGTCGTGCAAAGCGCTATGAGAGCAGCATGATGGTGTATAAGTAGAAGTCTGTGAAATCAAAAAGATGTACTAGTGGTAGGTAGTCTATGCAATACCTAAGGACCACTGTTTCTTAAGTCCCTGCCAGCTGCAGCCACATGGTTTGGCCCCGCTGGCATTCAATACTCAATCATCACACCCTCCGAATAACTTGAAGTGCATTCTTCATCAATACATATGTAGAACATCACCATCCAACTGCGTGTACCAGTACTAAGATTATGTCTGAAGTCATTGTCCCAAAAAGGAAAGACGGCGCCACGGGAGGCATTAAGAGAGACTACCAAGGCAAAGAAAAGGGGAAGAAAGACTCTCACTCACACTCTGCAGACCATCCCCGCAATGCCTATACCTCAATGTTCGAATCATTCCGGGATGAACTTGACGAGCATCACGACCGACGCATGAGAATCGGCAAGGTCTCACGGGACGTCACAGCACTTAGCAAGAAGATGTATGCCTGTTGACCTTCCTGCAATATGAAGTAGTGACGATCCAAGGATGCTAACTGTTTCTTCGTCCAGTATATTCTCACTACAACGGTAATTTCTCACTTTCAGGGAGTTTTTATTATATCGTATCACAAACATTCCCTACGAGACTCATTTCTCCCTTCATTATGACTTGTAATATTTACAGATTCTAACACAACTGCGCCGTCTCTGTGTAGCGTCCGCAAGCTTTCCCAACCTATCCCAGAGCGCATTCAGTCCGAAATCGATGGGCGTCTGAAGGAGATTGCCGAGCTCCTTGGGACCATCCAGCCGGATGTTCAGGGCATGAGTCGTTACCGGTACCCGTTGATCTGCCTCGAGGAATTCGTCGAGGCTGTGACGTTCGCGCACTATTTGCGCCATCAGACGCTGATGACCCCGGCCGAGGCACAGAGTGCACTACCCGCCGACATCCAACTGACGGCACCCGATTACGTCTTCGGCGTATTCGATCTCACGGGCGAGATGATGCGCTTCGCGACGGCCGTCACGGCACTAACCGGGAGCATGCCTACCGGTAGTAGTGGCACTAATGACGTACACGGGGACAAAGACCAGGGCGAGGCGAAGGAGAATGGCACTGGTAGCAGGACGATCCTGACGGACATGCAGGATGTGAGTTCGATGCTGCAGATCTGCCCGCAAGTAGGCGGCAAGTCAAACGTCTACGCCAAGAAGACGGACATCATGATCGAGCAGGTGCGCAAGGTCGAGCGGTTAGGCTACGGCGTCACGGTCCGCGGCAATGAGCGACCAAAGGGCTGGATGCCGGATCTCAATGAGGGTTTCACCGGCGGAGGAGATGAAGACGTCATGATGGAGTGAGAACAATGCTCGGTTTGCATGTGTACGGCGCCTGATAATATCTGTTTTATCTACCTCTGTGTTTCTTTACGTTGCACATTATCCAGGAAGTATCCATTAGCGTCGGGTTTCTTCTTTGCATCCAACACCCTACCTATCGGCAAAATGGCGTTTGTGTTATTCGGAATGAAAAGGCGGGTTAGACACTGTTATATCGGGTGGATGGCTGTGTTTATATCTTATGACCTAGAGATACGGATATGTACAGCAAGACGAGCCGTATTGATTATGGAAAGTCAATCTAGTGATGATAACTCTATGGTTCGAGTCTATTTCTCGTATTGGCTCCAGAAGCTTTGAGCCTATGAACACGTGGTAGCCTGACTGAAGACATTGCGCTTAGGGCCGTATATTTAAGAACAGTGCCACAAGACTATATACAAGAGTTCACTTGCACACCTTCATCAGCTCCAGAGATTCTCAGGTGCCGATCGTGTGACCATGGGCAGTGACAGGAATGCTCTAGCAATACCTAGAATAGTTGTTCTGGTTTCTAAAATGTCACTACCGCAAGGAGCAGCACAATAGCCTGAGAGGATATAAGAATTTAGAAAGTAGAATCTAGAACGCGGACATTGAAAAGCGAGACAATGGAAATCATCTTCATCTGTATTAATAAGTTGGTATCATAAGCACTTTTTGTCCAAATAGGGGGCTTCAGAATGCGGCGTAGCCGACCCTTCATTCGAACGTCCATTTTCATCATATCCATAGCTGGCCCGTCGCAGCGGGGGAACTGGCCACGCATCTTCCGCTCACTAATTTTGTTTCTTTTTCATTTTTTTCTCTCAAACGTATCCAACGACACGTTGTTCAACCCCCCTCCCCCCCAACAAACAGTTCTTCGTTCAGCGCAGCAACCGTTTAATTTATATTATAATCATGTAGAAATCTGGCGTATAGTAGGGGTATAATCGCTTGTTTGTCGTTGATGTTTTGCTTATAACGCTGGAACGAAATACGAACACCAAAGTTGTCAGGTCCATGTAGTACTACCACAGTCTTAGACAGTCTCGCGCTCCGTCTTATTCTTAGCCTCACGGGCCTTCTCAGACCAGGGGAAGTGGAAGACGGGGATGATGAAAAAGGAGTTGCTATTGATATCTGCGTTAGCCGACTTTCTCTCTACGTGGGGAGTCGCGACGAAGAAAACATCTCGTTGTTTAGGAGTATCTTACCTAGTGTCCGCAATACCGGCGAAAGCGTTATACCACGCCAAGAAGGCAGCGAGTAAACCGAACACACCGCCAGCCTTTTGGAGGCCTTTGCCCGCGACAGCGTTGCCGTTGCCGTTGGCAAACTCGGAAGTGGCCAGGAACAAGAAGGCCAGGTCGAGGGTCAAGAACAGCAAGAAGAACATGACGGTCGACCGCAGAGTGCAAAGGAGCAGGATGAAGGTGAAGATGAACCAGCCGGTCAGAAAGAAGCCGAGCACCGAGTTCGTATCAGCCGTGGCCACTCCATTCTGCTGAGTGCCAGTGAGAACCGAGAAGCCCGGTGTCAAAATGATAGCATAGGAAATCCAGAAACCGCCATAAGAGGACAGGGCAGTAGCACCGAAGGTGTTGCCGACAGCCATCTCCCTGCAAGACAACAAGAATTGTAATTAGCCAAAAGTGAAACTTGCCGAGCCATACGAATAAGATGAGTGAGGAACTTACCACATGCCAGCAAGAAGCTGAACTAGACCACCGTAACCATAAGCGAGCGAGAGGGCAATATTGGGCGACGTGACATCGCGCGCGCCAACATTCACAAGAGAAAGAACGAAGGTGGTGAGAGCGAAAGCCGAGAGACCCAGGGGCGCTGGGTTGGCGAGCTTCCTACGCTCGGTAGACCGGTACAGACCGGGCTGGAACTCACCACCGAAGGCAGGTAGACGGGATTCGCCGCCCGTATGGGCATGGTAGAGCGGGTTGCCGCCATAGTCATAACGTTGAGTGGCATTGCCGCCGTTGAGGTTGGAACCCGTGGGAGCGCCGGAGGTAACAGTCTCCTTTTCACCGACAGCCGCCGTATGGTGATCCGTAGACGCCATTATTATAATATATCAGTCGTCGGGGCGGCGGTAGAAACAAGGCGAGCTAGAGAGATGCCAAGGCAAGGATCGTGTTGGCGTGGCTGAGCTAGCAAAGCATCTACTGATTTAACGATTTATCGCTTTGTTATCGTGAACAGCAAATTCAATCACACAGGGCACAAGGGAGAAGAAGGAGAGGTTCGAGTCCGGCAAGATGTGAGGGGGATTGATATATTTATGAACTCGTATCGACAGGGGGATGGCGGAGAAACGTGCCTATATTGTGGACAATGTCGTACAGTAGTATTAGCAGTATTACTAGTACATAATACTAGTAACATGCTAACATAGTGCATATGTATGTTATAAGTACGTGGAGAAGACATCCTACCTAGGTAATCTCTCTTCTTTTCTTCCCATTCCCAATTGAAAGTAAGCTCCGGTACTAGGTTCCCCAAGTTCTTCGCATTCCGGCCAGGGTCGTGTAGCTACCCCAACCAGAACCCAACCAGCCAACCAGCCAACCAGCCCCAGCGACTCAAATCACGATGAGCCAGGGTCCATGTTACATCGAGTCATCTTATAAAGCCCATCTTATTAATCTTATGAGCCGAGCGTTATTTCCAAGGCCAGGGTGGACGGGGAAAAAGGAATTATAGGCAGCGCAATGCAGTTTACTTCTTCGTCGTTTCTCTTCATAATATGTCAGGTTGCCTCCATTAATTGAGTGCTTCAGACCACTTACATGGTGTACGGGGCTATAAGACACCAGCCAGTCGTTGTGGTGCATCTTCATGGATGCAGATGTCGACGTAGGTGGCTTAGCGAACTTGGTGGGACCAAGAGGGCAGAAGCTCCGAAGAACTTCTAGTAGAGGAAAATGTGCTTACATTGGTTAGCTGATCCGCTCATTTCCCTACAGCTCGAGCGGACTCTGGTAAATTTGTAGAGACCTGACTCTAGCTTGGTCATGATTAGCTCTTACACTCACGCGAGCCTCTAATACTAGCTTGTCATTTGATCTTGGCCGATCCTTGCAGTACATATGGCAAATAGAGGGTGCACCCATAGCGCTAATAGGATTCGAACATATATCCATATGCACTATCTGTGAGCTACACTCCACACCTCATCTGGCCGGTAGATCTGAGCGTACTAAGATGCCACATCGCCAACTACTAAGAACTAGGGGCGAGGTTTTGTCGACGTCCCGGACGAACGGTTCATATAATTATTGGAGCATTTCGTCCTCACCATTAATAATAAGCTGGACGGGTTGTACATACGTAATAGAAATTATACGTTCTAGATGTGCCACTATATGTCCAACCCCGTAGCAGTATATTTGCATTATCATTATGTGCCACATCTCCCTTGGTAGCGAAGAAATGAAGAAAATCGGCAGAATGCTGTCACAGCCAATCATATCTTGCCAAAACATGTGTAGTACGCGATCAACAGTGTCATACAAGTCTCTATGATGACAAAAGTCAGGATGGCGCTTCTATTAAACATTCCTTGCTGGTACAGCAATGTGCAGCAGATCAATTAACGTGATGTAGAAATTATATTGCCATATATTCTACCATATACAAACTTAACAGTTGATCACTCGGAATTTACTCTGACCAGCCAAAGTTCTGAGTAGAGAGATCCCTATACAGACGACGATGAAAGTACAGCATACAAGTTGCTCGCGCCGAGCTAACAATTTTCATCTTGAAGACCTCAGGCTGTATGTTTTATTGGGCATGTCAGCAATTATTCTCAATATGCACCCCGGGAACAAGTCAGCCGAAAGTCAGCCACGTCCGGCCCGTTGCCAGAGCTGTCAGGACTCAGGCTTGTTAGGATCGAGAAGGACAAGGATGATGACGGAAAAGAATCGTTTTTGATCCGTGCCAAGAAGCCCATTATGGATAGTGGGCCGCAAGGGTTGCTCATTGTGCTCATCATCATAATCCTTCTGGGCCTCTAGTGTATATTGATCGTTATTATTCCCGGTGCAGACATACATCAAATACCTAGGGACTCGACCGGTTTCTTTGCTTCATCTTGAACGACCTACTTAAAATCGTGTCTAAGATTCCTCTTCCATAGCTGTAAACTGTACTAGTTTAACATATTGGATAGTACATACGGTAGTATGCGTCGTCTCTGCTGCGTCGTTTGGTCCTGCAGGGCACTATGCAAGACATTAATTAATGGGAACTTGTAACACTCAGCGGCACCCTGCAGTATATCGCCGGCGGCATCTTCAGTTCTCGCTGATGTTGGGTATCAGAGGTGAGATACCTAGTACTAAACACACAAGCAAGTCCCTTGCATCATCAATAAACGACGACGAGGCTACCGCAAAGTATCCCATCTGAGTGATGAACTACCCAGGTCCATGTTATTGAATCGTCAAACCAACTCTGTTTCCTGTTCGGGAGTTTGGGGTTGTATGCGCTTCTCCCCTTTCCCCCATCAGAACCCCATCTACTGCGCTACTGACGACATAAAATTCTGACTTCTCAACAATGTCTTCCCCGCATGTGCCTCCTCCTCATTTCGTCTCCATTTTTCTTTGACTAAATCAGCCATCATCGCCCTTTGTACAGTATGCCTATTCCCCCTAGATAGCGCCATCCGGCGCCGAATCGTTCTACCGAAGACTGTGTGGAACTGACCTTGCCGTCGTGCTCTCCCTTTTCTGTTAACTGAATCTACCTAGCGTTTCGTCTACGTTCTATAATCATGAGACGTCCACCCACAGCTCTGAGGCGTGGCAAAGCCTCACATCCTTTTGACCGACGCGTTTTGCTAGGCTTTACCCCGGATCTTGGCCTCTCCCCAGGGATTTTCCCAGGAAATGTAAACACCTAGTGAAACTCGCAATACTAAGAAAAGGAGCACTCTTGCCATCAACATCATGCAGTTAATACCACCGAAGTGAGCTCTCTGCATGTGGGTGTGTAGCATCGCCAAGCTGACCCTGCAGGTCATCCTCATGCAGTGTGTACCAACAAAGCAAAAACACAGAGCACTCCTCTATATTATATTATATATTGAGCTCGCTAGGCGGTTATGACCAACACGCGACGCCCTAATAAGCGGCTTTCATCTTCAGCTTATCACACCCGTACCTATACACGAGCATTAGAAGTGGTACGGAACTCAATACCCTTTCTGGAAATAAACAGCGATGTGTGCTACATTGGCGCCAGAGCGTCCGGGTGTTCTAATCTTACTGCCCACCTCGACCACAATGGTTTGAAGGGGTGGGAACGGATGGTCAAGATGATATGTAGTTCAAGGTTGAGCTGTCGGGGTCTAATATTATAGATGAATTCACCTCTAGAGGTAATACGTCTAACTCAACACTGCATATACATAAATATATACATACATACACGCTATTTAGATCTGTTAGTTTTACGTTGTTCTAAACAAGACCTTATGGCAACTCGTACCTCAAGAAAGACCGCACAAACATGCTCGGCAGTCCCGAAACTATTAATATACAGCTCATCAGCCCATAATAGTATCGTGTCCTCATGTCTACACAGGCACCGAATGATTAAGTAGACGACGATAGGTCAATAGTTAGGCTTTGGTTTCACTAAACAAGCAGACCATATCGTCAACACTCCCTAACCTACGCAGGACGGCCCTGTCAAGCACTGCTACAAGCTGGACATTCAGTTATAAATGACACGAGAACCGTCATCCAGATTATCCGAGAACACTGCCTCCTCGTCCTCCAGGACCTCATCGTCATCGTCTTCATCGTCATCAAGTGCACTATCATCATCGCGGAGTCTACGGCGCTGCATGAAGTTTTTGAAGCCGCGACTCATGCGTACAACACTGCGCAGGTGCTTCTCTGTGACCATGACGATGTCGGCGTCGTCTTCGAGGGCCTCGCTTTCAGCAAGCGCGACAGCCGTCTGCAGTGCGTTGCGAATCTCGCGACCGTTCCAGCGAAGGGACCGCACGTCGGTGCTAGCCCAAGCGAACTCCCTAGCTGCGACGGTGACGTGGACGCGGCCGCCGGCATCGCGCTCGAGGCGCTCAAACCCGTTCATCCAGATGCGTTCGCGGTCGGCGTCGGTTAGGGCGCCATAGTGGAGGGCGACGTGGATTCTGGACGTGAAGGCCGCATCGAACGTCTGCACCCGATTCGTTGTCAGGAAGAGCACGCCGCGGTAGTACTCCAGTGCGCGCAGGAACACCGACACGAGCCCGTTGCGTGCGATGTCCTTGGCACGTCGCGACTCAAGGTACACGTCGGCCTCGTCTAGTAGCACCATGGCGCCAAACCGCTCGCCCAGCTGTAGAAAGTACTCGAGGTTCCGCTCCACCTGGGACGAGCTTGTGCTCAGATCGCCGCTCGTGAGAGAAAGGAGCGGACGATGCGTGAGCTCGGCTACGCACTCTGCTGTGCAAGTTTTGCCTTTTTGAGGTGACAAAATGTGTTAGCCAGGCCATACGCTTCAAAATGGTGCAATTTCTTAGGGGAACAAAATGACTATTTTACTTACCAACGCCTGGAGAACCGTGGAGCAAGAAAATGCGGCCCTGGCCCTTGTTCTTCACGAAGTCGTTGGGCCACGCCGAGACATGACCGTCGACGCTGGCAAACTTTCCAATGAGGGCCTTGACGGTCAGCTTGATCTCGTCGTCGAGCACGAGGTACTTGAAAGCCTCCCTGTCGAACTTGATGTCACAGAGGCTCTCCACGTGGAAATAGCCCCAGCGACGCTCGCCCAACACGAATCCTGCGACAACTTTGGAGATGACATGATAGTAAAGGTCACTTTCCGGAGCTTTGTCATTTTTCGGATCCAAATCCTGGAATGCGGCGAATGGGCTTAACTCATTCGCACGTTCGCTCTTGTTGCAAGCACCGCACCCGCAACGAGCTGCAAAGTACGGCAGCTGATCGAACGGTACTACTTGGGCGGGGGGAGGGGGCGGTGGATATAAGTACCTGGACCGGTGGCTACGTGTCGGGTGCCCGTGGCTTGGACGCATATAACGCTCATAACCTTCCTCGTCGACGATGACTCGCCCACTCATATATCCCGTGGGGCAGGCACTAGACATCCCACCAGGGTAGGGCGATTTCTTTACAAGCTCCCCATCATATGACTTATAACTCGGTCCCTTGCAGAGGTCCCAGACGACTTTGCCAAGCCTGATTTGTTCGGCCGTGACTTTGGAAGGCAGCATATTCTTGTCGGCCCCAGTGAAGAACCGAGCCGGGATTATGGGTAGGTTATGAATGGCTTCCTCGCCCGAGAATGGGTTGAGATCGAATGAATGCATTTTACGGCGTAGTTGCCCATCGAAGTACATGTAGTTCCAGCAGTCGACTATGAAGTCCAAAGTCAGTAATTTCCCTTTCTAAACTTCGTGAAAACCGAGAAATATGCGGAGAATCTAAGATTAGGATCGAACCCAAAGCAGATGCTCGCCAACACGTGGAGGCCTGAAAAGTTGAGATGTTACTTACTGGAATAGGCATATAGTCCATCTGGACTAGACGTCGGTTCTCTGAGAACGCGAGAGATCACAAAAGGGGTCCAAGTACTGTCAAACTGGGTGTAAATCACCTCTCCTGGTCGTAGCAGGAGCCAGAGGTGATCAAAGGTTGCTGTTGGCGTGCTACGCTTGTATCGATCATCTTCCTCGCGGATTCGCTGGCCATATGTCTTTTCCAGGAACGCTAGGAGAACATCGATATGTTTGGCTGTGGTAGATGCATACTCTTCGTCATGGGTCTCGGGTTGGGAAACCTTGTAGTGCGCGAGAGCCGCGCGGCGATGTACCAGAGCATAGTAGGGGGCCTCGATCTTGACTTCCTCGCCCATGAAGGAGGTGCCGGGGTAGTAGCCGACCACAGCCTTCAGTGCATTGATCAAATGATGGGAACGAATCACCATCACGGTGTTTTCGGCCCTAGTAACCTTCACTGAGTGTTCTCTGTCACCACCCCTCCAGCCGTCATCATCAGCTGGCATGTGTTGTTGGCCATAGTTGTTATACACAGGGCTTTCCGGGTTAGTCACGAACGAGGTAGACACAAGGGTCACGATCTCCAGCACAGGCTTCTTCTTGTTTGTTGAGGCTTTCTCGTCTACAGTATGCCCAAGGTCGATGTCAATAGGCTTGGAGCTGCGACAAACTGCCGAGATGTTAGCAAGAGCGAGGAATGATAGAACTATCATGCTTCAAAGTGGAAAAGGGGCAGAGCCCAAGTATAAATCGTCTTAGCAGACAGCGACGCCAGACCGAGATCGTGACAGCAGATATGCTAGGTAAGGAGCGAGAGGATGAATGTTTGCTAAACTAACCTTCAACAACCTTATTGCCGCGTTCTTTGTACCGGAGAACATAGCAGACATCAGGGACATCCTCATCGGATAGGTCTGTGGAAGACGAGTTGTTGACGACAAATCTGGCGATGGCATTCTCTCTCAAAGCGTTGAGCTGAGCGTCATCGATAGGCTGAGCAATGTCCTCATAGCTGGTAATTGAGTTCGTGTCATCCATTTTGAGTCGAGTATACACAGAGACTGGAGTGTTAGAAGGTTGAGAGGACGATGGTAGTCTTGGTAGACTATTAGGATCACATCGCCTATAAGAAGTACCTCATAGTTATCGAGGGAGTCGAGGCTCTCATAGTGGCTAAGTCGTTTGCGTCCGCCCGGCTAGATAGCAGACCCAATTACCATGCAGCATCATCAGGCAGCATCGCCAGGCAGTATCAAGGCAACAATGCGCACAGGCTGCGCCCATCCACGAGCACCAACCAATGGCTGTTGAAGATATAGTGATGCGACCACATCTCTTCGGCAAGCCACATATTAATCGGCCGCATTATAGCTCCGGTTGTGTTAGAAGATATGTAGGTCTATCAGTAGTTAAGCAAGTTAGAGCCAAGCAATCAGCCATGCCAAGTCGCAAGGGATGGTCTGACTGGTTGCTAAATAATGCACTTTGTGCAGAGCAGTGGGAACCCATCGGGTCTGCCTGCCTTGAGGCTACCGCATACATAATCACAGTGTATTGGTCCATAAATGAATCAGTGCAGCGCGTGAGACGCTAGCCACAAAGGTCACTTGTAGGTTAAACGTCCATACTAGCACTCTGGAACAGGGTGAAATTGCTGCTATAATCCTTACAGGCAAGATATTTCCTGTGTAAATGCTTCTCTAAGCGAACACCCGAACTGTAGCCATGCATATATACTTCGCTGTCCCTTAGGAGTGTACAAGGCTCGCTACACCAATAGCGAACAAAATGAGCCAAGTGACAACCTTGAAATCTTTTATAGACTGTTGCTCCAGAATGAGACGTTTCTGTCTGTTTAGATAACCTGGGCTTCCTGACAGATAGTGTTATTCCATTGTCTTTGTGGCCGTTTTAATGCAACTATCGATGATGTCGACCCATTTCAGCGCATTTATGAAGTCCTTGTTATCAATGCTTTCGACGAGACCTGGGAAAACCGCTAAGTTAAGTATTAGCATTGCACCAAAGAAGCTATGAAAGGGAACCATACCACCTGCGTATCCCGTCCAGATACCTGGCGCAAAAACGACATGCTTGAACCACGACCGCCCATCGAGACCCCCGGGATATAGAAAGGCGCGCTCGATGTTCTTGTACTTGGTGTTAGTGAACCGAATTCGATGGAACAGCTTTAGTTTCTTGACCCAATGCCACCAAGGGATATGCACGTTAGCTGACTCCGCCAACTTCGCAGCCCTGGCGTCAAGCTTGACGGCTGCAGACTCCATCTCACTAATAGATTTATACAAACGGCTCAAGGATTGCTCAAAAGCATTCCGGTCACCTTTCACCTCCGTTTCAGCGCTTCCTGTCCTAAACTCAAAAAGGTCCGCTCCGCTGGACGGGTCAATCTGCGAGCCTGAGAGTTTTGACTCGACTTGCTTAACATATCCTTTGAGGGCTACAGCGTACGCGGTGGCGTTCAAGGCAACAAGCGGCGTGTCAGCTATCTTGGCGATTGTGAGTCCGAGCAACTGGGCCATGGCTTGGTGATAGAGGAAACCTGGATCCCCAAGTTCGCTCATCCAGTAGTAGCTGTCGTAGTTGCTGTGGTAGTGGTAGACAGGAGCTCCATCCGGAGACCCACCAAATCCCATGTCTAAGGAAGGAACACCAGCATAATCCTGGAAAGCAGTAAAATCGCTCCCACTGCCCATGGTACTGATGTGGCCATTCCAGACATCCCGAATGGTCTGACCTTTAACGGTTTGGTTGGGTGATTGGACTAGTGTTGTCACCTCGTAGAGGAGACTGTGCAACAGTGGAGCTGCCGAAGCTCCGAAGTGCGGGCTTCGAACACCAACATCTACGTTAATGTAAGCCACGTTGGCCGCCGAGATCCAGGGTATATATTCCTCTACCCATTCGGTACTACCCACAAGACCATACTCTTCACCATCCCAGCTAGCAAAGACGATGGTTCGTAGGGGCTTCCAGCCCTGTTCCAGTGCTTGACCAAAGCTGCGGATCACCTCGTTGAGGACGGCTGAGCCACTGTTGGGATCGCCGGCGCCTCCTGCTATCCAGGCATCGCGGTGGTTCCCGACAATGACGACTTCGTCTGGAATCGTTCCATTTATAATGCCAATAACATCCCATATTGGGGTGATGGTGTAGTTCTGCTGGCTGACAAGGTTTAGGACTAGGTGATCAGGGGAAGGACCAATATTATATTCGACACCTTTGTATCCGAGCCCTGTATTCCTGGTCCAGTATTCATTGATAGCTCGAGGGCCGTGGCCGTTTAGCGCCTTTAGAATGGGCAAGGCCTCAGCGTAAGAGATGGGCAGCGATGGAATGCTTGCAATGACACCTTCAACTGGCTTACGCGGCACTCCAGGTTTGCTGGGATAGCCAGGTGTGGTCGGATCACCTGGTCCCAAGCTCAAATATTGCACGCTTCCGCGTTGCACACTACTGGGGTTGCGAGCAGGCCCTTCCGGGTAAGGGTTGTGCCCCTTCTCTTCTGTCATATCGCCATCATCACCGGGATCGCTGTACATGACACAGCCAATCATGCCCAAATCCTCGGCTCTCTTCACCTTGAGGCCGCGGAAGATGCCTCCATACCGAGCGACAGCAATCTTGCCCTTTAAGCTGACATTCGCACGAACGAGATCCTCGAAATCCCAGAAACTACCATAATTGACGTAGACGAAAGAGCCGGTAACATTGCCGCTGGCGGAATAGCCATGAAAGGTGGGGACACTGTTCTCGAGCCGGGTGGTAGGGTCATCCTCCAATACATCCTCAGTCAGGGTGGCCTCAAAAGCTACCTTCCAGTCGTCGGAGTCATGGCCGGTACTGGCCGTTCTCTTTTCTAATAGTGCCAGCCGGTGATCAAGTGGATAGTTGATATAAGTGTCATAAGCGACGATATCAGAATTGACACCCCATTCCTCCCAACGGTCTCTAGTCCATTCGGCCTACGTTATACGAGGGTTATTCGATCTGCCTTTTTTTCTTTTCTTCTCATTGATCAGATAGGGTTTACCTGTGAGAGATTCTGGCCGGCCAAATGGGGGCCAGCTGTATAGTACCTGCTCCATTCAGAAGCCTTTTCGGCACTCGGAGTGTCTAGCAGTATAGCTTGAAGCTCTTCATAAGCGAGATGCTTCTTTCCATGCCCCGGCCACGGATGAGAGTGGTGGCGAGGCGGTGCGTAGTCTATGATGAAGAGAAAGGCTATGGTTATGAGCAAGGCCACCAATGATGAACCTAAGGCGATGGTACAGAAACGGCGGAGGATCTGGTGAGGGTAGCGTTGACGGGGAATGTCAACAGCTACGGTTGTAATCAAGGGCGTGCGCTCGTTGGACATCTTCACTTCGTGTACCATCATAGACGATGGAGGTCGCGTGAGATGTTTCGTGCGATAATCGGTTCTACTGTATGATCTATCTACCGTAGTCTACTATGTTATGTAGCTAGTGATGGATGGAAGCTTGGCTTATGTGAGTGGGTGCGCCACCCAGCCTATTCGCACGTCATTGTGGCTGGAAATATACTAGTGTATATGTACATACTTTGATACTCTATCGGTATGTATGTACCTAAGTATAATTATAGGCCGAATGGGGCAACCCGCGGGACATTGCGGTTTCTAGGCGAGGTCTTTTAGTGGGGCCGGTTTTGATGGAGAACGGGTCTTGAGGGAGGGGCTGGGGCTGGGGTTTCCGAAGTGGAGGCACCACACTACCACAGAGTCGCAAGCGGGAGGGGCGAAAGCAGTCTACTGAGCAGTCACGCTTGGAGGGTTCAGGTAAGAAAGGCACCAATGCTACCTAGCAGCTGCCTACCTAAGGTACTGTATGTACAGTAATTACCTATTGCTACCACTGGCTTCAATATTGTTCAGCCAATCTATATCTAGGTAGTGTAGTTGCAGGCAGAGGGTTGGATGAGGTGACTGCGGTCAATTCTGCCTACCTTAATATGTACCTATATCCTTGTCCTAGTAGCGTTGCACTGCATAGCTAAGAGGCTGTCGCATCTGCAGTACTGCCGGCCCTGTGACCAATCTTTGTAATGCAGCCGAAACCCCTTCCAGCGCCACCATATTCTCTCAGCTTTTTAAGCCATCTCTCAATCTCTGTCCATGTGTTGGGTACAGTCTAGACTAGTCCAGCTGGTCTAGTATTAAACATTCTCCGACAACGGACATTTGTGAGCCCTTCGGATGACGCCGCTTGTTACTAGAAATGCGAATGGGTTGGGACGCCCATCACCTGCCAGCAGGCATTCGAAAGTGGCGAAATCTTTCTTGAAGATATCGATTCGGTTATTGCCAATTACATAGAAGAGATGACCCAAAAACCGATATTCGAACTTAGATAAGCTTCGGCATGCTGTGTGCCCCAGACCGCCGTCCAGATGCCGGGCTACAGAACTAATAAGCAACATGCGGCTATGCGGCAATCCTCTAACCTACCTAGGTGCTGAAGTTGAACTCGTATGTAAAAATTTTACCGCTTGTGTCCACATTCCACATCCATCGGTGGGGCGAAACTACAAATCAAAATCTCTTGCATGGCCGAAAGGGGGAGCCTTGCCTCTGCCATCTGCAGCTTGAAAGTCTTGCACGAGACCAGCCGATGGCTATGTAGGGACCTAGGCATGCTAGGTAGGGATGTGTTCTGTGCGTGTGGGGAAGAGACGTGAATTCCTTCAATACTGGTATATAATAAGAACCTCTCTTTGTTTATAAAGCTTCGCGACTCCGTTACTTTCATTCTTGGAATTCTTCTTGGTTTGGCAACCTGCCGCTCTCCGTGTTGCTCATCTACCATCGAAAACCCCGGACGTGAGCACCATGGCAACGAAACCGCAGCGTCCAAAGCTGCCGGCTCAGCAGCTGGCCATTCTGGGTAAGCATAGCTAGCTCCTCTTGTCCTCTACCTCTCTATTGTTGATTGCTATGACGAGGTCAAGTCTCGCTATATAGCTTTGCCTCTTTCGAAGGCTAGCATACCAAAGGAACCGTAGTCTTGGCGGAACACAATCTGACTAGTGTCAACGGTCTTCCTTATAATCTGCTTGGGTCTGGTGTTGTTGGTTTCGGACCTTCAGCTCATGTTTGTGTACAAAATTAATAAACAAAGTGGTTCTAAAATGCTCACCGCTTTATATTTCCCCTTGGTCCTTCTCTGGTTCCTTGTTCTGTGACTTGTTGATCTTGGGGTCGAAGTCGTCTTACCAAACTTCAAGCAGACGCCTCGGGAAAAAAAGTCCATCGAGTAGACAGAACATGGCGGCTATAGTTCGCAACAGAAAACCATTGGTGTCATTAATAGGTACTCCCGCCCACTACGGATATTGTGGCTAACCCATCTCTCCAGCCGTTGCACGGTTTGCCGAACCTCTCGCGATGACCTCGGTGTATCCTTACTTGCCCGAGATGATAGCAAGCTTTGGAGTTGAGAAGAAGGATGTTGCTAAATGGGCTGGCGCCACTAGTGCCGTCTTCTCACTCGCACAGAGTGTAACGGCCGTGCCATGGGGTCGAGCATCCGACAAGTTTGGTGAGTCACGATATGACAACTCTATTCTCTATCCAAGGTAGCAAACTATAGGCTAACTAGAGGCTGTCTAGGGAGAAAACCCGTCATCATGGCCGGATTGTTCTGTACTATGTCGTTGTTCTTAGTCTGGGGACTCTCTACAAGTCTTACCATGGCCATCATAGTTCGTGGCTTCCAAGGCGCATGTAACGGAAACGGTGCGTACTTGCTAGGCCATACCACGCGTACAGCGAGAGCGTTGTGCTAACAGAACCCCCTAGTCGGAATCATAAGAACGATGGTAGCGGAGATGGTTCAGGAGAGAGAACTCCAACCCAAGGCTTTCTCCATTATGCCCTTAGTCTGGAGCATTGGTTCTGTGTTCGGTCCTGCATTCGGAGGGTTCTTCGCGAAGCCTTCGGAGCAGTTCCCCGATCTATTTGGCAACAGCCGCTTCTTTAAGAAGTTTCCTTTCGCTTTACCCAATATCCTGGCTGGTATGGTCTTTTTAGTGTCTTTGTCCACGGCGGCACTATTCCTCAAGGAAACCTTACAGAGCAAACGGCACTCTGAAGACTGGGGTCTCATCCTGGGCCGCCGTATTACAGAAGCGTTTAAGGACCACCCCCTCCGACGCCAACAGAGGCTTCGACGATACTCTCTCCAGGACGCCGAGGCTTCAGCACCACTATTACAGACCGATGGGATGTCGAGGCCAACTAGAGCCACGCATCATAAAGCTCAGCTGGAGAAGCCGGTCAGGCCGACTATGTCTGCAGTCTTCACCCGCCAGACCGTCATCAACCTAGTTGCCTACACATTCCTTGCACTGCATTCCGTCGCCTTCGATCAAGTCCTGCCGGTCTTCTTGAACTATCCGCCCCAGGAACACACGTCGCTCAACACTTCGCTGCCCTTCTTTTTCTCGGGTGGGTTTGGGCTGAACTCGGGGCACATCGGGACTATATTCACGCTCTACGGCATCGCCTGCGGCGCGATTCAGTTCGTGCTCTTTCCGCCGCTCTGTGCGCGTTTCGGCGTACTAAACTGCTTCCGGGCCTGCGTCCTCGCGTTCCCTGTTGTGTATTTTTTCATCCCATTCACGGTGCTCATCGAGGGCCCACGCTGGCGCTACGCGGCCCTGTTCATAGCCATGATTGTGAAAGCCTTCGCCGTCATCATCGGCTTCCCGTGCTCGACGATCCTCCTAACGAACAGCGCCGCGAGTCTCAATATCCTCGGCACCCTCAACGGTTTCGCGACAACGTTTAGCGCCCTAGGCCGTGCCAGTGGTCCAGCGCTCACCGGCCTCGCGTTCTCGTGGGGTGTTAAGAATAACATGATTGGTGCACCCTGGTGGATACTCGGTTTTATCGCGTCAGTCGGCTCTCTGCCCGTCTGGATGATTGTTGAAGATGATGGGCCAAGTGGGCCGAGCTCAGACTCGAGCGACACAGATGATACTGACTCGACTCAGGACGAGGAAGATGAGAATGCTATCATATTCGATGATGATGATGAGGATTCACTCGATGAGCTCAACCCATCGCACGATAAAAATGGCCACGTGGAGCAGGAGGAATTGTTCCAGAGCGGTGCCAAAAACACGCGCACTAATGGCTACGGAACGTTACGATAGCTCGAGACAGGGTAATCATTGCGGACGAGGTAATATGGATAATTGACGTACAAAGGCGATTCATTAGAGTATTAGGTTTGCATTGCGCATCATCATCAACACCACGATCACCATGGCAAGGCGTTATGGATAGGAAAAAAGGTTATGTTATTTGTTAATGTTTCTGCACGCCTCGACATGGTGTGCCATAACTATTAAAAGGTAATTATCGTTGCTTAGATACTAGGTAACTTTAGAGAGCCAATTTGCATATTCATGTAAAAGGATCATCCGACGAAGTGGACAAGTGAATGCCATAAAGGCTGTTTCATGTGAATCAATTCGTAGTTGTTCTCACGAACTATGCTTTGGGATACGACGTTAAAGTGTAAATGCCAACATGCTTATACTACCTCGGTAGGTGCTTTTCCCTATCCCCACGTGCTCGAAGCCCAGTGACCGATCCCGAACGCCTTTTAAGTGTAGATGCAGCGCCCCATCATCAGCTATCAAATCATTTATCCCAAGGTATCACATTTTGCATATCGCCTTGACCAGCAACTAGATACTACAACCCACCGAGGCTTACTTACCTATCTGTAACCCTCTGAGGATCGGTAGACTACATGCGCGCAGCTCTGATACACACGTGGTTTCTTATGCACGCTATGCATAAAGCTTCTTCTCATAACTTTCCATGTTGACGTTGCCCTCAAGCTGAGCACTAGCAGTTCGGATTTCGAACCGCAGAGTACCGTCAGCAGCGCTGTCATGCAGCTCCTTCAAGCTCCTCTGACCACAGTCCTGCATAGAATGCTTGAGACCAGCGGCCAGATAAGGAACGAATTTGTTGATGGACCCTCGATGAGCGACAGCGCCGGACACACCCTGGGCAACAAGAACGCTGTCGCCTTCGCTGAAGTATCGGGCAGTGCCGGCATTACTAGCCTGACTATTCTTACCACCGTTACCGGCTTTCTTGTCTTGCATAGCGTCGATACTACCCATGCCACGGTAGGCCTTGACAAGTTTACCTTCTCGCGAAACAAACGATGTACCAGGAGACTCAGTTGTACCAGCAAGTAGGCCACCCATCATAACAGTGGAGGCGCCAAGTGCCAGACCCTTTACAATGTGGCCAACGTTTTGAACACCTCCATCAGCAATACATGGGACACCGAAGCGCGCAGCAAAACTAGAAACAGAGTATACCGCAGCAGCTTGGGGGCGGCCAACAGCCATGACTTCTTGGGTGATGCAGGCGCTTCCGCTACCCATTCCAATTCGTAGGCCATCGACACCGGCGGCAATCAAAGAGGCAGCCTGTTCACGGGTAACAACATTTCCACCGATGACATCGAGCTTGGGATGCTCTTGTTTGATCCACTTGACCATTTCGACCTGGTACATGCTGTTTCCCTGACTGCTATCGAGTATTACAATGTCCAAGCCGGCGTCTACAAGCTTCTGAAGACGTGTCTTATCCTCTGGTCGAGTGCCAATGGCAGCTGCGCAGATGAGCTGTTTAGAATCGGGCAGCTTCGATGCCAAAGGGAAATGAAGGTTCTTAGTCAGATCGGAGCGAGAGATCATGGAAACGAGGTTGAAGTCTTTGTCGACAATGGGCAGCTTGCCCTTTTTCGACTGGGCTAGGATTTTGTTTGCCTCAAGCAGAGTAACGCCAGACGAAGCAGTGATCAAGTCGGTGACCATGACTTTGTCGACTGTCTTATAGAGGTCTTCTTCGAACTGGAGGTCGCGGTTCGTGACGATACCGAGAAGTTTAGAACCCATCTTGCCGGTAGCTAGCAGCTAGTTAGCTATTTGCTCATTACCAAAGTCCTAATAGAAAAATCGATGAAGTAGAGCATCATCATAAAGAGCATAATTTTTTCCACATGACACTGGTGTCTATACGGTGGAACGAAAGTTATTGAGTTTAGGTTTGTAATCACAAGATGCACGCAGAAGGTGAGGCAGGTAAAAGAAGACGAGCTTATCTGGAAATAAAGACTGACCTGTGACAGGAAAACCGCCAAACCCCCATTTCTCTTTCAGAGCTCTGGCTTCCTCGACAGTGGTGTCCTGGCTAATGACAATGGGGTCATTGATGAAGCCATTCTCATACCTCTTTACCTTCCTGACCATCTCAGCCTGCGCATGGGGGGAGCAGTTGTGGTGAATAACACCCAGGCCGCCCTGAAGGGCCATATGAATGGCCATCTCATGCTCGGTGACAGTGTCCATCGGAGAAGAGACGAAGGGTGTCTTCAAGGTAATCCTCTTGGTGATAGGAGAATCAAGAGCGACCTCGGAGGCAGGGAAACCAATGTAGCCAGGCAGAATGAGGAAGTCATTGTACGTCAAGCCACCACGCGTCTTGGTATCCACCAGATCATGAATGGCAAGCCCATCTCGAGACTCATATTCCTTGAGCATCTCGAGAGCCTGGGTGTGGTCAAGGAATTCAGACTTTCCATTGACGGGGGCGTGGCCGTTGGTGGCGGGCATGGTGTCCTTATTTCAGGCAAACGAATAGGATAGAAGCAAAAAGCAGCGAGGTCGAAGATGCGTGACAAGGCGTGGAAGGATTGACCAGGTCGACGGCTTTAGAGGTTATCTTCTTCCCAAGAAAAGAGAAGGGAAGAAAGACAAAAGCGGCCGAGTCGCACCAAATTATTTAAAATATTCCAAGCTAGCGGGACACTGGCTAAGACAAGCAGCGGGGCAGCTCCGGTCTGATTGGCCAATCTGAGCTTCACTCAGAAATTTTATCTTATCGATTGTGCTAATGCAGGTGCACTCTCTTCTATGTTTTTAGCGTGATTTGTTGTGGCTTACGCATCCCCGCAGCGACTTGGCAACATAGAGGTGTTAGTGAGGGGCAAGTCGTGGCTGGTGCTTTTCCGTTTTCCGGTTGCTCCTCAGCTATGTCAAAAAACAAATAAACAAACTGCCTGTTCAGGATAAACATGATGCCCAAGCTTTCTACCAAAATCTCGACTCAAGTCATCATTGACCAGGGTCCTCTATTCGTTGTCGCGTACTAAGCTGGCATGCAATTTCACTATACCAACTCAGTAGATTGTCTCAACATTCCTATGCGACAGCCTTTGCATAGTCCTATTCATCCCATGGGTGCGCTGAGAGCGCGCGTCATCTTCCATTCGACACCTAAAGAACGTGTTTCCTCTCTGACAACTCGATAATATCCAACACTAGTTAAAAATAAGCCTAGAAATCCACCACACTACGATCGTGAATTTGCCAGCAAAGAAGCGAATATTCGAAAGCCTTTCTCCCGCAAACTGCTCGACTACCAATTCCGGGCTATCCCGCCGACGAGTGAATCCCCTGTGCAGCCAGTTCTTGACGGAAGATCGCTATCTGTAGACTCGCTGTTATGCAGACTATAATACCTGACAAAGCAATCGATATACACTTGAGGAAGAGCCTCCTTTGGACTACCGCTGCTAGCTACCGATATGTCGTACCGGCCCCATCCCCTTCGCCAGTCATTTACAGTTGACAATTCGCTCATCAGTCGCCAACCATCAACAACATCGTCGTCTGCGTCATCTGGATACTCCCACAATTCTTTTGCCTCAGATGTATACAATCCGAGCCACGCCAGCACAAGTTCTTCCGTTGTTTCCAATGGATACGGCGCATCCACACTCGGGCACAAACGAGGCAAGAGTGAAGCTGCCATTCGACACCACTCTCCCCAATCTGTCACATTTGATGAGCCCGCAAAGAGTCCCGAGAAAATGTACAGTATGGCTAGGCAGTCTCTGAGGCCTCTTCCACAGCCGCCCGCCTCTGGCTCACCTCCCCCTCCACCTCGAACCCCCCCTCGCCACGAACGCCATGAACGCGGCCAAAGCATCGACATTGGCAAACTCTCTCTCTATGAAAATAGGACATCCCCAACACCAACACGCCCGTCTCTCTCCCCTCTCTCTCGCTCAACAAACGCTCGCCCAACCTCTATGCTCCTAACACGCTCAGACTCGATACGCCAAGATACCACTAGGAGCATGACGAACCTGAACCAGACCGTTGTGCACTCGCCTCTCGCAGCTCCCGATTTGCAACAGTTAGGCCGCTCTTCTACGAATCAGCTTCGGACACTATCCAAATTAGCCCAAGATGCGTCACCCGACGAGTTCGCTATCACATCTCGAGCACAGGAGGTTGTGGGCTTACGGGGTCGACGGAGATTACAGCGCGCGGCAACGGCTGATGGGGGGATGAATGGACAGCGCGGTGACCGATATGGCTTCGAAGGCCGTAATTGGATGGACAAACAACGGCAGTTCATTCAAGCTTATGAATATCTTTGCCATATCGGCGAAGCGAAGGAATGGATCGAAGACATCATTCATCGCCAGATTCCTCCCATCGTCGAGCTAGAGGAAGCCCTCAGAGACGGTGTTACCTTAGCTGAGGTTGTGGAAGCTCTCAATCCCGACCGAAGATACCGTATTTTTCGGCATCCGCGCCTGCAGGCCAGACACTGGGATAACGTCGCTACTTTTTTTCGCTACCTCGACGAGGTGGAAATGCCTGATCTATTCCGCTTCGAGTTGATAGATCTTTACGAGAAGAAGAACATCCCAAAAGTAATCTACTGCATACATGCTCTCAGCTGGCTGTTATTTAGAAAAGGCATCGTAGACTTCAGGATAGGCAACTTAGTTGGCCAACTGGAGTTCGAGCACCATGAGCTAGAGGCTACGCAGAAGGGCCTCGATAGGCTCGGCGTCAATATGCCTAGCTTTGGAAATATGGGTGCAGACTTTGGAGTCGAGGTACCTGCGCCAGAACCTGTAGAAACAGAAGAAGAACGTATAGATCGGGAATTGGCCGAGAACGAAGAAATCGTCACCAACCTTCAGGCGCAGATACGGGGTGCCATTCTTCGAATGCAGCTTGGCAACGTTATGCAACAGCTATGGGGCTCCGAAGAATGGCTCGTCGACCTCCAGGCACGTATACGAGGAGACTGGACGCGTCAAGTCATCAACTACCGGCTTCAGATGCGGAAGTTTGCGGTCGACCTTCAAAGCGCCGCACGAGGATTTTTAGTTCGCCGCCAGATGACGCATAGGGAGCATTTTTGGAAGGCTAAGGAAAAGGATATCGTCAAGCTCCAAAGTTTGCTGCGAGCCAATAAAGCCCGTAACGAGGTACGAGATACAAGATCTCAGTTAGCACGGGCGGATGGGCCGGTGCGCAGTATTCAGGCCATGGTCAGGGGCCACCTTGAACGCAAGCGCTTCTCCTCGCAACAGCAGGAAACGAGTCGTACGGCTGGTCCGGTATTACAACTTCAAGCTGCGATCCGTGGAATGCTAGCACGGGAGAAGGTGGAACGAGTTCTCAGCTCCCTAGGAGAACAAGCCCATGCTGTCACAAGCCTACAGGCTTATACCAGGGCGATGCTGATGAGACGCCAGATACATCTCCAGCAAGAAGCACTCCAGAGCTTTGGGCCAAAATGGATTGCAATTCAAGCGGCCAGTCGTGGCAGGTTACTGCGACAAGACTTTGCAGCCACGAAATCTGAACTCGAGCGGCATAATTCAGACGTAGGCACGCTGCAAGCTCACATACGGGCCGCAGCTGTCCGCCGCGATATCGCTCAAACAAACGAATCCCTACACACTCATGAAGCCTCGATTCTCGATTTACAGACGTTCGCACGTGGTATGATTGCCCGCCAGCGTATAGCAACGACCCTTGACTCTCTCGACATGCATTCAACGATCTTCACAGAGCTTCAAGCTAGAGCTCGCGGGTCTATGTACAGGACGCAGCACTTCTCGTTCCTAGAGGAACTTAATTCTCATGAGCAAGAAGTTATTTCGCTACAGTCGCTAGCTCGAGCCATGCTTCTGCGCTGTAACGTTGGAGACCTTTTGAATGAGCTCGACGAGCACGATGATGCAATTATTGAACTGCAGGCATTAACCCGAGGGTTCGTCGTGAGACGTCGATTTGATGCCAAGAAAAAACACTTCAATGAGAATATGCAAAAGGTAGTCAAAATCCAGAGCTTTGTCCGAGCCAAGCTTCAAGGAGAAGCTTACAAAAGTCTCACAACTGGGAAGAATCCACCTGTCGGTGCAGTCAAGAATTTCGTGCATCTACTCAACGACAGCGGCTTTGATTTCAATGAAGAGGTGGAATTCGAGCGCCTGCGAAAGACTGTGGTTCAACAAGCCCGCCAAAACGAAATGCTTGAACAGTACATTGATCAATTAGACATTAAAATCGCTCTCCTAGTGAAGAACAAAATCACGCTAGATGAGGTTGTCAAGCACCAAAGCAACTTCGGAGGCCACACCACTAGCCTCCTTGCTAATGCTTCCATCTCCTCTGGGAACCAGTTCGATCTTAAGGCGCTCAACAAAAGCTCCAGAAAGAAACTCGACTCATACCAACAACTCTTCTTCAATCTCCAAACCCAACCACAGTATCTCGCACGTCTTTTTAGGCGCATTCGAGAACAGGGTACTGCTGAGAAAGAATGCAAGCGTATTGAACACTTGATCATGGGATTGTTCGGATACGCGCAGAAAACAAGAGAGGAGTATTACCTGCTGAAGCTTATTGCCAGATCGATCCGCGAGGAGGTTGATTGTTGCAACTCTGTCCAAGACTACCTCCGGGGCAACTTCTTCTGGTCGAAACTTTTGAGCAACTACAGCCGATCACCTCGTGACAGGAAATACTTGAGAGAACTTCTCGGCCCATTGATACGAGACAACATCATTGAAGATCCTGCTTTAGATCTAGAAAGCGATCCAATGCAGATTTACCGATCGGCTGTCAACAATGAGGAGCTTCGCACCGGTCAGCCCAGCAGGCGCCCTCTAGACATCCCACGCGACCTCGCCATCAAAGACCCAGAGACACGCGAGCTATTCATCGATCACCTTCGAGACCTTAGAGAGATTTGCGACCAATTTCTCAGCGCTTTGGATGACCTCCTCCCGAGAATGCCATATGGGTTACGGTTCATATGCCAGCAGATATTTGAAGCGTTGTGCAACCGGTTTAAGCGTGAACCTCAGCACCATGTGCTTCAGCTTGTAAGCAACTGGGTCTGGCGGTTCTACCTCCAACCAGCTGTGATCAACCCAGAGCAGGTCGGTGTAATTGAAAAGACCCTTAGCCCGCTCCAGAAGCGAAACCTAGGCGAAGTTGCCAAGGTACTTGGCCAGATCGCCTCAGGCCGCCCCTTTGGAGGTGAGAATATATACCTCCAGCCTCTGAATGCGTTTTTGGGAGAGTCGATTGAGCGCCTCGCTCATACTACCGATGGGCTGATTTCAGTTGCCGACGCCGAACATACTTTCGGGGTAGACGAATTCAACGACCTCTATGCCAAGAACCGGCCGACGCTTTACATTAAAATGAGTGACATCTTTGCCATTCACAACTTGGTGGCTCAAGAACTCCCCAGCATCTGCCCCAGCCGGAACGATGTGCTCCATGAGATCCTACAAGATCTAGGCAGCGCAAAGAACAATGAGAATGAAATGCACGCCGCCGGCTCTTCTGATATACAGATGTTCCTCACACCTAGACTTCATGATGTCAATGACCCTGAGGCCGATGTTAAATCCCTTTTCATGGAAACGAAGAGGTGCATCTTATATATCATTCGGGTTCAGACGGGTGCCAATTTGCTAGAGATCCTTGTTCGTCCGCCGACCCAAGAGGACGAGCAGAAGTGGCAAGCACTCCTGCGAGAAGACTTTTCTTCGGGCAGTAATACAAAGGGGGCCTACTCGGACGTGAACATGGTGGACGTGACGCGTATGTCGTACTATGATATGAAACGAAACGCTCTGGAGAATATTATGCGTCTAGAGAAAATGGGACGCATCTCCAAGCACAATTTCTACCAAGATATATTGAATGCAATTGCATTAGATATCCGAACCAAGAGCCGGCGCCGAGTCCAGCGACAACGCGAACTGGAAGGCGTGCGATTGACACTCGGCAATCTTCACGAAAAAGCCAAGTACCTTGAACAACAGCGGAAGAGCTACGACGATTACATCGAGCAAGCCATGGCCACGCTCCAGAAGAACAAAGGGTAAGTCTTTAAATTTTTCCGTAATACGATCGGTATTAACCCATGTATACCAGAAAACGTCATTTCTTCCCATTCACGAAACAATACAACCACCAACGTGAGCTTGAGCGATCCGGCCGGGTGCCGAAATTTGGCTCCTACAAGTATAGCGTCCGCGCTCTCTTCGGAAAGGGTGTGATTGTATCATGGCAAGGTGTACCGGAACGTGATTGGAACAGCATCAATTTGACGATCGCATGCGATCAGGTCGGCATATTCAATGTCGAGGGAAGCCGCGGTCATATCCAGATCCCTGGGGCTAGTGCCGTTATACCGATTGACGATCTCCTCCAAGCTCAATTCGAGGCACGCCAGTTCATGGACTTCTTCGAGGGCAACCTGAGGCTAAATGTCAACCTTCTACTTCACCTCTTGTACAGGAAGTTCTACCGGACGCAGTAAGGCTGGAGTGCTCATGGAAGGTGGAATAGAGAAGGTCAAGGGTAATGAGGGATACGGCAATTGGGCCTTTCGTTTATATGGTTGAATGATATCCCGGTTAGCAGGTATGGCTGCATTGTTCATCGTTTAGGAGGAATTGGTGTTGTTGCAAGGCGGTATTGTTTGTGTATCTTTCATGTATGGTGTTTTTTTTTTTGCCGTCATAGCATTGGTCGGCGGGGATTAAAACTTGACTCGCGTTTTGCATGAATCTCGAAACCTTTGCCACTGGTTGCTTCAGGGGTTTCTTCGAGATTAGATTCCGAGTCAGTCTCGAGGACGACGACGAAATAGTTTACATACCTAGATTCATGATGTAATGAATGACAACCACAAATGAAATACTATGCATCTTGAGATTTTTATATGGGTTCTTAAGTTTGTGACGTAACATCATATAAGTTTTCATCCCTTAAAAGAATATTCTATTTTCTCGTGAGACGCGGTCATACCCAATCAAATAATGGTGACACGGGTGAAACACGGGTCGATAATTGTTTATAGGAACGACATGAGGTAGGTTAATTCCGGCTTTTATATTCTGCTAAATTGTGTAATGCCGTCACTAGCTGGGTTGTTAAATAACCGAAATAATCTAGACTACATAAAGTCCAACTGGCTTTCCTTCCCAGTCCCTTGCTTAACGAGATCTAGTACAATCATTAGTCGTGCCTCTTACATCCTATCGTTCTTATATACGTGCCACAAGGCGGTCATATGTACAGCGTGTTTGTTCCCTCATCTACCTATTTCTTCGCTCCGCACTTGCTCTGTGCAGGTGGTGTTTTACCATCCTTTGCAGGTGGTATGTTAACATCCTGCGTAGGTGGTATTTTATTATCTTGGCCGTTTCCTGTTTTCGGTACCGATGCCACGGCGAATGGAGGCGCTTCGAACACCAACAGGCTTTGGATCGTTTCCAGGGCACTGAGTTCAACGCCGAAGTCGGACTGGCCATCGAACCCATTACCCGACCATGAGACGCCGCACGTCGAGTTCCCGTGTCCGACACAGCTCTGGGCGGCGCCTTGCGCGCTATTCCCGAGCAGGGTCATGACCGTCGCCTTGACGCTGGGTACGAGAACGGCCGTCTTGCCGAGCCAGCGTGACAGGCTGGCCTTGAAGGAGGTCTGGTCTGTCGTGCAGGCGTGGCTGGGCTCGCACTTCTGCTCGAACATGACACCCGTACTGGCGGGCGTGAAGAAGGTGGCTGCAGCCGTCTTGACGAAGCCGTGGACGCGCTCCTCCCACACGGGGTCATCGGTGAGGTTGTACATGTGGGCGGCGCCGTGTAGGTAGGTGGCGATGTTGTAGGACCACTCATCGTGGTTCACCTGGGAGCAGTTGGCGTCCTTGTCGTCGGATGTGCCGTCGTAGACGTGGTAGTCGGCGCTCACGAGCCCGACGCCCGTTGACCAGTCCCAGATCTTGGTAGCCCAGTCGGCGAACTTCTTGTCCCCCGTGTACCGGGCGAGCCGCGCCGCCGTTTGGAAGAAGGCGCCGTTCGTCACGGCGTTCTTGTACGTCCATCCATTGGCCTTGGGGTTGTATTGCCATTTTAGACCGCCGTTGCAAGTCTCGTTGTCGGCGTTCCAGCGGCTCACGAATAGGTTGAAGGCGTTTGTGGCGATGGTGTCCCACGAAGGTGCACCCGGCAACACATCGAAGTTATACTCCATGGCTGTGAGAGCGTTGTATACCCAGTACGCCTAAGGGTATATGTTATTAGCATCGATGCGATAGCATGGGTTTTTTATGTTAAAAACCTGCTCTCTTACCTGGTCATCGTTCGCTTCCCAGCCAGATTGCTCGGGAGGCACAAAGTCGAAGTTAGGGCCGACATTCTTTGCGAGAGCAGAAAGCAGGTCCGCCTTATACGTCGTGTCATTGGTATACACGGTATAGTCCATCAGACCAGTCCACCCAGAGCCCGACAGCCACCAGAACCATGGCTGTGGTTGATTGAACTGGCCAGTCGTCGCTGCTTCGTTGTGGAAGACATACAAGCCTTTAGCGACCTGGCTGGCGGCGGTTTTGACCGAGTCGACATTGTTGGCGTTGAGCTGTAGAGCTGCGCCGGCATGGGCAAACGCAATCACCGCAGCGAATGTCGAAGACGACGACAACGATCTCTTCATCTTAGTAATTAAAAACAGTAACTCTCTACGAATAAGTGGACGCTGTTAGAGACAGAAAGAAGCAAGAGAAGTGAATAACGATGAGCTGCATGACGATCACCGGAAAGGAGGAGGACACGAGGCCCTTTTTGAAGTAACGTTGTCTGCGCTGTCCTCCTCCTACCCATTCTACAATTAAAGTACAATACTGAAAAAAAAGAATACAGCTGCACATGATACGAGCTGACTGCAGCTGGTCGTGGCGCTCGAGGACCAGTGCCGATGACCATGTCTCAACCTTCTTTCACATGTTGCTGCGCCTGGGCTGCTGCACTGCTGGTCTGCCCATTGGTCCTCAATGTTTCTCACCAGGAATTCAAGAGAGAAAGAGGAAGTTCGGCGTTTTCGCGCTGCCAATGGGCCATTACGCACCAATGAGGGGAGGCCTGATGGATGGGCGGATCTGGGCGATGGGGGCGACGGAGTGTACCTGCAGGGCAGTTCGTTTCATGCTATTCCTGGTCAGGCTAAACAAGCCCGTCTAGCCACCTACCTGGTAGATCTACTGGTCAGGGGATGAGGAAAAGCTGGGGTTGCTACCTCACCAATAAACAAAATGGTAGGTTGTCGACTGCTGACAAAAAACAACCCAACGAAAAGCTACATAACACTCGTCAGCGTTTCGCCCAAGAGGATCTAGGTAAGGCGCTTCTACAACGCTCGCAAGTCAAAACAGCCGCCAATGGGACATTTCGGTCAGACTAAAATATCTATCGTCGCTTGTTTCGAAACAGCTTGCCCAAATCCACAAGCGAGCGCAGTCGTGTGTCGTAAGGTCACACAACCTACGTGGTAGTAGTAATGGTCTACCTAGTTCCGGTGTGTTGCGTTGGTCGACATCTTACATTGGTGCATAGAAGATGATTGGCACCGCGAGTCGCAGATTGAAGAAAAGGCTGGCTGTAGTGATGCATGAGCCCCCCAAATCGGAAGAATTACCAATTAGTTCGTCGAATCACTATTCTGCCGAGTTCAACATGCAGATATTAACTGTCACATATTCGTGCTTGTCGTTCGGAATCTCGAGGAGTAGCATGGCCAATCCTGATAACGCCACGGGGCCAAATTCCTCATTACATGAAAGGGGGATCATCCGGCGAGGCCTCAACTTGTAAGAGACCGTTCCTTCACCTCAGGTTGATAGATAGGTGTACTACCTCACACAAGGACGTTTAATAAGTGTGCCTTCAATTAAAATGCGCCGCAGCCGTCGCTAGTCCAGTGGCTTTGTTGGTGACAATTTCGGGTTTCCTCGCTGATTACTTTCTTCACGATCACTTTTGATTGATTCACACCATCGGCTATTCTTTTGAAGGGGGTTTCCCGGGCCTACTCTACCCCTGCCAACAAAAAAGGGTGCTAACCCAGGGGGCAAATGTTGTTGCTATTACTTCCGTTATCTGCGAGATACTACCCTACGTATGTAAATATATGTACTCTTAGATGCATTGCTTTCATTAGATATATATATCATATTTAAAGTGGCTTGGCTTTTTAGGCCAGCTGCAGTTTAAACCCCCTTTCAAAGGGATAAGCCAAAGTCTAGCTAAAAGGCATGTCCTCCTCTTCATTGACGTGATGGATGCTTCCTGGCCTCAAACATATATCAGAATAGAGAGAGAAAGAATATTCATATGAGCAACCGGACCTTATGCTAGAATGAAAACTTTGCTTCGTAGTTCCGACGGAAAAACGACGCCTTTAATCCCTCACAGAATTAACGGTATATAGGGTCCGTCACAGTAGTATTATATTTGACGAAACCCCGATTCAGAGAAGTCTCAAACAAAGAGTAGAGACATTGAAAAGCCACTTGTACAAATGGATGCTGCCTAGTACTTAGCTTATATGTAGTTGTAGCAGATAACTATAGTAAAGGTATATATAAAGTAAGTCTCAAAGGCGGCAGAATGACAGCCCAGAAGATTCTCTTCACCAATGAGCAACAAATACACACCAAGGAACGATCCGGAAGACGTTTCGGCGGCCATTCGGTGGGGACTCGGCGGTTGCGCATCCACAATTCGGAGGTCATCGCCGAATATCCAACCACTGCGGGAGCCGGGGACAGAACCGACTTTGTTTGTGTCACAGTACGCTACACAAAGAGTGCCTAGTTTCACCTGGTTCTTTTCAGTGGCTAGTCTACCTATTTAAATTCTATTTCAACCAAACCATCCCCTACTTATTTCCTCGTTCTCTGAATTCTCCCATCTCCCAGCAGGACATTTCTCATTCTCCCTCATCATTCAACACTTATCCACTCATACTTACGGCCCGTGATTAACAATATGCCCGACCTACCTTCAACCATGCGCTCCCTCGTGGCCCCTAAGTTCTGCACTCCCTCCGCGTACGAAGTAATTGACATGCCCGTGCCGACCATCAAGAAGCCGGACGATGTCCTCATTAGACTGTATGCGGGCGGTCTGCAAACGGGCGACACGCAGCGTGCTCGCGGCATGACTCGAATTCTGCCCGGAAAGATGGAGTTTCCCATGAAAATCGGAGCTGAAGGCGTGAGTAATTGGGTTGATTTATGCTTCATAATTCTTGTATTTGTTGTTTATTTCGCCCCGGAGCATCGGCCCTTACCCCCGACGAGGACCAACTATTAACACATCGCGACCACACTATATAGTCCGGCGTAGTCGTAGCCGTCGGAACAGCAGTCACCAAATACAAGCCGGGTGACGAAGTGTACGCATTTGCTCAGCCGAGCCGTCCCATCGATCTCTTCACCGAGGTCGGCTTCGCGTCACAATACGCCGTCGCGGCCGAGGCGTACATCTTACCCAAGCCCGCGCACCTGACACACGAGGACGCCGCGTCCCTTCCCGGATTTACCGTGACGGCCTACCAAAGCGTCGAGACAGGCCTCCGACTGCTGCGCGAGAACGGCGTGACCGACGGCCTCGAGGGCAAGACGGTCTTCGTGCCGGGCGCCCTCAGCGGCACGGGATCCGTCGCCATCCAGCTCCTGAAGAACCAGTACGGTGTGGGCCGACTGATCTCGACCGTGTCGACGGAGAAGCTACCGCTCGTCGAGCAGTACCTGCCCGGGCTCGTGGACCAGGTCGTCGACTATAAGACCACGAAGCGCCTGACCGACGTCATCCCCGCCGGCAGCGTCGATTTCGTGCTCAACACGCAGGGAGACCTCTTCGGCACCTTCCCTCTCGTGAACCCTGACAAGGGCGTCGTCGTGTCCATCAAGAGCCTGCCGCCCCCCAGCCTCTTCCGCGAGATGCTGCCTTCGGCGCCGTCTTGGATCTTCTGGATTCTGACTGTGGTCCAGTGGTACTACGCCTTCAAGCTACGCGGCACGAATATCAAGTACAAATTTGGTAAGTGTTACCTTCTGTAATTCCATTTACTCCCTGTTTAAGCTGTTGTCGAGAGTAGACATCCTCTTCGGGTTGTACTTCTTTTGTCTTTCGAGCATGCTTCTCCCAAAACAGCCTTGGGAATCTACCTGAAAGAGTAACTACTAATACTTAACGTTAAAGTGTCTGGGAACTTTGATATCCGGGAGGACGCAGAGCGGGTAGGTGAGTTCATCGCGACGGGTAAAGTGAAGTCTGTCAGGAGGGTAGTAGATCTCGAGGATATACGGGCCGTCAGGAAGGCATGTGAACAAGTCTATACGGGCAAGGGAGGGCTGGGGAAGCTAGTGATCAAAATCCCTTGAGTGCCCTAACTAACAATCACTTGTATCACCATCATATGGATTTGGAACAGGCAATTAATTGAAACCATGTGTGTCTCTCTCTGTGGAATGCTAGATTACATGTAAACGGCCTCTGCCAGACAAAGCAACCTGGGTTAAACCCGAGTTCGTCGTTCAGTAGTGCTTGGTGGAACAAAGAATCAGATAGTCTGTCAACAAAGAAAAAACAATGAAGGATAGGCCGCTTCCGGTTATACGACAACTGTTGGAAACAAAGGAAATTGGTCGGAATGTCCGATATGCCCAGCATGGCCTTATCGCCGTCGCCTCGGTCCGTTACAGCGCCTCTGGCCCACGTCCGACTTCCCCACCCCTTCCCTAGTGCGATCACGCCTGGAGTGGCCTTATTCCCTTGTAGCAGTTATATTTTCGATTGCTGTAAGGGTTTACTAAGGAACCAGAATGGTTCTCTTGCGTCAGTCGGACCCAAATGACGATTTTGTCTGAAGCATCGTTGTACTTTGATCCCACGAGAAATGGTTCGGACTTCTTCGGGTAGTTGCCCGGTAAAATGTATTGACTCGACTGATCTGGGTCTTCCTGGACAATACCGAGCTGTAGTTTCAAGCCATGCTTCTCGCCGAAGACTTGTAGCAGTAGGTTTACACAATACACGTTGAATTTGTTTTGCATTTTGTACGAATACGGTTTGAGAGCGGCACATTCTGGCAGAGCTTGCAGGGCTTCAAGCTCTTTCACATCCGTCTGCAAGTTATTGAGATTCTGCAACTGCCGATTGATGCTAAAGTCCAGCGCGGTCGTAGCGGATACGCTCAGGTATTGAGAAGCAATATTTCCCGTATCCCACCCGTGGGGAAAATCTTGCTGGAATCGGTTGAGGGCCTCCTCCTGCGATGGATCTTGGTACTTAGGTAGTGACTGAGGAGTATTGCGTACGCGTGGTGAAGGCAACGAGGAATCTTGGGACGTCTGGGACGCTGGGGACGCTGGGGACGTTGGGGACGTCGGCGGGTTACCTCCAGATGTCGGAGAAGGCGACTTCCCACCCTTTATGGCTGCCGCAAATTGGCCGCCACTGCCACCGGGTTGCAGGGGAGCAGTGACATTACTGCGAAATTTCTTGGTCGTCCCCGTGCCGTTTAAGAATTCAATGGGCATTTTACGCTTCCTAGGAAGGCTGCGAGGAATGAGGGACCTCGACACTGGGGGCACCAGCGGGGTCAGTGGTACCCTCGCACCAGCAATCTTCTGCCATGCCTTCGGAAGGCCTAACAAAGTTTGTTTATAGAAAGGTAGCGTCGGATGTATCGCTGACGAGTAATATTAGCATCAATCTGAAAGTGAGAGTAACTGGCCACACTCAAGAGCTCTGTCTTTCTCACGACTTACCATTGCCAAGTTCGTTGCTAACCAATAGTTTTTGCAGCAATGTGTCACCCATTGGGAACACGGCCGGTCCAGGTGCGAATTTCTCACTGGATCGCGTGTAAGGAATTTGCCCTCCCTTTGAACGCATGTTGTCCTTGTTGCCGTTATTCTTATTGTGGTTGTTGTTATTATCTTCGTTGTTGTTATTGTTATTATTGTTGTTATTATTATTGTTGTTGTTGTTCGTGACGTTGTTATCGTCGTCGTTACCTTTGTTGTTGTTGTCGTTGTTGTTGTTGTTGTCGATGCCGGTGCTGTTTTTGTCGATGCCGGTGCCGTTGTTGTCGGTGACGTTGCCGTTGCCGTTGCCGTCGAGGAGATCAGCAAATGGATCTGCAAGATTCCGATCAGGATCCGGAATCTGGTGCTGTTGGTGCCTTCCAAACAAGTCTAAGTCGTCAGGATAGTGGTGCTCCACGATGGGGTGGGCATACAATGGCTTTTCTTTTCCTACGGGTAGTCGGTAGGTCAAGATACCATGGGTCTGATTGTCCTTGGACGGGTCCTTCCTGAGTACTTCGTCTTTGCGGTTTCGGATAGCCTCGAGCCTGTGTGGAAGGAGACGGCAAGGTGGCCAACGTTGCATGTTAAAGAAGTCCCGCCGGGTATGTTGCGCCTGGAAACGTCTTTGATCCTTTGTTGCCCATTCAAAGAGATTGGGTCTTTCATAACCTTGAAATTCTTTGTAATTCTGGTCTTTGAACCCACTTAGCCGACCCAGGTACATAGCAGGCCGATTCTGAACGCAGTCTTCAATGATACCCTCCCGGATGATGGTGAATGGGTCCTGCTCTTTGAGTATATTCCGGAAGGAGGTATCGGGGTCTGCTTTCTGTAGGACCTCCTCAATGCTTGGGGGCAGTAGTGCCAGCTCACCAGAGCCTTCTTGTACGGCTGTGTTCCATCTCTCTATAGCAAGATTATAATCTTTGACGGATATTGCATGCCACCATTTCTCTACTGTGATAGGAGCCGGAACAATATTTGTACCGAGGTCGTTTCCAGGGCGAGGCTCTTTGAGGTCTGCCGAAAGATCTAGAGCAGGCTTAAGTGTCCATGTTGGGGGACCACTCTCCAGATATTGAAGTCTCTCCTTGATTTGGTTCACGTGCCTCATTGTCCGACCCATACGATAAGCCAAGTTCCTGAAAAATTGTGCAGTCCTCTCAGGTGTTTGTGGTTGGTATATGTCGTTTCGATAGTAGTGATCTGCGTCTTTCAGCTGTTTCTGCTGCTCCTGATACTTCGCTAGGTAGGTCCCGACCTCTTCCCAGGTGGCCAGGTCTTCCCAACACGGTGAGTCTCGCTCAAGTTCAATATTGTCCACTGTCAAGTCGCCGATCTGGCACAAACCTTCCGGCACGAGATTCTGCTTTATGAACGGCCACCTCTTCTTCGGAATATCGTCAGCTGTCGCGTTCTTACCCTGTGTTTCTACACGTTCTAGTTCGTACGGGAAGTCCGGCCCTGCATGATCAAGCATGAATTCTAGCTCGCGAGAAAATCGATGCCTATTCGGTTGATAAATAGGCCAGCTGCCATAACTGCGGTGATAGTGACCCAGCATATCGTGTAAATACTGTTGGTTGGCCTCGTGAAACTGTTGTGCACTAATGTAGCGCCAGGTAACGCGATCTTCAGGGTGTGCATTATAGTTCGGCCGATCGACTGTGGAAGGTTTACCATTCCTACCGGGTGTGAACCTGGGCTTATCAGCATAACACCTTGACCTGCTAGTTTTCCACTTAGACTTACACGCATCTACCAAGCATTTCCAGCTCAACACATAGGAACTCCGCCTCTTCTAGAGAGAATTGGTAGCAACCATTCGAATGGTCTGGATTAGTATCCGCATTCCCAGAGGCCATGACTTCAGATTCCTTGCAGCCATTGATATAGGCCAATGCTTTGATAACCGTACTCGGCTTATAGTTCCTAATGACTTCGTCGATTTCATCTAGAGTCTCCCCCCAGATGTAGAGTGCCTTGCTGTCAGGGGTACCCGAATTCTCTCGGTCCCTGAAATACGACTGGAGTTTTGCATCAAATAGGGTGGCAAGATTATTTGATGGTAACTTGGAAGGGTCGCACATTTCTAGCGTGCGTGAAGGCTCACACAGATACCTTAACCATGCAATATCAAACTCATCCACTAGCTTGTAGTTATCTTCGTCGCCGCTGTCTTCTCTAATGTCGACGTCGAGTCTGCGCTTGATGTCTCGTCGCCAGTAACGCTTTTTTTCGAGTATGTCATCGTCATCCTTACCTGGCGGGTATTGGTTGTTGTTGATGTTGAGACCGCCCGTACTCTCCTGCCTCCCTGCATCAATATCCCGCAGAATAGCTCTTAGGAGAGGGCGGGGTGCTGCTCCCCATGCATCATAGAGCATGCTTTCGAGGTTTTCAAGATAATGGCCTATCTTCAGCAGTTGTTGATCATAAATGGCCAAGCCTCTGTATATATGAGGCCCACGGAAATTCGCAGGCAAAGCCGACGACGAGAAATTGTCCCAAGCCTGATTGTTGTAGCGTCGACGCTGGCAACCTGCTAGGAAATCGATCGTCTGCGTATACTGGGAAGACCAATGAAGCCATGAAAACGGATCTTTGTCTTTTTCGCTGGCCACAGCTTTGGGATCGACCACTCGTAGTACATACGCAATATCCTTTGGCAAGAGCGCAGGCGGCTCATATGGCAAAACGGGCCGGCGCCATGGGGTGTTGATCACTCGATTCTCGTGGCTGGTGAATAGGTTAAGACATTGTTGAAGTGCTGCTCGCTGCCACCCACGCCTCTTGTAGAATGCTGGCCCCTTGGTCCCATCTGGATTATCGGGACCTCCAGGACCCGTAGGGCCATTATTATGCGGAGGTGGCGCGTTGGAGCAAGTCTCTGCCAGTCCAAGGCTCACACAGTGTTCATATGTTGCGTAATCGGTGTCGAACCTAGTGTTCTGCCGAATGGTCTCGTGCTTATTACCGGTCTGAGCATACCGTTGGATGGCCTGGAAGAACCTGTTTTCGCTCTCTACATAGTTGTCAAGTTCGGTCAACTTGGGAATATTCGCCACATTTGGAGCAATCTTAAGGCTCGTGTTCCAGAGAGCCGTGTTATCGTCAGGACGCGGCATAGGCTTCACTGGCCGATACTGAGACTTCGAGCGGTCAGGATCGGGTAGAGGAAATGCTCTTGGATAAGTCAGGAGACGCTCCTGTGTGGTCTGACCTCTGAGAATATCGGTAGTCCATGGCATTTTTTCTTGATTGCGCTTTTCGAAGTTCCGGTGAACTTTGACCATCACGCGAGCATCCTCTAAGGCGGCGCGTAGTTTAGGATCGCTAAACCCCAAACCACCGGTCGTCATTTGTCGATGAGCCTCCTCAAGATACGCCTGTATGAGTGGAAACCTCTGGTACCAGTTTGCATCTCGACCTGCGTCATTGTCCCTCAGATAGAGGATAATCCGAGGGATTGCGATGCTAGGATCGTATCCTTTCGGACCGATCACGATGTTCAGAGCGGTTGTCTGCTGGGCAGCTTTCGCATTCTGATGCCCACCTCTGTCTAGAAAGCCACCCTGGTAGAGAACTCCCAATCGCGCAACAATCTGGTCCCAATCACTCATTCCATTGCCTGGGTCGTGTAGTGGCGCCATCATGTACGCTGGTGGCAGTTTGACGGATGGTAGTGTCTGCGAATAGAATAGGGGTCGTGAAGCTACCACACTACCCGACGCTCAACCAAGCAAGAGAGAAATGTCAAAGGACCAATATATTTTTTGCGAATCGGTGGTGGGAAAGGTCCGTGGTTCTTGTCTCCATTTGCGAGGAATTCAACAGTTGTCAGGGATAGAACGTGAACATTCCGAAGACAGCAGCCTCCCTTCGGCGGCTCTCCTTGCAGTGCTGCAATGCGCTCCAGACAAAGAATGCTTGGGCCGTGGTCATAGCTTTCGTTGGTGCAAGTGAGACAACCACTACACAGGCATTTGCTGTTTGCGGGTTTTTCAACATGGTCATGCGCCCTGGTGGCTTTGTTTGGAATTTGGCAATTGAACACCATTTGCCTAGTAGGCTAGAGGCTAGAGGGTTCAACCAAAAGTTCAGTTATCTTCAGTCTTACTGGAGCATCTAGTCCAGATCAGAATTACAGTGAAGTGGTAGTCATGCCCGAGAAAAGACCTCTAGGACAGGACCAATCTGGCTCGGACCGTGGTGAAGCCCAAAATGATTCGAAAGAGCGAACAACGCGTGTCCTTCGGTCACTCGGAATGTCAGAAGATGAACGGGCTGCAAGAGAACGACGGAGGGCATATTTTAGGGCACAAGCGAGATTAGAGGGCGAAGGACATCGAAAAACCAAAGAACCGAGCAATAGTGCGCTGGAGCTAGTTGCAGGTCAGACAGAGTTCAAGACAGAGGCCGCTGTATCAGAACCACGGCAATTACCACCAGGTTCGGCGGCTAATAGGCACGAGAGAAAACCTTGGGAGTCGTTAGTGATTGGTAGCTTAGGTGAGAATTTGAGTCACATCGAGCGGAAAGATCGTGAAATCGAGCAACAAAGGTATATTGTGCGATTCTACGAAGAACATTCGCCAGATCAAGTAGAGCACAATAGCAGGATCCTAGATCGCCTGATCCAGGAAAGAGGGGAAATGGAGGACAACGAAGAAAATAATATGCCCGAGTATGTTCATCCTTAGAATGAGGAATCAAGTTCTCAAGCTAACAATCAACAGAGATCGGCGAGAAGAAAAAGAACGCCTATGCAGACGTTTGGAGGTGTTGCGATGGGCGCTCGACACTAGCCAATGTAATGACGAGAGGATCAACATCAAAGCAGCAATTGAGGGATACGAAACTGGCCAGATACCGTATTCGCATAATTTTACGCTGATATATGCGGGCTGTGTCGTTGATATTTGCCCGACTTATCATTCTTTCTGCGAGGATAGAAGTGCAAGGCTTGACCATTACTTCGCTGAACATGGGCCCGGTTGGCTCTGGCAGGAGCCTCCTCTGGCCAGCCCCGGAAGTGGTGCGGTGGGAAAGAAAGGCCTTTGCCTCGATCGAAATTTTGATCGTGATAAGTATCATATTGGCCATTACCAAGTTAATATGGAATTTGCAATCCGACGAGACAAGGTCTCCAGGGGAAAATCGCTGGCATACCCTCTTCAAAAAGGGGGAAGCACGACGATGAAGATGCAAAACGGTGACGCTTCATGTCAATTAGAGACTCTTCTCGATAGTGGGGCGACCTTTCCGATGATATTCGAGTCCGATCTTCCGCGGCTGAACATCAACTTGACCAAATACCCGGCCCAAGGGGTGGAGGACGTTCAAATTGTTGGAGGTATAGAGAAATTTAGGTTCTATGAGATGCATGTGTCAGTGTGCTCTAAGGAAGGGAACTCAATTGTTGGCCTAGGAGATGAGGCAGTATGGCCAGCCGAACCACGGACCTTGGGTGGAATTTACCCAGTCATGGCCATGGAGGGTTTAGGAAAAGGAGCGAATGTTGATCAGCATCGCATCAGCGGCTTGGTGCCGTTTGACGTCTGCTACATGTCCTCAGCCCCCAGCATGGCAAGAATCTGGATAGGGGAGGATCGGAGAGATGTGCTAGGTACTAGTCGACTACCTGCCCATCTCAGATTCGACACTAACAAGAAATTTGTCTTCGATTATCCTCAGGAATTCGAAAAACTTCGAAAAGCGGCGCGGACGCCTGATCGCGTGATATTCTTCCATGAATTTCCGGACAACCCCGATATCTTGCTCACAGATAGCGACACATTAAGTACAAGAGGGAAGAGTGAACTTGCTATAGGACAGTACCAAACAGAAAACGGTAGTTCAGGAGAGAAGATATCGCGAAAAGCCTTACCAAAACGGGTTATCCAGATCGAGCCTCGAAAGGGAGGCATCAAATTCGTGCTTAATAAAAAAGCAAGGCCGTGGAAGAAATATTTTAACATGTCTCTGGAGAACTAGATATGTCTCGACGGGAAGTTTCTAAACATGGCAGTGTGACTACACTAAATTCAGAAAGAAAACCAGCGACTTTGTTTCGTATCAGCAACCTGAAGGTCAGGAGGGAAAGCGATAATACGAAGTAATCAAAAATGAAACCTGTACGTACCTACGCAGGCCGCACGCAGATGAGCGGCCTGCAGACATAGACAGGATACAAATATGACTGGCTTCTTGTTTCGTTATCAAGTCCCTTTGAAGAAGAATGCCTTGATGCTGTTTATTTAACATGTATTCTTGGTCCATACGCTCAATACAGCGTACCAACCGTCTACTCTACGATGCCGAAATTATCACGTATCCGAGAAAAGGCTGGCACTTCTTCCCCTACTCTGCTGATGATTACTGGCGCTTGATTAGATAGGCCAACAGACATCGGACTGGCTAGAGGAAGCTTTGTAGCCTTGTCGAAGACATTGCAAGTGAGATAACGGCGAGATCCCTGCAGGGGCTTTACACGATCGAGCTTGAGCGAGAATATTTAGATGTACCCCAACGTCGAGATGATGCATGTAGTAGTCAAGCCGAACGGCGTCAGTATTGATGTATGAGCCTCGGAACTCGTACCGGTTGTCTAGTCAGGGATAGAGGTAGCAAATTTCAGCCGTGCTTAAAAGTCGACGCTCTCATTCTCATGACTTGCTGGCGTAGAGATACCTATTCGAGCACGCAATGCAGAGGAATGCACATCATACAAGCTGCGGTGGCCACTGAGATGATGTAAGGTCTTCAAGCCGCAGCTGTCCCTCTATGGTCCTGCTTCCTCGGTCATCGCTGCTCGGCGAATTACATGCTCTACCATGAGAAGCTGATATCCGAGCGCGAACAATATGCACTGGAACAGGGTTTTCAAGCGCTTGTTCACCAATTGCTGAACACTAGACCCGAAATGGCGTGGATGTAAAGTAATTTGCGAGACAAAAACGCACTGATGATGGCGATGATAATAAGAGGTTGGTTGGTCGGTGCTGGCTGAAAGAGGAAGAAAGTTTCCAAATTCCGAGAGGTGCTAAGCAAGGGGGACAATTGAGCGCGTCTACAAGTGGAGGTGAGGAAGTACTATGTAGAAGAAAACGCGTGTTTAAGCGATCCCTGATTTTTTCATATTCTGTCTAGAAGATACAAAGAGGGCTCATAGGTGTATATTAATGCATATAACGGGTTAGAAAAGGTTGATATTGTGCCAAGTGGTGGGACTGGCTTGACTCGACTCCAGCCTCGTTACTTTTCCCAATCTTTTTACCAGCGGGGATCACCTTCTCATGGCACCGAGGCAACGGCAAAGGGTGAGGGGAAAACCCAACAAAGAAGAATTTTTTCTGCAGTTCTTAAGTAATAGTGAAAGACGACCATGCCAGTGAATAGAGTTGGAATCCACGCATGAAACCCTCTTCACGTCACTGTACGGGGCGTTGCCGCGGCTATCTCGTCATGATGCCAGATTTGCCCACTGACGACTAGTTAGCCTCTCTACAGTATTCGAAATGGTTATGATTCGCTAGGCAATGGATCCGAGGAGTGTGCTATATACTGCACTAATGCTGCAACAAAATCTGCACGCAATCATTCAAGGATACCTAAGCACTTCATACCAGGCGGATCCTACCAAGGATGAGGCAGAAGGAGGGGCTGAAAGTCTCGCGGTCTGTTGCCAAGTAGGGATACTGTACGTGAAAGTTCACCTCCTAGCCATGGGCGGTGTCAGACCTAGTGTAAGTAGTTGAAACTCCACTCCAAAGCCGTTTTTCTTATGCATGTCTCGTGACCAACCACACTATAAAATGTCACTATAGACGAGAAATTCCGTTTCTAACAGGACGAAGACCCTGAAAACGGAGGGTGGGCGATATGGGGGGCTGGGAGAGGAATGACGTCTCGACAAGTAATGTTTGGACTACTTACATGGAGAGTTATTATGCCCGCGTTGCGTCTGCAATGCATGACATTGCTCAGTTTTGCGGCTAGCGCTAGTCGTGACCTGCAGATACTACAATAACGTCAGACGTTACGCTTTATCTACAGTACCTACCTAGGTAGGTAGGTGAGCAGCGGATGCCAATTATTAATAACTACAAGTAAGCTTGGAAAATACTGTCCGGGTTCTGCCAAAGCTATGAGGCAACAAAAGTTGACGCTGCAAATACCCAATAACCGCCTCTGTTGAAACCAGAAGTAGACTAGACTAGTATGTCATTGATCTAGCGACCCCATCAGTGCTGACTGAAGATTCTCAAAGCCCAAACAAGCGCAATATTTATGATCCTATGGTCAGCTGACCGTGGCTTTTCGGAAGGGTCCAAGATCCCGACTGCGGAGTCGAGGGTCTTTTCGGTCTTGGATTTAAAACACCTCTGCCAACGCATCCGTGTGACATATTACAGTACAGCATGTGTACATATGTAGGCATTTCTCGATTTATTCCACTGCAGGTAAGAGACTGTAAGTCTGGTGGGGTGAGGCCCCGTTTTGAGCGGGAGTAAACTTTAAAGAATACTGTCACTCATCTAACTCTGCACCCGTTACTGGAATCTGTGCAGACATTTCATGAACACCAATTTATATGTGACTCTGGATAGATGATGTGCCTAGCCCCGGCCCGTGTGGGCCTCTGGACTCGTGCTTCAGGACTCCAATAAGGGTGCTATATGCTGTACACTAAAGTAGATAGAACAGGCCGTCGTCAGAGCAGTGTGTCGCAGTGTTAATAGGTTTTTAGTATCATAGTGTATTACGCATATTGCCTATATGTTGTTTATTTTCTAGAGTGGCTGTCACCGCTGAATATCCGAGTCTTGAGCATGGACACTGTAGGTATATCCAGTAGGATTCTATGCATCTGCATGCTCAGCTATGCTCGTTGTCCGAAGGCGGAATAGCTCAAGCTCAAGTTCGTCAAGGTACAGTAGGTAAGCTAATTATAAAAAGAAACTTACCAAGTTACGTCCCCTCTCCGGAGCGTCCGCAAATGGTAACATGATCGTTCTTGCGCGCCACAAATTGCTAACGCGTCGAGATTTTCGCGTTCTGTGGACCGCAGGAAGTTAACGCTTCATTCAGTGACAGAAACATCGCCAAGACGTAGCATCTACGCCTTGGCGCTCTGGCGGACAGTTCAGATGTCACAATTAGCATCCGAGCACAAGGCGACCCGCACGCTGATGTAACGGCGGATGTCTTCATTCGGATGACATGTTACTGAATTCTAGAAGAGAGTTGGCGCCGAGCTTGTCGGGCGCTCTATAGTACCGACAATTGGCTGAACAGGAGGGGACTGGGATCATTCGGGGAAATAATGACTGACGTTAGATGTACGGTTTATATATTGCACTGTCCCTGGCCGTATCAACCCCATGGACATGTAGTGTTTATAATTAAGGTAAATGTGCATCAGATGTTGTGCCGCTGCAGACGCGACCATGGCCCGTGGCACTCGGCAAGGGATTGCAGCAAGTTCCATCAACCCACCAATTGTTTTGCAGGAGCTTCTCCGCACAAAGTCTTTGACTAGATCGTATGCGATGTGACGCTGCATTGCATTATAATACGAAAGGCGGGCTGGAGTATCGGCTATTTTCTTTTGCAAGTCACACGTTCTTTGGAATATCTCGGTAGAACTTGGTAGTAATCAACGCCTGCCCTCGAGGAAATATTTGTCGACTTTACTGCCTCTCACGCTGATCTAGCCCGTACGGGAGCTTGTGAACGGTAGAATCCTGACTCCGGATGGAGGAGGGTGGCCCCCTTGTTTGGAGCTACTCTTGAGCCTTGAATAGATGCTTCCTTCAAAAAATGGACGTCGCCAAGAATCTCAAAGGTCCAAATGTGACAAAGCAAGAACTGACGTACACAACTGCTCGAGTATTCTGTGGCGATTCGCTTCGCAGTGTTGGGATTTGATGACCTTGGAGACAATTATACTGCTACTTTGCTGGGAAGGAGAGACAGATAGAGAATCACCGTACTTAGACCGTGTTTCTGTATTATACGACGTCGAAGGTGATATGGTTGATTGCTAGCTCACTAGTTCAAGATGAGAAACATTGATACGTAAAAATTCTACTCTATATCCTTCTCTTCAATATAGCTGAGTTACTTATAGCTAAGTTTTACAGTTGAAGGGCTATTAACTTAGGCTTCCACTCTTGGAGGTATCCTCCTGAATGATTACATCTACGTACCTAAGTAATGTCTACATAGTAGCCATTTCGGGTGCCACACACACTAACCGGGGAGGTTGCATTAGGGTAGGTGGTCCCAGCCTGCCGGTACGGGTACCAGCCTCAATTATGTGTGGCTTTTCAAAATGTCACTTTTTAAACGGGCAAAGACTCTTTTATTAGATCGTCGATCGAAACGACTCCACCATATTAGCACCCAACAACTAACTGTGAAAGGAGAAGCTAATAACCCACTTGCACTCATAACTCGCTTGGCTTCGGCGAGTCCTGGGTTCGTTGGCTGGGGCACTTTCGTTTAATAAGGCGGCTGAGCCTATCAATCTCGTTAGGAATAAGTTCATCCATCTAGCGAGTGCTCTAGGGTTCTGGGGATTTCAACGGTATGCTGTAGGTTATGGTCTATCTCGTCGGTTGTATTCAAATTAGCTATTTATAACGAATCATTATCTCGTTTCCGACCCGAGACAATGTGATGCTGGTTTAAATAGGTAGCTAGAAGTTTTGGGGAAATTTACACCTGTTTGTAGATGTAGACCAGAACCCTTGTCTCGTAAGACCCATCATCACCAGATGTCACTGGTTGCAAGGTCCCGGGTTTAGCGCGTTTGTTGCAGCTACCCGCGGAGGATATCTTTATTAGAATGGTATCAACCTGCTAACTGTCAAAAATGGCGACTTCGTAGTTCTATAGTCCTACAAATAATGCTTACGCCGTAGTCGTGCAAAGTTTAAAACTACCTACTGTACCCTGGAGAACCCTCGATAAGCTGGCTACTCGCAAATGTGTCCCCGAAGTGAAAAGAGCTACTAGAATGAACATTATCTTCCATTAGAAGTACTGCTTAAATCCGGGTTTCCGTCCATTTTTTAAGTGAATACCTTGGTGTGTCATCAACTTCAAGGTTTGTTGCACGAGACTAAGACAGCTGCAAGAGGGTCGACAAAGTTCAGACGCCTCATCGCGTCTCGAATAGTCTCCGAGCATACTCGTTGGAACTTTTGCCCTTTCACTAGGTTTGCTGAGAGCGAGAGTAGAGTAGCGAAGGCGGCTGAGTGGCAGTCCAAGGCTTGTAGCTTGTTTAGGAGGCCTAGATGAAGAGACAGAGTGTTGATGGGTTGTGTCACGTTTGAAAACCAGGGAACCAGGTCTTGACGCTCTTCACCGCTGGCGACGTGGAAGCACATTATTTGGCGGGCCGAGATTGGAGAAGCTACTCATTTGCTGACAGGGTGGCAGCCAGTTCCAACCACAAAGGCCGCAAATGAGGACCAAGGACTGGGGTTCACAAGATATGATCTGCATCCCGAAGACGACAAACCCCCATTCTTCAATTCCAAGAAATAGCATTGCTCCTTCATGCAGCTAGCAACAACACTAGGTAGCCCGCACACACTCGCTGCCAACCAAATGCTTTCATGGAGAAGCAACTCCTTACCGAGGGGCTTTATCGACTTAAGTCCTCTCGAATTGGAAGTTTATGCGAAATCGCTGACGGGCATGAACGCCGAGCGGAGCCTACACTCCTATCAGCCTGATCCACTGCTCCAGGCTTAGCTCATACGTCACTGCAGCTAACAATATACGCATTGGGCGACAGTGGTTGTTTCTATTCCGAATATAGAAATCAAGAGAGGAGGAAATCATGGGTCTTAATTAGGTAGATGGAAGGGCTGGGAGATACTGATCTTGAGTACATAGCGAGTAGAACAAAGTGCTAATACAATCAGAAAACACCATACCGTATTGCATTTGTCGGAAGTCGGGATCAAGCAAGCTCCACACCGAGTGCTTACATCAACTCCATACTAGTATTAGATAGGTAGTCTTCTTGCGACTAATAAAAACAAGGCGGAAGGCTACTAGCCCAGCTGATGCTTTCCAACGATATACCTTTCTATGTACGGCGAAACTCGCACAGCCTGCATTATGAGAACGTTATACTTACATGGCTCCACGAGGCTGGTCTTGATACAAAATTGGCGACTATCTTGACAGCTGAGGATATTACTATAAACATTGGTACCTACTAGTACCTAGCTCAAGCCGACTTGCCAGGTATGTAACAACAGTAAGATGTCGCAGAAGCTGAGCCGAATAAGTCGGTAATAATTCGATGATAAAAGGTATGAATAGGTACGCTAATGGCACGCGGCGTCCATTGTCAAAGACTCTTAACTAAAGCAGCAATGGTTGAACCTAGCTTCAGGTATCGTTCTCGCTTTACGGCATAGTCTAGAGGGGCAAGAGTTGGTAAGATATACAGACGGTGCATATATTGCCGGCTTTCGTTTGAGGATGGGATTTCAGTCGCTATCCCCATTGGCTCCATCGCGTCTCTCATCTCTTCCAGAAAATTGCCGAGGGGTAGGTTGATCGGAGATGCTACTTCGCGACGCAATATCGTTGACCTTGAAAATTTCCGTGCGAACACCATGCCGAGACCACCACTACTTGTAACGGCTTCCGAGCCAACGCGCGGTAGAGGATTTGTGCGCACCATGACCGTTCTAATGAAAGTCGAACATTTACAAGTGGCCTTGGGTCGTGAATGAAACCCCTGTTCGCGTGGCTACCCGGCTAAAAGTCAAAAGAAAGGGCTGTATTTGGACGTGATCGCGAGGAATGTTGCTCGGCGCACTCTGTTCTCTTATCGATGTGTTGGAAGCGGTGGCTGGGCTGTGTTTCTGCTAGATCACCAACGGTTGTAGGCTAATGCGCCCAGACTCGCCTTCACAGCCTTTTGAGCGAGCCGGGGCAGAACCGGGGGTTGCCTTGCATATATTGCCATCCGTGGGACGCGCACGAAATGTGACAGTAGCTTACAATGCATTGGCGAGGCACGAGGTTTCTGGCTTGTGGGATCAAACGCTATGCTATTGCGTGTTGTGTGGTAGCTGCAGCTCTAGGTAGTGGTATAGCATGCATCTCGGCTCTTCAGACAGAGACGCAGGGAGCATAGGTGTGGTCCCCGTGTCACGCAAGGGCATGCCGTTCGTTCCTGTTGTTAGGTTCGCTAATAAGACGCATGCTGATACTACTGAGATTTCCATAGTACAGAACCTAGGAGGTATGTGATAGCATGTGGCCATATTAAATCTTTCGAGGCAAAGCGCATCCACAGCGAACATTTTCTCAAATGGTCGGCTTCATGTTCGATCCATCTAGGTGCTTAGTATTCTCAAATCACAGTGATGTGGTTGATTATACATCGATGAAGCAATAGCTACTGTTTATTCCAAGACATGGAAATCACTTACCACGGACTGAGTAAAGTCAATAGAGGTGCATCGACGACATTGAAAAGCTTGTGCCACTATCCCAACATTCGTTGTTATCTTCATTTCGGTCCCTACGGTTAGCGACGAACTCTTGGCCTGCCTTGGGTAGTTACTTGGAAATATTCAACGCTGAAAACAAATGCAGACGGACAACACCTTTTCTTTTTCGATGCATAGGTAGGCCAAATGATTACCTACATTCCATTTGACATGAATGTGTAAGGGATGCTGAGCTGAACTCGATACTACTACCTTGCTACTAGATAAAGTAATAAACAGTCAAATCTGTGATAGGATAGACTGTCCTATCTATTAGGGGTACGGCATTCCATAGAATTAGCAGCCCTAGCCACCACAATGGCTTCAGGCCACAGAACCAAGCTTTGTGGTGTTCATTGTCTCCTGTCGCATGCTACACATTGCGGTAGGTAGTAATTGGGCGAGTCGAATTCAGGCCGTAACAGTGGCCTGCGGGGGTCTAGGTCTTCGTTCTCCAGGTCTCTTGTTCAGGCTGAGTAACGGGTTGTTCTTGTCCCGGCCGGATCACGATGGAATGGTTCTATTGGCAGGCGGGATGCAAGTGGTGAGCTGACAAGCCCGGATTGGTCTTATGTAGCGCTCGCGTGCCAGGGCAGAGCATAATGGATCGAGAAGGTGTGTTTCTGTCCCGGGCCTGCAGCAGCGGAATGGATCCTCTCTCGACACACACGACACGCATGATTAATTGATTGCGAAATCGTGAAGAGCGCGTCAGTACCACTTGATTGGCTGATGGCTGTTGACGACGAGGCCGCCCCTGGCGCGAATGGGTCGCCCAACTGCCCTGTATTCTTGTGGATTCCCAAAGGCTGAAGCAACCAACGCCCAGGAGCATGATCCCCTGGCGTTCCCCAGCCTTGGAAAGTCGGTGCTACAACGCTGGGAATCCGATCTGTACTGTATTCGTGTAGGCGTGCGGCACGACGTGAAGCGCGTAAAGTGGCTCGGAGATCTAGCATGTTTCGGTATGGCGTATAGCAGCAGCGTATAGGGGTGAAATTGTGGTTCACTGTTTGGGACCCTATTTTACTTCTGCAGAATGAACGCCGACCTACCGCAGCTTGCTACTTGCTGCCATGATTTAATCATTTAAAAAATACTTACTTGAGTAAGAAACAGAATTTGAGGCGCCGTTGGTGTGCATTAGGCTGTTCCCACAAACGCCTGGCGCGATGGGACCTAGCTAGTCATGGTGAAAACAATGACCGCTATTAAACTGATCTAGACTACGTTGCATCATCATTCATTGTCGATGCCGACTCTCTGCTGTACGTGATGCGGTGCGAGACGCTGTGTTGAAGATCTCTACGAGCTCCGTGTCGTGCGATTAGTCTCTGGAAACCCATGACAGAGGCATTTGTCCGAGATTAATTCTCACATTCTTCATAATAGCAGTTCCAAGATGCCGGTGTAGGATACCATCTATTCCACGCCGACGGTGCAGTTGTCCTATCTATAGGTAGGTAATCATCAGCTGCAATCTTGTCTTCCCCACGGCCCTAAAATCTCATTTGGGAGAGAGATCTTCAACACTGACCAATAACCGGTTACATAGGTATTGAGCCTACCACACAGTTACCTTGTTTTTGCTGGATACTCCTTTCTCTTATGATTATTATCTAGGCATACTCCGTATAGTAGTATCTGGGCTTCTGGTCTGAGACACGAACTACGATGTGATAGACTATTTGACAACAAAGGTCGCCGATGACGCGACACCTCTTCTAGAAGTTCTAGATTGACTGGCGGATGATTTACTACGTTGGACCCATCAAACCTCCTGTATGTGGAGAAGTCTTCATCAGTACGCTGAAGAAGGTCTCCTCCTGGCCTGCATGGTCGGTATCCGGCCACGGAAATTGTGTGACAAACGGTGCTCCTATGGGCTACTGTAGATTATGCACCGCAGACATTATGAATTCATTAGCTGTCTTCACATCAGAAACTTCGCGTTGAACCAAAGCGCACGCAATGACGGAGCGAGCCGCATGCACTGTTGGGCACGTATAGGGGGAGGGCGGTATTACGTGCATATCTCAACTACCAGCTGCTACTGGACTACTACGTGATCTGATCTGTAAGCTGGTCTCAAGAGAATAGACCGTGAAAGGGCACTTTACAGAGGCCAAACAAACAAATGATCAGCTGAGCGGTCTGGATATGGCGCAAATGCCCAAATTACTGACCAGTTGTCTCCAATATCTGCAGAGCATTGTTTGGGACTCGTAGGGTTGGTTGTCTGTTGTCGGCATAGAAGCTGGGTTTAAGTTGTCTTGGCCGATTAAAATGATGCATTGTACAAACAGACTTGCATAACAACAGTGTGGGCTCGGCTCGACTCAGACAATGCAAACGTCAATCTCAACCTGACGTGAAAGCCACAATCCGTTTGATACTACTCTACGTGTTTGTCGAAAAGTACCTTGGTGTACGGTGTGTCTTCAAGGCTCTCCCTTGCCATATGGGTACAGCAGGTACAGGTTTCTCACTACCTGAGGTGTTGACTGGCCGGGTAAACATGCAGTTCTTTACAACAAGGACTCCCTATAAGGATTACCGGGTTACTTGGGATATGAAGACTGCACAGCTCTTACTCAAATCGTATGCGAAACCAGGTTGTTTGGGTAGGGTACTTTAGACGTCGCAAGCAAGGCTTCTCCTCCCTATCTTGGTAGATGAACTTTCCCGTGAGTCCCAGAGCACAGAGCCAACACCCGTGAGTCCATGCAAATAACCACAAGTTTCCGGCCGCAGAGGGAAAAAGAGAGAGAGCCGACTGGCGAGTCAGCGAAACGATTTGGTAAAATCCTCAGCACTACTCAGGTAGTAGAGCAGGAAGAAGATCTTGAAATAAGCCGAGAGTGTGCTTCACAAGACCCGCACTGTATTTGCTGAGAGAGGTTTGTATTGGACTTGTTTGCCTACCTACCTACCTACTCAAGTTCTGTGTGCTCGTACGGAGTACATTAATATCCACCCATTAACTTCAGTACCTGACAGTTATTAGATCCAAGCCAGGACTAAGGGTAACAAGTGCATTCTAGTGAGGCTGGGATTCGTTTTAAAGCAGGATTTCTTACTGTCTTGATACAACTTCACTTGGCCAACTTGGGGTAGCGCCTTGGTTATACGTACATTCTACAATTCGATGAAGGCGTAACCACAATCCTTCTTCCCCAAGTGATTGCGAGTATGAGATGCGAGAAATAGGGAGAAGGGTGAATGAGATTCTGCACCCTCGATGATATCTACAACAGTCCATATCATCGGCAGTAGTGGTGATAATACAGTGCCTGCCTGCTGTTGAGAATGGTCAAGGCAGGCCTTAGGCTTGTGATTAGTGCTGGTGCTACTAGAGGTACCTTAGGTACCTTAGGTACCTAGGTAGAATAGGTATCTGTTGTGCGTGCGAGTTCTATATTTTAACACTGTGAGTGGGCGCTCTACAGTACGATACGGAGCTGAGAAGTAGGTACTTCTGACCTGCATCTCAGCCATCACTGATCTCTCGCATCTTACAGGCCGTCCCGTGTCGCGTTCCTTGCCAGCCCCTGCTGGGCCCATCCCAGTCATTCAGTCTTGATGGTGCAGTGGTGTGCTGCAGTGTGCAGAGCGTTCATTATTCCCCTGTACATCCATCCACCCACTACTAGCACCATGTACCATTCAATTGTACTGTGGGCGGCCGTCTGCGTCTTAAAAGTACCTCTCTCCTAAAAGCCAATCTCTTCCAATCCTTTTTCATCTCCTGCATCCTCCTCCAACTCGAGGCCATCTCTCCTCTCCTCCCCTTCCTCACCTCCCCATCCTCCTCCATCCGATTCATTCATTCCCTTCCTCTCGATACGTCTTCCCTACCATCATCTCCCTGATCAATGAAAAGGAGAGGGAAGGAGGAGAGATAACCCCTAGGGCCCGCCACTAGTCGAAAAGGAATAGAGGTCGAGTCGTCGAGAGTGAATTGTGTGTGTTGGTATACAGTATCTAGGACAAGAGAAAGGCCAGGATCGAAATAATAAAGCAGATAGTCTCCCTATCCGTGCTTTATTAGACAACAAACTCCTTCTTCCTCGAGTACCAACCACTCCGCTCCGCTCCTCTTGCTGGAATTCCTCGCAATTAATAATTCTCTCTGGACGAGGAATCTGACAATCACCACATTCCCTCCCTTCTTCGGCTCGTTCCATCCCCACATCCTAACCCCCCGCCCTTTGGCCAGCTCCTAAATAATCGGTCGATACCTCGTACTCATTCCTCGGTCGATATCCCTCTCCCGAGAAAAGAGAGTACTGCTCGGTCCTTCGTGCCAGCAGTACCTGGAATCTGACTTTGGTCATCACAATAAAGTGGATCTACTCCAGACATATCAGTCTCGGACTCTATACAGTAGAGTCTGATACTGACCTGGAGCATCCCGCCTACGAAGCCCTACATGAGCCCAGTCACTTTGACGACTACCTCCTGATAGAAGCGTCGCTTGTGTAGAGGTATGTGATAGCAAGAAACCTAGAGATTCGATGAGCAGTGATTCTGATTTATTCTCTCCCGTTGTAGTGGCATGCCGATAGGTCCCAAGTGTTCCAACGGTACCCTCCACAAACACGCTTCTTCGTCTTTGCGTTGAGCAGATAGTCTTGCCCCGTGGGACTCGTTAACTCGCTGTTCCCACCGTGTTCCTCAGGAACCATCTAATTTCCTGTCAACTAATCGTGGCGGTAAGGGAGAACTCCTTTTTATGCATAACCCATTGTACATTCACGCATATCTACACACATACCTCAGTCCATCGAGGACTTTCAGAGACACCTTCCTCGCTGCGTGCCAGGAAATCTTCCCATAGATTCATGATCGACTCGCAATGCGCGCTATTGTGTCCCTGATGTGGTAACTGAGCTTGTGTCTCGATTTCTCTCGCAATTAACGTGCTTCGAAGCTAGTTCCAGGGCTGACTGAGCTTTATTGCAGAGCTATCCACTCACTCAAACTTCTCTTAAAGGGTCTACACCCCGACCCTGGTCACCTCAATACCTACCATATCGTGGCGACCATTCGACCTCTTGTCATTCATTTTTTTTTCGAGATACTATTCACCACATTCTTTAATACCCTAATGTTGATACGGCCTGTCCAGCTGGGATAATACACTCCTTTCTGCTCACCTGCGACGACCAACTTAATACACTCACTCAAGCAACAAGATTCCTGGAGAACCTGACCTTCACTCTTTCCATTACTACTCTGCCTCTGAGCCACCGCCTCACAATCCTATCTCAGTAACCAGCACCGCACTTCGATCACCATGGCGTTTACAACCTCAAGCGACTGCGGCTTCTTCGTCGAAACCGATGAGCCTCGACGTATTAATATGAAGGACGCCGCCAAGATATTGGCTCGTAATCGCCAAGAAATGATAGCCAATGACCTCTCACGCCTCGCTGGCGATGAGTATCTTGAGGATATCATGCAACACATGAGACACATGGAAGTGAGTAATTTTGTAACGCTTTAGCTTTCTGACCTCATGGACCTTGATCAGCTGCGGTTTCTGCCGCATTATATCCCATAATAGCTAATCCGAGCATAACGGCTAACTGGATGCAAAAGGACGAAACATTGCCCGATGCTAATCTCATCGATATGCAACGAGAGATTCAGTGGTTCATGAGACCGTATCTAATTGACTTCCTCATCGAGGCGCACGCTGCCTTCGCCCTCCTTCCCGAAACCCTCTTTCTCACCGTCAATCTACTGGACCGTTACTGCTCAAAGCGAGTGGTATACAAACAGCACTATCAGCTTGTGGGATGTGCAGCGCTCTTGATTGCTGCCAAGTATGGAGACAAGAAGGATCGAGTGCCCCAGATCAACGAGTTGAACAACATGTGCTGTGGGTTGTATGACTCTGGCATGTTCACTCAGATGGAGATGCATGTGCTCAACACCCTCGACTGGACTATTGGCACTCCGACTGTCGACTTTTTCACTCAGTTGATTGTGGCCGAGGAGGGAGACGACCGAGAAGTCGAGCACATGGCTGCTTACCTGTGTGAAATAGCGTTATATCACCGCGATTTCGTATCAACGAAACCTTCAATCATGGCTCGGGCTTCTCTTGCCCTGGCGCGCGCTATACTAGGACGACCAGAAGTTAATGATGGTGCATGGGATCATGTCGAGAACCTCACTGTTCTGACACTGTCGCAGCACTTACATCAACCTTCTGTCACTCTCTCAAGGAAGTATTCTTCACCCCATCTGTCTCGTGTGTCCTCAAGACTAGCCGAGTTCTTGGCACAGCAAGCCGCCATTTCGAAGAGAGCACAACAAGCACCTCCCTCACCTCCTGCTGAGCCAACTTTGACTTCGAGTCACTCCGCCATATATAACACACCACAAAAAGGTTGCGGTGCCGTTCCTGGTCCTGCAGATGGCTATATGACACCACCCATTACGCCTGACGGAATAGGCTTTACTGCGGTAGACCCTATGAACAAATATGTTCCACCCAGGTGCCCAGTTACCCCGACACCCCAGGTTCCCAGCATAGCAGGCTATTCCCAGCGACAACAACCGCATCACTATGCAGCTTACCCATATGACGAATACCATGGCCAGATGGTTGCTTAGGAGCCATACCTCTGGACTTCTGGATTTCCCGAGGCAAACCGGGCAACGCAGTTTATGAACGCCCCCGATGCCTCTGACGCATTATCGGCATTTAGTGCCACCATTTCACCGCATGACCTGTACCATTGGAAGAGAAAAAGATTGTTGCATAAATTGACGGTTAGGGATATCTCCATGGCATTAGCGACTTGATTCGAGTACATTTCCTTTTTCAGTCATACCCATTGCGCGAGTCATCTTGCATCAAATCGACGAACGATTGCCATCTCAAAAAAAAAATCTGATTTCAGCTTTTGCGAGTTCAGGCGTCAACCAGCATTCCTTTTTAACAGAAACGCCCAGATTGCAGGAAGAAAAAGAAGAAAACGCGCGCGAGCAAAAGTGCCCACACAGAAGGGATCGTGGAAAAGAAAAGGAGGAGTAGTCACTCGGCAATTCTTTGGGCTACTGGAAAATGGCACACTGGATTGCGAAAGATTCTTCTAGAAGAATAAACGCATATGCATGGGGTGATGGTACACCCATGGCTAGTTTGCCTTTGATGTTGCCCTTCGTGGCCGTGGGCAAAGAATTTACAGACCCATGTTTGCGCTCTACCGTGGTCATACGACGACGACGACGACTTAGTCGCACAGACATTTGCATCAGTTCCCCCAGAGAGAGAATAATTAATTTTAGGGTGGAGGCAGATTGCTGTAGACGTGAGGGCACCCTCAAACGATGCCTTGACTATGTATCGTTATTAGAAGACTACTTGATATTGGTAGTTGCGCTGCCCACCGCACGTAAATACATCAGACCAGTAAAAACTGCAAAACTCCACTTCTTCGCCTTTTCATCCCACCATTAATTTCTGTGACACGCGTAGTTGTCTTTCCGATGGTGATGGAGTGACCGGCATCCCGGACGTTCCTGAATAACTGAGATATGGTTTGCATCTCTAAAGATCATGAACCTATAATGCCTTCCAGGTTACTTACAGATAGAAACGGCGGCCCTGCACTGCAACTTGCAAGATAAGACATCTACTAGTAGTAGGAAGACCACTGACAAAAGTTTACGGCCAGCGGAGGGACTGTGTACGTAGTTTACCTAGGTAAATGGCGACTTCTCGTTGCTCAATCTACAGTGGACCGCTAATACATTTCAGCTTGCAGGTACGTACTAAAGGTACCTAGGTACTTGGGTCCACTATTTAAGAGGCGATAAGGTTACTATGTACCTAAGCACTGACCACTTCGGCTGCAGCGCCCGTCTCCCACAAACCTATCTGCGAAATGGCTAAAAAATTGTGGTAGTCCCCTCCACCGCGAAAATCCCCCGACCAAACCCTCAAAAAGTCGGCACTAACCTCACAGCTCAACAACACCTACTACACCCACCCCGGAGAGCACGACTTCCTCGACGGTCAATTCTTTTTTCCACCCACGAACCTAATTCGAGCGACAATATGGCTGACCGAGGTGATCGAGGCGGTGCCGCCGGTGCCCGTGGAGGTTTCGGTTCCAGAGGCGATCGCGGCGGTGATCGAGGCCGTGGCCGCGGACGTGGACGTGGCCGACGCGGCGGTCCCAAGGACGAGAAGGAGTGGATGCCCGTCACCAAGCTGGGCCGTCTCGTGAAGGCTGGCAAAATCAAGAGCATGGAGGAGATCTACCTGCACTCTCTCCCCATCAAGGAGTACCAGATCGTCGACTTCTTCCTGCCCAAGCTTAAGGACGAGGTCATGAAGGTACGACTCCGATTCCATATTGTACAACAGGCCAACAGACGAGACGATGGGCCGACATCATACAACTGCCGATAGCCATGACTTCAAAGACCATTGTGATGGAATTGAATGCTAACAGCCGTTCCCCCCGCTACAGATCAAGCCCGTCCAGAAGCAGACCCGTGCCGGTCAGCGAACCCGATTCAAGGCCATTGTCATCATTGGTGACTCTGAGGGCCATGTTGGCCTTGGTATCAAGACCTCCAAGGAAGTCGCTACCGCCATTCGTGCCGCCATCATCATCGCCAAGCTGAGCGTCATCCCCGTCCGACGTGGTTATTGGGGTACCAACCTTGGTCTTCCTCACTCGCTACCCGTCAAGGAGAGTGGAAAGTGCGGTTCCGTCACAGTCAGAGTACGTAAACCGAAAGGCAGTTGCATTTCTTGGGACACGGTATTAACCTTCCACGCAGTTGATCCCGGCCCCTCGTGGTACCCAAATCGTCGCCTCCCCCGCTGTCAAGCGTCTCCTCCAGCTCGCTGGTATTGAGGACGCCTATACGTCCTCCTCTGGCTCGACCAAGACCCTTGAGAATACCCTTAAGGCTACCTTCGCCGCCATCTCCAACTGCTACGGCTTCCTGACCCCCAACCTATGGAAGGAGACGAAGCTCATCCGCAGTCCGCTCGAGGAGTACGCGGACACTCTGCGGGAAGGAAAGAAATATTAGAGAGGAAGTTGCGGGCATACGGCGTGGATCTCTTTTCGGGCTTTGTTAATTTGCATCGGTGCCAGGTAGGCAGGCATCGGGTTGAGGTAGCAAAAAATAGCACCTATCATCTGACCATTTGGCTTCTCATCACCTTCTCCTGTACTATGCTCTGTCCGTGCTCTATACATGGTCGCGTTTAGCGTTTGCCACTGACTATGATTATCCCCAGTTGAATGGGGTGGTCAGGCTCAGGAACGAGCGTACCAATGGGTTTATTTGGCACCATATTCGGTCAAATAGTAAACCAAAGCTGAGCGTTATAGTTTCGCGTAGTATCCCCATATGTGCTATGTTGAGGATTCAGGAGAACTCTGGACATTTGTCCGAAATTACCGATCCAAAGCAACACTCATTTCCCTCGCCAGATAAATTGACAGTTCGTTGAAGGTGCCTACTCTTCGTTTCCTCGGAGGAATTCAACATGATAGAGATGCTGCTGCTTCAGTTCCAGCAGCGTGTCTGTCCCCAGAGATACGGTATCCCTTACCTATTTGGCAAGCAGGCAGGCATCACCCCAAGATCTCCTCACTAGAAGCTGCATCGTGTGGTCTTTTCTTAATAATAGACCAGATGAAACTGCCTTTCTGCATATTGTGCTTGCCTTGACCCTTTTCTCTCACGCCTCTCTCCTACATCACTACTTCCACAAAATGTGACAGGAAAGGACGAGTGCGAGCCGTTGGCGTTCAAGCAGAATACTTCAATAGTCCAGCAATTTTCATCGGCCCTCTGTTCTCTCTCCTGCCTTCATACTTGTTCGATTCTTTTGGCTTCGCTTTGCCCCAGAACATCTACACTCGCTTTTGGTGTTTTTGGACTTCAATTTTGGCACAGTTTTGAACGTTCTGCTTCATCACACCATCTTAATTCTTCATATATCATCCGTCTCCCTTGTTCAAGAAACTTTGGCCTGCCGTTGATTGAAAGTGATGCCATCTCAATCCCACTCTCCCTCCATAGCAAGGTGCCTACTAGTTGCCACTCTCTTCACCCTTGGTTTCTTAACCACTGTTTCCATCTCCCATGGCTGCACTTCTTGCTCGCCTCAGAAGCATAACTCTTCTCCGGATGATGACCCTCCAGCGCTATCTCATGAGAAACGCCTGCTTGGGATAGGCGGCATAGTTGGTGGCGTGCCTAGTCTCTTAGGGAATGTCGTTCCAGGAGGCATAGCCAGCTCATTGGTAGCCCAAGTCACGGCAGACATCAACAGTCTACTTCCCATACTCAATGGCCCTAGTGCCCAGTCTGCTGGTGGTGTGCCTCTTGTCACCGGCGGGCAAGCAACACTTCCCCTAACCGCTCAACCTCTACCGACGGGGGCTCAATTGGGTGATCTTGCAGACAAATTGGGAGGTCTTTTGAACGGTATTATACCCGTCGCAGCACCCAGTATCATTGCTGCAATAACCAAGCAGGCCCTTGGCGTTGTTGCCTCTGTGGAAGCTGTGGCGACGGACGTTGCCTCCTTGAATAACCAGGTGCGTAGCGATCAGATCCAAGCGTCAGATGCCCTTGGTCAGATAGGAGGGCTCCTCGGTTCTTTAGACTCGAAAGTCAAAAACATCATCAATGACGTTACATCTGACCTGGCTTCTGATCTTCCTCTGCCGGTTTTGCAAGACCTGGCTCAGGTCATCAGCAGCGGGTTTGGTGACATCGTGGGAGCCGCAAATGGTCCCCTCTCGCTCGTCGGCGATCTGATCGAGCAAAATGTTTGCGGCAGCGTCACCCTTATCGACGGTGTTGTTGCCACTATCGCTGGTATTTGTGGAAACATGCCCTCTGCGGTCGCCCAAGTCTCTGCGGAGATTGCGGCTGGTCCTATGGGTAACCCGGACGCTACACTGACCGGCGACGCTTCTATGACTCCCATAATACCGGATTTCCCTACCACAGTTGGTGGTCTGGCTACGGTTGCCACGTCGACTTCGTTACCGCCAACCCCTCAAGGCCAGGGCAACTTGACAAGCCCTACTAGTACTGGCGCTTCTAGCTCAAATTCAGTAGGAAACGGCACATCCTCTACTTCGTCGAATCGACTATCTCCCGGGGTTAGTTCTGGGTCCTCTCCTTCGGGTGCGCAAAGCTCACTGGGACAGCCATCAGCGGGTTCTTCGCCACCGGCACCAACTGGCGGGATATCGCCTACGCCTATGTCTCCCTTGCAATCTACCAGTGCTTCAGCACTAGGGGCAATTAGTGGACAATCTCCTACCGTCGCAATCCCCTCGCCATCAATGGCCAGTTCAGCGCAGCTTGGAGCAGGTGGTACCTCACAGACAACTGCTACAGGTGGTGAGTGCCGCAATATTGTTTCTCTTGTCCGCTACTTCAGAGCTGACAGCATACAAAGCGAACGGAGTGATTACTGTGACCGAATATCAAACGATGATCCACCCATGTACCTCTGGTATGGTGCAATCCACGGCTGGGTAAGTCTATCACCGTCGCTTGCTTCCAAGCATTGTTGTTCTAACTTTCGTACAGGACTAGCCAAACAGTTACTTTGACGGTTCACCAACCGTGTTCTACATCGGCTTGTCCCTCAGCGTCTCAGGCGACCTGCAACTGTCCAAATACGAATCCTGCTCCTCCCGGGGGCAATGGTGCCCAAGGGCCATGTCCGGGGGCTGGTTATACATGCGATGATTGTCTTGACGGATGGTTCTGCCCTCCCTCCCAAACGCCAGCACAATCGGCTCCCTGTGGGTTTGGCTGGCCATGCGCGCACTGTGAAGGCGGCTGGTTCTGTGCTCCCTTGCAAACTCCCGGGCCATGTGCGGGTTCTACTGTGTCTTCTACTGGTCCTCCTAGCACTACTACTCCCTTCGCCAGTACTTCGTCTCCTTCATCAATGCCAGGAGAATCTGGGCCAAGCCAGCCAGTTCCCCCTCCTCCTGAGAAAGTCACAGGTTGGAGCTATTGCGGCTGCTGGGCAGATCAACGAAACCAGAGGGCCTTCAGCACAGAGACTCTTGATTTGGGCCTCCTTACAAATGAAGCATGTATACAACATTGCATGGGCAAGGGTTTTCTCATGGCGGGTACAGAAAATGGCAACAGTTGTCTTTGTGGAAACTTTCTGAATGGGACGCAGATGATGGACGAGGGAGTGTGCTCTACACCATGCTCTGGGGATATCACGCAAATGTGTGGCGGCATGAATGCACTTAGCTGCTACAGTCCTGATGGCCAACCGTATGGTTGGGCCAGTGCTGGACCCCAACTACGTGCGCCTACCATCCCACCACCCGAAGTTGGGTCGTTAGTTATTGGTGGTGTCGCCCAAACCCATATGACAACTCAGACAATCATCTTCCCTCCGGGAAACGCGGATCCGGGAGAGATTATCAGTGAATATGGACAAATCACAAGTCAGCCGCTAGGAGATTTCCCTCGCAGTCTCACACTCTCCTCGCAATTGCCATTAACATCCCCTAACGGCGGAGGCAGCGTGGCGCCCGGTCAAGGAACTTTGCCAGGAACACCTAACAGTGGCCCAACTCCTAGTACTCCAGTTACTCCCGACACTTCAGGCACTCCAGGTTCTCCCGGTAATCCCGGTAATCCCGGCAACTCCGGCACCCCAGGTACTCCTGGCAATCCTAATACTCCCGGTACCCCTAGCACTCCCGGCTCTCCGAATACTCCAAGCACTCTTAGTGTTCCAGTTACTTCAGGCACTCTAGGAACTACAGCTACTCCTGCTGCTCCTGGTACTCCTGGTACTCCTAATACTCCCGGCACTCCAAGCACTCCAGGAATAACAGGCACTCCGGGAACGACGCGTATTCCTGGTTCTTCTAATACCCTAAGCCCTCCCGGCGCCCCCGGTGCTCCTGGTACTCCTAACTCTCCAACTATCCCCGGAAGTCCCGGTAATTCTGCTGCTCCAGGGACGACAGGGACAGTCGGCACTTCCGGAAACCCTGGCACTCCCGGAGCTCCTGGTGCTCCGGGTAGTTCTACGACGCCAAACGGCAATGGTGGTGTTGCACCTAGTCAAGGTACCATATCTCCTTCATCATCAAATAGAAGTTCAAGTTCAGCCCCGTCAGCAGGACTCACTCCAACCAGCCCAAACGCTAATCCGACCCCCAACAGCTCTGGCGGCAGCACCTACACAGCCTTACCCAGCAACCCAAGTGGGAATAATCCAAGTCCTTCAGGAAGCCCAAGATTAACTCCCAACGGTGGTGGAGGAGTTGCACCGGGTCAGGGCCAAAGTCCCAGTACGATCCCTGAAGGTGGACATCCAAGTTCTGTGCCGTCAGGAGGGAGCACGGTTCCACAACATACTACGCCCATGGGCAGTAGTAGTGCGAGCGTAACGCCTACTGTGTCCAATGGTTCAGGGCAAGGTACGACACTACCTTCAACAAGTGTCCCAGGCGGCTTGGAGTCCTGTGTTCCTGGAATAGATGCAGGTTGCACCCCGACGGGTAGCTTCAGTGGTTCGCAACCTTGTGTTCCTGGTTTAAACGCCAACTGCTCACCGACTAGTTACAACAATGTCAGCCCAAGTCCGGGCCTGATATCCCCGGGCCAGGGACAAGGTAGTACAGCTGCCAGCACGAGCCCTTCAGGCAACGGTGTAAGTCCAAGTGCTGGCCCAGGGCAGACGCCAGGACCTACATCGCTATCTGGAGGGAGAAGTCTTCCGAGTTTGACGTCGCCGGCTGGAGGCGGAGGTCCTACCAATAACCCATCATCATCGCCTCCCGTTAACGGGGGAAGTGTTGCACCGGGACAGGGCCAACCTTCTATATCATCACCTAGTGGCGTTTCTGTTGCCTGCACGCCTGGGTCGACCGATCCAGCTTGCACATCGTCTAGCCCTAGTGGAGGCACAAGTCCTGGTCAGAGTCAACCTAGCGTGACCACTCCAAATGCCGGCTCTGCCACTTGCTCTCCAGGATCGAGCAATCCTGCCTGTACCTCACCAATTGGCGGAGAGGGTGTAGCTCCGAGTGATGGGCAGCCTTCCACTTCTACGCCAGGTAGTATACTAAGCACTTGCGCAGCTGGTTCTACAGATCCTGCCTGCACCTCACCAGTCGGCGGAGGGGGCGTTGCGCCTGGTAATAATCGGCCTACCAGCCTAACAAGCTCAATAAGTCCAGCCAGTCCAACCAGTCCGATGAGTTCAACAGCTCCGACAAGTCTGAGTAGCGCTCGTTCTAGCAGCAACATCTGCACACCGGGATCAACAGATCCAAATTGTACCGTACTCAGTAATGGCAATGGCCCCAGTTTCAGTCTCAGTGCTCCCTCTAGTACCAATATTTGCACGCCGGGATCAACAGATCCAAGTTGTACCGCACCTGGCAACAGCGGTAGTCCTAATCCCAGCGGGACCCCCGGTCAAACTACTCCATCTATCCTGGGTTCGATCACTTCGCCTTTGACTACAGGCAGTACACCATCTAGCAATGGCGAGAGTAGTGGACCAAATGGACAGGGTCCAGGGACACCTTCTACGGCAAATGGAAGCAGCGGCCCGGCCGAGATGAGCCAAGGTCCATCAACACCATCTAATTCGAATGGAGCTACGCAACCTACCACTCCTCTCTCTCCCTCAAGCCCGAGTTCGACCTCGACACCGAATGGCGCCGGTGGCGTAGCACCAGGCCAGCAGAGTCCCGGCACCAAACCCACTCCGAGCAGTGGTCCCGTGGGCAGCCCACCTACCACACCTAATAGTGGCCAGAGTTTCGGGACCGCTTCAAACCTCTCTTCGGGATCAGGTGGTAGCAGCACTTCAACCGGGACAGGCCCGAACCCAGCATCCAACGGGGCGACTTCTCCACCTACTACACTGGCACAGTCGACCTCTTCGAATCCCAACCAGGGTGGAGACGTAGGACCGAATCCAACATCCACCGGTCCGCAGACATCGTACACGTACCCACCAGGCCTGGTCCCGTATGGCGGCCCGTCACCATCTATGACGACCTTGGCATCCATGTTAGTCTGGCATGAGCCTGATGGCGAAGAAGGGGCTTCCATGATGTTAGATCATGCCATGCACGGTAACCCCAGTCTACAATCAGATGCCCCAGCATTGGATTTTGAGGAGGCCCCGACGACCACGACGACATTCTCGAGGTCTGCGTATCCGCGATGGCAACGCATTCGCCCAGTCTATGTATGGTGAAGGGTCGGGGGTGGTATGCGAGGTGGATCAAACAATATGAACAAGAAAATTTACGAGAAGAGAAAAGAAAACAAGAAGGGCTCACACATTTTTTTTTGGACCGGAAGCTTCAATAGGGTATCTATTGAAATTGCGGCGCAGTGCCGAGGGCTAAAGCAGTTCAGTTACCAGATTCCCCTTCGTTCCATAGAGTACGAGATAGATAACTTAAGCTACAAGTACGATACTGTTCTAGAGGATGTCATTGATGAAATAGGGAGGAGGGGCTAGGTACTTGCTACCTATGCTAGCAGCTAATGAATGGGGACGAAAAGATTATTTACTCCATGAACTACGCGACGTGCATGATCCTAGTTACCTGTCGTGGTCGAAGTGATGAAATCGAGTCATTTCTGTGGTATGAAAGCTGTCTTGGGAGAAGCCGCAAGTGCTGAGGAGTTCGGAACCCGAGACAACGAACAACCGTACCAAGACCCCAATACCAGGGAGAAGTTATTTTTGAACGAATGATAATCCTATCGAGACATGCTTGCCCACACGCTACTAGTAGCTCCCTAGTTCACCTCCGATGCACTCAAGACCTCTTCACAGTCTACGGCGTGGAATTATGCAGAGCAGGTCTTCCCTCTATCCGCGCTCAACTGTGCTTCTCTTCATACACTCTCCCACCAATAAAATAATATAAACATGCTTCATATAATATTTATATAACACACACAACATCAAATACAACTCAGACGAGTCGGTGCTTGGATGTAATGGGCGGGTTACGATCTTATTCCTTGAATAATAAAGGGGTTGGTCTTCTATAGTCTCACAACCCCCCCCCCCCCCCCAAAAAAAGGAAGAAAAAAGAAAGAAGAACAAAATTCACTGCTTGGATACTGTAGAGCCTCTGATTTGAGTACAAAATCTTGTTCCGTTGCTGCTATTTGGACTAAAGTTGTAGCTTAGAGTCCGTGTATACATTACAAGAAAGCCATGAATGCATGCGTGCCCCATCGACCAAATGGTCCTGTTCGCCCCGTTCTCCGATTCAACGCCAGAGCATCCGAAGAGAGGAGGGTTGTCAAATGACCTATCGATTTTTATTTCTAAGGCCAATCTCGTGTTTTGCACCTTGAAGACAAATGCATGATCAAGTGATCAACAACAGGGAATGAAGGGGTGAGTGAGTATCACACCCAGTAATAGTACAAATTTTTTAACAAAAACAGTGAACGCCATGCAAGTCAGGACGGGTATCTCACAACATTGTTCATTTCATCCATTTCGGTTTTAGTCTTGGGGAAGTCAAGTAGGGGGCTTTTTAGAGAGAGAGCATGAGTGTGAATGAAGATCTCACACCAACCCAGATCACGCCTTATTATTGGTCGAATCTTTGATGATGAGGTTGTCAGAAGGCTCGACTCGCTGCGCCCACTCGCTGTTTATATACTCGAGTTAGCTGACGTTACAGGGGGGGAAGGGTTTTGTTAGGTTGAATCAACTCACGTCCAACTGCCGTCGTAAACCTTGCGGTTTTCCGCTGAGCCATAGCCGGCCTCCTCTAGAGCAGTCTCGATGACAACTGCTGTCACACCGGTGCCGCAACTCGAGATGATGGGTTTTGATGGATCAACTCCCTTCTCCTGAAAGACTTTCCTCAGCTGCTCCTTCGGCAAGAAAGCCTTGGTGGTTGGGTCTAACACATTGCTGAAGGGGATGCTGATTGAGCCGGGTATGTGACCGGAGGATAATCCTTCCCTAGGCTCAGGGGCCTCGCCGGTAAATCTGGCGTGGGGCCTCGCATCGAGAACCTGTACCCCCTCTGCCCCCTCTTTGTTGGAGTCTAGAGCAACTTGACGCACATCTTCATAGTTGGCGACCTTGGTCTCATCAAGCTTGGGGATTGGATACGGGTTGCACTCCACACTATAAAGGTTGCCGGACTCGGTGGGGTAGCCCTCCTCAACCCAAAGCTTGAAGTTATTGAGGATGTGTACCTTGGGGTGGCCGAAGACACGGAGGGTCCAACCGACACGCGGAGCACTGAATATGCCAACCTCGTGAGAGTCGTAGACAACGACGGTATCGTCCTTGCGGATACCCAGCTCGCTCATGGCCTGGGCGAACTGCTTAGCGGTGGGGAGCATGTGGGGGTAGGGCGAGTGCTTGTCCTTGACCTTGTCGAGGTCGAAGAAGCGGGCCTTGGGAATGCGCTTCTCGACGAAGGTCTCAATGCCACTACGGGAATCATTGGGTAGGAACCAGGAGGCACAGAGGGGGATGACGCGGGGGTCGGTGCTGATAGGGGAGGGCGGACTTGTCTTGAGGGCTTCGGCAAGCTCTTTAGGTGTGACAAGATAGGATGAGAGACCTCGGCGGGCATCCATCTTGCCGATCTGGTATTTTCGGAGGAGTTGTCGAGGAAGAGCAGCTCTCGTGGAGCGTAGGATGGTAATAGTTACCATGGTGGATGGGGTGGAGTGGCTGACAAACGAGCCCAGTCAGTGCTGCTGTACTATCGCGTGCTGGAGCTCCGGGATTCGGCGACAGATGAGTGGTACACGTTATGGTATACCTTATCGTAATGATTATATGTGTTAGTCGGTTGGGTTGGTGGATGGGTGAGATCTGATGGCTGCTCACTGTGAGGGTATGGGGTAAATGTAACTGAGCTCAGTGACTCTCCCGAATGAAAGGATCTTGAGTGGTGAAGAAAATAAATAGGTATTCGCAGTGGACGAAGCTGGGATGGACAGACAGACAGACCGACCACAGCAAGAGGCCTATTATAAAGATGCGGGGAGCTCTACGTCAATTTAGCTTTCGCTGTTTTGTCGTAGACACTACTCTAGCTCTTAATTGCTGGAGCTAGGAAGCGTTGGTTGAATTATAGATAAGAAGGGGCGAGGAGGAGGGCATGACGATTGTTGACTGTGTTTCTCTTATCGTGAATTGCTTCAAGCTGTTTGCCCAGAAGCTAGGAGCTATTACCTATGAGCAAGCTGTGCCGATAAGCGGATGAGATGCACGAAGCAACCTTGAACATGATAAACCCGCTAGATAGACCTAGGGGTTCCAAGTGGGGTTCAGCCTACCTGTATACCTAGGTACCTACCTCCTTACCAGGTAGTAGGTATGCATGTGGTCATGCATCTACACGTGGTTATTAGGTACTTGAGGCGCTATCCGTACTGCGTTTTGCTGCATTGCACATGTTAAAAGGTCATTAACAGAAGAAGCACGCGACAGGACAACAATCATCACAATCCTAAGTAAAACCCTTAGCAACAACTCTACAGCAATGCTACCAAATTGACTCGCAATTCCACCCAACTTTCTTTGATACATACATGCCCTCGGCAAGTCACACCATGAAAGTCAAGATCAAGAAGTGGAACGCTGTTGCGACGTGGCGGTGGGATCTCCCCGAAGACGATGTCTGTGGTATCTGCCAGGTTCACTTTGATGGTACCTGTCCAACCTGCAAATATCCCGGCGATGACTGCAGCCTCTGTAAGTTCTCGGTTAAGTTCCATAATGGCCCTTGACTGTTCTTAGCAATGCTAATCGGCCTTCCCCCTCTTCGTAGTGTCCGGGAAGTGTGGCCACAACTTCCACATGGTAAGTACTAGACCGGCCCTTTACGCTCACATAAGAAGCCGAAACTGACAATGATAAAGCACTGTATTATGGAGTGGATCAAGCAAGACTCAGCCAAGGGGCAATGTCCGATGTGTAGACAAAGTAAGCATACTTTCCCCGCATGTGTTTCCTAATCGATGCTGACAGAGACTATCGCAGAGTTCGAGTGGAATGAGACTGGTGGCGACCAGGAGCAGCCACAGGTGCACGAAGACAACGAACCACTGCAGACAGTGTAGCTCGGGGACAGTGGCGTGACTACTGAAAGCTTCCAGTTTTACCTCTTGCCCTTGAGCTATGCTCGTTGCTCCTGATGGGATGAGATGAGACATGCTTAATTATCAACGAGTTTGCGTATCAGGAGTATCAGAGCAGGTCCGGAGGTGAGACTCATGTTTGATTTGTTACTTGTATAGGAAATTTTTGTGACCCTAACTATTACTAGAGTCCACAGCATCTTAAGGGACTCAAGCATCATTCACGCGCAATGAATAGGGATGGAGTGAAAGACCTCGATGCATTTAGGTCTTTTGTTCGTTACGAGGAACACCCAAGCTTCCCAGCCGACTACTTTCCGAACCTCGTTACCGGGTAGGTTGCCCCAATCTGGTGCCCAATCTATACTTCTTATTAGGGTAACCGCCTACCGAGGTGTCGCTCCGGACCCACATGCCGCCCGATAAGATAGGAGCTACCTATGTACTTAGGGTACCGCATAGGTACCTGCCTGCCTGCCTGCTTGTTGTACCTAGGTACGGAATACTCCTGCAGCTTTGCCTGCAGGCGAGCTGCAGCTATTCCATCACCTCCCCGTCGTCCCATCAATCAACCTTCCCGGGAGAGAAGCTCCTCTTAACTTCATAAACGTCACTTTTAGCTCCACGATGCGTCCTTGCCATCTCCCGTCTTTTCAGCCCATTTCCTCGCTCTACGTCGCTCTCGTCAGTCACCCATGTCCATGCTTCTAGTCCCTGACCAGCCTTCGAGATGACGGATCCTACCGACTATCGGCCGTCCACGGCGGACCATCCCCCCGACACTCAACATCCACGCACGCCTCCTCCCTTCGCACCCATCTTCACACTTGTCAATAACGCATCGACGCGGACCACACATCACCCTCATGTGCGGTATATTTTCAACGACGATGATCCTGATATCCTGACCCAAGCCCTCGCCGAGTGCGAACACAGTGGTGGAGACGAGTCGGGCTTGGACCCTGCGCTCGCTAACCGAGCTATGCTCCTCGACCTAGCTCCTAATGAAGACGGCGGTTATAGCGTGGCTTGGTCGTCTAGCCTCTCGCCGTCGTGGGCTGTGCTAAACGCTCAGCTGAGTCAAATTTCTCCTCCCTCATCCGACGCAGGACACAGCAACGGCAGTGGGGCTGGAGAGACTAGCAACAATAACAACCGCCCAGATAGACTGATGCTGCGGATCGAGGGCATCGAAACGAGCGCCCCCAGCTCATCGTCCGAGCTGAGAATATCCGGTGAGGCGGGTCGGCAGCGGTCCGGCAGCGCAAGCGGCAGTGGAAGCGGACAACGGGAAAGAGAACGAAGCGGTGAGGTAGATGATTATGCTACTATGATGAACGAGTTTGAGAAACGCATGGGCACTCTGCGAAAGGTTGTCAATGCCAGCGAAGACAGACGGAAGAAGATTTCCTCTCAAGAAGCGGGCGAGGAGAACGTGCCGGCACAGGAAGTAGTCACCGAAGACACTAATTCTCCGGGATGAAACCCTGTACAAGAAAATACACAAACAAAGTGACGTTTTTTCCCCACCCCTAGGCAAAAAAGAGTTTCTAGAAATGGTACATAGTGGACCAACTCTTAAAAGGACAACGGGTGGTGACGCGACGACATCAAGCAGGATCACAGTACTGCGGTTTCTTACGGTATATCTCGCGGGCATAGCTCAGTAATGCAAGGGGGGACAGAGTGTACCTGTTTCATACGAAAAAACTCCCTGCTCCCGATAATAGGTTGTCAAATATGTGATAGACCTCGGAGGGGAACATACCGTCGCCCTCAAGCTATCTGTCTGAAGGGGTCTAACTGATAAGTTTTATTTGCACCTAAAGTTTAAAAAAGAATCACAGAGCACATGAGATTTAGAGGCATAGCATGTAAGAAAATGTATTCCATTCACCAGACGCCTTGAAAATGCATCGAACTCCCCATCTCCTAGCAGAATAACGGAAAGATACACAAGAGATGTGCACTTGATATCAAGTGTAATGCGTATTGTGTGAATAAGCCAAAGTGATAGCTTTTGCACCAATTCTAGCCCAACCAACCAAGCGAACCTCTCCTTGCTCCACCGGATTCGACATCAAGTCTGAAGCCCATGTGGCGAGCGAAGAAAAGGCCAGCTCGAAATTTAGATACGCCAAGCACCAGTAATTAAAGGAGGTTTACAGAGACAAGCCTTATAGGTTGTGAAGAGAACTCGAAGAGTAGGTTGGTTGTGGGTATCGTAGAGCCAAAGAAAGAGATTTGCGCTTGGCAACGGTGGCTCGGATAAGCAGGATAAGCATTACAGTCCAAGCGAATCGAGTCTACGTCGTCGTGCTCGTAAGCCATCGCCTCGTTTCCGCATTGATTCTTGAGGCCAACAGTTGCGGCATAGGCTCGTTTTCGATCAGGGAGCGAGCGTCGAGCACCGGTAGGCTTCGCTTGTTGTTGCCACTCGGGGGCCTGGTAGCAAAGTAGCCGGCTAGAACAGCCGCGAGGATGACGATAATGGCAACTAGTTGAGATGTAAGCAGAAAGTAAAAAGACTTGTTGGGTTGAAAGCAACATACCGGCAATACCGAGGCAAATCCACTTCTTCTTCCGTGTCGCTCGGGCCGTGTTGACGGCAGTGCCGATTTCAATATTGCCCTTGTCTAAATTCTCGACAACTTCTTCGCCCTTTTGTTCGATATTCGCGACAGCCACATCCTGCTGCATAACTAGGGTGTCCATGTCCTGGAACAACTGCGCCAGCTCGATCATTTGCTGCTCGATCTTCTGCAGCTGGGCATGTCGGTCTTGGACAGCGTTCAGCACGGCCTGGGCCTGACCGCGACGATTGCTCTGCATCAAAGCTTGCTGGAAGACTTGGCCGCCGGTTTGATCGTCTACGGCAGCTCTGACTTCTTCTTCGCTGGCGTCGGGTCGCACAATTCTATATTGACGGGCCATCTGCTCCTCCGTCTTCTTGCGGAAGCCGGACTCCACTTGCTGATACGCCCGGATGGCATCCTTGAGTCGACTATCTACCCGACGCACCTGTTGGCCGAATCTCTGTTGGTTTTCAGGTTTACTCTTCAACTGGCGTACTCGTTCGGTAAGTGATCTGTACTGGGCCATCGTCTCGGAACTAAGACGGTCGAGTTGTCTGTTGGTGTTGCTCGAGGCGGAGCTATCAGCGTCATCGAGAGACCGCTGCTGGAGCATTCTCAGCTGTTCCAGGTTGCGGTCAATTGTATCGATTCCACGGTTGATCTCGGATATCTCGTCAAGGGCCGAATTAGGATTCCGATCGGAGAAGGGATCTGCGTTTTGAGCAAGAGGAGCCATTTCGACATTGTTTGCTGTGGCTAAGATCAGTCTCTCCGCAATAGCTTGCCTACATGGACTACAACTTACATCCATAATCATCATAGCTGCTCACTGCTGGCCCTTGATTGCGATAGTTTGGGCGGGAGGGCAAGCCTCCTCCGTAACCACCTCGACCAGCATCATTGCGGTCGTCGAAAGGGTTTTGTTGTCCACCGTACCTAGCAGGTTGGATATTAGAGCATATTCGTAGTGCGGTGAAAACGCTGGCGGTTAGCAATCAAGGGTGAAGGGGTTATGTACCCGTACTGTGCCATCGTGTCAGCGCGTGCTTATCTCACAGAGATTGCAATTGAGTTATTGTAGAAGTCAAGTTTATTTCAAAGAGGACAATCTCGAGAAGACTTGAACTAGACTCGTAGTATCCCTCTGCGGATCACTGAAACCAGGCCAGGGAAAGGTGAAACACTTACACTCATGGTGGTGGCTCTGTGTGTCAGGAGCTCGGTTGCGAGCAGCAATGCAGGCGTCTGTCTCGTAGTATATAACAGCGATATGAAAGGATCAATTAATGATGAAGAACAAGAAGAAGAAGCAACAAAGGAAGCACGTGTGGAGCAAGGTGAAGAGAATCCAAGTCCAAGTTTTGGTGGAAAGGGAAGCCGGAATAATAAAGTCAAAAAGGGTGATGTTGGAAAGGGTGTCAGATGAATGTGGGTGGTGGATAGGACAGGAGAGTCTTTGTTCCAGCTTCTGCAGAAGGAAGTTGGAAGTGTAAGGGCACCCCTGTATCGCGAGGCCCCTGAGGATCCACAGCCAATCATTCCGGCTGTTTGTTTTACGGAAGGGATCGCCCAGGACCAGGTACATATGTAGGGGTTCTGGTGGGGGTTAGCGGGCGCACTTGTGGCAGTGTCGTCCACTAGTTTAGCGCTACCTAGCTACCCAGTAAATAAGCACCAGTTTATACGTTACCTTTTAGACCGTTTATCAGTAATTGTTTGGCTCTTATGAGAAACTCAATGTCCAAACTCATAACCTCTTCGTTGAATTGTATTTAGGTGTAACATTCCAGTTTACCACACCATAGCGATAGGTGTTGAATCGAGACGTTACTGACTTCCCAACACTGAGTCGTATGAGGCTGGGGGCTGAATACCCTTCATAGTTATCCGATTGCTCAGCCAGTTCAGCTTTTGTACACTAATAAGGTACGTGTAAGATGCAGCCTGAGGGCTGTGCCATTCTTAGCACAGGCCGGCTGGGTTCGGACTAAAAACATCATGTACGATTGAAAAACGACCTTTATTTTAGCTTGTCAACTTGCCACATACATACCGGACGTAGGACGTACATTCTATTTACAGAAGTTCAGATGAGACGAGACAGTAACCGTGACAGCACTAGTGCTAACAAGAGATGCAGACAAGTCCCATCAGGCTCAGGCACCAGCTCCAAGTACCATGTCGAATGTATTCTTTGCGACACCACTCCTGTGCGATCGCCAACATCATCGACAGGCAACAACATTATTACACCATTGATTGGCGTTCTTATGCCACGACTGTTTACTGACATATAGACCTGCTGCATATCCTGTAAGCTAAACTGCACGATTACATGCAGCAGGTATACAACTAGCTTCAGGCATCCATATAAACTAAAGAAAGGTAGGCATCAGAATAAGACTGACTACTAATGTATGCCGGTGACGTTCTAATTAATCGCATATATTCCTCCATGGCATCCGCACCGCCGCACCGCCTCATCCGAAATGGCCGGGGCCATCAACTTCACGGGACCAACTCCGATCTCGATCGCTCCACACACTTCGGATTATACGAATATACCGTTCACCTTTTCGTCTAGTCGATTCAATGTGAGTGGCGACTTGAAAAGGACCGGTAGAGCATTGTACAATGCCACCGCTAATCCTCAAGAAAATGGAAAATGCCCTTAAGCTGAAGGAAACGTCTACGGCATTTTAGAAAGTCACCTGTCGAAAACTCCCCACATACTTACCGCTACTCTGCTCCCGATGATGAAGTTTACCTACTCTTCCGTCGCTCTCGCCACCTAGGGTAACCCTCTATGGTTATTACAATAAGATATCTTCATCAATAATGGCCACTGTCGTTCCAGCACATCAGAGAACATTCATACATATGTATTTGTCTATAAATGTTCGCTGATGATCCAGCCACCATCTAGGAAACCCCCTTTGATATCATGAAGCTAATGAAGTTCTTGCAGCTTGCAATTGTGCCCCATCAACACTAGAGATCCCACTTACACATGTGAAGTTTAACACTTGCCTAAGTAGGCACTGTAACGTGTTTTTTGCTGCTTTGTATCTTGGAGCAGAGACTGTGAAGGCTAAACATGAAGGCCTCTCTAAGAACGTATGGGAAGCGGTATTAGATACGAGCAGGAACGAGCATGATCGGTGACATAGCTTCTATCAGTCCATAGTACTTCTAAGGATTTAATTTGGATTTTACTTCAATAAACTCTGAGAATAGTTTATTTCTTCATTCCTTTAGTTCATACTTGAGTTCATACTTGACTCTCTACGGCCCAAAGAGTAACCTACAGTTCTCGCGTGTCCTCCAGTCCCACGCCTTACCAATCCACTCTCATTGCAGCACAGGACTAGCGGCCTCATCCAACCTGCTGCCTAGCTTGCCATACAGACAGACAAGTATATCTTATCATTAGCATAGGGTAAGCGCGTGCAAGCTTTGTTTTGTACTAGTCTCCATGTCTCCATGTAGATATTCGGTTCGAGCATTTGTGAGCAATAACAACTCGGGGTTGTAGATGCCAGTGACCGTTTAGCACCCTCCGTAATCTTCATAAAGCTCGGCACTGCATCAAGCTGGGTATCTGTGTTTTTATGTGATAGAAGACATACGCTGTGCCACTCGAGCAAGAACTTAAATCATTCTCACATGATTTGGAAGCCCAACCGCTTACAAAGCTGATAATTACGTCGCCAGATATACAATGGTCCGAGAGACGCCATGCACAATCTAGAATATAGTCTTGGAGTAGGCTGGACTCCATAAATTCAGCTAGTAAAACGAAGCTGATTTTCAGATTGCGTTCGAGTATGAGCTCCTCTATAAGTGCAGGGGCCTCTGTACCGCAGTAGACTTACATCTCCACACTTAAAGAATGGCATACGCAGACGCGTAACTCACACTCGAATCTGAGAAAACCTCCACCAAACTGCTCCGTTGGTATTGCACAAATTTGAACCTATACTTGTCTGCATCAGGGGCATCTTTCGCCAGAACCTCCAGGGCGGCCATGGTTACTCCGATGGGATGCCGTCCGCAGACAGTATTCTTCGTCTTCTTGAGATTATCGACAAAGTCATCGTGGCGGCCGCCGGCGACAGCATCCATGGCCAATTGGTCAAGGAACTTGATGCTCTCGTGGATGGGCGGGTCCGTGGGCTTGCGTGTCTTGTAAGTCAAGGATGTGAGACTCCCAACATCACTCCCCGGCGCGTATGCAGTGTAGCTGAACCTGTCACCCCAGTGGCAGAAGTCGGAGCTGACTACGAAAACGTTGTCGGGATCTTGGAGGTAGGGGGCCAGCAAGGCACCGAACTGCTTCTCCTCGGGTCCTTTGTTATCGCCTACCATAATGGGTACGAGGGTTGGGTATTCGTCTTGGGGCGAGAATGTCTGGGTGATACGCTTGTATATGTAGGGTAGATGCATCTCGAGAGAGTGCTCCTCCACGTCATTGTGGGTTGGTATATCTTGAAACTTGCCCGTGTCTCGCAGTTTCTGTACAACTGGTTCGTCGATGGCCAAGTCGCCAAATGGGGTGGCATATTGGGCGAATTTGGTCAAGGCACATCCGCGAAGATAGTATGTATGAGAGGGACCGAGGAGGAATATTCGCTTCGCTCTGGTGAGGTCAAGGCACTTATAGGCCCAGGCGGCGCATGGCCCCGAGTATGAGTAGCCTGCATGCCTGTAGAACATGAGTCAATCAATCCAGACCTATACAACTCAGCTTGAATGGACTGAGCACGAGCACATACGGTGCGATTATGACCTTGGCCCCGGGTATAGGGGGAGTTGCGCCGTTGATAGAAGTCGGTACATCGTTGAGGAAGCCGTCCAGCTGATTAGACAGGACCTCGGGATCACCTTCGTACCAGTAATTGGCCTTGCCAGCCTCTCGCGTCCCGCTGAGCTTCATTATGCCCGTTTGTTGCCCTGAACGGATGTTTGTAGCTAGTTTTTGATAATGGGACGGGATGATTGTTAACTAATCTACCATATCTTAGGATTAGCAAGGAGTCGTCACAAATCTACCAAAGCAGCAGACATAAGGTACCAGAACGTATTGGGGAACGAAGCTGGGGTGGGGGAGGGGGGGGCAGAGGTAACGATGCGCTTGTCCCGTAGCTAAGATTAGATACCGGATACCTATCGATAAGAATTATGTTATTTTTAGTACCTACCCAAACAGCTACCGAGATATTGGGCGCTTTCCCACTTCACTATTTAAACGTCCACCAATATATAGTAAAGCCTGGACATTAGAAGAATGGCGGAAGCAGCCCACCAATAGTCAGATCCGACTTGAATATAAACGTGTTAGCTCAACTACAGAAGTCCAAGGCTCGCCTAATTGGAGCCGTTGACTGCCAGTTTGATCCTATCTTATTTCATGTTTAGATCCCTCGATCGCACATGAGATTTCTCCTTATGTCTGTCCTACTACCATGCCTTTCCTCCATTTAGTTTGGTTCGCAAGCTGTTCACTATGTGACTATTCAAACCTTCCTACAACTTTGATATCAATGCCTTCCGCGAGAACAGCATCTACGCGACCCTGGTGAGCATACTTTGGTTTAGTTCGATTTCTAAAGTGTTCAAACTCGAATCTGGGGATTATGCCTATAATCTTCTGAATTTGTTATCTCAGCCCAATGGCATGCTGGTTTGGATCGAATGGATTCTGTCATTTGTCTTTCGGTAGAGAACGACTTGTTTATTGGGATGAGTGTCACGAGTAAGGCATCTTCCCCTGGGTTTGACTATATGCTGTCCAACTCACAATTTCATACCGTTCCTACAGACTTTAGACCCTAGCTTTGAACTTGGATGTATCGTTAAGTTCTGGATAGATGTACCTTACCACAGAACAGACCGCCTCTATCCTGGTAGGTAATAACAAGGTCTCAACGTCCACAAAGTGCGAGGTACGCGCGAAACGGCCGTCTAATAGAGCCCCATCTGGAGTATTCGTATTATACCTTCAAGGTCTGGTAAAACGTTGGAGCTAATCCTTCGAACGCATTCGGACACTTGGGTCATAGACGATGCTAGGCGTCATGCGAGCCTCTTCCATTTGCTTGACCTCGTCGACGAAAGCAAAACTGTTCTCGACTAGTTTTGTCCTCGACTCTTCATCAGCCTTTGCCTCTTTGGTTGCCGCTAACAGGTGTTTTGAAGGTCGTAGAAAGTTAGGCCATTGCACTGGTGCTGGCCGCTAAGGAAATCCTCCATCCCTGAGTGCATGTATAATGTCATTGATACGGCTTCTTCTCATCAGGATATCTCCCAGAAAAAACATTAGGGAGCCCAAACTTCTATAACATGAAGTCAACAAGGGATCCTAATTCCCATCGATTTTATGTCTGCTAAGTTTATAAATCTTCGCTCTCGAGATCGGGGCTTATGATGGGTCTCGAATCCCGTAGGGCGAAGATGTTGCTCAGTCTTTGAGATCACGGGGAAAATGGTATGAGAAGATTGCTTTAGTTTGTTCCGTCGAGTTGATAGAAGTAAAAACTGTCTCTCCATAGCAGGAGCTCTGAGGAGCTAGGAAAGGAATGGATAGCAGAAGTCTGGAGAAATTGACTACGTTATGGAACTACCATTCAAGTCATATTTGACTTAAGGGTTGCTCTAGACTTATACTGGTAAAGCTGTAGTACTTGAAGATGAAGAAGTCTTAGGACATATTTTCACATAATAGCTAGTTTACATTTGAGAAGCTATCACGACTTTCAAGAGAGTCATCAATTTGCACATCATATTTCGCCCAAAACGCCGTGCGCATCCCTAATAAGAAGGTATATACTCAAAAGCCAAATCCACCATTGGACAATTCAAGGCATTCCCACATCTGTACTCCAACAATTGCTGTTTCGCGATGCCAGCAACACACATAGGACACTTCCGTAACCACAGCGCCCTCACACATACAGGGGAAAAAAAGACAAGGCCAGTATAGCTTTGACTTAGCCAAGGGGTATCGTCGTTCTTCATCCCATAACCCAAACCACACGCCGAGAGTAATTAGCAGAGCCAACTGCTCATGCTTCTCGACCAGGGAATCCTGCCAGCACCAGCAGCACCTCTTCCGACTTTTGTTTCTGCGCAACCCAAACATCTCCGTTGCTCGCCTAAATTGCTAATCGAACAATGTGAGCAGACGTGCTTGCCGCACGCGCCACAGCCTGTCCCCGCTGCGCCCGACACATCATCCACATCCATCATAGCATCATCGTCACCGCCGAGGTTCTGTCCACAGTCCTCGCACTCTGTGGGGGTGTCGATGATGGTGGGGGGTAGGCATGCTGCTGGGGGAGCTGATGGGCGGGAAGGTAGGTTCCAGAAGCTGTGGAGGTTTGTTTGGTGGGAGGAGGATGAAAGTGAAGAGGAAGACCCTGGCTGTGCGGCTATGGGGGCATTATGATGTTGGTTTTCCGTCGGTATTTCATGATTCGACGCGTGTGTCGGCTGCCGCTGTGCTGAATAGAGGATGTTGAGAGTGCGTTCTGTTACGAGCATATAAATGTAAGCCACTGCATCACCTCTTCCTCTGCTTCTTTATCTGGGTTCTGTTGGTTCGAACTTACGGTGCACCTCGTATTCAGAAGGGCGATTGTCCCGAAACCGCTTCATTGTGCGCCCCGGCACATGTGGGAATTGGAGGTTCTTGTTGCTGTAACGCGCAAGTGGAGAGACGGGGAAGTTGGAGGTGAAGGCGAAGCTGTCCATATCCATTGATGTATTCGCAGATGCAGGAGAGAAAGAACCGACTCGAGAGGGTGAATTGAATGTGCTTGTTGTCGATGTGGAAAGTTCGGACTCGGACCGCTTGCGTTTTAGTTGCATGATGACGGGCGAATTAAGACTGAAAATGAAAGAAGTGGATTATGTCGAACTGAAGTCTCTAGAGAACGAGTTTTCGCAATACAAGATGTTGGCCCAAAAGGTTATACCGTCTATGTTATCAATGCAAAGACTAGATGTGCTGGTTGAGATAATGAGGATATCGTAGGAGAGAGGCTGGCTGAGTGAACTAGGATGCTGGGATGCTGGGGTCGCGACATGACGCGCCCGCGCCTCAATCTGCCCGGCCGGTCCATCGAGTATCGCGTCACGCGTTAAGAGGTCAAGACGTTCCCTTTCATAACTTAAAAGATGTATAGATAACAGCTACCTATATACAGAGATAAGTTGATAACCATGCACTTTCACCTTGAGAATCTTATGAAACTTATCATTGGTTTATTAACTGGATAGTTCTTGTCATTCTCACCTGATCTGTACATTTCTAATATCTTAGCTATTTAGTTCACGGGACTCCTACCTGTGTGTGACGACTTATATACTGTACGTGAAGCAATAGGTAAATCATTTGCTTCAACCACTTCAAGTCAACCACCATCATCACATGTCACTCACTAAACCCACCAAAGTAAGATAAACAAACTACCGGTACCTTGTCTTGTAATGCATTGTAAAGGGCGGTGAATAACCCCATTGAGGTCAGGTATTGTATTGATGAACTTTACAGTGGCTGAAAGAGGGGTATTGATCGATTACATGAGTACCTAGGTATCACTTATTGATGCTGCTGCGGAAGACGTAATACTTATCTAGGTAGGCAGGTAGGTACCTAGAGTTCCTAGGGTATTCACATTCACCAATGAGTTAGCTTGTGAAACATAATGGGTAGGTTAGTGCATTAAAGATTTCCGTTTCCGGTAATACTCTACTAGCGGCAAATTCCCGGGTTCATGGGTGTCTTAAACTGGGGTAAATATGGCCCGTGCGCCTTGGGTCGCGGCGCAACTTGCAATCTGCAACCTGCAACCTGACTTCATCCGCGAACAGCCAGCCCGATAAGAGCTATAGTACGGTACAGCAGTACAGCAGTACAGCAGTACCTACCTTACCGACCTACCTATCCTTGGGTTAATTGCTTGCCTGCTTTGCTTGTTTTCTCCCACCACACCCTATCCATCCGAAAACAGTCCAACAAATTTTTGCGCCAGATATTCTCCTCTCTCCTCTCTCCCACAACCACATCCATCACCTCTGGTTCTGGCTGGTGACCTTTTTTCCACAACAGCTTCTCTTTTGGGCGGCCTTGGGTTCTCCGGAACCAAGCCCTTTCCCTCTGCCAGAAGTATATACGGTACACACTGCCGACAACCTACCTTGCCTCCACCCGCCATTTCTACCCATCAGTTCTGGTCGCGCAACCATCAATCGTTTGCTACTGCAGTCGCCAATTTCTCCTGCGATCGGAGCCTAATCTGCGAAGCAAACAACAAAACCTTATCTAGAAATTCGCGCTTCTCCTCACCGTACATCTCTGATCTCTCTCTCTCTCTCTACACACCCCCAACGAAATTTCACTAGTCGGCGGTTCCGCATCGCATCGTGCAACAACACGCCAACATGACTGACCAACGAGAACTCGAGGTCCGTATCAAGGCCCTTCACAAGGCCCAGGCCGAGAAGGAGGCTCCTACCACCATCATCGCGCTGCTTGAAGGCCTTAAGAAGGACTTCCGCCCGACGGAGGAGATGTTACGGGTATGTATCTGCTAGCTGCTTTTTGACATGTTATTCTCCATGCTTCGTATACCACTACAGCGCTGGCCATTGCCTTTTCCTGGAGTGCATGGTATCACGGGTCCTCAAGGGATTCCTATTTTGTACTTCCTGACCGCTAACCACAGATTCGCACAGACTACCAAGGCCGGTCTTGTCGTCGGAAAGCTCAGAGGCCATTCCAACAAGGATATTGGCAAAGCTGCCAACGATGTTGTCTCGAAATGGAGAAAGAGTGTCGAGGAAGAGAAGAAGGCCAAGGGCTTGCACGCCAGTGGTGGACGACCCCGCGATTCCGCCTCCCCCGTTGGCATGGCCGTATCCCCGGCGCCCAAGTCCATTCCCACAAGCAGCGGCGGCAACAAGAGATATGAGGGCAATCCAGAGACACGCAAGTTTACCACCGATAATGTCGACGTCAAGCGTACCGATTCTCAGATTCGGAACAACTGTATCGGCGTATTGTACAATGGCTTGAGCTACCGATCGCGCGAACCCGAGGACACGGTGCTCTCCAAAGCTATGGCGGTAGAGGCTGCGGCATTTAAGGCGTACAGAGGTGAGACCCAGGCCTACAAGGAGAAGGTCCGGTCGCTTTTCCAGAATCTTAAGATCAAAAACAATGCGGATCTGGGACGTAACGTCATGTCGGGCGCTATTACCCCCGAAAAGTTCGTCCTCATGACATCCAAGCAGCTCCAGTCTGCAGAGCAGCGTAAGGTGGATGCTGAGCTCGAGGAGGAGAACATGAAGAAGGCCCAAGTCCCCATGGCAGAGAAGAGCGTCAGCGACACACTCGAGTGCGGCAGCTGTAAGAAGAAGATGGTCAGCTATAGTCAGGCCCAGACCCGCAGTGCTGATGAACCGATGACTACTTTCTGCGAGTGCATGAACTGTGGAAAGCGCTGGAAGGTACGTCTTTCTTGTTTCTACTCTCGCCTTTATTATCATGCATATACTAACTATCTACAGTTCTCTTGAGTGGTCCCTGTTTCTCTTAGTTCTGACTTTGCAGAACCATGGACCCTTCTGCTATGATTCATGAGGTTCTCGTCAGGAAAAACACCAGATATGGCAGGCGTTTTGCTTTCTCATGGAGAGTGAGGTTCTCTCCCGGTAAGAAGGCTTTTGTGGGTTGACGCATTCCTAGGGACTAGCTGGTCAAGGAGATGTGAAGACATCTCTTGTAAGCGGCTTCGGCTCGCTTTTGCAGCATTCCCGTGCTTAGCATGCCCTCTAGCATAGTGTATTATAGATCACCTCATGAGGCAGGTGTTTTGTGATGCCCATAACACGAGGGCAATCATGCAACGACGACTCCGAATAAAACCGAAGACTTTAATAACCTCTGTGCTTGCTTATGTGGTGACTTCATCTTGGTTCCTCAATGGCGAGTAGAGTGAATAAATCACCTGGCTTTGGCTCATCTTCCAAACCCATCTCGGCAATCTTCTTCCAGAGTTTGCTTAGGTGTCTTGTGCCCGAGTCACATAATAAGGTGACGACGCGGCTACCCTTTGGTAAACTCATAGCCGTGATAACAGCGGCAACGCAATTCACAGCGCTGCTGCTGCCCACGAAGATACCATCGTGCTCGACAAGCCATCGTGCCATCTTGCAGGCCTGCTCATCTGTGACTCTAACCGCATCATCTAACAGATCGCGCCCAGCCTCGAAATTCTCCGTCACACGGTTGATCCCCACACCCTCGACGATGGAATCGACCTGCTGCCGCCGGCGCGTACCCTCCTTCTCTGTTGCACTATACATGACGCCATGCCGGATCTTGTTGTAGAGGCCGCTGCCCTGCGGGTCGGCCAGCACGACACGGACTCCGGGCAGCTTAGCATCCTCTTTTAGACAGCGCGCAACGCCGGCGATCGTACCACCTGTTCCTGCGCCCGCCACGAACGCATCAATGCGGCCGCCTGTCTGAGCTACGATCTCCGGACCGGTAGTAGCCTGGTGCGCCTGATAGTTCGCGGGGTTCTCGAATTGGTCGGCGAAGAAACCCCTGCTTTCGTCCTGCTGCGAGGCCGTGTGCTCGGCAGCCCGCCGACGTGCCAAGTTCACGAAGTGCTCGGGCGAAGTGATGGGCGCCACGGGGACGCGCTCGACCGTGGCGCCAAGGTGATGCAGCAGGTCAGACTTCTCGAAGCTTTGGTCGTCTGGCATGCAGATATGCGCGTAGTAGCCCTTGGCACGCGCCAGGGCCGCTATCGAGATACCCGTGCTGCCGACAGTGCCCTCGTAGATGGTGTCGCCTCTGCCGGGCACCAAGAGGCCCTCTTCCTCGGCGGCCTCGATCATGCGCAGCGCCACTCGGTCCTTGGGGCTGTTGCCGGCGCCGTTCAAGAATTCGGCCTTGGCGAGGATGGTGCGCCCCGTGGCTTCGGAGAGACTGTGGATTTCTAGGAGTGGCGTCCCGCCGATGCAGCCCTCGATGCCGGAAACGATATCCTGAGACCGCCGGTTGAGGTCGAGGGCATCTTGGCTTGTCTCATGGTCTTCGAGTGACACGGGACCCCAGAAGAGGCTTGATCTTCTCCGACGGCTCGTGTCGTTTGCCCCTGCTGATGGATTCGAGGTCGAGAGCCGTCTGGATCTTCGTGTCCAGCTGCGCTTTTGGTGATACCGCGCTTCTAGGTCTGGATATAGGTCTTTGAAACCTAGCGTCACGAGCACGCCGGCGACGAAGGCGACAGCTACGGCTGCTGTGCCGTAGGCTCGCGGGTGGTCGCTTAGTGACATGGTTGTGGTTATTTATGATGAATTTGATGGATTCATGATTTCCGGTAAACGCTATATATCATACATGAGAGAGGACGTTCAGATACATGTAGTTTGAAAAATACTGGGTTAGTCCCGTGAGTTATAAATCATGAAGCTCTTAAACTTTGACTAGAAATCCGGTTTAACGATATACTATCTATCCTCTACCTACCTATATAGGTAGCATATGTACGTAACAGAGCTTGAACCACTTTGGCTCAACTGTGCTAACGTTAGACTGGAGCTCCCCGGCTCGGGAAAAAGAAAGCCAAGGAACGAATGGATCGACATCTTTTAAAGAAAGCTCCATCAGCTTCAAAGCTCATAAGAAACCCTGGCGCAAATCTGTTCTCGCGCGCCATGGTCCATATGATGGATTCCCCCATAGTTACACAGCTCTTCAGGCAGCTATTCCGACATCCGGCTTGTCAGTCGAGGAGGAACCTAGCTACGTTTGCCGCACCTCTGCAACATCAACATGGCCATCGTGCACAGCAGCCACGGCTGCAGCTGCAGCAGCAGAGGAGGAGAAGCATGGCTACTCGAGATACCGTCCGTGGAGAGAAGCCGAAAACAAAGAATAACGATGCCAATTGGCAGCAACGGACTGAGATGTTCTCTCTCGATATGACCGAGGAGTACCAGAAGTACCCTACCGTTACAGCCAATGATTTGCGGTCACGGAGAGAACGACCGAAGAAAGTCAAGATGTTGATGCGGGACTTTGTAGAAGGTGTGTATAGGCGTATTCCTCGAGGATGATACACGCGAGTTTGGGCTTCGTAGAAGTTCAATTGACTAACACAAGTCCCTTAAGATAGCTTGTATAATCCCCATTATGGTTACTTCTCCAAACAAGTTGTAATCTTCAGCCCCGGAGAACCATTCAACTTCAACTCACTACCCGACGAACCCACATTCTACGCTCAAGTAGGACAGAGGTATACCGAGTTCGAAGATGCCCTCGACGCGAAGGAGCACGATGATACGCGGCAGCTCTGGCACACGCCAACAGAGCTATTTCGCCCATACTATGGCGAGTCGATCGCACGGTACCTACTGTCCAACTACGTTATGTCGACATATCCTTACCACGATTTGATGATCTACGAGATGGGTGCCGGCAGAGGAACGCTGATGTTGAACATATTGGACTACATCCGAGACGTAGAGCCCTCCGTATACGACCGGACGAAATACAAGATCATCGAGATCTCGCCCTCGTTAGCCGCTCTTCAGACCTCACAGATGATGGCTGATGCCGCGAGTCGGGGCCACGCGTCTAAGGTCGAAATCATCAATAAGTCTATATTTGACTGGGAGTCCCGCGTCATGTCACCATGCTTCTTCCTCGCCATGGAGGTCTTCGACAACTTCGCCCACGACGTCGTGCGCTACGACGTAAAGACCGAGGAGCCACTCCAGGGCACCGTACTGATCGACGAGCTGGGCGACTTCTACGAGTTCTACGAGCCTGTTCTCGACCCCGTCGCAGCACGGTACATGCGCGTGCGCCATGCTGCCACGGGGGGTCGGTACCCAGCGCCCTACAGCTCGAGCCGCGTGCTGCGCTCGCTCAAGAGAAACCTACCCTTCTCGGCAAACCTCAGTGAACCCGAGTATATCCCCACGCGGCTCATGCAATTCTTCGACATCCTCGAGAAATACTTCCCTGCACATCGCCTCATCACGAGCGACTTCCATACCCTGCCAGATGCGATTAAGGGGCTGAACAGCCCCGTTGTACAGACAAGGTACCAAAGACGGATGGTACCTGTGACTACGCCACTAGTATGTAATTTTCCATGAAAATTTACCCTCCATGTACCTTAGTAACTCTGGTTGGACCCTTGAAAGACTTACTAATTACCATGTCCAGGTCCATCAAGGATATTTCGACATATTGTTCCCAACCGATTTCCGCATCATGGAGGCCGTGTACGGCGCCATCACCGGCAAGCTGACACGCATCATGTCGCACGAGGATTTCATGCGCTCATGGGCCTACGTAGAGGATACACAGACCCAGAGTGGCGAGAACCCGTTACTAACCTGGTACAAGAATGCCAGTATGATGGTCACTGCATAAGTTTACTCCGATCACATCTATAGGAACAAATGTCGCTAAAGAATTATTGTACAAAAAAACCCTGTGCTATGCTGTGCTGTAAAGTAGGAAAGTATCAAAAGGCAAGATGGCAGCATTAGCAAGTTTCAGATATATAGGAAATGGGCGTGGCAAACCACAGTGAGAAGGGACTGTATCACATGAGAGGCTCGGCATAGACAAGACACGACCACTCGAGTTTATCTATGGCGTGTTGTACAAAAAGATCGTGCCATTTAGGTACATATCTACTCTATAAGGTTATCAGTCTGCGACTGAACAGTCAATATTTTGAGTAGGTGGGCATTATGCTTCCCCGCTGGGAGCCACCCACTATTGTATATAATCAGCAAGAGATAGCAGACAGGATAGATATAGCTGCCATGCTATCGACTACCCTAAACTCATACCAGCCAGGTACCTGAGTCGGCAAGCATGTTTTCACTGTGTCAGAATGTAGAAGGAGATGCGGTAAGCCACTATTAGGAGACAACCAACCTATAGACAAGAAAGAGCGCCTATGAGAAGAAACTTGAGCAAAGCCGGAGAGACACACAGAGGAGGAATGCATACGGGCGATGTCAGAAAGCTGAACAAATAGCTCAAACTGCCTACAATCTGGCTAACAAGGCGAACCAACTGTTCCCTGAGGGCTGGAGTAATGAGGCTACGTGGTTGTCGTTGTGGGAGAGGTAGATGTGTCTGTATATCCTCCAACCATACAGGCGAAGTTCATCGAACAGGTGTAAGAGAGTCGTAAAGCCACCTAGTTAGTATATGGGATAATCAATTATACCGGGTATGCTGATGCGAAAATAGGAATAAATAATTTTAGCTACCAAAGGCATTAAAAAGAAATCCATATGCATGAGAAAGCCAAATTTTTGAAACCTTCAAGATACGCAATAGCTGCTACCAGTACAACGAGACAAGACGCCTGACCCCATCATATGACTTGACTACTAGTTCGCTTCCGTCTATAAATCAGCCGACCCAATCCCAACCTCTAAACCCCATTGACATCGACTGTGGATTTTACTCCGAGATTCTGAGTTTCTCCGCGAGCCACTTTTCAGCGACCGCGACCGCCTCATCGATTTTGTCCGGGTTCGTACCCTGGCCTTGTCGAGTTGGCTCCTTGCCACCAGATTTGCCACCAATAACGTCCGTAACCGTGGCGGCCCATGTCTCTGCGGTAACACCTTGGGATGCGAGATTCTAGAGCCACAGTCAGTTATAGTTCTTCTTCTTTGGGAAAGACGCATATGATGTTGCAGATGAAACTTACAGTGCCAACGTATACACCGTGGACCACGGCACCTTCGGCCTGGCTGCCACTGAAAAGATAAACCGTTCTTTCCTTGTCCTTGCTTTTGAAGTGGTTCATAACATCCGAAATCGCTTTGGCATTGGCAGAGATGGGTAGGTGTCCAATGAAGTACTTGGCGTCCTTGTTCTCGTCTTTGGAGAAGTAACCGGTTACCGTGTCGAGAGCAGTCTTGGATTCGGCCTTTTGTCTTTTCTTCTGCTCATCAACAACGGACTTGACAATCTTTGCGAACCGTGTCTTGAGTTCCTCCTTTTGAAGTGTGGAGATGACCATATTGTTCAGCTCGACAGTAGCCTGCTTGACTTCGACCTCTTTCTCCGGACCATAGGGCAAAGCATCAATGGCAGTGAGCCGCTTGGCGAACTCTTCCGCCTCGCGTTGAACACGGTGAGCAGTCTCGCCAGTATAAGCAACGATACGGCGGATTCCCTTGGCAATACCGCTCTCCTCAACAACGACCATATCCTTAATAAGACCGGTCTGGTCTACATGGGTCCCTCCGCAAAATTCCACACTGACTTTTCGCCATTCGGGGTTCTCGGGGGTTTCCAGAAGCATATCGACATCGATGCCAACTGATACTACCCGCACAGGGTTGGGATAAGTCTCGCCGAAGACGGCACGAACACCGTTGATCCTTTTTGCCAAGTCCAACTCGACATCTTTCGAGTAGATCTTGCAATTCTGTCTTATGTAGCCGTTCGACAACTCCTCGATCTTCTTCAATTCGGGGATCGTAACTTGAGCCTTATGCGAAAAGTCGAAACGCAGCTTATCTTGGTCCACTAAGGAGCCCTTCTGATTGATCTCATCACCTAATACTTCCCTTAACGAGTGGTTAAGGATATGGGTTCCTGTGTGATTGTTCCGTATGGGTTGTCTCCTCAACTCGTCGTACTCGCAGATGACCTCATCACCAGCCTTCAATTCGCCGTACTTTAGATATCCATTGTGGATGATGTAGCCACCAAACTGTTGAACGTCCTGCACCTCGAACTCGGCAACATCGTCAACAACAATTCTTCCGGTGTCCGCAACTTGACCACCCTGTTCGGCGTAAAAATTAGTCCTGTCGAGAAGTAGCCCAAAAGGCGTATTCAGTGGTAGGTCTTTCGTGGATTTGACGAACGCGGTTCCTGTGTAGATCAACTGAACCTTGCCAGTAGCGTCACCTTTGAGAAACTTTGGTTCATCGTCCGGGACAGGCACGTGGAGTTGGTCTTTCAGTTCCGCAATCTGGTGGACATTCAACTTTGCGAAGGTTTGTGCGGCCTCTTTCACAGCTTTGCTGGCCTCACGAGCCTTTTCTCGAGCCTCTGCAATCTCACCCTCATCCATGGATAGGCCTCGCTCCTCGGCCATGAGTTTGGTAAGATCCTCAGGAAAACCGAAGGTGTCGTATAATCTCCATACATCGGCGCCAGAAAGCTTCTTTGCTCCGCTATTCAAGGCGTGAGCGGCGTATTTTTCAAATTGCTTTTCTCCCCGGTCCAAGGTCCTAGAAAAGGCCTCTTCTTCCTCGTCCAACAGTTCTTTCACGTCCTGCTGCTTCCTGACAATATCCGGGAACTGTGCACCCATTTGCTCGACGAGTGCGGGCAGGATCTTGGAAAAGAACGACCCAATCTCAGCATTGAAGTATTTCCTAGCATAACGGACACCTCTACGAAGCACACGTCGCACAACATACCCTCTTCCTTCGTTGTTTGGTGCGGCGCCGTCTGAAATGGCGAAGGTGAGAAGCCGTATGTGATCAGCAACGACACGATATGCGGTATCGATTCCATCAACGTCGTCCTTTCCATACTTATCGGTGTATGGCCGAGCGCCAGTCACTTCTTGAATCTTATCGAAGAGGGGAGTGAAGATATCGGTAGCATAATTCGAGTCTTTGTTTTGGAGGGCGGAAACGAGCCGTTCAAATCCCATACCCGTATCGATATGTTTGGCGGGAAGGGGTAAGAGGGACCTATCCGGTTGCCTGTCGAACTGCATGAACACATTGTTCCAGACCTCGACGACCATTGGGTCATCAGCATTGACAAGATGCGCAGCGTTTCTGCCGCCGCCGACTTTATCGTAATGAATCTCACTGCAAGGACCGCAGGGACCTATTTAGTGGTGTTAGTAACTGCCATTTATGGTAAGAATTGCGCTCGTTCCAGAAGGGCTTCAAGAGCATGTAAAAGTTACGAAAGTAGAGAATTGGCAACTCTTGCTCCCAGCACAGGTCGAAATGGGAATTAAAGAACTCCAGAATGCTAACCTTGATCACCCATCTCCCAGAAGTTGTCTTTCATATTGCCGGGAAGGATATGGTCTTCAGGAACACCAACGGCTTTCCACATGTCTTTTGCCTCGAGATCAGGTTCGAGATTCAGAGCAGGGTCGCCTTCAAAGTACGTGACGTATAGTCTAGCAGGGTCGAGGCCGTAGACCTTGGTGAGGAGCTCCCAAGACCATTCAATGGTTTCTTTCTTGAAGTAGTCGCCGAAGGACCAATTTCCCAACATCTCGAAGAACGTGTGGTGGTAGGAATCTTTTCCGACATCGTCGAGATCGTTATGTTTACCGCCAGCACGTATGCATTTTTGGGTATCGACGGCGCGCTTCAATTTGGATAAGTCGTCAGTGCCGATGGTTCCTAGGAAGATGCGCTTGAACTGGTTCATTCCAGCGTTGGTAAACACTATATGACACCAGAGTCAGTAACTTAGTTATCTTTCTTGGAGGGTGACAAGTCGCTCACGTAGAGTGGGATCATTATGAGGGACAACAGAGGAGGAGGGTACTATTGTGTGGCCTCTCTTCTCGAAGAAGTCGAAGAAGGTGTTGCGAACCCTCACGCCTGTCCACTCGGGTTGGGCCATGGTGGACAGAGTTCTACGTGCGCTCGACGTCCCGTGTGGGTCGCATACAAATAGTCCTGGGCTCGGACCAGATTGGAGACGTCGGAGTCGAAGTTTTCGTGGTTGAGATGCTAGCAAGTGGGTTGCTTCCAACGTACAGCGACGGCGACGGTGGAAGTGAAGGAGAGGTGGAAGAAGAAAGTCGGTTCTGTTTATATCGAGAAGGGTCGTGGCGGGGCTGTCGAAAAGAAGGAGGGGCACTACCGCCACCGCTGCAGTGTCGTCTGTAGTAGTGCCTATAGTGCCTGTAGTAGTAGTGTCTGTAGTGGGATGCGTTGCCGGCCGTGATGTACACCACCTACACGGTGTGGTAGTGGGGGGGTGTGCAGGTGGGGCGGGGCCGCAGATGTAAGTGCCTGCGTAGAATCTTCTACTAGAGTGACTCAGGCCTATAATTGGCATGTGTCGACCCCTATGAAGGAGCCGCATTCGCACTTCCCTTTCAATTGAACTGCTTCCTTCGAATGAACTTTTCGTCCAATCTCTGTGATCTCCCTCCCTCCCTGACCTGACTTGACCTGACCTGACCTGACTGACTGACAAATGAGCCCGCGCAATCAGACCCCAATCTCACTTATCTTCTTATTTTAGATTATCTCCCTCGACTGGAAGAAACACTTCCTGCATTACACAGAAACACTGGCGCAGGACAAGAGTCATAGTTCGGGTCCGATAATCGCAGTTGACGTTTGTGGCAATTCGCGGTAGAAAGGAGGGAAGTTTTGGGTTGAACCACTTCGATTTGTAGGCTTGAACGTTAAGAGAGGTCCCTCCCTGGCTGCAGCAAAGACGAAACATGGATGTCCAGTCACAGTGGCAGCTCGGGCCAAGTACCAGAGTGGATTCACCCGCCGCCCCCGTCGCCGCCGCCGATGCGCGCTACAGCTTGAACTATCATTACGACTTACATCATCCTCATCCTTTGCTCCAGCAGAATGGCTATTATCATGTCGACTCCTCCGCACCCACGCCGAAGATGCGCAAGAGGAAAGCTGAGTCACAGGATAACGAGCGATTATCCAAAAGATTGAGCTTACTGAATCTAGGTAGGTACCCAATCAGTTGTTCGTCCCAATTGGTCGAGTCGATTAATCACATCTTTGTCATCCTGTTCTCCCTTTGCGCCAACGTGCACACGCTTTCATCAAAGGCTATTTTTAGAGGAATGATAGCAGCAAAACTGACCACAGTACCTCGCGTACAGAGAAAAATGGCCAGAAACTCTATGTCCCCGTCGAGGGTCCCAGTCTGCAGTCAGTCCCCGAGACTAGCTACAATCCTCCACCCTCCTCGTCATCACGGGTAACCTCGACTGCCACCGCCAACGAGGACGGCATGCAGATCGATGATACCAAGCATAAGGTATACATTTACGACCTGGACGCCGAGCTCTCATCCGCCGACGAGAACAGCGAAAGCGAGTACTCGTTACCGGGCTCGCCCACCTCCGGTCGCGGCCGTCTCATCTTCCTGCCAGACATCGAGAAACACCTGTCTCGGACACGGATTCCCCCCGCCGTTTTCGCCAACAGCGACGGCGAGCTAGCGGGACACAACATCAATGACATGCAGATGGTTCTCTACAGCGATAGCGAGCCCTCATCGTTGACGGTTCCCCGCGAGCAGGACTCCGTGCGCAAGGCCATATTGGAAGCGCGGGCGCGTTTGAGACAAAAGCAAAGGGATAATCAAAAAGAAACAGAGCAAGGAATGCACCAGCCAAACATGGCCATGTCCATAACCGCGTCTTCCCCTGGTAATTTGCAGAATTTCGGCCACGCCAGCGGTATCAACATGGCCATGAATGGGTTTGCAAATCCCACCTATGCCCCTAATCCTGCGCAAAAAGCGACATCTTGGCCCGAGGCTTTGGTTGTGGACGAGGACTTAGATGCAATGGATACGGACTAAAAGCGTCGTATGCAAAAGCTAAACCTCGTCAACCTGATTACTTATGATTTTCTTCACGCGGCGCACGGCTGGTTATACAACTGATATCCTTTATTTAGGTAGGCACATACACGGCGTCAGGGTAGCGAATGGTGTTGGTATCGGGTGCAGGTTTGGGTTGGGCAACCGGTTGTACTTTTTACATTAACTTCTTTACTTTTTGACCTCGGTAGCGTAATCAAGACTCGGCTTCTCGACGATCAAAACGAACTCGAGTATGGTTCCATACATTGCTCTGCTTGTATCTGTAATTGTAAATACACAAGTGAAATCATTGTTTCGGGCTTCGTTTGCTTTTATTAGGTGGATAGAAAGACAGGCTATGTATAGTAGAGGCTGACATCGCCACTTCTTGCAACTCTGAACCTTTAGCATCCTGCTGCTCATGGTGGTTCTATTATAACAGCGGGCGAGCAACCATATTATCAGGTATGCCATCCTGGGGTCTTTTATTACCGACCCACGGCAAGAACCAAGTCTCTCTCTCTTTCTTTCTCTCTCTCTTGTTCAATATTCCTGATTACTTACTTTACCTAAGGGCCGCCCGGGTATTTCTCCACCAAAAATGTCTAAAACCCAACCCTCTCTGTACATCCAATTTCTTTGTGGGAAAAGGAGAATGGTATTACGCCCTTATTGAATTTTTATATGTGGAAGCTCATATCCAATACCCTGATGGAGGGACACCCAACATACAATTGCCTCTCGCCTCGCCTCTCATTTCAACTTCACCTCCCAGGAGGTGGTCCAGCGGGCGGCGCATACTCGTCACCCTCCGCTCGTCTACCCTGGGCAGGATCGACCTTCGAGCCAACCGGCGGGCCATCATACACGGGCGGTCGGCTGGGATCGTACACGGGCGGCGGCATCGGCTGCATGCCGTAGTAGTCACCTCCACCGCCGCTCGTATTCCCGTATGCCGGACGGTAGACGCCGTAGGTGGCTTGCGGCCAAGCGTATGCCGGGTCGACTTGTGCGCGCTCTTGGCGGGAGAGGAGCCACTGGGAAGAAGGGAAGTTAGGATTGATTATCTGCAGGACTAGGACTAGTGTTTCCTGTGAATACGGGGGCAGGGAGGGGAGAAATGAATGGAATGACAAGAGGAGGGGGGAAGGGAAGGGGAAAAGAAGGGGAAAGAACGTACGGCATGATATCCCATGGGCTTCATACCCCTCCTCAATCTCCTCTTTGCGTGTGTGCGTCCGCCGACGATCCAGACCGCCAGCAACAGCAGGAAAGCGAGGAAGAGCGTGTATTTGATTATGACGCCGGGCTATATTCATGACATTAGCTTAACATACATTTTCAAAGAAAATGGGAAATGAGCAGTAGTGATCTGGCATTATAGATAGTTTTATTCAATGCGTTTCCAAGAGCCGAAAGTGTAAGTATAAGTAAGGGTAGACTGGGTGAAAGAAATAGGCGAAGCGTACCGTCGTATACCAAAACCACACGTCCCGACCGTCCTCCTCGACGTATTGTCGTCTCGTCAGCGCCGGTGATAATGACAGCATATCGTGAAGCATCGTGGTGCCAATATGTAGCTTCGCCTCCATCGTCCGTCCCGTCTAGGTGGGATAGGTAATCGACGTGCCTTGCTATTGCAAAGGACCTTCGTCCTAGTGTAGTGCACAGAGTGCTTCTTCTGGCCACGCCTCAATCACAGCTCTCTACTATGCTGAAATATCTCTCCGAGTAAAGTAGGTAGGCAGGTAGGTAGATAGTCGAATGATTGGTAGGTGCCGGTATGTCTTCTTGCAGTCAAGTGAATAGACGTGGCTGATCTAATTGATGATGCTTCAGTCCTAGGACACCGGTCGACCGAGCAACCACTGCCGATGAGTATACCTAGCTAATTGCAGCCGCGCGTCTCAGTCGAAGAAGCAAGGAAGTGGGTATGATAAAGTTGAAGTGCAATCGCAATTGAGGCAACAAATCGGTTAAGCCCGAAAGAATAATTAATACAACAGCTTAGAATTCGACTTGAACTTTCGAGGTACGGTAGCGACGTCTTGTTGGGTGTCTAGGTATTACGGTAGAATCGATAGACCAATCAGACAGGGGTGTTCCTTATTTACTCTACCTGGTAGGTAGTGTAATTAATAAGAACAAGAGGAAGATAGGTATGCCGAATGTAAAGGGGGGATGCCAAGACCGCTATATTTATCTGCCAAGTGGCCAGTTCAAGTCCGATCCGAGTTTACCTATACCTGTTATTTAATGGGCGTTATTCAACCCCTAAGCTTCAAGGTAAATTTGCCACGTTGACATGGATGGACACAGCCCCGAGCTGGGCCTTTGCTAGATTAGCGAAGGCTGCCTCAAACGTGCCGCGCTTTGTTCGTTGATTCATTGGTATCATCAGCTGGGTGAGCCAGGACAGAACTTGCGGCAGATGTGTGACATGACCCTCAAACTGTGTCCCATATCTTACCACCCCCTTGTTTCAGAACGAGGTGGGCCGTTGCACATTGAACGAGATGCGAGGCCGAGACAGCCAATGAGCTGCATCTTGTTGAAACGCAATGATCACTGTCATCAGCCGTTATTTCCTCTTACCATATTTCCCATCAACCGCGAATTTGTGATAAGTGGTCTCAAACAAACCTGCGAATAGCAATAAACACTTGATAGTCACCCAAGCAGCAGCAGAAGCCACAAACACCTACAATACATTCTATGATTCCCAGATAATAAGGACACCCTCGCTATGTACAATAGTCACTGGTCAATGTTAGAGTCTTCAATGCCCAACACCACCAGGTCCCCAGGGGGCAAAGTTTGGGTCTCCCATTGGACCTGGGAACAGCGGCGCTTGGGGCTGCTGCGCCAGAGGCATTCCGTTCTGCGGTGGAGGCGGCGGCGGCACACCAGGCCCTGCGGCTGCCATCTGCTGTTGTCGCACAGCATTCTCCTGCGCCTGTCGATGCGCCTGCGCTCTCTGCGCACGATACCACATCAAGAACATGATAGAGCCAACGAGCGACAGGATCAGGAAACTCTCAAGTAGGCCATCGAGCTCGCCATCCAAGTCGTCTCCCATCGCCTCACCATCACTCCCCGTAATCGTCTCATCGTAAAATTCTTCATAGGCATCTTCGTAATATGCATTCTCGTCTTGTAGGAAGTTTTGGATCCACTCCCTCAGAGACCAGTCTTTCTTCTGTGCTAAGGTACGTGTTAGTCCACGAGGCATTGCCAGATAAACAGTAAGGAAAACCTACAAGGCTCATCTTGTATAGAGTTGATTCGGCCATGAGTGAAGGTATTCCACGCACTCCGCACCCGCAGCTTCAACAGGCTGAGAGTGACTGGGAGATATGCTTCCTCGTTTGTCTCCAATGCTTGGTCGTAGTACCGTTTAGCTAAATGGAAATCCTGCGTGAGTCCGACCCCGTTCTCATGCATCCACCCGAGATTATATAGCGCTTGGGCACTCTGAAAGTATTCAGAAGCTCCCGTATAGCATTGAGCCGCCTTGTCCAAAGCAATTTCAGTCCCGATGCCACTTAAATAGTAGTCTCCCATCTTGACCAGTGAATCAATATTAGACTGGACCGCCGATCGCGTCCAGTATATCAGCGCTAGTGCCGCGTTTTGAAGGAGACGCGGCTTCAAAACTTGCCGTTTCAGCCAATTCGGGAGAGAAAACACAGAGTGTGTTGGATCCAGAAGGAAGGCCACGTTGTTCTGCGCCTTCTCATATCCTTGTTCGGCAGCCATCACGTAGTCCAGGAAAGCAAGCTCAAGATCACCATCCTCGTACGCCTGGTTGGCCTCTGTCCACGAAGAGACCAGGGGCTCGGAACGCTCGGCGACATTCTTGTAATACTGCATGGCTACACCACAAGTCTTGTCCCGCCCGACGCCGTGGTGAATCATCTCGGCGAGGTAATATTGAGCTTCGAGATTATACCACCGCGCAGCCGCCTCGAAATACGAGTTTGCGATTTTCAGGTCATCTGGCTGACCTTGGTCTAAGTGGAGGGCACCAAGAGCCACATGGGCCAGACTGAAATCCTGATCCGCCGCGGCTTTGAATAGTTCGAAGGCCTTTGGAACGTTCTTCGGCACTCCGTAGCCATGGAGATACATAAGACCCAATCCCCATTGGGACTGCGAGTCTCCGTGCTTGATACCTCGTTCGAACCACCTCTGGGCTGTCTTAAAGTCTTGGACCACACCCTCACCCCGCAGCCACATACGGCCAATATATCCAGCAGCTTTACTTGCAATCTTTTCTAGCTGCGGTTTCGCCCCATCGACAGAACGGCCATCTTTAGTGCGCCAATACTTAGTAGTAACACCGAGAAAGTATCGCCTAGCAAGATCGACGTTCCTTTCGAGCCCTCGTTGCCCTTCGTAGTACAGCCTTCCTAGATTAAAGGAAGCTTTGAAGTCACCTTTTTGGGACATCAAGTCGAGGTATTCGATGACATCGTCGATCGATGCGTAGGCGTCAGAATTAGGGCTCGCCTTGAGGGCGTTGATTCCGGAGCTGACAAAACTCGCCCCTTCACCATAAACACCACCTACTTCATCAGAAAGTCGATATGCTTCCGCGACAATCGTCATGCCACCGGGGGGTCCAGACCGAAACCATGCCATAGCCTTGTCAGCTACTCTCTTGTAGTATTTACAAGCTATCTCACAGTTCTTGGGCACCCCAATTCCGTTCATGTGGCGGGCAGCTACGGTCATTTCTGACCGCGTGTGTCCCTGATCGGCGGCAAAAGTGTGGTAGAGGAGGGCCTTCGCCTGGTCTCGTTCCACCGCATCACCAATACCCGTGGCGTACATGAGCCCAACCATATATTGTGCGGAGCTATTCCCGTACTGCGATGCCAGCCTATAGTAGTGATCAAAGGCCGTCTTGAAATTTCTCGGGTGAGAATAGTTTCCGTAGAAGTTGAATTGCCCTAAGAGATAAATAGCATCGGTATTATTCTGGTCGGCTGCTTGCTGAAGCAGTTTCACGCCGTCGAGAAGAGGGCCGGTTATGACAGGCGATGTGTGCTCGTGTCCAGGCGGAGCGGTCGCGCGCAAACTCGGTAGTGCTTTCAAAACGTACTGGAACAAGGTAGTAAAGAAGCCCGTCTGTTTCTTGGAACGTCGATGGGTCGGTGGTCTGATCTTTCGCAATTCGACCATGGCTTCGCTGACGAGTTCCCAGCCTATTCAGTCAGTTCAACAATCCCACTTCGTCCCACTTCCGAAGTGCGCTCGGGGGCTTACCATTTTGGTAGGGGTTCCAGGCATGATGTTCACTTAGGCCGATGTCGGTTTCGGCGGCAGCCTCGGGTTTTGTAGCGTGCGCATTGACATCGTCTGTTCCTAGAACTTTCTGGTCGGTAGCGCAGACGAGCGCTAGAACCTGTAATAACACTAAGGGCAAAAGATCAGTCATTGTGGCCTGCGATTGCATGTAAGTCGTTAAAGTATAAATCATGGAACTTACGGAGCGCCGAGAGGAACCACCGGCTCATTCTGGCAAAATCTGCTATGAGCGAGATATAGATAACTGTAGTGATATCATGGTCTCCAGAGGAGATGGAGAATAGGCCAAAAGGAAAGGTGGTTGGTGAAAATAGGAGAATTCAAAAGCGGTAGTTGTAGAGTGACTGGGACGGTTTGTGAATGTATAAGCTGTCTATTGTAAGCTGTCCAGATCGGCAAACGCGACGTCAACCGCAGCATTCCCCCAGTCAAGCCAAATGCTGGCATCTGATTCGGTGTTACAACAACATGTGGGGTCCCCGCTCTAGTGGGACTAACTGCCACTGCGAAACCCTTTTTCTTCAAGGTTGACTTATCAAAGAGGGTGAAAGTGAAAGTCTATATATTTATCGGGACAGGACGAACAAACAGGACATGAGAGGAATTCACGGCGTCTTTTACTGACTCCCCAATATTCACAGCCTAATTTAGACTTTTCAAATCATTTCACTCCACTGCAACCGTCGGTATTCATCTCCTCTCACAGCCGCGGGAGCGCTCTGGCTTACACGCGCTGATAGCCCCTCCCCCTCCCCCCCAGCAAGTTAGACAGGCTCAAAGTCTTAGCTTCAAAGAAAGACTACCCAGAGCTCTTCGAGGACGGAAAAGAAAGATGTATCCTCTCGCCTGCATAGACAGGTACAGAATACCTACACGAGAAGAAGTCTACGTACTAGACATTATCCCCTTCGTCTCAGGCCCCGCCACGATCTCATCAGATCAAAAGCTGTCGCTGTTCAACCCATTGAGCCTGAAAACTGGACCGACCGTAGATCTCGTCACGAATCATGGCAATATCACTTGTGCCAGAGTATTTGACGCCCCAAATTCCGTCGTATGCACGGCTGGAGAGAATGGCACCATCTCCATGTGGGATTTAAGGCAAGATGTGCGCCAGGCTGAGGTGGCTCGATTCACGACGGGTAAGTAGAATGTCTTGGTCATCGTAGCACGCTATTATCGTGTATGTGAGCCTTGCTGAGTTATCATAGAAAATCAAGTGCCTGTTCTATCAGTAGCCTGTTCAAACATGGGATTTTCAATGGCCGCTGGAACCGAATTACAAAATCACCAAGCCTCCATCATAATATGGTAAACCTATCCAGAAGTATCTCGTAAGAAGTGAATCTTACAGTTCTTTAGGGATGTACGTTCGACGTCGGCGTCAAAACTTCACTACAAGGAAGTTCACAGCGATGACGTAACGGAGGTTTGGATCCCTTATAGGTCTTGTTGGCCATCGCTGACATATAACAGTTGAATTTTCACCCTAGTAACCCAAATATCCTGTTATCAGGGTCAACAGACGGTCTTGTGAATATCTGTGACACTAGGATTACCGATGAAGATGAGGTCGTAATTCAGACTTTCAACCATGGTTCTTCCATACATCACGCAGCCTTCCTGAATGACACCGAGGTGTATGCGCTCTCGCATGATGAGAGATTGGCCTTGTATGACATGGCCGAGGGATATGAAAAAGGTGCAGCGACTACCGATTTTGGAGACATGAGGGCCGTCCTCGGTTGCCAATATGTCGCCAATATATTTTCTAAGGCTAATGGTGCCGGGGCTGTGATAGGTGCTGGGGCTCACGAGTAAGTCAAACCGCGTTTTCGGACCATGTAACCGCTGCTAATTATTCCAGGCAACAAGCATTTGAGTTGGTCCATCTCACAAAGGGCGGCAACTGGGCCCTCGACCGAGCGAACAGTGTAGGTCTACCAGGAGCGCATTCCGAAGAGATCGTTCGTAGCTTCTGCTTCTATGACGAGGCACAGATGGTTTTTAGTGCTGGCGAGGATGGCTTTATCAAGGCTTGGAGAGCAAATTCGTAATGCCAAATCGTGATGCCATTGTCTCTCTGTCTCTCAACCGTATTTATCGTGTTTGTTCTTGGATTTCAGATCCAGGAGTTGTTCGTGATAATCGCCCTCCCGTCTAGCCTTCTTCAGTCTCTTCACCTCGTCCTCCTCTAGGCGCCTCCCCACAGCATCTTCTAATTCCTTGCGGCTCACTTTGGCCTTTTCTTTCAATTCTTTGGACGCTTTTAGTCTGGGCTTAAACCGCGCTTGCATGCGAACCCTCAAAGTTGATTCGAAGCTGATCTCTGTCGCGTCTCCTCGCACCTCGGGTGCGCCATTTGGTTTCTTCGACTCGGCTACCGTCAAGAACGTTTCGTGTAGTGTCTGTAATTGGAAAGTTCCATGGGTATCAGGCGTCGAAATGACGTTCCACGTCTCTGGTGGCGCAATCGCCTCTGAAGTTGCAGAGAGGATGCCGTACTTGTCACAGGCTAGATATCTGAATAGGCGTATTAGCTTCGTGCAGAACTACGGTCCCCGACGAATACTTCAATCGAAATCACATACTTTCCATACCGGCCCTTGAACCTGTAGTTCTCTGTGCCGTGAATCTTGTTCGCCACCCAGACCTGGCGCACGTCATGAGGCTCGGCGCTTGCAGGATTCGCGTCGATAATGTTCTCGATAGCATCGGTAAATACCTTGCCATTTGCGTCGCAAGCAAGACAAGTTGGGGGTTCGGTAGGCAAAACGAGCATTATAGGTCCCACTACGTCACCCACAACCTCGGCTGACACCCAGCTGTCGTCGTGCTCTCCATCCTCCGGAGGTCGTGCGACTGCAAGCTCGCTTGGGCCCGCGTCTTCGTGCGTCGATTCGGCCTCCGTGCGCTTTCTCTTTTTGGGCCTCTTTTCGCCTTTGAACGTGAGTGGCTTGACCATTGGATCAGTTTATGCGTAGTGAGGTTCTTGTGAAGATGTGAAGATCAGTTTCATGAGAGGGCAAAGTTGGAATGAATCAAATAGCCTGGAGCTTAAGGACCTCGAGCTTGGTACAGCTTGTTTGCAACTATAGGGGCTCTATTGCTTTATGCGGGTTATAAGCCTCTTGCGGGATGCTATCGGATAAGCCCCTCTTTCAAATTCCAACCCAGATCCAACCCCCCGCCAAATAGCCTTTCCCCAAGACGATGGTGGCAACAGTGGATAGTCACGACCTGTAAAATCAAAACTCGCCCAGTCGAGAAGTCGTGGGTCCGGGGGACTTAAAGCAGTGATTGGCCAAGTGTGTAGGACCATAGCCGACTTAGGTAGGTAGAAGAGTTACTTTTACAGGACGGGAATCTCCTACGGCAACACGGTATACTCCGGTTTAGAGAGAGGGTCATCGAGTCTCTAAAAAATTAAAACCGATGATTTCCTCTGGGTTATTCCACTCTGGCCTCATCTCAGCCGCTCATACCTTTTAAAATCCCGGCCTTGTGCATGTTGTTTTAGAATTGTCCTCAATTGTATTGAGAACCATAAGCGAGCCAAGACATCAAGCATCGCCATAATGACCGTAGCGCAACCCGTTGTAGTGTCCTTGACGGATCTTGAGAGTGGTAAGAACTTTTACAATGCTCTAATAACCATTATTGCTAACGAAACTAGGTAACATCTCTTTCGAGACGTTACAAGAAGCTTTCGGCCCAGATTCGCTAGGAATCCTTGTTGTAAAGGATGTGCCAACTGAGTTTCCGGCTTTAAGACATCATCTCCTCTCTTATGCTTCATGGATGGGCAATCTATCCGAGAAGGATTTTGGTACAACCAGAATACTCATGTGCCTCAAGAACCACACATTGCTAACCAAGCGTAGAACACTTCACAAATGAAGCGGCCAAGTACCTAGTAGGGTGGTCAAAAGGCAAAGAGAAGCTGAAGGATGGCAGCGCGGATGAATACAAGGGGTCGTTCTATGCTAATTGTGCATTTTACGTTGATCCCTCGTTAGAATCAGCAAAGCCGACGAAGCAGTTCACTTTGGAGGAATTCCCTGAGTATCTGGCACCAAATTCTTGGCCGCCGAAGGAGATGCTTCCGGGGTTCAAACCCGTCATGGAACAGGTGTGTACCTTGATCATCGACACGGCCGTCCTGGTCGCCCGAGCTTGCGATAAGTTCGCTGAAAAAGAAATCCCCGGGTACCCGACTGCTTATCTGGAGAATGTGGTCAAATCCTCATCGACAACCAAGGCCAGGCTGCTCCATTATTATCCCATGCCGGACGAGGCTCTGACGAAGGGTATGGAAGAGGACAACTGGTGCGCGGTGCATAAAGACCACGGATGTCTGACTGGCCTGACCTCAGCCATGTTTGTAGATGAGCTAAATACGAACGTCAAACTGGAGGGTTTGGAAGGAAGCGAGCTGCCAGAGACTTTACCAACGCTAGAGGAGCTGCCCGCATCGCCAGATCCTCAAGCTGGTCTGTGGATCAAGGATAGAAAGGGTGTCCCTGTCCAGGTCAAGATACCGAGAGACTGTATCGCGTTTCAGACTGGTGAGGCATTGGAGCGAATCACTAATGGCAAGTTCAAGGCTGTTGAGCATTCCGTCAGAGGTGCTTACGCTAAGGGAGTTGCCCGAAACACGTTGGCCGTCTTTACGCAGCCAAATTTGGAAGATGAGGTCGACCTCGAACAGCACATTAACTTTGGTGAATTCGCAAGGGGCATCATAGCTAGAAATACCGTCGGATGAACTGCCTAGTAAATCGAAAGATACCCATGATGTAAAATCCGCCTGCTATTATTTATAGGGGGCGAATTGTCCTGAGGTGTCACCTACCTAGATCGAGGCCCCTACCGTGACATTCCTAATTATACAAAAATTGGCTGGGTAAGCATTTATATTATTTAGTGAGTAAGCAGCATATGTCAACCCCAGGCAGATTACTCGGATCCGAAATGCAGGACAGCCGACCCACAAACGCAGCAGAGGCACCTACTGTCATACAGTATCTTGTAAGTTAGAAGGTAGAGGATGCGACAGCCGAATATCAAATCACCTGCATATGGCGGCTGATGGCGTCACTGCGGTTTTATACATAACTTATATTTAGTATTCGTTGACCTAAACTCTCACCCCTCACCCCTCCTCATTCATCCCACCTAAAGTTCTACAACTTCCAAGAACAATCACCATCCGGTCTCCGGTCACTTTCTACCCCAACTCGGACAAAACAAATCTAATACAAAAATGGCGCTCGCCCCGAAATTCGCCGGTCAAAAGTTGGCCTTCTCCACGCCGGCTGCTACCGGCGCCGTCCCTCCAACCCAGCACACAGTGGAGGTGTTCTTGGACTACGTTTGCCCGTACTCGGCAAAACTGTTTAAAACTCTCTATCACGTCGTCGCACCACTTGTTCGCGAGAACCCCAAGTGGTCTTCCAACGTTCAGTTCATCTTCCGCCAGCAGATCCAGCCCTGGCACCCCTCCTCGACACTGACGCACGAGGCTGCCGTCGCCGTGCTGCAAATCGCCCCGGAGAAATTCTGGGAATTCAGCGATGCCCTGTTCAAAGACCAGAATTCTTACTTTGACGTCAATGTCGTTAACGAGACTCGCAATCAGACTTACCGTCGCCTCGCCAAGCTAGCTGCTACCGTGGGTGTTGATGAGACTGCTGTGTACGACCATCTTGCCATTCCCGACAAGGCGGCCGATGATGGAAGTCTGAATGTGGGAAATAAGGTCACCAATGACATTAAGGTCTTGGTCAAGACGGCTCGACTTGTCAGCGTTCATGTTAGTCCTACTGTCATCTTCAATGGTGTGATTGCCAATGAGATCAGCTCCGGCTGGACTAAGGAGCAGTGGGGGGAATGGTTGACCAAGAATATTGTCTAAATAAGCAGTTAAATTATGAAGCCCGGGTATAGATTTCTGCACTCAGTACGTATGAATTCGTGGATCTCAATCTTTGCAACCGAGCATGTGACAGACTCGTAAGGCGTTGCTGGAAGCAATGCAAATAGTGAGGTGCCTCAGGGTGCCTGACAGATACGTAAATCTCTTTTTAATGCAATTCGACTATCACAAGTATAGCTCAACTACTGCTTAATGGTCTCAATGTGTCCTGTAAGCCTATCATGCATCCCCTTAAAGCAGACGGGAAGATAAATGGTACATATATAAATAGATGAAAATAGGTCATCAGCCGCAGTGTCCCAATAACTCTATCACCGTATTTCCTTGGGTCCTCAGAGATTCCCATTCTAAGCCCACCAGGAAGCAAAGAAAGAAAAATCCACTTACACCTAATATTGACCTTGTAGGTTAGCTCAGAATGTTGCTAATCAGGGACATGACGCGAGGAGGTCATTAGCCGAACGGTTAGTTTCGTCAGTTCGGCCGTTAGGTACATAAGGCTGTCAGGAAGTATCTCTATTCTGTACCTGGCTCGAGTTGATCACTGTTTTCGGGCACCAGTTTCCTCCGTGGCGATTAGGTAAGTCTTGCGTCCTCAATCTAGTCCGGCCTTGACATACTAGGGGTGTTTACGTGATTGAGATACCATTGGTGGCAAGCCTAGGTCCGGATAACACCTCGTCCTGTACCAACTGAATATTGTAGAAGGAGGAATATACCTTTACGAGCTGTCATGATATTTGTTTTTTGTTTTTATCAATAAATGTTGGCCCATGCCCGTCTTCTCGTTCTGCATTTGACTTCGCGCTTCAACGTGACCAGCGTTCCCAATGGTCTCCAAATGATGACTTTCTTCTACCACTCCATTATTAGCTCATACTAAGCCGACTGGTAGGTTTCTAACAAGTAGCTCAAACTGTATAATTTAGTACTTGTCAAGTCTCATTCTTGGTATGATCACTTCTGCTCTTGTTGTTACTGTACCTATCGTTCGTACCGACCAGTAGTCTATTTTATCCAACAACACATGAATGCCATAAGACTGTCCTTCGCCTCCCGAGAAGTTCTGCAAGCGAGATCCTGTTAGTCAAACATTCCTAAGACATCTCCTTAGTCTCACACAAACAGCAATACTTCAATACATTAAAAGCTTCTTAAAGTAGCGAAAAGTGAATTCCGCGCTTAACACGGCTTGTACACCAAACCTTTACGAGAAGCGGCGTTTCATGATTGGCGACTGGCATACCAACACTTCGTCCTATTGGTTAGACAGACAAGCATGTCAGTCACTTAACAGACCCTCCATACATTTGACGGCTATAAATGAGTAGCTCATCCCAGAGTCTGTCTCTGGCATCTTCTCCTTTAGCAGTCAACAATCACATTATCCATAAAAACACACCCATCTCTTTCCCTGCAATCCTTCGTCATAACGTCCCCTTCCGTCACAGTGCCAAATTTCAAGTTTACTGTACTCCCAAAGAAGATCCTCAGGAAGCTAATGACCAAAGCCCATGATCTTCTCAAGCCCTACGGGTATGCACTCGTATCTTCGGGTAGTGTACTGGCATATCGTCCACATATGCAACGTCACCATGGTCCTGGATACGGGCTGAAGTACTCGAGCTCTCCTACGCAAAGCGAGGTCGCGTATTATAGGGATCCCCACATGTCTTCAGCTTTATATTTCGCTGACCATGAGAAACACCAGTTTTGCGACCTACCTGCTGGTACAATTTTCCAGGTCAAGGGGCGGGTGGGATACTTAAATACCAACCAGGTTATCCCACAAGATGTTGATCAATTGAAAGTTTGATTTTATGATGAAATCGTGTCTGAACCGATTGAAGTTGTCGTAGATCACAGACCAGTTGATACCGATTTCTGTACATGTACATCTTTTGTTCCCAGCTTTCAGTGTAGCTAAATCTCAGCAGCCCCACGAGAAGAAATTATAATCGCACAAGTCACTCGAATCCGACTTTGTGAAAAGCATTTTCACTCAAAGCAATCAACTCGAGACTTGCAAAGGGATGATGAATAGTAATTGGTTGTCCTAAGGTTGTCTACCATGTAATCTACCTAACGTAGAAGTAGCTGAGCTGCCCAGGTGAGGTAGTGAGTTTGGCAGACAGCTGGCGCCAGCTGTTCTTGAAATTCACTTCCTTCGCAGGGATTTGAAGAACCGACCACATCAATCATGCTCTCAAGCTCAGGTGAAAGTGACAATCTCAAGATAAGCTGATGAGCCTATTTTATGATGTTACTCACTAGGAATTTCAGAGGGACTCCATTGACTCTCGTAATACGGCATACTGTTGTGTTGAGGGCCGCGCCGATTCGTTCGTTCATAAGAGCGAAAGGTCAGCCTTCATGCTTAAGATTCAAGACGACCTCGACGAGAACTGCTGGCACTGAGGCGGCTGCGTCGAAATCTATTCCTCCAAATCACGGTATAATAACTGTCTCAATCAACCATATTCCTCTGTAAGTGCTTACAATCTGTTAGTTTATGGGCCAAAACTCTGTGTGTACCATGCCGGTACAGGCAAAACCACCTTTCTCGCATGCCTGAAACTTTCAACTCTGTTCATCTTCGCCTTCTTCGGCTTTGTCGTCACTCCAGCCTATTTTGAAAAGGAGGGAATCTCCCCAACTGTTGCACGCAGTACGTTACCTCCCTTCGATTGTATTTACCACGCCCATTTTACATCAACGACGAAGAGACGCGTCTCACATAATCTCATATCAGCCCCCTTCCCTCAATAAACAATTACACATTATTCTAAACTAACACGTACAAGCCGTTCTTTCCGCTATAATCCCCCTGGTGTTCGTGGCGTATACTACCTCACCTTTCGTCACCTTCATTCACATGCGCCTCCCACCCTTTGCACGGCAGTCTGAGGAGATGCTCCGTCGGTATATCCGAACCCTGCCACCGCAGACCGAACTAGAGATGACGACAATGAGCTTCATCGCCAAGCCACGCCTCAGCATGGTGAAGTTGTCCGACCTCGCTCGCGTCAACAGACGATTTGGTATTGTGAACCTGGCCAGGGATACAGCAACCGAGAATGCGACGAGGAAATGGTACATGTTCCCGGCCGTGGGTAACTTCAATGTCCAAAAGACGAGTGGGACGGCAAAGGTTCCGTGGGTTTGGGACTCTATTTGGAACAATATCACCACCAGACAACCGTAATATCTAGACATCATTCAGTCATGGATCTGTATATTATCCCAAAGAGAGTTTGGCCTATTAAGGGGTTTTCAGGGGGGTTCGGCATACTTGCTAGCTGGGCTGAGTAACGAGTCCGCTTTGTTCGTTGAGCGATTGATTATGCCATCTGACGTACTCAACAGGACAAAACACTGTCTGTCCTTTATGCGACTAATAACCCTTCCGGCTCTTACTTTGACTTTTTCAAGCCACCGCGACAGCGAGCCACTTGACGCCGGCCGGGCCGAAATGTAAAATATATCTGTTAAAATAGTCCTGTACTTAACATGAAGACCAAAAAAAAACAAAAAAACGTAGCCCGCTGGCCAGGTTGATACGGTCTAGCGAAGTATTATTATAAAGTAACACATATGTGGAAGCTCAGGTCCTACACCCTAATGAAGAGGCACCTAACATAAAGTAATACAAAGAATCCTTAGACGTGGAGGTTTACTTCCTTTGACGGTCATCAATTTTGCACTTTCTGCATAGATTGAGCTTGTCAGCTATATAGCACTTGGCTCATGGATTGCTTAATTTTGTTGAATAGAGATCTTTGATCTCTCATGCTACTGCTTGTGTAAGGGTGCTTTGAATGAGGCTGGCACATGGAAAATAACTCGTATATGTGACAACGGGTTAATTTAAAAAGCAAAGTAAAGTGCTATGTGATTATATTGTAACTAGTTTACATTTATTATTATTAAAAGTCTTTGCTATAAAATGTAGTCAGCCAGGATGCTGTTCTATAGATACCAGTGGCTGAAGGCAGTGCCAGAACTGGCAATTATAATTATAAGTATCTCACGATCTTCTCATGAAATCGGCACGCAATGCGCCTGCTAAGACGTCGGTTCGATTCCGGCTAGGAGTAATTTACTATTTTCTTTTGTTAGGTGTTTTATAATAGCTCTAGCAGTGTAGTGCAATGACTATTTATACCCTATGGCAAGTGAAAATGCACAGCTTAAAAAAAGGGAGAAGGAAGCGGGGGTAAGAAGGTCCATAAGGACATTTCCGATAAAACGATTTTTAAAGCAAGTCGGAGATTAGAATCTAACGTTACCAACTGTATATTATTAATCGTATAAGAATTAATTAAATATATTAGAACTAGAACTATATATATAATCTTGGGGTTTAGTTTTTTAATTTTATTATATAACCAGCAGTTGATAGAGAGTAGAAGAGGTAAGAATATAGATATCTGTAAGTAGGAGCTGTACCCGGAGGTCTCGTTCTGTTCTTCTTGCGAATCCAAATTGCCGTAATAAACCTTTTGCTTCTTGCGAGGCCGTAGCTTATCCCGCCCTATATTAAATGTCGGCTTTTAGACTGCTTGTTATATGAGAGTTGGTTTGATTATATTCTTCTTTGAGTACTTCTGAACTTTGACAGAGAAACCTGTCGTTAGTTGTTCTTGCCAAGCTTTGCGGTGATTATTCATTATCTGGTTGCTTTTTGGTTGCTTTAACATCGCAACTATGATAACCTCTAATTAGTTGTCCTCTGTATTGCTTTGTTCAGTCAAATAACTTTGGGCTTGCTTTGCATTCGAATCTTGAATTCCGGGTGAAGAAGCAACCAAAGTTAATAAGCTAGCGACTCTAGAGTAATAGCCGAACAACTATATGATGATGGCCGGCAAGCGCCCATAGGAAAAAAGAGGAGAGGGGGGTTTCGGGGGGAGAGGAGGCTCTTTATACACAACTTGCGAAAAGGGTAATGCGGGGTTTGCGTTGGCTTGCTTGCACGTGCCCATCATTGATTCGCTTCTTTCGAAGAAAATAGGTATCAAGTATTTCCGGCGGTCCGGGCATACCGGGATGTTTGAACCCGAGCTCGAAACTGTGGTGTAAGCTGGGTAAACAAGTTCGGGGCTCTTGCGCCCTGGTGCCTGGTGCCTGGTGCCTGGTGCCTGGTGCCTGGTGCCTGGTGCTTGGTGACCATCTTTTGCGACTAATTGACGGGGAATATTGCAATCTTCAATGTACCCTTAACTAGGGTGTCGAATAAGACGGGAACACACATACCTAGCTTGTTTTATACAATAAATAGGTGGATATCGAGTCTATGTACTTGTAATCAAGTGAGATACGGCAGCACAAGAATCCTTCCAAAAGAATGACAGACATTGTCTCATATGATGTAAGACGGTTGAAAAGAGGGGCAATGATAAGATAGGTACACTGAAGTAAGCTCTCTCGCGATATCGCTCACGATGGACCCTCTTTTCCCAACCTTTCTCGTCAGAGTCTCTCTCTCTTTTTGAGAAAGCTTCTATCCACCATCCTAGAGGATGCCTTCATAGGCTTTTATAGATCATCACCACCTCGGGGGAATGCATCATGTGTTCCGACGCGCCTGTTGCTCCTCCTTCACACCTCTGCATATTTTAATTAGAGTGAATACGTTCAATTGCCGCACAATGGCAACCCAAACGGGCCGCACCTATAATGTAAAAACTTGGTTATTTCAACTCTGGCAATATAATATGGCACTGACACCTAATTTCTTTCACACTTGCTAGGATGCCATCGACGCTCTCAATTCCCTTCAGACACCGTTCGCCATCATAGAAGCCCGCCGGAAGGCCGGCATCCGCCCCGATGCCACCTCCATCGCCGAGATGCGCGTCTATCTGCAACGCATCGGGTATACGTTGAGGGACCTAGATCGCCTGAATGTCTTGCACGTGGCCGGTACCAAGGGGAAGGGCAGCACATGTGCATTCGCCGCCTCCATCCTCGCCCACTACCAACGGGCACACGGCATACCACACAAGATCGGCCTCTTTACCAGCCCACATCTGATCGCCGTCCGAGAGCGCATTCGCGTCGATGGCGCACCCGTAAGCGAAGAGCTCTTCGCCCGATACTTCTTCGAGGTGTGGGACCGGTTGGGTGACGCAGAGAAGCGCGAAGGCCCCATGGTGCTAGATGAGCGGCTCGGCGTCCCTTCGCCTCCACGACCCATCTACTCTCGCTACCTGACGCTCATGAGCTACCATGTATTCTTGCAAGAGGGCGTAGATGCTGCAGTATACGAAACGGGAATTGGAGGCGAGTACGATGCGACGAATATTGTTGAACGACCCTTGGCGAGCGGTATCAGCACCCTCGGAATCGATCATGTATTTGCCCTCGGAGGCACGGTGGAGAAGATTGCCTGGCACAAGGCGGGAATCATAAAGCCGGGAAGCGCCGCCTTCACGATTGAACAGGTCCCTGGGGCTGCTCAGGTGTTACAGGAGAGGGCCAAGACCAAAGACGTGCCGCTGAAGGTGTTAGACATTGACCCTCGGCTCAGGGGCGTCAACATCCGACCAGATGCGCTGTTTCAGAAGAAGAACGCGAGTCTGGGAATCGCATTGGCCGAGACTGCGCTACAGAAGCTTGATCCTAGTTTCAAGCCTGATGCCTCCACCCTGCCCAAGACGTTTATCGACGGCTTGGAGCAGGTCGTATGGCGCGGTCGCTGCGAGGTGAAAAATGAATGGCCAATTGTTTGGCATATAGATGGAGCACACACCGTCGATAGTCTCAAAATGGCGACAAGGTGGTTCGCCGGCGAGTGCGCCACGAAATCCGGACCAAAGGCCCTGATCTTCAACCAGCAGGGTCGCGAGGAGGCTGTACAGTTCCTTGAGGGCATGATAACGGCCCTGAAGATCCATGGCCAAGGAGCTAATGACGTCTTTGAGCACGTTATATTCTGCACAAACGTCACGCATGCCGAGACGGGCTACAAACGCGACTTTGTCAACCACCAGTACGATCCCGAAGCTATCAAGGCTCTCACGGCACAACGTGGATTCGCAGATAAATGGGCCGCCCTTGACCCAACAGCTAAGATTGCCGTCGTGCCAACGATCGAGGATGCTATTAACAATGTGCGTGGCCTTGGGTCATCGGTGAGCGAGGGACAGACGGTACAGGCCCTCATCACTGGAAGTCTGCATCTTGTTGGAGGAGCATTGGCTATACTAGAGGGTGCAGATGCGCTATGATATGGCAACATATGTAACTGAACACATACTCGTAAGAGCGTAACGTTCGTCTATGTATGATGGGGTGGGTAGGTAAATACCTTTAAAGATGGGCTGAGTTCGTGCTTTCAACTAGGGAGTCAGATGGTTAGAGGTAGACAGATAGATACCCTACGAAGATCGGTATCGGTTCAACCCCGACCGTTTTACTGCTACTTATATTTCACTGCTGCAATGATAGGGCTTAGGACTAGAACGCACAATACGCAACTGAAAGACTGTTGTCATCTTGCAAGCACTAGTTTAATATCAATGAGCATTGCGTGGGAGGACAAATAAGCACCTACCGGTACTATAGGTAATTTTACTCTTTGGTAAGTTTGGTCTAGGTATTCATTTCCAGGTAGCCTTTTATAGGGTAGATAGACACCGTCGAGCGATTCATACCATATTGCGATTCTGTGCTTCTCAGCTACAATTACTCTCTTAATACCACGTATGTTTCAGTTTCCTCATGAATTCTTCATTTCTCTGCGCCCTCAACGTTGTCCTTGCACGTTGAGTTGTGTTTTCTCCGTTGCTCTAAAAGCCTGGCCGGCGGCTGCCCTCAGCTGCTGCTGGGTCTACAATCGTCACCTTGATAAGTGTCGCGATTGAGGATACGCCGTTCGGTGAGCGTATCTTAATCTTCAATGCAGGCATTTCATTCTTTATGGTGAACGAATAAATTTGTCTACTAGAACAAAGCTCATGTTTCTCGTCCTAAATGCTGTAACTCTGAGATGACTCGTTGCTGAAGACCAACTGTGGCCTGCCAATGAGCTTCAGAGGTAGTTGATGAGCTCATGGCCACTTTCATCCGTCACACTCGAAGCTTATCATATCTTAGCTACTGCGTAAGAACAGAACCGTTCCGCCCAACCAACAATAAACACCATCCTATCTTTGTTAGTTGCTTGAAGCCGAACTTACGGCACTCATCAACCGTGACCATGGCTCGCTCATACGAATCCGCGCTCTCGTATCTCGCGGCACTGCAGTCCAACCGCGCCATCACATCTCTCTTTAGTTCTCCTCCTGTTCCCTTACCGGCCAACACCTCAACCCCCCCCAAACAAGATCTGAACGCCCTAGCGATACCGGAGATGCTGGCCTGGCTGCAGCGCGCGGGACTATCCCAAGACGACCTCGCGGCCAAGCTCCGCTGCATCCACGTGGCAGGCACCAAGGGCAAAGGCTCTGTATGCGCGTATCTTACCGCGCTCCTCGCGCGAGGCGACGAGGAGACCCGGGCTGTCGCGGGCAAGGTGGGCACGTACACCTCGCCGCACCTCGTGTCGGTGCGCGAGCGCATCGCCATCGACGGCACCCCGATCTCGCGGGACCTATTCGCACGGTACTTCTTCGAGGTCTGGGATGCTTGTACCGAGGCGGCGCGGGCGGAACTTGTTGCCCGACGGGCTACCGTTAACGCCCAAAAGCAAGACGGAGAAGTAGGAAAAGAAGAGGAGATATCGGAAGAGGACCTCCAGGGCCCCGCTACCAAACCCTTCTACTTCCGCTTCCTGACCATCGTGGCGCTGCGCGCATTCCTAGGCGAGGGCGTGCGCAGCGCCGTCATCGAGTGCGGTATTGGTGGTGAGTACGACTCCACGAATATTCTGCCTCCCGCATCAGTAACAGCGTCTGTTGTGGCGCAGTTGGGCATCGATCATGTGGGTATGCTGGGCGGCACGCTGCCGGAAATTGCGTGGCATAAGGCAGGCGTGTGCAAGCCTGGCCGAAAATGCTTTACCAGGCGTCTCGAGGGAAAGCAGGGCACAGAGACCGGTAGAGCGGCAGAGAAGACCATGCAGGTATTGCGACAACGAGCCCTTGAGAAGGGCGCTACGCTCGTTGAAGTCGAAGATGCAGACGTCGAGAGATGGGGCGGTGTCAAGGCTAATGAAAAGGGGGCAGGAAGTCTTGAGGGCGACTTTCAGAAATACAACCAAGCGGTCGCTGTATGTGCCGCACGAGAGCATTTACGTGTCCTAGCAGGCGAGTCTTTAGAGGGGAATAAAGGAGGACAAACAACAAATCTAGACATAAATGAGAAGCTAGAAGACATCCCGCCATCATTCACTTCGGCGCTACAGTATGCGCGGCTAAGGGGTCGCTGCGAGACGCGCGAGGATGAGCATGCGCCCATCACTTGGCTTATCGACGGCGCGCACACGGCCGAGAGCTTGACGGAGGTTGCGCGGTGGTTTACTGGCAAAATATTTCAGGGTACACCGAGAGCGAACACGGTACTACTATTTAATCAGCAAGATCGGGATGCCGCAAAACTCGTTGGCGGCCTACTCGAAGACATTGCGTCAAGTTCCCAAAATCAGGAAGAAAGACTAGTATTCACACACGCCGTCTTCGCGCGAAATGACCTGCAGCCGCGCGTCATGTCAGGCGAAGAACCCGAGCTGGAGCGCGACCTCTCCGTCCAACGGGCAGCGGCCTTGGGCCTGCGTGCCGTATCACCGGAAACGTCGACGAGCGTTTTGGATAACATCGCGGATACCGTGGCTGAAGTCCGGGCACTGGCGAACCGCAACAACAACAGCAACAACAAAAACACTGGCGAAAGAACAGCAGTCCTTGTCACGGGCTCCTTGCATCTCGTAGGAGCTTTACTGCGGACGCTGGAGCCGGATACGGAGGATTGAAGTATATATCCCTAGAAATATTGTCGTGTTGAAAAGGAAAGGTATAGAGAGATAGCATTTGATTTCAACCCATATATCCATGTCGGGAACAAGCTTCAACATACTCCCTAGCCACTACATACTGTCATTGGAATTGATCCTACTATTGCGTAGTTTACTCTACCTTGCTGCCTCTTCCGATACCTTAAATTAGCTCGCAATTCTGCATGCCCTCTCTGTGCTACCGTCCGTAACCTCCGTCGCGAGGCTGCCCTCTTCATACATGTGCCTGAAATTGGAACAGTAGTTGGAAATGCAATTATATGAGCCACGGTATGGTTGGCTGTGGGTTCACTTCCTAGAGACCTCGCAGAGGCCTCTATTCCAATATCTTACCTCTCTCAAGCTTTGGTTAAATCTCTATTCATATTATGTACCGGAGCTCAGTTACAACTATATATCATCGGCATGGAGGGTAATCCGTCATCCACAACTGCCAGCGTTACTGGCACCTTGACCTTCATCGCCGCTATCGCCGCCTTTCTATACGGCTGATACCAGACGTTGATGGACAGTGGGAGATACAGATTATTTAGACCTCTGTAATAAAGAGCAATAAGAAACCATACAGGCAGTGGCATCTGGTCCCGGCGATACTGACGTGGCCGATCAAAAGCAAGACTTAGCGAGGCAGCTGTTATCCGTTGAGAAGCAGATTCTATACTTGCTGGCCAAAGTTCGGGGGATTGACTGGCCGTATGAATATGATCCTCTCTAGGGGTCATTGGAACCTGAGTTGTCTACGGCTCGGCACAACCCCCCGCAAGACGGTCAAGACCATCATACCGGGTAAGATGTGCTCAACTTTCCCGACCCAACCACGCAAAGCCGGGAGCTACGTCTGGAGCTAGCTAGCTCATATACTTCACGCTCTAAATAAGTCAGTCACCGGCAGAGCTATATACCACAGCATATTAGCTATCAAAGTTCTCAGAAAGACGGATCTTTTAGCAGATTCGCTAGCTCGATCAAACGAGAAGATCTTATAGGTTCTACAAAAGCTACAACAGCAATTAGACGAGCGATCCGCAACCAGATCAGAGGGTTCGCCGCTCATGACAATGGCCGGATGATCAGCACCTTGTTCTGAAGGCTTGAATCACGGCTTCAAAACAGATGCTAAACTAAGCGAGGATAAGCTAGAGCATAATAAATATCTTCTGGCCTAGGTCTGTATGTTGCAAGAGCCACAAGCATAGCAAGTGCTAGTATTAACAAGTCGCAAGGTCTATTTTGCTATCTCATACATAGGCCCATTGGCTTCACGGTCTGTTATTCTCTAGAGACAATAGGGTAGGAGGACAGATAGATAGAATGTACAGAGGACACAAAAGGAAACAAAACCGATGCTATCCCTCCCCCAAATATGGCTCTATGCGTCTATATTCTTTGATGAAATTACTCCACCTGCAAGCTCTGTAACCGAGCTTCTGTGGCAATGACCTGTTTTTCGTATTATTAGTTCACAGTTGCCGTAGAAGGGAGTTGACCTGAGACTTACCTCGAGCGCTTGCTGAACTTCCAACACTTTCCGGACTTCGCTCAGCCAATCTCGGCTGAGCGTCTTGGCCCAGCCTTGCAGGCCGTTCATCTCTCGTGCCGCAGCATCCAAATTACCCTCTTCTAGGTAGGTTTGTGTACGGGTCAGGATACTCTCGACGTCATCGCCAGCTGCTAGGCCCTGCTTTTTGAACATAACCTTGCTTAGCACCCAACTCGAGGCATGGCTGGCAACCCCAGCATCTTCGGGGAGAAGAGACGCTTTCCGAACTTCGGAGGCTACTCGGCGGAAACGGTCGATTAGTTGCGATGGGGTGGCGATGCCGCGCTGATAGGCCGAGGGGTTGATCGAGCCAATGGCCGCATTGACCACAGGGTCCTCGGCAGCGATCTCCTTGAGAGCGACCAGTTCGCGAACAAACGGTCGTGAGTGCTCAGAATCCTCGAGGCTGGCACGCACAGCTTTAACAGCAACATGGAGTTGTTGAGTCCGCAGGTTCGTGTCAACAACGTCGTTCCATCCCGTAGTAAGCTGCTCAAGCTCTTTCACAGCGGAACTCAGTTTTTCTAGCTTGCCAAGTCGGCCATTGCGCTCCACCTCAACCTGGCCCTGGACGTCTTGTAGGAGCTGGCGCTTGAGTTCTACTGCCTGTTCTAGAAGCTGATTCTTCAATTTCTCCTCGCTCACGCGTTTTTGCTGTTCAATCTCGGTCTTCAGCCTGGAGTCGTAGGTGGTCTGGATGCGTTCCATCTCCTTCTCGAATTCAGTTCTCCATTGGCTCTCTTGCGTTGCCATGACCTTCTCGACGCGGCTGACCAATTCGTTCGCCGCTGCCTCAAACTCCTTGACCTTCGACTCGACCTGGGCAGCAGCATCCTTTTCGATCCTAGCCTTGATGTCGCGAATCTGGGAGCCTACACGGTTGAGCTTACTCTTCGCCTTGTAGATGGTAGAGGAGAAGCGTTCGTCGGCATTGTCCGCGTTAACAACCGCGATGATGTCGTTGAGCATCTTGACTAGTTCTTGGACTACTGGCTCATCAGCATCCTTTAGCTTGAGAGACTCGATAGGAGCTGGAGGTGGAAACCGAGAAGGCTCGTCAACCTCGGGTGCCTTGAAATCGGACTTGCTATTCTCGGTCTTAGGGTTCTTCGTTGCGGCAGTAGTCTGAGGTACCGACTCGGTAGCTGATGGTGCAGCAGACTTCTGCTCGGTTTTGGGGGGGTCGGAGGCCGGCTTTGCCTCGGCTGCAGGAGCAGGTTTATTCTCAGCAGCGGCCTTCTTGCTAGCGACGATGTCACTCATCGCGCTTGACTGGCGGCCTGCCGGCTCACCACTGTCGGCTACTCGCCATGAGGCACCGCTCTGTGGGGCAATCTTAACTTGAGCACCCGTGTCTTTGCTTCGTATACCGCTGCCAAGAGTGTGCGGGTATCGCTTTCGGAAATCAAGCTCTTCAAAGTACAGCACAGCCTGCTCGCCAAACGGTATATACTCGGTGAAGAAGTCATGGAAGTTGTCGTTGATACGCGAGTACCATACACCACCACCGAAGGTTATAGCACCAAGAAGAGTCAAGGTGAGTACATAGTTGCGGAGCCGGCGGAAGAATCCCTTCTTCTTGATGGTCGTTGGGGGTGGAGGGAGTTTCTTCGTTGTCGGTAACACGGCCTCGGGAGCTGGGGGCGTTAGGGGTGGCGTTGGAGCAATGTCTTTCGCATCGATTGTTGGGGAAGCAATATTAGCATCTACTATGGGCACAGATGGGTCACTCGAGGCGGCGGTGTTTGTCTCCGTCGCAGGTAGCTTCGGCGGTCTTGAGTCATCAATTGAAGGCTTCTTCTCATTGGCAAAGCATCTCTGTGCATGGAACTAAGTCAGACTTGTTTTTATCGGTGATTGTCAAAACAAAACGTACTCTTGTGGTTGCGCCAGTAGGTCTAGCAATCGCGGGCTGCCATTGACGGGCGGCAGCAGCACCAATGGGCCTGCTGCCTACAGCCCGGACAGATCGCAACGAGTTCCGCAACATGAGGGCATCGAACGGCCGTCAGGAATTACGAAGAGGACGGAGGTAGGGTGGTTGTTTGAGGTGCGAGGTTATGAGATTATGGGGACTTGGAGACTTCCAAGTTTGGAGGCGTAAAAACCTCGGACGCTTTTCTGAGCTTTGATCCGGGTCTAATCCATCAGCCAAGCCAACCAACCAACCCAGCGCTGGCCAGTAACCAGGTGCACTAGGTAGGTAGCCAGGGCGGCGCTGACGGCACCTGTGGATCCATTGAAGCCCCGAGCTGCCTACATGTACCTACAGGTCAGCAGGATGGTAAAAGCTAGCGTCGCGCTAGTAGATCAGTTAAACCTAAGAGAGTAAATAATAAGCTAATCTGTACTTTTGCACTTAATTTGTATGTGAATATATAACTACATATGTTGTTATACCCTTTTGTTTACATGATCGCGAGAGCTTTAATACTGCTTTAAATATTAACTCTTTTTTTAGTATTTGCTTTATAATTTAGCAACTTTTAATATTTTTACATACTTTATTAAAGCTGTTTTTTTAAGCTTTTTTTAAAGCATTTTAGCCCTGAATAGTACTTTAGTTATAGATTTAGAAAACGCAGTAATTTAAGTATAACAAACACGCTTTATAAATATTTTACTCTTATTATAAAATAAAAACTTGAATAGAGTGCTTTTATTACAGCTAGAAATACCTTAAAAACTACTTAAAACTTTTTAATAGCTTTAAACGTACTATTACTACAAACTATGTAAAGATCTACGATACCAGCTACTAGACTTATTAAAAAACAAAAAGCTTGAAATTTGCTTTACGAAAAAGTATTTCCCTAACTTAATATACTTTTAACTAGCTATAAAAACGAACTTTTTGCACGCTTAAGTTTAAAAAGCCCTTTATAGATTTTTTATACTTAAAAAAAAGGGCTTTAAAAGTATTAAGCTATTAAATAAAAATTAACAGCAGGCTTTTATACGGTTTTATAGGCTAATAATAAGTACTATAAAATCTTTTAATGAAACTTTTGTTTTTTTATTCTAAAAATAGCTAGCTTTAACGAAATTGTTATAAGCTGTACACTACGTGATCTAAGCTTTAAAAGACGAAAATAAAGTTGTTTAAAGCTTGATTTAACCGTTAAAAACTATTAATTATAAAATAAACGCGTGAAGCAGTAGCTAAAGACCTAGCTAACGCTTAAAGCTTAAATAGCTACTAGCTTTATATTTTCTAATAAAACGTACGTTATTATAAAGCTTATTTATAAACGCTAGGTTATTATATATAACTACGAAGACTTTATAACTTTTAAATTGTTTTATAAACAAGATTTTAGCGGCTGGATGTTTTAAAGCTAGATTTAAAGCATTTATAAAAAGTTTTACTATATATAGCTTAAAAGCGAAAACAGTATTAATAGTTAAAAGTATTTTAAACGTATACTTTTTTTAATTAAATAATTTTAATAAAAATTAAACTATTAAGCTATTTTTTAACATAATAAATCTAGAGTTTATATTATAGCGTTAACTAAAAAAACTTTTTAAGAACTAAATATACGTATTTTACAGTAGCTTTATTATAGCCCTAATCTAAACCTTATAAAGAACGTATAGGCTTAAATAAAGAACTAGCTTAAATCTACGTTTAATATTTAAAAGTTAAGCGAAAGTAACTTTTACTACGTTATATACAGGGCTTAAAAGGAAGTACTAAAGGATTTTTTACGAATGCTAGCTGTGTTTATATATAAACAGCTTATTAACTTACGTGATTTTAGTAGATTTTAATAACTACATTAATATATACAGCTTATTAAGAGTAGTAGGCGTGAAAGCAGAATAGAAGTTAAATTAACAGTATTAAAAAAAGCGATTAATTATTTAAAAGTAACTTTACATACTATTTTGTATATGAAAGTACGGATTAACTGCTGACTTACTCTCTTAAGTTTAACTGATCTACTAGCGTAACGCTAGCTTTTACCATCCTGCTGACCTGTAGGTATCTGCCAGAACTGCCCTAGCAAGTGGACAGAGTAATTGAGGCACCTCCTGCTACCTAGGTAGCAACTATTAACTCCCTATTCAACACTGAATAACCCATCTCTAGGCCATGAAAAAGAAAATCTTACGAACTTTTAATAAGTAAAATCCATATATATATATAACTTAGAGAAAAATTTCTATCAAGTTAAATATTGTGCATGTTTATTCATGAATTTGAGTATAGGTAGATAGAGGTGCGCGCGCTTTATGGCTGGGTGCCTCACTCATTCTGTCCCCTGCTTGCCTCGTCTTGCTTTGGCTTACGTATGTTGTCATTTACGTTTTATGACTTTGGAGCCTGTACGCAGTTTCGTGGCTACCATAGAGGCATGTCAGTTTAAACACGACATATTAGATTAGTTCCGCGGGAAACAATTACTGCTTTATCATATTACAACTTGTACTTGACAACTATGCAGTAGTCTGTGATCTCGTGTTCTCTGCCTGGTCATCTGGTCACCTCTCCGACATAACGACCACATGCGACCGAGGCCCTACTTTAGAATCTCATCAAAGAAACTCAAGTATTAAAAAAGCGTAATGCCGTCCTACCGAGAAAATCCCCAATTGAATGAATATACACCAGATTTGTAATCACTCTCTCGTGCTCCTCCGCTGAAATACCACTCCCGGCTCGTGCATGCACGCAACTCATGCCTCGGTGGTTCATAGGATGCGTATTCTTGCAGCTACTGTTGTTGAAGTTTCCCCTGCTCTGATACGACGCGGAGCCAAATAAATCGGCAGGCAATACATGAGGTGTACGCCGTACTAGTAGCATAAATACGAAGATGGGGGAACCTTTACCATTTTATCGTCATTAAGGTCCAAAATGTTGCACGCTTACCAGGAAACGCTTCTAACAGCTGCAAGCCCCCGCTGACTGTGTGTCTCTACCCTCTGTTGGCCCAAGGCTGACGCCACCAGGTCGCTGGCCAGGCCTGGTGTGACGAGGACCAACCTGATCGAGAGGCAGCTTCCTCGCAATAGCAGTGAACAGGTCTTGTACGTTCTCCGCCGTCTTGGCAGAGGTTTCGAAAAACAATAGGCCAGCTTCGTTGGCATAGGCTTCTGCTTCCGCCGTCGGGACCGCGCGCTTGTCTGGTTGTTCATTGACCAAATCCAACTTGTTTCCAGCGAGTGCAATGATGATGTTTTCATTCGCTTGCCGTTGTAGTTCCTTCACCCACGCCTTCGCCTTGTCGAGTGATGCCTGTAACCACTAGGGTCAGTAAATCCATGACGCTCGACTGTATTGTGCAGTACGTACGGATTGGGTGATATCGTAGACAACTACGGCACAGTTGGCATTTCGGTAGTACATAGGAGCCAACGACTTATATCTCTCTTGACCGGCGGTATCCCAGATTTCAAACTTGACCGTGGTGTTTTCGTCGAGGGATATAGTTTGTGTGAGAAAAGCGGCGCCGATTGTCGATTCTCTGTACGAATCAAATTGATCCTAGAGGAGCATAAGCAACCGGATGTTATAACATTACATCTAAGATATGATTGTGATGTACCTTAACGAATCGTAGAACTATCGAACTCTGGCTAAGTTAGCTTCGTCGGTGTTTTCGGTTCGCATCGGAATTGCTTCTAATTACCTTTCCTACAGCAGACTCTCCTGGGCGTGCGTCAGTGTTGATCAACTAGAAGGGTAGCGGAGTAGATAAGCGTACCCAATAAAACCAACTTGAATTGTGCAAAGCGAGTGTTCATGCCGCGGCCTGCAGCAGGCCCTGCCCTAGAAGCCATAGTAGGTGAGAATGTCTGTAGTGCGGATAGCCGACGAGGGCAAAAGGTGCCTGTTGCGGTTGTTACGGATCAAGACAAAGGAGGCCGATGGGGGGCACGGCGTATCTTATCGGAAAGGAGCTTGGTAGATACGTCGGTAAGGTAGAGAACGGACGCAAAGAGCCGGCTGTAGAGGGATGAGGGGACGAGGTGACGGGGCGAAGTAGTCGGACGTAGATGGTGTGTCGTTGCAGTGGAAGCGAAATGGTGATGATGAAGAAATGTCGGGGTGCCAGGCTTTGGTCACTGCAGGTGCCTGGACATTTGATGAATGAATGAACAAAGTGACTTGGAAGCTTGTCAAGTGCGAGCTGAGCGTGAGTGGCTGAGCAAGTCTAGTCGGGGCCTTTAGCACGTCCACATCTAAGGCAGCGACATAATTCGGGTCTCTTCAGTGGTTACCTAGGTACCTACAGCAGTATTATAGCTGCTGAATGACCTGAATGACCCGTTTGAGAGGTCAGGTGGTAGCCAAAGTACGAATACGCTGTATACCGTATAATAAACCATAACTACACATTTGCACTGTACAAAGAGGGCCTGCTTACGTAGCCTACGTAAGTACTACCTAGGTATGTATACATACATGTAGACAAATTATATACTGTCTATAAGCATATGTATGATGACAGGGCACTTTCCCATACGTAGTACACATGCACACATTTCAGCATCTCGATTCAACACTGTCCACAATCGCCTGATCCAGGTAGTTTCAAGACGTGACGACTCGAGCGCTACAAGTGCCTTCGAACGCTACTATCTCCCAGGCTTCACGGCCAGAGAAAGCCTGATTGTACCCGGCTCCAACCCATTTCGAGCCCGTCCTATGAAACTATGAATGTGTGCCAAATCGTGCAATCTGCTGGCCCATCATGACACTTCCGTACAGGGACATTAATGTCCATGTTTCTGCCGATTCCTACACCTTCACCTCGCCCTCTTCGCCCAACGCTCCAGTTCTGGCCATTGACCGGCCAACAGGCGATGTCCGCCTGAGCGAAACCGCATCTGTTAATAACAAGCGTGTCGCTCGTGTTTCTAGTATAGCTGGTATCTTGGGTGTCATTCGACTCAGGTTAGGTAGGGATTCTTCCTCCCCGAAAACAACTTGACAGTCATGACTGATTAGCCCGAGATAGACAAGTATGTCATCGTCATCACGAAGGCCCAACCCGTGGGCCGCCTCAAGGGGCATATGGTGTACAAGGTTATATCGACAGACTTCTTACCCATGCGGGAACGCCAGATTCGCGACCCCGATGAGGACCAGTTCCTCTACCTCCTGAAAACCTTCATCATGACCGGTCCCATGTATTTCTCCTATTCGCTCGATCTCACCAGCAGCTTTCAGAGGCAGGCTTCTGCCGACAATTCTACCCCTCTCTGGATGCGCGCCGACGATCGCTTCTTCTGGAACAGGTTCGTTCAGACCGATTTGATTGACTTCAGAAAGGTGGGAAGCCGATCGCAACAGGGTCCGCAGCCAGGCGCTGACCCTTTCATCCTGCCATTGATCTGGGGCACACTCGAAATACGGCCGACCAAGTTTAAGGGCACACCTCTAACCATCGTTCTTATCACTCGAAAGTCAAGATATCGGGCTGGAACCAGATATTTCACAAGAGGCGTTGACGAGGAAGGGCATGCTGCCAACTACAACGAAACGGAGCAAGTTGTAGTTTTGAACGACACTGGCGGTGCCCTGGGAGGATACGCAGGAAGCACGGATATGCAAAGTGGCAAGTTCGGGGCTTCTAGTGGACAGGAGATGCAGATCATGTCTTATGTTCAGACTCGAGGAAGTGTGCCGGTGTATTGGGCTGAGATCAACGCTCTCAAGTACACCCCAAAACTTCAGGTTCGTGGAATCGAAACGGCCTTCTCTGCCGCCAAGAAACACTTCGACGAGCAGATCCGCATATACGGTGACAATTACCTCGTCAACCTAGTCAACCAGAAAGGCCGTGAGAAGCGCGTAAAGGAGGCCTACGAACAAATGGTGGAATTGCTACTGAGCTCAAAAACGGAAGAGGTCAATACAGACCTTATTACCGACGAGAAGTTTCATGTTATCGAGCCGAATACTGTCAAGCAGGAATTTGACCGCTTACACTACGTCTACTTTGACTTCCACCATGAGACCAAAGGGCTTCAAATGCATCGCGCGATGATGCTTGTCGACAAGTTGCACGATGCTTTAATAGCGCAGCAGTATTTCCGAGGCGTCGATATGCCTGCAAACGGTGGACTAGAGACGAGGAACTTTCAGACTAGCGTGGTACGGACAAACTGCATGGATTCACTTGATCGTACAAATGTGGTTCAAAGCATGCTGGCTAGGTGGACTTTGGATCGCATCTTCGTCGACTTGGGTCTACTTTCACGAGGCGAGACTTTTGCTACGGCGGATCCAGCCTTCGAGTTCCTCTTCCGCAACCTATGGGCAGATAATGCCGATACAGTATCCAAAGCATATGCCGGCACTGGAGCTATGAAAACGGACCTTACACGCTTAGGCAAGCGCACCAAGCAAGGCACTTTCCAGGACGGCAAGATTGCCGTGAGTCGATACTATCTGAACAACTTCAGAGATGGGCCCCGGCAAGACGCTTATGATCTGTTCCTCGGCGCTTACGAGCCCACCACGGCCAATATCGGCTCATCGCTCATATTCGCCGATCGCAGACCGATCCTTATCCAGAGTATCCCTTATATCCTGGCATTCAGCATATTCTTCGTCTTTTTAGGTTTATTTACCAAGCGCTTGCCAGATTCCGCTGTGCTACCTATGCGTCTGTTCATCCTGTTCTGGCTGATAGTGGCCGGTTGGTGTCTAAATTTTATCCTTCAGAACGGCATGCTATTTGTAAGTACCTAACTCACCATTACATTTGAGAGACAAAAACGGCTTTACTAATACCGGCCCTAGGTCAACTGGCCGAAGCTGAACCCACGACCATGGGCTACAGAAGGCTACCAGGAGACGATTGGAAAGATTAGGAAAGGCAAGGTGATCGGCTCTTTTGTTGCGAGACACGAGCGCGGACTGAGCACAGCGAGGTACCTCAACGCGGAAGAGGGGAAGAAGAGGATCGAGTAGCCTGCTGGGTTAGGCGCTTTCTATTTGACGAACACTACGGAGCATAGGCGCATGTGTCCTTGTTTCCTGTTGAGCCAGCGCTTAATTCTTGGGCGTCTCTAGGAAACAAAACCTACACCTAGTATGTACATGAAGTGTAGTAGAGATAGATTATTTAGGTATTATAATAACCTAGGTTTGTAATGAAAGCTAATCATCTTCGCAACGCCAGCTCGTCGCCAGCGATATTGAAGGCTGTGTGGCAATTGATCTACAACCAACCGATTCCTCCGACATGTAAAGATGATTGATTACTATGAGCATGATAGATGTGTTCAATGATGAGCCGTCTATCCATACATTAATATCCGCCATGGGAGGAAATTTGTTGGACAGTTAAAAGGGAAGCGAGGAAAGAACAAGAAAATAGGAATTTCTAGATAGATCCTCTGTCTGATCGTCTTTGTAGTCCGTATAGGACATGAGTGAATTAAAAATAACAAAGTTTCTCAGACATAAAATGCAAAAAGAAGTATTAAGTGCTCTCTCGAACGGGGAATCGAACCCCGGCCACCTGCGGCTTGTCTAAGGATGACAAGCAGGTATCCTAACCACTAGACCATTCAAGATTCGATATGTCACTTGATGGAGTATAAGCGACTAATTTAGTTTTATATTGCCATAAAGCTGACCTAGTTACGAGTGGTCCAGTTTCTGGTTTGAAGTGAGTTGCATACCAACCTAGCTAACCTCCTACACTGCTTCTCACGTATCCAGCCTTGCTCACACTGTATTTTGTGAATAGCAATACCGGTAGCAATCCATTCACCCAGAGCAATTTTTTACTGCCTTTTAACCAAGTTTTTTAGCGTGGTCGAATAGAACAGTATGAAGACTATGAAAAGTACGGCACATATCTACTATTCACTATCACCAGGACTCTGCTCTATCAAATCCGGCTCTATTGAACTCTCTGACCTTGGTTCTTTCTTGATTTGAACAGGGCTGCCAACGTCGCCGTATAGGCTATCAATGAAGGCTAGGTGGGCGCAGCTGTTGCACGTTCCGCGGATCCCATCAGCGTCAGCTTGAATATTGTCCCAATGGAAATCCTCTGTGCTCCAACCTTCGATTCCACACCCGCTGCATTTTTTGGGGTCTGTGTAGGGGGAATACTCGCTCTTGACGATGGCCTTGTGTAAATCAATGAGGCAGTGTTTCTAATACCTGCTCCTTCTCTTCGCGCATTTAATAAAGGTCCGGTCCATCAACGGCCAAAAGTGGCACTTTTCGAGAAAACCGCTGAACACTCGGACCGTCTCAGTAACCTCGAGGTCGTAAGCCGTGTAGACGCTAGCCATTAGTCCTTGGAGATCTCTCTCGGTCATCTGCTCGTGCTTATCGGCGGCCTCATGAAACACCTTCTGAGCCCATATTGCCTTGGTACTTAAGCGTTCTTCCAGGTCTTTCAGTAATTTGCGGTTTAAGTCGTAAACCTCGTAGCGTATAGCCACCTCGATCAGACGTGCATATGCGTCATATGCTGTCACCTCATTTGCGAAAACGCTCTCGACGAAGGCTAATAAACAGAGATAAGCTCCCTGTGCATACATTGCAGCTGACAGCGATAGAGCCTACTTTCAGTATACATCCAGCGGAACATCCAATCAAGAGCATCAGGGTCTTCGGGGTCTTCGTTGTGGTCTTCGTCTGATAGAGCCAGTTCACGGAGTCTAGGCTGCCTCTGCAAGCACACGTTAGATTTGATAAAGAATGATACAGGTAAGGGGCATCAACGGCGCTCGCCACGTTCAGATAATCAGATAGTGTATCTGCAAATACCACTGGTTGCGAAGGAGACTTAAAGTGTAATTGAGTTTTCAAGAAAACTTACCTCAAGATCCTTGAACCATTCGAAGCGACATAGGATATACTTGTGCAGCTTCCACTATCGACTGCGGCTTTTGATCGTTATATCTGAGTACGTGCCCGTCACGAACAGCCTTGACCGCGTCAATATAAGCGACTGAAATCGACTAATATCGTTCAAAGAAGGATGGGAAACTACGTACCATTCGGCATATTCACGATCCCGACAAGCCAGATAGCGATCCATCTTAAGAAGAATAAACGAGAAGCGTGACTACTTACACACGAGGTCTGGGAACTGTTATGAAGGTAACTAGAATGCTCGATAATAATCTTACGATATCTGCCATGGAATGTTGATACACCAGAGTACTACTACTCGATGGGAGCGGGGTGAAGTCTGGATCTTCGAAATGGTGAATCAATCGATAACCACTTCTGGTGTCACTACAGAGAAGGAAGGAAGTGAGGCCTGCAACTCCTTTCTTCCATGATTTGACTGTATGAGCAGACAGTACGACGAGAGTTACATGCCTAGAGCAACTAGGCCGTAGTTTCTTAGATAAACCAATCCTACCTTCCTCAACAAACACTTCGAAAAGGAACCAGTCACCATGTGGCCACTTATATTTCCCATGTCGGCTTGCTATATGTAGCCTAGAGACGGCGCTATACATACCTAGGCAGGTACTTAGGTAGCCAAGAGAGGACCTCATTCTCACATGCCACCCGCAGCCAGTAAGAGGAGACCGCCCGTGCAGCAACTCGCGACCCTGGAATTGGACCATTGATCACTGCCCTTCTTAACTCACCATGTGCAGCTAGCTTGCATTTGACGAATATTAGAATGATAGTAAACACTCAACTTATCACTTGCGCTCAGCTGGGTATACCCAACGAGCCCATATCGCTATCGTTGTCCAGATGATCAACCGGCCCCTAGACAGCAGCTTACAGCCACAATTTGTATGTTGCCAACAAGGGCTATTTTGTGTTTCCTTGCGCAACAACAACATCATTACCTAGCCTTATACCAGCAACCGTCTTGACATTGAGAAGCGATGAGCAACACCGCATTTAGTTACCCATTAGTTACTTAGAAAATGACGAAGCAGTAAAAAGGAGATGAATACATAAAATTGCGCCATTCACTTTTGATTGTCTGTCTCGGGTACTATTGTGAAACGTTGGTATGCTGACCAGACCATCCCATTCAGACTCGCGTCACTGGGCGCACATATAATTAGGCGAGTCTCAGCGAACGATTAGTTTAGGATCAAGTGCGAAATCGTACAATTCTTTGGAGGTAATGAGGGCCGATTTGCCCTTTTCCCTTCAACAGGCTGAATAGCTCTAGTAGCTTAGTTGCATCTGCCTTGGAAGTGGTCGTTCTTTCGAAACCTCTATCCCTATTAGATTAAGCCCAAATCTATGCTATCACATGCAAGCCTCTGCTCTATTCGTCTCGACATGAGTACAACATTGTGAAAATATGGGTATTCCCTTTAAACCAAGTGCTGTGAGAAAGGGGTTCAAAGCAGACAAGGTAATATGTCAGGACTAATAAGTTGAGACTGATGGTGGCTGTGCTACCTACCCTAAGCCACATAGCTAGTGGCGTCTATTACCATAGATATAAGGCCTTAAGTCGGCGCTAAAATCAACGACCAGTCCGCGTGATGGAGTGGTTACCATGTCGTTCTTATATCTCTTCATTCCAGAAGAAATATGCTAGTTATGCGAAGGTCGTGAGTTCGAACCTCACCGTGGACATACTTTTTACTCTTTAGGATTTTGAATTTCTTAAGGCGCAAGACGTTCATTTTATATATGTGGGAATGCAATATGTCAGCTGTTATTCTTTTAGGTAGCATTTTACCTATTATCCAGCCTATCTATCTATGCACGTGCATATATATATGTACAGCTTTTTCAGGTTGATATAGCAGAACAAGGCTCATTGATTATTATATATAGGGAGACGAGTAGCACCCTATTAGGGAAATATTTTTATCTCAGAAGGTTGAGACACTACGTACTATATATATATAGGCGGCCATTCTCATAGCACTAGTAATATTACATTGACTATATCAGCCCGGAAAATGGGTCCATTCACAACATGATCTCTCTAATTACTGCGCGGGAAAGCCTTGCGGATCTTTGGGCTAGGAGCCGCCATCAAGGGGGCCGATGGCTAAGCGGCCACAGATGCGTCGTTGTTTCAGGCAGCTGCTAGTCCAGGCAAGTGATTCAAGTAGTATCATCCAACAACGCTCCGCATGTACGAAACGATACACCGAGTTGCAGGATCAGCGCATCACGCAATCACTGAATCCGGCTCATGTATAATTGTTGCTGCAGACGTGCTCTACTACGTACTGGGCAAGCGCATGCTCAATGCGATGGCCGACCATAAGCATAGAGACCTAGCTACTAAATACTTGCAGAAGTCATATAGGTTGTTTGAAGGTCTGGCGGTTTAAGATGGGAATATTCAAACCGATACCTTTCTCCGGAACTATATCTCCCGTACTCTGATTCTCATATTTCTGTTCGGTGTCGTTCACTGGCCGATGACAACCCCCATCTTTTTAAACCACACTGAATACATGATGACTACTACAAACGTTTCAAGCCCCTTCTAGAACCCGTTCCGCTACTATAACTCCTCGTATAATCTTATCCTCGTTTATCCCCTGCGCAGGGTCGTCGATCATAAGGGTCGCCAGCGAGTTGAGACCTCGATTGCTTGTGTTGGTTTCACTCCATAGAGGCTACTGAACCTAGAAACCACGCGGGCAGTAGACAGGATAAATGGCGTGCCTAGCCACAAAGTGTGTATACTTCTGTCCGTATTTAAATCGACGAATAAACATGTCACACTATATCCGACTTAATGCAAGCCATTTTCGAAAACTATATATATGATGCTTCTTACTACCCCTTATTGGATGTTTATATGTGGAAGCTCAGGTCCAACACCCTCATGGAAGAGACAGCTAACAACATATCAAACACGTTTTGACTGGTTTCTTCGTAACCTGGATAACATGCGTAGTAACCAGGCCACCTGTATCCTACATGCTCTTTAAGCCCCGACGAACTACGCACTGTCGCTCATGCTAGAGAGCGTCGGATGCGCATGCTCGTGTATGTGCGTCAGGTAGACAATTGATAGCGTTCAATGGGTTGTCTCCTAATCAAAACTTTAGGTGTTTTGCTTCGGTGCACAAAGGTTAATTCAAAAATAGAAGCGCAATGCGCCAGGTAGGTATGCACCTCAGTGGCAACTCGTGCTTCTTCACATGGCGCGCTCATCGTCCTTGGGGACTCTCCGTCAGGATTCTGGCACTTGACACGTAGTTCTTCCGTCTACTCAACCCTCGTGGAATCTCCCGCTTGTAGGATGGCTCATCAAGATGATGTTACCAGACACCTAAAGAGGTCCGTTGATGTATGTGGCGCAAGAGAAAGGGGGCACGGCAAGGTGGTAAACATGCTGATCTTGTTAAGTCATAGGTATAGATGAGAACACACGGTTTAATGTACAGTACCGTGTGTCGACCCAGCTTATCTCATCTTCCTCGCAGGCAGAGGTTGGCGACGAGCTAGGCGTGATAAGAAGACGTTGAATAGTCATATATGCTGGGGCCGACTCTTAGGAGCTATGTGCTCCACAAAGAGAGTTTGGTCGAATGGTCTAGGTATGTGCCTCATCAATGTTCACCATTAGCCGAGTTCGTAAACTAATACAAATTTACAGGGGTCTGATACTCTCTTCGCATATGCGAATCTTCAGAATAGTCTGGGCGGGGTCCGAGGTTCAATCTCAAGTTAGGCCTCTGTTTAGTATGGACATAAACATCCCTGCTCAGACACTTGAAGTGAGTATCATTAATATCTTCAGTGTATATTCATTCTCGCCTCCTCCCGATCCAACAACCTCAACAACGGGCTCTTCTGCGCCACACTTCTCAACATCTATCACCAATGTATCACGTTTCATTATACGCAACAGACCATTAAAACAACCAGAAGGCTCTTCACCAACTTCATTGTAGGTGGTCGCAGTACGACGCTATCCTCTCTCGTCTTCCTCCCGCCCTTGTTGTGGCCCTGGGCGTTTTCTAAGGTGAACTGACCACGTCTGTGAACCCCCAGCACTAGACTGCCAAGCGACATCCATGTGCTCATTAGGCTTTCTCTTATCCCCAGTGTGAATATGAGTTAGAGCTAGTTACCTACTTCGTGCTGTTGATCAGCTCTGAGGGTAAGTTGTAAGCCCGGGCTCAGTATTCTGCTGGTGGAAAATATTGTATTTTCCTAACATCTTATGATACCCGGCCTTCTCCTCCGAAGCTAGACTGGAGGGTTGATCTCAAATCTCCTCTCCGGTTTTCTCCGTAGTTTAAGGCAAATGCTAAGGAACTGATGCTTTAGTGATACAGGCCATGCTAAACCATACTTGATCGCTAGAGATAAATATTGGCATAACGTGTCAGAGCTGTTCTGGCCATATGGATCTGCCCTAGCAGTATTGAGCCCGTGTGCTATCGCCCACATTCAAAATAAACTCAGTTTTGGGTATTCCTAGATGCCTCAGGCACTAGCCAGCTAATTACTCGCCAACTTCCACATTGACAGTTTCCAACCTTCAGCAGCATTAATACGTATTTTTCCTGGCCTGATACACTAAGTAAATTTGATAATAGATAAGACCATTCTCTCTCCACACATCTCCCCTCACCTTCTTCTCCTATTTCTTCTCCATTTCCTCTGCAACCTTGCCCGACCGCGTAAGCGATATCTGAGAATATCCTCACTCTCGCATTTCACGCTGTCAGGGGCTTCGGCGATACGCAGTATCTCCGATGAGGGGTAGTATATAAACCCTTCAGCCGTTGAGGTATTATTCGGCAGGTTTCATTCTGTCTTCATAGTTGGTTCTTGGAATAGATGCCCTTTCACGCTGCTTTGTAGCCCACCTCCTGACACACGCTCTTGTCACCGATCTAACAGCGGCATTGAATTTGTGCTATATTCTTTGACGTTGTGTCACCGCTTCCTTCGCTGCTGTTCTGAACCGTTGCCGACATCGTCGTGGACCGCCTCATCGCTCAGCTTCTGATCCCGAATTCCAGCTCCCAATTACCGTTCTGTACAACCAATTCTCATATATGGCGATCACTTTTCGTTGTACTTTTGTAGAAATTGGGTCCCGTCGCCTATACCAGCGTCTCTGTAGTGCAACTACGCTTTATCTTTTTGCTAAAATGAATCGTAATATTGCCAAAGAATCTATTAGCCCTTTAGGGTTATCCCAGACTTCTTCTTCAACCTTTATGCAGCTACGGGATGAACAACCATGGTCGTGGTCCGATGTGTATGGAGGGTCTTCTCGGAGCACCACAGTTGGATCAAGTAGTGACTACAATCCGAAGGAACTATGGGTGGTGAGTAACATCCAAAGCCTTATACCTTAAATTCAAACATTTTTACGTGTAAAACATCCTGCTCAAGGTAGTTTATTATCTTAATCTCTACACATGCCCAGAGCCTTTCGACATATTGTCCAATAGCAATAACTATATCTAGATATCCGGGTGAACCGAAATGAAGTCTGCGCGAAGAAGGCAAATAGAAAGTTATTAGAGGAAATCAGCCTAACAAATCTCATGACTCGGAGGAAGTTATATACCTCGCAACGCGACCGGTGAGACCTACTACACTCTCCTCTGGAAATGCCGACAACCGCAGAGTACCTGAGACCCAAAAGTACAAAGCAGCCAATCAATTGAAGCGGCACCGTGATAACGACGATTCCTCGGACCCGGGTCAGTTGATTCTCTCGGCCCACAGATTCGGAGTCGTTTCACCGCAGAGCGTAGGAAGACTTGCCAGTCATCCGAACGACTAATAGAGTTTCAACTCTAGAATGAACGGCCGTGGTCCTGGAACGACGTAGAGAAGCCCTCTTATAGCGCCCCCAGCCACTTTCCTTGATATCTCCGTACTTAACAAAACCGAAGCAGGACAATGACTTCTAGCTGTCGCAAGGAGCGCGCCTACTGAGCTGAAATGAGATACCGGCCTGGAGAAGCCCGTTTCCAGTCAATACATCTCGATCATCTGCAGAGTTCAAAAAGAGCAAGGAGGTACGGTACCTAACCATCACACAGCTTCCAGCTCCAGGGAGGGCGCTCATGGACCTGGGATGATGTACCGGAACGGGATAAACCGGTAAGCCCCAATGAAGCCTTTGACCTATAATCAAGTTTTGATTCTTCATTGAATGTACATAGACACATCAACAAGTGCGGCTAGAACAGTTGCCGTCTTCGCTCCGTTGATCTCACCTCCTTCCACACTCCCACAACTTGGTAAGCAACCTTATGACCGACCACATGATCAATTTAGCTAACAACTTGGCTAGCTTTCGCTACCGACGGGGGGCATTACCTAACTACGAATTCTTTCGGAAGATGACGATATACAAGATCCAGTCGAGTGGTTGTGGTGGATCTGTTATCATGGATATGGATGCTGGATGTGGCGTAGCAAACAACATACTAGGGAACAGTCCCAGAAGTTCCAGGATTTCGTCGCAGATTTGTCTCCCTGATTGTACCCAAGAGGAAACAATTCTCTTGTAAGGAACGAATCGAGAAGATAGGCTGTTAGGCGGCGTCACTCGCAAGGTTGCAGACCGCAGCGTTCAGGCTCCAAAGAGCTCGACCACGGCTATGACTTGCGGAAGTAGAGTGTAGTATTGCTGTAACAAATCAATCATACGGCTTTATTGTCTGATAGGAATGGTCGCCCCTAGTATTTCCGCCTATAGTTCCGCTAGGGTAACAGTTAAATAATGAACAAACGTATATCTAATAGTCTGAACGTACTGGATTTGCTCAGAAGTGGCCTGTTTGTCTCTTTCATCTGGGACACACCTCGTGGTTGGGACTTGTGTTACCCCCTTGTCCATTAGCCAACTTCTTAAGTTACACAAGCACACCATCGTTTGATATCAAATCTCAGCCCGACAAGCCTGTAGACACCTCGTCATCAGTGTCTTGTCCTTATAAGCCTTGGCAATCATGTGATGGACGACACAATGTCTTACGATTAACAATAATCGGCAATAGTTGTCAAATTTGAGAGGCGCATTTACCATGAAGCAAACCTAACATTGGGCTAATAGCATCTCGGGGAGCATACAAACGAAATAGAGCTAAGCAGTAAAAAAGAAATCGACTGTAGACCACATAGACCACTATGAGCTTGTCTACCCGTTCATGGCGCTGAGATGAGACGAATTTTGATAAATCTTTTGGGATTTCTTACAAAGGCACAAAGGGACAGCTAAGGCAGCTTGCTGAAGTGAAAAAACCCCCACGAGCAGGATGAAAACTTATTAACACCTTTTATACAGGCCGAATAACCTCATCTCTATTGTCTGTACCTGCAGCCCCGCAGAGTTATATTACCGGTAGACGAGACGAAGGCCATTCGGCTTGGCCCATCCTCAATTGTCGCCTTTCGTCTTAAGCCTTAGGCAAGTTCGTATAACCCGCTTGGACCTCATTCCAATCTTTTGGTACTTTTTGTTTGTCATTCAAACACCTCAATCCCTGTTCTAGCATTTGGCTCACACATTCACTCTGCAACAGTGGAATATTGCCCGATACCGGTCAATTGCACCAGGTACGTAGCCATAATTGACTTGATCTATTTAACATTGCTGTATCGCCATCTGCCGGTATAGTTTTTCCTTCTTCCTGTCATGCATTACAACACTGCTCGGCTTACGAGTTTGTCTCCAGTTTCTGTGCCACTTACACCTTCGACTGCAAGTCTAGTCTAGTGCATACCGCGAAGACAACCGACGGCCAAAGCCGGCAACACACTAACTGCGTTTCTACGGATGAGGTATTGCTCCCTTTCACTTTTGCGCTTCATATCGGTTCTGGCTCCCTTGCATCTCACACTGTACTACCATCTCAATTACAATCTTGACGCTTTGACCCTGGTTAATGTGTTAGAGCGTATAAATTCCGACACTACCATTCCCATACGCGACTTGATAGTCACCGTTGACACTAATCCAGTCACCAACAGGCTAGCCCTTGGCGACTCGGCGGCCGTTCTACCGACTCGCAAAACCCTGAGCCTGCTCTACTTCGACCGACCGAAGTTCAAGTACCATACCGCTTAAACTCATCAACGTGCCGACCTGTTCTTACCGCAATAACCAACACCTCGCTTCGAGGAAAAAGATGTGCGAGCAAACCTACCTCCAGTTCCGAAAATGTCCCTGCCACCTGAAGTACCAACTAAAGGAGTGCAAGTACGGACGACGCGACCCGCGATGCCAGCAAGTCAAGGTACTTCTGATGTAGAGCATCAGAAACTACTGCCACTGGCATCAACGTTGGAACGTGATGCGAGCCAAGGCGTACGAGACGGCGCGATGGCGTGCGAGGAATGAGGCCATGCATTGCCGACATCAACATCAACGTGAAGGAAGCTACACATACAATGATCCCTACCATGAGAACCCCGTCGATTTCGACAAGTACGACGAGATGAATACTGCTGAAACGACCGACAAGTTCAACACAAAGGACGCCCTTGTCACCGCTGGTGCTGTTACGAATCGATACTGGGCACTCTATCACGAGAGCCCTATCGATTTTGACAAGTACGACGAGATGATCAATACCGAGACGACCGGCAAGTGGACCACCAAGAGTGTCACCATGACCGCCGATGCTATTGTGAATCGATGCTGGGCAGATATCGACCCGCTCTTGGAGATCAACAAGCCGAAGAAACAGCGCAAGGGTGACGAGCCACCGGAACGGTGTCTAGCTACGGGATGTGCGGCCGACTTTGAGAGATTTCCGAGAATCGTTGAGTTCCTTGAGTCGGACCTGGACTAAGTTGTACGGTACTTCCTGCGACCTGTGTCAGTGTACCGCCTGATCTCTTCACGTCACATCTTCATCTTCACAACTAGCTGCATGCGTCAAGTTGCTGGTGTCATCTGGTCGGGCGATGATGACAGACCAAGCGAGTGTGCAAAGCCTCAACAGTCCTAATTGTCAGGAGAGCTTCCATGCGAACTGCAGTGCGACTCAGGGTAGGGATATTCCAATTTTAATCGTATTCAGTAGCATCAAAGGGACATAGGGCATGCGTAATTGGACACATCAAGGGGGGTGTCTGGCATTTAATATACTGGTCTGGCTTACAAAGAAAATCGCGGGGAAAAGGAAGGGAAAAGGAAGGGAAGGAGAACGTTTCACAGGTCAATGAAGGCGGTAATACCATATAGAAGTGCCTAGAGTAATGCTAACGATTAATTTTGCAGAATTTAAATGACATATATGTCTTATATGTCAATTGGTATTTTAGCTGTTGAAGTGTGAACAATCGCAGAATGTGCTGTGATAATGATGCAAGGCGACGAAAGTGAGGCGAATAAGGATTCAGTGGATGGATGGAAGGATCACTTCCTTTCAGCACACTTAGCACACCACCCCCTCATATAGTAGGTACCTAGGGGTATGCTCAGGCTCTCAGCCGGGTAGATTCTGGGTTGGCCTGAATGACAATCCCAATGTTAAGGTCCGAGCGCCGTTCACATTGGACTCGGCTTACTGGTACTGCTCTATCAGATTTTGGCGTTGATGATACCGAAACTAATGCATGTTTAGTGGTGTAAATTCATCGTAGGTGCCAAAGCTGCTTCCTATCTTAACAGGCAGCTGAGTTTGCCGTGCATGGTATCAATTAAGACCCCTGTCCCCTGTTCCACGCAGTGGCTGCTCCAGTGAGACAAGCCCGAGTCCCCCCGACTGTTGACCCACACACACAGAAACATGTGAATTCGGTACGTTTGTAGGACTTCGACTGCAGCAGATAGAGAAAGATGCATATGCATGGCGAAGTTTCGGCATTTTGAGGTTAGACCGGTTGAGACTTCGAACCATCTGTAGGTGAATTATTTTAGGATTTCTTCCAAGCAGAAGGCGACCAATTGCCTCGCCCTAAGCTGTTGACTGATGTAGCGAGAGTCGACTCTGCAAGACTATAGGATATTCAGTAAGTTGTGGTATGTACAGTACACAGTACACACCATTTGAAGATCACCCCTTTTGTCAGACAAACTTCCGAGACTAAAATCCATGGATTACCTATGACACCAGTTTCAACTTGTTGGGACGGTAGTTGGCACTACTCGGAGCTATTCTCGCTTCAACCATGAATGCCAATTTTTGGAGTACGACCGACGCGGGACGTAAGCTCATTTGTAGCAATTGATGTTTGCCTACATCAATTGATCATAAGGACAGCCAGGCCCGGTATACAGAAGTAGATGTGTTATTTGAGAGTCCTCGAGGCGAAAGATGACCATCTTATTGTAATGTTCTCGAACTTTTGGCAATGAGATGTGAGAAGAGCATTGCTTTTTTGATGCAAGGAGCTTGCGGAACAGCTTGTAGGGTCCCCCGGCGAAGGCTGGCTTGGCCTTTAAACCCCTGCCAGTTTGCCCTGAAATCCATTAAACCCCTGCTAGTCAGCCCACTGGGCATCCCCGTTTGGCCCCGCTGTGGCACCCCGTCTACCGCCTATCACAGCCGACTTGAGAACACTAGATGGGCTGCGAGGAGCGCTAATCCCATTCCAGATTTAGATGAGTCAGGTGATTTCGTGCAAGTATCCCGTTTTCCCAGACGCGTGGACCAACGTCCATCGTCACCGAAGCGTGTTTGCCTGAAGATACGGGCTGCTCTTTATTACCACTGCAGGCATTCACGCAGCAGCGTCGCCTCCCCGACATGGGTCGCCCACTATATAATGAGGGCAGCCCCCGAAATTTTCTCCTCTTCTATTTTATACAAACAGAAAGGGGCTCCAATAGGTAGGAAAATTCATCTCGTTTCATCGTCGTTGTCATTTGGTCTTTTCAATTTCCATCATCGTCTTCATCACCTTTCATCGCATGCCAACTTGCTACGTCAACCGAATAACGGGCTGGATCTTGATTCCTCGAGAGATCGAGCCAGCAACCATTTGCGACCGAGGCATTTTTTTGATATTTTTGAGCTCTGACTATCCGGTTGGAGATTGAAAAATCACACATACACACACACACGGATACATCATTTCAATATGCAGAGCAGACGTTTCGATCCACCCCCAAACAAGAGCTTCTCCAAGACTCACAAAGCGACCAAGTCGAGTTCATCTTTCAGCAAAAGCCATGGCGTCTCCAAGAGTCGACATGATTCCCGTCGTCGCTTGACGACATCCATGTCTCAACCGATGGACGCAACCATGTCACCCGACAGGTAAAAATCCTTTCATCTCCTCATCTCATCTCCTCACTTCTGGCTGATATCTTTCGTCCAGCAACTTAACACCATCCATCGTCACACTCATTATCGGGCGGGACCAGCGAATCTTTGCAGCTCACGAAGATGTACTTTGTGCATCGTCGTGGTTCCAACAGGCGCTGTCGGAACAATACATGGATCCGCAGAATGGCAAACGCATTCATCTACCAGACGATGAACCTGAGATCTTCTCGTCCATCCTCGAGTACCTCTACAAGGGTGACTATTACCCGCGTCTCATCCACAATAAGCGTCGCAACTCGTGGGAGATTGAACAGCTCGACGAGGAGCATGGATCTAACGAAGCCACCGTCTACCATCATGCTGTTGATGGCGACATCCTCAAGGACACCGTCATCTACTGTACGGCTGAGAAGTATGGACTGGAAGAACTCAAGCGTGTTGCGCTACGAAAACAGGGTCTTCGTAAGTATCCACCCGCACGTTCTCCTTACTCCTTAAGCCCCGTGCTGATGGTGGCGGCGACAGAGTCTGGCATCCAGTGCAGCACCATATTAGCGTCAGCCCGCTATGCATATGCAAACACGCCTGACACCGACTCCAAGTTGCGGGCACACTATCTCGCTCTCATCATTCGCAGCCGCAGCACATTCAAGCGCAGTGGTACTATGCAGCTGGAGATGTATAACGGCGGAACACAGCTGTTCTTCGATCTCTTCGTCGCTTTATGTAATCATGTGGATGATATTTCCAGTGCCTCGTAGGTGCCTCCTCTGGTTTTGTCTCATCCTTCTCACTAACATCAATTCAGCAATACACCACGGAGCAATCGCCACTTCTAGGCACGGCTTTAATTTCGCTATTATCGTGATCTCCCCCCACCTCAGCCTTGGCCTTTAGTTCTCATCTCATCTTCTGCGGACTCTGTCGTCATCTCCGTCTATCTTGTTGGCGGCAAACCTAATGATCAACGTCGTGCTTTTCGCTCTGCCCTTTCTCCCTTTTCGTTGCATCGGAAACATTTCAAGGGTCTGCTTGTTTTATCCTTTCAGGACTTGGACTCACCACTGATACAAATACCACATTGCGGCGTTCTGGTGTTTTCCTCTTTGCGGACCGGACATTTGCTTTTCGGTTCTTTGCGCTCTGTTCATGACACCCTGTACCACTATTATTCGTCGACGTCCTCTTAGACACAGACACGGGCATGATATTTTGCCGCTGCGGTACTATGCTTTTTTGGCGCTGGTTTTCCCGACCCTCGTGTACTCGCTTGAGAGTTATCGCGAGAAAAACAAAAACAATATAGGAGAGAGCCAGCGAGTGGAATTTGGGAGGACATGTGGCACCCAGATTGCGTAACTGGAGGATCTCCTCGCTATTATTTCTAAGTATTTCCGTCCAGTTCTTACGAGATGATAAAGGCATGTACCACTACACTTCTAGACTATCGTTCACCTAGGGTTTCCATCCTTCCTCCCCAGCGAAGGAGGGCAGGCAAGAAGGAACAGAGCTGCCGTTTATTTCATCTTGAAAAGATGACCAAAAAATAAACAGCAGACATCAGGAGGCAAACGTTGATTAATGATGATGATAGATTACCGTTCTTGTATATACTATTCAAACCACTTCCTGATGCCTTTGTGTTTTCATGGTGCTCCAGAATACTACTCTTCAGATGATCCTCTGTTTGACCAGGCGGCCAGGTCTCTGATGTTTTTCTATGCAGTTTTATTGCTTTTTTTATTGCCAGATTTTCTAAGCGAGGCATGAAGTATGCAAGACAAGATGGGTTAACAGACCTTCCCAGAACTATTCATCCTAAGTTTAAGCCGGGTAGGTATGTTCATAACAAACGACCAGTGGCAAGAACTTGAATAAAAGTGCCATCTTATGGACCCCCAACCCCTATATCTAAGCCAGATAAAAGTCTGTCAGACATACCAAGTAATCCACGCCAACTCCACATTCCAGCGAGGGCAACCCGGCAATGAAACCCCAGTCCCAGCCTGCATCAACTTCGTACTATTTCTTTTTTTCCTCATCCCTTTTTCTATCCCCCCGTATACGTATCCTCATTCGCCAATTCCCAACGATAGAAAGTCTGACTAACGGACCGGATAGTCCCCCCAACCCCAGTCGGTCAGCTTAAGTGCTTGCATTAGGCTCCAAGGATGCTTGCCAGTGGTGGTGCTTTGCTTGCTTGCCCCCCCCCGCTCCTGTCTAACTTATTATTATCTGCATTACACCCACACACCCGCACACGGGACTTGGAGGTTGAGATGACTCTAGGATGAGTGAGTCATCGCTGCGAGTACTACGCTACACGCACGACACCACCCCAGATTTAGGTAAGTCTAGTACGGTATATACCGCCGTGACTTTTCATTTATTGGTTAGCTTTCTTTTTATACTGTAATTTCGAGAATAAATTGCCTGACCCCGCCCTGCACTAGCTTATATTGGTAGTTGATTTATCTTAGTAAAACGGTTGCGGCTCTTCCGCTGTGTAGGGATGAGGGGGTACAGCACTACTTTAGTAGAGATGGTCGCATCTTGGTGGCCAACTGCGCATTCGTCTTGTAATACAAGGTTAACATGCATTTACCTGATCATAGAATATTTCTGCTTTCAGTATCTTACCCGTCGAGGCAAATAGAATTGAAGATATAAGCAAAGTATGTATAGTGAATATATCACGCACAAGTGTTAGTGACAAGGCAGACTCTCGGATTGCGTGTCACTCTAGCGATCTCGCTGACGCACATCGTAGCCTCACGTTGCGTGGACAGCCCTAAAGTTTGATTCGTTGATGCTTCTCTTGCTACAGTGGCCGTGTGGTTGGCTACATGATAGCCCGCATGACAGCCCCCCGCCTATAATGTCTGCCTTCCCTATACTAACGTTCACATTTCATGTGATGATCCGACTCCGATCTCCTGTAAGGCGGTCCAGCGGCAATATCTGCATCTCGGTCTACCTCTGGATGAAGATGATGAGTGTATACGACATCTTGCTTCGCTGCTGCCCTGCATCTGGGGGAGTTCTTATGTGCGTAGCTGCATTCTTTCGATTCATCATCTAGTGGTCCTTGTTGGCTCATACCTTCGTTCCGGGAAAGGCACCGGACTTGCTCAGCACGACGAATCCTCGCTCGTGAGCGATGTATCCTTTCATAAGATTCTATGCCCAGCGTCAGTAGCGCTCGTTCTGTGAGATATTGGAGGAAGAAAGCTAATGCTAGAAGGGGGTGTGTAGAGGACAGTGATGGAATTATTGATTAAGATGAGATGCCGACTTCGAACTGACTTATTTCCTCCCGAGGCAAGTGAGCATGTTTAAAGGACGTAGTGAGATTATGTATAGACTGTGCAGAAATATGGGCAATAGCAATATGGTACATGCACAGTCCGTGGTCACATACCTTGTATATCATATTGGCCATAAGACATTCGACTTCATCAGAGTCAATGGCCTCTCCGCCGCTCATCTGTATGGCTGCTGTGAACTCAGTGACTGGAATTCTGGTTCTCCGTACCGGCGGGGCTCCATCTTTCGCTTCCTCAAAGCCTCCTGTTACAAATACCTTGCGCAGTAAATTGCGCAATGCGATGTCACGTCCACGCTCTAACGTCAAATAGATACGGCGCTTGATAAACTCATCTTCGCCGTCATGGAGAGCAATGTCAAATGCTCGTAGATCAGCTTTCTTAATAGCACGTGCCAATGGCATGAATAGCTTCTGTAGGCGGGGAAATGGTTCGAGTAGTCGTGCGCTTGGCAGCGTATGGGTTGTCAATAGGCGACACGGGATGAGGTATGTAAGAATAAGTCTGTAGCACATTAGAATATGAGTCATCGGACGGGACCTTATAGCTACATACTCGAGGTTTCGTTGCGCATCCCTGTGGCACATTAACCATGCCATCTCGAGATGTTTCTCGGCCTAAAGTTCCGTGAGCCGCTGCCAACATTGAGTAATGCCTATGATCATCTGCCTACCTCGACATAGTTCTCCTCTAGGAACGCCAAAACGCCTTCGTAGTACTTGAAGGTGACCTGCTGTGACTTGGGAAACTTATCGATCGGGGGAATATCAGCTCGACCAGCTGATATTGCCCTCAAGATGTTTTTCGAAAGCGGTTCTGAATTCAGCTTGAAGTAAGTCTTAAACAGAAGATTGACAGCATAATAGACGCCCCATTTTCGGGATTCTTCTAAGGGAGCTCTGGAGTGCATCAGCGAGAGACTGCTATACGGTATCAGATCATCATGAGTAATCACCTGTCTGTGAGGCAGATCTGAAAAATCCTGTTTAGATGTCTTGCACAATCCTCAAGACTCTTGTGCTCCTCCGCTTCCGGATCAAAATCGTCTTGGAAGCCGGTAACTGTGGCATCATCGCTATTGGTACCCCTCTCTGCATCAGCTCGCATAGCATAGAGTCTCAAGTATTTCCCAGTAACATAAAGACATGGGATAGTCCAGTTCTCGAACTCATGATTTGTGTAGCCCCGGATAGTAAGTAATGTGACGTCTTTCCACGCGTCGTACACTTTGGCCCATGAAGACTTTTCTCAGTTAGCGGGAGCTTTTGTGACACAACATCTGGCAAGTTGATATGATCTGTAACACTGGCTTACCTTCGCATCACCTCGGAAGCCTTCCGCGGCGAGTATTTCTCCCACGGCTTTCCAATAGGCAATGTAGATGGCAAACCAACCGTTCGTTTCGTCCTTGGAGAGTCTGATACTGAAACGCGCTTGGTCTTGATGAAAAAGAAAGTTCAGGTCAGATGTCATCGACCGGAGATCACCACGTCCCCAAAGTGCCTGTAGTTTGACTGAGTATGCTTGGATATCCGGGTTCAAGGTCTCAGCTAGCTGTTCACCGTTTGTAGCGGCATATGCCACCCGGAATTGACGAATCAGGCCATCCATGGCCAAATTGAGAGCAGGACCACCAACAAAAGGAAATTAGTCAGTTTGCCTCAATTATTTTTATTAGTGAGAATAAGATGTTAGATTCATGGGAAGATTTCATTGTTCCGTTGGCTGTTCTCATCTTTGTTGAGCAGGTTTCAGGAAGTCACACCAAACAACAGCAACTGGTGAGAGACGCATTCTTCGAAGTGCCCCACCATGATTCGCCCAACCCAGACAGCTACGGGTACCAAGAAGCAGTTGTACATAGGCTAACCCACCTGCCTCTAACTAGGTGGATTCTTACCCCGCCACACAGCCTCTTGAGCCACACTCGACGCCACAGAGTCACAGCCAGTTCTTACGCACGGCCACAGCTCTTATCTGCTAGGGCGGGAAACCCTTAGCACAGAATTTCGCAAAAAGTTCTCCTAGCCGAAGAAGTGCCCCAAAGCAGCCTCCACTACTACGCACCCGACCCTTTGCCCTTCAACTAACCTCACGACAACAGGACAGGATTAATTCACAGTAGGTCGCCATATTCGCGGTGTGTATTCTAGCAGTTGCTGACAGTAAATACTTACAGATGGGTAAGCGATTCGTTTTCTTTGGTTATGCAATTGAAACCGTCCGGAGTTCGACAACGATAGCACCTACAGCCACCGACGACCGCGACCTACGGAAAGCATTTAAACGAACTCGGTACCGCGATACAGCGATAGGGATTTTAGTAGCTGGTGATTGAAATCTTGGACAGAACCTGGTGGAAATGGGACGTGCCATAAGGCGCGTTCAGGATCGAAGGATTTTGACAATTTATGATACTGTCAATGGGTTCACATCCACTCTACCCTGCTCGCTGGGCCAATACCGCCGATTTTGGGTCACTCGATGGCGATTCCGATACTCAACGTGCTTTACAAGAACCTTGCTGCTGAATCTGGACTGTTTGCATCTTCAACGCACAACAAACACTAACGAAATCCTTCCAGGTCGCCTTCAGGAATACCAGGTTATCGGGCGCCACCTGCCCACCGAGGCAAACCCCACCCCGAAGCTATACCGCATGCGCATCTTTGCCCCCAATGAGGTCGTCGCCAAGTCCCGCTTCTGGTACTTCTTGATGAAGCTGAAGAAGGTTAAGAAGGCTAACGGTGAGATCGTTACCCTAAACAAGGTATGTCCGGGCTTCGAGAGGATTAAACACAGGAAAGAGTTTGGTTGGCTGATATGTTTGTGCTCGTCTAGATCGCCGAGAAAAACCCTCTGCGCGTCAAGAACTTCGGTATCTGGATCCGATACGACTCGCGCTCCGGCACCCACAACATGTACAAGGAGTACCGTGAGCTCTCAAGAACCGATGCTGTCGAGGCTCTCTACTCCGACATGGCTGCTCGTCACCGTGCCCGTTTCCGGTCGATCCACGTATGATGTCCCAATATCCCAATACGATGCAAGGAGAAACAGCTGTGACTAACATGACAACCCAGATCCTCCGTGTTATCGAGATTGAGAAGACTGATGATATTAAGCGCCCTTACATCAAGCAACTCCTCAGCAAGGATCTCTCCTTCCCTCTTCCCCACCGTATTCCCCGTATCAGCAACAGCAAGGTTTTCAGTGCCACCCGCCCGTCCACATTCGCATAAAGAGGGTATTTCTCGGGTTCTGTGTGTGGTGGGTGGTTTATGGGAAATGGTATTTGCCCGGTGTTCACTACGGAATTGCGGAAAATTTCATGACAATCAATTCAGCATGAGAGCTCTAAAAGAGGATAGAGCCCAAATAAATGAATGAAACCCAAAAAAACTCAAAAACACGAATCTTTCGAGGTGCTTAGGTGACTATTGGGACTACGTAGGATGAAGACTTTTTCTCATGGTTCATGAATTGTGAAAGAATAGGAGTTTTGCTTGGCATTCCTATAGTACAATTGCTATGTTATCATGTTTCACGAGCCAACATTGGCTGTGTGCTACATTGATCATGTGCGTCGTATGAGTAGAGCTGGATACCTGTAGGTCCACGTAGTCCCAGTCGTATACGTTTCCAAATCGCCAATTTCCTGGCCCGCATTCCGATTCATATCGTTACACCACATCCATTCGACGACAAAGCCTAACTCAACTCTCTAGGTACCGTCACTTCCCCCAGACCCGGACTTCGGCGTCGCACATGTATCCAGCACAAACTCATCCCATGTGCTCCAATCCATCCTGTTGTCTAGCAGTGCAGGATCGGTTAGCAAGGGCCCTTCTCTCCCGGTTACTGTATTTGTCATTGCTGATGCTGGGGCTTGCGATGGTGTGCTGTCGTGGGTGCTAGCGGAAGGCACGGTGGGCATATCGAAACTCACGTCTGGCCACGCGAACCACGATGGACTTATTTGCGCCATGTCGCTCGTGATGCCACCGAAGTCGAGGAGCGCAGATCCTGTATTCGTCTCCGTGTTTACATTTGTATTTGGGAATGACGAGAAGGCGGAACTTTGATTCATATCTATACTTGGATTTGTATTTGCACTTATGGTCGTGGCCGTGGTGCTATGTGTAGGTGGAATGGATGTAAGTGTATGTGCGGAGGATTCGGAGATAATCATATCTCCAATCAATCTGGGCCGGATACCATCAAGATCGCGCATCACGGCGTCCTCGGTAGATGTGCAAGAGGGAGTGAATCCGCTCTTTGGCGCTGTAAGAGCCGGGTCGATGGCTATTTCATCATCCTGTAGCTCGAGGCCGCTGAGAAGACGGGATGCAGATGTTGATGACGATGGCCCCCGGGTTGACTGCAACTGTGCTGATACTTGCGGTTGCGACTGCGACTGCGACGGCTTCTGTCTCACACCACTGCCGCCTCTCCCCTTTGACATCGCTGTCTCCTTCGCAGCCTTCGCCTTCTTGTAGAGCTTACGAATAGGTCGCCACAAGCTGCCGCTCTTCGCATCCGCTATCATGCCGCTCCAGCGCGGAAACATGTCCTCGACGACCTGCCAGGCACGCTCGACGGTCTCCCCCTGCGTTTGCGTGCATAATTCCGCGAGCGCGACAGCTAGTGGATGCCATTGCACGTAAGTGTCGGACCACCAGCGGAAACGGTCCGAGTACGGCCCCGTCTCCACGAAGTCGGCGAGCTCCATGATCGAGATGGCGGTACGAAGCGTGGATTCGCGGGACACGGCCGCCGGAGCTGCTGCGCGCTGGGACCTTGTTGAGGAAGATGATGCCCCTGATGCATTAGAACCGATAAAATCACTCGCACTGGCAGGCGGCAGCGTGGATGGCATCTTACTCGCCCCTGGCTTTCTGTCGCGCCGATGTAACGGGTATCGCATGACGAGCCACATCTTCAGGATGATAAGCCGCACGGTGACGGAGGCGAGATATGAGCCGACATGTCCTGGATCAGCATCCTTTACGAACTGCGATTCTAAATATTGCGCCTGCCGAACTGTGTCCTCTTCGTTCCGAATCGGGCCGGCCCCCTGCGCGTGCTCGAACCAGAGGAATATCCCCGAGCTCTGCGCCGTGCACAAGCTGAAAGTGGTATCCGAGGGGCCGGGACGGTCTTGTAGCGGCGTCGTCGTGTCCGGCCCAAACTCCACGTCATCTATGTTGTGTGGAAGGCGGGTGTCGTAGCTTCCGTGGGCGATGATCGTATTGGTCCCGCGATCTTCGGCCGCACGGATGTCTAGCACGATTAGCTGCCACCAGAGCCGGCGGCGCAGCTCAGCTTCGTACGGGCTGAAGCGCGAATGTGTCCCGTCACCATCTTGGTGGATGTTCAGGGCCTGCGCGAGCCGGATCGGGAGCCCCAGCAGCGCCCACGAGGCACGTGAGCCGTTGTGCGAGCGCAGACAGCAAGTGTATAGTGTTAGTGCCTGGAGTGTTTCTAGACTGGCGTTGTTGAGGTAGTTGGCCCGCACGAGAGCCCGCTCAATGCCGGCTTGGAATAAGGCCGAGAGGTCGACGCGCGGCCTACCTAGATTGAGGGTACATTCTACGGAGCTTAGAGTCGTAACTGCAGCGTAATATATGGCGAAGAAGAGAGCTTCTCGCTCGGGGCTTAGATCTGATGTCGTCTCCAGGTTGCCCGCAAGACTGTACAGAGCATTTAATATGGTAGGTCGATGGAGGATTTTTAAGTGCATGTCGACATTCCGGAAATACGCTGACGCGAGATACCGTATGTGATCTGGTGCTGGATGCTCGATTTTCTGCACAGCGCTTGTTTGTATAGTTCCTAGTAGCATGCCCGGTGACGTTGGGATGCTTGCGTGACCACCACCGGCCGATTCGGGCGTAACCGCTTCGGCAGCATCCTCATCATCCGAATCCGTAGACTGCTCTAATGCCTGTCTTAACCCCCCAACCTCATCACACAGTGAGGACCAGAACTGGCCGCTGAGATACCGCGACGCGGTGCTATCCTGCGGCGTCCTCTTCACGCACTTATTAACACCACCAAGATCATCATTATTATGCGGCTTCGAGCTGACCACGATGGCAGGATGCAGCAGGGGTTCTGCTACTTGCTCTCCTGCTCGCACCTCGGCGTCAGCCTCCTCAAGATTCGCGAGCCCGACTTTGCCCACGATAGACTCCAACCGGTTCAGCCTCTGCAAAAGCTCGGCATTCTTGGTTTTTCGAGGCCGTTGAATCCTTTTCCGGGCCGGAAAGACGCATTCCGAGCCGCTGCGCACGCAGTTGCGACACGGATCCTGCTTGTCGCATTTCAATTTCCGGGCCCGGCAGGATGTGCAGCTCAGCGGCGGCTTTTTCTGAGTCTCTCGCTGACCCGTCGTTGTGTCGTCGCCCATGTCTTGGCCTTATTCAAAGTAAAGTGGGCGGTCGTACTAGTGTGGGACGGGGGGGCACAACGTGTGATGTTGATGTCAGCCAAGAGAAAGGGAAATTCGCAGGCTCAGCTAGAATTCATAATAGCTCTAGAATCCCCATAAGAGAAACATGAATGAAGTATTAGGATAAGTAAGATTGTAATACGGCTAAACTAGGAAGAAAGTCGGCGAATAGCAATCCTGGCATAGCTTTTTCTGTCGACTTTGGGTACTCGTGAATGATGGCTTGCATTAACTACTAGTTCAGTGTTCCAAATCTTAGGTACATATTAGATACATATAATCTCTTATTAGCATCCTGCAGGCATCTACAGATGAAACTCATATGATATATGAAACCATGATATCACTAGCAAATTGCTCCAAGCCATCGATTTATGTATTTTTTTTCTGCATCATCTAGTACAAGCAGCAAGCCTTCAATGAATTATAGTGAAAAGGGGAAACCAATCGCTACTCCCTTCTTCTGTGTATGTTCATGCATGAATTTGACAGATACCACCTACTAGGATTATTAGCGAGCCTTGGTCTGCTGGTCTAGGCTAGCAGTCATTTGGTAAGACTTGACGTGACTCTGCGCTGATTCTCTATAAAATTGACCATTCAGGACTCGACGACGGCTTTGGGCTTTATTACGCATGAGTTGTTAATCATGAAAGACAAGGTATGACTCCTCAGTGTGCAAAGCGCCCTTCTATTAGTAGGTGTGTGATAATAAGGGCGTACTAGTACTACCTGGTCTAGTCCCTGACCGACTAAATTCAGCCCTGAAGTCTGACTCACACCAGACTGCGTGATGAGATAGAATATACGATATACGATATGCACATATAAGTGATTCGGTATAGTCAAAGTGCAAGAAGTAAATTCGTGTATAATTGAAGAGTTGCTTCTCGTAGACCATAATTATATAAAACCCGAGTTTGAACAAACGTTTGAATCTCACTCATTCTACTGGTATTGCCTACACGTACTTGGAAACACATACAATATGGCTACATCAGACCTGCCCGAGCCTCCACACGCGCCTTCACCCGCCTCTTCAAAGATCAAGGTGAAGACAACATGGCCAACATGGCCTCCAAATACCGACCGGAAGCCCATTAGGACAGAGCGTCTGCTGATCCGGCCCTTCGACGCCTCGGACGCCTCAGCAATGTACGAATTGCGCACGCAGCCCGAAGTCATGACATGGACAGCGCTCGGGCAAGTAGACAAAGACGCCGAGCAGTCGCGTGCCTTTGTCGAGCGCTTCCTACCACCAAAAGATCACGAGACGTATAATTTTGTCGTCGTGTATTTAGGGGAAAGTAGCGACGACAAGAATGGCGTGGTCATCGGCTGCGGAGGCTGTCATATTCTACGTCCTGAGCTCGGATGGCCTGAGATGGGGTATATGTTCCGCAAGGAGTACTGGAATAAAGGGCTGGCGACGGAATTCATACGTGCGTTCCTGAAGGCTTGGTGGGCGTTGCCGCGAAGCCATGTCGAGCTCGAGGTTGATGCTGCGTCAGTGAAGGAGAAGAAGGATGGTGTGGCTGAGGTACCAGAAGCTGTCACGGCTCTGATCGAGGCAGGAAATAGTAAGTAATTTTCGGTATTATTTTCTTCCTATTCCCGTCATTTTCAAGAGGGAAAGGGCTCCTATTCGGGCTAGAATCATGTCTTAAGAGCTTTGCACATGCTCCTAAACCCCTTACAGATCTCGCTCAAGACGGCACTCACTGACCCCGACTGTTGCAGTGGGGAGCAGGAGAGTCCTCGAGAAAAACGGCTTCAAGGAGTATAAGACGTGGAATGAGCCGGATAGTCGGGTGGGTTTTGAGGGGGCAGAAGCGACACTTGTTAAGTTTTCGCTTGAGGCGCCGGAAAGCTGAATGGATTGATGCCAACTCTGAATAGATTGCGGGATGTCCTATAGATCCTAGCAATTCTTATGAAGGATGCGTGCAGTATGCAGGACTACAGGTACCTTGAGCAAATGCTACGCTGACCAACTACGGCGCAGACAGTTGGACCGCCAGCTGAGAAGTGTATCGGACTCGGGTTATCAACCACATGCAGTTTGTCTACCTTTTATTATCATATCATGCATGGCACACTAGTATAGGCACCTTGGATATTGAATTGAGATGGCGCCCGACAGTACAGAGTGACTGGCCGGTCACATTTCCCTTGCTCTCTTTAATGGGAATGGGTTCCAATGAAAACGGAAGCCAACTTACCTCATCATCCAACTATTAACCCAGCGCACTAATAAATTTTTGGCGGGCACCTATGAATGAAAACTCGGAGGAGAGGTGCCCCCGGCATTGTAGATGATGATTTAAATCCTTCTCAGTCGGGAGCGGCGAACCATTACGGAGGGTGAGGTTTGCGACCGGCTCGGGACCGAATCAACAGCTGAATCACGTTGGTCCTGCAAATGCGCCCCAACCAACTTGTTTTAGAACTATCCGAAGCCCGATAATGAAGTGGTGTCGTAATTACATTGTAGGTATCAGATAATTATAAAAAGGAAAAGGAGCGCTGAGTCTCACAACATGCTCGTCATCACCAACCGTTCTTTAAATACTTATATCACTTATCTAGTAGCTTCATCCGAGGTCGCAATAAGCTTTACCTACCTAAACAATGTCAGCTAGCTCTACGTCCCTAACCGTGGCCGCTGCCACCTCTATCCTCGCCTCGGGATGGGCCGCAGGTAAGATTTTTCCCCCTTGCACTACCGTACCCAACAACATGTTTCTGCCCGAGACTAAGTGATTAATTCTTGGTCGTCAATACAAGCACATAAATGCTAACAAGGTGTTATCAATCAATAGGTATGGGAACCGGCCTCTCTGTGTTTGGCATCCCGATGATACTTAACGGGGGCGCGCCAAGCGAAACCATGGTACGCCAAGTAAGTAACTCTCGGAGTCATTTTCTTCTGATTCCAGTCATTTGAAAGTAACAAGCCCCATCATTCGGGCTAGGATCATGTTTTAAGAGAGCCTTGCATATTCTTTGAACCCTTACATATTCCGCTCAAGATAGTAATTACTAACCCCGAGTGTTGTAGTGGCGATTTCAATTCCTCCGCGGAACGGCCATCATGCCTACTCTCGGGGTGCTCAACGCCGTGAACTACTGGATCGTCGCGTATCGCTGCTGGTCGCGCGGTCTCGAATGGAGGGGCTTTGCGGCGGCTGGCGTGTCGACTTTCTTCATCGTCCCGTTCACGCTGGCCTTCCTCATGGGGACCAACAAGAAACTGCTTGCGGCCTTCGACAGTCGAGACAAGACGCTGAGCGATGACTCGGCGAGGTCACTCATCAAGAAGTGGGGAGACCTGAATGTTGTTCGGGCTGTCGTTCCAATAGTTGGAACGGGTTTGGCCTTGTGGAACTTCTGCCTGTAATAATAAGAGAAGGCAAACAAAGAAGCAGGAACTAGATCGTCGCAGCACATGTTGATGCCTGTGTTGCCTGAGGCTGAGTTGGTGGCTGAAGGGGCCATATTGTAACTATATATACACTACGCTCAATCTATTGGGTTACTACTATATGTAGAAAAGTATATCGTGATCATGTAATGACTCGATGAGGACTTCCTTGTTTGAATTGTATGTTGGCGAAGGTTTGGTTTACCTCATGGTAGTAAATTCAGTAACTATAGGAGCAGAGCGTAGAGCTCGAGAGCAGTCGAGAGCAAACGATTGTAGAACTTGAATCACCAGGCAAAGTTGTTCAATGATGCATGCCGCTGATAGCATGAGTCCACTTTCTTGGCGCAGTCATTGAGTTAGTGGCTTTACAGTGGATATGGTACCTGGACAGTGGAGGCTGGAAATGGTATGACGGATTTTTGTAGCGTCTAGTTTGCACGTGGCAGGCAGTTATTTGGTTAAACATCCCATTTGCATAGTTACCTATGACGTGAGGTTTTTGCACGGGCGGGACGGTTCGCTCGAAGCTGAGATATGATGCGATGTATGTATGTATGTATATTTATTTGGGCCGAGATTCAACCTTGCGACTGCGACTGCAACTGCGACTGCAACTGCAACTGCAACTGCAACCTTGATCATTCATAGTCCCCTCGTCCGCAGCACACACAGCAGCCTAATATTTTGTTAGTGTACTTGCCGTACCTACAGCATACCCAAGGTACCTCTTATTATTAGTAGCAAATCATCATCAGCTCTCCTACCGACCTACCTACTGTACAACCAACGTAAGCAACACGCGAGATCATTCATATACATAACCCTTATTGCTCACCTGTCCCTCCTGTTTGTGCATTCAACTTTCCGGTCGCCCAGTGGCAGTCATAGCATCTCCAAATGCCAATATCACCACCACCATTACCATCACCATCTGCAACTGTTGCGCCCTCCTTGCATCCGCCGTATTATTAAAGTGCGCTTATGCCGCCTCAGTTTTGTCACACGGAGAAGCTGTGCTGCCCGATATATTATCGTATCGTTATTATTGAACCTGCCGGGCGCGAAGTTCAATTGCCCGTACCTCGTCCACGTTCACGATCGCGCCCCGTCTCGCCTTGTTCTTTTCCATGATGCAACTTGCGGACTAGCATACCGCTGTAATATACCTTCGCTAAAGCAGCTCCCCTTCAACTGATTCAATTTACTCTCATCGTCGTCGCTTCATTGCTCTTGAGCTGCCCTCGATGGCAACCTCATTCCAGCCCAACCCTCAAACACACGACTCCTCTACTGTTCCGCCCTCCGCCAACGCTCCTCGTCCCCGAACCCAATCACAGTCCCAGTCCCAGCCTCAACCCCAATCCCAATCCCAATCCCAACCCAAATCACACCCCCAGCCCGAGCCGCAGAAACCACAAGTCAATGGAAAGATATATTACGGCTACCTATTCAATGAAGACAAATCGCCGACCGACATTTTGGATGCCCTCCTCCGTGCTATCGGACAGTATATTGTTAGTTACCACAAGTCATTGTCCAATTCGCGTGCTCTGCATTAACCCTTGACTATCCAGATTGATCACATCGGAGACACAAATGACAAACACCTCAACGCACGGAAACTCGCCGCTTTCTACCACGTAGTCGGGGGTGATTACGACTCGCTCTTCTTGAAGTCTCCTGATAGGACATTGTCCTACATATGGCAGGCACTGGGAGTCCAACATGCCCTTCAGCCAGCGGGCGACAACGATTATGCGCCACCATCTATACCTGCCCTGACGCTGAGGGGATTTGTCAGATGGGAGTCGCTCCAGATCCTCCTCGGGCCTGAAGAACATGTACCGTTCCTGCAGTATGCTGTAAAAAACTGGCACTTGAAGCATCCTTATACAGGCGAGCCTTTCCCAGTTGACTTGCCCGCGACAGCGTTCCCCGCCACGTGCGACCCTGACGTGGATACCTGGCACAGAACTTGTGGACAAAGGCTCCGAGAGGCTGCTACACCCAACGACGAAGAAGAGCATCCCCTGCGACGGCATGCTTCGGATCCTCGCATGCATGCTACCTACGGCAGCCAAGCCCACAGCGCATCCACGGGAACCGCGCCTCACTATAGTCGACCTGAAGCCGAATATTTCCGCCGCAGACGACCTATGTCCTATGTGCACGCACCAGAACATCGGTACTCACAGCATACTAGTCATCCTAGTCACACCGTAGCACCAGAAGCCAAGCACAGGGTAAGCAGCAGCAGTGGTAGCTCGTTGGACGACCTTGCCAGAGGGCGGAGACCCTCAGATATCAAACAACCTCCGCCTGTGAGGGAAGATGTGCGGTCATCCGTACATTTAGATCCTCGCCGCCCGGCCAATGTCCGCCGCCATAGCCACAGCTATCAATCACCTTATGCTGCCTCAGTTCATGACTCTGAGTCAGACTCTGATACGCCGAGAGCCTCTAAACAGCGTCACAGTGGTTCCATACCTCAGCCACCTCCAACTATTCGGCGTATACCAGTTGCGCCTCCCATACCGGTAGCCGCTCCAAGTCGACTTCGCCGCAGTGAAGTACGAGCTGAGGAGCCGAGGAGCATGAATCTAAAACAGAAGCTTGCCTCTTTTATCATGGCCCCGTCAGACCGGCAGCGGAGCAGCTCGAGAGAACGCGGTTCAGCTCTACATTCGAGCGTACGCTACCGGAAGGAGCTTCCACGTAACCGCCCGAGTCGTAGCCTGTCTGGGGAGTCATATACAAGCGACGGATCCCTGCCCGAGATGTCCCCGAAATACTCCCCGCATGATAGTCGTGATCGTAATCGTGCCCGTGAACGTATAGTCGAACGGGATCATGAGCGTGAGCGTGAACGTGAACGTGAACGTGAGAGAGCACGTGAGAGGGAAGAAGAGTTGGAGAGAAAGAGCCGAAAAGAGAGGGATTACTTGCGACCAGTTAACAACCGGAGGACCAGTAGTCATGCAGACGTCGATCGTCGGCGACAAGATGTTGCATGGGATCCGAGGGATCGGCGTCGAGATAGTAGGGACTTGGAGAGAGAGGTCAGGCGAAACCTGACGTCCGATGAGCTAGACAGACGAGAGCGTAGGCGATACCAAGATTCGGTGCCTACTCCACCCATGACTGGTGTTAGTGGTAGGAGATATCCTCGTTAAACAGGGGGTTTGAATGATTGAACGTTCGCGATGGCGTTTCGCATGTTTGGCGAGGAGTTTGCGGAGTTTTAGAGCGAGGGTTCTGTTTACATGGCAGGGATATACTGAGCAATTATATGTTCCAGACATTTTGGTGGTATTTTGCGCCACATCAATACGACAGGAGTCTTTAAAGACAGGAACGAACCAGAAGAAAAATACACCTACAAGGTGCCAGGAATTGAAGTCAGTTTCATTCGAGAATGCCGACCTAATTCATAACTTATCACAATAAGATATTTGGTCAGGAGAATAGTGCTCGAGAAGTAATTAGGCCACGTACATAGGCTGAGACGCGATCTATGAAGAGAGCCTTTGTTGGTGCCACGAACTCTGAGCCGCCAACGCATGCAGTGGTATGTCACCTGAGAAGCATATGCCGAGGAACCTCATCATCCGCCTGTGGCCCAAGTGCCATGCACACTTAGTGGGAGTTTGTGATAGAGGACAAAGAGTTACCTAGCGATGTCAATGGCTTGACTACCTAGGTATTGAAATAAATATTTTCCTCCCAAAGAGAGGAGGAAGGAATACCAAACATCGAGTTGCCCTTTGCTGCATTCGTCTATGCCACATGGCAATCTTCACGTGGCGATATACATAATAGCTGTCCTCTCGAGTATGTACAGGACTAACTAGGTGGATACATCAGTACTTACACAGTCACGACCAGAGGGTGCCAGGTTCAACAGGACTTCCTTTTTCGAATACTCCCATAGCCACCAACCCCCTACCAAACACGACCGGGAAGCCTTTCTACCTTACCTCACGACCTTGCATTCACATCCCCTAGTATGAAGAATATCACTCATTTGAAATTTGACACCAGGCACAATATGTCGCAGCAACCCTTAAGATCCGGGCTGTGCCGGGATAAGACACGTCGAGGAGCACGTAACCAAGCAAAAGATGTACGAACAGAGGTTGGGGCTTGAATGGAACATGATCGGTCACATTGACACGACTCTACCTAGATACCTAGACCTAGGGCTGCAGTGATTATAATGCTATATCCCTTCGACTCGAGGAGACCAGATGCTTACGTACTGCATAATTCAGAACCAGACCTCGTAAAAGTCCTATATAATCAACGGCAGCTTCATGAACCAAGCCCCGACAACCACGTACAAAAAAATTCCAACAAGAAAGCTATTAACAGCATTTCTAGCGTCATGCGGTCCCCACGCAGCCAGAAGAGCCATCGTACACCAACCCTATCTGAAGACGATGCAGAATCATAACGCATCACAACTCAACTCACATTACGGCCCAGTCACTTCACCCCCGACACCGGCCTTCGCAAATATGGGTTATTTTACGCTGACAAGATTTAGTTGTTACGAGTTCACCATTCTACTTCAAAACATGAGCAACTACCGCCATCTTTCCAGCTTAAAATGCCTGCCACATCGCCCTCCTGGTCAACCTTTCCATGCCTCTTTACCACTTGCTAATGTCATAGAATACACCTACATCTAGACTTCTACCTCACGTCGCGAATATTGCTTGCCTCTAAGAGATCCTAAGCATACCGAGTTCGATATCGCATTGCAAGTCTATTACACCTTTGCTATCGGCTCGGCTGCGGTCGCCTATGATCATTGAGGGCCGTCGTTCCGAACAGGCTATTTTTCCATATCGTATGGGCATGCCATGGTAATAGACTGTTGCTATCTAATGTCCCTATTCACAGACTGGTCTATGACAGGTAGTCAGCCGAAATACACACAACTCCATAATATCCTTCTAAGTCTACCTACGTCGCTGCCACAGCTATCTCACTAGCACCTTCTCTTACGGCAACGAACATTTTGCTCACATTGCGAGACACTAAGTTTCTTCCAGGCCTGATAAAGCTCCTGTTATCTGTAACCGAATGCTCGTCGGCCTAAGGCTTTGGCCCGACTCCTACTAGCCCGATTAGATAGTCTCGAGGACGACAACTTGAGCCTCATTACTTCCAATATGTGCTTCCAAGACAATGTTCGGTACCTGAGGTGCGGACATTCAACAGTGTCAAACGAGTGTCATTACCCTAACCCCAACCCCAAACTTTGTCCATACGGATTCCAAAAACGATCAGACGATCGCGTCAAGGACGAAGCGTGTGGCGCTCCAACGTGTACGGGCGACGGGAATTGGTGGGACTGCTGTCGGTGTGGAACCCGTCATATGTGGCCGTCGTGCGCTACTTGCAGCCATGTGCGGTGCGCAAAGTGCTGGGTAGTGAGATGGAATACACCTGCCAAACATCTCCATGACTTGAGATATGAGGATGCGAAACAACATTTCAACAATCGTAATGATGGTGCTGCCGGCGGTGCCGAGGACACGAACGATGATCCGTCGCGTGTGGACTCGGGTTTGTGAGGGAATACGACAAAACAAAGGTCATGGCTATCTGTCTTGACCTTGCAAGGACTGTTATTTGGTGGACGAAAAAACGGACTTAGATAGAATATCACAGTTGATGACGTTGAACTGCTGTCTTACTTCATTTGGTAATTTTACAAGTAGGATTCGGCTTGATGCGTCGAGTTAATCTATCTCAAATTTTTTTTTTTTTGAAAGATAGGGGATCTTGTGAGAGGCTAAAAGGTGAACCGTATTACCCATCCCATTGGTCCTACGCTGTATATGTTTGACAACCTTAGATTAGGTACCAAGTGAGTGGAAAGTAATCATAATCCCATAATGGGTGATCGTTGCTAGTAATATACAATTTTTTTCTTCTAAAGAAGCAAAATCCAGACAATTCGTGTGACTTGGGTATATATGTTAGCGCTGCGTAAAAAACACCAAACCTCGTCTCTAGCATGGATCCCAAGACAGAAGACCCAATGGGTTTAAGCTCTTGTCTCTTAGCCCTTTCAGTGTTACGCCACCAGAGGTGGATCTTTGTAGACTTTCGCCATAAGGATAGAGATAGTAAGACAGTTGCTAAAGAGAAGGTATTAGACTGTAGCATTGCTAAAAGGGCAGTGTCGAGACAATTCGCCTCTAATACTTGAGTAATTAAGTCGTTGATTTCGGCCTGGGATATATATTTTTTGGTTATTTGCTTCTCTCGGTATTGCCCCCGGACCTCTCCTCGCCTATGTGCGGCTCTATGCCGGTTCAGCTGCTTCTATACTGAGGATTCTGGTTCCTGGTTTGGGTTGAAAGTCAACCCAGCTCTTGCCGCCCGCTCATTGAAATATTCCATTCCTAAGCAGGATCGTTGGGTCTGACACAGGTGAGATCGCAACCATTTGTGCTCTATTTCTTGTTTTTGGCCATACTAGAAGGTTGTTGTAGTTGCTAGTTGGTAGTTGGGAAATGGGCGATAACACATAGTGTTGCCATAACGTTTCTTTGAAACAGTTATACTACTTTTTATTCTAGCCTTTTGCGAATCATATCTCCTTTCACTAATATGATCTAAACGGAGCACTTCAATTTAGTGCAACACTGTATCGTGGTCAGCGCAAAATCCTCTTGGTGACGATGTGATTTTCCTGTTAATGCCTCATCAAGGCTTTTTACTAACCCAGATTATTCCCTTTACGGAACTTAATGATGACCTTTAATTTTAGAACGAGACCAAGTTAGTGGAAGTGGTCTGAATGAATGAATTGATTGAGCACTTCATGGCTTTGCCATCAGTTAACAGGTTGAATCCTGACAGGTGTGATTTGTTTTATTCGGATACCTGTGCAATCTAGAAGTTTAAGTAGAATGCCCTTGAAATGCGAGAAATCAATAAGTATGTTGTAGAGTTATAGGGTTTGAAGAGCCGGCTTATTTGGTTAGTGCTGATATTTCACTTATCTACTTCCTGCGGGATCTGCAGCTTGTGGAGTACAGTTATCTTGGAATTGGAACGATCAGGGGTCTCATCAGAGAATCAAGTCTCAGAACGTTTCTTTGCAATGCCAATACACCAAACAAATCATCTCACACTAGCTATGGACTCACTGCCGGCAGAATTGCAGTTTAAAGTAGCAGGCTTTCTATGCCTAACTGATCTTAGATCACTTCGTTTGGTCAGCAAACGGTATGCAGCTATAGCGGCTCGCCCGCTCTTTGAGCTACTCCGCTTCTCCGGTCGGCGACAAGACGAACCACTTCTCTGGAACTTTGGCCCTACTTCAGAACATGAACTCCCCCAAGGGTGTCTTGGTCGGACCAGGACTGTTGAATTCGGAAAAATACCAGAAGCCGTCGACGAAATTCTAGGTAATTCACTAGCACAATACACGAAAACACTTGTTTTCGACCCCGCATACTATCGTAGAGGTATATACAATGTCAATCGATATTTGGTAACTCGATACTGACACGTGAAGCTAGGCTTCTGGCGAGATTACCTTATGCATCTCGAGAATGAAATGCATGAGCCGGTTCTCGAGGATGCCTCGGATTCAGAAGTTGCCCGTATTCTCGAGGAGCGGAGGACTCGACCCGAGAGAGAGGCCCCAATTACTGATGCCGCCCAAATCGTCTGGAATCAGAAAGCTGCGCAGCAACAGCAAAACGAAGGTATTGTCGTTGCCGCACTTGCTAAGCTCTTCCGTGCTACGAACCCGTTAGAAAAGGTGTACGTGAAATCGTGGGAATTTTACCGCTACGCTGGACTGCAATGCAAGTATGAATTGACTGAACTGCTCATGACCAGTAGCTGCAGAAGTAACCTTTCTTCAGTTCTTACATGATTGACGTCCAACGGCGGGATTCTTTTCCATCTACATTCTTTCTCGAAATACTCGCGCAAGCACTGCACTCTGTCGGTAGAAGTATTAAACGTTTACACGTGTCTGAGTTCTTCGCTGAGCATATCCACGATAGCCCAGCTACTCGACACCTCTTCACGGGTCTCCAAGACATCAGGCTAGATGTCTTACATGTTGAATTTTTACTTGAAGAAGCTCAGAGATCCCAGTCCTCGTCAGTCCTCGTTGAGTTGTTCAAGTGTGCCCTACCAACTCTCAAACGTCTATCGATCATCGGAGGGGGCAAATGGCCAAACCTCGCCGCTCGAGGCGCGCATTCTCTGTTGAAAATACTGGGCGATGGACCCAATGAATCGCCGCTCAGCTTTCCTAAACTCGAATTCGTTCGGTTAGGAGGCCTTATTCTCAGCACGCCACCACTCTTGCGTTTCCTGCATGCTCAACCTTGCCTTAAGCGCCTGGAGTTCAGCTACATTTATCTCTCTACGCCCGATGCCGGGTGGGCCATCTTGGCAGAATCACTCCCTGCAAGTGTTGAGTTTTGGAAAGTGTGTGGACCACTCGGTCATGAGCCTGTTAACGGAGACGGTCCGACTGCGTACAACTGGATGACAACGTGGGTGCCGCGGGAACTTCCCCCTACTTCAGGCTGGAAGGCCATACCACGCAGCTATGGGACTTGCTTCGCACGCATAAGCTGATTCTTTACTACGGCTCTTTCTCGAGGATTGCATGTACTTGGCTTGACGATGGTCATCTAGCAGTGTTTACCTTCATTTCAAATGCTCCTCGCTTTGGTGGCTCTATCCTTTTGTCCGATCACTCAATCTGGTCGGCCTCTAGGAGCCTGTTACGATATCACATAGATAGTTTTGAGTATCATGGCAACCAAACAGAGGTGTATTGTACTATCACTCGTCTTTCGTTAGCGAACATGTCATTAGGTAAGCAAGCATCGTATCGGTTAAGTAGAAAATGCTAATGTACATAGGTACTTCTTCTGAGGCAAGCTATCCAATCAAAAGAATGTCCAATTGTCAGCCACTTCGCTAAGCAGCTTTTCCAGCTGTACCAAGGCAGAACCAAGGCCCGCGGGCACCAGTAGATTGCATGACAGTTGCGCAGGCACAGCCACTCCCAGTTGCGATGATCCATTGGCATTTACGTTACTGAACAGCCCCGCCTCATGAAGGACTAAGTTCCCAAGATTCTTTTTTATCCGTTTCTATGGGAGCATCTTCCCCCTTAGGCCCGTAAACATGTCATTTTCGCCAACATTTGGAGCCGTGGGCGACTTTATTTCCATCGGTGTTTTGATTGCCAGTATATCCCGAGCATTGAACGACACCAGAGGATCGAAAGCCGAGTACCAGACAGTGGTCCAGGAACTATATGCTCTCAAAACAGGGCTTGCACACGTTGAGCGGTTATATCAACGCCTTCCACAGAGCCCTGAGCTTCTAAACTTGCGCGTGACGGGTGAGACGTCAACACAGCGATGTCGGGATCAGATAGAAGCTTTCCTTGCAGAGATTGGTAAATATGAGGCGGCTCTTAGCCCTCAAGCATCGAAGAATAGAGTTACCAAGGCAATGGCAAAGATCTGGTGGATGTGCAACAGGGACAGTCTCAGGAAGCTGAAAGAAGGATTGATGGGTTGTTGTGATACAATCAATATGCATCTCTCTACTATCACTATGTAAGCTCAATTCACACCTCCAATACGGAGACTAGCTAGCTAATAGCATTTAGGACAATGATACAGCAACATCACCAGGACGTCCAGGAAAATCTCGATAAACTATCCCGACTCACGGCTATCATTGAATCGAGTTCGTCCGATCGTTTGGCGTCCATTGAGTCTCGCAACACGCAAATACACCAAGAGGTGGCTGCATTGGCGAAACTGCAGATTGCCAGAGTCGAGCGACCCCTGACAGAAGAGTTTTTCACCCTACATGATGCTGTTGGCCGGGAAGCGCCAGTCCCGCTCCGCTTGATAGATTGCTGGGAAGCGTTTCAAGCTGTCCTTACAGTTCGCTTTCAAGGCCGCCCGGGACAGAAGAGGGTAGCGCGGGGCAAGTATATCGTGTTTGATGGAGTGCTGGGTAAGGATATCCCGAAAGGCTCCGACTGGGCTTCTTCATTTCTGCCGGGACGCTTGATTGTTATGAGCATCATATGTCAGATTCAGCAGACCGAAGATGAGGAAGAGGAAGGCACGGCGTGTCCAAGATGCAGAGCACAGGCGGATGTAGCTGTAGGGGTCGAGAGACGATGGTGAGGATACTGAAACCCATGCAACTATCTGCTCGTGATATCACAAGATTGACAAGCTTTAGCTCGTGCTGCAAACTACACTACCGGCGGCTCATTGAATCGGAAGTAGTGGATGAACAACCAGGCCTAGGTTCGCAATCAAAGCGGAATAGGGGCCTGTGTGGTCCTATCCAGTTACGATATCCACCCAAGTCCTGTGTCACGGTGTCAGCTTCATATCATGAAACATCTCAAGCCTCGGAACAACATGGAAACCTAGGTGCACATGAGAGAGGAACTGAGAGCCCATCAGCCTGCTCAGACGCTGCTTCCAGGTCCTCCTGGAGCTTTTACCTAGATCGCTCCAGTTGTAGCTCGAGCATCTCTAATGCGTGTAGTTTGACAAGATTCTCACGAGTAACCCTTATCCAAGCTAGCGTCCTTAATCGTCACGCTCGTGCATGGGTTGCATGGGACCGTGATGAGCCATGTGAGTCAATCCTGCATCCACTTCCCACGTGAGTACAATAGAAGCTGATAGTTGTTAGCGCCTGAATACAGCGCTTCTCGAAGTTATCATCGCTAGCCTCGATAGCTAGATAATCTCCGTCCAGCAACTACGGTCTTCCATCTCCTAATGGCTTAGTTAGTTTGGCGCGTTAAACTCAATTGTTAATTGCTTGTCGTCCAAAAGTCACCTCTTCGACTCAGATACGAGAGAGAATGCAATAATAACTTTCTTTCTTTTCACTCTGACAATGTTGTATTACCTAGAAGGAAAAGTGCAAACCCATTACAGGATTGTGTGTACTGGTAATCTAACTAAAATCATAAGAGGACTTTGACATGGCATCAGTGGTACTCAGAGCTTGAGACAAAGTACTGGGCTTGAATGATATATATATGTAACTCGTTTGCCTCCTTAGTAACAACTCTAATGTTTGGGAGTGTGCGGCAGAAATATGCTATTGCCAATCGAAGTTCGATCCTAGTAATATTGCGTCGGAGGTTGGAACAATAGAAACCGGTGGAAGCCAGTGCCCGTTGATCAATAAAAGAAGATTTTGGTATACTGCACGACATTCGGTCCCCTGGCCCCTGGACCAATCGGGGGTTGGCTCTTTTCTTTTCCTGACTCTAAACAAACTAATCAAGCCAGACTACTTATGTAAGTGGGCGTATTCCCCGCGGTGCCGTGGGCATACATCAAGTAACATCTCAAGCTACCGAAACTCGCATCGCAACCCCCGGATCAACACTTAATCAAACAGGAAAGCGATTAAACCACATATGTCGCCTTAGTTGCGTAGACTAAGAAGCGCTGTGGACGAAGGCAGGTATCATCTCTCGCGACCACATCATAACACTGAGCAGAGCCAATAATTCCATTATACCTTCATTTTTCCTGTGATGCTGCTGGCTATCACTTTTCATTGCCATTTCTTTCTCTCAACTCTACCCAACGAGGAGCAGTGGCTGAATACAAACGTATGCAAGCGACCAGTGCCACCTTAACAAGTTGGGCCACTCTAGGAGCACGACGCCATATATCAAGGGGTTATAGGTACACATCTAGCTGTAGGTGAAGATGTTTTGCTGCCTACTACTGTACACCACATTATTTATTATCATGCTACCTGGCTGAAAGACTTGGTTGATTATAAAGGTTCGCATTCGCAATTATGTGTTGCCTTGACGGCCATCACACTGTCATATGTACTAACTATTAGATAGTCAATTAATGAAACTTGTGATTTAGTAGGTTGTAAACTGGTCCGTGCTCTAAAACTGTCCAGATGGACGAAGGGGTGCCGCTAGGGCTGATTCTCGTGGCTAGAACAGCTCTGATAACTGTATTATTTGACGCCCCACCGTGCCAAGCGAAAACAAAGAGTGAAGCGTAACTGAAGGTTCAAAACCAAAGTCTAATTGACGTATATGCCCTCAATAGCCCTCTAGTCGAAACTCTCTTCAAGGTCAGATGTCGTGGTATATACAGCACTCTATCAGTGCCTACAATTTAAGTTAGACCTTTCAACAGTTCGCATTTGATAGTGGGGTCTCGAGTACTAGCCTTCTATAGCTAAGTGCATATATACGGAGTTGGGTATGCACTAATCAATGTAGACCCGTTATTCGGGCAAAGCTTCCAATGGGGCTGCACTGCTGCATGGTCGGCAATCAAGCTCGTGTGTATCTCCTCTTCTTACCTCAACTTATCCACATTTTTTCTTCAATTCTTAGGAAGCCATCTCATTAGAGGGTCTGAAGTCTGAAGAGGCGGGAAATAAATTTCCTATCTTATCCTCCCCCAAACCGCCATCGTCTTCTACATCGATACCCATCCACATGTAGCTACCTGAATGTGTCCTTTTTTCTTTGTCCACGACACTCTTGGCCTCATCCTTCCGTCCTCACCCACCGAAGAATCCCTGTCGCTGTCCCGACTCCCCTCCGACCCGACCACGTCGATATGTTATGGGCCCCATGGACGGCCGTTTCTACATTGCTTCTCCTCTGCGCCCTTCTTGTCTGGTGGTTTAGTAAACCCAAGACGACCCATCTAAATCTGTTTGTCGCAATCGGCTGTGCCCTCTACTATTGGGCCATCGCCCCCGAGGTCGCCCAGTCCACGCCTGCTCGCCTCTACCGCCTATTCATAACCATTGCCACCTCTCTACGACTCGACGCCCTGATTTTGTATCATGCCAATATGCTCCTGACTGGTGCCGCTTTCTTGTGGTACGCGCAATTCCCCCATCCTGCTCAAAGGCACTCAAGGCAAAACCGCGTCTCACCCTTTGAAGTTGCGTCTTACTGATTTGGATGCATTCTTCCTTCATAGGCTAGCCCACCGAGCCGTTCAGACATTGAGGAAATCGGTTAACGACCTCATTGGTGTCTTGGGTGTGGAAGTACCCGATGCGCCCGATGTTTCGCTTGCTGGAATACGTGCGGATGCCGCTACACTGAACTGGACACGACCCTTACCCACTCGACCAGTCGCAAAGTTTACAATCCAGGTAAATGGTGTTAATGGTAAGTAACGGGATCTGCTGAAGTAGAAGCAAAGGATAGGCTGCTGATATGTGTCGCATTTAGTTGGCGACTCTGCAAACCAAGAAACAGCTATCACTGTAACTGGTCTGAAGCCAAATCACTTCTATAATATTCGCGTTATAGCCGTCGGTTACAATAACTTCCAGGCTGGTAGCCGGGTTATCCGTCTGCGGACTTTCGGTAGAGATGGCCGCCCTCAGCTTGGAGATGGACGTATTCCCTCCAATTTCGTACCCGACGAGCAGCAGGTTACAACACCCAATGACATCGACGAGGATGGGGTCTCTCGCGGCCCCGCTGCTGGGGTTGAAACCGCCTCAATTCCCGACGGCTCGACCTTATCTCCCCGCGATGCGAATCTGAATACCACGGTTGGTAGGCGAAATACTTTGACAAGGAAGCACTCACCATCAACGACCAGCATGGAACAGTCTGTCAAGGATGCTATATGCGATCACTCAGAGCAGTCTTTGCAAGAGCTAGGAGAGAAGTTCGAGAGCATACGAAAAGAGATCGAGGAGATACAGGCACAGATCGCCAAGGACGAAAAAGAGCATAAAGAGTTGATCGACGAGTTGGCCGAGGAGAAGAAGGTGAAGAGACGGATCCAGAAAGAGAAGGACGATACAACGGAGAAGCTGAAGAGGGAAATGGGATCGACGGAGAGGGCTATGCGAAGTGCGCAGCAGAGGAAAACTCAGAAAGAGAAGCTGCTACGGGATAAAGAAGCGGAGCGACAAAAGCTTCACGATGATATGGCCAAATGGGAGAAGGATATTGCGTCTATGCGTAAGCGGCAGGACTTGTTTGAACAGGAAAGGGACCAGTGCCAAGAGGATGGTGATGGTCGAAGCGAGGACCTTCGACAAGAAATTGCTCAGGCACAAGCAAGTCTCGCCCAGGAAGAAGCAGAGCTAAAAGAGAAGGGAAGGGAATTGAAGGAAGCCGAGGACCAACGGAAAAAGCTCCCTGGGGGAGAGGAGAGCGAAGAGTGGCGAGAAAAAGACGCCGAGATCAAGCGAAACTGGGAGATCAGATACAAAGACCTACAGCGGCGTTGGTATGCTGCTAACCGAAAACTGCGTATGGTCAATGACTACGAGCGCGTCTTGCAGGCTCAATTAGCGGCAGCACAACAGTCTGGTCTACCCTTCATGTACAACCAAGCCAACTCATCTGGGGTTGATTTTGATCTCACAACACAAGGTCAGCTCAAGAGGCGCAGCCGGAACAGCAACTCCCTATCGAACGTGGCGATTCCTTCCCCTGCCCAATCATTTGCTGTGGCAGATCGTTCTTATGGAACTTCGTCGAATTATGGCCCGTCACGGCCGCCAACTATACCCCCCGGTTTTGCCCAGGGGCCATTCATGGACACTAGTATTCCTTTCTCAACTCCTCTTGATGAAGACGGCATGAGGGCTCTTACTGCTGGTGCTCCTCTCAGTCCAACCGCTACTTCTCTCTTACCTGCTGGTATGCTTGACGATCTTCTCGACGACGACCCTCCGAGTCCCGGATCGCTACTACCTCGCCATGAGACCTTCGGGTCGGGTATACCTCAAGAATATGACCCTCAATCCCCAACATCACCAGCTCGATCACCTAGCCTATTGTCTAGCCCGCAGAGCTCTACACAGCACCTACCGTTCTCCCAGTACACTGGCGAGAACAGTGAACGCCGCTCTCTTAGAGGACCTCGAGGCGAGTTTGGTCCGTCTTCATCGCCGATAGCGCCGGCTGCTCAGACTTCGAATCGCAATCGTTTCTTACCTTGGCTGCATCGGGGTCCTAAAGAGACAGCGGAAGAGGCCCCAGCGTTAGGAACACTCAAACCTACTCAGAGTCAATCTTTACCCAGAGAGACCGAAGATGGCGAACCTGCCAATAATAAGCGAAGAATCAGTTTCTCTGCCGGCTGGAACATGTTCAACCGAGGCACCGCACCACCCAGACCTGACGTAACTGAAGCTACTGCACCAAGTCCGAGAGGTCTTGCTTCACGGCGATTGGGTCTCGCCACAAATACAAGTAGTCTTGGCAGCAATATCTTCTCTGAGCGAGACCCCAACAGCCCCAGACCTCTCTCAATCGCATCCTCCGAGATCCCCCGTCCTTCTACTGACAGTGGTTCTATATGGGGTCGGAATATACCACAGCAGAGCCGACTGTGGCCTACTGAGGAAAGCCCTTGGACTGGGTCGCGGAATCCGTCGCGACGCCCTTCGCTCCATGGGTCTCCTTTCCAACTGAAGACGACCCTTGCTGATGCGGACGACGAGATTTTGGACGAATCCGAGCTATTACATGCCTCTCCCAGCCAGGTCGGTATTATAGGGACTAAACCATCCAAGTCCTTGAGCCAGCGTCTTAACCCGACTGCACCGACTTTTATGGGTGGTCTGTTCCGGGGAAGATCAGAGAAGGACAGAGAGTCGGATAAGGAGATCAAGGACCCCAAGGATAAGTCCAAGGGTAAGGGAAGGGAAAAGGACACCAAGGAAAAGAAACCTAGGCAGTCTTTTACTTCTGTCTCGGATATAGGCACACTTTCGCTCGATGAGTCCCCATCGGACCCTCGCAAGTCCAGAGACACGTTCTCGGTTGATTCCCCTTCGATTACGGAATCGCGTGAATCTCTCAGCCTTGAACAGCCATTTTCGTATTCACCATCGGATCAGACGGCGGGTGTTGGGTTCAAGGATCAGGAGAGCGGGCTTAGAAAACTGCTGCGTAAGGGGAGCTCCTCCAAGTTCAGCTTTTCGTCTGTACGGGGCCTAGGTGGTAAGAAGGGTGCCAACAGCGTCACAAGCTCGGATCGGAACGCGTCTGGAGATCGTACCAGTTTTGACGAGTTTGCCGAAGATGGCAGTGCTCAGTTCCTCGGTCGTAGCTACGACAGTCTACATAGCAGCCCTTCAGTCGGACCGACAAGCGGGCCTCGGTCAGCCAAGGACAAGCCTGTTGGTTGGGGTGCTAGGTTCACGATGAAGAAGAAAACAGGCAAGGAGAAAGAAAGCCTGGATATAGAGAGGGATGATTCGACTTCAAACACGGTGCCAAATACGCCATCGTTAGCGGAGAAGTAGCAGACTCATGACGAAGTGAAACCAGTTGTATAGGAAATATCAAATTCGAGCAGCATTTATGAAGCTCTCGATCCCTGCGGTTCAGGACTTAGTTCACAATGAAAAATTTATTGATATTGTGGCGATTATGCTGTTACTTTCTTAATGTTTTGATATTGTTAGTGATTGATGATATTGATGTTTGCTCGAGGGGCGGCCAAGCTACCCTAGAAGAAGGTCCAAGAGGGTGGCGGTGGGGGTTGGCAGTACTTTTTCATGGCACGAGCTTTGGCGGTAGTGCTCCGATTCCCATCGGCAAAGCGAGAGAAGAGCTCTTGCTTGCTTGATATTGAAATTGTTCCGTTGCGACGATAAATACATACTCCAAGCATCCGGTATTCGACAATTGTTCGATTTATATACTTAGATACGGGCAACATCCCACGAATGGCGCTCTTATAGGACGAATCTCTAAAGGTCCGCGAACTCGGCGAACTGACGACTCCCGCATTTGGACTTCAACTTGATGAGCTCTGCTTCCCCGACCGTGGTAACAAACGCGCGACGAGCGATTGAACCACCAACCAATATATTACTTACCAACTAGTCGACCTTGAACGCCCCCCAATTTACTCGGCGATCCCCCATCACCAAAATCGAGCCAAGCTTCCCCCAGCCTATGGCCGCCGCTATAGCACAAGCGACATCGATCACCATGGCGCCCGGCGGAGAAGTAAGCAGTAGCAAAGGGGAGGAGGAGCGTCTGCCTATGCCGTCACGGAACCCGCTGCCACTGTCAGCGAGCCAGGAGGCTCAGGTGCGCGAGGTGTTCAATGCGCGCGTGAGGGGGCTTTGCGCCGATGAGATTAAGGGTTCGTTTTTTTATTGTACAACCTTCTGCTTTTCCCCCTCGGTTTCATATGGCCCTTTTTACTTCTGCCTACTCCACTTAACTTCTGAAATATCTTGCCTTTCCGTCGCTGCCTGTATTGTCTTGTCTGTGGCTACCTAGGGGCTCCTAATCTATGTATTTCCCCATGAATGAATCATGTTGAGAAAATCTCCTGCCTCTCTGCCTTAAGTGTTATATCCTACTATTGTAAGCGGAGGACACAGAAACGAGACCGAAATCCGTGCCTTCCTGTTCCCCTAAAGCAAACAAACAAACTACAAAGGCCCAAAAACTAACTTACCCCCCAAAAATAGCTTTCGCAGAATGCGCCCGCAACCGCACCTTCAGTATCCCCTTCGCGTGCCGCGCCCTCTCGCACGCCATGAACAACTGCATGCTAGCGCACGCGACGCCCGAAGAGCACGACCGCGCGCGCGAGGACTGGTTTGCGCAGCGTATGATGCGCGCCCGCGAGCGCGAGCGCAAAGAGCGCCGCAAGATCGAGCAGGAGCGCTTTCACAGGGAGTGGTGGGGTCTGCCGGAGCGTGACCCCGATGAGGTCCGTCGCGAGCTCGAGAAGCTCGAACAACCTGAACGTATTGGCGGTGCGGTGAGGAGACGGAATGCCGCTAGCACAACAGATGATGGGAGTCGGGGGAAGGGTGACGGAAGGTAGGAAAATGAGGAGGACTAGAAATAAGAACGTAGAAGGAGATGAAGCGTCAATTGTTCAATCTGGTCGAGGGCGTGGTTATGTAAAGTACGTGTTGTTTTGCTATGTATGCATATGTGGCTGGCGTTTCTGGTTGCTTTCTCGCTCTTCACTTGTAGCATAGCGAGCTGAGTTGGAACATGGAGTCTGGTCACGCTGCTCTTTGCCAAAATAGATGGATGCCGGGATATCACTTGACTCCCATAACTTAGTTTCAGCGGTTTTTGAACTAGTTCACAGTGTCATTGCTTTGACTTGGATGTTTCGAGGTGGTGTTTCTTGTGTATAGTTTCCAAGCACTTCATATTAAGGTTGATCAAGTCTCTCAGATATGTCAGTAGCACCCTCTTGTTATTTGCCCTAGCCTCTGCAAATTTCCAGTTACGCTTTCTTTCGCTGTCTATTTTTCTGTAACCGAGTCGGCTTCGCAGCCCTCTACCCAAGCTAGCTATATTGCCTAAGTTCTGCTCCTTCTGCCATGTGGTATCTCTATCAAACTTCTCCTCTTTTTTGATCTCTTCTGTCCTCGGAATAACCCGTCCCGGTTAAAGAAAGAACTCTAGTTCAGAGCCTCTTTGGGCAGAGTAGCGACCTTCTCGTCGAAGAGCTTCTTGGCGCCAGCCCAGACAGTGTCATTTTGCTAATCATTAAGCTTGAGCAGATAAGGCAACAGATCGTTGCTAAAGGCTTCTGAGGGTTCCCGCAGCAGTAGCGAAGGCAAGTGATCGATGCTTATGACACGTAGCGGCAAGCCCTCGAGACATTCTACAGGGACTGTGGGTTCTTTAAATGTCGTTGCGATGGTATAAATCGGTACTAAATTTGATACGAGTATTAGTGAACCGGACAACATTCAGTAGCCGTCATATACGGCCGTCTATTGTGATAGAATGGTTGCTTTGAAGAGATCCTTACCAGGGTTCTAAGCAAATGGTTGTTAGTAATCGACAGCATCACATATAAGGATTTAGGGGATACGAATATTACTATGTAGGGCTTGTGGTATCAGACGATACGTCACATACGACTGTAAGCTTCCGGCCTGGCCCCTTCAGTGAGATCGTCTACGAACTGATAGACATAGAGTTAGTAATTAGTAGTTTGGCGGGCGGCTCGGGTACTGGTAGTGAAGAACATGGCATAGGAATGAATGCTATGAAGAAACTACAAGCAATAATTGTGGGAGACGTGATTTTATTTTCCCCGCGAGTTTAACTGAAAGTCAGCAAAATTTAGGTGAATCTGAAATAATTCAAACTACTTAGGATGAAGTAGGTTAATTGGTGGCACTGTTGTTTGTAGGTAATTATTGGTAGTCACATTCAGTAACTTCGTAGCAGGGCAACTACGGAGGCTGACAAGGTGGGATGATTCAGTGGCAGAATTTCACCGCCGATTTTGGGAATGAATTCATTAGGCCGTGTGCCATTGTTTCCACTCGTCATAAAACTCACTGCTTCCAATCAAATGTGTAGCTCCCTACAAATTTGTGCAAGGTAGTGAAATTGAATTTCTCGTAACAAAACCGAGCTTCTTATTATTATTTATTACCTGATTTTATAATTCAAAATGACCGTGATGTTACAATAGTGCAACTCTTTGATATACCCATTAAGACGTACTATCCATGAGGATCGAATCAATTCTTCTCTTTCAGGCGTGTGAAGATGTATCCATTGTGTTGCCCCGAATCCTCAGGCTTTCCGCTTGATGTTGTTGAAAGTCATTATAAGTATGTACGACTCATGTTATCAGGGAAAGCTCCTTGAATAGTGTATACAAACCAATAGATGGCAGCGTCCTCTAACTGCTGCGCTGTGTCATTCTGATAGCGAATACGGAAACATCCCACACGCATGACCAGAGACACTTCATTAGCGTACTTCAGCATAGACAACTGATCTTTATATAACGCCTCACTCGTTACCAGGACAAGGACCAGAAAACATTCTATACCACAGAGGCAGCTTATCGCCGAGAACTGAAAGCAGTTGGGCTAATTTCGAGTAAATAGCTAGTTTGACTGTGAGCACTGTAGAAGCTTCTTGCCTGGAGAACATCGACGCTCAGAGTTAAGCTGAAGAAAAGGACAATGGCTCAAAATCCTGTCCGCCGCAGAGAAGATAGCCGGTATATGTGGCCTACTTCTACACCGCCAATACGCAGCCAACTTTTAGAGTTGGAACATGATGATCCAGTTCGCCACAGATTGGTCGTCGAGCGCGCGAACTACCTCATACGAGGGCCCTGTCTTAGACGGTATGTTCATGATGTTCGGACTCTCCTCCCTCTATCCTGCACCTCTTCTAAGGGTCTATCTTTGGTTGCCTACCTTCTCATTTCACATACGCATACCCTCTCTCCCCCTTCTCGTTTCCCGCCCAAGTTATTACTTTCACAGTCTTGAACCCGTACTAGCGACAGCGAAGACAGCACTATCCTAACGCGAGTTTCTCTTCCGAGAGACTACAAGACATCGTACGTCCCTTCTTCGAACAGTGGGATCACAGCCAGGAGTCGCTAGGCCTACGGCTAACGATTGCGGAACTTCTTGAAACTAAGTTGTTGCCCAACATCGACAAAATCGTATGTTTCGGACTTGGTAGATTTCGATGTATCTCAGACTCCATTCCAAGTAGCTCAGCGGGCATACGAGTCCAACGTGAGAGCTGCGAGCTACATGCTGCCGCTCTTGCCATCGCCAACGTAATTCAGTCGCACACCCAAATACGGCCGAAAAATATCCCTATTGTAACTAGTCATCGGACATCATGGCCAAGTGTAAGTGAGCATGCTCCAGGTCTAGAACGAACGGTGCGATTGTATGCCCAAGACGCGGAGTACTTCATTGAAGACGCCGACTTACTTTCACATTTGGGGTTCACGGTATTAGACCCGCGGTACGGGGCGCATGAAGGGTTCGTCAAAGTGGACGAGCGAACGCTGGTCCTAAGTAAAGGAAACGGAGTTAGAAAACTCGTGTGCGAGACGACAAGGCCGGCGACGATGATCTGGCCCGAGTCAGAACAGTCATTATTAATGCGAACGCTTCTCGCAGTGGAGTATAACAAGATCCCTTGCAGACCGCGAGAAGGTGGTGATGAGTATGGGAGTGGCTGTCTTGTGGGGATGGCACTGTATGTTCGAAACATGAGACATGGCCTAGTCAGAAGCATCGTATCAAAAGTGCTGAGTTTATAGATTACTTGCGGGACATTTGTGTATCATCTATGAATTATCTGTGGAAATTTTGTAGGGTAACTGTTGATTTAAGTGGGAAAGGAGAAAAAATTTGATTAATTCGTAATATACCCATATCATTGCACTACATAGGTCAAAGACCCGTATGACATATTATTCTATATAGTGCTTTCTCATCTGGGACTACGGGCCCAAGGCTCTGAGCCACACTATCTAGATAGCAGCATGCTCAACAAACAACTCTTCTGTTCTAAATACCCCCTATAGTCAAAACAATTCGTGTTTAGCGCTACTGTCTAATTGTAGGACTACATCCAGCCCTGTTCAAATTAATAGTGCCGGTTCCTTATGAGCTATAACCTCTACAGTGCTTGGTTCTTATTCAAACAGAGTTATTAGAAATTCAAGGAAATATGCTTTTAACAAGGCCAATAAGACATTAACATTTGATGGTCAGCTACATCTGAATAAGAAACACTTTTGAATCCGAGGACACCGAGGCACCTTGCCTAAAGGTCAAACAAATGTAATGTCGGCGCTCACAATATTGACTGAGGTGTGGTGTTAGTAAATATGGCAAATGAGATAGCAGAGAGTTAGCGGTACCAAGCTGTCGGAATAGTGGTAACAGGAACACGAGATACAATCAATACCAGAACAATATCAATGGCAACTAATAGGTGGAGACCTAGGGTGCAATAAAACTGGATGAAACAGACATGAATGGGCAAGATCACAATAGTTGTAAATGTAACCCATTGAGCGTTCCCCAAGCCGCATGTGACCTACTGCTGTTGTTTGCTACAATAGATCCCTTCGCACAATAGTAGGTTGCCTGGACACTGAACACGAACGGCAACTACGAGTTCGTTTATAAATTCTCTTAGCTCGTAATCAGTGTGAACCCTCTCCTTCCCAACATAAATTTCCTTTCCGGACCGAACACAGAGCAGACAAGACTGTACTTACTACCTCACAACTCGCAAACCCCAATACTCTCTTGCAATACAACATGCTGTTCCTCCATCTTCTCCCCTTCCCCGCGGCAGCCTGGGCTGCTGTGGTTTCTCAGGTACGGCCAATATTTACAGCGCAAACTACAACTACAGCTCAGCAGAACTGACTATTATTCATTCTACAGGCAGGAACCCCAACCGGCGAACTGCAGTCCCAGAACTGGGCCCCCGCGAACTACTCCATCGTCGACACTGAGTGGCGTGGATTTGCGGACTTTGACAAAGACCACGTCTTCACGGGCACTATCGAGGTAAACTCTCATACGGCATTCTTCGTATTTCCTAAGTGTCGCTCTGACAGTGTTGTATAGGACGTGATTCATCAGATGAGACAGATCAAGGGAGCTCATTTCACCCCCGACTTCATGCTTGGGCCCAGCTCCCACGTCGAGAACCGATCCACCAACCTGGGCGGCGCCGTAAGTCCACCACTAACTACACTACCTCCTGACATCACCACAAGATGAAAAACTAATCCCTCAACCCCTTCCCCAGAACCTCGAGTCCATCCAATGTGGTGGCAACGGCGCCAACCCCGGCCGTATCAAGCAAGGCATCAACTACCTGCACAACCTGCACGACGATGTTCTCTGCAGCAACGGAGCCGGCCCTCGTAATTGCGGCCGGATCAGCTGTTCGTGGAACTCTGGCATCTCTTGGTGCAACGAGAAGACGGTCCCCAGCGACACGTTCAAGTGTAACATGTTCGCAGGATACGCCCAGGAAATCCTTGACAACTGTGCCATCTACGACGAGAATCCCAGAGTCAGTGGAGCAAATTGGGACGAGGATCTGGCCATTACTGTGCTTGTCGCCAAGGCTTCGTGTTAGATTAACTTACTTAGCAGCAGCAACGGAGGAAATCACGGGTAGAGGATGCGGCTACACGTGTACATGTGGAGTTATGAGGGTTGTGTAAGTCATAGCGGTCGATACTATCTTGAGAGACATGATTGACCGGTAATCATAATCCACGATACCACCAAATACATGCGGCTGATCTCACGCTATATCAACAATGATGTGTTTCGTAGTCAAGGGCATTTCGTCTTCGTAGTAACTTATGAATTAATGTAAGTGTTATTGTGCTATGCTGTTTTGTACAGCTCGAGAGTTTTGTGGAAGCATATTGATCGCTGCATGAACGTACGTAGACAGAAAATAGTGATTTCAAAATCTTAAATCATCGGTGCATCCCAAGGATTACCATTAACTAACTTGATTAGCTCGCATTTAGTAGCAACAAGGGCTAGTACTTGAATATGGTTTTTTTCCAGAAAAGTAGACAGACAGCTATACCTGGCTACTCCCTACACTTCTCACAGTTACACTCGCCGTTACAAGCGTCTGGTGGGCAAAGGGATGGCGTCCCAAAACTCCTGTTCCTTCTCTGGTGTGGTGCTTGAAGGGATTGCATCCTAAATCCCTGTGAGTGGATTAGTTTGTCCAGTTCGCACGAGGATAGAGAAGAGGTCGCTCAAGTCTTACGTCGAAAGTAGCTCGAAGTCTCCGAAGCGGTCTCCCTTGCCACCCGATATGATGAGCCATCCGGCTTTGTCTATCACCAGCCACGTCCAAGTATTGGGATGTCATATGTTGTCCCGTATAGACCGCCAAGGCAACAAAGCCGCGTCCATCAATCGCAATGCCGAATCCTCTCAGACCGGATTCGACAGCTAACGACTCTTCACAGTCAGGAAGGATATAGCCTATCTCATATTCGCCATGCTCTGTCGTGAACCGTAGACCCGACACATACTTCGTTCCGAAGAAGTCGATGAAACTGACGTGGACGACCTCAATGTTGGATGATGGGAGGTAGATTTCTGCTTCGATTACATGGCGCTTGACTGATCCTTGGTCGGGGCTTCCGAACCCACTCCAACTGACTCGGCGACCGTCTTCCAGGTCCTGTGACCAGTTCGACTGTCCTTTCAGGTTGCTCAACCTAGAGACCTCATCCATAGCCCGCATGAGTGGCCGCACTGTCTGCTTCCAGATGCGAAGCCGGTTTCGCTCACCAACTCCAAACAAATTGAAGGTGAGCCGTCTCTTCGATGAGACGTAAAGCTCCTTCCAATCAATAGCAGCCTTGTCCGAAAGTTTGAGTAGAAAGCCATCGAAGAACACGTCTACTTCGCGGCCGCTCCAGAACCGACTTTGGAAGTAAAAATTTGAGAGCGGAGTGACAGCTATAGCACGCGAGGAAAGGCGGAAGGAGAGAGTATCCTGAGTAGCCACATAAGTAAGTAGAATTTCCCTAATCTCTACTGGTAATCTTGAGAATGGATCAAAGTTTGCTGGTGTAGTTGGCGAGGGTGTGACAGGTCGTGACTTTTCATCTGTTGGGATTTTATCATCGGTCCTAACCGGCCATCGAGCCAGCCTGATCTCCAATTCAGGAACCTTGAAAGGATCATGGTACACGCTGGGAATCAGGAGATTTGAGGGACCGCCCAGACAGAAAAAGTGGTTTCCCTCCTCCTGAGCCCTCCTGGAAGAAAGATAAAGCCCGCCGTAATTATGTCCCCAGTTTGGAACATCTCCAACGTGCGGAACTGAGAGCAAAATCCGCCACAGCGCCTTCAGATCAACTGGTTGTGGCGCACCTGCCTGTTCCAGTAGTCTCCAGCACGAGTCATGGAATTGGAATCCCCATGCATAGACCTCTTTCTCAGGCTTGGGTACGTCAGGCCCTGGTGGGCAGACACCTTGAATGGCGATGAATGATAGTGGGTTAAGTTGCAAGTCATCGAACCGTTGGTGAGCCTCGGGTGGCATATAGTTCACCTCGGCCTCTTCGCGGTAAAAGGCGAGCCCAGAAAGACGTGGCTCATCACTATTTGATCCTGTGCAGTAGATGGCTCGGTAGTAGGTTAACCATGGGCTCTCTTCGAATGCCTTACGTCTGCTTATAAAGGCGCCGCAAAGTCCGCAACTGGGTTCGGTCTTTGGGGTATTCATGGCGTTTGACGTAGTATGAATGACGGGGTGTTGGAGAATTGATTGATAACCTACATATGTGGGTGGGCCTTCGTCTACTTACTTATACAAATGAAAGGGGCAATATGATGGTGTGGTTGTGAGGAAGTTGACTCGCCATTTTCCAAATGGTGCACGGAGAGAGAGAGTAGGTACCTTAATGGTTAGGTACCTTAATGGTTAGGTACCTTAATGGTTAGGTACCTTAATGGTTAGGTACCTTAATGGTTAGGTACCTGAGGTAGGTAGAAATTAGGTAGTCAGCCGCGGGCAGCTGGTTTCTTCTACCTACTGGCCGGCCATTACCTACAAGTGTTTACCTATCTAGTCTAGGTAGCAATTTTGTTCTTGCTAGACATTTATAACATTTTTGAACGACCTTTTAATCGATACTCAATTCGCCAATCAACTGTTTTGAAAAATGAAAATAAACCCCTTCTGATTAAACACTTATCTATCTAACTGCTAGGAACGATTTGGCGTTTATTCACCTCGAAAAGCGATAAAACTGCTCAACAACTGTTTACTAGGCTAGATACCTACAATAAGCTGTGGTATGGTCGCGCAACCGAGAACCTACTCAAGGGCTCCGTTTATTACATATGAACGTCACGCACTTGAACACCGCCTTGATCCCAAGCGGGTTAGGTAGCTATGCGGATAGCATTCATGATTGCAAGACATATTCCTATCTTGTATTCTTAGAATTCTCAGTGCAGCCGTGGTAATTACCAGATGCTGCCTTATGAACCCCAAACTTGCGGATCCAGAGAAGCATAATATCGCTGAACGTTCAGGCAATGTACCAAAGTAGCAGAGCCGCTCTGGACAAGGTCTGCTCAATTTTTCAAGCCTGGGTTCTATGCCTCCTCGGGGGACGTATGACGAGAATGTCAATCGACATGATCTATCATCATCAGGTTCGCGAAGGGGACCGTTTACTCGGGACCGTCGAGACCGTCGATATAGAAGCAGTTTGAACCAGAACCTCCCGCGAACGTGGCCTCTCCAAGTGTTCCTATGAATTCGCAAAGTTCGCCTTCGATAAAATTGACACCGTGGCAGAACCAGTAATCGTCATCGACCTGGCGCTTCGACTTCTCAAATGACCCGGTGCACGCATTCATACACGCCGACAAATTGGCTAAGTTACTGCCTCCTCCTAAGTTATCGTTCACGGCATGCGAGGCCCTCTGTGTAGGGTTCGCGGGCGCGCACTTGGTATCGCATCGTACAAGACCGAGATAGGGATTGCCCCAGCCCGGCGTAGTGGCTTTGTAAGTACCCGGACACTTGCAATACTCTGTCCGAATTCTAGAGTCAGGAATGGAAATGGTAATAGGTTACTCGGTTTCGAGAGCATGCAGGAGCAACGAGCCTAAAATTGGCAGAAACGGGGAAATAGGAATGCGTACTGTCATAGTCCGGATAGCCGGTTTCCCTTTGGGGCGGTTCCTCGCAAGTCGGCTGTGGTGGCGCTGTGGTGGTTGGCGTCGGCTTCGATGGGTATGCGCAGGCAGCGAAGCTGGTCCCGACCATCATAGCTAGGAGTACGGTGCACGTTTTCAGAGACATTGCTGAATGGGTCGCTAGAATGGATTGTCTGGGTTATGGGGGAAATAGGTGCGCGAGAGGCAGGGCTACCTTGTGTCCAGATCGTGAATGCATGGGACGCCTCTGCTTCTTATACCAGTACCTATTTAAGATTAACGACTTAATATGGCTTCAGCCCAACTCCTTCTAGGAGCAATCAGACTTGTCGGTGATGGCCTCAGCCTTTGTATACATGCCAATTACAGCATGAAGCTAAACTCTTGGCTCAACGGAGAATCAGCAGTTCCAAGCAGCCCTACGGCCCTATGTCTCGCTGGATGCTGGGAACTGACACCATCCCCCCACATAGTTTGATTGCTCCTCTGCTTCAGTAGTCAATACGAGTTGCCATCTAAATCCGCAAGACCTCCACCATGCGAACCTCCTCCTCGAATTGTGTGTTTACTTTATTCCTCAGAGATACTCTTAGGGCAGTTAATCAATCACACAACGCGGATGAAGAGATACGATATAGTATATGTATTACTGTTCTTTTGCTAGAGAAAACAGTGCCAGAGACCGTCACAGGAATATTGGCACTCCACAAACTTCGCAAACCAAGGAAGGGGCTGAAGTAGGACTGCGGAGTATAGCAGCTTGGCATAAGACTCAGCTCGTTTCTGCTACAACCTAGGTCCGTTGGTTAAGTCTGCTTCGTCTGCGGACTCGTAAGCACAGCTTTCCTATGTATTGAACCTTGCTTGATCCCGTCGCCCGAAACCACCTCTCCAAAGCCTGGCTCACCAGGCAAGTTAATCCTGACGCGTCCTTGGATCAATATTAGCTGCGTGCCAAGGCCATCCGGAGGACTAGATATGAGGCGAACGCGGCACCCACAAGTCCGGCAACCTTACCCGGATTTTGCAACGAAATGTTTCGTTAGTTCTTGTTTCGATGACCCCCGATATCTGATATATTTTACTACCTGACACTGTTATACACGAGCCTATTCATGACAAACATGGAATACCAAAGACAACGAGCACTGCTGTATAGTCTATTAAATGCTATGGCCCTGACAAATCGTAGTCTTCTTCCGATTAGCAGTGCCTTAGTCGCATGAGATATACAGTAGCTAACTCATTGAAAGAAAGTTGTTATTCATGAACGGAAACCTTCTTCGTCTTGGAGGCGGTGTACATTGCGAATTGCCCGCATTCATTTGCAGGGCGACACATTAGCTCTTTCGAAGAGGGTTTACCTTTGGAAAATTCTCAGTACGAGTGTTTATTATATGAGTTGTTACAATAAGACACTGATCAGAGGTGAGAATGGCAACCAGCATTCAATGTTAATAGGGCTCATCACTTCCACGCCATCACTTCATGCAGCGGTCAATCTAAACTTACAGTAACATCTTTAGTTCGCCTAAGCCTCAGAGCCATTGCGATGAGCCCGCATCTATCGTAGGCTACGTATAGTCGGCTATCATTATCATATGTATTTGTACATAAAGAGGTAAGAGACGACCCTGGAGCATCACCATTCGTCAACACCGACTCATCGGCTCGGTTTCCTAGTGTAATGGTTATCACAGTGGATTCTGATTCCACTAATCTGGGTTCGATTCCCAGGGAGACCTTCTCTTGCTCTCTCTTTCTTTTTCCTTTTTAAGATTTGTTTTTTTTTGTTTTTTTGGTATTTTTCTTATTTCGTTGTGAGCTTGCGGGCTACTCTAGACTAAAGGGTCCCGACATTATGGGCCCTCAGTCGCGCAACTGGCGACAAGGAGAAATCAATGGGACAGCTGGCAGATGCGGCCCACTTACCTCGGCTGCCTCAACCCCTGCCGTGATGCCAGCTTCCAGGAATAGTGTCTTGGGTTCTGCGTGGGCAAAGATGCAGAAATATGACTGGACAAAGCTTATCGATTGGATCGTGTTCCTGAATCGAGTCTTGGCTCAGGGGTCCGCCCCAACATGTTATCTCAACAGTTTCGGCCATTGCGGACTATTGCGGACTTGATGGCAGTTCGAGGCTTGTGATCCGGTAGAAGCACGTAATTTGTGGACTCTGCGGGATACTTATATATCACAGACAACCGGGACTGCTTCGGACTAGGCTGATTGACGCCAAGTTATCGGAGACCATGCGTTGAAAGACACCGCTCAGTCTTCAACGGATTATCTCAGACAACGGTTATCTCAGAGGAAATCTCACAACCATGGCCGTCAAAGGCCCGAGCGTCCCGGGCTATACGCCTATCACAAATCGTATTTTCCTCCGGAATGAGAAAACCGGCTCAGGTTCAGAAAGTACGAGGAGCAAGACCACGGCGACTGAACCGACCACTATCCTGATTTACGGCTGGGGTGATGGGAGCCCGAGAAACGTGTGCAAATACGCCGACGGGTATCACGCATTGTTCCCGTCGGCCAGGATTGTAGTCATCATCAATCCCATCTTGGCCGCAACAACGCAAACTCTGCAAAAACGAACAAACTCGATGATGCCCGTCATTGATACCGCTTTCCCTACCAAAGCCGATGGATCCGAACGGGTCATCATTCACGTTATGAGTAATACCGGAGGTTAGCATGGTCTTTCCCTTTAAGGCGTGTCTTGGGAGAAAGAGTTGCCTAATCCGGGATTCTCTACTTCTGAGATTTCCTGCATGCTCCCGAAACCCTCTTAGACTGACTCTGGTTCCTAGGGATATATGCGGCTGCGACATTAAACGCGTACCGTGAGCGCTACGGCCAAGACACCAGGCTTCCGCACCACCTCTGCGTCTCCGACTCGACTCCCGGCAGCTTGAACTTCGGGACCGAGGTCTGGCGATGGAGTCGAGCCATGGCAATGGGCGTGCCGAAGTGGTTCCCCTTGCCATTCACATTCACCACGGCCATCTGCTGCGCCTTCCTGTGCGTTGTGTTCTATGCAGCGCAAGCCGTGGGCATTGAGCCCTCGTGAGTCGTTATTTTCTTACTGTTTTAGCTTCTTTGGGCAACTTTCATGTCTCAGGAGCCATAAGCGCTCTTGGAACACTTTCAAATTTCATCAAAATGAGTAATTACTAATACCGGGGTTGCAGGGGCCCTTACAGCGTCAGGGTCTTCTTAGAGCCTGAGATGGCTGCGCCAGCGCTGAGGCTCTTCATGTATTCGAAGGAGGACGACTTGATTTATTGGGAGGACCTCGAACAACAGGCTGCTGCCGCTACGAGTAAGGGCTATACGGCCGTGCTCGAGAGGTTCGAGGGCTCACCTCACGTGGGCCATATGCGTGCTCATCCTGAACAGTATTGGTCTACTATCTTGAGATGTTGGAAACAGGCCATGGAGATGGAACACAAGGCATGATAAACTTGGCACTCTGCCAAAGACACGGTCACTACACGCGGGTCGTTCATGTAATAATCTAATGACAAGAGAAGGATAGATATAATATAGAAACGGGCACTAGAGATGTACTATACCGCTTGGTAGATATGAAGAATGAAGGGTATTCAATAAATAAAGCCAGATATTAGGGAAACAAATATCTCCCCAAAAAAGGGCTATCAAACGTACAACACCAAAAGTGGCTACCTGATTTCTTTTTTAAGATTGATAGGCTGAAGATATTGCATAACTGATGATTAGGGAGTGAACTAAAAGCTGCACACGGTGATCTAGATGCGAGAACCTTTGCTATGTTACGTGCTAGGCAAACCGTAAGCGGGGAGGTACCTACACTAAATAGATTCAGCAGGGCACCATGGCTGCTTTAGCTGCAGGCTAGACGGAGAGCAGGTTATATTTTTAGTGTACACTATATGTTATATAAGAAATACCTACCTATTTACTCGTCGCTACCGGGCAATTGGTTTCTCGGTTTCTAGAATTAATCTTATATCTGTGGAGAAAGAAAGAAAGAAAACAATTGGACTCGGCTGGATTCAAACTAACGCCTGTGGGCTTATAGCTTGTAGCGTGCGCCAGGTTAGACCACTACCCCATGAGCCCTTTCTGTTGCTGATTCTACGGGATCCCGAGCTCACTAGAGGCTACGGTCGTACATGGTGGAGGGGGGGTTCTTTGTGAGGACTTATGTAGAAGAAAGAAGAAGAAGGAGAAGAAGATCCTTGATGGGTTTCTGGTCCCGGGGCATTTTATAATGCGCCCAGCACCAGCAGCGCCATCTGATCCGTGAGGTTTGGTATTTCCAGTCTACGGCGTGACGCGTCGGCAAGAGAAGGTTCATAATGTGCGCGTGCTACGGGTAAAGCTGCGTTGAGACTTGATACACATTACACATTAGAAGACGTATTTTTGAGGATGTTACATATGTGTTAATTAGTTATTTTTGAGAATGAGAATCGTACTATTCCCTTACTATATTTTTATATATTGAAGATCACGTCCAACATCCTGATAAAGAGGCACCCAACGCAGTTTTAAATACTGTGCTACAGCTGTGCCAGGAGACTATCATCCAATCTTCACACACAATGATCTACCGTTTTGATTCGCTTACTTATTAACAGGGGCACTGGTACGAGCCAAAGCGTTTCTTACCAACAACTCACCCATTCGATAATTCCTAGGTCGTACTTGGTGGCGTTATCTACGGGAGGTTGCGACTAGTCGGCTTGATATCTCTACCTATGAACGTATCGGTTCATGGCGCCTAGCAGTGTGGTCGGAGCCCTCGATATAGAACCGCCGTGGTCTGATGAATATGATTCGATCGTCCGAGGCCAGGCGCGTATGAAACATGGCAGCTGACAGAAGCAGGTCAGGTCAGGTCAGGCTACTCGCTTCTTCCACAACAGCCAGAATCCTGCGACGTTTCAAGCGACCGCGGCACAGGTCTCAATAGCCGCTGATCAATTAATTACCAACCATTAGCCCGTGCTTTCTAGCAAGAATTACGTAGTAGACATTGAATTCAGGACTGCTGAACAAGTTAACTCTGATAATCGCACAGTTCTATATTCAATCATCAAATGCTTTGCTATCTGGTGTCAAATATTATATCCACCTATAACTCTAATCTGCTAAACACGTGCCGTGATTTAAAAAGCGCTTGGATAGATTGTATACTGTATTGACATATATATATATATATAATCTGGGACACTGAAGCCCGAGTGCTGCTCATGTCCTATTACGTATGATGGTGTATAGGGATTGGACAATTGCATATGCCATGTCTGGAGGCAACCAACGTCTCACCCTCAACTTGAAGATTCGAGACCCATCTCTAGCTCTTGCCACTCCCATCGACTTCTTGAACTCCTTGCAACCCTTTGGATTTGTTGCCTTTGACCTATAATGCATAAAATGGTACATAGAAGTGAACGTGCGCGCTCAGAAGTGTTCCTTCCAGAATCGGAACCGGACTTCTCTGCAGGTTGCGGTTTTGGTAGCCTTCTTTATATCTCGAGCTATGAGTGGTGTCAGTAAGAGTGAGATCGGAATGAATTCATTGTCTGCTTACCAGCTGCGGAAGGGCCGCAAAAGTACACACCCACTGTTGTCTGCATACTACCCTCGAGGCCATTGATGTAGGTTCGGTCGAGGATACCATTACGCATGGCTTCAAAGATGTTGGCAAAGTTGGGACGACCGAAATTAGTGCGCGCCTTGAGCTCAGTTAGAGGATCAATATCGGAGCCGACGCTGTTGAGTACAATATTCTGGGTTGTGTCTATGTCAAGTTTTTGTGTGAGGAAGGTATGGATCTTAAGAAACTCGATGCCGTTGCTGCCGGGAATGCGGGCAGCCTCTGTGCTCTGTGACTCTAGGGATGAAAGTAGTGTCTGGAACCATTCAAATGAACCGGTATCCTTGCACACCCAAATAAACTCAACGCGGCGAAGACGAGTCGGCGGGTTGGGACCGTTTCGTAGATGCCAGATATTCTTCAGGATCGAAGCCCACGGCGTGACACCAATACCTGTACCGATGAGGACGGCAATTTCGTTGTCAAACACGTCCTCAGCGGGAGCACCGTAGGGGCCGTCAATGCGGAGAGATGGCATCTTTTGGCCATTCTGGAGCGCGACCTCGTACATCCCCATGGGGTCGAGATCTTCATACATCTTCTGAGCGCCGCCGGCACCAACAGCGTCACCCAATGCTCTTGTGAAATCACCAACTTGTCGAACGTGCACAGAGACGTAATTGTCGTAAGGGCAAGATGTGATGGTAAATGGATGCCACTGGAAGCCCGACACCTCCGGCACCTGCAGAAAAAGCCACTGGCCCGCCTTGTACTTGAAAGAAGGCTTTTCAAACTGGATTTCCACGACGTCTAGAGTCTGTTAGCAAGCCGCATCGTAAACAGAATATGTTTACTAACCATAAGGATGGCGAACCACCCGAGTGATTTTTGTCGAGCGCTTGGCACGGATTTCACGATATAGTCGTTCAATCAGATAAAGTCCACCTGCAAAAAGTTCCCATCGCCAGCCCTGGTAGCCAATACAGACTTCCCAGAATTGGGCACCAGCGAAAGGCGAGACGGGGTTGGGACTGCCGCGGACAAAGCATCCAACCGCGTGGGTGTACATTCCGAGCAAGAATGGGATGAAGAGGTGATGCGTGTACCAAAATGTTTCGAACGATTGTTGTCGGATGCGGTGGTGAGCCGTTGTGTACATTAACAACATACAGAAAAGCATTATATGCCCTGTGATACCTCCCGGCTGGGCATAGTGGATCTCGACAGCTGTCTGAGGTCTGACCTGTGTCTTCTCGACATTGAAGAAACTGGAGAATCATTAGCAGAATATCTCCAAAACGTTGATTGAACCCACGCCATACTTGACATAATGCGCAGATACATGAAGGAGCGTGAAGACCAGCATAGCATAAGCGACTTGGCGATGGAACCAAATATTCTCGTCTAGAGGCAAAAACTTGACCTTAGGTCGAATCCATCTCACCAGTGTGCGACATACTGGGAGTAAGATGAATGTGGTGTCAAATGATAGAACAAGACCAGCGCCTCGCGAGATCCAAACCGACCACTTCAGGCCGTTCAAGGCTGCTAGTCGTTCATCTGTCGCTTGTTTGTACCTATTCGCCCGTCAGAATATTACAACAATAGATAAGGCTTCAACATCACTCACCAACCAAATGCAAAGAGAGCCCAATGGGTCCCCCAGAACAGGAAGTGGAAGAACAATTTACTCGCAGTAAACTGCTTCTTCACCAAAGCAACAAGCGCCATGGCAACGTGTGTAGTCTTTTTCTTGTCCAATACACGAATCCAAAAATAATAATTGTCGACCTGCGACAGTGTATCGGCGTAAGTCGATATGGATTATTACGATGACCACCGTAAACGAAGGTGTCCAACGAGCGGAATGGCGTAGGCGATGTGACCGGCGTCCAAAACCCGAATGCCTCTTTTATTTCTGTCCGTCGTCTTCTGGTCCTCCTGTCCTCCAAATCTGCTAAAAGCGCCTATTACCCAACCCTAATGAAATGAAATAATCCAGCGAATGAATGAGTGAACTGTCTGAACCAGCAGCGGATGAAGCGAAAGATGGTGGACTAGGAAGAAAGCCGATACTTTCTATGCCCTCGGCGCCGAGTGGAGAGGGAAGAGGATTTCGAAAGTGTCGGCGTGGCGGGCAGCGATAAAGTCATAAAGGATGAGCCCAAGGCTCAGGGATCAGTGGTGAACCCTGCAAGCAGAGACGGACCAGGGGTAAGGAAGGGAAATTGAGGAGCCGGAAACGAGGTGTTTTCCGTTAGCAAGGATAAGACAGAGGGTTCGGATGTCAGCTGTCTTGAAACGCGCCGACGTCGAGTTGCGATGACGGTGTTCTATTAGTCTCCTTTTGGTGAAGTTCGTTGTACTGCTGATGCAGCTATGAGAGCTGCGGTTGAGAGCCTGTCTAATTGGAGCAGGGGATCCTTAGGAGCAACCATGGACCTAATTGAGAAAGGTGAGGGTCCTGATAGATATGCTTTGGCTGATCAAACGTAAGGGGTATCTTCGCGGGCTGTCAATGAAGTATCAGATCGCATATGCGCCGTGAGGCCAACCTGATCGGGTAGCAGAATTGGGCTAGATGAGACGGACACGGTTTGAGGCGCCGGAGTATGCTGTTTCGATAAGCCAGGGGTCTCGGCTACGTCTCTACCGAATACGTATTTGCGGTACCAATTTCAATTCTTCAAGGTTCCTAGCCTTTTACAAGTTGAGCAATTGTCAACAGAGAAAAGGGAAAAGCGGTGGCACGAACCGCAATATTGGGAAGCGGATGGGTTGAAGTAATGCAAGACATTGAAGAAGCAAAATGTCTAATTTTGGCCTAGAGACTCCAAGAGAGCATCTCTGCCTCCCAATTGACTGGCCAAGTTAGGGTTAATTATGGAACTGCGAGGTTTGCGGGCGGTTGTTTGCCATCGCGGATTCGTCCATTGCGACCAAGGCATCGTGCATACAACGTGCATACAGCCAATGGGAACCCGTGCAGCAGGTGACACTGCGAAGGGAACAAGGGGATAAGGGGATGGACTCCATTCCCGTTACAGATTGGCATCAGGCCTGGAAGGATTAGCGCGGCTGGCAGATCGGTCCAGCTCAACGGCCGCTTATTATTAGGTACAGTAGTCTGTTCCATGCCACGCCCCTGTGATTACCTCCTGTGGGTAGGCTGTAGATATCTCAAGAAGTCTCTGGCTTGCTTCATCCAGCTTGGGCGGAATTTGGTAATGATATGGTAACAAGACCTATGTATCTTGTATATGTATGTAATCCCTATGGTTACTGCTATGATGTAATATGGATGCCAAGACCTCCTCCCGGATCCGAGGTTTGTTTGGCATGGCAGGTAGTCTACTGTATGCTGTATTGGCCCGCCAGTCTGATCACTCCGAGTGACTGCCATGGTAGATGTGAGATCCAGGGTTGTTTGTGCATGGCCGATCTGGGGCAATATCGTACGATGTAAAAATCAGGCCATTTTCTTAAAGCCAAGCACAGCATCGACATAGGGCTGAACAGAGCCTGAGAGGTGTATATATGAAGTGCTGCCAGACCTCCATTGAAAATGGTCTTATCATCGTTCGACGATTTTGCGACCTACGAACACACCTTTACGAGGGATCTTCTTAGTGAAGGCAGAAAGTATCATGGCCTTCGGTACGTGGACATCGAATATCAGGGTTTTGCGGTACCTTCGGTTTCGAACCACCAGAGTTCACACAGACCCTAGGTAGCATATGCGCCCTTTTCCCTAGGCTTCTATGGGCGGTAGACAATCGGCCGCTAGCTAACCTTCGGCCTCACGTCGACAGGTATATCGGCTATGAGTACCGGCGAGGGAAGGGCACACCGCGCACCAACCCTGACGGAGCTGCGAATGGCTTGGATCGACACTGGTACCCAGAATCGAGCTCGAGCAGTGGTTGGTCTCAGATCTGATTGAGCTTAGAGCAGTATCAAGAACTTGACGCTTCCCAAGTCGGATCCAGGGGCTAATCGGACTTGGTTTCCATCGTGGAACCGGTTTTGTTTGGAAAATACATTCTGTTAGCCGCAGGGCATGCGAAGTCCAACACCGTATACGTCTTTATGCGCTGTCAGGGTCTGCAACACCGCCAGGGGGATCCTGTAACAGTCGATGCCAAATCAGGGGCCAGCCAATAATTTCGGGAATACGACTAAGCTTTGTCCCACGAGCTCTTTATTGGTAAATCCGGAATGTGTCGCAGGGAAATACGTTTCAGCACATCGAGGTCGCTTAGTGGTCATCAGCAGACTCTGGCCACTTGAGCCTAGCCTGTTGTCTTTGACCCTGGAAGTTTTAAACTGAGCAGCGGCGTGATTTTTAGATGTTGTGGCGAATGCTTCCTGCAAATTCGAGACCTTATGATGGTTTATTCATGAGCAGCATTTGAATCAGTATATCACCCAGTGATAACTAAACTGTATTGCTCAGAATCATAAGAATATTTAGATGGAATGCGATCACAGTTAGAGCACGTAGGTAGGTAGAGTCTGGCCCTGCCAGCTGCCGCCGGATGCGAGGCAAGCGCCAAGTTCCGCTGGAAGTGTAGGTGGTAGGTACCTAGGTAGATATCCATAGTATCCATGGTATTCATTGCGCATGTACATGTCTTGTCCTTCAAGGACTACTCTCCTTCTGCGTCGTTACAACAATACCGAATAATCCTGGTAGTTCGATGCTAAAGCTTCTGTAAACTACCAACTGCTTATAGCTTATGGCGCAGAACCTGTCGAGAATCGTAAAACCAACATTACGGCGTGCTTCAGTCCACCAACATCCCGAACTCCAGTACCAACTAATCACTTTCACCAGCAAGTATCGGTGGCTTCATCCCTCCTTTTTCCATATCGCGTATGTACTTCTCCCATACATCGATGACGCCCCCGTAGAATTCAGTATGGGCGTCAGCAAGGGCCCCGAATTGGTGTTTGAGCTCCACCCGTTTAATTCGCTCAAAATCAACAACCTCTTTAACCACCTCCTCGTCAAACATTTCGGACGTCTTCTTGGCGCGCTCGACTTCCGTCGTTAGCTCCTCAATACGGATCTCAAGTTTACGTTGCCGTTCCCGCCGGCTTGCTTCATGATCCACGCCGCGGACGTCCTCAATCTTGGATCGGATAAAGCCACCGGCACCACCCAAGGCACCTGAGCTCCCGTGCCCTGAGGCCAGTGAATCCCGGTCCATTGTTGACTTGTTCAGGTACTCGGTTAGTTGTTCATGGTCTAGTTGTTTTTGCTCCCGTGCTTTGAGGAGGTTTTTGAGTGCGAGGCTGTATGCTTGCATATCTCGTAAGCTGCCAAGGTAGTCTTGGTCCGTATGTTCGCGTAGTTTCTTTAATCCCGCGGCAGAGTCCTCGATACTAGCAGCAAAGCCATGCACAGCAGTCTCTACGCCAGGCTCGAGCGTGATGAGCTTTTGGAACTGCTCCGTTAGGTCTCGCAGATCGGCTTCCAGGTCGGTTTCGCGGCGCACGACGCGGGCCACCACCTTCTCCACATGGCCAAGGTCCTCGTCTAGCTTATCACTCTTCTCCCGTACTTCGATGAATCGCTTGTCATGCTTGTGTACCTTTGTGAAAGCGTTGATGAAGGTATCGGCAAAGTTATCGAACACACCCCCGCTGCCTTGATCTGAAGCGCTGCTTATCCTACCAGCGCGAGACTTCATTGTAGCATTCCAGTCAGGAGACTCAAGGAAGGTGTGGAGAATCGGGGCGCGACGAAGAATTGGATGGAGTGTTATGCGTGTCAGGAAGCGCTGGAGAGAATATGCACGGCGGTTTGTGAAGTCGGGCCCAAACCGATCTCCACGTACATACTCCATGCGCTGTTTGTCCGGTAGTGGAGGGACAGCGCATGCTGGGTAGTCTTTAGACAAGGTCTTAGATAAAAATAGGAAGTCGGTAAAGCGTCGGCGGGCGGTAAAGGTGGGTTTTTGGAAGGAAGGGAAGGTCGACTAGGTAGGCAAGTTAGTGGTGATTCGCATCTCTTGCACGAAAAACTCACATTCGTAGTTATTAGATATGATACAAAGGCGTCTTTGGTACCATCGCTTTCCTTGCGCGGCTCTGAGACGGCACACTCGAGTATATCGCCGGACAGGCCGGGATCCTGACGTTCTAGATCTTGGCCATGGTGTTGGTCCTCGCTGGTGGGCGGCTCAACATCTATGCTTGGCCTGGAGACACTCGATTCTGCAGCTTCAGCGGCATTGTTGTTCTCGCTTTGCCATGAGATGCTAGAGAAGTTGTCGTGGTCAATAACCGCCATTGTCGGTCGGGCCTTGGAAGGCGTGCGCTTGGGTTTCTTTGCGACTGCGCAACGGTTAGACTAAACTAATTGTGCCGTTGTATCTGTATGGTATGATGACTATAATTATATCTCGTTTGCACAGAGGATCGCATGAGTGGCCGATTGATCCATGGGTCGAATCATGGAGTTTGTTTGGTTGTTATGTTCGTTAGGCTAGCTGTTGGGGTGACCCGGGATTGGTGGGGAGCGCTGGAACAGCCCGCTCAAGCTATGACGACGTCAGGCACGCCAGGCCTCCTTAAGGGGTATGCTGTATGCACATTGCGGGAACTACCTTATTCAAAGCAGCTACTATCGTTAAAAGGGGGGCTAAACCGCTGCATGGAGAATACCTACATATGTACCTACCAACATGTAGGTAGGTATATGTTAAGATGCTTGGTAAATACAATGAATGTATGATTTATCTATCAAATATATTTGTTACATCCCGAGAAATGCAATCAGTGACTAGCTAGGTACATGAGTTTTACATCGTAAAAGTTATACAAGTTTGGTCTTTCTATCCTTCCAGAACGAAGCCTATATTGTCCCGATTATCGTCAGTTACCCGTCCCCATTCCAACAACAACCGGAACAAATATACTTCCATGTCTTCTTTCCTCATCGTCTTTTCGGCCCATTTGCGCCCATGCTCTGCAATCCATTTGGCATCGTCTGTGCGCCCTGGTGTGATCTGCTTTCGTCCATTAAGCGTGCCACGACCATCCAAGCCAATAAAGTACGACATCGTGCTGTGTAAAGCGTGATACCGCAAATCAATGGGGATAAAATGCACCCACGGAATCAGTCGTTCTGTGTACCATTCGTGAAATATGGACGAAAGGACTGGTACGCTATTTGACCGCAGCACCTGCAGTAAGTTTGGTGGTGGCCCGTAGCTACTGTCAAGTAACATCTCGTAACGGCTATCCACCTCGGTGGCTCGCGGCTCGAATCCGAATTCTCTCTCCATGAGCTCACAGTTCGCGTCTTTACAGGGCCAGGACGGGTTGGTCAATGAGAACTGCAAAGGCAAAATACTATTACCTTCTGTGGTAGGCACGTTTTCGTATCGAAATCTGCTATTCATGCCTGATCCTATCCCTAATAGCATAGCGATCCTGTCAGTAGCAGTAGCATTTCGAACAAGATGTATCAAGCGCAAGCGATGGCTACCATGGAGTGACTCGTGGGTTACCGTTGGGAGGTTATAGACATCGTCTTGCCAAAGAACAACATCCTGCCTCTGATTGAAGGGCTTGCTGGCATAGTATTGGTCCAATTCAGGGTTTGAAAAAGGAATTAAGATATCCCCGAAACCAGCTGGTTTCGACCTGCTGAAAAGCGGGAGTAAATTCTGGTAAAGTTCGAATTGATGAGGCACGGTGTGAAACTCGTGGAGATTGAAGATGTCAGGCTGATGACACGGGTCAAGTGCTATTTGCCAATTTTCAACGAACTGCTCCTTACTGTGAGGTAAGGTACATGACGCACAAAAGTCTCTGACATCCCGATTGACGCCATCACGAATCGGCGACGCTGGAGGGCAAGCCAGGGCCTCGAGCTGTCGAAATTGATGTACGGGGACGTAGGGCCGGGTTGAATCAGCTGGCCCCCTTCGCACATTGACTCCGGTATTGTTCTGTGCGGAAGAATCTAAATCACCGCGCCTACTTAGTCGGCCGGAGAGAAGCTGAGAGCTTGGTTGAGTCGCTATGGTTCTCAACTGGTGCATATCATTCCAAGGAACCAGAACCCTTGGTCGTGCTTGCAGATTGATCGCAATCTCCATAGCGGGAAGATGCTCCACAAAGGCAGAAATCAGGGTTATGATCTCGTCTAGTGTATGTTGGTGAGAGAGGCTAGGCGGGTTATTGTGAGATGCCTTGCCATCAGCAATGCTAATAATACCAATATTGGGCTGGCTTTTGAGGAATTCCAGGCCATCTCGAATCGTTCGCGGCTGTAGGCCCCAGAATGGCAAGATGTCTTTCTCAATTTGATCGAACTTGTCAATAACGACCGATTTTCTTTGCCGAGCGAACTCGAACCATTTGTCGAAGTTTCGCGGCGGCTTACGTTCATGGTGTCTTTCTCCATATTCCTTGACCGCGAGCTTCAGAGTCGTGCTAACTGTTGCATGCCGCAGCCACCGATCCTCTTCCACTCTGTTCTTGTAGACAAGATCATCAACAGGATGACGAGTGAAAGTCTTTGGTGTTAGGATAACGTAGGTGGCTGAAGAACCTACCAAGACGAGGAGCAGTAACAGGAGAAACACGCGTCTCACGAAAATGACTGAACGCATGTTGCTAGCGTATATGAAGATGGTAAACCCGAGTGAAATCGTGCATAATGTAAAAATCGGCTTCGCCGCGGATGGCTGCCGGTATGTGCCGACTAACAGTACATTGCTAATACTTGCCAACATGCCAGTAAAAAAGGTAGCGATGGCTGCTGGTTCGAATGGCGATGGGTCACATAACATCAGGGATGCGGATATAACCAGAGAGGCCACAACTGTGCCGGTGCTCAGAACGTCGAATATGTATAGAGAGCTAACGCCTCTGAGGGACTGATGCCCGACGATTCCTTTGTGCTGTGAAAGGTGCGTCATGGATAACGGAACGCATGTTGCAAACCCTGCAAGTAACAAAATGCTACTAAGGATCCGCAGTCGTCTTCGAGTAGTTCGCGCCCAGGAGAGCACCCTCCACAAAAGATTTATGATGATAACATCAACGAAAAGGCCAGCCCATTGGATGAAACCCACGAACGATCCTTGGTCTACCAAAGAAGAGCAAAAGTTTGTAGATCTCGTTGCGAAGTTGCCAGCTAAAAATGATCCGTAGCTGAGTAGAGCTGTACCAACGAGTAGAACAAAGGGTGAGCCCTTGAGCCAGACCTTCAGATCCTCTAGCGGATTACCCCACATATCTTCAGGCTCATCTGACTTTACTGGACTCGGGTGATATGAGAAGAATCTATGTGCTACTAATAGTAGCGGCAGAAATGACTGTTGAATAAACTTAGTAGCAATACTTGCTAATGTCATGGTGGGATGCTCACCTCTACACCTGCAGTAGAGCATTGGAAGTCATACAAAACTCCATAAGAAAGCTCAAGCCTAATAATAATGAGAGTGATAATAGAAGGTATATCAAATCGACGTGGCCTAGGGGGTAAGGACGATGCTGATATCTTTAAACCAGCGTCGGAATCTATGAAGAGTATTAATTATTACCTCTACTCGTAGCACGAAGGAACACACTCACCAAATCTTCCATCGGCTCCCGGAAGCCATTTCGAAAAGAGGCTCGCACCATAAGCTAAGGCACCAGAAATAAGTAATAGTAGGAAAGATGAGAGGCGTGGTTGATCTGAGCACTTCGGTTAGCATATCCGTTCTCGACAATGGGAGCTGGGGAAGTTGGTACCTATTAGGTAGTGTTTCTGTAGTGAACATGATAGCCAGATAAATGAAGCCAAAAACCTTGTCGAGTTAGTGTGATCGTTCGTCTTCCGGCGGTTGCCTGTTATTGTACAGCTAGGAGTTTAGATGAGACTCACCAGACGCCTGTTAACCGCGTGCCGCTATTAGGAGCCATTGAGGCGGCATTGGCGGCGACAGCCTTGCTCAAACCACTTGCTTTACAAGAGAATGAGGGCTATATTCATATCATCTGATAGATCATTTGTGGTTGGATAGCAGGATGTCGGTAATGAGGGGATGAGATATCATGTCACAGACTTGAAATGGGAATTTAGATTGCAAATTGTTAGGGGTGGTGCTGCTGCTGCCGCCGGTAAGCCGTAAGCCCCTAGAACCTGGAAAATAATACAGTGTATAAGGCTATTCCAACTGTTACGGTATGTCATTGTGAAAGTGTCCACTATGACATGCACAACACAGTGTGTATTCGTGCAAAGACATTCTGATAGACTCATATTCAATAGCATTCATTATATTTCATTATATACTTTTTTTGAGCAGTGAAATCTCAATTCATTATAAGATATTCTATCATTAAAGTGGATCGGGCGAATGGTCTAGGGGTATGATACTCCCTTCGCATGTCTGAAAGCATCAGATTACAGTGTTTGGGAGGGGTCCGGGGTTCAATTCCCCGTTCGTCCAATTATTTTGCACTTCTTTCGATATTTGTTGTTTTTTTTCCTGGCATAGAAACAGAAAATTTCCTATGCAGGGCCCTATATACGTTGCATTGTTTAAGAAAACTTAATCAAATGAGGTCTTGAAATATGTCCTCAAGGACATCCAAGGAACAGAGGCAACAACAATTCTCATACTCTCTCTACATGGACTTACTGAATGCGCACCTTTTGGTAACCTCTATACCATCTTGTATTAAGGTTGCTCTACTTCACTTGTCTTCCTTTCTTCAAGTTGCTAATCAATGATTGATAATGTTCATCGAGGCTCCTATAAATGGTAACAGGTCGGATCCGTGACCGCTTGTAGTTCTCGCTCATCACTCGAACAAGAATCTGAGCTCAGTCAGCCGTGTAACCAATTCTATTTCACCCTTTACACATTCTTCCCACATATCTTCTAAGCTGTATGGACGACGCAGGTGCGCTTCACCTACGTGCCGTATTACCATAAATCCCTAGCTGTGTCCAGTTTATATGAACTGCGATGAAGTTCGGCTCTGATAATGTCATGATACCATAGCATATGAGCTGTATGTATGTATCCCTTACACAGTAATACACACACAACAAGTTGCATTCATGATGCCTCGAGTATATGTCTGATCCGTATAACAATTTGACAAGTAGGATAATGTGAGTCTTTGTTTGGGTCGCTTCGATGCAGCGTTGGGCTTGGCTCGATCACATTGGTCAACTGCCCTCGTGAATTCAAATAGGCAACCTACACAATAGCCTGATTGGGACCTAGAGGGCCACCTTGATGGCTACCTTGGAGGGCATTCGTCCCTTGGTCGTATACGGCCGTTGGCTGTGCCGCAGTAGAATGATTTCCATCATGCTAAAAATAAGACCGTATAATCCTGCGTGACACCTCCATAGAACATCAACCTTCATAAAGCCTCGATGGCCCAACATATCATTCATTAATAATAACAGTCTTCTTACTCTCAATGAAACCCCATCTTTCAACTTTACCCGTCCCACGGCATACTATTGGGTTACACTTTTCCTACATTAGAGCACATCGAGAATGTCTTAGGGTACCGTGTAGTGGATGAGACCATACAGCTATTACGAACAAGGCAGCAGAGTCACTAGGGAAGGGTTCAGGATGCCCAGAGAAACTTTCAGGGGGGCCGCGAGCAATAATCCATACATTCGACATACTCGAACACCTCCTTGCGAAGCATTACCATGACATCGGAACTATCGAAAGGAGGGAAAAGGAAAGACAAGAACGGCGACGGAGAATGCTTTCCACTACAAATGTTATGGTCAAAGGCCTGATATTGGATCTCCCGGAGGAAATAACCACTGCTCGTGACGCACATCCACACCTAATACTTGGGGCAGACTTCACTGTACCTGGAACCTGCAATTATATACATCCAGCAATGCAACAGACCTGGGCCGAAAAGAGAACACGCGATGCCCTATGCGCAGATCTAGCATGATATCTCGCAAGTTCTGTGAGACGGGGTTGAGAGGGATGCCCGCCGTATGACCCGGTACTGGCTCGGATTATATCCACTACTTCTTTCCCGGAATCCAGCACTGTCTGATGAAGGTAAGGCCCACGAATCTTCGTTAATAACTATATTTGTATTGTCGCCCTAATCTTCTGCGGCTTCTTACTCCGGGACTTCCTTCAACGCAGAGTGATAAAGCTACTCCCCGAAGGCTGAGTTGCGGCCAGGAGGCGAACGTCGACAGCTTGAACCGGAATCCGAGGTCATGACCCAAGCAGCGCTTCGCGAACTACAAGCTCGAATGTGGTGGCTGACAGCATCACTACCACTCAGAGAATCGGATTGAGTTGGAATGAAACCCGAAGAAGCTTGGGCCGAGATCGCATACAAATAGGAGCTGAGGGTCGATTGCAGAGTCGACTGCACGACGCACGACTACGTCGGTGTAACAATGACAGAGGTGAAAGAATTGGCAACTGCTTTGGTAGGAGTAGCCAGTCGCCTTCGCCTCCAATAATGCTCAACTGAGTATTGGGTCAAGTTGAGGGGGTCCAACGGCAAGGATACGGCAACTCCGGAAAACGACAAGGGAATGCATTTCTTCCTGAAAGATTTCTGTAGTAAGATGTGGATGAAGACGTGGGTGAAAGCAGGGGTGAATGAACGGAACAATTGACGGAAATCATTGAAAACAAGCGAGACATCAATCCAGCATCCTCGAAAACCAAATTGCGCATTGAAACCAAGACACTACCAGAGCCATGTGGCTGTGTCAAGTCGCTCATGACTGTCTGACCAGGGCTGTAGCTCTCAGCGATCTTGCTACGGCCTCGAACACCTCTCCTTCCTGAATGGATCCAGCAGGATTCAGGATTACCTATATCCACTGTTGTACTTTTCGCCAAAGGGGTTGATGAGGGAAGACAACTACGAAGCACACTTACAGGACCATATCTTACGCGTTACCTAACCAAAATGATCGAATAGTCTGGGCCACGCGCAAAGATAGCATTGCGGCAAGCCCATCAAATCGAAAAAGGCTGACTAAACAGTGATGGAGCTATTCTCTTGGCTAGGAAGTTCTGACTCCAGCAAAGTTATGAGCTGCCCGCGCCTAGCTCTTAAATCATGACAGCTCTAGTTACCACATGGATCGTGCCATTCGCCAACAGTGGATCTATCCGTACGACTAGGCGGCAAGGCTTCGGCGAACACTGATACCGGTACGGTACGTTATGTGAGCATACATGTTCAACGTCCACATGTTGATCCAGAAATATTAATCAGACGTGAATAATCGCATTCGATACTGATTGGGCAACAATCTCAACATGGCTGGGAGGGTGGCACGCCACACAAGGTGATCAATGATGCCATCGGAGAACGCAAAAGAAATGCAATTAAGTCCGTGCAGGCGTCTGACTCTATATTTCTTCGCAGAATCCTGCCGCAGCCGCTAACGAGAACGAGGAGATGTCCGCGAGGAAATCCAGACAGAATCTACGTTCACAAATATCCACACCGCTAGCTGGGGTCTGAACGTGCGCAGGTAGTTAGTTGTATGTAAGAACTTGTGACGATCTTTTGATTACCTATTATTATGCACGTGGAGCGCGAAAGAAATCGGTAGCTAGTGTAATAAAAAGGGGCATATTCTTGGAAGATAGGTAATACCAATACACAGTACTCCATACTCGGTAAAGCGTGTCTGCTGCTGTACGTAAGACGGGAATCATGTGGCGCATGCTAGGGTTGGCAGTCCGCTTACCCCGTATTACATGATGGGTAGCAGTCACATATTACGTTGTCCGAACGTCGCGAAATGTCGAAATAGAGAAGCCTTTACTGCAAAATTCTAACCCTTTCGGCCAAGATAGCCTTGGCTATATCCCGTTCTTTCTAGAGAATTACTCAACTTGGAATTACTATACCGTTGTTGATAAGTTTTGTGCTCCTGCACCCTTTACCTGCACTAATTCAAGTTTAAAAGCTACTGAAACGATGCCAAGCTGTGTATAGGTACATTCTAATATTTTTACAAGTTAGACTAAACTTATTTCGGTTTGGATCCTTGGCGTCTTATGTCAGCTAGATGGGCTTCGGCTCAGGGGTTTAGGCCAGTCACAACTGTTGCTGTGTTGCGAAGATCAAGTGTAGGTTCATCACCATAACGTACGATTGTCCTCAGCCTTAATTAACATAGTATAATAAGGCCGAAAGTTCAAATGGTAACGCTATCTACACATCCGAACCCATTGTGAAAACCGAGCAGTGGAATAAAAGATCAAAAGAAAGGTCGGAATCCCCGACACACAAAGCCAATAAGCATCATTGTTGAGTCTTGAGCTCGGCTTTGCTTGGTATCATTTCCCAGATGTCTCAGCTCCAAGTCCCGGCATGCAACTCAACACTCATCCCAGAGGTTCGTTTCTGCATGGGAACTCTCCAATATTGACTGATCCGACCTATCATGATCAAGCTACTTTCGCCAAGTTGTGCTTCTGTATGGTACCTCCACAATCTGCAGGCAAGGTGCAAGCATGGGACAGTCAGCCTCATCCACAGAAGAGACTAAGGTGCTATTTTGGGTCAAATGTACACATGCAACCCTGCTGTGGCACCCACTTTGGCAATAAGGCATGATTACCAAAGACTTGAAGATTGTTGACGAGCTGCCTGCCTGAGAATACAGCTGCGCTGCGAGACGAGCTATAGTATATAATGGTATCGATCGCCTCGTGAATTATACTCTTTTTCTTGCTCCTCACCCCTCTCTTCACATTCACTCCTTCCACATTCGCTTGTGATAACAATTAGTTGTTCGGTGTTAAATTATAGTTTTCAAGATGAAGTTCACTGCTGGTCTCCTCCTGGCTGCGGTCAGCTCTGCGGTTGCCGCCCCATCGAAGCCTTGCGTCAGCCATGTCAACAAAAACCTTCCAACCACCCACATCGCTGGTGTCGAGGTTGTCAACACCAAGATCGTCCAGGATGCCTTGAAGCTAGTTAAAGACTTCATTCCTCTTCAGCCCTACCTATACAATCACGTTGTCCGCACATGGCTACTTGGTGCTGCTGCCCTCAACAACAACGCTACCCTCAAGGCTGAGGTCGATCTTGAGCTTCACGCTGTTGGCTCTCTGCTGCACGATCTTGGCTGGGACCGTGAGTGTTACCCTAATGATCCTTTCGTGGGATATCCTCGTTAACCTTTCCGTTCCAGAGCGCCCCAACTCCCCCTACAACAGCCATGCCTACCGCTTCGAGATTGACAGCGGTGTCGCTGCTGTGAACTTCGTCAAGAACCACCCTGACGGACGCAATTGGGACGCCAACCGTCTTGAGAGGCTCTACGATGGTATCTCTCTGCAGACCATTATCGGTGTACCCGACTTCAAGAACATCGACACCCAGTGGATCGTCAAGTCCATCGGATTTGAGTTCCCCCAGCCGCGGTCTCCTCTCATCCCTACGCAGTTCTACGACAGCGTCCAGGGCAATTACACCAACAGCACCCTCTTCCGTGGTACCAACGACACCTTCACCCGTTTCGCCGTCAAGGACCCCGAAACCACTTACAACACTTTCCTGGCTCCCTTCGGTGAGAGCTACGTGCCTGGCTACAGCGAGAAGGGACACCGCCTGTTCGACCTCATCCAGGGTGGAATCCAGCTCGAGCTTGGCCAGTACCCCAACGTCCCTTTCACCCCTCTCCCCCCGGTCGCCTAAGTTGATGTGGTCGCTGTTCTCTAATAAGATAATATTCTTGTAACTACATTTACACTTTAAACAATCAATATACTCGAGTAGAGGTGGTCACATTTATGAGCACTTTTATGGGCTACCGTGATCAATGGTTAATGGAGTTGCGGCTATCTAGCGTTGCAATACAGAATAACTTCATTCAGTATTCACATCTACAAAGAACAAATCCTCCATAACTCAGCCAAAAGACGAGTTTTTCGTATTCACCGCTCATATTAATCCTCCTATTTCCACCTAAGCATCAACATTGCATCCCACTATTAGACCTCCGCTTTTCATCATTTGCCATTAATAATAGTGGAGAGCCAAAGCTTCGAAGGATTCGTGAAATACAACTTGGCACATCATCTGATTGGGTACCAGAGCTTGCCGGCCACTGGAACAGTAATCCATGCCGGCAGGCGTCTGTGTGGCAGGGTTCCCGATCAGTTAAGTGGATGTAGAGGATTTTCATCAATTTCTAAGATGAAGTCATTTGCTAATCAGCATCATACCGAAGATCATTATTAGGACGTGATAGCTCTCGATTGATAGATATTTTTCTTACCTCACGTTCGCACAGCAGTAGGAGGCCAAGTTGTCGACCAGATAGTGGTCGAGGCCAGGTCGGGCCGAGTTACCGTAATATAGATAAGTTCTGCTCAGGGGAACTACCAACAACCATCACCAGAATCGAAGCTCTGCGCTTCTGGCCATAGCGATTAGCTAGCTCATTCGATTCGTTTCCTTCGTGGCGAAATGTATTGCAACGGCTACCTGTATCGAGGTAGATGTGCTGACTACAATAAATCAGTGCTACAACCTGTTTCCGCCGGTGTCAATCCAATGTCAATCTAGCAGACGCGCCAACGCATCTTATCAACTTCGAAGTTATTAATACATTGGCTACCGTGCTATCGTCGACCATATTCAAAGCCCTCGCATGTAGCTCGTTCAGAAGAGTCATCTCTCTAACTGACTATACCACCTTTCCCATAACCTTAATTTCAACATGCGTCTAGTATGCAGCCCGAGTATAGCGAGCAGAAATAGGGCACAATAGCTCACTCTCACAGCGTCGCCTATATGCACTCACGAGTTACTTACCGTGTTAAAATTTAGCTCTTGGGCAATGGTGTAGCCTGTCTATGGTATTGCGGCATTACCCGCCTCACACATGCTTGACCTTGAATTTATTGCGACGTGAGTATTTATTGAGCAGGCAAGAAAGAGAAGGAGGAAGTGTAATCAGATCGTGGGGAGATGAAGAGCAGTTTAAACGGAGCAAGGATAATGGCCGTTTCTGGTGTTCAGAGAGAGCAAGGAAACGCATTCACATTGACTACCTAACCTAATTTACATCTGAAGATGCTGTGTCTTGGAGTCATAGTGTCAGTCACGGACCTTGCTACCTATGACAAGGTCCAGAGTCGCAATCGGTGGCACATTATCACGAGAAGCTAGGAGATGACGATGTACTTACTCCATCCCCATATGTATATAATGGTGGCCCGGACTATATAGCACGAATGGACGCACTCTTCTATCTAAGGTGATCAATATTTCAGATATCTCAACGAGGGTAGTTCTAATGCTGGTGTATTCAGAGAGCCGAGTGATTCCGTCTTAATCATCTTACATGATGTCTAATGATTATAGGGAAGTTCCGTTTGACAGTGAGTACTTGTTCTGGTCTAGCGCAACAGGTTCAATATTTTCGCCTGTATCTCTAATATGGCAGGCGTGTTTCTCTGTCGGGACAGAGTATCAAACCTTCTTTTGTCACGGGCGATTTCTGCTACAGCACTATTCGCGGTCTCCGTTGATGCACTGTCTTAGACGAAAAGGTAATCGAGGCTCTCTCGGACAAAACTCAAGTCTTCAATGACTCTTTTCATAGCCAACCCGTGGCTGTCCTACCGCAGGACGCGAAATATATGTTATTATAGTGAGGACTTCTTCATCAACATGATATGTGTCTGGCCAGATGGCGGAGTGGTTAACGCGGTAGACTCGAAATCTACTTCCTTCGGGAGCGTCTGTTCGAATCAGGCTCTGGTCGATCAATTATAGTTATCTTTTTAGTGACCTCACATATATTTATGGTCATGTTATCAAACACCTACAGTCAACTGCTGAATAGCTAGTCATGAACCTACTTTTTACACGACAAAGAAGCTGTGGCTGTGAGATAGCAATTCACATTATGGCAGTGGAGCATTTGATATCATGATCTTATCTTATCTGCTAATGGAAGTTATAGACCCCAGCTCAGCTCATACCGAGGAACGTCATCACACGAAATTCTACCCCTAACATTTTACAATCAATTCATTCCTGTATACCACACAGAGCTGCCGGAGCTGCGATTGATTGATTACGCGTGGACACGAGACCAGATACCTTGACATCATATTCAAAGAACCTCAAAGGCAACATCAGCATTAGCATCAACCAATAGCTACTAACCACCGAGATGGGCGCAAAGGCTTCGAAGCCCGCGCAGACGGCAACGCGTAGATTCCCGACCAGAGCTCCCGGCGGCGCCGTACCGCCCGCAGCACGTCAACCTGCCCCGAGAGCAGGGACAGGGTCACATGCCAGACGGACGGAGCCGAAGGGCGTCAAAGATGAGGGTAAGTGAAGCTGGATTATCGGGAAAGCATGCCAGGTGTATCACTGTTGCACGGGATGGGTGCACGGAGAGATTCCAAGCTGTAGAGTCCTGAACAGGCGACTCCTCGAGAATCAAAACCTGTCCAATTGACTCTACATAACTGACATTCCTCCTCCTACAGCTATCCACGCCGACGGCCGGGATCCAGACCTCGATCTCGACGCAAGCACGAACGCAGCCTTCTCCGAGCGTCTGCGGCAAATGGGCGTAGCGACGCCCTACCCAACACTCTCGAACTCGTCAACAGCAGGACCATTCTCTGCCCCATCTCCCTCATCCACATCCTCGGCCTCGCCCTCAACGTACACACAAACCTCATCCTCGCTATCGCCGCCCTCCCGCTCCGCCGCCGCACCCAACACAACTACCACATCTTTCTACCCACCGCCTTCGCAAAACCGCACATTAAACGCGCTAGAAGCTCGGCGCGATCTCCAGGCGCGCGCAGAGGCCGAGTTCGAGGACCCCTCCCAAGGCCGCGAGTTCTTGGACGCCGGGACGCTAAGGAAGGTCTTGCTCCTCTACAACCGCGGTGTGGAGGCGCGGGATATCGAGGCGAGGTTACGGCTTAAGAGCGGTGTGGTTGCAAGAGTGGGACCGCGGGGTGTTGCTGTTCCTGTGGAGGGGGCGTCGTTGAATAAGCAGACATGGGGTGGTCTGTCTGAATAGAATAGTAATGTCTTCATGCCGTCGCGTGGTTAGGGAGATGTAAGAAAGACATGACTTTCCGTGTTTGCCGGGCTACGGGAAGATTTTTGCGAAGGCGAGCCGGGAAACCGTGGGATGTATGATCAATTGTACATTATCCTCTAAAAAAGAAACTGGGATGGGAAAATGAGCCATCCAGGTTGTTGTTATATGTTCCTGATCTCTTGTCTAGCCGGGGCGTAGATATGGAAATGTCACATTCCTCGACAAAATCACGCCATGGAGATATGGAAGTATCGTAAGATCAAGAACTAAACTGCGCAATCTGCCAGGCATCAATATAATTTGACCTCCAAACGCCATCCCATCCGACTCCATCGCTTATTAGATAATCATTTCTTTCTTCTCTCTTCTCCAAGCCCCCTCCTGCTCTCCCTCTCTCTGCTACAGAAGCTTTCTAGTCCTTCCTTGATCTACCACGCAGCATGCCCGCCATCTATCCGCAAGTCGGCACCCGTCATGAAGCGGCTGGCGTCGCTGAGCAGGAAGACGGCGGCGCCGCGGTAGTCCTCGGGCTTGCTGAGCGTGTTGAGCATGTTGTGCTTGGGCCACTCGGTCTCGCGGTCCGGGAACTCGGCGAACAGCTTCTTCACCATGTCCGTCACGATGTAACCCGGCGAGATGGTGTTCACCCGGATCCCCTTGATGCCCCATTCCATGGCTAGGTTGCGCGCCAGCTGGATCACGGCTGCTTTTGAGGCGTTGTAGACTCTGTTGGTTTGGGGTAAGGGCGTTAGCGAACTGATTTGCTATCTCCTTTGAAATTCTCTTTGGGTATCGGCTTCTTGAAAGGATTCCACTGAGGGAAAAGGGAAGGGTTGGAGTGTTGGGGGAAAGCACCACAGCGAGACGAGCAGAAGGGGGCAAACCTACGGGCAGATCAGACCGCGGTTGGCGACCGTGCCGCTCATGCTGGCAATTAGAACGAGGCTACCCTTTGACTCGAGGCGGACCATCTGGCGTGCAACTGCTTGCGCCGTCATGAGCACACCCGTCACATTAACGCCTAGCATGCGATCAGCGTCCGCTGCCGTGTAGTCTAGGGCGGGTGTCTCCTGCTGGATGCCAGCAGCCGCGATGAGACCGTCAATACGCCCATGCTTTTCCGCAATTTTCTCCACAATCAAGTTAAGGCTGTCAACGCCTGACCGTACGTCGACCTGGTGGTAAAACATCGATGTGTCCAGCTCATCCTTTGCCCGCTGAACTACTTTCTGATAACTTGAGCCTGCAGGTGGCTCCGATTGTCGATCAAGGACGTGTACTGATATACATGTCAGAATACTTTTAGTTGGCATTTCAGTCAACACGCGGGGGGATACCAACCTGTGGCACCAGCTTCCAGGAGGGCTTCTGCCTGTACAATACCCAGTCCTTGAGCTCCTCCAGACACAACAATAACCTTGCCTTTCAGGTCGAACTCGGGCAATATCCCCTTAGGAGGAGATCCGGACGTCGGCGTAGTGTCGTCGCTGGACGAGGGAGAAGATTGTGACGACGCATATCGTACCTGACTGTTATCCGTTTGTGGCGCCCGCAAAGACACAGCGTCCGTTGCTCGAGGAGCAATAGCACCTCTTGAGATGACTCGGGGTGTCGCTCTGGCGAGCTTGCTCAGAGAGGAGACAGCTCGAGAAACTCTGGGCGCAATGGTTGCCATGGTAGTACTAGATCGCAAGTTTGTGCTCTTGCAAATGCTCTTTAACAGGAAGACAGAACCCGCGCGGCCAGTAGTATAGGGAAGGGAAAGCTGTTTAAGCAGAGACGGCTAGGAAGCGATTTAAGAACTGCCAGTGGTACGGTAAGAAGGGACTGTGATGAAGAGTACTGTGGCAGTAGCAGTGGTAATGGCAACCCACATGTAGGGGTCTACTTTTATACTTCCCACTACGTCTCGCCGGATCATAGTTGTGGACTGAGTTCACTGGAAAACGCTCACCGGGGCCAGCTAGGCACGCGAGTGAAGGATCAATCCATGTTGTGACACGTGCAGCAGAAATGTTTTCTTCCGACGAACGCATTTTCAGACGACCCAGCAAACCGACCCTGCACAACGTCGTATGTAGTTAGAGTCCCGCCCGATTTACCCACCATCGTGACATAGAGCAAGTTTGATGGTGTGACCGGTGCCGATATAGCCAGCGGCCCCACGGGTCAGGGCCGGACACACACGTTCGAAGGTGATGGTGCGCCAAGGGGGTCCGAGAGTACGAACTCTGAAAGATAAAGTTTGTGTCCATGGATACCTACCTACATAGTATAAGAATTGGTATCTTCGATCTAGATCCCATTATGCTATAGGAAGATCCACTTTTCATTGTCTACTGGAAAAGATGTGGTGGTGAGAGGGGCCGGTGAAGGGCCCCTCGAGAATAAACGTATGGATGGTTTTAACAGGACCTGATTGTAAACCTTGACGAAATCCTGGAGTCGTGATGTAGTGCCACTCAAGTGGGCAATGTGGGGTAAATTACTTATATTTACCTATGTCTGTATTGCCTTCGGGTCTGCTTCGAGGATGCATCATGCTGGTTGACGGGAGGGGCGTCCACAGGACATCGGATTGCCTGATTAGGATATTCCAGTTAGCTGGGAGGCGGGGAGAACAGTCTGGGCCGTCGAGACGGGAATGAACAGAAACTTGAAGGTAAACTCCGTCAGAATGCCAACAAGAGCGTTTCCACGTTCTAGTCTACACTTCACTATACCTACGCCAAGAAAGCATTAGGTTTCGTATATTGTGACATGTCACATCGAGCCAACTCTCACCGGCTATTATGGTATAAATCAGTAAAAAAGGTCTCATCAAGCTATATTGCCCCTGGTTGATGTTGGCGGCTTTCGTGTATCGCGGCAGTGAAATGCAAAAATATTAGTCATTGTTTTTAAGGTTGTTCACGCTATAAGTGAGCAGGCTACTCTGCAGTATGCATGCAGCCGTTAGACTAGGTATCCGTAGGTAGTACATGTGAAGAGAACCTCCCGTATAATCTATAAGGTAGGTACCAAGAAACGCAACTGCATTGCTGATTCGACAATTTGATCAAGGAGATTCCGCTTCGAGTCCCCATTGATTAATTCCCCCGCAACCTTTAAACTTCGTCCCCCGCAAAGTGGACGCAACATCCGACATAGGAGGGGTGGTATAGGGTTGTATCCTCCAATGCTTTTATCTGCAAGGTCTTTACACGCGTGCTATCGTGTAGGATTTTACTTTACTCAAGTAGGATCTGGAACTCGACTATGCAGTTCAACAGAAATACCACACTGGATGTGTCATTCGTGATTGCCAGCTCCTATTGGTTCCGTTAAGTGCAAAAGTCCGGTTCAATTCTGGAATTGAATACCTTTGACTTTGTAGGTCTATAGTGTTGGTATTATCGGAGCATGGTTCGGCAGGGGGAGAAATATGGACTGTTAACGAATGAAGCTATAGCAGTGCTACACTATTGAAAGGCATGATATCCCGAAGCTGGGCGTTTCACTCAGGCGAGCGGAATGCTCTCCTAGTGAAGCGAGACCCACGATACTAAGAAACGGCTGACAACGGCTCCAAGACTTCCACTTTTCAGAAAGTCGGCTTAACATTCAAATGACCGCAACAAACCGCATCGCAATGGTTGTACTTCGTTCCTAACCCTTGCCAATAATGGGGTAATTATCACGGTCTGTATGTCTCCTTTGACCTCACCTTAGAGCCTATCTGGTAGGCTTGCTACCAAATTCTTCTCTGAGCTCCGAATGCAATATCTTGGTTGTGTGCTCCGCTTGCTTGCACCAAAATAGAATCGCCAGCACGACTAGCTCCTCCAAGTCACAGTCTTCGTCCTCAGATACTCATCTAGCCCAGCTGAAGCATTAAATCTCCCATACCCGCTGGCTTTGGCTCCTCCATGGGGCAAGGCTACTTCATCGTGTGGCGACATGTTATTGATATGTACTGCTCCGGTTTCGATATTCTTAGCGAACCGTAGCCCAATTCTCAAATCCTCGGTGAATACAGCAGAAGAGAGGCCGTACTCGGTGTCGTTGGCAATGCGCAACGCCTCTTCCTCGCTGTCTACCTCTACTAAGCTTACTGTCGTGCCGAACGACTCTTGCTTGTAAATGTCCATGTCGGGAGTAACCTGCGCGAGCACAATGGGTCGCATTCGCGTCTTCGATATTTCTTCGGCGTTGACATCGCCGTTGAGTAAAACCGCACCTTTACTAGCCGCATCTTGCACAAGCTTTTTATTTTTCTCGACGGCCTGTGCGTTGATGTGGACGAGTGCGTCAGGCCACATCTGGGAGACCGCCTCTCGCAGCTTTCCCTGGAACGCCTCGCTGACTTTCTTGTGGACAATGATCCGTTCAGTGCTCATACAGATCTGACCAGAATTCAGAAATGCTCCCCTTGAGCAACACTCTGCCGCAAGGTGCAAATCGGCATCCTCCCAGACGATAGCCGGAGCCTTGCCTCCAAGTTCTAGGACCACAGGCTTGAGATGTTGACCGGCCATTTTAGCAACTAAAAAAGCCAGAGTCAGCAAGTGCCACTTGTCATCCGTTGCCCATCGAGAGATTGAAGTCGAAGCAGAATACTGATTGGCGCTGGGCAGAGACTAAGGGCCGGGCTCATATAGACTTACTGATCCTTCCAACGGCCGTGCTTCCAGTAAAATTGATCTTCTTAACGTGTGGGTTGGTGATCAGAAACTCGGTCACAGCAGGCGCATTGGCTGGATTGGTCGATATGAAATTCAGTACGCCCTTGGGTAGACCAGCATCGTGGAAGATAGAAGCAATGCTGTGCATGACTCGAGGCGTGAATTCGGATCCCTTAAGTATCGCGGTACATCCTGCTGCAATAGGATACAATACGGAGCGAGTGCCCAAGATATAGGGTGCGTTCCTATTCCATCAGTTCACCTGTTTCATTGACAACCCAGGAGACTACTTACCACGGACCAATTGCCAATACGACACCATATGGCTCACGCCATACCATGGCTGCCGTGTTCGGATCTTCAGGTCTTGGCACAAAGCCGCCGAGCGTTGACACGCGCCCAGCAGCATCTTTAATCATGTCGATAGTGATATTCAGGTTGAATACGGCCCAGCCTTTCCCAACCCCCATTTCGTCTACTAGGTACTGCTCTAGCTCCGGCCGTCTTTGGTCCATGATGTCGGCGGCCTTCAGGAGGATATCCCTACGCGTGCTGGTGGCGGTATCTCGCCACGCCGAACCAGCTGCGGCGGCCGCCTCGACTGCTGCATGGGCATCTGATTCAGTCGCTACACCACACAGGTGGACGACTTCACCAGTGGCGGGTGACTTCACTTCAAACGTCTCTTTGGGAATGCGCTCCTCGCCATTGATGATGAAGGGGACAGTATATGATGCCATTTTTGGGTGGGTTGCAGGGAACTCGAGGAATGAATTGGTGGTGTGAACCTGGTACCACAATCTCGAAAGGCCTCGCAGCTGTTGAGAAAATATCAAAGAGATTATAGTATAGATTTATCTAATGCGAAGCACGTTACGAAAATGTTACACCGTGATTCTGTGGAGACATTAACATGGCGGACCCTTCGTTTCGTTATATAAATCGAATGTCATCCTAACCTTATCGTACCCCGCGCTATATATGTAGGTAGTGCGCTACCGTGTCTGCGTTAGACGGAAATGTGCCAGCCGCGTACTAACAGAGCGCGCTGACCAATTGCCGCCCGTCCATGCTATAAATCCCCCTAAAATGTGTACGAAACTCACTGGATTATTAAGATTTGACAGTAAGCAAACTGATGCCGAGTTTCCTACTGTTAATTCACCCGGCACGCTGTCCTTCGTGTCGTGACTTGGTTCTTTTCCGGGAGTTCCGGAATTCGAGATGCCGCATTGGATTGCCGGCTGGTCAGTTGTACGGCACTTCACCTCCACCTCCAACACACGCAGACGTAGAGGCGGTCTCATTTACACTAGTGTAGGTACTTACAGCCCTGGAGGTAAGGTGAGCCAGGAGTCGGTGTAGGTGAGCGCTAGACATGCATGACCGCCTTGTCGGAAAACGCTAAAATTACGATGGTGTCCTCGAGAGGTTCTATCCCAGTTCCAGGCATTTTGCTCGCCATCTTCCATTAACTCTGAAACAATAATGGAATAATCATCTCAAATTCATCCTCACCTGCGATTGATTTTTCGAGGACTTTGCTATGAGCAAGAAATAATAGTTTTATGAATTAGCGTTGAGTTACTTTAAGACTGAGTCACATCACGTAACCCAATTACCAGGCATAACGCCACGCCGCCCTCACCCCATCTTCATCCCATCCGCTTTCTTATCCTCACAATCGAGTCGAAAGTAAAGGGCAACGCTAGATCTGCTGTACCTACGACTTCTAAGCTAGAGGTAACTGCCCCCTTAACTTATTGAGCACACAGCTACTTAGGTATATACCTCATGAAAGCCTTGGACTGTAACTCAAAATTTACTAGGTCTAATACCTAGACCTCTCAATCGACTTACCTACTGTAGGTACTTCTTACCACATAGTAATTAACATTCACATCACTATTTTTACACTACTACTTTCACGCCACCACCCGCATTACTATCAGCACTATACCCTCGCACTTATAATCAGCTAGCTATGTACTTAAATGAGAGGAAGGGGGCGGTGATGGCTGACTCTACGTAGGTACAGCAGATCTAATGTTGCCCAAAGTAAATGCTGACCCGCAGTCTTTCTCAACTCATCGGTGCGCAGCTTACCTTATGCGTCACGTGCTAAGTGTACGAAAGAAGCTATATTCTTGGCGATACTAATATGATCAGTTGAGCCCTTAACAGAGTCGCGCTACCCAGTAATCTGACTAACAGAGAAAGGAGGCAACTGCCAACGTTGAATTGAGCAGGAAGCCAACGAGAACAAGAGGTAACCAAAAAGGGAAGAAAAGAAACGGCTCTAAGATTGAGTGACGAAAACAAAATGACCTGTAGAGGCAACGGCGAGTTTGACAAAGATAAGAAGGGGGCGAGCTCATCCAACCTGGTGAAGAATGTGGGAAGAGACAATGAAGGTTGGATGATAGAAGACGTATGAGCCCGAGAAGCCATGAATGGTTGTTAATATGACCCAGTGACACTGAGTGTATCTATTTCGCCCCCCGTTTCTCCGCAAGAACCTAGCTGAGGTGCAGCTTTCCATGAATGTGGTGCATTACTGTCTAAGCCAAAAAAAATTCCCTTGGATCGCCCAATAGAAACATGAGGTTGACAAGAAAAGATACAGAAAGTGATACCTAGGCAACGGCCTCTTGGAGGCTAGTGAAGAGATAGAAACTGAGCGGCAAGCAAATAATTGAATTTATAAAAACCAACCGCCAAGGGGATTTCTGTGAAACCTGAAAATCCAGCCCAAAACAAAAGACTGCAAATCAGCACCGATATCTGAAATTGAAACTTGAACTACGGTGAAGACAGAAAAAGTGACCATGATATTAATGGTGTTAAGAGCAAACAATGGTGTGCTCGTCTGAGAAGCAACGAGCATGGGACAGGCATATGAAAAAAATACCATTAGGTTGATGGCTGCTGGGTGGTATCTGCGACCTATTTAATTTTTATCCCCCACACGGCTCTTTCCTCGCTATTCTACTCTTCTATCCAAAGATACACTGTAATTGCTGGCAATAGCCTCCTCATGAGTCGTTATACCGTATCAATAGGCAGCCGAGTGTATGCACAGAAAGCACAATAACCAACTATAGATGCTAGTACAAGGAGGAGTAAAAATATATTGTACCAGGGCTGTTCTGGTCACGATGATTTGCCCCAGAGTCATTTGAGCCTGTGTGTTATCGCCAACATTCGAGATGGACGAGTGAATTGGAAACAGGCGAACCTGACGAAATGGAGATGAACCGAAAACGTTCAAGCTCGGCGCCGGATGAAGGGGTTTGGAAGAATAACATGCCACACTGCGACGCAGAATTTGCCAACATACAGCATGACCTACATGATCGTTATAATGCAATACTGAGATAACTTACCTATTCACGCCTCCACTTAGTAGGTGCTCGCAATGTGTCTTACCAGCTGGCCATTTCCCTCCATCCACGAGTTTGAACAAGGAAAGACATACTCAGGACGGAAAAGCATATATCTAAGAGATGCAGGGGTGTATAATTGACTCGTTTCTTTAAACCCTGTGTGATTGGTGGCTCAAGCTACCTTGATGGCCATGTTGAAGCTGCTTCTATCTCTATAAAAGTTATCATCGACCCATTCCATCCACTAGCTGGGCTTTGACTTTCCGTAGCTGATGAAAATACTAACTGTACTCTCCTAGACATGCTCCATGACTACTTTTGTAGTGGCTGTGCATGTTGTGATCGATACCACTTGCGTTACTATATTTTCCGAAGACGCCAGATGCGCGGGGATGTTGCTTCCTGCAAGAAATAGCGATATCGACTAATTCTAGCGTTACTTCTCATCTCTCCTTGAGAGCACAGATCTCCCCCATACACCATATTCTCTAACACAATTATTAGCACGGCGCGCTTCTTGTCTAGTATGTCTTGAGAATTGGTTACATTATCAGCATGTCAGTGTGAGCCCCGATTCTCCAAGACGATGCTAATGTGGTCTAGAGGTCAACGTGTCCCTGACGTCTATACCCTTCGGAGCTGGAAACTCTAGGAAATCTTAATCATCGGCACAAACATCTACCAGTATAACCCACGATCTTCTACATAGAGACTGAGAAATAGTTGGTCTTGGACGGTAATTCACAGTATGCCCAAACACAAACCCCTTACTGCCCCTGGCTGGGTCATCGGCCCTCTTGGCCACCATCTCCATACCAGTGCTGTTACCATTCTAGGTTCTAGCACAAGCCTTCCTACCAATCTCACCGCCAACCCCACCGAAATCACCGAAGCTGGCCCTAGTTCTGCTATTGCTACCAACGCGGATGCCGGTAGTAGTGCTGGTGTTGGAGGCATGTTCGCCAGCAATGAAAGCAGCTCCTTAACGGATTCCCTCGAATCCCTCATAAACGACCCAGAGTTCCCAATCCCAGATTTCGAGGGATCCGCCGGAATTCCAACAGACTTTTTGGAAATGTACCAATACATTAACTATGGACAAATAGACGGATCAACTAGTAAAACAGACCCGGAATACGTGGATGCTTCAAGACTAAGGGAATCATCCCCAACAGAGCAAGCGACAAACCAAACGCCCCCAAGACGACCAAGCCTAAAACGCACCCGTTCCGTGGAAACCGTTACACCCGCCAACATTACTACATCAAGCGAAACGCAAGCCTCGGACGCCAAACGCGTTCGTCTTACTGGATCGAGTGACCCGCCGTCGTCGCCTACAAATAGTCCGTTGAACGTCGTAACACCACCTGAATCCTCTTCAGTTCTCTCGAATCCGCTGCCATCACTGTTGGCTGCTCCGCAAATCATCGTACAAGCACCTGGGTTCTCTTATGCTTCCGCGAGTAATTCACTGCCGTTGCTAGAAGGGCCTGAGAGCCCCCCGAGGCGTGGCAAGATCGATAAAGGGAAGCAACCTGCGAATAAATCGCCTACACCTCGAATCTCATCATCACCCATCACGCGGCAGGAACAGCAACAATTCCGAACTGAACCAACGCATTCTATGACGGCACACAGTTCTCAACTGCCACCGCAGTTCCAACCCCCTAGTCTAGAATTTACGAACAATATAATGGCACAGGAGCAACTTCAATTTAGCCAGTCCCGTTCTGAGGATTCACCACTCCAGTTCCAAGCTCCCAACTCAAGACCTGAGTTTCCTACAACGATGACAGTGATGCATCTGCTGGAAGTAGGTCCCCCCGGGGCTTATATGAGAGAACTGAACTTTGAGCTGCCACTGTACAATGACACTGATTCTTCTTCACCAATGTAGTACAGGTGCAAAGATCCCCTCGACCAATCTTGCGAGAACATGGTATTTCGGCCGAGCCATTTTTGTCGGCCTTGTTGGGTGAGTAGTCCCAGCCATATGACCGAGGGATGAAAATTGACATGAAGACAACAGAAGATTATAATCGAACAGGATCTGAATATCACTGAGGTGCCGGCTGTACAGATGGAGCAAAACCGCCAGGGACGGGAAGCTCGGTGAGAAGCTCACAAGAAAAGTCATGGTCGAAGAAGGTCGGGAAATGGAAGCTTGATAAGAAGAGGCTCGCAAAATGGCTTGAGAGTGATCTGGGCTGGTAACACAGGAGATTTAGGATTTGCCACTTTGAATACCTGGATGCCTTCTTTCTTATGCACGGGTTGGTTTCTTGGGTAGTGCTTCGAGCAGATAGCAGAGGGTTAGGATCGTGAACTATCGTGAGGGCATTGGAACACAGCTTTGGGTAGTGCACTCATTTCGAAATTGAAACAAGGCGGTAGTTTTGTGGGTTCATAGTCAATTCACTTCTCAGTCCTACGTTTCCTTGATGATAAAATCAGAGAAATCCGCTGGGTCTAATACTGGCTCGCCGCGACCGAACGAGTACACACCAAACATGGCGCCGCAGAATGCACCACCGACAGGAGGCATGACAGTGAGGTTCTTTGCTTGGATATAACAGATCTGTCCAAAACCCCGCAACTTGTATGACAGACTGTAATTTGACGGAGTTGCCTCGACTCGCATTCGTATTGTATCGCCTGGGAGTATCTCCTGTACGGTATCCCCTTCTACGAGAAGCTCTAAACTCGGGTAGGAGAGCTGTCATGTGTTAGCGGCCATCGATGGTTTTGTGGGCGATGAGCTAAAATGATGGGGACATACGCTAACCTCGCCAGCCTCTCCCGTAGGCACGCGACATGTCATCATTAAAACTGGCTTCCCGTCCAAACGCTCGTGTAGCGTCAGACCGTAGGTGGCATATGAATACTGGCTCCACCAGACCACGATCCCAGCTTCGTAGCCTGGTTTTCGCGGGCTAAACTGTATCTTGACTTCGAAGCTTTCGGTATACGATGACTGCTTTCTGAGAAGCATAGCCGGCGCTTCGGGGCTAGCAAGGTCGTAGCAGTTACCATACAGACGCAAGTAGCCCGGCCTCTCGGTTAGGCTGTAGGACTGCTTGAGTGGCGTGTCTGCGCAGATTTTAGTATGTGGTAGCTTCCTTAGTACACAAAGAGACTTTGCAGGTACTCACTTTTCTGATACCAGCCGAGTTCAAGGTTTTGCCGGCTCAGATCAGCCTGCCACTTGATGTCGCCAGGCTTGATCTGGGTTATAACCTGTTCCACGGGCTTACGGCCAGCAGTACTCAGCGTGACATTGCCGCCCTCGTTGAAGACCGGCCAATCGTTGACCCAATCAACCTTCACTAAGAAAGTCTCACGCCCTGCTCAGCAAAATTAACATTGCCCCTTTTAACTTCGCACCTGCGCAAGCTCACCCATTTGCGGCTCTAGGTATTTGCCATCGTCGCCCTTCACCGGCCTCACGCCAAGGAAGACAGCCCACCAGTTGCCCTCGCCATCATCGAACACATCCGCATGTCCCGTGCGCTGTACCTCCTCGTCTGGGCCGTTATACCAAAGAGGCTTGCCCTGCGCCTCCCAAGGCCCATAGACGCCCTCGCGACTCCGGAAGACCCATTCTTGATGACCGGCTTCCGTCCCGCCTTCGGCTGTGAAGAGGTAATAGTATGCTCCCCAACGTATGATGTGCGAGCCCTCAGCGATGCCGTGGGGAGACTCGCGGATGAGCTGTGGAGGCGTCAATGTTCGGCCTGTGGCGAGTACAATCTCTGATATGTGAATCCCGAAGTCTTTTAGCTTGGAGTCGGGCTTGCGATTAGCGAGTCGCACGGTTGTTGAGAGGTAGACCTTGTCGTTATCGTCGTCCCAGAAGAGCTGTGGGTATGCATGAAGAATCAGAGGGTGTTCTATAATCGTTGGGTGGGTTTTGGTGACCAGATATAGATATTCGTGGTAGTGGAATTAGGGACGCGAGGGCAGATGCTCACATCTTGATCAAATCCGGGATTATCGAAGTAAACGGGATCAGACCAGGCATTATCATCCCATATGTTATCTGTATAGACATAGAAACCACGCGGGAATATCCGTTCCTAAAAGTACTGTCAAATAAGACATTGTTTACCTAGATCTCATCCCGCTGCGGCCGTTTTGACTTGCAGATTATATATATCTTATAAACCGCATGCACTTACATCCGATCCTGGCCTATATCTTTGAAATACCCCAGTGGCTAAGTAGAAACGTTTCTCCTGTGGTCTGTATCGGAGAGTCGAGGCCCAACTGCCGGCGCCGGGCTCAACCGTTCGCATCTCAATTTGGTTGCGGCGTGTGAGGGCATGTCCAATCAACCGCCAGTTTACAAGATCAATTGACGTATAAATAGGACATCCGGGAAAATACTCGAATGTAGATGTGCTGAGGAAGTACGTAGTCGGCGTTGACTCCGTTGCTGGCACTACACAAACGGTCGGGTCCGGATTAAAGCCCGGGATAACCGGGTTTTGGAAGCGGCTGTCAGTGGTGGTCATATTTAGGTGCGATATCTTGAGTTCTGGTCAAATAAGATACACTGATATAAAAATCACCGAAGTTTGATATCTAGTTGAATATGAATCAGTGAAGACGATCGAGTCTCTCCATGTAACACCAAGCTCAACAGTTGCTATAGTCTTGGCTCGTTCGGTCATCGGCGTAAGTTTTCCCATCAATCATCTTGCTCCACCATATTAGCTCTGATCAGGTTCACGATGGATAGAATGATAGAAATACGAGACAGTTGCTGTCAAAAATTGTCATTTCCCTACAGATTCTTGACCCTATACTTTCCGCGATTTATCCGTTGCTGGTTATCTTGAAAAAGAATCGTATAGCCGGGCTAACATATCCTGAGTTTCAATATCTCTAAGATGAAAACGACGTGTGATGTTCAATGAGTTTTCTTCGGTTACTGATCTTCGTTTGTATCCTGCCAGCCTCTATCGGACTGAGGTACTGGAATGATCGCAGGTTCTGTAGATGCGGGGATGCAATGAGGTTGACTAGGGGCTACTGCTTCGATCTAGCCTGACAAGTAACCGGCTGGCGGGCATTTCTGCATCTGAGTTAGACCATATGAACACAACGATTTCTCGGCGTGGCGGACAGAAAAGTATTGTCTCATGTAATCATGCCGCTCAAGGTCTGTCCATCCGAAGCATTTGGAGTTGAGTATGTTCTTCAGTCGGACAACGGCCATCACTGTGTACACTTCCCTAGCCTCCAGCCGATGACCTGCGCTGGTGAGCGCATTGATTCTCGGAAATCTAAGCGCCACTACGTAAGACTGGTCTCGAGCCATCGTAACCATGTCGGAACGTCGATTCTCAATAGCTCGACTAGGCGTCGCGAATGCCTTCTCAACGGCTGGCATAGATATCCCGCCGCTCCCAGATAGAACGACTCCTTTCTTGACTTGTAAACTCCTCGACTTCCATCTTAACTATGTGCTCGCCAGGTATCACAACGAGGCCCAGATATCTTGAGGTCATATCGGCTTTGACAGTTTTCGAGTCGGCATTCACAGCGGCAGCGGCGGCCTCAGCGAGCTTTTGCTGAGATGGCTGTCGGTACTCATATGTGACAGAAAGGACAACGTTGCGGTCCTGGGTACTGTTAGATAAACAGACATCCTCGTGGGTAGGAGGTAAACGCAGATGGACGAACGGTATCTGTGCATTTGAAGGCCCCGATGAACATGCGGCCATCAGTAGCGTGTATGCGCAGGTTCTTGTTGAGAAGGGACTTGAGATAAGCCTCAGCTTCAGCTTTTGTGACTGCATCATCTATCGTTGTTCGATTCAGCTGCTCAGTCATAGCCTGCATGTTCAACCACAAGCTTGTGTGTGTGATATTGTGACTACATATAAGCTCGTAAATAATATATTTATAAATGATTAAGAAAGGCCAAAAAATTAGCCATTAAGAATATGCGTAAGTTTATTCAATTAAGATCGCGATGCCTGTCTCATTGATGAGGCCGACGTTGTGAGAAGCCAATCCGGAGCACCGACCAAAATAGCATACAATGGATAAAGTACTTAGGTACCTAAGTGCATTCTAATCGATACGAGCTAGCCCCTCTAATTGCTTATTTACAGTGCTTGCATGCCTCATTTACGCGATTGGCGCGTGTTTGAAAGAGCTCAAGCTTACCTACCTATTACCGCCCGGATGATGTGAATGGAATCGGGGATCTCGGCCGGTGTCGAGTCATCATCATTCGAAATAACAACGCTTTCTCGCCCTACGACATGACGATTGCCTTCCCACCTCTTGCAAACAGAGGCAATGGAAGCACGAGCTCCTACTCTGAAATCTCTACATGAACAGATCTTAACATCTGACATGCCCTTGAATATCCCACCTTGACCTCGCATCCCTGAGTTGGCACGAGCCGCCAATTCGTCATCATGGGTGTGAACGGCCTCTGGACCGTCATTCAACCTTGCGCACGACCAACAAACCTCGCTAGTCTGAATCACAAACGTCTCGCCGTCGATGCCTCGATCTGGATCTATCAATTCTTGAAAGCCGTACGAGACAAAGAGGGGAACGCCCTGCGCAATTCCCATGTTGTCGGTTTTTTCCGTCGCATATGCAAGCTGCTATGGTTCGGTATTCGCCCGGTATTTATCTTTGACGGAGGCGCGCCAGCTCTAAAACGCCAGACGATTACGAATCGCAAGCGAAGAAGGGAAGGTCGTCGCGAAGATGCCGTGCGAACCGCCGGCAAGCTCCTGGCTGTGCAGATGCAGCGCATAGCCGAGGAAGAGGAAGAGAAACGCCGTCGCCGCCTGGAACTCGAAGCCGACAGGAGACCCGAAGTACAAGAGCCTGTAGAAGAGATTCTCGACGCTGAGAAGTTCGTTTATGTCGATGAACTGGGTATGAGCCAGCAAGAGAGACAGAAAACCAGGAAGTTCTATAAACAAGATGCCTATCATCTTCCAGATTTGGACCGTGGCATCGAAGGCATGGGACGACCCGAAGACCCTCGTATCATGAGCATTGCGGAACTCGAGGAGTACGCCAAGCAGTTCAATAGTGGCGAGGATATCAACCTCTATGACTTCAGCAAGATCGATTTCGAGGGCGAATTCTTCAAGAGTCTACCACCTGCCGACAGATATAATATACTTAATGCTGCGAGACTGCGCAGTCGCCTGAGAATGGGTTTGAGCAAAGAGCAACTTGACGAGATGTTCCCTGACCGCATGGCCTTCTCAAAGTTTCAAATCGAGAGGGTTCGGGAGAGGAATTATCTTACCCAGAGGTTGATGAAAGAGGCTGGAATGACTGGAACAGATCTCACCCTAGGCGGCAATGGACGCATTGCGGGCGAAAAGGATCGCGAGTATATACTCATCAAGAACGAGGGAGCCGAAGGTGGTTGGGCTCTTGGTGTCGTGAGTAGAGAAAAAGACAGGGGGGAGATCCACAAGCCCATCGATGTTGATGCCATTGATATCCAATATCAGACTAAAGAAGAAGACGTAGATTGGGAAGAAGATGACTTCGAAGATGTGCCGATTGAAGGTTTGAACCGGCTTCCGAAAATCCATGGCGCTGCCAGAGTCCAAAGGACCCCCAACGACACTATTGTCGCGAACGAAGAGGAGGACTCCCTCTTCGTTGTCGGTAATACCGCAAAGGACGATGTCGAGGGGCTTTTTGGTGCTGACGAATCGTTACTACAAGACGAGGAAGAAGACTTGAGCCGAGCAATCGCTCTATCTCTTAAAAATCAGCATGATCTTGAATCTCATGTACAGGAAGAGGAGGAAAAGGAAGATGAAGAAGAGTTTGAGGATGTTCCCGCTCCCGAGTGGACACAAAAAGCAGTTGAAAAGCCAAAACCAATAGCCTCGACAAGTGGCCGCATGATCGCCCATATTGTCAACAACAGATCAAATGCAGCTATTCCGAAACGCAGAGAAAGCAACGCTAGCAGCGACAGCGACGTGGATCTTCGGTCAGCACTGTCCGCTGCTAAGAAGAAGACAGTAGCGGTGCCCAAACACAAGACCAAGCATCAGCCCACCCCTGTTGTACCCAATACAAAGAACCCTTTTGATGGTCCCCTCCCTTTTGAGAAGTTAGACTGGCAGTCAAGCATATTTGGCAAGAAACAAGAGACTAGGCAGCCTTTAGGAGAAATTGCCGATGATGACACAAACGCAGACGAGGACTTCGCTGGCGGCTTTTTGCAAGATGCAGAGGATGATGACAAACCTCGGCCACTGCCGCCATGGATGATGCAAGATGACTCGGACATTCGAACGTCAATGAAGGCCCAGCAAGAACGTGAAAAGCAGTTGAACGAAGAAGATCGGCAGGCCGCAATCGAGGAAGAGAAACGACGACAAGAAGACGCCATTATTGAAATCGAATCCTCTGATAGCGGCGGCGATAGTGATGTTGAGATCGTCGAAGCTCCTCCACTACCTCGGAAAAGCCCAGTAGAGCAAAGCAAAGCCGACGCCTCGTTACGGCTACCTCCTGCTACACTGTCAAGGGCCGACCCCCCACCAAGCGTTGATGCATTATCTCAGACAGGAAACACTAGACAGGAGCATACCTTCCAAGAGCAAAGCAATGACGAAGATTCGTCGAAGACAATCATACCAAGTTCCCAACCGGCATCTAAATCAGTCTCACCAGAGCCAGATTTTGAGGAAGTCGAAATAGCACAACCTCCCGAGGAGTCTTATGAAAATCCGAGCACCCGCCATGCGGTCACACCACCGGGGCCTGAGAATATACCGGAAGCAAGGTCAGAGGTTCAGATGCATGTGGACTCAAATGATACGGCCATAGATGTTAACGGCTTAGTGCTTGGTGAGGACGAATTTGACGATGAATTCAGTGACCCCGAGGAGGAAGAATTACTTGCACAGATGGCTGAAGAGGCCGAGGAGCACGCACGTTTCGCTAGTCATCTGAACAATAAGTCGACAAAGGAGAACCAAGAGGCGTATGAGCGGGAGCTGAAAGCCCTTCGTACACAACAGAAGAAGGATCGCAGAGATGCGGACGAAGTCACACAGATTATGGTCACTGAATGCCAAGCTCTTCTGAGATATTTTGGTATTCCATATATTACAGCGCCCATGGAGGCTGAGGCGCAATGCGCGGAACTCGTCAACCTGGGACTGGTTGATGGAATTGTTACGGACGACTCGGATATTTTTCTCTTCGGAGGAACACGAGTCTACAAGAACATGTTCAATAGCAATAAGTTCGTCGAGTGTTACCTTGGAAGCGATCTTGAGAAGGAATTATCGCTCTCTCGCGAACAGCTGATTTCTCTTGCCCAATTATTGGGTTCTGACTATACGGAAGGGTTACCTGGAGTTGGTCCCGTCACTGCAGTCGAAATCCTTTCCGAGTTTCCTGGTAGGGACGGACTTCAGAAGTTTCATGACTGGTGGCAGGAAGTTCAAGTACCAAATCGCCCAAAGGAAGCTGATAAAATATCAGTTTTCAGGAAGAAGTTTCGCAAATCCCAGGCCACAAAGCTTTTCCTTCCGCCCGGATTCCCAAGCCCAGCTGTTTTCGACGCATACTTACATCCAGAAGTTGATCATAGCGCAGAACAGTTTCAATGGGGTTCACCTGATGTCGAGGGCCTGCGACAATTTCTCATGGCTACCATTGGTTGGAGTCCAGAGCGGACCGATGAAGTACTTGTACCTGTTATTCGCGACATGAACCGGCGTGAAGCCGAGGGTACGCAGAGCAACATAACACGGTATTTCGAAGGAGGCGTAGGCGTTGGGGCCAAGGAAGCGTTTGCGCCTAGACAGAGAGTTCAGAGTAGCAAGCGCATGGTACAAGCCGTGAATAAGCTTCGCCGCCATGCAGTGGGTGACAATGTTGGCCCGAACAGTCTGGTCGAAGACGAGAGTCTTATCCCAAGCTCGGTTAGACGGAAGCGCAAGGCTAAGGACACTGCGGCGGTCGATGCCAATGATAACAATCGAGATGAAAATCATGACGCGAACGGCGCTCAAAGTGGCAGCAAACGGAAGAGAAAGGGAAAAAGTAGGGCAAATAGTAAAAGGACCGAGACTTCTCTGTAACATCAAGAATAACGATAGCTCTATCAATTTCAGTGAATCCCACAGTGACGACTCAAGTAGGTTTATCCAAAACTAATCGACTATTCGGTTGCCATCTTCTGTTTAAAAAGATATAGCCCAACCTCGATTTCCTAGCATGTCTGTGTATCATCTTGCTGCACTTGATAACACACAGCAGGCCCGAAATAGCGAGCCCGAAAAAGCAAAACGCTGTGATTCACCAGGTTCTTGGTCCATTGATCGTTATTCAGGTTTGATTTAGACAGAATTGCTAGCCACCGACTAAGGTCCGTCCATGTCCTGTATCCGCGCAATGGATCCCGGGTTGTTGAACTTTGCTTTGACTCTAGACTCTAGTACCATGCCTATGCGCGAGCTTTTCTGCAACACAGTTCTTCTATGTTTACAGATCCCCGGCGCCTTAGAGCGCATAACCTTAAGACATTAAGCAGCTCCGGGTGCGTATCAGGTAGATCAATTCAGATCTATTGACGATGATTCTCAGCACTATCTAGGCCCTAGAGGATGATGGCATCACTCACCCTTGGCTCTTTCGCAGAAGGTCTGAGAAACAGTAGAGAGACATTGACATCGAATGAAACATATAGATGCGTTTCCCTACCATCGCGTCCTTGGTTTAAAGACCAAACCACAGGATAGAAGCATTTCGGACAGACTGAGAGATTCTCTTACTGGAGGAAACAAAACAGTCAATATGGTTTCATTCGCGTCCATCTACATTGCCACGACCGCTTTCATCAGCGCGGCCATAGCCGCACCCGCTCTGTCTACGAGGATTAATCCCTAGGCTATCATCACGACCAGCGAGATCGGTACCAATGACGACTTCTATTACAGCTTATAGACCGACGGCGCGGGTGAAGTGACCTATGGCAATGACGATGCCGGAACGTATACCGCTACCTGGTCAGGAATGATAATTTCGTTGCTGGGAAGGGTTAAGCTACGGGGAGTGCGAGGTAAGTCCAGCTTGTTTTTTACCTTGTTATGGTTTTACCATATCTCGTGTTATCGGTCGATGAGAAGCTGTATTAGGCACAATTACGGTGAAAGCAATTTGAACCAGGTTAGGGTTAAGGGATGAAATGCTTACTTGTGGCGAAAATAGGGATGTCAACCTCTCCTGGCATCTACAACCCGAACGACAACAGCTACCTTTTCGTCTACGGATGGACAGCTTCGTCCCTGATCGAGTACTACATAGTCGAGAATTATGAAATGTTTAATCCAGGATCAGACAAGCAAAAGCGAAGACAGAGTTAGAGCACTTGCTCTCTCGAGTCATTCCCTCTTTTCTTACCCGCGGGTCAAAAATTTGGAAGATAGGGGCAGTGTTAATGAATGGGAAACCCAGGCGGAAAGCGACGGCTCTACCTACGACATCTACACGGCAATGCGAATCGACGCACCTCTATCGAGCGAACATCGACCTTGGAGCAATTCTGGTTGGTGCGCCAGAGCAAGCGTAGCTCAGGCACCGTAACCACCGCTAACCATTGTATGTATCCTTCGCTTATTCTCAATGTCTAAACTCTTCCTCTTCTTCCTAAGGTATGAGGTATTATGCTACTAGAGATTCAACTACTGACGACGAGTCTACTTCAGGTCGATGCTTGGCAGAGTCTGAGTTTAACTTTCAATTCTTATAACTACCTAGTACCAGATTGTGACCACTGAGAGCTATTAAAGTAGTGGCTTCACGACTATCACCGTTAGTTAGAGGATAACACAGTGCTCTGAGGTGCATTAATCTGGCTTGTCCTGAAACTTGGTTGTCAGGCGTCAAATATTAGCACGGCGGTGTTGGCGTAGACTCGATAGGTGGTGAGGCCGTGTTGATTAGTAAAGGCGCTTAAAAGTATTTAATTTTCTATCAGGTCAGTCCTGTCAGAATCGGAATCATCCTCTATATTCTCGCGGCGGGAAAAGCAGTCGTCAGCTCGAATATGTCGTCAAGACTGAACAGGCAGTACTGCTTCGTAGATATCCCTGGTGATCTGGTTTGAACGTAGTACCGATGTTCACACTAGAGTGGGGAAAACTCAGTCTTTTGTGATATCTTTTTGCTATGGCATAGAGTCAATGCTAGACAGTTGTAATTAGCATAAGCTAATAACATAAATATAGCAAAGAAGTGATTACACATGGTGTCTGATAACGTACATCATTAGCCTCGCGCAATCGGCCTAATCAAAGTTGTGAGTTGCCTACACGTGAGAGGTTCGAGCCATGGGTACGGTAGTGAGTCACATATGGTTTGAATTGTCCTGAGCCTATTCTAGGCCTCTTGCAATGTTCGAGGTTTTTGTATTCCCACATCCGCGACTGAGTAGACTTAGTTTGCAAACACTTCGATAAGATATCCAACTTGTTGAAACTCACTATTGCCAGCGCTAGCCCAAGGGTACACAACAAGCGAACGTGCTCCGAGTCCAGGTCAGGTAAGCCCTCCACGTGGTTCTGTAAATACTTCAATTTCTAGAGAGCTCACTCTCCTCTCGTAACCAGCCATAGATCATTACCAATGCGGTACGTGTCAGAGCGAGAGCTGTATTGTCTTTGTTTCTATCCAGTACGACAAGCCTTGATAGTATCTTCACAATTGAGCTCCAAGGATACGAGGGCAAGGGAGATACTGTCAGTCGCGTCCATAGCTATATCTCTACAGTGATTGAAGAATAGCAAGCACTACTTGAAAGCTGGACAAACTGCCAGGAAATGATGATGGTGAGAAGGCCAAAAAACAAACCCAAAAAAGGGAAAAAGGGGAAAAAGAGAAAAAAGTGCGAAGAGCCATAAGCTAGAATTGAAGCAGTATATGTTTAAATTCAGGATGTGTCTGAATGCCACAATGCAACAGTGCGACTTCATAAACTCGACTCCGAATAAGAGCTGCTTGAATGCCTAAATTAGCCTTTCAGTTAGTAGTAGCTGGGCCACGTAAGGCTGTGCAGGGCCGTGGGCTTACCAGCTAGGTGAAAGGAGATCGTCATCATTGATAACGATCGTGTGTGTGTCGACCATTTCGTCCAGGCAGCAGACCAGGGGTATAGTGCAGAACACCAGGGGTGTAATGCAGCTGCTGTGTACCTACTCCCAGCGTTCTCACCAGAAGAAATTGGGCCTGTAAGCGCCACCGCCACTTGATGGTGTAGGTCGACTTACTCGTAATGAAGGGACGCAACTCGGCTTGCTCGTCCACACAGATGCAACGTAGCTAACTGTAAGATGATGTTCCAAATTTGTGGTGCAATATCACAGACATCGGGGCTTTCTCATCGCTGAAGGGTCAAGACATAACTTATTTCTATATATCATACCGAGTTGGCCTTCAGGTATTTAAGTTACGGCACCGAGTTATCACTAATAGAAGACAAAGATAATGCATCGCATCATGAATTTGTACCTCATGTTAGATTGCACCTCTCAAAGATCATGTTCAACTGGTCAAAGGCTTAAATCTGTGTGGTTTGGCGCATACCTTCATGGCTGTGCGCTGAGATCTGGTCTTAAAAATCGCCTACGAGTTGCACATTTGTCAGCTCACCGGATTGCAGCCGTTGCCGCAACTTCATGCAGGACAGCCAGCTTCATTTTTCGCAAGAGTCGTACACCAAATAATCGAGCAGGGTGAGAATAACGCAGAAGCGGCTCAAGGTGAGAGTCACACTCGGATAGATATGCTGCCTCCAATTACTGCCTAACTACGACTTCGTACTGGGAGATCCATTATATTCTCGCTGCCAGCTGGAACGCCTCTGATGTATCTCCTCTTTGGCCGTCGCGGGCCAAGAATCCAGAAGCATGACTTTACGGTCATGTGAGGTTATCCATATGGGAGTATGAGCCTAGGTAATTCCACTTTTTAAAATAGACTTTGCATACTGTCGAAGCTGATATGTCGCAATGGGGCTATCCTTGTGCTGCGATGTGTGGGATATGAATTGGTACTGGCTTGTGAACGAGAAAGCGCTGTGGGTTCTTCACGAGAAAGTAGAGATTTGAGCAATCGAGCGGGAAATTGGAGGTCCTTCTTATCCCTTTGAATGTTACCTCGGCACCAGTACCGTCTGGATGGGGCTGTGGGATTATTGGTAAGGTAGATACACGCAATAAAACTGATAAGAGATTTTATGTAAGAGTTAATCGATACTTTTTATTGGGTGTATCTATCTATCTTACCCATAATCCCCACAGCCCCATCCAGATTCACTGGTGCCAAGGCAGTATTCAAAGGGATACCGGTAGACATTTGGACCGCTTGTTATAAAATTTTTAAGTAAAGCAAGGCAGCTGCATATCAATTCTGCTATTGTATCTGATTAAGAGAAATTTGTCATGTTGGGCAAAGGGTTCGGTCTTTGTAAAAACTCAGCTTAGGGGCTTGTATACATGATTATGGGGCTGTGCACCCAATTGAAGCATTGCATTTAGAAATACGTCGACGTTAGAGTCCCTTTGCAGCAGATCCATATGGCCAGAACAGCTCCGACAAAGCAGTGTATTATCTGACTCCCCCGGGGAACTTCGGAGCTTGGCTGCTATAGAACTACAAGATGACAATCGATAACAAGATATAGCGGAACCCCAGTGACCAAGCCTTGCCAGCATACCTAGGTGTGCTAAAGAACCTCGCATACTACGCACGCACTTATAGCATACCATACGTACCATAAAAATAATATTTTTCAGGCTTAACCATTCTTGCCAGTTTCCTTCGTTAGGTAGGGAACAAAATTATGTATTTAGATCACCAACCTATTGCTATTATAATAGCTCACTTGCTAACTTCTTTCAATTCCGACTTGGCTAAAACCACGGTAGCAAGGCTGAAACCACGGTAGCCACCTTGAATGTAGTGATAGAAAAGCTTGGATTCTGACTGTATTAGGGCTTTAATTCGCTGTAATAAGGCTTTAGTCGCTATGTTCAACTATATATAACTGGTACTAGCACTGGCGATAACCTCAATTAAATTGATCAGTAGCACTAATCGCTATCTAGCATGGTTGTTAATATGGCTGAATGCGGTATGCTTAAAGGTACGTCTAGATGAGTGTGGCTTGTATTACAGCAGGGGTATATGGGAGCTTACCATGTTGAGCCTATCTACCGTGGTTTTAGCCAAGTAGTTCAATTCTGTCTAAGGACAATTTCTATGACTGCAGCGTGTATAAGCAGGTAAGGCATCCATGACTACTGCTGCCTGCCATTATCTGTCAAGGTGTTTACCTAAGTAGATACGTTCAAGTCGACGGTGTAACTTATCGCTGTGCTGACTCGGTAGAGAGAGCATGAAAAGAATACGCACGTTTTGAACGCCCGCAAACCACTCCAATGATTGCTTGGCGTACATAACGCTAGCGACTAGTTTCGCACCCCAAATATTCAGGCCATTACTTACTTAGTTGCTCACAGGTGCCAGATTCGACACATACAGTCGTTGAATATGATGCACTCAATGCTATACCACCACGGACTTACCGCATGATCGTATGCAGTCGCCACAACCGTTGAAATAAGAAAATAACCACAGCCCTACCGTGGCAAACCTCTAGCGCTGCGTTCATGCAAGATGCTCGCGGGCTGATTAACAGACACACCGCCGCCATGATCCAACGTCGGAACTTCGGTATTAGGAATTAGTGACCTACGCGCCGAAGGCATTATATTCGTGCATCTACCATACTTCTGTATAGATCGTTTGGCGGGATGAAAGCATGACCAGGCATCTCGCAGCACGTTTCTCGCGTTGCAGAACAAGTCTACAGGTCGAATTAACGAATATTACCCAAAGTGATAAAAGGTTTTCTGAGCGTTCCTCCAGCGTTTCTGTTCCTCATCCAGCCAGCTCAACATTGCAGCCCAACCAAATACATATTTGTCTTACGTCTCCAACAATAATTATACGATTAATAATGTATGAAAACTCGTCTCAGGCCTCCGTAGAAAGCTGTGAGGTTCTCACCTTGGTAGCATCCGGCCTCACCCACTACAAGCGGCCTGACTACAAATGATGTGGTCGCCAGGTCTAAATTTGACATCATGTCTTGATATTCATATGAAGCGATATGATGGAAGGAAAGCGGCCTCCTCTAGAGTCATAAGTGTGTTTGTTTTAAAATTCTTCGCTCCAGTGTTTAAATTACACCTCTCCTTCCACCAGTACAATGCTTCGATCTCCTTCCTGGGTGCACCTCACTCCATGACACTCTTAGGCCTTTCACCTGTCACACCCCGGCACGATTCCGCCAGCTCGGAACAGCCCGTGCCCCCCACTATCGAAAGCTCGGTAGGTACCCTCGACTCGCGGTACCTAGATACAACCATGAAGAGCTGTGAGTCGTGCTTTCGCAGGAAGCCGACTCACCAGAACACGCAAAGCAGTTTGGCATACACTGATAAACATACCGGTTACCCGACTCTGCTGGATGATTATGGCCTGTTTAGCTGGCCCTTTGAAGATAGCATGCCCTTTGGCCAGGATTTCTCAGTGGGCCAAGCTCCATGCACTGTAGATTTGGTACCCCCGCCTATAAGCCCTATGCCAGTATTCGACTATGATGTGCCTGGCGATCAAATGGCAAGGGATCCTAGTCCTCAGGCTTTGTTCCCATTCGACACGAATCATGATGGGTTTACCAGAGAGCTCAACGGCGGTGCCCCTGTTGGCTATGAACTCACTTACAGCATCCCTGCTACCACGGGCGAGTGGATGTACAATGCCGACAATGCTTTCTCTTCTCGAACCGAAGTTTTTCCGGACCTCGCTTGCTTACTAACGGCACTACCATCACCCCCATCACCGCCATCACCGCCGTCGGCCACCAACACAAAGATAACTACGGTGTCATTGCGTCAACACCACTGCAACAGTTGCAGCATTTCCTTCGAGCTGAGAAAAGACTTGAAGCGCCACAGGAACACTGTGCATGCAACTGGAAATGAGCCAGCGTACAGTTGCCGCTGCGGGAAGAACGATAACCGCAAAGACAACCATCGTCGCCACGTTCATTCCTGCAAGAGAGGACCTTGCCAGCCTCACTACAGCTGCAAATGTGGTGTTATACACGCTGAAAAACAGTTGTACTTGGATCATGTCACCGCATGTCAGTACTACTTCGGTTCCAACGGTCGTCCCCATGCCTCCTAAGTATGGCATGGGCGCATCATGGGTTGCATGGCATGGATTGATGGCATAATCCTCACGTTTACACGATAACTTGGAGGATTTATCTGCCATTTGGTTGGAAGCTTTGGCCATTACGATAAGGGCTCGCTTATTCTGTGAGATCAGTTAGTTGTTAGTCTTTTAGTTGTACTGCTTCGAAATCAGAAGTGACTTATTCACTTATTCACTCATCAATCACACATCGGTCTTTGAAGAATGTCAAATTATTATCATGTTTTGCTTATTGGTTGATGCCCTTGAAGTAATTCGATTACCCAGGATTTCTGCCGGCCGTGAACTATGTGTGCTGTGCAGACCCTTAGATCTCATATTACCATCCTACCTCGAAGACTCATAAATACTCCCCAAGCCATCATAAAAGAAATAAGCGCGCCATTACTAATGGTTGCTCATGGCGATACCTAGCTTTCACCTGAGCTACCAAGGAGAGAGGAGTCATACCACAGATATTTCTAAAAGCGCGTCTGTTATGTCTTCACAGCTTGTTGCATTCCTGTTCGTTGAGACTGCAGCAGCCTGCTGAACAAACTGTGAAAGTCCGCATCCTAAATGCAAGTCTTATCCGGTTCACAAGACCATCCATGAAGTTGTAGTAGCCAGAGAGTGATGTTGGAGGCCGTGTGCCAGCGCCAAATGACGCAGGCTATCTGAACACGATAGGCGAAAGCTCTCTCACGAGCCCATGACTCTCTGGGATACGAACTCAACTCCGCATAATGAAGTAGCATGTCAGGGGTCAAATAGAGGACGACGGGCGGCCGGCCAATGCTGATCATCGGGTATATCATACGGACCTCGATAGACGATGTTAAGAACCTACGATCAATGAATCTGTAAGAAAAATGACGGAAGTTCACCTTTTTATAGAAGAATTGAAACAATATTTTATTAAACATAGTTCATATTCTTTCCAGCTTGCTTATGGCGCACTTCTGACCGAGGAATATGTTCGTCATCAGCTGCAGTTGTGTGCCCTTGTCTGCGATGAGGTATGCAGCTAACCTGCATCATCAATTAGTCGACAATCAGCCTCGCATTTACCGTCCCACCATGATCGACGTCACGAGCAGACATAGGACAAACCACATAGAATAGTGGCACGGTTTTTCTAGTAACTCACCATTGATTCGTCCTAACTACAAAAGCTACTATCGATTTTAGGGTATTCCGAGAGCTGGGCACCAATTAAATACCGTCAATCTGGAACCGGTCAAATGATAGCGGCCGCTCGTGCCGAGCAAGGAGGCCTATTTCCACCTTCCATAGCGGCTCCAGCTAGGAGGCTTTTTGAGGCCGCCTCCAAGGTCCCCCAAAACAGCTTCAAGCCGGGGTTATAATACAACCAAAGATGTCACAGAACTGAGTATTGAGGCCAGTTACCGTGTGTTCTAACGTGGGAATCGACGGTAAAATGGTTATATGCCTGATAAAACTATCAGCAAGGGCTACGTGATCCCGATATGACGCTCTTGATCAGGCTTCGAGCAGTCTCATGGTGCCACAATGATAGTCTCATGTAGCAATGCCTTAAGGGCAACTATAAAGGGCACGCTGTTGCCAAACACTAGAGTACGTCGTATGTTGTTGCAGCTATGATCGGTCGACCACGCTATCAAGATGAATTCCGCTTCTCAGTTATGTCCTCTGCATGGGTCTTACTGGGAAAACATAGAGGTACGTCCTTCTTCTGGTCTTTAATCCTACCATGAATCAGATCAGGTTTGATGTCAAGTAACTGACAGATAAATACAATCATTTCAGTCTCAAACCCTCCACAGCCCTCTAGAGGATGTCCATTTCAAGATAATGAATGCCCCGTTCGATAGTTATGTTGGGAGAACCCTCCAAGGACACCAGGACAAATATCACATAAAACCAAGTTGCTGGGATGACGGAGATCTCGTTGTATACCCTGCGGTTAGCCACAACGGAGAGCTTTGCGAAGCCCAATTCTTCAAAAAATGCCAACTACCTACGAAGTTGTACTTGTCCCGAAAGAGAAGGATCCAAAGACTAAAGAGGTCGAAGAATCTCATGGACGAGCTGGACCATGGGGACGTTAGAATCTTCGTCTCTAGAGTTTCCGAGGGCATTGCCCGAACCCGAAATTGCTGGAAATGTCTGCTCATGAACAGGGGAGCGGGAATGCAGTACAATTTTTCAATTAAGGATTTCCCGCGTCTCTGCTCTGCTGCCGGGAAGTATACCCCTAGGGACCTAGAAAACGTCGAGACAGTCCGTGCTCATTCATCGTTTGCGGAGGTGGCTTCACTGCGCCTGGCTAAGAATATGGTAAGTAGGCACCCTGACTAGAAGCGCCATGTTCGCGTTTGCTCATCTACCTAGTGATATAGCACGTCCCTCTTGACTCTGCTCTGCAGCTATATATAAGCTCATGATATCCTCGACCAGATCTCTCAAAGCCCAGATCTAGGGCGTCTCAGCCTTGACTACCTTTTTAATTATTTTAAAATAATCCTCACGCGGAATCTTGAACATCCTTTGTTACACCAATATCGAAGACTCAAACCGGGCTGCAACCGGCACCGAACTATCCCTACTTCCAATGTAGGCGATAACGGGCCACTTGGCTGAGAACGTACCTTTGTGTTAGAAACTGTCATGGCCGGTTGCCGCATTTGATCTGAAGAGGGACAAGGTGAAGGCCCTTAATGGGTACATCTATACGGATACGAGTTACTGCGTGGGTTACTGCGTGGGTTCTTGGATGGGATACTGGATACTATGTATGTTAATGCGACCATCTCCTAGCTCAGCACACCCTTATCCTCTACTGGAGCCTCTGGGATCGAGTACTACGCGGCGTCCCCTGGCTTAAAATTTAACAACAGCCTCGAACTTCATCACCTTCTCTTGAAATAATTTTCTCAACGCCCACTGTTACTTCCTAATCCTATACAGCATATCCCTATTTCAAAAGCCGAATATAGAACTATAAAGGATAAAACAACCCCTTCGTCAGTAACAACTGGTAAGATTATGTGGAGGTATCTAATGTGTGGTCGTCCAGCATATCTAGAGGCTACCACATCCTTCGTTTTGCATGGGTTAACATTCAAGAGACTACAATATAAATAGATCCTCCCAGGCAGCAAGAGGCAAGTGTGCAATGACGCACTTCAAATCAGTAGCAGGATATCTCTCAAACCTGACCGCTGATACAACCCCTGCATGTCCCCTTTTAGCTAACTTGAGATAGTTTTGAAAGGCTCCAATTGCATCGTAACAACATAACTCACCTCACATTCTATTTTATCCCGAGACAATGTACTCGCTGACTAATATGCCCAGCTGATCTATCTTGCAAGTGTCTTTGCAACGGACTTTGTGAGCATTTCAAAGGATACCATTTCTCATCAACGAGCTCCGATAAGTGTTATCAACGAGTACATATAGGCTTTAAGCAACGCAGAAACGCATCCTGGGACGACTCCGTGACTAGAGGCCTCTAGAATATGTAAATGGTCATGGTATGAAATGAAAGGCTCAACATCAGTAGAATGAGTGATAAGCTGCAACTACTCCCGGCTGCATTCCCACGAACAGGCTTACACCACAGACCTGCGGTGATCGCCCGTGAATTTGACCATAGCCTAGCCTGCGCCATCAATTCTTGAGGCTCCCATATCAACAATAGGGTACGGTAGGAGACAGTATCGGAATGGGTAGCTGAAGTCTACCCAACATCCGCCGTCTGCCCAACCACTAGAGCGAAATACAGCCAACCGTCTTCGCGTACAAGAGTATACCTGGAAGATGCCGTTAGGCGTTCTTACAGACCCATTGTCTACGGCTCGTTCACTTCTGGTTACAGACGCGATGCGTGGTCTTTCCTTGAGCTGTCTCACAGCAAAGGTTTTGCCGGACTCGGTCAAGGGACAGTTCGCGAGGTGTTTCTCCAATACAATAAAGGTGGCGGCGAGTCACCACTACGTACCCTTGCTCATGTAGCTACTTCCACTACTGTCCAAGAGTTGAATTAAGATGCGAACAACGTTTAGACTAAGCCTATACTTCTCGAATAACAGATATTCCTAGCGATTGATTAGAGGGTATAAAGATATCCGTAGTCCCCTCCATTGGCACTACGCTATATATGCTGAGACAATTGCTGGGTCTGGGACGATTTTGTGAGCTACCGGTAGTCCTGTACTTGATTTGGGTCGAATCCGAGCCTAGAGTGTCCCCTGACCATGACGATGGCATTTTGCTAGCGAAGCGTTCAATCATGGTGCTGGGAAGTATGGGATAAAAGCATAGCGACCATGCACGAAAGTGTGTAATTATGCGCTGGATGCTTCCTGTCCTCTATAGCGATCATATATAATCCTATTTCGTATCATAACATAGAAGAATCTCTACTCGAAAGCCCTAATATAAGGCTGCAATGAACGCTCTTCCTTCTGAAGTCGAGTTACAGTACTATAGTGCAGATACGAACCCCTGCGAGAATGAGGAAGCAATCAACAAGCAGAATGATCTATTCAGGGTTGAAACGTAGACATTTGGACTAAGGCATGATCTAGAATTAATTATCTCATAAATATCTGTATCGCTAATTAAATGCATTGTCTCGGGTCTATGTATGTCCTACCCGCATATCATTAAGATGGTCGTTTCCTTTCCGTCCATCACGGACTGTACGAACATGAAAACTGGGTATGCTATGCAAAATGGACGACAGCCTTACTCCGAGTGTAGGCTTATGCTGCCAAGTACGCCTGTCATCGTCCGTAATCTATGAAGAAATACCCAATCCAAGAATCTTCATAATCAGTGCTATGTGTCCCGATTTTGAGCCCAAGGCCAAAACGCCATGCGAAACCCCAATCGAAAGGAGTTAGGTATTGACACGATTAGATGCCAATGAAATCATTTGTTTAACAACATACGGAAGTAGAGTGGGGGGGTGGTGAACAATGTAGTTGATGTTGCCCTGCATTAGATTAAGAAATAGGGTTCTTTAGCCCTTGCCTAAACCGCAGCAGTTTCTGTGTAGCTTGTGTTGGTCTCAACTAATTGCTCTATTCGAGGAATGAGCTCCGGTATTCGAAATGGTTTCGAAATAACATCGTCCTATGAAGAATCAGTATTTATTTCAGGGTGAGGATTGTTGTTCGATAGGCTTACCACTCCCGCGGCCTTCGCATCTTCAATTTGTTCTGGCCGTGCGTATGCTGTTACAGCAATGATAGGAATATGGCTAATGATGGTACCGTCTCGCTCAAGTTCACGAATTTTGCGTGCGCATGTCATGCCGTCCATGACTGGCATCTCCAAGTCCATTAGAATGACGGAAATGTCGTGACCGGAACATTCATTTCCTTGCCAATAGCGCGATTCTTTCAACACTTCGAGAGCCTCGCCTCCATGATTTGCCACCTTAGTGTTATTTCCAACATTGCGGAGTGACCTCTGTAACACCTTTTGATTGACCAAGTTATCTTCAACGATAAGAACATCAAACAATCGCCGGCCGTCTTCGGAGAATCTCGGTTCTGGAGCAGGACTCTTCATACCTGACCGACCAAGAATGTCTCCGATAGTATTTTTGGGTTGGCGAGTCTCAATTGTAGTGGAGGAACCTGGTGCTCGGGTAAGAGGTGGAGCAGGTGGTAGAGTCTTTATGTCCGTTGATGGGACATCCGTTTTGCGGCTTTTGACGTAGAAAGAGAACGTGCTGCCCACGCCCTTTTGGGAAGTCACACCAATCTGGCCCCCTTGCAGCTCTGTCAATATTCTGGAGATGAACAGACCTAGTCCAGACCCTCCATATTGGACATGAGTGCGAGGAGTTGCTTGTGAAAACCGCTGGAAGAGAAGCTTCCTCTCGTGCTCATCCAAGCCCCTACCAGTGTCCCGGACAGAGAAGTGGAGGTTGATCTTGTCGCCTTTGCCCCAGTCAGGTTGATCCGTGAGGTCATCTTGGTCCGATCGATCGCTCTGGAAGTAAGTGACCCCAGACTCTGTTATTTCAGAGATGTCCGTAGATGCATCGAGAGTCACAATAATGGACCGTTTTGGATGGGACTGCGTGAATTTAATTGCGTTGGTCATCAAGTTGATCAGGACTTGAAGGAGTCGTGAAGGATCTAGTTTGACCCAATCGATGCCCATGTCAATGTAGCGATTCTTGACCTGGAACTTCATCTCTATACCGTTCGTGTTCAGTTCTCCTTCAAACATTTTGAGTACTCGCTGTACAACCGACAAAGGCTGTACATCAACGGGAGTAACTAGGAGGAGCTGCGAATCCAGCTTAGACAACGTTAAGATATCGTCGACGATACGTTTTTGATGACTTGCACAGAGAGTGATGGTATTTGCTGCCTCAAGACAACCTGCTAGAGCGAGCTTTAGACTCTCGCTCTTGGAACCATCGTCCGGAACGCTGTAGGTGGTAAGAGTGCCCGCTATTTCATCCGCACATTGAAGGATTGCGCTCAACGGATTCCGCATTTCGTGACTCGTTATGTCAATAAAATTCTCTTGCTGGCGCTTCAGCTCAACAGCCTCTTCCCTACGGTGCATCTGGATTTGCTCGGCCAGTTTCTGCTGTGATATGTTTGTAATGCATCCAAAAATGCCTTTAATCCCACCGTTGGAGTCTCTTTCTGGATATGCACTCATCAGCACCCATGTATCAATGACGATACCTCCTTCGTGGCGAGAGCATTTAAATCTGAATTCATGAGTGATAGCAACTTTCTCCGTGACAAGGCGTCGCCACACTGCTTCAAGCGCTGGTCGGTCCTCATCCTTCACACTCTGCATCCAGTTGTTGACACTCTCTGACCTGTTGTGTCTAGATATATCCCACCACATGTCGTTGGAATAGGTGATATGTCCCTGCTCATTGGCTATGAACATACCCACAGGAGCAAACTCGGCCATGCGTGTAAATTTAAGTTCGCTTTCCTCAACTTCCCGTGTCCGAAGGTGCAATTGTTCTGTAAGCACTTGGCGGTCTGCTAATGCCATCTGAGCCGCTTGCTGACCCCGCCGGATTTCCTCTTCAAATAAAACAACTGATGCCAGTGAGGTTGCTAGCTGTCTTGATAGCAGGTTGATGAAGAGCTGATAATCTTCGTCGTACGGACGCCGTGGATTGACACCTAGGACAATGAAGCCAACGACACTCTCACTACCGGTAGTTGGGTGAACCGGGAATATGACAATCGAGCGGCATGGCTCTCCACCCCCTCGCCAATTGAATCCATCCATGAGGCCCTCAGGTAGTGTTCCCTGTTCTGCCGATAAGGTGACTGGTCCGCCGAAGTTCGACATGGATTCTCGCATATATGGCGCGAAGCCTTCGTTGCTCGTCCTCAAGTCCAGAGAGGGGATTAAGCAAGGGTGACCTTGGGGGACACCGAGAGACGCCTCTAGGTGCAGCTGTGGTGGGTTCATCCAACTGCCTGAATGCATGGAAGAAATATCGCTCTCCTGGTCTTCTGTAACAGAGTACACTAGGTTGAATGGCACATCATCTTCGTTATACTCGAGCCCTTTATTGACCTGGCTCCAGAAACTCTTGATATCTCGAGCGAGTGCAGTCTTCTCTCCGACTTCACGCAGGGTAAGCATCATCCTTTCAGCAATCTTTCGTCTTGTGTTCTCAAATGCAGGGTTATAAATGCCGACAACATTCCCGTCTTCCCCAACCAATGGCACAATGGACCAAGAAAAGAACGCCTCTTCGTCGAAGCCGTCTCGCCTCACAATGAAACGATCATCATTCTTCATGGTCGCTTGACCTGACTCCCAGGCACTTTCAAAGACTGGTTCGATCTCATCCCAAATCTCAGCCCAGGCATCCTTGTAACTTAAACCCATCAGGTTTGGATGTTTTCGTCCCGCCATAGCAACGTAAGCCTCGTTGTAAATCACTGTGAGCTCTCGGCCCCAATACAGCGCTGCAGGATGAGGGCTTCCCATCACCATATTGGCACAAGTACGTAGCTCTGGCGGCCACTCTTCAATGGGGCCAAGGGGAGTGGAGGCCCAGTCTCTTGTGCGGGCAAACCGAATATGCTCGGGTAAATCGGGAGTTAAGGGGATCCGTGTCCAATCAAACGATGACTGAGGCAATGGTATGAGAGCTTCAGGCATAAAGTCATGGGTTTGGTGAATGACCATCGGCTCTCCCACCTCGCTGTCAACTCCTGGTTGGACTTGGCCATCAGCACCTATTTCATTCACTTCGCCAAAATAATCACGATCGTGAAGGACAACATCGCTTGGTGTTTGAGGCTGAGCAATGGGTGTCAAACCCCGACTCGGTGATTCCACACTTGCTTCGCGCTCCAGGAGCGGCTCGGGAGAAGTGCGCGCAATTGAGGCTGCGCTTGTATTCGCGCTGACGAAACGGAACCTGTTCCTGAGTGTAGAGCAGGTCCAGTTAACACCACCATAGTGGTATGATGGCAGAAACGCATCTGGTGTCTCCGTGTTGTTGCCAACTGATTTTACCCACGTTCTAAAGTTGTGGAACTCCGTTTTTCCATCTACATCATCGTGGGAGTTTCCGAACACCAGTTGCCGGATGGAATCTGACACATGAAGCGCAGGGTTCGCATACAATATTGAAAACGGGCCCGAGGGTGAATTGTTGACGACATTAAGGCTATCAACGATAAATGTGGGCCGATCATCGTGCTCGAGCAACTCTAAAATACCGACACTCTGGAGCACTTGCAAACCCGGAATAGAGGTTTGGGCATCTGGGCTCCGGTTCAACGTTGCTGCTTCGATAGAAGACCAGCTACCTGGTGTGCTTGAAGACCTCGCCGGGCTTGCGGCATTGACAGTACCTCGTGCTAGCTTGAGAGTCGTCACCTCGGTGCCATCCCGCACTGTCTTTAACATGGTCGTCGCCTCCAACCCAGTAAAGCCGAGTGGTCGGGTGAGCAGGGGTTTCTTCTGTCTACGGGAGAAGAAGAGGGGTGAGGTTGGTCCGTCCGCAAGCTTTGGTGGTAGGGTAGGCTTTGTGAAGCCGCTTAGGTCAATCTTTCGAGGGGGTGAAAGGCGAACCCGCTGCTTCTTGGTGGGAGGCTGGCTCCTGCCCTTTTCCTCGGCCTCGCCTTCTGGTGTTCGCTTCGACTGCACCGGTTGAGGCGGGTGCGATTGTTTTACAGCGATAGTGATTTCTCTCTCCCTCCGATCCACCTCGTCCAACAAACGACTGGTCTGGTTTTTTCGATTTTGAATATGTGCGCCAGATGTGATAGGCATCAGACCATAATGACCAACTCCCGTCGCAGATTCCCCGGACCTTTGTGTCTTAGGTTTACTCGCATCGGTAGCGAGCGTGGGTTGGCTTTGCCAGTTCGCTTTAGTGAATACGGTAGGGGCGGCAGACGAAGGTTCGGACGTGGTGCTCCGGCTCTGGTGAAGGGGAGCTGTCGTCGAGATGTCGGCCAATCTTGCTGGATGATGAGTTTCGTTATACTTGGTTACTTGAGTCATGAAGTGGTCTTCCTCGTCGTCGAGATGATAGTCGATAACCAGCGCCAAGCTCCCAGCTTCAAAGCCTAAGCACAGTCCCGAGCTACGCTTTAGGGAGATTTGATAAGATGGGGTTTTGTTTGGCCGTGGCCATTGACAAATACGAGCGACAAGTGGATGGTACTGGTAATATCGGTAGTCAACAGCGAGGTACTCTCACAGAATCAGGTCTGCTACTATCGTGAGTGTTCGCTCGGAAAGTGATGTGAAATGATGGCTCAGGGCTGGCAACGTTCCCCGCCGAATAATCTGCGGAGAGACAGGTCTAGAGACGTGCGAGGCTACCTAGGTGACCTCGTTCTCGCTTGGTTCACTTGCGAAGAGTTGACGTTACTTCGCCAGGAATCCGAGTGGCCACAAGGAAGAGTGTCTAGAGGCTACTTCAGTGGACGAGCACTAAACTACCTACCTATACCTTCGTAGTGAAGTATAGGGCTAGTGAAACGAGCCGTAGAGAACGGGAGAGTTGCTAGGTAGGGGAAAAGAGTATACCTTAACCAACCACTACCTAGTCTAGCTCTGAAAAGTGGACGAGCAGTTGTCCGTCAGCCGGCAAAGGTAGTATAGTATGTATACTGGACCTAACTGTAGGTAGCAGCGGTATTACTAGTGCAGGAATCACGGTGGAGGGAGAGGTGAGAGGTGGAGTGCACGTTACAGTACTAGATAGAGTCTAGAGGGCATGCTGTATATCCCAGTGTAGTGTAGTGGAATAAGTCTCCGGAAAACGGAATTGTTGGTGTTGTCTTCAAGTGCGGGAAAGGTTAGAGATGTGCAATGTTTCTACTACATGTGGACTCTGGTGAGAAATGTGTTTGTGTGCCATATGGTATCAACATGAAAACCCACAACATGATAGCACAGTTATCGGAAACAGTCCTTGAGAGGATGAAAAGCATCTGAGTCGAAATGAAGACGCAAGGGTCTGCAGGACACTGCGTGTTCCAGACTGGCCGGACCTATAATACAATAGGCCCCCCTCGATTCTGTTAAAAAACCCCTTGTAATAATAGTGCGGATCCAAGATGCCAAGCACGACGGCCGCTAGTCTAGGGAAAGTCGCAGCGATGATCATCGCTCAGCCAGACAAACCAGGGGGCCGTCGCTTGCTGATCACCAAAGAATCTAACCCAAACTCGGCCTCCAGGCATTCCGTGCGGCGTGTCGTGGCTTTTCCTAGCGACTTGGGTGGGTTGATTTTTTCGGAGTTAGCCTATTCTGAGCAAGTGGTGGAACCAACCCCAGTAAGAACATACCTACAGTAAATAGCTAACAGGTAAAGATATAGCATAACAAAAACAATTCGCTATTTCTTAGGCAGAAGTTGTTCGGAAACCCTTTCAGTTGGTATAATAATAACAAGTGTTCCCATTCCAAAACATCTCAACATGCTGTCGACATCTCAGTATTGAGTGAAAGGCTTACCAGACATTCAGGAGATACTTGAGATAGGAACACGTGCTATAGGCCATTCCCCCTACACTAGACAATATGACTAAGATGATTTAGGTTACATACGCCCATTCGATATGCACAGCAGGCAAGTACTTTACTTTGTGTAAAAAAGGCACCCTATCTTCAATGCTAAATACCTACATACACTGCCGGCGGTAGTAGGTACTATGTACTCACCATGCCGGAGTGTAAAACGGGTTACAGTATTTGTATCCTCCCGTTACTTAGTACCCACGGCTTCCTACCGCGTCACATAGCACCCCAAATAAGGAGTCTACGGTATAGTATACCGTTAGCTCAGCTACAGAGTGGTCCGTTTTGAATCGGACAGACACGACTACATATTCGTTTGCTTGTTACTACTTACATGTATCCATCTATTTTGTCTAGGTTACCGGATGGTATCAAGAATCATTAGCCCAACTGCGCCTCAAGTTCTTGCCCAGCGGGCATTCGTAACAAATGTTAAGCCGCCAGATCGTTTCCGCACAGGCTACAGTACTGCAATCAGGAACCACTCTTGTTACCAGCAGAGGGGCTGTTTGGACTCGCTTTCGGCTCTCCTCGTCATCCGATGCTTAGATATATGTATAGTTATTAGGTTATAGGTAGGTAATAAGCTAGAGCTGCGTCGAGACCCAAGAAGCTCGACTTTGTTCGCGGCCACCTGACAAATCGAAAAGCCCGAAACTGCTCGCTTGGCGCACGACCTTTGCACGCGGAACACACACGAACGGCCCCCCACTGGCCTTTCCCTCGCCTTACGAAAACGTTCAGCTCTTGTTTGAGGATTTGAAACGGTATAAGAGCCAATGCAATTCCTCACCTTATAAACAGGATAGGTTGGCATCGTGCAAGTGTCAACTGCTTTCGACAATGCGAAAAAATGTGCCAATATGAGACAAGTGATAAAATTTTCTCTCATGCTTCAAATAAATACAATACAGCACAGCGTTCTCTGCGGTACGCTGCATGTAATAAGCACTTTGATGGAGGAAGACAACGGATCTCCAAGTTTTCTCCTCACACGTGCGAGATGGGACGGGGGGATCACACCACCCAACTCGCCTGATTTTTTCGGCTTGTGAACCCGCATCTTTCCCGAGATAGCTCATGCGACTTTTCAAAATCCCATCCAAATGGGATCGGATTCCTTCCCGAGAGAAAACACTGGCGCTGATTTCGATTCTCCCTGACGATACGGGCATAACCATTGTGCCGCAATTCCGGTGCTGGTGCGTCCTTTATAAAGCTTTTGTGAGGAGGAGCTTCCCTTTGCCAGGGCTAGAACACACGCGGTGTGACATGAACTGCTTGTCCTGCCCCATAGTTCCAGTCGATCCCAGAGTCTAGAACGATCGAATTTGACACGAGTTGCGAGTCCGCCAACCAGACTTTTTCTTCGTCTACCTATGTGCCTAACCAAAAGTTGGGGCTACGCAAGTCTTGTTCCGATTCTTCAAGCCCCCAATTCTTCCGTGAGACTATTACGGGCATGACTGTGGGCGAAGTAGCCGTCGATCTCTACTCCACTGAAGCCGAGTCCTACGGTTTTCGATCTATTCTGCACGTTTTTGGAAGAGTAAAATACCTAGCCAAGGTGTAGCTATCTATATGTTGTCTCAAGATAAGCCAGGAGTGATAATCGATAAACTTTGAAGTAGTGTCCGTCCAGGCTGAAAGCGGCCGAACTTTTGAGCTGGGACGTGCCAACGTAGATGAACTCATTTTGTACCATATTAGCATCCAGAAGAGCGAAAGATGTGTCTCCTTAATCCGTATAATAAACAGCAATGAAAACCCGCTTTTTCAACAGCACACTATTCGCAGCGGTCGTAATATTCAAAGCGTCAGCATTCACTACTCGCCAAGCCTCAAACCTGCGTTTTACGGTACAGGCAAGCACTTATTATAGTACGGATCCAAATACATGCTCAAGACTAGCCAATATCGCATCCCCGGATGTACTTTTGTTATTGAACTACCGATTCTGAGAAACTTGTTGGCGATGTAGCTCATGACATAAACTCGATTTTGGTTTGTTAAAGTAGAAGATGAAGTAGCCCATGGTAAGAAATCTGAGCGCCGAAATATATAAGAGATCCCCGAAGCAACAACCCAAAACATGCGCTTTACCATTGCCTACAATTTCCATTTACATAAATATTACACGTCATTCAAAGTTAACCAGCAGCCAGAGTCATGAGATCCCTAATGAGTAGTATCTACTCATGGAGCTTAGGAAAGAGTTACTAGTCTCAAGATTGGTAGTCATTCTGTTTTCGGTCTAAGATATTCAGATATTTTACCAAGAAATATACAAGCACAAAGGAAAGAGATTACGTCCTTGGCCCTGAGCAAAGGACAAGAACACACTAGAAAATAGATTTAGCCTCGTCTTTTTTAACAAAGTACTCGTTAATTAACATAGCTGGTTATAGTGGTTAAGACAGCCATCATCATACTACAAGATCTTCTTCCTAATATGAACCTAGATAGCTTAGCAATAGCAGTTCCCAAGAGGAGTAAAAACCGGGCTCCTATGTGACGACCACACTCCATGCTATTCATTGTTGCACAGGAACGTGAACTCTTCCCCATGAAACTCATCTGCACACAGTAACGTACCTGCATTAAGAGCTGTAGTAGTCATCGCTAGAAATTCTAGCCACTTCCTCTCCTCGTACACAAATTTCCTGACGGGCTGCTATGCAACGGTCACCCTGTAGGGTACTGATATAGTTGCTTGGATTATGTATAGATGTCTTGGAGCCTCCTTTAAAGATTTGGGAGGCTTGGGAACAACTTACCTACACCATTAAGCCCTATAATACCACCTGCTCCCTTGCTATGATGGTCCTTCTACGGTATTCACTCTATAACAGGCCGTCTAACATTCCCAGCTCAAACCCAATCGGTCCCGACACACAAGTTACTTACTGTTTTGCAACTTGAGCTCCGTCTCATAGTGAATTTATTGGACTTATTGGATATTTTAGCTTTGAGGTCACAGAAGCATTTATCTTGACGCTTGTGTCAGGCCAACACTGGCAGACACTCTTTCGGGTGCATACATAGTTAGTCTGTCTATGTGCAGGCGGTCCAGAGCCCCTATTAGAATCTTGAGAGATTCAGGAATCGATCGATTGTTCTATAAACCCTATAATAATTACACTAATAGCTAGCTGTAACAGCCATCCTGTTCGCTCTGTGATATGCCCCCTGGCAGCTTGCCTGAGAATAAAGCGGTTGGCAGGTGAGAAGGAGATATTTTCATAGAATATTATAAGGTTCTATGGACTCAAAGACATATAAGCTTAATGTTCTCTCGGAACACTGATCAAACTGGGTATTTATGATGGTGCTGAACATAATATATACCGCACTGTCTACATTTAAGAGTCCGGGAGTCACTATGAATACCTACACCCGCATCATAAGAGGGAACCCATTTATCACGCTTACCGACCAGTCATTGATATCCGCTCGGTGCGTTAGTCATCAAGAGTAGAGTAAATCCGAACGAGTAAGAACCTGGGAGTTCACCGGTGCATAATCGAAGAGTATAAAGGCTTGACGAGACGTGAGTTATATCAGTATATTACGCCCAATCTTGTCTAGATCTAGGTATTCGCTTTTAAACATGTCGAGCTTGCTCTATGAGATGTCCTGCGTGCGGCTCTTCCTAGGAAAATATTTCTTGATACCCTTTGAAGAAGGTTGTGTCGCATTTAATGCATCTCTGTAGTCTAGGGCTGGCTACTAATTATAGAAATTGGGGTGTGACACTGAGGGTGCATGCAAAAACTAAAGCACGAGCGCCACGTTTGCACAATCATGTACATTGATACAATTCTTGCTCACTTCACTTGCATACAGGGGCGTAAGTATGTCAAGTGAGATGTTGGTTCCGGTTCATCCCCTCGCGGGCAAGCTGTCTCTCACATACTCAAATACATGTACTCCGTATCCTCCCGGCAAATTGTTTGCGAATGAGAGCGAGCTTGACGAACAGACAGGGGCTTGAGGGGATTTCACAGCACCTAAGAGGTTAGGTCAATCTACCAATGGAAGCCCTGGTCAAGATCGTCTTGGCTTCGGCATATCCAGCGATGATTGGTGATTTCATGCCTGTGCCCCAACCAACAGACCAATCCTGGGGCGGCACGCCAAATGCTGCCCAGCAGCGCAAGCGCCCGCTGTGTGGATTATGGCTCGGCGCTTACAGTCCTCCCTCACATCGCCGCCGTCTCCTCTCATTGGCCTGCCTCCAACATATCACCATCCAAAACCTGTGATTAACCTGCAGCCGCCTTGCCGATTGCTTGGGTGCGTGTGTGCGGCCACCCGCCATTTCTTAAAATGGATGACCCCCAAAGTTGGGCTGTCGGTGGGCTTCGAGCCTTTGGTCTGTCTGAACGTCAGATTGACTGACTGACACAGCGAACTTGATTCCTTATCATCGACGGCCTTATTAACATCTCTACGAGACCTCGTCGGTATAGCAAAGTGAAATCGATGTCAATGAAAAGAGCGATAGGCGGACTAAGAAGCCTCTGAGATATCTATCTGCGTTAAGCCGGACTGGACACGGTTGGACGGCGATATTCCGAAAAGAACGATCGCGAGGCTTTTGCTACGAAAACCTCATTATAGCCTTCAAACGATTCGATACTTTGAAGCGAAAGCACAATTTCATCATGGCGTACAGAATATTATATCGAAAATGGCCCTCGACGGCCGCCATGTGGATTATGATCATAGCCGAGCTCGTATTGACCGTGACGCTGCTGGTCCTCACGGCGCTCGCTCAACCAGATCTATACCGATCGAAGCTCTGGCAAGCCGGGTATGAGCTAGGCTTCAACTCGAATCCCAAACTCATCGAGTTTGCATTGGCCGTCGGGAAGACACCACCCGCGGTTCCTTTCGTATGGTCAAGAACGTGAGTTCCAAACCTCCCAGCATCCGTCTCTTTTGTTTGGCGGGGCTCGAACGCTGACTTTTCCCCCGGCTCAGATTGACCGACTACAACGTCGCCATTGCCATCATCAGCCTCTTCTTCCTCATCTCGAGGCTGATCGCAATCATCATGGAATTCTGGTATCCGATCCTCGTGCTGCCAATCAACATCGCATTCGTGGCTCTTTACGCTGCGAGTCTCGGCGGACAGGCAGGCCCGGATTACCTAGATCCTAGCCACCCGAGCCGCGTAGCATGGTATGTCGCAAAGCCGTGCAGCGTAGCCGCGAACCACCAGATTCAGCAATATTGCACAATGGCCAAAGGCACATTTGCCGCTTTCGTTATCATGTTGTAAGCTTTCCCTCGGTCCCCGACCGAAATGCCCGCTCTTACACGAACCTTTCTTCTCTAACCAACGCCGGATAACAGTGTGATAACCCTCGTGAACCTCGGCCTCACCATCTGGGCCATGCTGCCTAACGAGCGCGACAAGCGGGATTGGGATTCAGACGACGAGGACGACGAGCCACTCGGTGCCAGTAATAAGAAGGGCTCGGCCTGGGAGATGCAGTCGATCCCGCCGACGCCGCGGACGGGTTTCATGCCCTACACCCCACGGACGATGGCCTTCAATACCCTGGAGAGGAAGGTGCCGTCGCGTCAGCCACAATTTGCTTGAAGAGATTAAGAGGGGAATATGTGCACGCGGTTGCATGGGCCCTCCATGAGATAGATGGATGAGAGAGGAAAGAAACTTTGGATACCCAGACCTCCCTTACTGACGATGATGATTCGCTGTGGTATGATCTTTTCTTCGCGGGTGTATGGATATCCCCCGGAGGAATTCTCCGTAGGAGTTTTGGCGTACCACCACATATATACTCACATATGTACCTATTATGCTCTAGTTAACAACATAAAATCAGAAAGACCACTGTGAGCAGTGGCTGTATCTAATGATGCCCCTTATTCCCCATGCCTAGATACCTCGCGACTTGCACAAGACACACATTGTCAACGTTTCCTTACGCCTATCATTTCCGATATCAAATAATTACTGTTTCTGGAAGTTAGGTAATCTTTGCTCCTTATGCTACTGGCTTATTTCTCTCTGTTCCCTGACTTCGCCACCACCCTCACCACAATCAAACGTCACTAAAGTCTAGCACAACAGCCTGGGAATCTGGAACATCAACCGCAATAGCGCCATTCTTGACCAGGAGCTTCTCACCCGTCGTAACATTCCGCAAGTGCACAGGCTTGCCTAATTTCAGCTCGTAATTATAGCTGATGCCATCCCACGTAATCCCCGTGATCGCGTCACTCCCATTGGCATACAGCCTGCGCACGACGGCTTCCGTCCCATCCTCAAATCCGTTCACGCCAAAGGTGTACGTACGGACCGGGCGGGGCACCGGGTTGAGGGTGCTCAGGTCACCTGTGCCATTCAAAGAATAGTTGTAAGCTCGCATGTTGATGACCATGATGCGCGTCAACACGTTATCAACGTACGCGGCATACGCAGCCTCTTGCACGCCCGCCTCGCCATCCGCGTCGTCGCCACCAGTATGCGCCAAGTCCAAATGAGCGATCCTAGCGGGCTCGATCGCCAGGTTTCCCAGAAATGCCGCGACAGCGACGTTGCCGTAGTAGGGGGCCTTTGTTCCCACGATCGCCAAGTCCGTCGTGATGGGCTGCCAGCTCGCGTACCGGTAGTTCGTCCCCATGTGCATGTGCACGCGACCGATGCCCACACTCGCGCAGTACAGGTTGAAGTCGACGCCCCAGAGCGCAGCGCCAAATGAGTTGGACAACCCTGGCTTCCCTTGGTTGTATAGTGAGTTCGTCTCGCCCAAGATCTGCACTAGACCTGGTGCGGATGGCGAGATCGAGGCGTACTCTGAAACATGGGCGTCCACGCTGGATCGCGTGCGTGTATGGTTCATTAACGTGCCTTGAAGCGTTACGCCGGGGGAGGCTGCCCCTGAGATGTAGCTGGTGAGGTGTTAGTTTATCGCTCTAGCTCTACTACTCAAAGTAGATGGGGAGGGAGGGGGGTTAGATAGGCGTTAGGAGACAGAAGCGGAAATAAAGGACTCACTTGTGCGTGGAGAAGTACCGCACGGTACCATCCGTATCTAGACCGTCTGCCCATGTCAGGGGCGCCTTGAGATGATTACCGACACCTCCGAACGAGGGAGCAAAATAGCCGTACGTGTCATTGCTCAGCAGGTCGGGACAGGTCTCCGCGATCACGCCCTTGATGGCTCGAGTGCCGGCTAGCCACTCCGTCACGTAATCTGACTCGCTGTAGTTGGACGGCCGCACCGGACCTTGCGAGCTGGTGGCGAATAGATCTGGTTCGTTGCCGTATTCCCACCAGTGCAGCTTGTCTTTGCCCAGTGTCTTACAAGCGATCGCCGCGGTCTGGAGCAGCGTGTCCCATTGTCTACTATCGTGGTTTCCGCCCATATTGAAACCGTGAGTGAACTTCACATTCGGCCATGTCAAATACGACTCGAAATAGGATGGCCCGATCTCGATTGTCGTCGGATAGTCTGGCGACCTGGTCGCGTTGACGGTGCCATTTAGCGCGATAGTCAGATTTGGGTTGTAGATGGCATAGTCCTGTGTGTTCCCTCCAACCCGTATGTATGGTTTTGTGCCAACCAGATAGCCTAAGTTGTCAAGCAAGTTGTTCGAAAACTTATTAGGGTTTGACTGGTTTCCTACTATGCTGTGAGCGATGAGAGTTATAATAAGTATAAATCCCAGGAAACGACTTGCCTGCAAAGTCGGGAAATGATGCGAATTCGATCGAAAAGCTTACGAACCCGTCGAGCGGCTGGCCCACGATGATGTCGGCAGCAATTGATGGGTTCACAGACCATGACACATTTGATACTATATTTGCTATTGCTGGGCTTGACAGCGCCAGCAAGCAAAGGAATGTAGTCATGACCGCGAGTTCTATGGTAAGGATCACTTTGAGTCCACAGGCAATTCAACTATCTGGCTTCCTCTTCTTCCGGTCGAGGTGTTGAGGATCAAGACATCAAGATGAGACGCCAAAAGCTTCTAAAGGGGAATGTCGTCAACTTCTATGAAAACTTACGCCACCCCAGTGCTGATCTCAGGCATACTTTTGCAGGTAGGCATTATTGGACATACAAACGGCCCGATGAGCAACTATTGGTTACTACCGTTCAAGACATATTTCCCAGTCATGGTAATGGCGGCGAGGGGTGCGTTTCGGACAGAGTCGTAATGCAATGTTGTGATATAACAACCAGCTGCCTCATTGGGGTAGTATACCTTCACCCCTGATGGATATAGTCTGGACTCAAGCGGCACCTGAGTGTGGGCAATGCGCGTAGGATGCGGGGAAGAGCACGTCGTACATACAGATCAACCTGGTATGCCGTGTCGCGGACATACGATAGATCTCCCGGTCCCGAGATCTGCTATGAAGAGTCGGGGAAACATCCGTTTGGTACAATCGAAGGCTACATTCTAGTGAGCATAACAAACTAACTCGTAAAAGTGAGGTATGTCTAGTCCAGCTTTAGTCGTAGTTATGAGCTGCGGTTCTTGAATATAGCGGAAGACCATGATCTCTAACCTTTCAAGATAAAATATCTAGTTCATTGATAGTTGAAGGCTAGGGCAGCCGGCCAATCCGATGTCTCCGCACACGCAATTGTTAGTGATGCGGAGATTCATATTAATACTTAGGTAAACTCCTTGACTCCTTGACTCTAAGGGGTTTAGCTTCAGGATTCTGCCCCTCCGTCCGTAGCCGATGTCGTCAATACCATCCAGCCGATAAAGCAAGAACGTCATTGTTGTTACAGTCTCCCAAGACAAGCTTTCTTGGTGGAGCTTTCATAGGTCCATCTGGCTCCGGGAACAAACATTCAGACCTCCAATTCAATGACCCATATACCACAAACTCCTTTAGCATTTCAATAGCGTTTGGGCTGATTCAGCCTGCAGCTCCGTTAGCTCCTTCGGTGATAGTTAGCCTATCGATTCTTGCTCTCACACGTGGTACGATTATTCATTATGGCATTGATAAACAGTTTACAGAAGACTGCTGTCACTTCCACACGATTTGCCTTTAGGTCGCAGTTTCAGAGAACCAGTCTTCCATTGGTAGCTTCACGATTAGCTTCCACAATGCCTCCAAAGGTAAGTCACCTTTTAGGCGAGGCCGCGAGGGCGTATCACATAAGTGTAGGAGAGAGACATTGACGAGTCAATTCAATTGACAACTTTAGCTCAGCGACCCGTCATTATTCAAGACAAATGTCTGCTACGTAAACGGCGAATGGGTAAAAGCCGCCTCAGGCAAGACGTTCGAGGTTCATGACCCCGCGACAGGAAAACTTATTGGAACCTGCCCCGAATTCGACGCAAAGGACACAGAGAAAGCGGTCGCAGCCGCTGCCGAGGCATTCAAAACCTTCCGAAATAAGACCGGCCGCGAGCGATCGAAGCTGCTACGGAAATGGTACGATCTGGTCATGGAGAACTCAGAGGACTTGGCGAGGTTAATCACTTTAGAGAACGGCAAGCCTTTCGCAGACGCAAAGGGTGAGGTTAACTATGCCGCGCAGTTCTTCGAGTGGTTCAGCGAGGAAGCCCCCCGGTCATACGGCGATACGATACCAGCGAGTGTGCCAGGCAATAGAGTGATAACTCTCAAGCAGCCCGTAGGTGTTTGCGGGCTGATCACGCCATGGAACTTTCCCGCCGCTATGATCACGCGTAAGATTGGACCGGCTCTTGCCGCAGGCTGCACAACGGTGTGCAAAGCCCCAGGCGAGACACCGTTTACATCATTGGCATTGGCGGAACTCGCGCACCGGGCTGGCGTGCCAAAGGGCGTCGTGAACGTCTTGACCTCTCTCGATAACACTCCCGAAGTCGGTAAGACTCTAACGACGCATCCTACTATCCAGAAGATCTCTTTCACGGGCTCCACGGGAGTTGGAAAACTTCTGATGAAACAGGCTTCATCGACCCTGAAAATCATGTCCATGGAACTGGGTGGGAATGCACCTTTTATTGTATTTGATGATGCCGATGTTGATGCTGCAGTTGCTGGTGCTATCGCATCCAAGTTCCGGTCATCAGGCCAGACGTGCGTTTGCGCAAACCGCATATACGTCCAGAAGGGCATTTACGACGAATTTGCCCAAAAGTTCGCCGAGAAGGTGAAAGGCTTCAAGGTTGGCAACGGTTTCGACGAGGATATTACCCACGGACCCCTGATCCACGATCGTGCGGTATCCAAAGTCGATGCTCACGTAAGAGATGCCGAGGAGAAAGGTGGAAAAGTTGTCGTGGGAGGCCAGAAGTTGCCAGACCTAGGGTCAAATTTCTACCAACCTACTGTGATCACTGGAATGACGAAAGACATGGCTATCGCGTGCGAAGAGACATTTGGTCCCGTTGCCGGCCTTTTCCCCTTTGAAACTGAGCGGGAAGTCGTGGATCTAGCTAATGCTGCCGAGGTTGGATTGGCCGGTTACTTCTTCTCCAGGGACTTGGAGAGGGTACACCGGGTGGCGGAAAACCTGGAAGTTGGTATGGTGGGCGTCAATACGGGCCTTATCTCTGACGCAGCCGCGCCGTTTGGAGGTGTCAAGCAGTCTGGATTTGGCAGAGAAGGATCGAAGTATGGCATCGAGGAATACCAACATATCAAGATGATCACGTACGGCGGCATGGGCAAGCCATTACAGAGCTAGGAAAGCCTAGGGGGCTAAGCAGCATATATGTAACAATGGAGCCTGAATGATATCGTATAAATTGTATATACTCGATCGAAATGAAGCCAAATCGGATGAAACCCAATATTTTAATTACTTAAACGGCAGAATCCAATTCGCTATCCATCCTTTGTGCAGTCTAATACTTCTTTACCTCGCGGTAGTGGTGTTGGTTGAGTGAAATCCATAAATCCATTATACGAAACACTCGTTTTAACGCATATCCTGGAAAAATCCAACTGTCCGAGCTTCCCTGATCCTCAAAATTTCGGACAAGGAGCTCAACAGCCTTCTAGGTTCATGAAACCACATCAATTGAGCCCCATGATACGACAACCATTCAACTTGGCCGTTGGCCGCACGAGAGCAGAGGCCAGCCGAGTTACAGACGGCATTGCGGCCACTCTGCGCGCATTTTCCGCCGCTCAGCAACTCGCCGCACCACCTCAGGACAGCAGCTTCAACAACAATATCATTAGCGATGGCGGTAACTCTCGACCGACGGGACGGCAACGCGCCGCCGACGCCTTCAACGACCTCGTAAAAATGGACGATGGGCGAACGTCACAATCCTCCAACAGATCGTCTACCGTCTTCAGGAAACTCGACCTACGGTCCGAATCCGCACCCATCACAGTCCCCAGCGCCTCCCAAGGTGGCAGCCCCAACGTCATCCGCGGCGGGCTTCGAGGTGGCTTCAGAGGTAGGGGTGGTTCCAATTTCAGCCCCCGAGGCGGAGCCATGAGTCGGGGTGGAGGGATGAATCGAGGTGGACGCGGCACCGGGGTAGGCGGAACAGCCGGCGCGACGGGAGCAGCACGCCGTGGCAACCGAAGGCGATCGGACGGAGGCGGCGAGGGAGGTCAGGCACGTGGAAGTGGACGTGGTCGAGGGCGAGGAAAAGGCGGTCGGAAAGATAGGGACGAACAAGGACCCGATGAGAGAGAGCAGGATTCCCCTGAGGTCAAGGCCTGGCGGGAGGCCAAGGAGATCGGCTCGACGTACCAATTCGACCCCTCGATCTCGATGAGCGACCTCGCGGGCTGGGGCCCCGCCGTAGCGACGGCCGGCTCAAGCTTTGCGAAGGGCGAGACGGCGCTGCGCCAGGTGCGGGTCCTCGGTAGCGGACAACCGTTCCATCCCCTCAATACCTTGCAGACGGATGAGATGTGGGAGCGGTATAATGAGGGAAGCGGCGTGTTCTTCCCGACTCAGGAGATGAAGAAATGGTCGGCGGACGTGATGAAATTGGAGGAATTCCCGCCGGTATCTAAGGAGACCAGGGATGCGGTCCTCCAGGACACGCTTCTCGGCACGTACCAGGGCCCGGAGTACACTGATCGTACGGATACGCTTGGTGCTGTGCGGAATTACATCAAGAGGGATAGCTCGTGGAACGCAGATGTTGAACGGCGCGTCGTGGAGAAGGTCAGGAGTCTGCTGCCTGGTGGTAGAACAGGACCTGCGAAGACTGCTGGTGGAGCGAGTGCAAGGGCTTAGAGAGAGAAGCAAAGTTGTAGGATTGTAAACATTGAAGACAAGGGACATATACTCGGGATATGTGTGTCCATGAGATGTCTAGCTAGTTGGATTCCAGCTCCGGATCTTGCTGTACAATACACCACACTTGTAAAAGAGCAAATTCTATATAATGTACATGTATATTTGCACATAGTGCTTTTTTTTTCATCCTTGCCTCTAGCACGAAGGTATACTTCTATGCAACGAAATGATATGCAACCGAGCTCTCGGCAGACATCTCTTCCAAGATATATATTTGTACAATGAGTCAACCAGCTATTCTACTTCGACTCAGCGACCTTGATAGCGCTCTTCTCGGCATCGTCTATCTCGGCAGTAGTCGCCTTAATGACCTTATCAAGCTCCTTATCCGCAGTCCTCTTCAAGTCAGGACCAAGCGTCCCGTCCTTCTTCCACGTAGCATGCAGCTTATCCCTCTTCTGGCGGACAGCGCGCACGCGTTCGCGCCACTCGTGCGCCGTGGCCTTGACCCTCTTGACCAGATCCTCGCGCTTCTCAGGCTCGATCTTGAGGACCAGCTCGAGCTCGTTGTCCGCATCCCGCTGCGGCTGCTGGTTGAACTCGGGGCTCGATTGTACCGCGCTCATGATGGGCTTGACGTACTCGTCGTCGTGCACCAGCAGCGAGACCGCGCGGCCCCCGCGCGGCACGACTTGCGCCAGTTCGCGTAATGGGTAGACTATTCCTTCTTTCTTGTCCACTGTTACGCGCAACGCGCCGATCACGTCTGGGTCGAAACGCCCGCTCGTGTGCAGTTTCTTGAAGGACGCCCTGAAGTGCTCGGCGTGCTTGCGTAGCCGCGACTTGACGTCGGCGAAGTTGAGGGGTTCTTCGGGCGATGGCTGGGGATGTTTTGGTCCATCGTCTGTGCTGGTGGTGTTTTTGCTCTCTGTGGGAGAGGGTTTCCCGTTGCTATTGTTGTTCGTTGCGCGTCCGGCGTCGGCGCGCTTCTCTTTTTCTTCCTTCTTCTTCGACTTGTAGACGGTAGGAGACACGTGGAGAGCTCGCAAGCCGCGTGGGAGACCTAGTGCTAGGCTGGGAGCAGCGGGGAGAGACCGCAGGCAGCGTTGACAGATCGGCCGAATGCTGTAGGGAGCTGCTGCGCTGGTGGCGATGCTGGCACGTGCGACATCGTAGCTGTTGTTGTGAGCATGAGCGAGGATGTTTCGAGGACCAATTGGACGGACGTACACTCTCCCCGTCTGGGGCTGTGCGAATCTTTGTCGCAGCAAAGCGCGGGTTACTACGTTGCTCATGGCTATGCTGTTTTATGTCGAAGTGCTAAGGTGCTTGAAGCTCTTCAAGTTCCAAGCGGCTCAGGACTTGCCCAGTGACAAATTGGAATTAGTCCCACATATGAGATAGACCCTTGTCTACCACGCCTGCTCTTCAAAAGGTACTCGATAAGATTGGAGAAAGAATACCAGAGTACCAAGACAACTTTATCCACAAACTACAAGCAAAGACGCACATTAAGCTGGATTCGAAACCCAATTGCCTTTCAAACGGCAAGCAAGACCTTCTTCCAATAGTGCACGCAGTATGCTGCAAGGGAGACCTGATAGAGCACGAGCAAAATTGCAAAAAAATGTTTCCGGCCGGGATTGAACCGGCGATCTTCTGTGATCTTCAGGGCTCAAAAGCCACTTTGTAAGACAGACGCCCTAACCGCTAGGCCACGAAAACTCTTCGGAAACAAAGTTCACGTATCACCCTCTAATACAGAAGTGCTGGATGGGACATTGCAGAGTGATGCGGACACAACTGGAACCTGGCCGGCAACTCATATAATATTCACCGTAAAATCGGTTCTTTTATGTTCTTTCCTTGGGCTTATGTAGGTCGCGGTGTAGGCTTAGGTTTCCATACCAGGGCATAAGGGTTTGAAAACAGAGAATACTTAATCACCTCCTACTCTCGCGATGCTACTCCCGACAGCATAGTGTTATAACAAGAGGAAATGCGCATCGACCATTAATGCTTGATAATTAGCCATAACTGGAATAATATTGACCATTTTACTAATCATGCTGGCCGTTCACCACGTCACTAATTAAATGTTTTGTAATCCGAAATACAGTAGGTTACTCAATTTCCAATAATCATTCCCTAATGGCTAAGCCTTTTGAGTACTGTACGTGCGGGCCGACCCGCTGAAACACGGGCCATACACGTGCCATTAGGACCAATCCAGCAGCTAGGTCAGCGACTTGCATTTCAAGGTTTCTTTTGTATGGAACTCCCTCTATTCTCTATTCAAGGTTTTGCTATGTCTGGGGCGAATTCTAGCAAGATCGATCAACACACTTGCCGTACAAATTGAGAGGCGATAGATCTGCTGCAGTGTACTTTTGCTAGACTAGAATTTAGCGCAGCGTTTAGCGACTTTTACGGTACCTTCACTCCGGATCTACAGATCGACATCGGTAGTTGAGAGCTGAACGCCCACATACCACATGCCACAAATTTGGCCGCGATAGCTCCCGCCACTTAGTGTCCTAATAGTCACTGTTTGTCATTGAGAAGTAAGTATTTACCCCTGACATGGTGCCTTGTAGTCGGGTAGCCGGGGTCCTCTGTCATGCAACATGGGAGACGGGGACCTTGATCCAGCCCTACCCTACCTCAAGCCGTATATAACGTGTAGAGATTAATGGGATATTGCCCCCATGACATCGTTAGTTTCACTGCAAGCCTTGGCGAGAGTCGTTAACATGTACGCTTCAGCTAACCACAGACTCGGGCCCAGGACACTAAGTGCCATGCATCCCCCTCTATGTCAGGATCGTTGTGGTCGCCGAAATTGAGGCCTCACTCAACAATCTTACGGTATTCTGTCTTTGCTATCGCATAGTATATGGCCTTAAATCTTGATGGTTGTGCTTCTCATATCCATACGCCGAGCGTTCCTTGTCCACTTCGAATACCCTTCGCATCTGTTCACTTTTCACGCTATCAAATTCGGGTCAATTTAATGATATTATCGAGAGCTCCTATTTAGCCTCAAACATGTTACAAACATGGCGCTTGAACTCAAAGAACGAGAATGAGACACATCAACAGCAAGTGTTTGATCCCGAAACTGCCAAACCAGTTGTCCAGCAAGCTTGTAACAGCTGCCGTATTAAAAAGGTCGGTAGCGGAAAACGTTCTCCCTCTTACTTCGACTCTGTTCTCTACTCAATAGTGGCGATTTATTTTAACACTCTAATCACAGCTCCGATGCTCCGGTGAGAAGTCTGGGTGTGCCCGTTGCCAAAATCTTTTACAGTCCTGCGTATATGCTCGGAATGGTGCAAGACGCAAGAGTAAGAGCAAGGATTCTACCTCTAAAATCGACGATGATGCCCACTCATCATCACGCCCGGCCAGTATTTCACTGACCACTTCTATACCCACATCTACAACTGAGACCTGGCCATCCTCTTCTCGCCCGGGCCCTTCCACCTCCGTCTCCAATGCACCAAATGCCGAGCTGTATGTGGCATCGGTTCAGCCCGGAAACAATGCAACAAACCCAGCATCGTTCGAGTTTGACACGATGCCATTTGAACCACAGGATTACTGGTCAATTCAAGGTGTTTCTACAGCCCAGATGACTGGCCAGGGTGCTGACACCTGGCCGTTGTCGTGGTCCGACTCTGCGCAAGAAAACCATCTCACACCTGCCAAGGTACCCTGGGAGGGAGACACCATGAACCCATCGGCAGTGCCACTCTCACTACCATCAGTGGAAAGATGGGATTACAATATTATGGGCCATAACGAGATGCCGCCGACACCTACGTCCCGACAAGCAGCCTTCTCCTCAGACATTCACGCGACTGGGTTGTCTCCGGGAAGTCAAGTAATTGCTGGGGGCCGCCATTGGCCACATTCTCAAACACGAGAGCCATGTCAGTGTGTCCAACTAGTGACTTTCATACTGGAAGAGCTCGACTGTGGAAGCGTCGACACAAATAGCATGGAGCTAGGTCCCTGGCTCTTAAGGCACAAAGAAGCACTTCGCTACGGCAAAGCTTTACTATCGTGTCCATTATGCCACACTAAGCCAGAGCATATAGCGGTCCTTACCTTTTTAACAGACAGGCTAATAGCCATGTGTGATAACGTTGTTTCGGCGTACATGGAGGTTCATTAGCAGTGAAGGGGTGCGTCAAAGGGCGGATCTGACTCAGAGGCGGATTGTGGTATTATTGCAAAAGTTCCAAAGCACTCGAAATGGGCTTGTAATCTCAGTATTTCCGCCCGTCCTCATATTTGCATCGGCTGAGCGACGCACTGTCAATTTTCATTCACCTAACCCGATCATCTCTTTGATGCCGTCCCGCCAAGAATTCCGCGATGGCATACCTCGAGGCGGTCATTCCACTATAGCCGATCTCTACTCTGAGTCTGTTGAGCGGTTTGCTATAGATAACGCGGAGGGAGGCTCCCATCTAGTTCTCCCCTTCTCGTTTCGCGGCTCCGGACAAGAGAATGGCGCAATCGCAAGTGACGGGGGCTTAGTCGCTGAAGCCAGTGTAGCCGACTTACTTCAACATAGGTTCAAGCCGTTTGGGGGTGAATGGTAGCGAGCTCAGAGGCTGGAAAGGGCTTTTCGAACATTGGAGACACTTTGTCGAAACTGGTGTATGGGACAGTTGGACAGGATGGGGTCGAGGGCAGTATGGATATGTTCAGAGCCGCCGATATAGATCTGTCGGCAGATTATAGGATTCCTCCAACTTGGTAAAACTCCCTATTCCGCATCACCGAGGGATGGTTGTTGAGTGCCACATGAGTGTTTCAACAAGAATGTATTAGTCAGGATATGGATCTATTGTAGTGCTATATATAGAATTTAAGCTTGCCTACGTATAATGTTTTTCACCTATGTGATGGCCATCCTTATAGGGGCCACGTCCGATCAACAGCCTATACTTTATAATCCGCTATTATCCGATATATGTACACAAGTGTCGCAGTCTATCTACCAAAATACCAAGTTTCCAAGCTCCTCAAGCCTAAATATGTAACAGCCGTGAAAGTAAATGCTAGCTCAAACCCCACATCACCGCCGAACTCAGCACCGCATAATTTACCAATAGGCCCTGTATACCAAACCTGCGCCGTACCAAGCACAGCACCTGCAATACCAGCAGCGAAGGCCGAGATGGCCGCAAAGCCTGGTGGCAACCTCTTTGGGATCATGTAATCCTCAGGCTGGTAACCCTTGAAGCCGCGGCGGAACACAAAGTGTTCGGTGAGGGAGACGCCCTCGTAAATAGCGAGCCAATAACCGATAACCAAGAGAAAGTTCTCAAGCGCCGACTCGAAGTGGTCGTAGCCGGGTATCGCGATCGCAATGTAAACGGCCGTGCCGACCGCCGTCCACACAAAGCGCGGAACACGCTGCGTAGTATGCGCCAGAACCTGAAGAGACAAAGACACGGAGTAGATGTTGGGGCAGTTGTTGGCGATGATGGACAGCGCGAGCACCACAACGCAGAACTGCCCAAAACGGCCAAGGGGCGGTACCAGGACCTCCGCGAGCAACCCGCCGACGCCCGATCCGGTGTACGCGTCGCTGTACGCCGGGTTGGATATGATTGCCGTCGCGATTGCGGCCCCCAGGAGCTCGGTGAAAATGAGTGGGAATGACAGCCCTGCGAATGTCCAGAAGAAGGCGGAGGTACCAGACCGGTCTACGGGCTGATACACAGTGTAATCGGCCGCGTACGCCGTCCAGCCTGTCGCGAACCCAAAAACGGACGCTGCGAACGAGAGCACGGCGCCCGCCTCAGCTGGACCTGTGGCTAATGGAAGCCTGGCGTTAAAGTTGCCGGAATGCGCGAAGGTTCCGAGAACTACGAGGAATATGACGAAACTCGGGATCCATGACCAGCGTTCGTATAAATGCACGAGTTTATAACCGAAGGTGCAGATGAGTAGTGTTGAGAAGGCGATCACGAGAATCCCAGCGTAGCCGGGCACATCGTGATTGATTGCGTGGATGAGCTGCGCGCCGACAATAACGTTCACGGCTGACCAGCCAATGCATGCTAGGATGTTGAAACAGGCCACTGCATATAACTTAGTTAGCGAATGGTTCCTTAAGATATGCCTTGCATTGGCGAAGAACAGTGATGAGTTAGCTTACCTAGCTTAACTCCATAGTAGCCAAAGTAGAAACGTGAGAGAACCATCTGCCGCAATCCAAATCGGGGTCCAAAGATCGAGAAGAAGCAGACTGGCATGATGCCGAGGATATTGATGAAAATGATTGTGAGGGCGCTGTCAACAAAACCGAGATTGAATATCGGAATGGCGAGAGCGCCTATTGCGAAAGACGAAACGACCATATTCGCAGAAAGCCACTATAGTCCGGGTAAGTTACGAGAGAAACATATTGATAGTGGTAAGGTAGAAAGGGCGTACCAGGGTACCAACTTGACTCATGCTCGAGTCTGTCCTCTCATTGCTAGGGACTCTCTCGATCCCTCGCTGTTCAACACCATACTTACCCGCAAAGGCTTGAAGCCTGGCATATAACGAGTTGCCCTCAACGAGAGCCTCCTTGGGTACAGCATTCGCATCGCTGACGTGCCCGGCCTCGATATCCGTGCCAGCGGAGTCCCAGCGTTCCGCCTTCTCCTCGCCGTGCTTTATTCCAACAGGTAGCATATCTGATATCAAATAGAAGTGCTTTTAGCAAGTTGGAACGAATCCGGTAACTCGCATTCGGGCACTATCTTTCGGATTAAAGTCGTTGGTAATGTTACGAGCTTGTGGCATAACACTGTAAGGATCGCACGATTCTTCCTGTGTTAAGTAGCTCAGGATGAGAGTCCAACTTCGAGGCTGTAGGACAACGCCGAAGTCGTCACTAACGGAGATTGAAGCTCAACAATAGACGGAAGAGGCCGCCTACCTAACAATAGCGAGAGTGGGAGGAGCCGCGTGAGCCGGCGTTTATAGTGGCATTCCGGACGTGTTTTCGGGGACATACAATGGTAATACCAAGGAATAATGAAAGGTACATGACAATAGCCATGGTTGCCGATGAAGCTGAGGTATTTGTGGATTTGAGCAAGTCGACGCGCCAGTATGCAGGCGATCTACCGCCATTCACGATATGCCCGAGGTCATTGGCTCAGGCCCCGCGATAAGGAGGCACAATGACGGGGATGACAACTGAGAACCCATGCCTTGGCTTGCATGGTGTAGCCATTGTCTGCAGCATGGAGCATACAATGTATAGCTGCATGAGCATCCTTCAGCTAGGATCTGCTTCTTGTGATAGATAACCCAAAGATTGTGCGTCTTAAGATTATTGCCACGCTAGGAATTGAATCCTAGTTGCCTTATTTCTAGCAGCTGAGAATTAGGCCATGGATGTCATTGACCTCGATACCAATAGCTAGTCGGTCTTACCCGACATTATTATATTGTGATATGCCGCACAAACCGATTTGCAACTAACATCTTCTATCAAAATATGCGTAATGGGATAACTAATGCCCATTAACCCAAGCTCAAGACGGGGTGGTAGCCTTCATCCGTGTGAGTACAGCGAAGGCTAGGGATGGTGCTAGTCTAGCCGGTATAGATGTATCTACATTGAGACAATTGGTCTACAGGATGATTGGTTTGATATCAAGGATGGCCTTGCTGGCGAGCTAGGGTTGAGGGCCAAGTATCGCAGATAAAGAGTTAGAGATGCTAGCCCGTGTGACTATGTCAGCGAACGCCGCATCGAGAGCTGATAAGCCAACAATGATGACCAAGAAGAAGAAACAATGATAAGAAGTCCAACGGAATATAGAAAGACCAACCACAATGAGTTTTGGAGTTACAGTAGAAAAGGAGTCGACGGTCTAGTACGCGATGAATGAAGATGTCCGAGATGGGTTCGCTCGACTCCGTAAGGGGGTAGCTGAGTCGGAGTCGCCCGCCTGCGGTTCTTCAGGTCTGGAGAAAAGATTCTCTTTTTCCGCGCCCTTACCCTGGAATGAGATGCCTTCTCAGGGTGTACGTATTATTATGATATTAGTGGCGCCCGCAGCCCCCTGTCAGGCTAAGCCCTGTCTCGAAAACCCGTCTTGGCTTCCGGTATCCGACCTCTCAAGATCCAATCTTCGAGTCAAGCACTTGACTGGGCACCGGACTGGAAGAAAAGATATCAGACATAGAGGCGAGCACCAATATCCAAGGTACCTACCCAGTCCATCCTTCCGAGCACACCTACCACTGTTGAATGCAGGAACCAATATTCTCACGGTCAACGATGAACGATTCTACCCTCGTTCCGTGATCCCTTACCGCTCACACTCGAGCAGTAATCGAAACGGTAGTGACTGTATACCAACATGCTGTCGTGTCTTGGGATACTCCACGTGTACACAATATCTGGGCCCCCGAACCCTGTCGCGGAATCCTGCGGCGGGAACTCGCAGAACATGACACTCTACTTCACGCGTAGTCGAGGGATCAAGGAACAGTGACCTACGTGGACGTCTGAAGAGTTCCCGTCTATCCCATTAAGCTTCTTAGTTGGGAAGGTGATGATAATTTGACGCGCCGCACCCGTCGGGAACAACGAATCGTCGCGGGAAGGCAAACACTCCAGACGTTTGGCAGGCTTCCACTTAGCATCTTTACTGTCGCCGCAGTATTCTCGAACAAAGCACTGAGAGATTCAAATTAAATCACACAGCAGGTTCTACTTAGCCACATGGTTCGCCTCGGAGTCCGGAAAGGCGGTGTCGCTGAGGCTATTGTAGTTGGAAGACTATCCGGTCTATCGGGATCATGGTACAGTCCCTGGAAACCGCCTAACAGTGAAACTGGCACAGCATGTGCGTAACACTGGCTGAATCACACCAGCTTAGCCCCGTGAAGTTGCACATAAGTAACAGACCGCTAGTTGCTCATCCTTCGATCACGCCTCCTGCTCACAGAAACAATATTTATAACACACGGGCAGCGCCAAAGTTCGAGTGTGATGCCCGTCAGGAAGCTCACCTCTCACCAGCCACTATGAAACTAGACACAGCAGTTGGGCAACATCGAAAGGCGTTTCTAATCTTACAAGCATATCTGCAGCCCAATATATTCTGCTTCTATCATATGAAGGAATAGTGGTGGGGTTTATCACGCAGCTGGACTTAGTTTCGCAGGAGATGTATTATAGTCTATAAGATGCATCGCCCCTGCGTCCTCTTAGATGTACATATAGTTAGAAATATTTTCACCGGCCTTGAGCTTCCCTCCTGGCTAATGAACTCTGCTGCTAGAATAAGCAAATCTCATTCGAGAACCTTGACATTTTAATAGGCTATATACACGCCTGAGTGAGTGAGACTCCTCTCATGGCTACCAGAGAAGACTATATATGGATAGTCTCTTTGACGTCGTTAGAAGTCACACGACATGTTGTTCTAAAAAGAAAGCCCCCTGAATAAGTCCACAAAAATTATTGAGGGTTAAGGTAAGGATAGGCTCCACCGTATTTTTGGCGGTGCTTATTCGTAGTGTACAAATTCCGTTAACAGTCCATTAACAAAATTTGAAGTGAGTGTTAAAGAAAACTTTTCAAGATGTGCAAAAAGTGAAAGTCTCTCGAGCGTGATTCGAACACGCGACCTGTGGATCTCTAAGCAATTTCAATTACAGTCCAACGCGCTACCAACTGTGCCATCAAGAGATGATTAGAATTTACGGTTCTATGTCCGGTATACCACTCACCGGCAAGCTAACCGTTTCGAACCGCGACGAAATCAGTTATCCACATCGCTTAACCCCCCTGCCCAGTGCATATCGGGTTGCCTTCAAGAACCTCAGGGATGAATTGACGTTGTACAACATTATGTAAGCACAAGCTGTATGGCATAATGAGCCCACTGTCCAGCCCAATATATTCCATCAATTCAAGACTTTTCATACTTCTTAATTGTAACCAAACCCCCCATCCCTCCCGCCGGTACTTTGTTCAGCATTTGGAAACTGGGAGGTTGTCATTGGACATGGCCATTTTTGTTATGAAGCCAGCATTTGAGCCTTAGGCAAAGTCGAGTGGGTGGCACTCGAGACTGCAAATCACATAACACTAATAAGAGGATAAGAAGTAGGTTCCGTGCCATATGACTATGTTATTGGCTAGAAGACTGATGGGTTTCTTCACTGAGATGCTAAACGTAGAGAGGTACAGGGAATCTCAAGCAGCACTACTTCCGAGAGAAAATAAGTGACTGCACGTAGAGAAATGAATCGACTCACCCCAAAACTCAACTCGGCCGCGGTTCTTTATTCTCCTTTACCCGGTATTCAGTAACCATGTTAATATTCTGAAATCCATTGGAGTTTTTACGCTGAACCCCGAGCAGTACTTACCAAGCTATCATCCGAAATTGGGTTTCCCCGTACCAAGTTTCCTATTTTCGGGCCAGGCGATGGTTTAGTACTACTACTAATTAACTGACTTCTACGCTGTACTAATGGACAATCGGACTGCGGCCCCCTGAAATAGCAGTTAGAGCAGCCCGATGATTTGCGGGATGGAGAGTTCGAGTCATCCGGCCAAGAATGAATGGATAATTCGAGTCATTTGGTTAATAATCTGCTGTGCCGCAATTTGTAAAATCTTATGATCCTGCCAAGGTGAACGGCTGCGCCTTTCTACAAGAAGGGCTTGATGATCATTGCCTCCCATGAGAAGACCTTCCATCATCTTCGCAACACCACCTTATCCTTCGAATAGCTCAACTTAACCTCCGATTATCTAAATATGCGCTCCTTCATTACATTCGCAGTGGCGGCCACCGTCAGCGCCATTCCTGATATTACTGTTGTCCCAAGGGAGAACAAATGCAGCAATTGGCCATTCTTCCGGCAGACAGCGAGTGTCGCCGGTCCACTCAGTATCTTTGCCGACTCCACGGAGAGAGACATTGACGGCAACAAAGCCACCTATGTGACATTGTCCGATCCCACCATTGCCACCGGCTGGGTAAGATACAGACTCATACGTTCCTCCGTGATGGGACTAACAGTGAATGCAGGTTGGTATCTACCCCCAGCAAGGATACGCAGCTCCACAAGTGCAGTGCCAGGCGTTCGGCGCAGCCGAGATGTTGGCGATGAGCGGTAAGTAATTCTCGGAGTCATTTCCTTCCTATTCTAGTCATTTTCTAGAATATAAGCTCTTGAGGACCTCTACAGATCTCGCCTAAGAAGGCAATTGCTGACCCCGAATATTGCAGTGAACAGTGTGTACCAACCGCTTAGTATCTCCGAGTACATCTACCACGAGTATGACGGGCTAGCCTTCGTCAAGACCGTAGCACCGGGTGCTCCTATCGAGCCGCATGTAAGTAATTCTCAGGGTCATATCCTTCTTATTCTAGTCATTTTCCCGAGTAAAAGCTCCCGTTAGGGCTATAATCATGTCTCAAGAGCTTTGTACGCTCCCGAAACCCTTACAGATCTCGCTCAAGAACGCAATTGCTGACCCAGAATGTTGCAGTGGCACTACTATCCCAACGGCACGCGCCAGGTTAGCATTCTGGATTCTATTATTTCTCTATTAACGTATCTTGGAAGCAAGAATTGCCCATGCTAAGATTTTCTTCTCCTGTGACTCCTGCATGTTCCTGAAAGTCTCCTAGAATGAGCCCGATTATTACTATGAAGAGCTGTTACTAAATCCTGATTTCTAACTAGGCCGGCACGTTCCTTGGGTGGAGTAACTACACGACGTGGGCGTATCTATTCGATAACACCTCTCAACGCTATCGCATCCGCCTCATGACGGACGGTGCTCAGAATTTAAACAGCGGAGAGTTCGCTGGATTTGTTAGGGCTGGAGATCCAAGTCTATCTGATTAAGACCACGGAGGAAAACATAGTGATTTTTAATTAGGTTAAGGTCTAGTTTAGGGATTGATAGACGAATTAAATACTTCTAGTTAATATCCCAGTATCACATTGCAGTTCAAGCAGTGGTCAAAGTGTCAGGTGCCCAGAGAAGTCGGCGAGTTGTTCTTCGTGTGACGCGGAGCTAGTCTCTGTCAAAGGTTTTGTTGTGTTTGTTTGTGCCCTAACGGCTCGATCTTCACTTCAACCTCAAGTTCTAATGACTGCAAGTGTTAACAGCAGACACACACACACTAAGATTCCGCGTTCTTCTGACGTCTTGATTTCCACTTCAGCTCTAGCTTATGACAAACTGGTATCAAGACCAGATACACCTTCTGTGATTCCGCATCCCACAAACTCTACCACTCCATAGTTCCCACGCCTGCTTCTTCCCACTAACCTCAAGCTTGTGATGAACCGTAAGTACCAAGAGCAAATACACACTCTAGGATTCTGCATCCCTACTTCCCACGCCTGCCTCTTCCCACCTACTGCCTCGCATCTACTTCTTCCTATCTGATTCTTCCTACATCCCACTTTTTCTTACCCGCCTCATCCCATCTACGTACATCTTCCCATCTACCCCTACCTACCTACCTCTACCTACCCACCTCTACCCATCTATCCCTACCAGTCAACCCATACCTACCAACCTCTACTCACCCATATCACCTCACCTTGTACTGCCTGCTCTCTCTCTCTCTCTCTCTCTGAGAAGCAATACACACCTCAGCACAAGGCCCTTATGTTTCACTTCGCCACTAGCTTGACTGCTGAGTTCCTACCCACCGGTCCCAAGCCCAATGCCGGGTTTTCAGCAGCTACCTTAGAGATACAAGGATCTAGTCATTAGGCCATGTTTGTTGGGCTGCTCCAATTTTTGCCCTCTCTTGCCCTCTTCCCACGGCAATATTTGCCGGCAATCAACCGCTCCTCGTTCGCTACGTCGTGGCAGCCACCAAGATTTCCGCTGTCTAAGTGTTTATCTGACCACAGCAACTAATCCTCTTCTTTGGCTATTAGTTACTCCTCGCTCGCTGCTTCAAAATAGTTACTGAAATAGCTGCTAGGTAAGTGGTCACTAGACTATATTAACTAACCTTCTTCCCCCGGCTGTCAGTCACTCCTCGTTCACTACTTCAAAACAGCCGCCGAGATTTCTTCCTCTTCCTAACTATTCATCAGACACATAAACTCTTGCCTTCTTCCCTTAACTATCCTCCTCTGCCATCGTTTCCACTTATCAGTCACTTCTTGTTTGCTGGTTTGCGACAGTTACCGAGATCACTTCTTCCTAAGGGTTCAGCCGGCTACACCAACCCTTACCTTCTTCCCACAGCAGTCTTCCTAGACTATATTCCTCGCCCATCAGTTACTTCTCATTCGCTGCTCGAGATAGTCACTAAAATAGCCGCTTGGCATGTGTTTACTGGAGCACACCAACTAACCTCCTTCCTTCTCTTCTCAGCTGCTAGTCAATGGTTGTTCCCTGCATCGAAACAGTCACCAAGATTACCGCTTCATAAGTATGTACCAGATCACCCTAATTAATCCTTTCCCTTAGCCATCTTTTCGGGCTACCAGTCATTCTTCGTTCCATGCTTCCATATAGTTACCAAGATTACCAATTTGCACTAGACTACACCAACTAACCTCCTTCCCTTCCCTCTCTTTCCTGGCCCTTAGTCAATCGTTGTTTGCTGCTCTGAAACAGTCACTGAGATTGCTGCTTTGCAAGTGTGCACTAGACTACACCGACTAACCCTTTTCTTCCAGCTACTAGTTATTTTTCGTTCTCTGCTTGCAGACAATCCCCAAGCTTACCGCTTCCTAGGTATGCACCAGCTCACACCAAGTAACCTTCTTCCCTCAGCTACTAGTCACTCCTCACTCCCTGCTTCCAGACAGTCATCAAGTCTACTGCTTCCTAAGTGGTCATCGGATCACATTAAGTATTGCCTTCCTTCTCGGCTATAATCCTAGACTATCTTCCTCAGCGCTCAGTCATTCCTGGTCCGCTGCCTCGAGACAATTACTATTATTGCCGCTTCCCGTCCTTTCAGTAAGTGAACTATGCACAATTATTCCTGTTACGACCAACAACTAACCCTAGTGTGCTTCAGACGCGTTGCAGCAATGGCTTCTCAGGAATCAAATACAACCACCTATACCGACGACGAGGTCGACAAAATCATCGAAGGCGCGTCGCACCAGAGCCTTTACGATAATTTGTGCGTTAGCTTCTACAAGAGCTGCTTGGAGATAGATTATGACCAACGGGACCTCTTGAAACCATTTGCTCCCTTCTCGGCCGCTGGATCAACAACTGCCTCTTCCCTCGGCGTCTTAGATAGCCTGCCAATGGAAGTCCTGATTCCGATCCTCATGGAACTCGATCTCTCTTCAGCCGTTCAGTTTAGCCATGTCAGTCGCCGAGCTCGCGAGGTAACTTCAACGATTTTCGAATACCGCAAGCTTCGCGAACATGGCATGGAATTCTTGTGTGCTCTGATCCTTATGGAGATGGCGCCCCACGTCACCATGCAATCACTTTTCCGGACACTGACAACTGAACATTGCCTGGTGTGCGGCAAGTTTGGCGGATACGTATTTCTACCAAACCTCACTCGCTGCTGTTATGCGTGTGTCGAGAGCCAAAAACCCGAGGTCAGCGCCGAATCCTTAATAGTTGTTTCACGCCGATCCGGCCTCACCTACAAAGAACTCAGAGAGTCACTTCCCGCCTTTCGAGCACCACGGATCATTTCGGACGACAGTACTTACACTCAGCCAATAAATTCTCATTACCTCCGCATACGAAGAAATTCATACAGAGGCAGATATTCTGCTCTAACGTACATCGTGACCGACCTAGATCGGCGGGGGGTGGAGTCTCGACAGGCCCGGGTCTTAGGTTCGTTCGGGAGGCGGTTCATGAGAACGCACCAAACAATGGCATGCCTGCCGTACTTTAACGTGGAAACGGGTGAGGCTCAGTTGGCGCACTATTGCAATGCATGCCTGCTTTCATTGACGAGGAACCGTATGAATTTGAGCGGCGCTCGGATCAGGGCTCGAGACCCTGGCTACAGTCGGGAAGGCTTCATGAAGCACTTTGAGGAATGCGAAGAAGCAAAAGAACAATGGCGTATCGGTGTCCGCGGTCTCCACGACATCAACGGTGCGATCCATTACCGCCGTCGACTGATGAATACTAACAGACGAAAGATCTAGGCGATACAGGGAGGAACGACCAACTACAAGATGATCTCTTGTTTCTTGGATGGTATAATGAGCCTTCTCCACGTCTCTGGCTTCCCGAGTGGGAGGATTTGCTTTCTCCACAGACTCCTCATCCGCAGAATTTCGACCCTACCGCAGTACGTACACTTGAGGAGATACCTAAAGACTTGAATATTTTCTTACCGCCGGAATACAGTATACTAGAGTGTATCAGAGGATTAGGAGATTTGCGGGATGGGTTAAGCTGGTATGGAAGAACGCCTTTTGCTGTAACTAGCCTCGAGCTGCAGATGGAAGGTTTATCTGGTGGATGACGAAGATCACGAGGACTACTACTGGGTACTAGTAATCGGAAACACGGTAGCCTGGGCTTGATGAAGCGAGAGAGCTTGCTGACCACATATAATGGACACACTCCTCGTACCAAGAAGATGGCTAGGAGCTGAGGGAGGTGTCTTGAAAGACCCACTGCTATTCTACCTTTTTGAGTGAGATTTGGTGATCGTGGAGTTGAGCCCGAGAGACCAGCATTATTTGGCGGCTCTGGGCAAGGTTGGCCTCTGGGAGGTGAACGCTTCATCCTGGCATTCATGGGCCCAAATTTACCTACTTAGAGGTAACACGCTTTCCTTCAGGACACTGCCATAATTTTCAGTAAACTCGCAACACACTCATTGAATCAGTGTCAGTGAAGACTTCTATTCCGCACGAGTACTGATGATGAAGATCATAATACCTGACATTGAACACAGACGTGAGTCACGTGATCTCGTGGCGTTTCTATTTTTAAATTCTGCCTCCGAAACTTCGTCATCATCGGTACTGATCAGCCATTGATCCGTCGTTTCACATTCATTAGTAAGACATGAAAGGAATACGGCACCTTTCTCTAAAAAAAAGACCAGATCACTCAGATCCTCAGATAACGGAATCGGCACGGCTTACAGACAGCTTGACAGCCACGAATCACTCGGTCGATCATGAGCAAAAATCTGCAGTGATGGAACCCTTTTCGTGAACCTGCCGGCGGTCTAACGGGTCTCCCAGACTTCCGGTGCCTCCATTACGCCCTACGGGAAACCCAATTATTGATACAGTAGAAATACGAGCGATGCTGATATGGACGAGCGGAATCGCCGTACCTGGTCACGTATTTCGACTCTACCGAGGCTGGTGTCATTGATACGGTGTTTGGCTGCTTACGCTGCTATTTTCCTCGAGCAAATCAGTGATCCGTCGTAATCATAGTGGTTCACAGCCTCAACGGGCTGCCCCGAAGTCCTACTAGCCACGTCATAAGACGACGTATTTTACCATGGCGGTAGCTGAATCTCGTAAATCATGCGTGGCTTTCGCACTCTTGGTGGCGGTCGCCTCTGTACGGGAATTGAATATATTCGAGAAATATCCTGGGTTGCATGGATTTTTGAAGATTTATCGCATCTCCCTACTTATGTTGACTCTCGCAGCCTACCAAGGATCAATTGCCCAAGAAACCAATTTCAGACACGAGTCATTGTTGGCTTCATAATCCCTAATCGGGAATTTTGCCTTTGTATCGTATTGTTGACCTATTAGCTACCGAAGAAGACAGTTCGCGTCGAGAAAGGACTGAGAAAGCCATTTAAATACGCTTAGCGAGCGGGCTATACTATACACATCACAAATGCATTTCAACTTCTTAATACCGATTCTTGCTCTCACTCTATCCTTAACAGAGCTGAGCTACGCCTCACCTATGCGCTGTCCAGACGTACGTTTCAGCTCGGTCTACCTACCTGGGACTTTTAACAAATGCTGACAGACATCTAGCATAAGCGAGATGCGATTATGAAAAACCAAATCGCGCCAGAGGAATGCTGCAGTTACGGCATATGTCTCCTCGATGTCGTCGTCGCCATGAGCGTCGACGACGCTCTTGAGATGAAAGGATCTGCGCTACGGTATTCGGATCCTAGGGTACCGAAGGCGGACAGTCGCCTTTGGCAGCTCATCGATCGGCTGCGTCGGGGCTGACCGCTACACGAGTACATTATGTCTTTCTTTTCTACGGGTCTTGGTGTTTGAAGAGCAGCATAGCATAGCGTGGTGTACGGCGTTAGTAGGGCAGAAACCGCCAGGGCTATCACAACGCTCATGGCGCATAACCGGTTTTTTGGTTTTTGATATGTATATACCGGACTGGGAGTTAAACTGGACATGGCATATATCGGGATCTGGCGCATTGTATCTTTGCCTTTGAACTGCGCCGTCATATTATGACTCAGAAAACCGGTCAACATATGGAATACTCTACATTACTCACTACCTACCAAACTCGACTGGGTTGAGATATTTTACCTGGAACCACGTCTACAAGATCGTAAACCTAGATGCCATGTTTCTCTCTGTCTATGCTGAGAGCTAGTCAGGGCTCTCGTTCTTATGCGGAGGCGTTTATGATGCTACCACTTTTCTTCCTATCTCGCATTACGACTCTTGAAGCGTCACAAGCTGTGCCGCTGAGCATCAAATTAAGACTATCAAGACTCAAGGTGGTTATAGACATATCTACGTAAGCAGTCTTCAATTCCGATTTGAGCGTTGCTAGGTTCCGAGGTCAATCAATTCAATTCTAATGTAACCCATGAACTAATTCCGTCAATCGATTCCGATATACATATCTACCTAGGTACTAGGTAGGTAAGTAGTATAATAAGTGTTGAGGACCACTTCCAATGATACATCGTCGCCGCCATTAACAATAGCCCGTAATGCGGGGAAGCTCCCCGCAAACTTGAGTTACCTTACGCGTCTCCTATCTCCTCTACGTGAACTTTACCCATGACGTCCAGCCCACTGCGGGGAAATCTGATCTTAACTCCCGCGGGCACCCTTGTATGCCAGTTCGCACATTCTGGTTCATGATCGGTGAGTAACGGAAAGGTACGTGCTGCTGACTTGAGGTCAAGGTGAGGGGTAGAATGTCTATTATGCCTAGGTACGGTAGATCAATAGAACATACATCCATGACTAGCAGATCTACTTAGAACCTCTACATCTCGCGGTTTTCAGTAATCCATAGCCCTTCTGTATATGAATACTTTTTTCAAGACTACCTAGGTATATAATAACCCATCGCCATGTCGACTACCGATATACCCAAGACGCACAAGGCCTGCGTCTACGACAAGCCAGGCTCATGCTCGATTGCGATTGATGACGTCCCGACTCCCGAGCCCGCACCCGGAGAGGTGTTGGTGAAGCTGACGCACTCGGGGGTCTGCCACTCGGACTATGGACTCAGTGAGCTGCCCTTGAAACCATCCTTCCTCACCTTACCCCTGGACACACTATACGTTGTACTAACCTACTTTGCGAATAAGTGATGAACACCGTATGCATTATTAATCCTGCGAGAGGTAGTAGTCGCGGCAGGAGAGGGACGGCGTATAGGAAAAGAACATCATGTCCGCTAACCTTGAAATGAACTGTCTACAGTGGAAACACCTCCCTGCACCAACGCAAGCAGGTCAGATAGGCGGACATGAAGGCCTGGGCTTCATCGCGAAGCTGGGCGACGGCTCCGAGAAGACAGGCTTGAAAGTCGGCGACCGCGTGGGCATCAAGTGGGTGTCGTCAGCGTGTCTGGCCTGTCGTATGTCCTGCGTCTCACTTTAGTTCATATTACCTCACATCCACGTGGGGCCCTCTCACTGCCCCCTTACTTGGTTGAGTTAAGATTGTTGGAAATGGGATGCTGAGCTGATACGTGAATTTTCCTATGCCAGCGCCTTGTACCGAAGGCTTAGAAGGTCTCTGCTTCAACCAGAAGATTAGCGGGTATTACACACCAGGCACGTTCCAGCAATACGCTATAGGGCCCGCAAAGTAAGTCCCTTCCTTAGCTTACCCTTTCTTCTCTCGAGGATACAAGGCAGCAAATACCTGCATATACGTAAAGTCACTAGCATAGGTTAGTCAGGCATCAAGCAGCTAACCCACACCCCCTTTCCCAACTAGCTACGTAACACCTATCCCTACCTCCCTCCCCGGCGAGCTCGCAGCGCCAATGCTCTGCGCGGGCGTAACGACATACTCGGCACTCCGAAAGAGCGGCGCGCTGTCGGGGCAATGGGTCGTCATCTCGGGTGCGGGCGGCGGGCTCGGCACCGTGGCGACGAGTATCGGCTCCCGCGGCATGGGGTTCCGAATTATTGGCATCGACATGCCGAGCAAGAAGGAGGGCGTCATGGAGTCTGGCGCCGAGCATTTTATCGATGCCTCGGCTTTCGATGATGATGGCATTGCGAAGGAGGTCAAGAGGCTTACGGGACATGGTGCTGCGGCTGTGATTGTGGTGAGTCGTCAATTCTTTTTAGTTGGTCTGTTCTTACAGTTCTCACTGGTTCATATATACATACTTGGAGAGCGCGAGACATAACATAAGGAGATGAGAGACAGAGGGAGAGATAGAACGGCGTCACTAAGTTAACCTCTTTCCCCCCGCAGTGCACGGCAAGCAACAAAGCGTACGCACAAGCCCTGCCCATGCTCCGGTTCGGCGGTTCGCTGGTGTGCGTGGGCATGCCAGAAGGGGACCCGGAGCCGATCGCGAACGCATTTCCCGCTGTCATGATCCCGAAGCACCATAAGATCGTGACGTCGGCCGTCGGGAACCGGCGCGAGGCCATCGAGACACTGGAGATGGCGGCCCGCGGCGTCGTCAAGTTCCCTGTGCGCACCGTCGGCATGGGTGAGCTGCAGTCCGTCTTCGAGGACATGGGCAAGGGGAAGATCATCGGGCGAGTCGTGTTGGATTTGTCTTCTGTATAATATTTGTGAGAGGGCACACACTCACACCCACACACTATATATCTGCAGGAGTAGGTACTTGTTTTTCCTATAAATCGGTGCGGTTAGCGATTTACGTACCTAGTGGATTAAAGGAGGCGGATCTTGCTCATCGGTGTGAACACGGTACTGAATATATAGGAGGACACCTGCAGTTAGGCCACTGTAGTCCCCATAAGGCAATTGATGATACCGAGGCAAGGCCATTATCTCAGTGAGAGAGGCGGAGCTATCTCAAGAGCCACAGCCGTACCATATAAACAGCGCTTAGAGTACGAGACATGTTGAAGAATAACATATCATTCAGTGTGCATGTTGTTCAGCTTGTGTTCAATGGATGACACCGGATATCGGCTAACTTTAACTCATCACCTTGTCGTCGTCCCCGGTGTGCTCTTAGTACACAAGCCAGTTGTCGTCGGTTGAAGTCCTTTGCTTCTATCGCTGCCCGGACACAAATGATTTGAGTCCGAAACAGCTACTCAGCCGTCATGTTCAGCCCCCCCTTCCACTACGGCATAATTATATGCTACATAGTAAGGGAGGGATAAAGAGCAGAAGTAGGCCATTGAAAAATACCAGACTCGCGCCGACGTTGTTAGAAAGCCAAATTACGTGTTACATTCACCTAAGCGCCAGTGCTAGCCATAAACACAAAAGTCAACCACATGTTCTCTATTTTCAATCCAAGAATTAAGCCCCAACATCTTAGAATCAATGCCCCGCGTGGATCTGTATGTGCAGTGAAAATAAAGGGTATAGATCCTCGGTCACATCTCCCCTTCCTCGCTTGCTCTGCTACTTCGCTTCCTCTACTGAGCAAAAGCCATCAAGCTGAGAAGCTTGGAGTCCGACTCATCGTTGACCATGTCTTGAACCTGCTCAGCGGTAAGGCTGGTGGCGAAGTCAAAACTGTCCAAAACCTTGATAGAAACGGTGGAAGAGTCGGCATCCATGACGACGGCAACTTGAATAGGGCTGTTGACGGGGCGGTCGATATAGTGAGAGTCACCGACACCGTTGGCGAAGTGGAAGGTGGACTTGGCGCGAGTGTCGCCAGAGCTGAGGATTTCGACCACATCAAGCTCACCGCAGCCACCCTGTAGAGGGCTAGAGTTGTCACCCTTCCAGCAACTGCAAGAGCTGTACTGGCCGGTTCGGGGAATGGCAGCGTTGAGCAGCCAGTAGGCAGGCATATTCAACCCAGCGCCCGATTTGCCGCTGTCGGGCATTGTGAACTCAACAACGAAGACTTTGGAGGCACCTTCGAATCCCTCTACGAACTTTGTTAGCCATCTAAGCTCGCAATTGTTACTATCAAGGGTTTCAACGTACTGTAGGCAACCGAATCGGGACGGCTGGTACCGCAAGAAGCATCACAGGGACTATCGGAGAAGATGGCAATCTCCTGGGTATCGTCAAGCAGCTTGTTCTTCAGAACGGTGGGGGAAGCGGCGGCGGCGGAACCTTCCTCGTTCACGTACGCAAGACTAGAGCCCCAGACACTGCGATATTCAACATTAGTTATCAGCGTATTCCCTATATCTCGTCTGAAGGCCGACTCACGTGTCCCAAGTACCAGAAACACCGGGGGAGCCGACGTTGGCCAAGAAGACCAGGCCATCAGCATCACCAGAAGTTGCGTCATAGTACGCGGTTCGCACGAAATCACCGGTAATGGGAGTGCTATCGGGAGTTTTCTGGCTGTTTCCTCCAGAAGGCTTCTTCGCAGGCTTATCAGCTGAGGGGACGGCTGCGGGTGTAACAGCAGGGGGGGCCGCATCAGCTGCAGCAGTCGGGCCTGCATAGGTGTTGACCCATGTAACAACCTCGCCGTTGATGACAGCAGTGACCACATCGCCGACGGCTCGCTCCTCGTTGTGCTCATGGTGCTTCTTGTGCAAGTGCTGGTGGCCGTGACGCTTGGAGTGGGCGACCTTGGGGGCCTCGCGCTTGCTCTTCCCGGGGGTGTAGACAGCGACATTAGCCACCTGGATGGGTCCACGGAAGTGCATCGAGAGCTACTCATGTATTTAGCAGTATTCAGTAAAGTTCTGCATTAGGATCGGAGACTTACACCTTCATCGTAGGGGGCGATAGGACCAGAATAGGCCTTGTCTTCGTATGTGCAAGTTCCGGAATTGTCCATAGTTGCGACGGCACGGTACTTGCCAGGGATATCCAATCCACCATACTTGATCTGCTTCACGCCACCCGGGCAGAAGAAGTTGCCAATCCCATCCTGAATCGCATCAGAGCAAAAGGCGCCGGCGGAGACGACCGTTGCGGCACCGCCGAAGAGAAATGCAGAAGTGTACTTCATTTTGAATGATTCTCTGTCGTCGTAAACAGCCGGAATTAAAGCAGGAGATTGCGCTCTTTAGTGCCGTGCGAAAACGTCGAGGTCGTAAGGGGAAACCGTTAGAATGTACTTGTAGTACAACCGTAGCGAGGCAGATACAATGGCTAGCAATAAAATGAATGTGGCAATACAAGTTGATAGCCCTCACAATGAAGATGGCGCAACCTGAATCTCAAGTAATTATAATGAGCGACGTGGTGACAATTCACCAGAACAATGAGAGACTTGCGGATTGCGTCCGGTAAGGAAGAAGGGTTCGAAGTTCGACAAAGCGTCTGGAGGCAGGGTCAGGGTTAATTAATGAAGCCAAAGGCAAAAGAGCAATGGCTGGAGGGAAAGGGGAATAAGTGGATAAAATCAGAGAACGTCTTTTCTTTGATGACTTGGCACAGCGGCGACAGGGAGGGAGTGAAAACCCCGGGGCCAGTTTGAAGATACGCCCCCCCATGCTCCTTCAAACCTGTCATTCTGTTTGGTCAAAGGGGCAGAAATTCAAAATTGGCATCAAGATGAGCCACACCCAAAGATGCCAAGATGAGCCAAGATGAGCCAAGATCAGCCAAGATGCCATGTTGCAATTGCTCAGGCGGCACTAGCATCGTGTACCTGCATCGGCCAGCGAGAAAAGGAGCCAATGAGTGGCTCGGCAGTGACTTGCAGGATCAAGGTGTATACACTAGCGTGCCTTAGCATTCGGAATACGCTAGGATATCCAGGGGTACGTTGGCTTCTAAAAGGGGATCTTGGGGGCGTGTGTAAGAGCTTACAGAGGAGTAAGCTACCGTCCGTAAGAGAGAAGGAAAGGAAAAACACGACCCGACGGGTATATAAAGGTCACCCCTCCATTCCAGTCGGGAGTTTGGACGATTATTCACCGGCACGAGAATTCACATTCTGCATGTCTGGATGTCTGGTTGGCCCCCCAGCAGCTGTGAATCGAAAAGCAAGATAAATGAAGTTTTAGTCCGAGGGTCCTAGGGTCCTATTATGTAGTGTAGCTGGCGCTAGAGTGTTTCAATCGGCAAGCGAATTAGCACAGCTAATTCATTCATCATTCAGGAACAGAAAGCTATCTAAGTAATCTAAGGTCAAAACCTAGGGCCAGATAATGACATGAAAATTTCCAACATTTTAGCATCTCCTTATAACGAGTGGATGAGGGATGAAAACACTGAGACTACCACTGTCGAAGGTCGATTTCAAGCGACTATGAGCGGATGAAGAAACGGAAGAAGATGGATAGCGCAGAGAGATGGATGTTGATAGGCTGTCTTCATCACCCTTATTAGCGCCACCTAAAAACCATGATCTCGCTAATTGAACCCGATCACAAGAGTTCGCAACTGCCGGCAGACGCTTGGCCAACCGCGCCATATGCCATGTGCCATGTGATAAACAGTGAAGGGTTGCATATTATTTGTATTACAACTACACTAGGTAGATAGACCTACTGTCTCGTTGGTTTACGACTGACTTGCGCAAAATTGCGCATCTTCAAATACCTCCCTTACTTTACTACCTACAAGGCTTGATTGATTCTACATACAGCGTACACGTGGTGAGAAGGCAGTAATAAACGACCCGTCACCATCAGACCAGACAAGGAACCCTGATCTAATAAGCCATTTCCTTACTGTATTCTTGCTACAACAGATTGATTGACGACCTCTCAATGCCACCCACGTCATTCTCTCAGCTCTTCCTACCGGTATTTCTCGCCGTGTAAGTCGCCGATTTGTCGCAACTCCGGGATCCATGAACTGTGATAGGATCCACGAGGTGCAACGTGTTAGGCTCACCGCCACTACCGATCTTTGGGATCCTCAACTTCAATTCTTTGTTACCGTTACCCAGGTTAAGGAATAAGGCTAGGTATAAGGTTAAACTTTCTACAGACCATTTCTCCGTCAACCAAGCTCTCGGGACTGTTTAAACTTCCTCGTGGAAGCAATCAACTGGCCAGTACCTTATCCGATAGTAGTACACCATACAGCTATGTTGTATAAGCCCCACCAATAGAATTCGCTCAAGTTTGCACGACTATCTAGATGGGTGCAGGGAATGATTCCCCTGTTTTGGTGGTTCTGATAGGGTTATCTGCATCTTCTACCGACGGGTAGTTGCGTACTTGTCCTACACTCGACATCCATAGAGACAAAGAGCTAAGATGCACGCGATGTTAATATAAGACTCGGATCCAAGACTGCAGGCGGGAGATGTCTCGGAACTTGGCATATCCAACGCAAGGTTACATAGCTGTATCTTGGGCTGCAGCAAAAGATTGGGGCGACAGATGGTACCTGCAGAATGCAGAGTATAAGGCAGCATGTGAGATCACAACACTAACCAGACATCCGTTTATTCGACATCTTGGTTTGACAAATCACTATCTATTTAAGTAGGCCTTCTCGTCAACTTGTTTCGCTCGACGTTGAAGTGTCGTGCAATTTGACCTAACAGTGATTCTCAATCACATCTTTCCCCCTGACCGTAATGCAGTCCAACTGTTTGTGCGACTAATCTATATATCATGACCACGTGGCCAATCCATCATGGCCGAATCACGATACACCGCATCACATAAAGCCCGCTAGTAATACACATGTATACTGAAGCTCAAACAACATAGCGTTGTTGTGTGATCTACAGCATATACACTGGTACGTGCACACTTATTTGTAGTCCCACCCTCTCTTAGGTATTCCTATACCTACCCCCACCCCTCAAACTGCACAGCCTCTTTTTGAGAAAGAAAAAAATACGAATCCAAGGGTCCACTTGCCCCTTGCAAGTTTAACCTGCATCCAGATATTGAAGCCGGCGCGAACCCCATCTCCACTGTCAACTGTGAACCCCGATCTTGGCACCTTTGCCGCCCGGTCCACAGCACACAGGCAGGCCCTGACCAGAATAATCGGAACACCTCAATAGCGAGTAGTTTATACTAGGTTTTCAACAACGGACAACACAACCACGAGCAATTTGAAATTTAAGAAAAAAATTACATATGTTTAAGAATAAATAAATATTACTTTTATATATTCATTTATAATTTATTTATGCCTGGTGCTGTATAAACCTATACAGTACTTAAGGATTAGCAAAATCGTACACACTTTGGAGCTGGGTTGTTCCGATTATTCTGGCTAGGGCCTGACAGGCTTCAGGCTTCGACAGAATCCACTTGCAAAAGGAAACGTAATTAAATCACTCTCTCGCAACGACAATCTTTATCAAAAAAACGGGCAATTGTCTACTAGGGAGCTTGGTTTCTTGGCGAATTAAACGCAAAGCACTTTAACACGAAGTTGCTGTATCAACCATGGCTTTACAAGTGCTACTATATGTCAGGCTTTAAGCTAGGTAAATTCATGTCGCGAGATATATCATTATGTAAGTTCGTGGTGAGATACAAGTTTCCACGATGCTAAAATTTACTTTGTAACAAATATATGGAGGATAGCCAGGCTGCTATGAAAATAATATGTTAACTTGATAGCTAATCAGTCCACCCATGGTAACTTGGCAGTCATTCGACTTCGGCCTGCCAAAATCTCGAGTGCCGTACCTAAATGATCCATGACCGAAAACCCAATCTGAAGAACTCCCTCCTCCCTATAACGACAGCGTTAGCGAAGCTGCCAAAGACTTGATTTTCTTCTCAGAACTCGTCCCAGGGGGTGATCGGGATTCCCCGAGTCTTCGTATGCACTCATCATGTCCACTAGGACCTGGTAGTTCTCTGGTACCGACAAACCGCCAGAAGGGTCGTATTGTTGTCCCTGGGCTCCTGACGCTAGTACAGAACCTTCATCATCTCTGGTAGAAGAAGTGGCGGAGGCGGATGTCGTTGGAGACGACAGCAAACTACCATCGGTTCTACTCCCGTGGTCATCTGGCTCCGGCGGGGGCGTCGGCGGTGGCGTGGGAACATTGTTGGAGTTCGCTGGCGCCTCTAAGCTTTCATTTAGAAACCGTAAATGACCCCATAGTATAGGGTCGTCGTTCGTATTCCCCGAAGAAGGCGGTGTCGCCGCCGGTGGCGGCTGCGGTGAGTTGGGTGTCTGTGTCTGAGTCAACCATGTTTCGACACCCCGACGCACCGGCAATACGTGCAAGTCCCTTATCGCCCTCTCGATATTTGATCGGTTCTGGCTATGTCTCAGGCTCGAGGACCTGGGTGGGATTGGTGGTCGCTCGGAAAAGCGTAGCTGCGATGGAGGGTTGGGCTGATGAGAGGGCATGCGTGGTGTTTCACTAGATGATGTACTTTCAGGGGAGGCTCCTGATTCAGGAATGGGGCATAGCTCGCAAGTCGGGTTGCAAAGCATTGCACGTATCTTCTTGATTTCCCGGCGCTGTAACTCCATGTCCTCGGTCCCGCCGCGAATCTTAAGCGGTACAAGGTGTTCCCTCTTGCAATTGACGGCTGCCCGGCAGATCGGACATTTCAGGTTCTCGAGGCTTTGGGAGACGAACCACTGTTGCTCACAGTGACGTGTCAGTTAGTTTAAAATAAAATAAAAACAATATAAACAAACCAAGTTTTTTACATCCAATGTGGCTGGAGAGCTGCTTACCTTGTTCAGGCATGTGAACCCAAATGCATGGCCGCAGCGCAATACGGTGTAAAATTCATGTGTGGAGCAGTTTACCGACTTGTCGAAGCCAGGGTTTATAATAGCTAGGTTCTTCGCCAGACAGATCATGCACAGGATCGAGAGCCGTGTGCGCTTTTCGTCCTTAAAGTTTCCTCGCATTGTGAAGTGCCTGAGGACCTCATGGAAGTTGCTCGTTTCAACTACGACTATAGGCTCGGTGGTGGCAAGAGACTTAGTCTGGTTGTTATATTGAGGCATGCCGGTGAACTGGGAACTTGTTCTTGACATATTTGGTAGTTGTTGGCGGTATGGGAGGCGGTTGTTGATTCACTAAGTTGTGTGCAAGCGCACTCGGATTGTGGTGCTTCCTAGAGGATAAGAGAAGAACCTCTTGTCCACTAGGAGGTTCGATTCCCGGCGTGAGGTAGCTTCGCTTGTTGTTATTCTCTGCTAAAGTTCCAGCAGAGATAGGAGGACTAGGCAATGGCTATTTTTCAAGACCGTACATGTATCTTGGCATAGAGCTTCCGGATTGATGGAGAGGAGATGAGTAACAAGAAAGTGATCTGAACAGGAAGAAGAACCAGTGAATATGTACACGGAGAGAAATGGTGTTGAGCATATCATACATTCCAATACTGTCCAACTGAGTTAAAATCATGCTTGCGGTGAGCCTTTGTGACAACTAAGCAGTCAGCCAATGTAGTACAATTATCACAGGGTGTCAGAAAAAGGGGTACAGGATCTAATGAGTATAATCATCGAGTAGGTACCTAAGTTTTCCTAGCAATAGGGACCGCCGGCATTTCATGTAGCCTCGATAATCCAAGATTACAAGATTATCAATCGTGTACACATTGCATCCTGATGACAGAACGCGTATCCTATAAGACGACTGATGAAGGAAGTCTCCGAATAGCCTCCATTCGTATATTTGCGTCTAGCTCAAAGTCTTGTACTTACATTGCCTTTTGTTTAAGCACTCCGAGTAAAAATGGTATATTCTTTAATAATGTCAAGCAGGCGCACTTTTCTAGTACTGTATTGTGTACTTGAGAAGACAGTAGATTCCTATGCCTACAATAAAAATTGATGTGTTGCACTCCGATTATCAATTAATGAAGATGGAAGCCTCGCTAGAAAAGCTTTTCCATTTAGTCGACTAGCTCTACACGGGCTTGCACTGGACAGAAGAGATAGGTAACTAGGACTACAGCTATGAAACCAGTTAGACAACAACAGTGCTTAATATAATCTACCTACCGATAAAAGAAGAAAAATCCTTATTCCCTTTGTTTAAAGTAGTATTATACGACAAGGGCTCATTTAGGTTACCATAAGCTTATTCTAAAGCTTCGACAAATGTATAACGCCTGTTTGTATGTGGCTCATTTATTCTGATGAATTTAGGGTTAAGTGAAGCTCCCCCCACCCTACCTTTCCCCCTCATCAACCCCATCCTGTCCCCCACCTAACCTTGAAATCTTATCTTATCTGTGCTCGCCTCTCACCTTGAGCCTTGAGGTCTATCTGCGCATTGCCACCACACTAACATCAAAGTACCTGGTATCATTTCAGGCATTTAACATATTTATTCTTCATTTTAATAGTGTAGAAAGAATTGACGTATAGTAGCACAGCAGCCTGACTACCACTATGTATCGATCCCATAGTTGACTCTCACGATGCTGCTAGACCACCGTCTTCCCTCGGTCTGAGCCACTGCGATGCTCTCATTGTCGGCCCAACCTAAGTGGGCATCCGCCAATATCAAAATCTGAAGTTTGATCTGAATGGTTCATGAAGCTTAGATCTGAATTACAACAAGGACCGGAAGAAGAGAAAGTGAGGCTAAAACTTAAGCTCTCAGCCCATCGGAGAAAGCCTGGACAAAAGTACTGTTAAACTGCTCACCCTTTCTCTATCGAGCAGCACATTATCTTCAATCTAGGCGTCAATAAAAAATGAGCTCCAATTCTCCTACTGGCATACTCAAATGATTTAATCTCAACTTCAACCATGACTCAAAGGCGTCGGAAACCACGGAGCCGGCAGCCTCCTAGTGGATCTCCAAATCCGCCTACTATACCCAAACTCTTACAGGAGAGCCACTTGGATATCGCAAAATGGGAGGTAGAGAAACTCAAGCATAATTTGGACATCCAGACCATTCCTTACAGCAATCGACTCTCGCCTCTGTTACCTGGCTACATTCCAACATTGGCTGCCTTGGAAGAGATCGCTTCGACTTCAGCATTTGTGGCTTTGGATACAGAGTATGACATCCAGGGTCCTTTTATTTCCTCATAGGGCAGCCTTTCGACACCATTTTTTCTGCATGCGCCTGAAGCCGTGCAAATGAAGCCGTGTCTTTGACTGTAGTTTACTGACTCCTGATTTCGGATAGGTCTGTCCCACACTGCTACAAGGCTACTGATGTTGGTCTCGCCTTTATTCCAACGCTAGACCGCGCGTACCCAAGCGGGAAAGGCGATCCAACTCTAGAGAAATTTGTCAAAGAGCATCATGTCGAGGCCGCCTCTTTCAAGGTCAACGGTCGGTATCATGACATCTACGACAAGTTAAAATCAATGTCATCTCATGTATCAGGGCGCACACATCGGCCCATGGAGCCCCTACGCTTTGGCAGGGAGCAATTCGTCGATATCGAGGAGCTAGACGCGGCGTTAAGAAACCAAATCGAACAATTCCGTCGAGTGGTGCCTGAAAAGCAACTTATACTGGTTGGGCTCTCATTACAGAGCGATTTTGAACGCTTATCTTTGGAGTTCCCCGGAATCGTTGAACTCTTTCCGAGATGGATTGATCTCTCTACCTTGATGAAGGCCCAGTCCCTTACCCCGACGAAGCTAGAAACCGGCCTAGGGACAGCTCTGACGATTTTCCACTACCCGTACCGAGACACAGGATTCGACCGCAGACACCAAGCATCCAACGATGCTGTCAGGACATTAGCTGCATTGTATGGCCTTATGGATCCGAAGAACATTGCGAGCGTATTGCTCCGACAGCACGAATTTGCGGGAATCGAAATAGCCGCACGAATCGACCATTTCGCGTCGAAGGTATATCGAGCACTGCTACATGTCGATAGAAAGGACCTCCCCCCATTAATAGACTCAGCTCAGAAGTTAGCACTCGCAGTTCAAAAATTCAAACCTATCGGCGTGGCAGCCGACTGCAGCAATGCAAAGAACCCACAGAAGAAGCACCCTACATCCATCCACACGGTCTGCAGGACTTGCGGCTGCGTATGCTTTAAGAGTAACAAGGCACTGCAACACTTCATCAGTGCGATGAACGGCAAAAGGTACGACAATGCGGTTCTGAAAGTTGTCAGGGCACCACTCCCTCAGCAAATTCAGACGCAGATCTCCAAGGGCAAGAAGTTGAATATGAAGCGAAAAATTCGCCGAAAACAGCGAACCCCAGATATTGACTGGTCCGATAGCTTTCGAAATACTTTCTTGGTCGAGGATGACCCTGAGGAGGAGGAACAGGAGATTCCTGTGGTCGAAACCACCACCCAGAACCAAACTCACAATGAGCTTCCTGCACAGGCAGGCGAGGGTAAGGAGGCGGATGCCGATGATAATATCGATGAGGTGGCCAAAGAACCTATTGAAAATGCCTCTGAAGATGCACCGCATGCTGTTTCCATAATCGACCAGATCAATGACCGTGAAGCCGAAGTCAAGAATACAGAAGTCGGTAACGTCAATGAGGCGGGCAACACACCCGAACACACAACCACAGACCAGCATTCTCTCGATGAAAGAAACACGAACGCCATTGAAAATCTACGAGACCTAGATGAAGAAAGCGATATCGTCCCGGGCTATGAGACGGCAATACCAAGAACGCCAGGTAAGAAGCAAAAAATTTGGCCGTTCAAGTATGACTTGAAGGAGAATCAAAATAACAGTTTCAAATTAGATCACAACACCAACATTGAAGGCAAGAAACGACCATCCTGGCTGTCGAGACTTAAGCGGAAGGTTCTCCGCAAAGTTCAATCTAATTCTAGAAGATGACGCTATGGAGAGAGGATACATCGAGGGAGGCAGGGCTTACATATTTTTGCCTAGACTTGGATCTTACTAATTATATCCGCTTCATGTATTCTTCTACATTATCTAGCTACGCAATTGCATTTGGAAAATTAAGCCTGACTACCTAAGTAGCTATGACCTCATTAGGAAACAAACATTGAAAAAGAGAAACCCAAAATTTCCATGTGACCCTCAAGCCTGTATAACTACCCCATCAGTTAACCCCTATCTACTCTTTTCAAAAAGGTACTGATTAGTCGTAGTGTGATAGACGTGATGTCCAGACCAGCTAGGTCAACTAAATGAGTATGCACTGAATTATTATGAGTGGTGATACATACAAGCACTAGGTGTGCCTCTAGGCGGAATGTTTAGCGATTACATTCCAGCTTCTAGCTAGAAGACATCTCCTTACCTATTCCGAAATGCGATTCAATTCGATTCACCCTATAAATCATATACTGAATAGGATTGGGGGCCCTCAATTTGAACTACCCTCGCCCAATTCCTTTCGCTCACCTCCCTAGAAAGCGAGAGCAGCCCATCCGCCAATAAGACAGAGTCCACCGAGCGGCGTCACGGGGCCCAGGAACCGGAAGCGCGCGGGATCAACCACCAGGGCGTAGATACTGCCGCTGAACACTGGGACGGTAAAGTTCGAGTCAGCTCGTTCCTCATACAAGACACAGTGAAATGGAAAGACGAAAAGGAGGGACGGAAGGACGACGTACTAGTCATGCCCGCTGTGAACAAGCCAGCGGCGAGCTTGTTCTCGGGCGCGGCGCGGGTCGCGACGAGGAGGGCGATGGAGTGAATTAGCTGAATATTGCGTTAGCGGTTTAGAAGTTGACATTAATGCTCAAGTTATATTGGGTATTGCTGTGTATTACCCGCCGGGTGTTCGTCCCGCTCTTTGATCCTATCTCACTCTCAGGGGACAGCACAAGACCTAGGTCTGAAATGATGCCATTCCATCTCTTCAGAGGTCTCTCTCTGTCGAGCCCAGAACAACCTACATAAAGCAACAGGGTTCTTGAGATGAATATGGAGAATGAATGACATGAGGATACGTAGGGGTCACATATATGTGTATGTATATATGTGTATGTGTGTGCATATGGATGATGATGCACTACAAGTACCTACCTGATATTGCGCCGCCGCTATAAGAAATTAGAAGTTAGAAATTACCGCTTGTAGTATAAAATCGGCTCGTTTTTGGGTTGTTTTTGGAAGCATGTAGGAGCATATTGCATATGAGAGTAAAATCTTTGCTAAAACGGGAAGAAGACTCAGGATGTTGAAGACTCAGGATGTTCGTACTAGAAAAACTGGCAATCTTGGCCGGGTCCGTGACGACCTTTTTCAGCCCGTGGCTACCGAATGCGCCCAAGCCGACGGCCGTCGCGCCGTAGATGCAGCCTAGTGTCCAGTACATGTTCTTCTTGCTCGATGATGTTGATGGTGTGGAGATCAGTGGTGTAGATTCATCGGACATTGTTTTGTTTGAAGCAATTGGGGCAAGGAACTACACTAAGAAAAGAAGTGTTGTATTTGGAGGAAGTAAGGTATCATATGATAGGTGAAATAGAGATATGAGATGAGATGAAGTGCGACTGAGAGAGATGCCGGTTACTTCCGGACGTTGTTGGTGAAAGCGCGAGGTGAGGTGAGAGCATATTGGGTGTGGCGGGTACTGTGGCTTGCGGTTCATGCGCCACCTCCTATTATTCTTACTATGTACGGTATTCAGACATCTATCTATTTGGACTCCAACGATGGGATGCTGAAATAACGAAATATACGACTGATTCAATGAAGGAATATATCCAGATTCAGCTGCCAATCGTCGGTCGCATGGGGGATGAGAGTCTAGTCAGTGAGCAATGGATCTACCCCAGCGGTATTGAATACGTACGCTGTCGACCATTTCCAAGAGTATGAGATGTAGGGAATATATACTTTACTTGAGAGAGAGCCAACCCGAAAATCAAGCCCGACACCGTTTTCCACACCAAGCGACCTTCCTGCTTTACGACAGATGGGTTTCTCGCCCTGCTGTTCGAACAACTATTCATCATGACGTAGCGTCAAGGTGGTAGCCACCCCCAATTAGGTTGGCAACCAGCTATCAGCCAGTGATACCTCATATGGGGTATTGTGTTGATCGAAAGGAAACCCTGCCATGCCTCCCTACTTCCAGGGCCCGATTTGTTCCTAGCACGCCCATGTCTGCCCGGGCGATTCTCTGATATTCCAGGGTTCCCATCAATCCGTCGCGCCTTGCAGATTGTTTGCTAGTACATAATCCGATGATGGTATCTCGGTCACGGGCAGGACATACGCTGGAAGGCGTTCGCATGTCCCGAGGGTGTTTTTCGGGTTGATACAAAGGGCCATTTTAACGTCGTCGTGATCAGTCTTGAGGAATCTGAACGTCGTTGGACACCTGGTCTTATTCTAGTATCTATTGCAGATCTGGGAGAGGAACCGCGTAATGTCGCGGTTGCTGATACTGTGCAGTTCGAAAAGACGGATTCGCTCACTATACCTCCTCTAACGAGATACAGGTCACGATGTAAGGTAAGAGAGACAGAAGGCACGGAATTCTTTTGAGCGTAAGTCTGTCTTCAGTAGCTCGCAAGTCAAGCACATTCGCGTCACCGCCATCGTTACTGCATTCCGAATCGAGAGAGGGAAGAATATGCTTACTGGAGTCGCCCATGGTCGGGATCAATGTAAATGATTAAGAGCTCGAACAAGGCGAACCTATCACCATACCAAGGCAATACTTGCCACTTCCCATGAGGTTTCCCCGTCTTGAAGACATACAAATGATTGTAAACGGCTGATGACCTCAAGCGTCTTACGAGGTCTGTGAGCTCGGAAACCAGGACTACAGGGTCGCCAGTGTGGATCGGCTTGATGATACGGATGGAGGAGTCCACCCATATCCTCCACTCTATCATTTTGTTTCTCAGTTCCCCCACTGTAGGTGAAGATGGTAGCATCCGCTGTAGGGGTGTGTCTATAATATTTTGTTTCCCTGCCTTGATTCTTAAGGGGTAAATGAGCATCTTGAGTTGAACGAATCCGTCATCGTTTCTATTGTGGTTGGGTAAATTAAGCTCTAAGAGCGGTACTAGCGAGGCACCCAATAATGCATGCATATTCGCCAGCGATGAGAACTTTGGATGAGCAGATGAGGAGCATTGTATTGCAGGCGATAAAAATCAATTGGAATTTAGCAATCATTTTCGCCTGTCGTGGTGCGGGCTTCAATTCAAGCATCAATCCAGACACCGCTCTGTTCTCTTTCCTTAGTGTAGTTCACCGTGCGCAGCTTCATCAACACTAAGTAAGTTTAGTACTCATACGTATAGTACTGTGTAGTCTGAAGCTGAACTTACACGACATCCCAAGGATAAGCCCGGCTTGACTCTACTCTTCGCCTATTTGAGCGAAGACTAAGGTATGAGCTTCCAAGCCAATATTTCTTGCTCAATCGCATTAGCTTTGCAGCTATCTCCTTAAGGATAGAATGATCACTGTTGAGAGACGTTTTCTATGAAACAGCTCATAATTCTATTATGGCAGAAATGGTGGGGTAAAAGAAGTTGGTTGATGTATTGGAAATAGGCATCTAGAGGCCGTGCCTAAAACTACCTGGCTATTTATTACTTTATCTGTATCACGGCTTCCTCTCGAGCCTCCACGCTGTAGCGACTTTCTAGCTATAGCCTGTATCAATGTTCGTACAGGCCCTCGACGAGTCTATATTTACCATCATAGTAGACTGTGGTTAATGTTTCTTAACTGAAACGAAGTGCGTATATCCAGTCAGAACTGTCCCGACAAACCACGATGCTAGCTACCCTACACGTCACAATCGCAACTAGTATTCAGCAATGACGAGAACTCAAGAGTATGAGAAGGAGTCACAATGTCGCCTACAGGTATGTTCATACTGCGAACTCTACTCGACTCAGGAAAGTTGACAAGCAAGCTGCGCGGACGGCTATAGCCAGCTAGGGCTGCAGAAAGAAGGAAGAGACAAGGTCCAAACAGCCACTCGTCCGTTGCCCGCTTCGTCTATCACATCCGCTTGATGCAAAGTAAAGAGACACTATATTCCACTCGCGTTCAACTTCTTTACTAAGTGGCAGTAAGCTAAACTCGTTTCTTACCCCAGAGCTTAAAACCCTTTTCTTGGCAGGGGTGATATCTTCTCTCAGTGCGGACGGGTACCTGACAACAAACATCCTTGTCTTTGTCACATGATTCTGGCAGGACTCACAATTCAAACTTTCAATCGGATGAAATTACCCCATGCAGAACATTAGGCCATCACACGTGAAACTGGACGATTACCGGCCTTCCGCTAATTTATGCATAACTTTTTTCATCCAAGGGTATACCGTAGCCGATACCAGTAGGTGTTAACAGGAAGAGCACTTCACATTGCCACAAAAGGGATGAAATTGCTGTTGAGCATAGACGCAAATGCTAATGAATTATTTCATATTTTTCAATTAGGTGGGACTTTATATGTCCCTCTAGGTAGAGCACACGACAAATTCAACGACCACATAACCGACTGTAGTAGTGAGATGTCCCCAAACGCCCAACCATGCAACCTAGGTCCGGCTCTTTTACTGGAATTATAAGGTGGCTTGGCCCAGATGAATCTTAGTGAAGCGGAACGTTAGATTTGAGCTCTCGCCTTTACCATGGGACTAGTGCTCTCTACCAAGAAACGAAGTACTACTTGTCTCATAAGGGTATCCCTCCCCCGTGCTAGATGGAGTCTCTTCGTTGAGTGGTTGTGGAATGATCCAATAAACGTATAATCCATGTGGCTCATTTATTCCTCTTCATTATGCTCGATGAGGGTTATGATCGGTTTATCGCCAAGTAGAGTTGTGCCTTTGAGGTTGATGATATCAATCATGAAGAGGTAGCCCATTATGTGTGCCTCAGAAAGCTCAACGAGTTTCCCCGCGGCTGCGGCAGTGCCTCCTGAGACAGAATTAGTATAATGTATCAAATAAGATCATCGACATAAATAAACCGAATTCAACCCAAATTGGGCATCCACAATAACCCATGCGACATAAGTGGATAAAGCAGAGGCAGTTTATTACTCAGCAGCAAAAAGAGAATATTCTCATGGGCAATACAGTCACCACTTGTCTCCTAATACTTATAGGGACTACCTTCAAAGGTCCAGGTACTCGAGAACAACATCGGTTGATACTTAGAGAGCGGATATAACACCTTGGGCGCCAAAACGCAAGGATGCTGTCGAGGGCAATGTCGGGTGAAATCTTATAATATATGTAATTGAGATCTTGGGCTCGTGAGGTTCCTGCACCACAGGGCTGGCAAAAGCACAAAAACATAGGAAATTGGCAACATAATGATAAAGCGAAGTGAAATTGAAAAAGCTGGCCAACAGGAATTGTTCGAGATGAGATAATATATTGGCTTACCGGTAGCAATGATGTCGTCCACAATTAAGCATTGCTGTCCAGACTTAATAGCACTTGCCTGGACCTGGAACTCGTCCGTACCATATTCTTTCGTGTATTCGACAGTCCTGCAAGCACCGGGCATCTTGCCCTTCTTTCGGACCGGCACAAAAGGGCGGTTGAGGCGCAAGGCAAGCGAAGGTCCAAACAGGAAACCGCGGGCTTCCAGGCCAATGATGATATCTGGCAGCTGGCTGCCAAATCGCTCTTGGATCAGAAGAACGAGGACGTCGAGAAGAGAGCTGAAGGCTGGGGGGTTCTGAAATATAGGAAGGATATCGATGAACTTGATACCGGGAATCGGAAAGTCGGGTTCGTATCGTAGGTTATCAATGACGAGCTTCTTGGCCACCTCAAGCTTCTTTTGGTCATCAGGAGTCAAGCTGCTTAACGGTTGACTGGCGAATTCGGCGGCACCGGGGGTGGAGGAGGTGGGCTGTCTTCGCGAGGCATCGAGAAGGTTGGCAGAGGTGATTCCTGGCTGGTACGGGTTGGTGACCGAAGAATCAACTTGGTTACCGTCGGAGGGAACTGGGGCGCTCATGCTGAGGAAGAAGAAGGAAGAGGGGTTCGCAAGTGTGAGGGACGGCGCGGGCAATATCTGTACTGTATACGGTGGCAGAGCAGAAAATTTTCGGGGGTGTGGCACAAGGAACAAATTCCGCAAGGGGGAGGAGTGAAAAGAGGAATGAGACAAGCCAAGTCAAGTAAGACAACAAGCTAGGCAGGCAGATGTGTGTAGGAAGACCAGGTCGCGTCTAGGGTGACCACAGCCTAGCGAACGCACGCACGCACGCACGTACACACAAGCACAGGGTATTGGTAGGTAGTTGGTGGTAGGGAAAAACGGTGAGAGGCGTCCGGAATAATAAATAATAATAATAATAGGTAGTCTGCCTAACGGACTGACTTGTCCAGGTGTGTTTCGTGTGGCCTTGCTTGTCTGACTGTCTGACTGGAACTGGCAAGGGTTTAGATGCAGCTTTATGGGGAGAAAAGACGAGATAGATGCAGAAAAGGAATGGGAAAATTTGAGCTCTGATACGGGGCTAATGACACAGCTAGGAACGAAGGAGGAATGATTGAACACTCGAGCCGCTTTGTTTCGATAAGCAATAAAACATATGTAACAAAAAAACCCCCCCAGCGAGAGTGGGTGTTGGCGAGGTAGAACTGAGGTGTTTAGGTGGGGAGATTGTGCACGGGCAGTATTTCAAAGTGGGATGGACCTCAGTGAGTCGATCTGTAGAGCTGGGTTTTTTTCCCCTCTTCCTTTCGTCCCTCATTTTGGCGGGGCATATTCATGCTTGTCTCTCTGATAGAGATTTTTACGCGTGCGAGTTAGACCTCCTCCAGCCGTTGGGTTTAACCTCGTTGGGTAAGTGGATGCACTAGCGCCACATACCGAATCAGGAAGTTAACCTGAGACATCCTTGTACATGTCCATGGTTCGTTGAACATCAGATACCTAACGACTACTGTGTTAGTATTAGTATCTCGTAAGGTACCATAGGTAGAAGTTGGTAAGTATGTCTTTATCCAAATCCTTTGGTTATAAAGCTAAGCCAAGTCGATTAAAATACTTAGAGTACCGTATGCATCAGTTGTTCTATGGGCTTACTACCCGGGGACTCTGGAGAGGCTCTACCTTAGGTATGTACTACGAATACTTATAGAGCTAAGTATATGACCTGGACAAGTTCAATCAAAGTTCCCGTACATAGTATCCCAAGCCATCTAAATAAAGAGTATATACAAACCTGTACTATCAACAAGCGGACCAACAGCAACGAACGCCTTGACATAATAACGACAAATACGAAAAGCAATATAGAATTATTACTCTCCCTCCACTTCGACCCTACTTTCGCAAAAAGCACACAACCACTAGTACCCAAAGCCAACCTCGTCCCATCACGGCCCTCAGGGTGCCTATCGGTCGTGGGCAAACCTTTGGCTATAATCAAGACAGACAGTGACCCCTCGTGGGTGCAATTGGTGGATGTTGCAAGGAGACATCTGTAGCACCGTGTCATCAAGGAACAACAACCCCACTATGTCGCGATGGTACCATGCCGAACGAGACTTAGGAGCCATGCAAGCCGCCACGCTGTTGTGCTCGGCCGCATGGGTCGCTGTAAAGTGTAAAGTCTGTCGTCCCACCAGCCAGCGGGTAAGACTTTGCACCGCCAGGGTCTCTTTGTTCGAGATGGTCTGGAAAGGCGGTAAGAGAGAGCAGGCGTCAGCGTCTTATATCTCTTTGTTACATACTCCCCCAGATGTGGCTACAAAACCGAGAATGGGGGATGCATGCAGGTCACTGCAGTGCAAGGCATTGTAGGTAAACTAGGTGCCTGTAGGTTACTATGCAGGTGCAATGCTTGAAACTCGACCAGGTCAGGTCAGGTCACGGTCCGGTGAGTATCATACTAGAAGCCGGCTGCCAGGCTCTCTTATGTTTCATCAATGTGTACCTACTACCGCTATCTGTCTCGTATGCGTTATATCAGATCCAATAGTAGTGAAAGCGTGAGGCTATCATGAAATACAGTAGAACCGCAACGATCCATGAATTACTTTTAAGTATCTATTGCACCCAGCCTGTGCTCAATATGGTAGGTTCCGAAGTAGGCAAAATGCCATAAGGGGAACAGCGCTATATTATCGAGAATAAGATAAAATGGTCAACGCTCCTGACATTCAAACCCGATCCAAAGCGTCTAGACGCCTCGCAAATTTCCTAGTACCTATCAACCTGTGTGACCGACACTTGCGTTAGTTACTCTGGTGATCCGTCACCCTTTATTAGATCCGGGATTAACAATAGGCCAAATGATAAGCGAAAACTGCCTGCTCCGGAAAACGTTGAAGTCAAAGTCGGGGGCCGGGACGAGTACGCCCATGTATCCCTCTAGCACTACTGTCCAAGGCTTCTGCCAATAAGGAAACAAAAATGACAAAAAGCACAGCTGAGTCTGTCAGATGTCATATATCGCACGCAATTCAGAGGCGGGAAACTCTGAAGCGCAGCCAACCTTGGAAGTACATGTATCAAGTCCCCGTTAAACGAATGCGATTAAGCAGAAAGCTGTATGGCGTCCCATTACATAAATATGAATGGTTTTAGACCCCACCTTCGTCACACTTCGTCCTACACCCCACATCCCACATCCCACACTCACCACCACCAGACCACTATCAGTATCAACCATTCCTTGCTCTCAACTCTCACACACAGTCCTAGCGTGGCACATCTATAAGCCCTTGAGATTCCCTTACGTCTTCTAATCAACACTGCAGAGGTTCCCTACGGGCTTGAGCAAGCTCTCTGACCTGGTTCCGATGACGCCTCGATGATACCACCACCGTAAACTGGACTGGGGTGCATATAGTGGTCAACCAACAGTGTCTTGCCCAACGATATCTCTTTCGTTTGTGTTGGTGATTGTCAGGATCTTGAGAACCAGTAGCAATCCACTCGGCACAAGCTTCCCAATATCTATCTAAGCTCTCCGCAGCCAAACGAGACGCGACTCTTTAGGCAGAGTAACTGAGGAACCAGGGGCTCCAGAACCGACCGATGTTCTGGTAACACCCCAATCACATTTCCTCTATCCTGCAGGGCCTGATCAAAACCGCCCCAGAAGCTTGCGATCGTTCTTAGGTCCTGCTGCATCACGATCAACCCAGTAATCCAGGTAGCCGCCTTTCTACGCATTGTAACCACACTATGCCGCTGCTATTACTCATCTATGGACCGTTTCCGGATCAGACCGTTTGCGCCCTTTTGAACTGACAGACGCGGTTATTGCTCGACATGTTATTCTTTTCATAACCTGTCCTATCGTGATGTTGTACCTACCATCTCGAAGTTAACTAACCTAGTGGCTGATGACTTTATGCATTTATTCTAATACGGTAAGATTTTTTTTACCACAGCCATAGTTTTGGGCCCTCATCGGCCCGCTTAGTCGCGCTCAGTACGACTATCGACAATCTGTTGAACTACCGAGATCTGACCGAGCCTTGGGCGTCAAGGATGTCTATGTCAAGACTCAGCCTGCTTGGCGATATTTCGGTTGTAACCGATTATGCGGCATCCATCATCGAACCAAGGGATTCAGCTCTATTGGTAACATTGACAGTACAAACGAGGCTTGAATAATATCGGCACGAGTATGCTATCTTGTTCCCTATCTTACACCCTAGAAGCAATCTTCTAGTAAAATTGGGAGTACCTCATATTAACCCGCTTGCTTATGTGGAACGAATGAACAAACACTATCAACTAGTGTCTGAAGTAGGACGTTGCTTTGGCCGACGTCGGCATCTGAGGACCTTATGCCGTCACCCTGAGTTTAAGTTAACTCTTCAGCCTGTCTATAATATCAACAATATCTAACTCATATCCACCAGGAAGACTCGTTGAACCTTTCAACTTTAGGTGGGCCCGCGTCTTGTCGATTCAGTCCCCCTGCAGATTGCGTGACGTTCACCGAAATTTTGCACTCAACTAGAGGCTTCGCTATCCAGAAACCGTTTCAGAGCGCGGCTAGCATCGCGGCTATTCATAAGAGGTTATTTCACGAGGAATCTTATCACTAGAAGCAGCCCTTGCCTACAATAACTACCTGGTGTGGCCTTCTCATCTGTATCGGAGTTCTATATCATGCTGCTCAAAAGCTGATAAAGAAGAGTTACATTCGTTGGACACACAACAACAACCCTGACAGCCTTGTTTGACGATGTTATGGGCGGGATCTTCAATTTGTCGATCTTTTTAACTCAATTTCAACTACCACCTCAGCCCTGAAGCCCTTGATATTCCTCACCGGTGATTGTTGGCGAGGACGGTCTGAGCGTCACCGGCAATATATCTCCAAAACACTGAATCTAAACCATTCTCCGTGGGGGAGAACTACTTCTTCCCCTCGAGTTATGGGCCCAACCTATACTACGATTGCATGCGCCGCACCGGTTCGGGAAAGGTAGGACACATAGCAATTGGCCGCTTCAGATAGTCCAAAGTAGGGGCACTGCGATCCTGCAGCCGAGTCTGTTTCATTGCAGAAGCCGTTGAACTTCACATTGCCTATGGGTGTGATGCTACAACAATACAGCGCCAACGATACGAGCTGAGCCCGCCACAGCATCCTCTTTTCATAAGCGCTTTTCTGTTCTCTTCCCCTTAGTGGCTAACTTAGCCAGGCATGGCCAGTGTTTTATGCTTGGTGCGTCGAAGCCTCCACAAGAACTCCACTTCAGTGCAGAGCTGAGGAGGACAACAGGTTTTGGAAACTACCTACCTAGGCTATATCAAGCCTTTTTTGATGCTGTTATTCTGGTAGAGCATTGAGCCTCCACTGCCCCTCTTAACCCCGTCTTGTTACCACCTTTGAGTCGTAGGATGACGGAATATGCGTACCTAGGTACTATTTCCCTTGCCCCCCTTCATTGCAAGACATGCACCAGATCTGCACTCGGGATGCAGAATTCGAGTTGCCGGCTGCATGCTCTACGACCTGATTTCCCGCCCGAAAGTAGTTCACCTGCAGTCGGTTGTTTCTAAAAAAAAATTATTATGATTAGGGATATCAATTCTATCTAGGCGCTTTCAAAAGGGGTATCATCCGCTGTGCATCGGGCATCTCTGCATAGCACATCACAAAAACCAAAGCAACAATCTCAAAAACCACGACATCATGATAGCATCCGCCTTATCGCATGGGTCGGTCTTTATAGGCGAGAAAAACCGAGGCTGCAAGACAATCGACAGACAAACCGAGGCTACAGGGGTCTGATATGGGGGGTCATTGTGACCAGCCATTAGCACCTCTCCTGATGAGGTATCCAGGCCTGATTGGCTCCGGCGAATCGAACGAGGTGGGAAGACCAGCCTAGCTGCAATAGGCTAATTTGCTCACATCCGGTTGACTGTGTCGTGCGACTATCGGTTGTGTTCTTCATTACTTTTCCCCATACCTATACTCTTTCACCGGAAGTGTAGTCGAATGATCGAGAACAGCATGTTCTGTAAAACATGGAGCATAACCGCAACGCTTGTGGGGAGTAGCTCGGGCCAAACTGCCAAATCCATCCGGCCCTCGATGTTAGCGTTGACACCGAAGATCCAACGGATGAGGCCTCTGAGCACGAAGCCCGCGACCAGCTCACAGGCCCAGGTAACGGCGGATGCGATCAGTGTAAAGTTGAAATTATAGGGCTCGTCGGGGTCGTCAAACGCAAAATACGGGTAAACGTCCGTATTGGGCCCAAAGTGCAAGACCAGAATACTCCCCAAAAAGGTTAGCATACTTACGTTCTCGGAGACGAATTTGATGAAGACATTCCGCGTGCAAATCTTTTGGTACGAGCCATAAGATTGGTCATTCAACCCTAACATCGTAAGCGCTCGATGGTACGTTTGTGTCATTGTCAACGGCGTCAAGATGATGAGGAAACTCGATGAGAGAACCTGTAGCAAGATGAACTGCTGGGGAGAACGCAGACGTGCGTACAGCGCTCGCACGTAGGTTTGATAGGTCAGCATGAAATACCTATCCCGGAGGTAAGTCAGCAAACCGTTCGCCCCTATGCATTCATTATGGGCAGGGCAGGCCATCGAAGTCAAATAGAGATGCATCTTACAACTTGAAAATCCAGCTCAGGGGATAGCTGCCTACTCGCTCCCCTTCGTTACCACCAAGGATCCAGCCAGTAAGTAAGTCCAGCAGGTGGACGGTGAGAACCCAGCTGTAGACGTATACGATCGTCTCCCAACTGTTGTGCGGGAGAGTACGTAAGTAGATCTCGGCATATGCCTCTCCTATAAGGTATGCGAGCAGACTTATGATGAGCGCGAGGCAGAACCAGACGAAGCGCACAAAGCTCGCGGGCAGCCACCGGCGCCGCTGCATAAACGCTGGCGGGGGATGCTCAGCGGCGATCTGCAAGACAGCGGCGTTAGGATCAAAGGCCGCTGGGTCTTGCCCCCACCGTTGGCCTCGGCGGTTGCGGGAGGGGTCCCGCACCGAACCCCCGCTCTCACCGGTCCACCAAGAGCTCGTGAATATGCGTTGGGTCTCGGAGAGTGAGTGCCGTAGCCCTAGGTGCCGCTCATGCGCCATTAGGATGCAGAAGGCAATAGCGACGGGCAATGCCATGATGATGAACGTCCAACTGATCCAAGCGGTGTTGTGGATCGTCAGGAACCGGGCCTCGGGGATAAGGTAGACGGGAATAGGTGCTGCGATGGAGAGGATCGCAATGAGGGAGATGGTGAGTGGGAAGCCCAACATCGAGGGCCACCAGTTTAGCGAGTAAAGATTGAAAACTTTCGTGATCCACATCAAGGCTGTTAGGTTGTAGAACCCGTAGTAGACGAAGAGGAAGAACCAGAAGTTCACTTGCACACGCGCTTCACCATGGCCAGGGGCGCGGTGGTCGGGTGACGCCGGAGGACGAGTTGAGTTCCCGGTTTTGGGCGGTAAAAAGATGTCGTAGATAGAAATGTGTGACTTGGAATGTGAGGCGTCGAGCGGATATTGCGGGAATGGGACCGCACACCATGTTACTGCCTATTAGTCGTGAGATGGTATCGTTAGCTAGCAGGACCTGGTCATTAAATCTAGGACTCCAAGTTTGATTTGTTTTTCGACTTTGAATGAGCCTGGCCGAGTGTGCTGGGATGAGATATCCTCCTCTTTTCAAATACGAACCAGCGGAAGCACTCACCAAAACAGCAGGCAAGAAAACTAAGACTCCCCAACGACTCCACCAAGTCTCAACCACACGACGTACAGCGCCGTGCCTCGGCGCAATCCAGAGGTCTTCAACGCTGCGCCTCGTCTTCCTGACGGCCCTGCGCCATATCCTCGCCATCCTGCGGGTTCTATGTCCATCGCAATCGCCGCCATTCTCATCGTCTTCATCATCCTCCTCCGAACTCCAGTCCGCGCCCTCTTCATCCTCGTGGTTATCGAGTCCAGCGGCAATCAGGGCGCCGTACCCGATATGCACACTGCCTCTCCCCGTGGCGGAGAGTAGATTCAGACGTCCATCTACTCCTCCTCCGGATTTAGACCGCGAGGGGAATATGCGTGAAGAAGAGGTGGGATTCGGAGTCGTGCGAGGTGGGACGGCCCGGAAACGTCCTAGTAAGGGGGATGTGCTGTCGGCTCCGTGGATGCGCGATGAAGCTGGGTTCGTCTCGGTGCCTGGGATGAAGGGGAAGAATTCGGGCATTGCTGGGGATTAGAGGTTTGGATGGAAAGTGATTTCACTGCTTCTTAGATTGGGTCAAGGTTTGGTCGTTCATTCCCTCCTGGTTCATGCCGGTCGAGACCTGGATTTCTTTTTATTCTTTTTATTCTCTTTTACTATACTACCGGAACGAAAAGAATTTAGATCCTTAACCCCTGACGTCTTTTCTTCTTGGGACACTTCGGGTTCGCGGACGAGTCGTTCGCGGGGTCGGGGTAGGATGCGGTATGGTGTGGTACAGTTCGTATGATCGGTTTCGAGCGGACTTTCATAGCCACTACATGTCGCTGTGTTTCTTTTTATAACTCGCAAGTCTAGTCATGTCGCAGATAAAAGAGCGAGTTCGAATGCCAAAATCGCAGACTCGTGGGAAAGTATCGTAACAGTTTCCAAGGCGGTGTTTCTCTTTATCATGCGAGGTAGAAAGGAGAGAAAAAAAATCCAGTAAATCCAGCCACCCTTGTCGGAAGAGGGGACTTGACGTCGGACAAAAAAATTATAGTGGCATGCTGTCTGTCGTCTAGGTAGGGATAGATACGGTACTGGGAGTTGAAGCTCAACAGGAAGCTCGTGATGCCTATTAGGTAATTTGTTCTAAAGATCCCAGCAGCCCAGGCACAAAAATGCTGCAGGGATTCAAGCTCGAGGACCGTCAGTCAGGGGACGGTGGCACGTCAGAGATATGCATTTATGCGGTAGAATATTTTGCGGGGTGTGCTTATCAGATGCCGAGGTCGACATTGAAGCTTGCCATGAGAGTGATCATGCATTAGCAACATGTTACGACGATACCTTAATTCAAGGCGGTAAATAAATATATTATTTGGATACCATAAAAAATCTCTAGCTTTTCAAGATGTAACTGTGACCTTTGTTGTTAAGATCCTCATAAAAATAATTTCATTTCGTTATTCATGTTGTTGTATCTAGCGGAAGGGTATCTATAAAATGGACTATGTGATCAATAACTGTAGCTCTGGATTCTGTTCTTCTTGTGGCAAACGCTGTATACGATAGGGAATGGAATTGCTCGTCGATCTAATTATAGTATGACCATTTCTCGAACGCACTTTCTATAGCAACCGAGAACCAACTAATCATTCCCACTGCCTGCTAAGCAGTCATGCAAAATCCATTAAAGCTGGTATGTATTGAGTAAATCTGGCCAGTTATCGGTCGCAAGCCACCCTTGCACCAAGTTCAGGTCCGAATAGGTATCAAAGCCCCCAGTGGAAAACCCAAGGAAAGGGGCACTACTCATGGCGTCAGCGACGGTGCCGTTCCACGCATCCGAGTCCGAACTACTGGACTGCGAGCTCGAGTATTCTCTTGCATCCAAGTAGTCGTTTGCGACAGCTTGGATATCTTCGGATATATTCTTTGATAGTGGCCACGTTTCGCCGTGTTCTCTGAGTATCTGTATGAGAGCGTTGATCCTCTCGCGAAAAACTGGCGAATCCAGTCCTAGAAATACGCACGCGTCTAGGTAGACAATGGCCACCCTGAGCAGACCCGGAATCATCTACGGAAACAAGGGTTAGTAATTGCCTTCGTACTCAAAGGTTCTGACGCGGTTAAGGGGCGTGTAGAAGCGAACAGGAGTAGAAGCACAAAGAAGCGCCTTCCGTTACCAAACTTCCCCGATAGTGGAAATGGACGACTCAGGCAGTTACTTACCATGGGCTGGAGACTCTTAATGGGGAACCGGTATAGAAACAAATCGCAGAAGCTGTTGGCTGCTTGAATGTCGACCGGGTGTGGGTTCCAGCCGAATTGTTTCACAGCCTGGCCCTTACGATTGGGACCCTGCGTGGGCCCTAAAGGAAAATATTCACGTATGTTAAGGCCCTTTCTCAAAGAGGACTGTCTGATCTTGATTCGACTTCTGTTGGTGAAAGTCAGTAAGTAACACCCGCGGCTTAGTATCGTACTACTTTGGCCTTACATATGTGCCCACGCTACAGCACCGAAAAGAACTTGATCGGGTCTTCCATCAGGATCGACTTCAGAGACAGGTGTTCTGTTAGTGATAACCATCTCGGAAAAGACATACCCGGGGTTTGGGTATGAGAATATCAAAACCAATGGAGACGCTGCGCTCGGTATCTTCTGCCTCGTGACTCTGCAATACTACCGATAATATGAACGATAAATAACTCACCAATATCCATTTTCCACCGGGGGACACGCCGTAGGAAATCGCAAATCGTTGAGTCCGTCCGGTTGTTCCTCTCTGCCCTCTCCTCATCTTCATGGTTAACCTCGCTACATGAAGATACTATGTTGGTCTGTATCTGGCATATTTCAACTTGAAGTGCTATAGACGGGAAGTCCGAACGACTGAGAATGGCTTCTCTTTTGTACTGCAAATGGGAGATAGGCAACGGAATTTGCTGCAAGCACTGTCAGACATCCCAGTCGTGAAGGTTCTCTAACAAGTGAGGGCCTTGAAAACAGAACAGATGCTCCAGGGAGAAGCGACCCTAACTGGGGCAGACTTACCCCTGACTGATACTCCCATTCTTCCGAGCACGGTATGTCCACGTCCGATTCTACGTCATCGATGTCGATGTCGACTGTAGGCTCAACCTCGCTGATACGCCGTATCACGCTCAGAAACTTCACATACCACCAGGTTCGCCGATAGCTCTCTGCTAATACGGGGTCTGAGGCACGATCTGCGAACGATTTGCGATGCATACAGAGCTCTATCGCCATTGTCCGAGCCCGGTTTGCAAAGCCCAGATGGTGTGAAAACTTAGTCTCACCAAAAGCCACAATAGCTAGTAAGTGCAGACCCTGTATAGACTGCACCGTAAAGGGTAAGGGGCCACAAGCTGTAGAGTAAGCTGCTTCCCGCAGGTAGGTCAACCGGGCTTCCCTAGCATATAATGCACCACAGAAGTCGATAACGGAAAGTAAAAATTGATATGGGTTTGGATCCAACTCGACATACTTGAGGAAGTATCTCTTTGGTGGAAGAATGGGGTGACCATGGTAAAAATGTTCGAAGAAGCTATCGAGTAATGAACCATTTGTGTCCACAGTATTGACTGACATTTGCGGCCTCGTCCAGCCATTTGACAAGCTATTCTTAATGTCGAAGGGCGAGATTACAGGTACGCACTTAGTTGCTGCACAGATATGCTGCGGCGGCGGTATCGGTGGTCTGTCCGGAATCAAACTTCGCTTCTTGGGATCCCGAATGCCTCGCCTCGATTTTGCATAATAGCACGGCTTCCCTTCTTGTAGACATCGGCCACAGGCCGGCTGCGTTGCGTCGCATTTTACGCTGTGAAGAGCTTTTCAGTGACTGCTGCGAAGCTGTAAAATGGAGCCTCAAGCAAGATGAGAGACGAAATAGAGATGGCGCAATCGTCGGACGGCAACAATGGCTCAAAGAGAAACATAGATAGCCAAGTATGTGTACGTCGTGTGAGAAAAAACTTACTGCTTGCTACGGCACTGGACGCATGCCAACGAGACACGGATGTTCGCTTTCGACCGGCTGTTTCTTTGGTTTGAATCAGAGGCGTCAGGCGAGGACTCAGCCGGGCTCCGACAGTAAATATCGCCTGCTTCTGTCCGTTTATCGGGGGCCATTGGGGCAAGTCGATGTGTGATCTGTTACAATAGATTAAACGTAGATATAGTGCAACAGTCCTGGCGCAGGTTGGGTATTGGGACGTTGAAGTTCGTTCCAGGATTGGGCGGCATTGGAGTAGGTAGGTATTTGGTACAGCAATACATTGTATCCGTCGTAGGGCTGAAGCAATCATTTATGAGCTGAAGGCGGCATCTTCCTCGTCCTGGCAAGGATGTCCTCATGTATATGTAGCGTTCAGCAGCTTTAACGCTAGGCACGTAGACCTTAAGGACCATGCAGCTCTTCAAAAACAGGAGTATGCCATGTACATAGTATGCATAGTTAAATAATTCTCCATACAAGGCTATATTGAAGGAAGCTAGTTGAGGAAGGTAGGCCAGACGAGGGTGATCTGACCGACCTCAGGTGAAGAAAGGAAGACCTCGTATGGGATAGAGATTGCGAGGAAAGGCTAGGGACTGCAGTAGTTAATGTAACCTCACTGCATTGGTTGCTGACGCTGTGTTCCCTGCATTGGCGTGCGTTATCTTACGGAATAACGGCGGGACGAATTCTAGAGCCGGTCGGTGGATGACTTGATAACACTCTAGAACCCAAACATCGACCAGGAGCTTAGATAATAATAACAACAACCCATTAGCCCACGATATATATGTAATTCAGGAGTTGTCTTCACAGTTTCTGGACGATGTTCACACTCCCAGATCCGTCTTACTGCCTTTCGAGTGGAGACGAGGTGAATGCTTCACACGCGAGAATTGCTAACGAAATTTTGACATCTACAGCTGGATGTCCTTCTTTCTTCTAGTCTTGCAATACTAATTACCGGGTCGAGAGTCATGGAGCATGTGATAGCGCGCGAGGCGAGGGTCGCTGCTCGTCACGACCTGCTATATCTGCTGCTGACTTGGGAGATAACGGTTTCGTGTAGGTGCCAGGGGTCTATCTGGCGCGTTGAGCTACTGGATATGAACTAACAGATGAATGCTGAGTATTATGTCAGCTCGCTGTTAGCCACGATTGGGAATACTCAAATGCATGAATTTCGCGGAAGCAACTTGAGAACACTCGGTGCCAAATCCCTAGTTTAGTGGGAAGAAGAAGAAGAAGAAGCAACACCGCCTTCTCTCTGTCGGTGTAAAGATGCTGCAGAAAAGGTCATGATGCAGAAATTGACGGCATGGGTAAGCATCCGAACGATGATTGGCCTGCGTGCCGCGGAGATGACATATATTACCTACACAATGTCTTGGACCAGAAGTGACGGTTCGAGTTGAACATAAGAACGTGGCTGAACGTGGGTTGAATTGTATAAAGTTATGCGGTGTGTGGCACTTTGTGGCTGATAGAACGGGACGCTATTGCAGATCTTGGCAGATGATGGCAGATGATGGTAGGGTCGAGGCCTAGACATGTGACTAAGGAAGTGGGCCCCATTTGCCCACCTCTAACTACATATAGTATGTACATAGGCACATAGGTACCTAGGTAGATCCTATACAGGTTTGGCAACCTTGGACAGACCCCGAAAGAGGAGCAGTGCATATCAACCTCGGCGAATGTGGCCAGTCGGCGTTGCCGTTGTATCATCCAACATTGTCGCGGGAACAGCCTCAAACGAGAACCGCTATCTACAATACTATACTATCTAACCTAGTAGAGTGTTGTACAACGTTACCTACTGTTACGACATACGATCAGTTAACTCCAACCATCTCCTTCACCGCTGTTATCGCTTCCAATTTTCTCCGTGACAGATAGAGGTTGCGTCTTGCGTCTGACGTCCCATTTCCCCATCCAACAACTCACTATACCGACCGCCAGCCACAGCTTACTATAGCTGCCCGGTCTGACAATGATATCATAAACCGTCGCCCCCAAGAACGTCTCATCTCCGTCTATCGGTCCGCATGAGCTCCACCAACTTCGCTCAGGCCCAGCAGCGCCTGGCTGTGCGACGGCAGGCCCGTGAAAGAGAAGCCCAAGCTCAGCTCGCTGCCCATCGTGAGGCCTCGCGCGCTTGGTCGCAAGTTACCCGCCTGCCCTTCCCCTTCGACCGCCTAGGATCCACGTCACTGTCGGCATGGGAGCTGGTCTCGTCGCGCGACGGCACCAAACCCGCCTTTCGAGTCGGACAAGTCGATGCTGAGCTGCTAGACGAAGATTTGGTTCAGCAACTACGCGATCAGGTTGGCGAGGCCCTGAAGTATCTTGGAACCAACCTCCGGGACGATTGGTCGGCCGAAATCCTCCTTGCTCTCCGCGCTATATTATTTAAACTCACCATCTGGGATCATGATGCCACCTACGGTGCTGTTCTGCAGAACCTCAAATACACAGATGCTCGTCGCCAAGGACCTGTGCTGACGCCTCCAAGTAGGTGGCAGAAGAGTCTTTATGGGCTGATAACGGTGACGGGAAAATACGGCTGGACGAAGTGGGAAAACTGGCTATTAGATCAAGACAATGGGTATGACCAGCCCTCACCTTTGGTACAGCGGCTGTCAGGCCTTACCACAGGCATCACGACTGTACATTCGATGGCTGCCTTCGCCTCTTTCCTTGTCTTCCTTCTCCAAGGAAGATATCGGACGATTCTCGACAGAGTGTTAAGAATGCGTCTGGCGCCTCCGACCAACCAAGTCAACCGTGAAGTCTCTTTCGAGTACCTGAACCGGCAACTCGTCTGGCATGCATTCACCGAGTTCCTCCTCTTTGTCCTACCTTTGGTGGGCATTAATCGGTGGCGCCGGTGGCTGAGTCGCACGTGGAAGAAAACGAAGGAACTCATACACGTCGAGCCTGAGGAAAATGCAGGAGAAAAAAGGGGCGAGTTCGCCTTCTTGCCTGAGCGAACATGTGCCATATGCTACCAAGATCAGAATAGCGCGCTTTCCGAGACGGAGGTCTTGGCAGCGGCTTCCAGTGGTGTGGTGGGATCGGCACAGACAGATATCACAAATCCTTATGAAACGATCCCTTGTGGATGCATCTACTGCTTTGTCTGTCTAGCCTCACGGTTGGAGCGTGAGGAAGGCGAGGGTTGGGCTTGCCTACGTTGTGGTGAACTGGTGAAGGAATGTAAGCCCTGGAGTGGCGACGTTCTGGAAGAGCCATGTAAAGCGTCCTCTCCCAGCACCAAGCATGTTGGGTTTGTGGATGACCAGGACCAGGACCAGTATGTCAGCACGGATCCAGCTGAAGAGAATGAGGCAGAGGCCCAAAACGCAGAACCCGACGTCAACACAGGTAGCAGCACTGAAGATCAAGATTCTGAAATCTACGAAGAGGAAGAAGCTGGGGTAGATGACGACTTCGAAGATTGATTTACAGGACATCATCGGTGAAGCTTTATTCAAGGCTTTTGTACAAAGTCGTCCAAAGGGGTTCTCATCCTCGCTAATAGAGGTACTTTGATAATTCCCGATGGCCGACCCCGAGTTTGCCGATATCTTAGCGGGTTCCCGGGAGAATCATAACTCCTCAACAGATCATCAGGAGCTCTTTTACTGTATGAAAAATTGAGACAACACTCGTATTATAGCTCAAGTCTACCGCATCCCTAGCGATATATGGGGGTATGCGTCTGCTTGGATTTATAGAAAGATCGCCGCCATGCTCTCAATTTCGCCATTCGCCTATACCACGGAGTACATGGAGGTGGATTGGAACATGATTCCCCTAGCGAGGCTCAGGAGTTAGGCCAATCCTAGCATAAGCAAACTTACTTAACAACCCCCCGAAGTGCTTGTTGAAGCGCGATAGCGGCGCAGAAAATCGTGTGGTTCTTTCCATCGGGGGAAGCTCCTCTTTCGTGCTGGCACCTGGCCCTTGTTCACAACTCAAACCATATCGAACCGTCTCATCAAGGTCAGTTTCTTGACATCCAAGATGCACGTTTCAATGGATCAGTTACCTGCAGAGTAGCACATTGCACTTGATGCGGTGTAAGCTCCCCCGATGCCAGGGAAACCATTCTTACGAAATGAGTCAATATAGCAATGCTCATCGACTAACCTACCTATGTATTAATATTCCTGTACATTATACAAGAGCTGCCTAGCCAGAATAATACGTACTTATATATGCTGATGTCCCCGTTCTATCTTCATGCTATTTCCCCAAGCCGAATTTTTCATGTCAACGAATTATACCTAGACTATGTGAGCAGATCTAAAGTGCAAAGTCAAATTTACAATGGTCACTATTAACTACAGCAATCTTGTCTTGTAGGGGGATGATTCGCCGCCTGTTGCGTTTCTCCATGATAACACCAAAATAGGTGCTCAGAAAACCCAATAGGTTCATAATGTTGTGTAGTATCAATACCTAGAATGTCAGGCAAGACTAGACCAGAGATGGAGACATCCATCGTCAGTCTATCGCAAAAGTTGACGAGGACAGCGCCGCGATCCTCAGAAATCACAAACGCCGCCACAAGCAGAGGAAGCAGAAAGACCTTGCCGAGACAAACGTTATGGCACCGCCTAACTGATCGGTCCTGAAATACCTGAACTGGTCGTGCAATAACAGCATGTATATTTGGGAATCATGTCTACAAGAGAACTCGATTCTATCTCTGATGTGTTCAGGAAGCGCGAATTGCACACTTCACCTCCATTTCGCACACTCACCTCCACCATATATTACGCACCGTCAATACATGTTTCGTCGCCTATGCGCCGCCTTCTTATGCATCCTCGCTTGATACGACTGCACAATGCCATATGCAGCCTAACATTTTGAATTTAAACCGAAAGCCAGCAAAAGCAATACTACAACCATGTGACCTTGATCGCCGCGCATAGTATCTCTTCTCTCAATGCTCTTGAGATGCAGAGACTCGATGAGGCGACTTCAGCCCACTTATCACTGTTTGGTGTTTACCATTTACCACACTCTATGCAGTATGCGAGACAGATGATCTGTTCTCAAGATCTTGAAAGCCAGCAAGCACATCCTTATCCACGTTTGCCAGCCACTCTTGGAAGATCTGCTCGCCTACGCCCTGGGCGAGGCCTTGTAACCTCTCCTTAACAAAGGCGTAAGAAATGATAGTTCGGATAGGGTCTGTGTTGTATAACTCGCGTTCGACGATGTCCTTATGAGTGTCCCACTCGGTGGGTTCTAGTGGCTCGCTACTGAACATCCCGTCGTGGCCGGGTGTATCGTCATCCCAAATCTGGCAGATAACACTGGTCCACATAGAGAAGTAGTCTTGTAGCTTTGCTAGAACAAGCTCAGCCATGGGTTGAGGGAGCTCAAGCAGACGCGTAATGCCGAGAAGATTCAACTTAAGCCGATCAGGTTCCGCTATACTATCGAAACATGAAAACCACTCAGCGCTGAGCCAGCCCCAGACGCTTTCAATAGGTCCCAGCGCTCCAAGCATTGCCAAAAATGTCGAAGGGTCTATGACGGCGATGCGAGAGAGGATAGCAAAGTAGTTTGTTAGGGCAACAGGTGCAAGGCTACTTTGTTTCCTCTTAGGTCCAGATGTTTGGTGAGCCTCATAAGCATCACGAATTCCTTTGAGAAGTTGACTGAGAAAGCCTGTTTCCACCATATCCCGCATCAACAACTGAAAGCCTTGTTCTCCACCGAGCTTATGAGACAGACGCATCGTCATCTGAATGTACTTTGTGGTCACGCTTACCTGCTCATGACTCTTCGATTCTAGGGATGCTGAGAATGACCTCAATAGAGGCTGGCGATAGTGGTTCTCCAGAAGAGTCTGAGGAGCTAGGGTTACATAATACCCGACAATTGAGAGACATAACTGAGCATGCTCATTCTGGTCTGCGAGTTGTTTGATTGCAACACTGGCGAGACCAAGAAGATCAGGGGACAAGGGTGGCTGGCTGTGCTGTAGAATGTGGAGCCACAGTTCCAACGCTTCATCGATGAGATATAAATGGAAATCATTGCCTTCTTGTGTAGCTTCGGCGATTAGAGGTAGCATTAAATGCTGATACCGTTGAGAGTCGGCTCTCATGGCGACGACGAGACTTTGTAAGATGGCTAAGACTGCTTGCTTCATCATGTAACCTAGATCTCCTGAAGAACTCCAGATGTTTGGTAGCGCATCCATTACAAGGTCGCTAAATTGGGTCACACTGGTGTCCATTCGCGAAATAAGATTCCGCAGAGTCTCAATAACAGCCAACTTCGTCTCATCGATCTCAACAGTCTGCACTAAGCTGATAAGTTCTTTTAGTATATCTGGCGCCACAGGAAGGAAGCTGGCTTCGTCGAAACCGAATTCGTTAACCACAGCTTTGAACTGTCTTGCCGCCGTGATCCGCACCACAATATCATTATGTGGGTCACTGGAATTAAGAAAGTGTCTGAAGATCTCGTAAACCAACGGACGCGTTTCCTTTGAGATCTTCACCGGTACCCATTGGCTCAAGAGAATGGCAATGCGACGCCGGAGAACCTGACACATAGGGATGGTCTGTTGCGCATCACTCGCGATTACCGATTTCAGTACACTGTCGAAATCAAAAACGCTCTCTACCAGGGGGGCTGATAGTCCCATAACCGTATAGACAGCCTCTTTGGTGACGACGCTGGCACGAGGGTCTTGGGCTGTTACAAAGTAGGACAGCAAAGGTTGTAGTAGAAGATGACTGTGCTCTATGAGAAGGTCCAGAAAGAGCTTCTCAGCACATGGTCGTACCTCCCATTCGTAAGCATTGCCTTGGCTCTCTTCTCGTTGCTCCCATTCCTGTGGTTCTTCTTCCCAAGCGTCCATGTCTGCTTTTCTAAACACGAGAAGGTGTGTGATGATATAATTCGCCATCTCTTTAACAAACTCGTGGGGGAAGAGTTGCGTTTTGATACTTGCGATGGCTTCTTGTTGCTCTCGAACGTCTTCTTTCGAACGGTACTTGATCGTTTGAACCTGGCGGTGCGTCATTTTGAGACAGGCCCTCATGAGGAGCAAACCCTTCAATGCAAGTCTCTCTTGAAGAGGTCCTTCGGCCCTCGACTTGGTCTCGCCTGACGAGCTGCCTTGACGAATCCCTTCTGATTGGCCGAAAACCACCGAAAACTGGGCAACGAGGTTCCAATAGGCGCGAGCAAGCTCGGAAGACCCAGGTAGAGCGGCGAAGCTGGCTGGATGGGAAGACGCCATGTCGTTGTGTAGCTTCGTGAACTGAAGGAGGTGCTTCCCAATAGCCGGGTATTTATCATTGACCATGTTAAGTAATTGTCCGAGTTGTGATTGGGAAAAGGCCCAAACTTGTTGAACAACTTCGTCTCTGTGGGGAAATTCATATCCCACAATCAGAAGGCGGCGAAGGATTTTGAAGGCCGTCAAGCTGTTCCCCATAGCTGTCACGGCATTGCCCTCGTCGCCTTGGCCACTAGTCATGAAAGCTAACCATAGCCTCGTCTTAGCATCATATATCTCTCCCAGTATCTGCACGAGCTCGGGGGCGACAGCCTGGAGGGCCTTCTGGGATCTTTGTAAGCGCGCGGTGCCTAGTTCCTTCACAATACGTAACAGGATGAGTAGGGCGCCAGCGAGAGTCTGATCGTCATCTCGCGACGCCCTAAGCTGAGCAACGAGTGTATCTAGAGCATCGGGCCACTCTCCGGGGAAATCGATGCGCACAATCTTAGCTATTACAAGGGCATTGTGTAGGGCAAGCTGTGGGTCGCGTTCTTCTATGGTGCCGCGGAACAGATTGGAGCGGATAAGTCGTTTCTCAGCGGGTTGAATGGCATTAGTGACGGTATGGAAACGCCAGGAGTTGTCGATACCATTCTTTAGCTGAATGATGGCGAGGAGGCGAATTTCTCGGGGTAAAGTATTATCAAGGAAAACTGTCTGGATGAAACCGAGTCAGTTAATTTCAAAGGGAGCTTGGTTGGTCAGGTTCTTTGGGCTGGAGTATCGTGGGCGCAAACAAACGAGTCTAATAGCTGCTTTTCAGGAGAGGGTTCGAGGGGTTTACGCTTTCACAGAGGTATGGGTATTGGTATTGTACCTGTAAAGTAGGATAATAGTCTGTATGAGACTGCCATGAGGAAAGCTGCTGGCCAGCCGCTTGTCGCTTGCTGTAATCATGAGATGAGGCCGACTGTAGAGTGCGGCAGAGCTCGACCCTGCTGAGCGGGCTAGCCGCACCAGGCGCCTCGATAGCGAAATTCATTTTTGTGAGCCGATAAATGTTATGTCAACAATGCTTGGGATAGGCGGTATTCGTTGCGGAGGACGTAGGATATCATGATCGAGTCAAGTCGCAGTCGTAATAATTTGATGTCATGGCTTTTGTGAAGTTGGGTTGGGATGGTTTTGTGGTGTTTTGTGAATATTATTGCAAGTCGCGTTGGCGGGATGGCGGGGTAGGTACCTACCTCCCCTTAGGTACAAAGTACTTACCTCTGAAGGAACATTGAAGCTTCTGTCAAGGGTTGCTGTTTGATACTTGATACTTTCAAGGCCCATTCAGACAAACTACTGACGTAGGAGGATCTTGTTTAGAATCTCAGCTGGATAGGTACATAAAGCAGGCACTTTTGAAGGCAGAGACAACCTAGAAGTTTTTAAGGGCATTGGGATTTCAACTAAAGGCTAAGGTAATAAATACCAAGCTACAACATTCCTAGATGTTCGCTTACATGAATCTAGAAAAGATTAAAGAAGCACAACGGGAAGCTAGATGGGTATGCGTATTGTTACAAAGTTTCATCTGGATGTGATCGTTATCTTCTACTTAAGACTTCAACTAACAAAACGTTGCACATTTCTAAATCTTCAACATCCTTCGAAAATTTTCAAACTGTATCACACAAAATCCGCAAGACATGTATAGGTGAAGAGATATTTATTAGCTATTATAAATGGTTGAGGCCGACCCGTACATACCCTAAGTGGCAAGACACAAGGTACGACACACAGTGGCGTGGAAGACTTTCCTGACATCAAGGCGTACACCCAAGTCTGGACAACTCTCCCTCATACAGTCAGCTTTCAAGGTGTTTTTTTCTCTTGTGGTTTTCTTTTTTGCTCCTCGAGGGATCGAGGACCGACAATCATCGAACGACTGTTGCTTTCAGGGTATACTGGGTATCAGTAGAGTGCTAGGAAAAGTTGTGTCAAACAGAAAGCATATCTCCGTGCTTCACCAGACGAAGCATGCAAAATCAACAGCAAAATAAAACAATTCATATGCCACCTCCTTTCATCCTAGCTCCAGTCCATGCTTTGCCAGTGGTATTCGCTCGGAAGATGGATGTAGAAGATGGGGTATCAGCTCAGAACCAATCTTGGTTAGGGTATCTTGAAATGCAGATTCCGTTCCCGACCAGTCCCGACAAGACGGTGTATCTCTGTAATGAAAATCATCAGGTGCCCACGACTATAGAGTCAATGGTCACGCATATCGCATGTGCCTTGGGCCACTCGCACTCTAGGCGGCAGCAATGACAGGCGCAGGGACAGCCGCGGCAGGCTTCTCAATGGGAGCCTCCTCAACAGCGGGGACAGTGGCTGGCTCCTCAACCTTGGTTTCCTCAGTCTTGGCATCAGCCGCCGCCTCGGAAGTCTCAGCAGGCTTATCTTCAGTAGCTGTCTCTTCAGCGGATTTCTCGGCGGGCTTCTCGGCCTTGCTCTTCTTCACAGTCTGGCGGAACTTAGAGAAGAAAGGTGTAGACTTCTTCTCGCCCTCCTCATCCGAAGTGGCCGACTTCTCAGCTTTGTCCTTCTTGCCAAAGGCGAAAGGCAACGACGACTTGCGCTTATCGCTCTTCACCTCCTTCTTAGGCTCGCCATTGATGGCGGGCGAGACCTCCGTAGTCTCAGTCGGAACGGTAGCAGGAGAAGCGACCTCGGCAGATAGAGGCTCAATAGTCTCAACAGCTGGGATGACGGGAGCGGTCTCAGCAACAGGTTCCTCGGTGGTCGCAGTCGGCTCTTCCTTAGCAGGAGTAGTAGGAGCAGATTCGGGCTCGGACTTCTTCTTGCCAAATGAGAGGCCTCCAAAGAGGCTGGCACGCTTACTGGGAACAGGCTTGACGGGTTCCTTTGTTTCCTTAGTCTCCTCAACAGGAGCACCCTCAGTGGTAGTCTCAGTCGAAATTGTCTCAGCGGTTGGCTCTGTCGCTTGAATAAGCTGCTCAATAGGAGTAGCCTCAGTAGCGGCCGGGGCTTCCGTCTCCGCCGGCTTGTCCTCAGCCGAAGTCTCCTTCTTTACTTCCTCCTTTTTGCCAAGAAGGCTACCGAAAATGGAAGCCCGCTTGCGACTTGCAGATCGACGCTTAGGCTCTTCCTTTTTCTCCTCTTTAGGCTCCTCTTTCTTCTCTTCCTCCTTGGTCTCCTCAGCCGCTTCTTTAGGAGTCTCCTCCTTGGGGACCTCAGTGGCAGCCGCTGCAGGCTTCTCCTCCTTCTTAGCAGCAGGAGCAGGCTTCAATGTCTCGAGAGTCGTCTTGTAAGTCTCGGATTCCGTCACAGTGGTGGCAAGCTCCTTGGCTTCAGCGATCTTCAACTTAAGCTGCTCAACCCAGGCGTCACGGTCAGTGGCAGTGGGAGCCTTGAAAGTATGCTTATGTCCCTTCGCGGTGAAGTGAAACTTATTAGTACCATCGACGGTTGGCTCAGTTGCTTCCGACTATTGATCTTGTTAGTTCCTCCACGACATGACCGTGTATATTATTTCGACATACTAGTTGAATGACACCAGTAGGAGTGCTCTTATCAGCCTCCTTAGCGTAGAACAACAGACCCTTGCCAGTCTCAGCGGCCCAAGAGACGACGTGATGCGCAACATCGCTGGCCTTCTCGTGCTTCAGATATGTAGCAAGCTTCTCCTTCTCGACAGCATCCCCTCCAAACCAAAAGTGGTTCTTGGCATATAGCAGGTTCCTGGGTTTATGGTCAGAAAAATTACAGAACGAAACAGGGAGCATTGCCGAAACTTACTTCGGGAAGTTGGCCGGGGCACCCTTGTGCTCGAGAGTGCCGGCTTCAATAGGCTTCGTCTCCTCCTTCTGGCTCTCTTCAACAGGTGCAGCGGGTGTCTCAGCCGCGGCCTCAGCAGCAGGTGTTTCCTCAACAACCTTGTCCTCTGCGGGCTTCGTCTCAGCGAGAGGCTCGACGGCGGGTTCGGCGACGATAGGTGTGGTCTCAGGGACGGTAAGGGGCTTCTGTTCCTCGGCCATTTTGTTTGTATGTATTGGGTATCGAAAAGAGAAGGGAACTGGGGTATCACAGGTTGGGTATCTCAAAAAAAGGGAAAAAAAATTAAAAGCAATTAGCAGTAAACTACCAATCACCAGTAGTACTAAAGCTCAAATGTAGTTGGACTATGATTGACGAGTCTAGCGTCAGTTGGGATGTGACAGATATGGTTGTCTCGCTGTGTCTGAGTGGACGGGAGAGGAAAAAGGAGGGAGGAGGAGAAAGAGGGCAGAAGCTTCTACCGGGTCGTATTTATCTGTCTGGTGATTAAGAACAGGGAGGGAGGGCAACAGGCCACAGCGCACACAGCACAGAGCTTCAGCAGATATGGGGGGTGTCCGAGAGGTACAGTGTACTGTATCGAAAGAGGGCACTACCGTGCTATGAAGCGCGCCAAGCAGACAGCAAATAAGGGTTTTTGGGTACAGAGCTCATACGAGCGCGCCGGAAAGTTTAGTACTGCAGGGATTACAGCAGCATAAGTGGAGCTTTGGCGGGTCTCAAATGACCCCTGACCCCTACCATTAAAAATTCAAAGCAGCCTAACGGGCCCTAACCCCACCAGAGCAGTAAGTACCTATCGCAGCCCAAGTCCACTTCCCAATGTGGAAATTGCACTTAAGAGAAAGGGGCAGAAAAACTTTCTAAAGCTTCACTTTATGCATATTTCCCTTCCATCTCTCCCCTTTTTTTTTTCACCTTTGTCCACTTATCGTCCATCCAACCGTTCAAAGATCCATGCAGTCTGGCCCTGTGCTAAATTCCACTACCGAAATATCCACTATCCGCACATGATGCATCTCTCCCCCTCCATCACGGTCCCTCTGCAACATCAAGGCACATTACGAAATATTGGCATCAGTATTGTCCCTTTGCTTTCCCATTTGAAACATACATCAGTTGGGTACTGTCATAAGCTATGCTAGTTGTTTTGAGGGAACACACAGCTCCCAAACAAATCGCAGTTTGCATGTGGTAATCAGTAGGTATAGTCAGTCTGTTGTTGTGACAAGTTGGGTTGCTCACCCCGGTCGGACATAAATCCAAGCCGAGTCATTCAGCTATGTACCAGTGACTACAGCGACTACAGCTTAGGTATTGAAGACCATGGGCAGACGCTGTGCATATGTAATCACCACATGACTACAGTACAACGCCGTCTTTAAGTCAGTCTTGGCTGCCGTGGTCGTCATCCACCTCTGCTAGCTTCTAATGGCTGTAGCTCGAATGAATTCCATGGTTCTGATGAATATCATTTCTTCGTCTGCAGACTGCCTCCGAATTCCTACACCACTGCACATGGGATTACCATAAATTCAAGCTGCCAGGGGTGCTACGGTACCTCTTCCACCATTCATTCCCTTTCGTGCACAGCACAGTACCTTTTTCAACGTTCGACCCTGTTGCTGGGTCATCTAATGAGATGTGTACTTTCTGGCCTGTGCACTGGCTTCTAGCCGTGAAATGAGGCTAGAGTGACTGATCTCTGCAACGAAATTGCGGCATCATTTAGCATGCACCACTGATGATAGACTTGGATAGTTCACTGTCCGCCCTTCAGATTCTTCCGTGCCAAGGGGCGAGTCCTTGTCCTATCGCAACGCCACTAGAGATCTTCCCGGAGCTCGATTTCTGCCGTGCAAACGAGAGTTGCTTCGAGACTCCCCTTTTCCAGTCATCTCACTATCCCCGTTGATTCCCCCTGAAACTTCTCGGGAGATGTCCGAATACTTACTCCATGATAGGCCTTGATATACCTACACTGTATGTAGGTTTGTTCTAATAATCTGCAGTAAATTGTTTGGTGAAGGCGAAGGCGAAGGGGGTGGGTGAACCAGGTGACCGATCGCCGGCTTATATCAAAATGTTTCGCCTCTTCCCGAACCGTGTCGAGCTCGAGTCGCAAAGTCAGGGACCTACCTATGCCAGGCCTAGTCTCGTTTACAAAGCAAGCCTGTTGGCAGGATCAGATGTCCCTGTTCAAGTATCAACTCTTCATATAAAACTATCACAAAAACCCTCAGGGCCCGTTACCGCGGTAAACCGTAGTATTTCACATACCGATCGGTCCAGTGCGTAAAGTCACGGAAAGCGAGTAGCACATACCAGTCATACTGTATGCTATAGTTTCAGGGGAGTGTCATGGGGTGTTCGCGATAACGGGCTTTGCTTGGTCGAGCAAACCATCCAATGCGGTTGACTATTACTGCCGAGCGCTATCAACCCTCGCTTCAGTTTTTATGACATGCAACGCAACACTGAAAATGCATAATGTCCTCATTCATACCTGCTATGCTTGCTGGTGTGCAGATTTTGCTGCGACTTGGGGTCATAAGGCCAGGGTCTTGGAGGGGGCCAGTCCGCATCAGTCTGCATCAGCATGGGCATGAATGAGCGAAACAGGACTGCCTTTACTGCCGTGAACAGGCATGAGCTTTGTGGGAGGGTTGGCTTGTTAATATAATTGGGTAATGACTCGGGCAAATTGTGGGATTGTCAGGTTGATTAATCAAGCTTGGGGAATCCTGTTACAACGAGAAGTACCGAAACTTGTAAGCTGTTCTGCTGTAATGGAGCTTCGTATTGGCTGTGAACGGCTCAGCAGGTGCTAGTTAAGCTCCTGTAGTCGCATTAGTGCATATCTCATGCGATTCAATGAGAGGGTACAGCTTAGCGTGGAAAAACATTCGTGACATGCTAGCCAGATCTGCTTAAGAAATTACAGTGTAAATGAAGGTCGCAAGCAAGGTGGACTCTTTTCCACCTTCGCACCCACTCGGCTGCTCAACCGTCGATCAACAGCGAAATTAGAGGAGGACCCTCGAAATTACTTACCGCAATATGTGAGTATGTGGGTGATGAACCTTACAGACCGATACAGTATCAAAAACTTGCAAGTGTGATAAGACGATCTACTACTACCTATCTCCATAAGTATAACCACGTCCTCCCCTCACCGCTCTCTTCGCTATCTCTGACTTCAAACTCGGCTATACAGCACGGTAAAGCATCATGGTATCTGAGAATCAACAAGTGACCAAGATTCAAAGCTACCATGTGGAGTGTGTATATACAAGCTTGGTTCGCCCGCTTTGGCTGACACTGGCGTGCTGGCAACTGGGCACCCATTTCAGCCCTGAAAGCCCACCTGGCATGGTGGCTAACAAATGCTCCAGTAGGCAATCTTGCTCACAGAGCTCGAAATAAATGGGTGACGGTTTGCACAACATCAGATGTTCTGGCCTCAGAAAGTTAATGTTGACTAACTTCAATCAAAGCTCACGAAGTTGCGCCAAAATAAGCCTTTCAACATGTTTCAGTCGAACCATGTCCATCAGGAGAAAACATACACCATTGAATAGGGCATATACTTCGTATCCATCCATAGCTCGGTTAAGGTACAGCAACCCAACAAAAAGCCATGTGTTTCGTTCACCCTCCAGGCGGATGTCAATAAGCCTTGTCTGTCACACATTCCACCAAGGCTATTATTGCAGACCAAATCAAAGTCACAACAGCTCCGATATCGGGTTAGCCGCGGCTGGGTAGGTAGCCTATCAGCAGCGAAGTGTTGCCTGTGTCCTCGGGGGCCCTTCCACGTGCAGAGTCCAAGTCCTCGTCTTCAGGCATCACCATTCAAGGTACGATACCTACATGATCGTATCGTTTCTTGTGTCTTGCGCGCATGCTGTGCTCGTTTCTAGTCGTTCGATTCTTGTTTCAGAGCATGCGTAAACGCAGCCCATGGTCCAATGATCGCGTAATGCGAATTGGCCCCAAACGAAAGCCTAGCAATATCCCTGCTACCCTTCACCACTAAAACGAAGTTGAGCTATTGAAGCACCCAATAGTCAATTTCTTGCTGGCGCCACAGCGGCTGGACGAGAAGCGGCTGTCACAAATGCACCAGTACGCGCCACGGCAAGCGGCATCTATAGTCGACTCTAGATGCATTCACAGTCCACACGCTCCAGTGGCCCTAGAACAAATCGCTTGCTTCTCGGATATCCCTTCATGTCCCTTCATGCCCTAGCTCCTGCAGCAACAGCGTCATACCAACCAAGGGATGTTGACTGAAGGTTTTGGGAGAAACGAGCCAAAAAAAATCAACCTCGTCCTAGTTATATTGATTTCAATGCCATGTGTGACGCCTTGCACGCAGCCTTATCTTAGATCTTATTTATTAGGTACCGTCAACCGCACCGAGCCATGCATTGGTCAAAAGCAGAGATACACAGCACACAAAGTCGCAACAACCGCCTCGTCTACTTAGGAAAATCTGTACTCGTCGCGCCCTTTTTACACTTACTCAGCCTAGCTGCGTGATAGGTACATATGAGCTTAGCCCGGCACAGTTTTGCCTGGAATTTGATGTCTTACTCTGGCTATTGGCTGCTTCTTAGTTTTTGCATCATCCGTCTCCCCCAACTCGTGCGTAGAACGAGTCCGTGCGGAATCGGGAAGCATCGAAGTCCAGTCCACATAGGTTATGGGACGCGAACTCTGTCATTCAAACAGGAAATCTACTCAGGATGAAGTTATCAAGAATTAGCGAGGTTCTTACGACACTCGGTTAGCTCTACCTAGTCAATTCTGATTAAAGTTATGACCCCGAGGGAGCTTACAGACCGTTGGCTAAGCGTCTTGAATAGTGAGTATGCCTCACAAGATCCCCCGCAGTAGCATTTTACGTGCATCACATGCGCGGCGAACGGTTATCGGTAGCCAGTGTAGTGTAGGTGTCGTTATGATCTCAAATGACTCATCATCAAGTGCCTTTTCGCGGCCAAGCATAGGTCAACTACTCAGGACCACTCTTATCTGCACAGAAACTTCGGGATAGGTACAGGACGCCCTCTCCATGCGAATCTCCTGTCAAAGTTGCGAGAGTTTCGCGAAATCAATTACCGTACTACATATGTAGGACTATACATATCGAGAACTGCAGGGAAAACGTCCATGCCTTGTGGCGAACTACTAATGCGTGTGACGATAAGACGTCAACACCCACCCGTTTGCATAGCCCTGACAGCTCAAATGGGGGGTTAAGCCACCTAAACAAGGCAATGTGCAGCGATCTGTACTGCCCCGCGTGAGCACGCGACCTAGATGCCACGATCCCGGCACCCCACCAAGAACAGCTCGAGATTGACCATTGGTGTGATATTCACTTTACACTCATTGCAGCAGAGCAAAACTTGTACCATGTTGGACGGCATGACGCGATCCTTCCACAGGTAGACAAAAAGGGAATACCCCTCGCCCTGCCGATCATGTCTCTCTGGGTACTTTGTACTGGTAGAAAGAACCCTGTCCCTCTTCTATAGCTCAACGGGGTTGATAATAAGTATCATTAGTATCAACAAAAAGAGCGAGTCAATTTCCAAAATCCCGTCTAACTCATGCTTTATCGCACCCGCAACACCGTGATCCTGGAATCTCTACTCTTCGTGCCCATCTACGTGTGCTGTAAATAGCTTGAATATCCCAAAGTGGCGTCGTGAGTCATGCGGTTCATTTATTGTGTGCAGAAGCACGAGCACACAGGTCGCTGCACACCATTCCATATCATGAGCACATATGTTGATAAGATCGACTGCCACACCGAAAAAGCGGTAGGTCACATATAAGTACAAAGCTACATCGTACCATAGCTATTGGCCGGGATGATATTTGGCGTAGTTCCGGTGCACCATACCGCTTCGCTCCTGTAGTATGTACGTAGATAATGACAACGCTCTAGATCGGACAGCTCCGTGGTTACATCGAACGGCTCGATGAGACTGTCAAGCTCGTCTGCGTGGTAATTTCCACAGCTGGTCGGATTCGGATAACATTTTAAATTGATCGCTAATGGACTCTTCTCTTGAATGACTGCACAAAGTCGGAGTTCGCATACACTCCACCATTGGACTGCGGGCTTCGACCTTCCTTCCCTGGATAGGAGCAATGTGGATTATATAATCAACCGCTCTGGTTTCGACCTCGTACCTACCAAAAATCATCTTTATTTTCAACCGTGGCTACAAAATCAATTAGTATGGACGTGTCATACGACAAGTCAGCTGTTGGTGTTACGAGCCTTGGATTTTGCCTGAACTTTGGCACTTTGCTATGGGCAAGCTAGTACTGATGGCCGGACCTGGACAACGTCTGTCGTGATCTTGCAACATATTTGCCAACGACCGATCAGATCTTGCACCAGACCAATCGGTTAGTCATTGCCACTAAAAAGCAGTTCTCGCGATCGAGAAAGGGTTCTTCGTTGCCGCCGCAGATTCACTCGCGCGATCAAAGGAACAACAGCAACTTCAAGCGCTACTACACCACCACCGGACCGAGTCGGCTGCTTTGAGCGCTACTGTGCCCTACATGAGTAACTTCGATTCGACCCTCAAGCGGCGTATTCCAGTCAACTAACCTCCAGTCAACCCCTCGGTCACCCATGGTAGCAACCACTCGCATCACCACCATGGAGGGTCTGGGAGACGACCTTACTAAGCTTCAACAACGCGTTGAAGGTATGAATAGCGGATTTGCTAACATTGACGGTAGATACAATGTGCCTATGTACGTTCCACGTATCGTAAGGGAACATCGTAGTCGAGATACTTGACTGGTCTGTCGTAATGCTTTGTTCAACCACCCACCTTGCGTCCTTTCTCCTTTGTCTTTAGATTCCAGATAGAGCAGTGTTCCTTGTAAGGTATGCAAGATGAAGCAAGTAGAGCATACTATAATCCTTTCAGCGTTGATGGAAAACCCCACGAAATTCCGTGGGAGCGTCTTCGTAGCTTGGATGGCCTCTCTTTCAGGTTGTGTAATTTGTCCAGTCTTGATCACCTCTCCCTCCCCTCACAATCGACTCGCTCCCAACCCATCAACGTCGATGTCTTGTAATCGGTAGTTGTGCTCGACCTTCCAAAACGTCTCTCCATCGCACTTGGCTATGATATCGTAAGTCCCGTGAAGTTGTGTCGGACTCGGTATCTCGGGTAAGGGTTCTTCGTAGTTATTTTGGATTGGTTTACGTAGTGGCTGGTCACCAGTGCTGCTGCTCCTACGGCTGGCTGTATATGCATGAAATATTTGACGCCTTCGACAGCGGTTTTGCCTCGGCTTCGTTCACGCCTTACCATGTTGACTGACATATCGGCAGCTTGTGGTGTACTTGTTCCTCAGGGGTCCAGAGAAAGAACTGACAAGACTCTCGTATGCCAAAATACCACTAGCAAGCAAGTTTCGAGTGCTTGCTATAGTGGTATGTCCTTCGCCCGGCCTGATGTTCAGGACGGAATGTCTCAGTTATACGTAATCGAGGTAGGTGGCATCCCAACGTAGTATATATATTATCCATATCGTCGGGCCCTGGGTGGTTCTCCCCTTGTTTAATATGTTCTCTGGTTCTCGATGTTTCGGGGCTATCCGTTCCTGCTTCTAGCCATAACCCAGCTTCGTTTGTCGGTCTCGGTTGGGAAAAGGGTGCTTATTTCTGATCCCGTAGTCCTGAAGTCTGTGAGACACTCCTACAAGCTCCCATAATAGTTAGTCTTCCGCCTGATTTGTTGCATAGTAGTTTAATACCCACAAAGCTACGAAGTCTCCGTGTTCATTTTGAACATCTGGAGAGTGGAGAAAGGCTGTTGTGCTAGAGTCGTAAGTTGTAGAACCATGAGTTACATTACATGGTCTTCATGGCCAGCTGGCTGTCTTAGGTAGAGCGTCCTAATTCGAGATCAGTTCAAGGAGAGGGCGAGTGCATGGACTTACTAGGCTGTTTCATCGGGGATCCTGAAGCAAATGCTCTATTAGATGATACAGTTGAGGAGCAACACATCAATAGCATAGCTAAGGCGATCAGCCGAAGCAGCCGCCGCATGACATGCGCATCGTAGAGCTCAATGCTCCGAATAGAAGGGAGATAAAGCACTGGCCCCCATAATCAGAATTGTTCGTACTTCAATTTCGGCCGAGAGGAAGGCTTGTTGACAACCGTAGCGATGGCGATGTTGCTCGCTGATTCGCCCAGGTGCTTCGCAAGCAACCATGGGAAGGCAGAGATCTGATTGGATTGCCAAATTATTTGATTCGCCGACCCCTTCCACTACCGCAAGTGCTGGTGTCTTCTTTACCTAATTATTCGTCGTATCCCTCACGACCGCTCCTGTATCGTAGCAACATTGGTGTCTAGGTGTTGCAGGCAGTTAAGACAAAGAAAATGTACACAACAAGTGCAGAATAGTCAAATATTGTTAGGAACCTCCCTATCCTCTCCTCAAAAATCAACGTTTCGTGACCCGTAATTCACAAGCTTGTAGGAAAAGGTACTCTATTGCTGCTACGATGGTTCGAGTAAGGAGTGACTACAGCACACATAATCTCTTTCCAACGAGGCAAAATGCACTGAAGCAGCATAGTAACTTCCAAATTTACTGTGTTGCCAACTCATGCTTTCCGACTTGAGTGCTTGGTCGGTTACGAACATCGATCTATTGCCTCGTTACTAGGAAGTGATATGGTGGGTTCTATTCATCCTTCCAAAGCCGCTGACTTCATAGAAGTCGTGATGAACAACCTTAGGAAATCAGATCATCCATTTTTTCACACGGGCGTGACAATCACAAACCCAAATACGCAATTGCCTAAGAGAATCAAACATTTGGAGAGATCCTGCGGTAACGTGGCAAACGGGGGCAAGCTTGATACCATTGTACCTCGTGAGATTTAAACGTCAAAACATACTGGCATCACCTCTGATTGTGCGTTACGCTTGACTAGGCAACATACACTATGAGGTTTTACATCGGATTCCCTAAACTCAAGCTGTTCCCAAACGGCAACTTCATGCCCTAGGACACAATATCCTGAATATAAGTATCACAGAGACTACCTTGCTCATCTACCAAGGTTTGAGTTTAATGAGACAAAGTATATCATCGTATCATTGATGTCACTTGAGTTCATATTGGTCCCGACGGTAGAACTACCGTGCAGTTAATGAACTTCATGGATACGTTTGAACTACAATGGAGGCCAACGTGGATTAACTGAGCAGCGAGCACAGTACGTACGTACAGATTGTTCCTCGAGACCATTCACATGGTCAATTCACCTAGGCCATTCACCTGGGCCATTCAACCTGGGCCAACCACCTGTCTAAACCCCTTCCGGCAGTAATAGCTGAGCCTTCTGATAGCCTCTGGACCATTTACATGGTCACAGGGGCATGGTGCGCATTGAACCGTTTGTTTGTTTGCTTAAAATGTGGGCACCATCACTCCGTGAACTTTTCTTCTACTATAAATATCTAGACTCGCCGGCGGTCTCTTCATCTCTTCCTCTCTACCTTCTACATCCCCGTCCTCTCTAGCAGTTGATAAGTTCCTAGACTCGTCGGCGATTTCTCCTTCTTCTTCTTCCTTCCTCGTTACAACTCGTTCCTCCTCTTCACCCAGTGTCATCGTACTGGTTAATATATCAACCCACCACGAAGACTTTGCAGCTTCTCTTTAATCATCCCACCAATAGTCCCGGTCATATCTATTTCGGTCTTAACACAAGCAGTGGTAAGTCATCACGAACCCACATGATTATCTGCCTACGTCTACGTGTTGAACACCTACATGGTTGTTGAGCACTGCAGCGGCCAACAACACTATATCCATTTCCTCCCTCTGCTCCTTGGAAAGTGCACTCAAATCCTTATCCCTACTTTCTGCCTTCTGATCTCTTCAGCACCAAAAAGGTGAAGCTTCCAAAGCTAGTTTTGTTAGCGGGTAGATAACTTGTTAGCTCGCCATTCACATACAGTTCCTTAGCTTCACTACAACTCCCAAAGTCTAACATAAATTCTAACCTACCCTCCACGGCGCGTCTTCTTTGTTTACATATTCATCCTTCCAGTCAACAGTTCCCCATATATAAGCCCCAATCTCTCCCAACTCTTCTTCCTCTTCTCGACCTCTCTTACTCCTTCAACTCTTCCCATATAAATTACTGCTTCCCAGCATCTACACAGTGATCCCCTCGACCATCTACGAAAGGTAAATATCAACTGCAACACATTGCCCTGGAACGAACATCTGCTTGAGCTCACAGTGGTTCTCCTTTGCTGTCTTTTCCATCCTGTGGTCTTTCCCTCACTTAACTGTGCCTTCACGACAAATGCTGAATACCCCTATTCATCTTGCTGTCCGCTTATTGCTGATCTCCGTCCCTTCACTCTACAATTCATGCAAGGCCATCGCCGACCCCCACTCCTCTTTCTGCTTACAGCTTACACCTTAACTATCGCCGATTCAGTTATCGCATAGCGAATCGTTAGGCTAATATTTCTTTGCACAGGCTAACAACAAGGCATTCATTAGATCGTTAAATCGTCAAAACACTTACTTTTTTACAAGCCCTACTTAGCTTTACCCAGGCCATTCCTTTCACGGGCTGCCCTTATACTATATAGGTATCCGACCATCAGAGCAGAACACAGACACATCATCATAGGTTATCGCTACCTCTACCCTCTTCGCTGTAAGTGCCTGTCTTCCTTTGCAGTTCATCATATCCAATCTGGATTGTTCAGCCATTACTCTGCTGTTGGAACCTGGCTGCTCCTTAATCTTGTAAGATTTCACAGGCAACAGCTAATTGAAACCGAGTACAGAACACCGAGTACATAACTGCATAACTGCACAACAGAACCCCAGTCAAGTCACTTAGTCAGGTGCACGCAGAGCGAACAGACATGGATTATAGCCACATCCCCCAGCCGCCGGTACTGGTGTATACCACTGGCCAAGTTAGCCAGACTAATTTCCACAAGAAGCCCGCCCACCCATCAGCAGAGGGTGGCTCAGGGCCTGAACACGCTGTTTTCCCCAAGTCGCTGAAGCCGCCTGCCGAGTTCGGCAAACTTTCTACGAAGTGCAAGACACTTCGGTGTCCTCGGGTAGGGCCCTCTGAGGGCTATCACGACTATGTCTTCTGCCGGAGCGATGGTGATGCCGGGGAGGTGGCGCAGATGCACGGAATTGACCGTGACGATGGTGATAAATTTGATCGGGCTCAGTACAACCCGTTGTATCACCAAGAGCTCCGCTCGTACGCCAATTATGACGGGGCCAAGCTGACGCGAGAGGAGAAGAGGATCCGCGATATTGCGGTGCACTATCCTAACATCGTGAATGGAATCATGAAGGTATGTCAACCACTTATAACCACCTTCATTGCGTATTATACTAACCTTGCTCCCTAGGCTCCATTCTTCTTCCGCGCGCAAACCCTCACGAAACCTCAGGCAGAACAGCCTGCCGCGTTCACCAAGGTCTTGGCCATCAATGAGATCTCTAATCTCATTATTCAGTACCTCGTTCCCCGACATGGCGACCTTACCAACCTTTTTCGTGCATGCCAATTCACCGCAGGCGTGTTGCAGTCTAAATGGGTAAGGCTTTGCTGTTTCATGATACTCTTTGTATAGACATTAACAATTGTCTAGATGCATTTGGACGCTAGCACCAACAATTTCATGAACTTCGACAAATGGTCGCTAGCAGCTATAAAACGGGAGGCAAATAAGGCAGAGAAGAAAGGAGAGGCGGTGGAGGCGAAGTTGCTGAAGGAGATGATACAAGGCTTCTCACCATACTGCATCATTTCGCCCGTGCGACCTCAGGAACAAGGCCCTCTCCAGAAGAGAGTCATAAACGAATTCGGTTACCCTGTGACATCGAAGGTTGAGAAGTCCGAGGAGACGGACTTTCAAACATCCATGAAGTCACAGTACCAGCTATGTAAATCTTGCTTGCTCTATGATAGACCTTGATGTTCTTGCTAACAAGTCTCCAGTCCATCTTGCTTGGAACAACGGCCATATGCTTACGCATCTCGTGCTTCACGGCCTGCCATGGCTGAATGTTGCGGCATTGAAGTCCATGATTCCTGTGATGCCTAGACTGCAAGCTATCGCAGTCCACCAATGCTTCTTGATGAACTTCGGCGACACCCAGGACTTATTAGAGGAGATCAATTGTCTCAACCGGGATCGCAAAAAGCTCCAGCAACCCCATGTCGCCGCTGATTTCACCCCATTCTATTACAGAGGTCCCCCCTATAAGGCCGATGGCACTGGCCACATTGGCGAGTATGGCCTCCACCCCGAAGAGTTGGAATGGGTAGACACGACCAGAGCTGCTACAGCACAGCTTATCAAGATCTGGGACCTATGCCAGAACGGAGATCAAGATTTCTTTACCCCTGGCACGGGGTTCCGGAGCTTTTTGGAGCGGCTTCCTTTCCGCCTTCACGCCCTTCCAACGATTTTGAGATGCATTGCGGCCATTCATGGATTCAATGCCAAATACCGTTCCGGTGAGCGGTATGAAAGTGTGCCTGTTATCCTGAACGATGTGGAGGACGCAATGGAAACCACGCTACTGTGGGATCTAATTGTCGCTTGTAACGGGCGACCAATGCTTCTGGGTGACCTGAAGTTGCTGGTCGTTCTTCGCGGCCGCGCGAACCGAGAGAAGTGCTGCCGATGCCGTATGCGTATGCCCGCATACTTTTTCCAAGGCCACATGCTTAGACGCCAGGCACAACATACCGTCTGTCATGGCTGCCAGCTTGGAGCAGTTCTCAAGACGCATGCGTATCGTTTACAAAAAGATCGACGCGCACTGAGCAACAGTATATTCCATGGGAAGAACTGGGACCAGGACAATTCTCTGGAGCAAGTCATAAGGAACATTGCCAAACCAGCCACACCAAACACGCCAGCAATTACTTCTAAAGCTGACAAGGTAGACATCAACATGTGGAAGGAGGCCCGCAAGATATGGGTTCATATGACGACTAATCTCCCTGACATGCTGAAGGTGAGGCTTCGGGCTATTGAGTTTCTCGAACTCAAGTATCCCAAGCTCAAGGACTATGAGGACCAAGAAAGAAATTGCGAAAAGAGGGCTCAGCTGGAGAAGGACGTATTGTCAATCCAATTCCAACTTGGCGAGATACAGCGCAACCGGTACGATGAGTCAGTAAACCGTCTATGCCGCAGCTGGGAGACAAACATCCGTGAGTATCGTGCTGAGTTGGCTTGGCAAAACGGCAATGCCCGGGCTCTCATCCATACTGGGCGCAGTATGATCAGCTGGGATGTCAAACCCAATCTTGCTGCGTTACTTGGCGCTACAGGTGGGTTGGCTGACCCAGATGGGGAGGCCGACTCAGACGACCAGTACGAGTGGACCTGTGGCGGCGACGACGCTGATCATGAAGATGAGAAGCAGGAGCAGTTCGCGCAGCCCCACGATGGCAATGATGTCAGTATGTCTTCCGGGAGTAGTCCTGACACTCCCACCCGACACAGCACTTCAGATCGCTTCGACGCTTCCTCGTGGAGCAACTCGAACAATTCTCCCGCATCGACAAACACCAGTCTCGAGGCAGAGACGGAGGGACGGAGCACTTCCGCTACAGACGGCTCAGAAGAAGCCGGTACCATTTCGTGGGCAGATCACATTGCGGCTACTAGTGGGTGGAGCAGCCGGCAAGGAGGGCGGGAATCTCAATTTGATGATGACGTTCCCACCGCAGCGAAAGCTGAGCGAGCTCCTCGGTATACCGAGTATGTACCACCTCACCGCAGAGCAATTCAACAGGGCTCTGTGTCGACTCAACAGGTCCCGGCTCAGCAGAAGCCAACTTACGCGGCTGCTGCATCGACTCAGGCGACCCCGTCTCGCCAGGGATCAACTCGGCGAACAACTCAGTCAGCTCAAAAGGTCCCTCCGCATCTAAGACACACTCAGCCGGTAGCTCAGTCGCCTCAACAGGTCCTTCCTCACCAGAGGCGAACTTATGCGACTGCCGTGTCAACTCAACCTGCCCTCCCTCATCAGACAGCAACTCAGCAGACTACTGTATCATCCCGACAGATCCCCCCTCATTTGAGACGTCCGACCTAAATGGCAACTTAGTCAAGCGGCCATGATGGTAGAGTCTATGAGAGCCATTGTATGAGGACGAGTAGTGTCGACATCGGCATATCCCGGGGGCCAATGGCACATAGATCTTCAATGATTGAAGTTGAAAGTCGTCCAAACTGTTTCCCCATTCCTATACACACATACGAACATATCAAGACATATTGGCGAGTTTGAAGACAGATGTCTTTATCACAACCATATACGATGATGAGACCATAACGATAAAGATACCCAATACATTATTCCTACCGACTTCTCATCCATCCTCGTTATCGCCTTCTTTCCGTCGCACACTCCTTTACGTATTAGTTATTTCGCCGTTTGACGAATCGCCTATGGATTATCGCGAAGATTATTTTCCGATGAACATATCTCGACGAACACATCCGAACGACACTTGGGTCGTATACAGGCAGCAAGTCAAATGGGCACAGGTCACGACGATCTACGGGAGTTCATTTTCCGGGCATTTTCGCGATGTTTTCTATTTCCCAGCTGGCGCTTTTCTTTCTACGACATCGCGCTGCTGTCATGCCCTTCCCTTTCGCGTATCGGTTTATTTCGCTCATCGCCCGGCATCGGGAAATGCGTACTCTCTCCGTCGGGTTTGACGGAGAGCTCATAGGTCCCTTCCCCCAATATTCATTATTAGCATCAATATCATCGACACGGGTTTTTGCCCTCCCTCCTATCTGGGCCTTAGCCACGCATAGTTTCGCACATTTTCTCGCCCCTAGACCTCACCCACCCACCTAGCTTGCTCACTCGGACGTTCGGCAGTGGATACCACAATAGACAAGGCATGGCACGGCATCGCGGCGCATGGTAAGATGATTCATTTGATTCATTTCGAATAATGATACCATACCCCCCTAGCTTGCTCGTTGGGCAACGGACAAGGACACGGCGCTGGTCAGGCTGGGGATTTCGCGGGGCGCTTTCCCTTTGTTTCGCCGCGCAGACAGAAGGGAGTGGCAATGGAGCGCGAAGCGATCATCGCGCACAACAGCAGGGCAGGAGATAAAAGTCTGGGGCGTTCTTTGTTTGAATAGGCGAGAAAATATCAAGAAAGTACAAAAAAAACCTTCTTTGTGGTGTTCCCTCTCTCATGTGATATGATATGATACTAACCACGACGACTACAACTACAACTACAACGATGTTGCTATATCTATCTAGGTAGATATATTTTATGCCGGTGATCCCAAGGTGGGGAGGTAGCACAAACTATGTTCGGACTTCGGTGGAGCTTGAGCTTTCTACACTATAGAATTGTAGGTACGCGAAGATTTCTAGACTAGAGAATAATGGGTATGCGATAGTTTTGGTATTCGAGATGAAGAAATAGCGTTGCTGATGTTGGGGAAGAGGCTAAAGGCGCTTTTGGATCTTGCCCTATTTCATGTTTGAGAAACGCGCTGAGACGTTATGTTGCACGCCGTCTACGGATGATGACGAGATGTCTACCTATTTCATCAGCCGTTCAGTTGCTTTGTTCTGCACCGGCTGCAGGGACATCATAGGCAGGTATATAGCTTCCACCAAGGGCAGTAATTGAGACTGCCTAGCACAATCGGGGCAAGACGCGTGAGGACAAGATAACCGAACTCATCGAGGTTAGGGATCGAAAAGCAATGACCATGACTTGGAAATAGAAAACATTATTACAAGTTCACGGGTACGTACAGCTAGCTGTTCTACACCTACGGGGGTATCATCTCTAATGTACACGTTGGATAAACTACAGGGTGTGGTAAGAATTACGCGTCCTTGGCAGCTTGAGAAAGGGAGACAACATTCTTCAGGTTGCCAAATGCCAGGGTATCACTGATCCTCGATGCGCCAGAAAGAAACATAACAAGTCTGTCGACGCCGCAGCCCCATCCGCCAGTGGGAGGAAGCCCATGCTCCAGAGCCTGAACATAGCTCTCATCGATTTCAGCTGGTCCGTCTTCGTCGGCGACTGTATTGCTGCCCTTCAATTGCATCTGAAGCTCGAATTTTCGCCGCTGCTCGAAGGGGTCATTCTCCTCTTCGTACATGTTGGCTATCTCGCGACCTTCGATGAACAGCTCGGCTCTGGCGGACACGAGCTGGCCGGTCTTGGGACATATGAAGGATTTAGATAGAGGGGCCATGCAGGCTGGGTGGTGTATGATGAACAACGGCTGGCCTAGGGATGAATCCTCAAGGTATACTGCAGCTAGCTGGTCTAGAAGTTTGTTTAGTTTGATTCCTGGGATCACCGCTGAAAGATTGTGCTCCGCAAGCAGACTGGCAAGCTTCTCAAGGGCATCAGGCTTGGATAAGTCTGGGAAACGAAAGCCGAGAGCAGCTTCAAGGGCGGGGATGAATTCGACTTGCTTCCACTGGCCTTCTGGTATTGAGATTAGGGGTTTCTCAAGGGATGCAAGCCGGCTCCCTATCACTTGGTTGACATCATGAAGAAGACGAGAAATCAGACTCTCAGTAATTTCAATCAGCTCGGCCAGATTGGTATACGCGGAGTAGAATTCACAAGTGGTAAATTCAGGATTATGTGTCGTGTCCAGACCTTCATTTCGGAAGGATGAACCGATCTCGAATATCCTGTCATTGCCACCAATGACCAATCGCTTGAGCCAGAGCTCGGGTGCAATTCGCATCGATAATTCCTTTTCAGAAAAGGCGGTGGCAACAGTCAGAAATGGCCGGGCAGTAGCGCCGCCCGCAGAGCCAGCCAGAATGGGCGTCTGGACTTCAAGAAAGTCTTGGTCATGGAAAAAGTCCCGCATGGACTTGATAATATGAGAGCGGAGCCGGAGGATATCAGACGTTCGTCGATTCACGAGTAAGTCAACATGTCTATTCACAATCTTGGTCTCTTCGTTAATCAACTTCTCTGGGAGTGGCGCAAGGGCTGGACTTAGAACGGTAGGGAGTTTCAATGCCCCCAACGTCAATTCGCCGGCTGAAGTCCGAATAGCTGTGCCTGTGACAGATATAATATCCCCACGGCGCAATGGATGAAGAGCCTTTTTGAAATCCTCGGGGTCTAGCGAAGGAGAAGAGAGACCCTCGAGGTGCACCTTGACTTGGACTTGCTGGTACCCACCTAGAATATGTAGGAATACCAGCCTAGACCCGACCCGTCTTATGGACATGATTCTGCCTTCAAGATTGATCTCCTCTGAGGCCGGTGTGGATGCCTCATCCTGAAACTTCTGGCGAAAAGCAGGTATCGTCATGCAATTTGTCCTATGATCTAGCCTAGGGAAATGGAGCGCACCGTATTCTTGGAGCTTTTGGACACGGCCTTGGACCGTAACAGCCCGAGCAGCAGGAGTTGCTAGCTCATCTTCCGAGGCTCTGGTCTTGTTAGGTCTTTTCAATGCAGAAACAGGTAGACTCTTCTTTTTCTGGGTGACAGATGACAACGACTCGAGATGTGCTTTGGTGCAGGAAGCAGAGAAGAGCCGAGCATACGCAGTCCTATCAACTGGTGGAAGCCTTGAAAGACACGGGCGCAAGCTGTACATTTTGAAGACCTTTAAGCGAATTAGCTTGTATACAGAGATGGAGCTTCTGGGTAAAAGAGAGTTGAGAAATCAGATAGGCTGGCACAATGAGATCAAGCACCACAAATGTGGTGTCAGTCGCAACGGTTCTTAAAAAGCAAACTCATCATTGTAAAGTTAGAGTATAAAGTAGATGAAAGATCTTGACTTACTCTCTCGCTCGAGTAAACAGATAACTGCCGACACGGCCCCTGAACCCAGCCCTGAAATGCCCCAATTAGTTCATTGCCTGTCACGCAGAGGGCCAGGTAGCTTGTAGAACTATGCACAGATAGTGCGGATACTGCTGGTATGGCAGCTCCAGCTAAATCTTTCCTTGTTGAAAGTGGTTTCGCTTAAATGTTAATAATGTAAGGGCGAGGAAAAGAAAGAAACGCAATTTATAGCGAGTGATGCGTTTCTCACTACCTAATTGGGGGACCTGCCTGCCCGGCGTGGACTTTTTCTGCCGGCTGAATTGTTGGCGGTATAACGATGATCCGCAGCACCGCCTTCCCAATATGGCAATCTCGAGCTCTAAATTGGTCTGAAAGTTGCAGCATCTGGGAAGCTCTGAACAAGCCTGAACAAGACTACTTGCATCACCCGATAAACCACCATCCACAAGAACCGATATATTCACTTTAACCTCCCCCAAAATACCATCAAAATGTCATTCCTTGGCTTCGGAAGACCACAGCCCACGTCGGCAGAGAAAATTGCTGCTGTCGAGGCTGAGATGAAGCTCCTCACCGAGATGGCCAACCGGTAAGTTTATCATTGTGAAACAAGCATAGCTGCCATTTGTTGTCGATAACTATCATTCAACTCTGTTATATATGATATGCTAACGGTCTCGTCTGGCAGTCTCACAAAAGCATGCCAACAGAAGTGCGTCCCCAACGACTACCGCGAAGCCGAGCTTAATAAGGGCGAGAGCGTCTGCCTCGATCGCTGCGCTGCCAAGTTCTTCGACGTCCACATGAAGGTGTCCGAGCAACTTCAGCAAGAGTCACAACAAAGAGGTGGTGGCGGTGGCTTCGGGTTTGGTGGTTAAGACTGCTGAAAACGACAAACTGTGATGGGATTGCGCCGTGTAACAAGGCGCAAATAGAACTGGATCTTCCCTGGCAGTGTCTCCCAACCGCCAGGATTGTACGATTAGCGACTCTAGGGCATGCGATTACGAATTGGCATATTAATACCTGTGAGCTTTGTGGGATAGGGGAGAGCGGGCTTTAGACAACTGGGGCACTCTGTATTATACATGGACTTGGGCCACACAAAATATAGCTTGAACCTGGAATGATTCCTCTCATAACAACTATCTAACTGGGTTCGTGAAGGTACACTGAAGGTCTGAGATGGTAGACGGAATCGACTAATAGGTGCCCTGAGGGTCCCGTAAAAGGAACAATCCAGTTATATTCTGGGTGCGCAGGTATGAAGCAGAGACCGGCCACTGCTCTATTTGAAAGCAAGTTCGTATATACTTGGGCTGGTGAGGATGCGTCTGGCCTGTATCACCTACGGTAGTTCTAATGATGGTTTCAGTATCGGCTGTTTCAATCTGAGCCTCGGTTCAAAGCAGCCATTGTCAGAGAGGAGAATGCTGCAGGCTTAGAAGCATTGGCAGGGAGTGCTGCACATGCCGCACCTGAGCCTACCAGAAGATCGAGGTTGACGAACATCGGCCTTTGTATTCTTCGCTAAGCTTATACTTTCACATGTTTTTCGACACTGCCGGCTCAATGTCATGTTTCACCGGAACTTTTCGGGCTCTCGATGGTGGTTGCACATGCTTCCTTGCAGTAATTCTGGGTTTTACCTACACTAGCTACATATGTAGGTAGTCAGTGCAAGTACAAAGTATCTGGCTATTCGCTAAAGGCACTTTTCATAAAGGCTTGACAACCAAGGTGTTGATGGCCTCTAGCCAATTGAGCTGTAGCTTGCTTCCTGTAATCAGGTAATATTAATGGATTGAGTGGATGAACAGTACAATCAGCTTGCGTCGTGACAAGCTTGCTGGTTTAGACTTTAAATTCAGATAAGGGCTATTTCTCTTGGACTCAAGCCCTGACAATTCCAAAGGCTAGAAAAAGTGTTCCCTCCAGAGTGCAAGTCTTTTCGATTATAAGGGTAATAGTAGCCGTGGTTTTGTACTCCAATAACACTGTCTGTACTTGGTGTAGATGGACTTAGACTACAGTTTGGAGGTCACACTCCAGCAGCCGTTATTATTTGCCTAGCGAGTAGGCGGGCCTGGCGGGGTGCATGATACAAAATTGCGCCATTCTCTATCAGGCTTAGACTAGAGAGCTCCGAGGATCCCCGTTTCTCGGACCTCTGCCCCTTTGGATTTGGCGTGGCGTGAAAGTCCACCCTTCGTTCTATGATGAGCAACTCCTCAACATTATTAACAGTATTACTACAAGACTGGTCTGCAAGACTGGGATTTGGATTTTGGTGAGAGTTGAGAATCCCCACCACCAATCGTACCACTTTCAATTGCCTTATCTACCTACACTACAGTACCTAGTCTTTCAACTCTTACCTCTTTTTAACACTTCTCTAAGCCCTATTATTTCACTAGGACGTCGCGGAGCTTACCGGAGCTATGGACGTTATTTAATATTTTGCTTCAGATCCCCTCCCCGGGTCTGTCATTATCAACCCCCGTCTTGCCGCACTTCCCCCAATCGCCGGGATCTGTCACAGTTGGACCATTCCGCTCCGTGACATTGCGTATTGCTGGTATTTCGATAGGCTACAACGAACCCCGCTGCAATAAGCGGAATCGAAAGTTTGCTTTGGGTCCTTCGACTAACCACCGAACGTGACGCAAGATCAATCGCTATCCGAGACTTCCACGCCGTTCACTTCCCAACGCTCCGAAACACTATCTGCCTTCCATGCGCCTTCGCCGAGCGGCCCGTGTGATCCTCGTCGGTGCGCCGGGAGTCGGCAAAGGAACTCAATCTGAACGCCTGCTCTCACGCTTCCCTCAACTATCCGCCATCTCGTCTGGTGACCTACTCCGCCACAATGTCAAGCACCGCACACCTCTTGGCATCAAGGTCGAGAAGACCATGAGAACGGGCGGCCTGGTTCCTGATGATATGATTCTTCGCCTGATCACCAATGAGCTTGGCCGGCGTGGGTGGCTCTCGGGTAGCCCACCCAACCTTATGACTCTTACATCCGCCGCGTCGGTCGACGCCACGCCTGCAGAGTTGACTATACCAAGCCTACATACAAACCCAAATGCCGGCGCAAGTCTGTCACGCCAGGCATCCGAGGATCCATCAGCATCGTTCCTACTTGACGGCTTCCCACGCACCGCACTCCAGGCCGAGCGCTTAGACGACATCGTACCCATCAACTGGGTGGTCTCTCTCCAGACACCGGTCGAGGTAATCATGGAGCGCATAGGGTCACGGTGGGTGCACGAGCCGTCAGGTCGCGTATACAACACCACTTTCAACGCCCCCAAAGTACCTGGATGCGACGATGTCACGGGCGAACCGCTTGTGCAGCGCATCGATGATAACGAGGAGGTTTACCGAGCGCGTTTCCAGAAATTTCGGGAGACAAGTGAGCCTTTACTGGAACACTATGCCAAGAAGGGCGTGCTTTGGGAGGTTCATGGCCTCAGCAGCGACGAGATTAGCCCTAAGCTATTTCGGGAATTTGAGAAACGGTTTTCATGACTTGGTAGATGCTTCCACCCGTTGCTACGGGTCTTCTTGCTTGAGGACGGCCTATGGAGTTGGGCACGCGTGCCTGACAACGGGATTTATGTATATTATGTAGCGGACCGTAAGATATGGGAATTGTGGATGATTGACTACTTAGGTAGCACGTATAGCGGAGTTTGGAGGAACATGTGTTGTGCTGTTTGTCTGTTGGCAATCGGCTTGTTATTCGCGAGCCTTTGTGTACAAAGAAGGATATGAGATACTACTCGATCGATGGTTCAACATTCGTGGAATCGACGGAGGCTTATTTAAATAATTAAGCAGCAACATTTATTGTCCAACATATGGCAACTCTCTCTCCTTATCTCTTCCGCATGCCTCGTAAGCGTCACTTCTAGTAATGTATATATCAATCTCCAATTACCGAGCCCATGTTATACTGGCCCTTAGTTGGGAGCTCTATGAATGTGGCCTGGTATGCCTCTAACCTAAGCGTTGGATGGTCTAGGTACCGTAGCATTGAATGTAACGATGTCTCGAAGGGCGTCAAGCCCATTCTACGACCACATGCATGGCCTAACCTTGGTAAGATTAGCGTGGCGTACCCCACGACGAGCTGATCCGAAACCAGGCGGACAAATGGCGGGCTAAATACAGTAATAAACTCTAAGTTGGAGCTGAATGGCGGGGGCATGTCATCCTCATTCCTCAACATCGTCCTGTTCTTAACTTTCACTCATCACTCTCACTCCCTAGTTGTTAGTCAAAGTCATCCAGATAGAAAGTCAATCATCTTACGCGCACTTTTTTTTTGGTTAGCTGCTCAAATTGCCTTTTCCCTATAAGCCTCGAACTTAGGTCCATGCTACCCTTGGGGTTTCGCACATTTTTCATTGCTGCTATTTCTATTTCCTTGCTGTATTTGTCCGTGTTTGAAATACCCTGATGTTTTCAATTGCACGTGTTGGCCTCCTCTTTCGAGCGCCTTGAAATGATACCCTGTTCTTGAACAAGGCAAATTCCTTGTCCTCTCCGATTCTCCTATTCCTCATAAAAGCTTCGTCTAGCTTCTACCTTCGCCTCAAGTCTTTGTGTCTATCATCAAAATGGCTGGAACCCAGATACTTCTTCCTACGTTGTCTCGGTTTTTGGTCTGTTGTACCCTTTTCGCATGGACGACAACTGCGTTTGGTCTCCCAGAAAGATGCCCTATTTTCTTCGAGAGACCGAGGCAATGTGATCCAATCGCGCCAGCAAGCTTCCTACCTGCTCCCGTGAATATTGCCACAAAGACAAGATCGGCTCGTCTCGCAGACAACAGAGTGTTCGCCGATTTTCTTGACGCCTTGCATGTTACACAGTCGGAGTTTTTTGCCCCTAGGATGGGAACGTGGCCTGATGCCATCGGCTGGACAGGTACCGTCATAGGTACACATCTCTCAGGGGCAACTCGCAGCATTTCCGAAGATCTGATCTTCTTGAAATCAAAGGAAGACAGGACCACCGATTGGCGGCGAGCTTCTAACTTGGTCGACAATTACTTCGCTCAGACTATTGCCTACTACTTTGGGCAGGACGCCCTTACCCTGAAACACGAGGCTTATGATGATATGCTCTGGGCAGTTCTGGGCTGGCTTGAAACAATTCAATTCATCAACACCCATAGCAACACGCATTATACCCTCATCAGTCCCGACCTGCCGAGAGCAACGCCAGGTGTCACTGATGGGAGGTTTGACAGTCGCACCATGATAACTAGTCACCCATATCACGGGAACATATGGATCCCGACATTCTCCTACCGGGCCCGCATCTTCTGGGATTTTGCCTCGCATGGCTGGGATACAAAGCTGTGCAATGGAGGAATGATTTGGAGCCCCCACCTAGCGCCGTATAAGAATGCCATTACTAACGAACTCTTCATTGCGGCGTCCATTTCAATGTACCTCTATTTCCCTGGCGATGATAATTCATCCCCATTCTATAACCGGACCGACAGATTCAACCCAAAGGACCCGGATGCAGAGGTGCCTAGCGGGCCGCGAGATGCCAAATATTTGAAGGCTGCCATCGATGGCTATCGATGGCTCCGCAGCTCCAACATGACGAATGATCAGGGCCTAATAACCGACGGCTTCCACATCAGCGGATATCACGACAAGAATGATAACAATACCAAGTGTGATGTCCGTGATGAGATGGTCTTTACGTACAACCAAGGTGTGGTTCTAACTGGTCAACGCGGACTTTGGGATGCCACTGGTGCATACTCGTTCCTCGCGGATGGACACGATATGATCCAAAAGGTGATCAATGCTACCGGTTATAATCTTACTTCAGATAGGCCTGTTGATAACCCATTGGAAATCAAAGCCGGCGTTCTTCCTCAATGGTATGGGTTAGGTCGGTTAGGCGTCATGGAGGAATACTGTGACGCCAGCGGAACTTGCAGCCAGGATGGCCAGACTTTCAAGGTTAGCATTCTGGAGTCTTTTATTTCCCTTTAAACGTATCTTCGGAGCAAGAATTGCCTATCCAGGGACTTTCTACTCCCGAGACTTCTACATGCTCCTAAGCCCCTTTTAGAATGAGCCCGATTTGTACCATGAACAGCAATTACTAACTCCTAGTTTCTAACTAAGGGGATATTCTTTCACCATGTCGCGGCTTTTTGCACACCACTCGAGACTCCAACACCGGAATCTGGATTACAGTTCAACAGCCGTGCTTTTGCAGCCATCAAAGAAGCTCACGCCCAAGCTTGTAAATGCTACAGTGGTTGGTTGGAGCACAACGTACGCGCCGCTGTGGGAACTCAGGATGCTGTTGGGCGGTTTGGGATGTGGTGGACTGCGGGCTTGTTGTCGGGTGACTGGATCGGCCCATGGCCAACTCTAGCGAATGATGGTATCAATGATGAGGCGAATGTGACGGATTACCGCAACTATGGGGTGCCAAATGACACGACTTGGCGTAGCGCGCCACGTGATGAGCCTACTCGACCATCACACATGGTTTATTCGAACCAAGGCCAGTTGCCGTTAGATACAAAACACGGCCGGCTGCGCCAAGCACTCATAGAAGACCCGAACAGTCGCGGGCGTGGGCGAACAGTCGAGACGCAGAGTGGGGGACTAGGCCTCCTCCGGGCATACTGGAAGATCGCCCGGACACCCTAGAACGGCGTCTAGCGACTCTGCCCCGAGAAGTTGAGGTTGTATGTCGTCTTGGAAAGTAGTGCTATCGTTGGTTCGGCCATGACGTTTCCGCCACTCAGTATTCAAACGGCAGTTGGCATTGGCATTTACATTAGCAACATGGGTGCAAATTTGGCCTTTTGACGATTGCTATGTCTGCTAGAGACCTAGAGAGTCGCTTACAGATCCGCTCAAAAAGGTCTGCAAGCCAGTTCAGGATATAAAACCATTCCCAGCTCCGCCTGCACTGGTGAGAACCACGGACCAGTAGGCTTGGTTATTACACCGGCTCCTAGACTATTACTTATTCGGTGTGATCTGGCACTCGACTTGGGCGGAAGGAAACCTCAATAAATACAGAAGAGTAAAACACCTAACTCATGTATGATATCGCTGTCTAGAACATCCATGTAACGAGCTTTAGATAGCAATATCGTAGTTCTGACAAAAAGCGAGAATAGACCATTCAATGATAGGCCATTAGTGAATTTCTATAGATATGTAGATTTCGTGCTCCAGCTCAAATGGCGCCTTTTCCGTCTGACTCAATATGATATCAAAATACCTACCTGGGTGGTCTGCCTTCGTCTGTCTCTAGGTTATGTTAGACGTAGAGAGGACCTCAGTATACATAGACAGCGAGAAAGTTAACAGTAAAAAAATAGAGGGTCCGCCTGCCTGTAGTACTCAAATAATACACACCAATTATAGTATGATGCTAGTAGCCAGTCCCTTGTTCGAAGTCTGGCATGGTGGTCGAATATTCATAATTACGGCTGGCAACCGAGGAAACGTTTTCGCACAAAAAACAAAAAAAACGCGTTGACCAGTGTATGTGAGGCAAAACTCTACAATCGTGGCAGACGGTGCCAGTTTAGAAGATGAATATAGCGCCTTTCATGAACAAAGCTAGCCTAGACTTCAACCCATTTGCGATGAACAGACCTACCCACTTTCTCCCGGGACATGTGATGGTGACTTGTCTACCCGATAGAGTTTCGACCAGAGCGGTCTTTGCGCCGCCGACTTCAAAGAGAAAAGGTTCTGGACATCAAACCATACCAGCACGTGGTCCTATTAAAACGAGAGGTTTATTGGCTATAGACATCATGGTTCTTGCCTAACAACGCGACGGCAATAGGCTTGGCCTCATACTCAAGTCGAGCTCGGTTGGACTAGGGGATAAACAAACGTGGATTCACTCAGCTACGCCGTAACTAGACTTCGACAGCCGCAAACAAATAGAATACCTCCCCTCTTCTCAAGTATGAAACGCGGCCACTTTTCTGACCACAATAGGACTATCTTCTATTTCATGACATCTTAAGCTTACACTTCAAGTATCCTGGAGTTTTTCTTTCTATTTTCCATGACTTTCTCAGCTCCCGCAACCCGAAGCACAGCGTGAGTTGAGCTACCTACTTACCTACGCACTCATTGCAGAACGACAAAGTAATTAACCACTACAGTCCTTCTGTTAATACTTTTACCCCATAGATGACTAAGTGTATGCGGTTCACTCGCTGATTGTCTTAGACGAATAAAGTCGGTAGCATGTGAGAAGCGGACTAGTACACCCATCCTTGCATAGTAAAAATCTATTGAGATTCGATGGCAAGGATATGGCCAGATGCTGGAAGGTAAGAAGAGCCCGTGAAATGATCGAGAAATCATATTTGCTCTTCCTACTTGTCGAGTTGGCTGTTAAGGAACTGAAGGACAAGGACAACTAAGGGGGATTAGGATCTGCAGAGGCTTTGCTCCTGAGATGGCGATGAATCGAGACTTTCGCGATGGAAGCGTATATCAAAGAACTATGCCGGAACTAACTGCTAAATTAAGGATCTTCTTTGTGAATGAACTTGTGAGCAGTGTATGATCAATATATGTGATATATTTGTTGGTTTATCAGATTCTTAAATACGCATAACCGGAATAGTGGCATCACGATTTATAGAGTATTGCGATGCATTGTTGGATATGTTCACACTCCCACTATTACTCCCTGTGCGCCTCCCATGCCTAGATAGTTGTATGTTGTGTCGGCCGCATTGCGGTTGGAATCAAAAGAGAGGTCTTGTATCTTTGACGGGTCTCCCAGCAGACTTGCGAAGAGTTTGGTTACTACAACCTCAAAATCGTACTACATCGTACTACATCGTATCTCCTTACCCATTAGGGGACCGAAAGTCTTAGCTATTTCGCCACTCGTTCTCAGTGTTCACACCAGCGGGCACACTCTTGTTCGAGTTCGAGTGTGATCCTGGTGGAGCCCCATCGTCGTCATCGTCATCATCAAGAGCTCGTGCAAGTTCATCCGGATCCTTCATCTTAGCATCTGGATCAACCGTGCCAGACAACCCATCGTTCTGGTCGTGGTCAGTCTCCTGCTCGAAGGTTGTGTCGTCAGCACTGATCGAGATGCCCCGAGCACCCCACTTCGATCTTCGTTGAGATGAGGCATGGCCATTTTCTTCTGGGCCTAGAGCTGGTGCGCTCTCCTCGTCTTCTTGGTCGTGCTCGAAATGCTTGTTGCCAAAGATGCGGTTGAGAAGCCAGCCCCGCCTGATATCATCAGCATCGACGATGCCGCCATATCGTAGCTTAACTCGTTGTCGCGTGTAGTAGACCCAGAAGAAATCGACATAAAGTGCCGTCTGAATGACGCCGAATATGACAGAAACGGCGTTTGGTGGCCGGCCATTGGAGTCTAACGCTCTCCAGATCCAGTTCAGACAGTATAGAGCGCGGTACGAACCCAACGAGATGAGGTAGAAAGAATCGATGACGGTCGGGACGTTCGTTTGTCGGAGGAGAAGAAGCTGTGGCAAGACGCAGACCGATTCGAGAATTTGCGAGAAATCCCAAACCCACTATAAAGACAGTTAGCTGCAGGTCTGCAAGACGTGGACAAGAGGAAATTCGAACCGTGAAAAAGGACCAGGAGTCTTTGCCTTCAAAGATAAGCATCACAAAGGGCGACAGTACTAGCGAGCCGGCGAGGATGGCAGCTCCCAGCTTCCAGGCAATCTCTCGCTCTCTTGTTCGTGGATAGGCCCAGCGCATGATGGCGATGATGTAAATAGAAGAGAATATATAGAACAGCTTAAAGAAATAGTTCCATGGTTGGGTTTCGGTGAATACGTCGGTGTATCTGGAGCAGAAAACGACGGCGTATAGGCATTGTGTGATCCATGAGACGCCTGATTGCAAGGTTAGCTCATATAACTCTTTCAAAGGGTGCTTCTTCTCGAAGCATACCTTCAGCGCTCCGGTTGCGGTGGATAGCGTATAGTAGGATGACTTTTGAAAGAAGATGGGATACATCTCCCAATATGCGAAAGACCTAGCGCTCGAGTAAGCATCAAGGAGACCGATGGGGTTGTTATGACTCTAGGGTAAACACACGTTCCAGCTCATCTTGCCGATGTACTACTATACAAGCTGTTGCAGCTATCGCGGCTAGATGCTATTCGAAGTAGCCTCTGTAGGATGGCGGATCAAGAAGGCTGGGTTCACATATCAGAAAAATACACAGCAGAACACAGCACGGGATAAAAAAAAGAAGTTGGTGACTATTGCGAATAATGAGGCGCTTCAGTAGTGATGTCTGAGTTCTGAGGTCATAAGGAAAGAGTGGGAAGCTGTGTTGCGATTACTTGGACGGATGGTTCGCAAGGGGCCCCGACTCAGCTTGTAGTGTACATACACTGTAGCCTACGATGTGGAGTCTTCTACCCGTGGGCTCGTCAGCCGCTACAGCTAAGTAGTAGTGTGTACACTATATACAAGGTAGTACTGTAGTGCAAAGTGGATCGATCCAAAGTTTGACCATTTGGGGAAGGTGTTGTTTGTGGCTGGGCCGTCCCTCTCAATAGTGTACTACCTAGAGTCTCATAACTCCCTTGGAGAGCATTCGATCTACACTACAACTTTTAGACCCACTAATTGGGTCCACACTAAGTACCCCTACTAACAATTTAAAATGGTGCTAAACCAGTGGACCAAATGCATGTGTTATTGCTCTGTATTAGGTATGTAAGTAGATGAGCTTGGCTGTTTTTGAAAGCACTAGCCACAGCTGTGGTGGGGGTGACGTCGGCGCGTTCACAACGCGTTTCGTTATACAAACATGTGTCAATTCGTCGACAATCGATAGTAGATAGATCCATTGCAGAGATATTGATGCAGTTCAGCATCTAGCAATGGTCTCGGCCTCTAGAAAGCAGAAGAAGCTATTTCTTGTGATCCAATGGCGACCAGTAAGTTCAGATCTGCACGGCACTGACTACCGCTAATCCAACATAATTAGGTCGAGAGGAGCGCATGCAGCAGCGCATGCGAGGCGCTGGGTACAGTTGCTTCTTCTCTGCACTTTCTCCCAAGTTCTTCTATTCTAATACATCTATAACAGGCGTCATGAGGTAGCCGATGATTCGTTCGGCTTCGTCTTGCCTGATGCCGAAGCCTCCTCCGATCCGCCCTCTTCCGTGCCACAGTTACGATCGGAACCTAATACCTCCGCGAAGCGACGGCGACTGGATAACGAGCCTGGATCAGCTAATTCACAGCCGTCAAGCCCGTCCATCGTGACAAGATCTTCTACACGACTCAACAGCGAACAGAAACCTACCCAGAATAATGCGTTGCCGCAATACGTTGTGGGAAGCACTCATTCACCACAACTGAATTCTACACCTACAGCAAGGAGAATCTCGGCCCGTCTAAACACATTAAATATTAATCAGGATGATACTCCAAAGGAAGTTACTGATGACGACACTACTCCCCGCGGCTTGTCAGCTGCTGAGCCAGCAGTGGAAGAGCCGCACGATGAAGCAGATTTCGAGGCGCCGCTAGCGGCCATTCCGCAACGGGCCTCGCTAGGATCTGCAGCACCGATATTATCTAGTGACTCCATGATGGCACTCGTGGAAGAGGTCATGGAAAGTCCCGTAGCAGCTCCTGGTAGTGGGCGTCGGCGTCGCATCGGACAGACAAATGCCACAACCCAGAGCGCAAAGCTACAAAGGGTGGTTATGGAAGAGGAAGCAGGGGCTACTGGCGAAGTCGCAATATCTTCGCCACTGGCACGGAAAACCAGGCAGAGTACGACAACTCTTGGCACCGTATCCGCAAGGACCACAAGAACAAGTGCAAGGAGAGTATCGTCATCTCCGACTCAGGCACTCTACGGATCGTCACCACTTGCGCGCCACTCTCACAAAAGCGACAGCATAGCAGCAACAGGCTCTACCCGGTCTACGCGGAGTCAAAATCGCCGAAGCACTCTTAGCTCAGTCGTCTTGGACGCAGATGAACTTTCTTCGCCTCCGGATGCTATGGGTACTAGTAGTACCAGGAAGCCTCGCCCGAGACTCAAGGAGCCAAAAATCATACCCGAATCACCCCACGAGATTGTGGAGATCGTAGTAGAGGATCAGCAAGCTGAAGCGAATGATATGGAAGCTGAGGATGTTGACAACAATAAATCTGCCCACCGAATTGGTCGCAAACGTGCTCGAGTTGGCCGCCCTCGGCAGAAGCAGCCACCAGATGAGGAGGAAGTTGAGGAAGTCGAGGAAAATGTGGAGATTGAAGAACCTGAAGAAGCTGAGGAAGTTGACGACCATGAAGCCGCCCGTCGAATTGGTCGCAAACGTCGTCGAGCCAGCCCTCAGCAGAAACAGCCACCCAATGATGCGCACTCACTGACACCCGAGTTGGAACCACCAGCCAAAAAGAGCCAGTCAAGGCGAAAGCGGGTTAGTCCAGCGAAGCAAGCACAGCCCAAAGCTGTGAAGGAGAAGAGGAAGCCCTTTGCGAGACGGAAAAGTGACGGAGACTCTATTCCCATTGCAATTCAGAGATACACAAAACCACTACGGCGTAACGACGGCGATACAGATGAGGATATTCTCAATGTCGACATGCCCTTTGCGGACCACAAGTCTCCAAACGTCATCGATGTAGTGCTGCAGATGTGTGAAGAGTCGTTAGACAAGTATCTGTCCGTATTGTACGAAGAAGCGAGCCAAGCAGGCGGGTCAGCGAACAGAAAAGAATACAGGACAAAGCTTCGAACCGTGGAAGCATTTCAGGAGGAGTTGCGAACACGGTTACAGGCACAAGTGAGAAGCCTCTAGTTCACGTTTATAATAGGTTAACTGACAAGGCCAGACCATCGCCCTCGATAACCTGCGTACGCTTAAGAAGCGGGTGCGGGCAGCTCAGAAGGACAAGGTTTCACTCCGTAATGAGATACTGAGGATCCGTGCCGAGAGGGAGCAAGTGGCTCTCAAGATAGATGCTGTCAGGATACGGCATGAGACTGCGAATAAGGAGACGCTGGTAGGTTTTCCCTCTTTCCTTTCCTCGTTACTGAGTGCACCACACGAATGATGAACTAACGTAGTTAGCACCAACTTGGTCTATCGTCGACCATGGATGACATCGAATTGGCTATCGAAAACGGTAAAACGGGGCCTCAATTGAATGCCAAGGAACAGAAAGTGGCGGAATTGGCAAATCTGGACCTCCTGATCTCTCAGGTCGCTAACCAAGTTGGCGCGGCGGGTGAGAGAGGCGGGGCGTTGAAACAGATCAAAGAGTTTAATGCGTTTCTTGAGCGCGCCGCTGTCGCACTGGAGGGGAGATGAAAGGTTGTAAAACTACGTAATGACGATGAGACGAGAATACGACATTATTGATGTTACGAGTATTGTACCATACTGAAAAACCTGTCTTGCTCGCCTGACTTTGGTTAGTGATCTGATGCTGTAGCCTGTAGCGTAGCAGCACTTGACCTTGAATTAGAGCTGCATTTTCGCGCTACCGTAGTTCTGTTTTTTTGGGGGGGGGGGGGGGGGGGGTTTTTGTACTGACGATGTGGGACAGGCAGTCCCTGTTGGACAAACTGGCTTGGCTGGGTTTATGGCGTAACCGGAGACAGCAACCCTTTCTTTCTTTTTCATCATCCAGCTCTGCTGTACAAATTAACTTATTTATGAGCTATCACCCGCTAGCTTTCTTTTGTTGCTGGTTGGCTTTTGTATTGAATGAACTAGAGCTTGAATACATACTAGTAACGAGCGCTGTCTGCCTTGCATCAATTGCCACTCGCTAACCTGATGAGTAGATGGCTGTACGTATATACTGCATGTATTAATTGCTTGGCGGGACCGCAATACGAGCAGAGAGGCTCTTTACTCAGTTAGTAATGTCAGGGTGGGCTACTCTGGTATTGTCCTCATCGCGCTCCAGGATCAGACCATATACTTCATCTTTATCGGCCTCTGCTTTTATTGGCCGTGTCCTGACCGTGATAAATTAATTGCTAATGGCTTTTTGTAAAGGGCAATGACTAAACTTCGGTTTGTTGTTATTATTAGCTGAGCCGCTTGGTTTGGCGGTGGTAGGACGCCACTGAGCTGAACATCAGAAACACGGGGGTTGTGACGAGATTAGAGGGAAAAGGGGGCCGTTGCAAAACACAGGAACTGGGTGGGTTTCACTAGGTATAACTTCATCCCCTCAGCTTCCCTCAGGTGCCCAGACCGCCCAGACTGCCCAGACTCAGCCTGGTCTCTTGGCAATTCGTGCACAGCGGCATAGCCCAACATTGCGGCGGGTCGCTGGTCGATAAATAAAATGAGACACGCCCTGCCAAACCTTGGTAGGGCGTTGGTCGTGAGATTCTTGTTGTCTTTCTCTTTGTTTTTGGGTCTTGGCCGTCAGTACGAAGACAGAAGTTGAAAACAAGCTCCTTTTTTTTCGTGTGGATTTGTTACGAAGCGGTGGCAGGCTACGAGTTAGAGTAGACGAGCGACATCGTCAACTTTTCAGTTTAGGTATCCAAGTGGGAAATTCACGTCGCGTTTCGACCGAACGATCGAAAGAACACGATGCCCGGCAAACACATCTACCCGTATAGGAAGGGCGTGGACATCACCGCCTGGGTCCTCCAGATCCTCGTGTGTCTGATCCAAGTGGGCGTTGCTGCGGCCCTGCTGGCCGTCGTCGATGATTATGAGGGAGGATTCGATGGAGTCCGAGGCGCTATCAAGTACGTGTTGCCATAAGATTCCGCTTGGGCTGTCCTCTTCGCCCTGCGACTTGCAGCGCGTGAAGACACGGCCTAAAAGTCGTATAATGAGTGACGTGCGGCTAACCTGCGTCTAATGAACAGTACGTCCGCGGGCGTGTCTATCGGCATATCTGCATTAACCATCGTCATCGACATCGTGGAGATCGTCCTTATTGCGCGCAAGAACATGCCGCCCGCGCTGTACCTATCGTTCGCGTGCATCAAGACTCTGATCTGGCTCATCATCTTCGTCCTCGATCTTATAACGCTGGCAATCGTAGGCATAATCTTATCCGCCATCGTAGTGTACGTTTTTCTCTCCCCCCCCACCTCCCAATGCAAGCCTCCACACCCTATCATCTACTCTTGACGAATTAGTTGTCATGTTTTATCAGCTAACCAAAGCGTTTTGGGGATTATAGTATCACATCGGTTGTACAGCTCGCCTTTGGTGCGCGGATCGTTCACAAGAAACGCAAGGGAACGCTCACAGGCGGCAAGTATGTGCCGACTCTCAACCCCGCCGCCACGGGCCATGTCGAGACAGGCTACGGTGTGCCACCGCAACCACAAGCCTACGGAGTTCCGCAAGCCTACGGGGCTCCTCAACAACCGCAGGCTTACAATGACCCATACACGACTTCTACGACGCCAGTGAGCAGCGAGTACTACAGCCCCACGCCCACTCACCACCACCAACAGCAGCACCAGCCGCCGCCGCCGCAACAACAGGGTTATGCGAATCCGGGGTACGCGTACCCGCCGAACTCGTATGAGCTGTCGAACCGGTCATAAGGAGGAGATCAGAGGAGATTGCACCCTAGAAGATGGGATGGGATGGGAGGCTCGAGAAAAGTTGTAATGTTATTGACATGATTTTTTGGAAGATGATGATACCCACCACGTATATAAGAGGTGTACGGAATTGCTTTTTGTCATGCGGACCATGGCGTTTTGTCGCATATGTAAAGTTGATTTTGAACTCGAATTGGGTACTCCGTTGAAAATTTTATACGCCTGCATGTGTATAGATATCTAGCCTAAGCTTCGATCACTGCTACATTAGCAGTTGTCAGGCATAGGGTCCATATCTACTAGGATGAATTCTGATGATCTGATGCGTTGCGTCTTCTCGGACTATATGAAAGGTAGTACGACGGGACGAAGATTACCCAGCCCGAACTTCATGACTTGGGAAATCTGTTGTATTACGACCTACAACCTGGAGTACCCAAACAAAACATTAATTATTAGGCACTGCATCTCACAATATCGTGATCGTTTTCTGCAATGCGCTTCTATTGGTTAATCGTGAAAAATAAGCCCTATGCTAGTTAATTGATTAGGTTCCGAATCATACCCAGAACTCAGTCGTTAGCATTCGACGTGAAAAGTTTAAGGCTTGCGCAGATAACAGCAATGGCTTCGACTCTAAATTACGGTAAACCTTCAGCCTTCTTTTCCGCCCTATAAACCTCCAGCAAGCACCTAGCGAAGACTTTATGGCATTTTAAGTACTTACCTACCTAGGTAGCTACCTAGGAGGTAGTACAGCAGCAATTGTAAGCCTGTACACAGCTGTTGGAGAAGCTAACGTCAAGGCTTCATGGCTCAGGGATTCTTATCTAGGCCAGAGATAGAAGGCACCCGGTTGTACATATAGCCCATATAACTGTGAGCCAACACTCCACGCCTCCTAGGAGTTCTTCCATCCATGCGCAGCACCGATCAAGCTTCAGCTTGTAGCGTCTAGCACCTTAAACGCTTCTTTACAGATGTATATTGTTTGATTAGTACGTCGGCGCTCGGAAATCGAGCGATGTCCGACTTTCGCTCCTTTTAGCTGCCTGCCCCTTTCTTAAGCAGGCATAGCCGTTCATTCGGGGCGGTCGAGTAGATAGAAGTGCTTATGAGTTATTGCCCATTCAGGACTCTTGAAATGATTGTAGTTTGGCATTCTGCCCCGTGCTCTGCCTTCTCGAGGCGGATATGCAGCAGCGCCTGCACAGCCCTCAGCGTTGCACCACTCCCGAGCGAGCATTTCTAGCAGCGGCTATTCCAGCTTCGTTGAGCCTGCCTATCTGATCTTCTTTGCTTGTAATGCAATGATCAAAAGAACGATCCGAGCCACCCTTTTCAGCTACTGCCAGCCTCAGATGTCAAAATGGACGAGTTGGCTATAGTAGCGGCGGTAGTCCAGTTTATTGATTATGCGAGCCGCATAGTTGCAAATGAGGCTGCAATATACGGTTCGTCAGACGGTCGAATGCTCGAACGTCGAGAACTTGAAGAAATAACCCAGTCTCTATCAACCAGCGCAAGAGAGATAGAAGCATCGCTCGGAGCCGGAGTTCAAGACAGCGAGTTGGCCGATAATTAAAGAAAACAGAAGCAAAACTGGTGTCGATTGCCAAGCAATCGCGGATGACCTCCTAAATGTCTTAGACCATATCAGGCCCAAAGGTTCCAGGTCCAAGTAGGAATCTCTTCGACAAGCAATCCAAGCTACCTGGAACGACGGAAAAGCAAAGGCTCTGGGAAAGAGACTTGACCGCTTTCGGCAGCAAATGGTTGTTGTAATTGCCCTGAAAATCTCATGTGAGTACTTTGGAAAAGATACCACGGAGTGTGCTGACATCGTCTGCTCTCCTTCACAGACATGAAGCCGAGAAATCAACAAGGGCACAAGCGGTAATTCGTAAATCCCTGGAAAAATTAGAGGTGTTGCAGGAGAACAGCATATCTGTCGGCGACCATTTTGTTCAGCAACTTCGTCATGGGGAAGGTGGCAAAACGATATAATAGACGCCATATATAACAGACGTGATTCGGCGCAAGGCAGTGGCCAACCTCGTTCTTGGGCCTGAGACGCTCAAAGCCCTTGGGCAATGGTTCGTCAACGTCGCGCTCGGAAACAGGTGCTCGGAAACAGGTGCTCGGAAAGCTCGAGTTCAGAAACATGACAGACTGGGCGCGTCGAATCCCTCCGGCCTATGAACGAACTTTCGAGTGAATCTTTTGCGATCCTCTCCCTGACGCTAAGCCATGACCAAGCTTCAAGAAGTTCCCCGTCGATTCCAACGAAAGATTATATTGGATTACGGCAAAGCCGGGTTCTGGCAAGTCAGCCTTGATGAAGCATATCCGTCAGCATCCTCGCACAACAGACCTCTTACGAGAACGGAGCAGCAACAAAGACGTCATTCGGGCAGCATTTTACTTTTGGGTAGTCTCCTCAAGCGTCGCCTAGATGACGTTGGTTCAACGTTTTCGGATATGTCTGGTTGCTTAAGTCGTGATCATTGGTCTCTGTTCTTTATCGGGCAGATTCTATATCCCTCTTTCCTTCATTTGATGGTATTATGTGGTCTGTATCAGTATCTTTGGCGACGTCTTCGAAAAGCTGATATTACTTATGACGAAACCGAGCATGAGAGTATACCATTGTTGTTCATGGCTCTGGAGGCATTCCACCGTTTTAGACGACACCAATGAGCTTTCTAGGCCTTATGTCAACACTGCTCACTTGATCTTAACAAGAGGTGGTAATTGTCAGGAGATATATAGAGATCGTTCTTCTTGGGCAGTGGCGCAGCAGCTGACAACAAGGATAGATAATTGCACATACCAAAAGGTTCAAAGGATAATCCAGTTGTTTCAAGAGTGTGGAGGACCGCCACCGCCAACACTCAAGGCTGATCATCAAGGGTCCCTTCGATCTATCTCAGCTAATCCTACCCAGGATTCCGACACTACATTGATTACATCAACGGAAGCACGTACTGGTTTCCGAAATGACGACGAGGTGCTTATTCGGGCTCGTATCAATTTTATTCACAAACACGGGCGCCTTTACAGCTTTTAGGCCCATATATAATTGCCATTGGGAGAGGCCCCCCCACGAGGATATTGGATGCCATGAGACGCAGCATAATAGTATTGGAACACTATGCCTTCTCTCTCTTCAAAAGGAGCGAACGTGGTGTAGATTATCTACATGGGAAACATGGGAAACATGGCAGGATGGTTTACCAATGATTCTTCTGAATGCCTTAAGGTGGGAAGAGATTCATCGGATTTCATAGACACTGTAAACGAATTATAGATTGTGCGAACAATGGACACCTAAGGAACACTTACTTGGCTGCTCTTGTGTATTAAAAAAGCCATCTTACAGGTATCCCCTAGAGTGATCTTAGCATGAATACCCTTGATTCCCTGATAACTTCATCGCACGGTAGACAACTATACCGATACAGCTGTACCATTGGACCCTGAATACGGGTCCGATCATCATACGTGAAAAGCGGGAATCTGACGAGCTAATTATTGAAAGACACCTGTCAGTACGAAGGGTCTACAGCAGTAGTAATGTCAGGAAATAAACATGATTGCCAGATTGCAGCAGGTCCTTTGACATACGAGCCATGCTAATGCTGGGGCGCAGCAATAATTGGTGCTAGACAATCACCAGTGACCTGTCAGCCGGGATGCATAATGCAGGAGGCCTGCGATATTTCCATACGGCTTCACCCGATATCAGGAAATAAGACCTAGTCTAAACGTCAGCTTTTGTCAATCTATGAGATGGCACAACGATTGGGCACAAGCTCCGTATCGGCCTGCTCATTGGACGCCCTTATTACTATATCTGGCCTGGAGCAGGATCTCTCATATCCTATCAATTCGAAGCTATCGGGCCACAGGAAGCTAGCTATAAGTGATGGAAAGGATGAGGGGAGAAGGATGAGGAGGCCGCCGCCACCGTGGGGTGAAATGCAGATAGTCGGTTGGTCCGGATTAGGTCACCTCAAGCTCTGTGGTTTGTAGACCCGCATGCGACAAGCCCCTGTTACTACCCAGCTACCACGAGCCAATCGACGATTGCTTTGCAATGTCGGTCAAAAACTTGGTGTATCACAGTGGATTCCACTTCTAATCCTAGGTACCATAAGTAGCGTCACGGTAGGTGCATTTATATTGTAAGGTGCACTGACAGTAGGTACATATGTACATACATACATACATGTATACTTACTACATATGTAGCTTACTTACATAGAAGCGGTACCTTCGTACCTTCAATGTTGACGGTGATGATATACTGGTAGGGGTTTACACGTCCCTACCTCTGTAGAATGTACCTACCTTACCTACATGTAGGTACCAGCTGCATTGAAGTTGAATGCAGGGTCTAGACCAAAACTTGCTTGCCGCTGTAGCCGTCTCATAGTGTAGATAAAGGAGGCCCTCCATTCCTGCAATGTCCGCCTCTGACTCTTCTTCTTCCGAGTTTCATTTTCTGAGCTGTAGCGATAAAGACTTCATTGCACCTCCATTCATATAACCGCCCAAGCATCTACATTTCTTCTCAGCCATATACTCATCTTTCAAAACAAACATAAACAATATGCCTGCTCCTCAAGAACCCCAACAGCAAGCTCCCATGGAGATGAGCTCCATGTCAGACACTGGCGTCGTCACTCAACAGCCCGTATGTTTTCACTGACCGCCCTTTTGCTTACATTCACATTGCTTCAACCCTCCCAATTTCAAGTGTTGCCCTTAACCTAAACACACATGACCATATGAAGATGGACCAGTTGTTGAAGTCGCCAATTGACTAACACATTGCTTGCTTGATTAAAACAGGCCGCTGAACCTCAACCTGACATGTCCCTTCGAGGCGGTGAGGAGGCAGGATGTGAAATCTGTTGCGGCCTCTGCGCATGCGAGGAGGGCTGCTGCTAGAGCCATTCCAAGCCCCGCATCAGTTCCCCTCAGGCGATTCTCGTCACATCCGCCTCATCGTCGACGCCAGAACCCTCAAATCCAATTCCCAACTCTTCAATAGACGAACAACGCCTCTCGCCACAACCCACCTCGGCCCAGGGAAGCAGCACTCACGTCCCGCCAACTATTCGACTCGCATCTCCTATTGAACACGGTTCCAGTTCTCGAAGTGGCGAGGGCGCTGCAAATGAGCCCCCCTAGGAGGAAGAGGGTTCGCTCTCACCACAGCCTTCCCAGGCCCAGCGAGCTTACGAATCCTTTTCGTTCTCACCACCGGACGCATCAAAGCTCCCGCCGCACCTGGCCCCAGGCGCTTCCGAATCTTTATCGGCTGCGTTGGCTCGTGTTGACCCCGAGTATTTCAAGGGAAAGGGTAAGGATGTGAGTGGTATTGGTAGTTCTAGCAAGGGAAAGGCGAAGGATACGAGTGGCACTGGTGGTTCGAGTAAGGGAAAGGATGCGGGCGATACTGGTGGTTCTAGCTAGCGAAAGGCAACGGAATTCAGCGATACTGGGCGGTGATAATAGTAGGACAGCGATGGATACGGACGAGGATGAAGATGGCAGAGGGTAACTTATCCGTGTCAGCTTTCTCTGGGAACCGTCGGGGGATGATGAATGGCCCGCTTGTGTCTGAAGACTAGAAAGTTCAGACCGTCTCCCACGTATGCTTGATTATTTCATGTTAGCGACGCTTCTGAATATTTACAATCTCAGACCTCCTCTCAGGCCTCCTTCGGTAGCGATACTAGAAATCTCTTCTGACTAGTAGCACTCGTTTTCACGAATAGTGAAGGTAAGCTAAACCGTGAAGAATACCGACGACGTCGATGACAAGTGAGGAGACATGACGTTGAACAGGATTATTTAAGCATTCGCCCCATCTCTTGGCGATCTCTTGGCCGGTTCTTGGCTGTCTATCCTCTTGGCAGGATGCTATTATTACTCTTCCTCCAAAAGATTGGAGGTTTCGGCTGCCGAATCTTCTACGAGATGACTCCGCTTGGCGGCCTGTACTCTAGTACGTCGTGGTCAGAATAATCGGAACACCCCCACTAGCGAGCATTATATACTCAGTTTCGTACAAAGTACAACATAGCCACAAATAGTTTAAAAATTACATGAAAAAATATAAAAAAGTATGGTTCGTAAATGACTAGGAAATACCTCGAGTGATTTTTGGATATTATATTAAGCTTGGTGCTATTTAAACTCGTAAGATATTATGGGATCAGTAAGTGCGTACACACTTTGTGGCTGGAATGTTCCGATTATTCTGACTACCGCGTGTCTGGGTATTCATTTGCGACCGGACAGATTCTCGCCAACGCTCTCCCTCAACTGCAGAAACATTCGCATCTAGACTGCCCAAGTTGTTCGCCTGCTTCTTCTATCTCAATTACGTACAGCGTTAATGTGACAGTTTAGGCTCTTACTATGTGTCCGGAGTCCTTACACTACAAGAACACGTACCTACCTACTACCTGTTTGTGATACCTTCATTTAGGCACTGCTCAGGCCCTCAACTCCGGATTACGTCGCAGGAGCGGTGAGTGAAGGTAGCTGAGATCTTATCTAAGGTCTGATTTATCTTCGTTTCATTTTCCCTCTCTTTTTCTCTCTTTTAACGTCAACCTGCTTATGCCGCTAGAGCGCGAGAGGACACCAAAACCATTAGCATATGTGAGCAAACAACGTGTGCAATATATTCTACATCCAATCGAGTGAGCGCAACAAGAACGAGAACCAACTTGAAATGAAATGGATGTATAGGAATTGATTTGAGCAAGCTCATGTCCAAGTAGGAAATATTTTGATCAGCTCTTTTACCGAGAAACAGAGGTTCTGCTTCCCAAAATACACTGCCGCCGCCGCTGACTGCCTGGCGGAGTGATGAGACATACAACTACCATGGTTCTCTGCTGCTTCACCACTCGGTAGGCCAAGTTCATTATAGCTTGCATATAAAGATGCTACCTAGGTATCTAGGAGTTGACATTGTTGCTCTTCTCCGAGGCGGTACTAATAAAGATAGCGAGCGGCCCGCCCTGGGACGGAAAGATTGACGCAACCAGACAGCAAACAGCACTGCAACTAAGAATCATATAGAAAGAGTATAATACAGTACTCTACCTAGGTACCTGCTAATGCACACAGTTTATCAATTCATCCTACTGGTATCTCGTGAGGATATAGTTCCGCAGATAGAATTGACAACATGCGTCCCTTCATGGACTTCGTCCAAAGAAGCATCATCTCATGGCCGGTGCCAAAATGACCTACCATACATACGTCTAGTTCAACAGAATATTCCCCTTGTGAAAAAGGTTACTTTTTGTCATCCTCATAGGTGGCGTTTATCGCGGTTACATTAAGAACTCCTCCGACATGATCTACATATAAGAAGACAATGACCCAATACACATTACACTTAGAAGACATGTTTTTTAAGGATGTCATATATGTGCCAATTGGTTATTTGTGGGAAAGGAGAATGGTACTACGCCCTTGTTGGATTTTATATGTTGAAGCTCAAGTCTAATACTCTGATGAAGAGGCACCTACCACACCGGCGAGGTTGGACAGGGTGGTTGTGGTTGTGGTGGTGGTGTTGTTTCAGATAATACCCTCGATTTACTCGTTTGCCAGTTGTCGATGATAGCGAACCTTGCAGCGCAAGTTCAGCGGGCTTCACTTAGCAAGAATTGCTTTGCCTGATTTGTTAACAAAAGCCTTGTAGTCTTTAACACCGACGTGTTTGTATTGACTGGCTCTATCGAGGTTCCACATGAACAGCAGAAGAAACGTTGGGTACTGTCTTCGCTGGTCTTTCTAGCTGGACTCGCCTCGGTGTTGGAAAATGCTTACAGGCGAAATGTTGGGCCAAGGGATAGCGGCAGGTATAAGGACGAACTCTTTTTCGCATAACCCACGTTTAATAAGGCGAGTAGTGTTTATTGTCTCTCTTATACGTAGGCTAATCGGAGGAGCCGTGTCGGTTTCTTTCTATGTGGTTTCTCGGTTGAATGACAATGCTGTTTTTCTGTCTAATTGTCTCTTAATTTTCTTCTGTCCAGTACACTGCTCTTTCTACGGCCTTGGGGAAGAGGCAGCAGTTTCGACCTCAGAAGTCGCAGATGCAAGCTGTAAACTATTCTATGGCATAGCAACTAGGTATTCTGCCGAGTGTTGGTGGACGTGGTACCCATATTTGGTTTATATCGAAAATTTACGTCCTCTGTTTTCTTCACGTGGAATCTCAGGTCCAACACCCTGATGAGGCCACGAAAGGAGGTCTTGCGCACCTCAGATTATTGGCAAAACGTTGATTCAAATTGCCACGCGAGCAGTGCAACGTAGTATAGGGCATTGAGGTCTGGCGACGTATTGGCGGCCGTTTGGCGAACTTCAAGGCCTTCGTTATCCTAGAACGGGAGACCAATTCCGAAGAACTTTGCAGCACTAACACGTTTGTACTTCGCAACCTAATTGATCTCCAGGTCAGACTGCGGTTCGCGAAAACCCGCCTTAAAAACGACGAGATATCGGTTAAAGCAAGCATAAGCGACGAAGTTGCATTCGTACTCCAGCTGGGCAGAGATTAAAGCGCGACAAGCTGTCTCAGGGAACATAGGATTATCCCTAGCCTCGCGCTTAGGACCAATTAGTTAACAGTAAGAAGATAGCAGTACGACACACTTACAATGAGCATTTCGAGGTAAAGAGTGGTCGTGCAGCGAGTTGAAGCTGTGTCAGCCTGAACAGTCGTCCATCGCTCAGAATCTAACGCCGCCAAAACCGCTCGCTCTTCCTCTTGAATAGCAGCACGGAGCGCAAGGCTCGCCTCACCAATTGCGAAAATACGCCGACCGATCCGCTCAATATATAAGCCCTTGGAAGAGCGACCATCTTCGGCCATGCGATTATAGATCTCGACGTTTTGGTTCATCTGGCCATAAGCAACCTTCAGGAGGGCCTGAGCTGCGCCTCGGAGACCGGTCGGAAGCTAAAAGGAGAAGAGATATAGCTACGCGGCCGCTGTACACTCGGCGAAGGGTATGACTGGCAATAAGGGTTATCTCCTTCTTAGTGTCTGTTTAAAGAGGATCACCAGATCCTCGTCTTTTCGTAGGTATCCCTCTTGAGGTTTCAAGATTTCAGGGAAACCTCATGGTAATTGTATCGAGATGTGAAGGAGCCGTCCAGATTTGCCAAACAGAGAGAGAGTCGGGCATCAACAATATTGAAAATTGTCCTAACACCCCTGTGAGATGGATGACATACCATTATGGCTAAAACACAGCACGTTGGACTCTACTTTTATTGGATGGTTGTTTTGAATTTGGCGGGCATGCTCTATATACAGTTTTATACAATCATGAAGACATCCACACCCGACTCCAGTCCAGGCAAAGCCGGTAAAATACCAGCAGGGACATACTTGTAGATATCCTCTCTTCCGTTGGTAGACTTATTCACACCATAATCGACATCGAAGCATAACTCCAACCGAGAGATGTCTATCCTCATTTCTTTTCCTGGTTATTATTACCGCTGGTGAAAGCCCCCGCAACCCTATCCCACATCGTCTCCTCGCCCTTCTCCTTGCGTATCTGGCGCTCGAGCTCCTGCTGGTGCCACAGGCCCTTTACCCTCGACGCGACCTCGGCCTTGGCGCGTATCTCGCCCTTGAACGCCTCCTCCTCGGCGGCGCGGTCCTCCTCGGCGACCTTTTCTAGTTTTGCCTTCAGTGTCTCCTGTTGCTCGGGCGTCAACTCTGGATCGGGCGTCGTGGCGCTGATCATGGGTTTCGGCACGAGGGGTGCGAACTTCGGTATCGCCCGCCCTTCCTTCTTCGCCTCTTCCATCTCAGCCTCTTGCTTCAGCATCCGGTGGTATAGCGCATCGGCGTGCATCTGGATGTCCTCTTCGATTTGCGGCGTGGTTTCGAGGGTCGAGAGGTAGCCGAGGGCTTTGAGCAGTCTCTGTAGGTCATAATAGCCATTAGCGATTGTTCCATCCCATCATACACCAACACTAGCACCAGCATATAAGCTTTCGAAGAAAGTGAAGAAAGTAGTGATAAACAAGCTCAAAAGTTCAAAACGCACCGTCTGTGTCATATAGCACTTCTCAAACTTCTTGACCTGGTCCCGACACATAGTCATGCGCTCGGTGAAGCTCGGGTTCGCCATGCAGCTGCGCCAGTCGACCTGCTCGAGGGCGCAGTTCTCGAGGGCGGCCCGCCCGATCTGCGACTTGCGCTCCTTATACCCCTCCAGCACGTCCATCAGCTTCTCGTGGTCGCTCTTGGTCTCGGCCTCGATTTCCGCCAGCGGCCGGTACGTCTTCCAGATGTGCGCGTAGCGGCCATCCTGGAACTGGCTTTCTCTGGGTACCGCGGGTTTATCACTACTACTTTCGCTCTCGGCCTCTGCTAACGGCGTGAGATCTGTGATTTTATGTGTCGAGGAGGCGGGCGTTTGGTTTTGCGGAGTGTTGCTGTTGCTGCTGCTGCTGCTGTATTTTACGGGCGATTCTTTCTCGAGGAATTCCCGGAGCTTCGGGTCTAGTTTGCGCAACGGATCGTCGGCGCTCGCGCTCGAGGCCCAGAGACTGTCCCACCAGCCCATCGGTCTGATGTAGAGGATATTTCTTGAGAATTGGTACCGATAGCTATAAATCTTCGCGATTGACTTGAGGAATGCCCTTCTATCGACCAGTGTCTAAGATGTCTGGGTAGATCAGATGCAGCTTTGCGCTTATCGATAGTGACAAAACAGTGTTATTCTACTATCGCGACGAGCATGCCATCTCGTTGTATGTATGTCACCCATTTCAGGAGTAAGTTGATGATGCTCACGATATTTGTTTCTTGATTCCAGCCTTCGAAATACTATTAGGATATGACATAATTATAGATCTGCATTAGTTTAACTAACTTTAATGGTACGTGGTGATAGAAAGATAACACCAGTAGGCCTTTAGACAACACCGCTTGGCATTGAAGAAATATAGCTAAATGCCACAAAGGAGAGGTCGAGAAGAATAAAATAATTATACAGGCAGAAGATGGTGACATACAGGAAACTGATAGGTTAGGTAATATTTGGTGCCTTTATGCTGCCATTCTCCTCCGCAGGTTAAACACCAACCATACACTTGCTCAATGCATGGAGAGGCGAGACTTTGATCGTAACACATCTTTCGGGTCCTACAATGTATTTATGGAAAGATATGTCCTCTTCATTTGTGCCTTGGGCTAACGCTCGTGCTTGTGTTGTTTCTTGATAGGGAGCCAGTAGGCAGAAGTTTACAGTCTACGGAAAGCATATTTCATTTACCACGGTTGACTAATGGTAAACGTCGCAAATCCATTTCTCCCTAGGCAGTGGCAGTGTATACATAGGAGAGTTGACACACCTCTAAGGTTTCTTTCGGAGCTAGGAATGGTTGCAATCCTTTTGTATAGGGAGTCATGTACCGCCATGGGATGCTCATAACTTCGCTTCTCGAGACTGTGGCAAAAAGGGAGCACATTACGGAGGGTATAACGCCTACACGAAGGCTTAGGTGTAGCTTTGCTTGGCGATATAGAAATTGCATACTTGGTGATAGCATCATATTGGGCCGTTCAAGACACTGTAGTGGGAATATTTTTACCATTCCCTGAGGTCTCGTCCCGGGTCTCATAAAGCTCTCTGACCACCATTTCACGGATAGTCAGTGCTGGTTCGGCCCCTCATTTCATCCATTGCTTCATCAAATACATCGAACTCTCGTGGTGTGGTATTCTCTTTTGCATTTCAGAACTACCGGCATGCATATCTGTGCCGCCGTTTTAGCCTATGAACCGCCCGTTCCGAAATTCTGTATCATGAAGAACCGTCAAGTAACAACGCCATCGATGCCCATAAGAGTCCCCAAACCTAGAACTTGCTGAACTTCTTGACCGCCTTGCCAGTTCGGGGAAGTACGCGGAGAACGTTGAATCGTACGGTCTTGCTCAGAGGTCGGCATTGGCCGACAGTCACATGGTCACCCTCCTCGACACGGAAAGCCGGCGAACAGTGAGCCGCAATGTTCTTGTGTCGCTTCTCGTAACGCGCGTACCTATACAACAAATCAATTTAGTAAGCGTCTCGGGGTTTATCAATAGTGGTAAACTGACTTGCGGATGAAGTCTATAATAACAGTTAGTGAGTTGTCTTTTAGTAGATAGCTAGGTTTTCTAGATATTAGAAGATGATAAGAGTAGGGATTACTCACGGAGATACTCGCGGCGGATGATTATGGTTCGGTGCATCTTGGTCGAGACGACAGTGCCGGTAAGGATTCTGCCGCGGATGGATACCAGTCCAGTGAAGGGGCACTTCTTGTCTGTAAATGAAGGTTAGTATTTCATTTCAAGGAACTTTACGATTCTCCTTAGCGAGCGCGACAACGGAAACTGATCGGGTTCGTAGTTCAGTTGTTCTTCGTTTTTCTTTGCCCAGAACACCACAGCTGCAATGCATTTCGTAATAGATCGATCTTATGGGCTGTGTCTTCGAGGGGGAATGGCGATTCGACATACCGATGTACGAGCCCTCAATAGCGGTCTTGGGGGTCTTGAAACCCAGACCAACATCCTTGTACCATCTCTGTTCGATTGTGAGCTTCTGAGCTATTCGTCCACCGCATACATGTCACACACCTTTCCTGACTTGCCTGTTATAATCTCATTAGCATAAAACTTCAGACTTGAGACGGCCTAGCTAGCAATTACCTGGGCGGGCCGACTTCGTCTTAGTCTTGGAGTTCTGGAAGATGTGAGGCTGCTTTTGGAAAGCACGCTCCGACTGGACGGTCAACTCGGTAGCCATATTTGCGAATTGTTGTCGAAGTCGCAAGGAAGGGTTGACTTCGGGGGAATCGTGTGGTGGTTGAGGCTGGCGTCAGGATATCGCGGGACAACGAGTCGCAGTCGAAAAATGGAGGAGTGTAAAATCTGAAGATTGTGCGGGCAGAAATTCGCTTGTGCACAACCACGTGTGGCGCAATTATGTGCAAGCCCATTGATAAGCTGTGGCTCAGCAGATTGTATTTGCATGGAAGGGTCGGGTGCCACTGAATCAACCCCACCATTGCCCACCACCTGCGCACCGGCTTAAGTCAGGAAGCGCTTGGGCCAGCTGCAAAGAAGCCGGTAATTAGTGGGGCAATATCCACTCCGGGTATGTCCCCACCTGGCATCTGGGATGCAGTGCACTAGACTACAGTCCCTACGTACCTACCGGGTAGCTCCCTCCACCCGCATGTTTACAAACAACCCATCCAGACGCGATCGCCAACCGGTTTGAGAGTTGTCATGCAACCAACTTCACCCGCAGCTCGTAAGAGTATACACAAAGCCATACCATCCAAGTCATCTTTGAGACTTCTTTGTTATTTATTCATGACTGCGAGAAACTAATACGCGCCGTTGAAACTCTAATTCGTAATGCGACACACTGTTTAAGTGGTAATAGAATCGGACATTCGCATACAGAAATAGTGGCCTTGTGAGCTTTGACAGCAGATTACACCACAACATCGTCGTGATGTCTAGTCACGCCGATGTCACTATTCCATCGACGCGGCGACCGCGCAAATCAACCGGTCACTCTCCGGTTCGAAAGAGAATCGAGAAAGAAAACATCACTGTCGACCTGGCTAGTTCTTTGGCTGGTAACGCAAGCCGAAAGAAGTCGCGTAGCAAAAGCATGGGTCCCGGTGGCCTTGATGTCTTGAAATCTGGCACTGGAAATCGACGCGTGGTATGCACCTGGAAAGCCTATGTCTCTACCAATCATCCAACTAATTGCTATATAGTCGTTAGCTGCACCTCCGAAGCCTCAGCCGAGATCGATTCTCAAGCCCACAATGCCCCAACTTCCAGAGATACCTCCACATAAATCGAAAGCTTCTTCTCGCAAATCCCCTCCCTCGGTTCAAGGGCTTGAGAAGCTGCCAAATCCTTTCCAGAATGACGATTCATCTTCATCTGGAACCAAAATCGCATTGCGCACCGAAGAAGAACAACAGGCTGCTGCCCGAGAGCGAGAGGAGCGGGAAAGAGCCCAGTTGGAAAAGGATATAAAGGATCGACGCGAAGCGCGGAGGAAATCTCTTGCCAACCGACGCGTATCTTTCGCCGCCGAAGCTACTCTTCACACCTTCCACGAAATCGAATACATGCAGGATTCAACTACTTCGACCGACTCCACGAGGAGAGCTTCATCATTGACTGCACAACCGCCTAATTCCGTAGAGGCCACTGACCCACCATCTACTCCTCCAGAGCAGATCGAAGAGCTCGTTCCAGATTCACCAGAAGATCAACGAAACTTGCATCAGAAGGACCGACGCAGAAGCTCTGGGATATCTACTCTTGACTACAACAACAATCAAGATGACCTAACTTTGGCTTCTAGTGTCTATAGCTCAGACTCTGAAGCAACCGAGGGTGTCACTGAGGTACATGAGGAAATCGGGTCAGATTCTGGCAGTGACTCGGACGCTGATGGAGTAACAATGGATCTTGATGTCGATGAGATGACTGGCACATCTGTTGCATCAGTTATGTCAGCTCGTTCGGGATTCATGGATGAAGAGAATGATACTCTCGACGACGCCCTGAGACTAGCCACGAGAAGAGCAGAGACCCAAAGAATTGAGGACGAAGAGGAGATCATTCCCTCTTTTGGTTGGGTCAAAAAATCTGGACAGAAGCCAGCAGGCCCTACACGAGAGCAAGAAAAGGAGCTGAGCCCGACAAATGAAGGCCCTGAAAATACAGCCGCTATGGATATGGAGATCACAACGGCAGTTGGGGGCATCATAATGTCGAGGGATGATGCCCAAGAGGATTTTCAAGAAGAAGAGATGTCTATGGACGTTACACGAGCTCTTGGTGGTATACTCCCGCCTCGAGGCCAGATGAGAGCTGAGCAGTCAGCTGCTGACGACGGATTCGGAGATGACTCAGTGGAAGATGCCACCATGGAGTTTACCATGGCAGTTGGTGGCATAAGGAATGGTCTGCAGAGCGACAATTCTCCTGAACTTGATGACGATGAGGATATGTCGATGGAGCTTACCACGGTGATGGGTGGTGTAGTGTCAACTACTAAACCAAATGGTGCGAAGCGGAGAGTATCGCTTGCTCGCCGTCGCACATTAGCTAAAGACGACGAAACCACAATGGATATGACTGTTGGGTTAGGCCGCATCATATCAGCTGATGACCAAGACTACGGCGAAATAGATGATGTCACGATGGGTATGGATATGACTACAGCAGTTGGCAGAATTATCAGAGGACCCTCGCCAGCCAGAGATCAGGCTCAAGCTAGACAAATCATGGAACAAGAAGCCGACATGCCGGATGGAGATGACATGTCAAGATCGCCTTCCAGAGGCCGTCTATCTGATATGATAGCAGCTCGAAACACTTCAGAAGCTGATAGCCCTGGCATACTTCCACTCCGTGGGAAAGGACTTCGTGGCAGTAATGGTCGACGGGCCTCGGTGACTCCTAAAGGGAAGTCTCCTAAACGTAGTGGGCCCGCCGTCAAGTCCATAAGCCCAAACAGACTAGATTTACCCAGCACCCCTCAGCAATCGAGTCCGATGAAGACTCCAACTTCGCTGCCATCCCAGCGACGATCCGCCTCTCCCAAAAGATCACCCCCAAAACCCACCAATACCACACCTAGATCAGCTACGAGACACGGGCCGAAGCCATCTATCTTCCAGCAAGATCTCTTTACAGGTGCAACTACTCCTCAAGTTGTGCTTACTCCTCAGAAGCGGCAGCTTTCCGGCGTTGGTGCTGATCGCTCAGGTCTTGGATCACCGAAAGTAGCTGCCATCCTTGAACGGCGTGGATCTATTAGCGATTCTGCTAACCTGTTTATTCCTCGCGAAAATTTTAGAGCCGTTAGTTTCGCAGACCCACAGCTCATGAACGATGAACTCGATAGGGAGCGCCAGCAAGAACAAGCTAAAGAGAATGACTTTAGTATTCTCGACGAGGCGGTTGATGGTGATGAGGACAACAATACAGCGACCTTGAAAGATATGATATCAAGTATGACCCCCAAGAAAAATCCTCTCAAAGGCCGAAAAAGCTTGCACGTTGGTAGCGCTAGTGGACTTCTTGGCAAACGGCCTGTCGAGCTCGATGACGAGGACGACGATTATGATAGAGATGGTGTCAAGAGGCTTAAGAATCACCAAAGCAGTCCCGTCAAGAACGTTCGACTACGCGCACCGCCATCTAAGGAGGAGACTACGGGTCGGACTGTTCGGTCTACTGGCAAACTTTTGGAGTTGGGCGGCACAAATACCATGACCCCTTCCTTAGCACCCTCCCCGAGCAAGGGGCGCAGCTTGGCGTCATCGCCCAGGGGCAAAGACAGCTTCAAGGATGTGCCATTTGATCAAGCCACCAACACCTTTACCTTCCACGACACTTTTTCGATGTCAACCCATGAAAGCGCCGAGGGCGGTAACGGAGAGCACATTCATCTTCAAGACTTTTTGAACCTGACTAGTATCCGTTTTATGGAATTGACCACTACGAAAAGGAGACATACCCAAGCTCCTACCGCCCAGAAAGACGTCCTTCCAGGGAAAGAGGATCTCTCCTTGGAGCGGTGCGTCGTAGCAGGCGCGTGCACTGTCCCTATGCTAGAACTTTACCAACACGTGAGCTCACTTCATATTCAAGAGAGTCATCGGCTGCAGAGGCATGCTAACTTTTATTAGTCTTGTCGAGAACTAAAGAAATACATCTCGGAAGGTCGAAGGATTGTGCGAGAAATCGAGACGGAAACCTTTGAGGAGAATCCACCCCTGTTCAAGGAGTATATGTCTGCAACTCCAGAGTTCAAGACCTTGATGGACAACCAGTTCAAAAATGTCAAAACCCACGCAAGACTTCTGAGCAAGGCTATGTGGTATGAATGGCGCATGAAGCTCCAGGATGGGCTCAAGGAAGGCCTTGTCAAAATTTCCGAGGGCATGATGGCGGATGAGACACTGTTGCAAAAGCAACAAGCACTTTTGAACTCCATTCTACCTCGCTTGACTCAAAAATTCGAATCTTTGACGACGGAGCATAAGACTCTTGAAGCTATAGCCCAAGAGCTGGAAGATTGTGATCCAGAAGATCTACAATCCGCGCGCGGGGAGCTGACGAATATGGATTCTGATATTGAGACGAAGAAGCGCAAAATAGAAGAACTACGAAAAGAACTTACTGAAGTGGAATCAAACATTGGTGAGGCGACACAGAGGAAACGGAGCTGTATTGCCGACTTCGAAGAAGCCGAAAAGGTACGGGAGGAATGCAGAGGATGGACATCTAATGAAATCAATTCTCTCAAAGGTCCGTCTGCCTCGACTACTAATAATTTTTGGAGCAATGACTAATTCAATAGCAGTTAAAGTCGACGAGTTGGAGAGACAGCATGGTTGGGCAATTACAGGTGTTGCTGGAAACACTATCTCGATGACATACCAACGGGAGATTGAACTTGTGTTCGATATCTCATCATTTAGCGGCAACGTTTCAAACTCGCGGATTGATCTGTGGTACATTGCAGCCAATCGGGATCGCGATCCAGAGCCTGCGCTGTCCGAAAAGGAATTTTTCGTTCAGTGCATCAGGGATCACGTGCGCGGGATGGCCCAAGCGCAGACCAAGATTCACAGCATGCTAAGCATGGTCAGTGGAGCATGGAAGAAGGCCAATCATGTTGCGGCAAATGTGCGGCTCTTGAACTGCACGTTTCCCACCAACGTCACCCGCACCTCGGATTCCTCCATTGCCGTCCGATCCACACTGCTTCTCGTCCCTTTGGAGACAAAAGTCGAGATCACACTTGCCTTACATGGACTACATGCCCAGGATGGCTTTCAGGTGACAATTGCTCCCCACGTGCGTGTTATGTATGGGGAGCATTTCAAAGTTGACAAGATTGCTGAATACATTGGAACTCGCATTGGGAATTCGGTGACTACCGAGGGAGAAGAGGGCAAGACTAAGTTTTGGAGTGATGTCGTTGTCGAGTTGCATGAGAAATTATTGGCCCGAGACGAAAAATCGTTGGCCCGAGGGCGGAAGTGAATAATACCCTTCCATTTGCCTTGGCCCCATAATGCCATTACGAGTTATGACTCTCATTCTTGTAGATTGTTTCTCAGCCGGATGGCTAGGGGCACGTGGTGTTTGGCGTATCATTAGGATATACCTTTGTGTTGAAATAATATTTGGGTGAACTGATGAATTTTGCACGTTCTTTTCCGCGTTCTGATGTGTGGTCCGCCTGCAATATCTAGTTCTGAGTCCCAATTTTTATTTCTCGATTCAATCACTATACTAGAGAGACTTAGAAAGATGGTACAGATATCTCTTTGCCATGCCCAATGTTCAGAAACAGTAAGCCTGGAAGACAGGATAAACCACCATGTCAGTCAAAATCAAGTATCGTTTTTTCAAGCTTACCCTATGGTGCTAGTCTAATTATACGTGTAGGTACCTAATCCTATTCGATCTTGAACATATTGGCAAAGAGTAGAGCTCTCATGTCACCGAGAACTTGTACATTGCAGCTGAGGTGTACGAATAAGCCAAACTATGACTAGAGAGACTCCTCAATTGCAAGTCCATGAAATTGGCCTCTAAAATTTTGAGTTGGTTTTCTAATTTTTGATCTCTATCTTAAACATATCCCAATTATGCCATGCTCCTTTCCTTGACTACACATGGCCTGATCTGGTGTGTGACACTAATTCTAATCAGCCACTATTGTGTAGAGATTGACCTACACGCTATGTTGCAGTGGCATGGCTGAACTTTGTACTGCATAACCTAGGTAGCTATTTGGAGTAAAAGTACCTGTACTTGGAAACCCAGAGAGAGTATTTTGGTAGAGTGGCAGCTTAATGACACTCAAGCAGAGGTATGAAATATGCCTTAGGTAGCTAGATACTTTGTATACATAGATACATGTGAAAAACTACTTTTCACCAAATAAACAACCAAGCCTACCCATTCACTCTCCTTGTACCAATGTATATCTGCCTTCAAGTGCTTAGATAAGTATTGGAACTGTGGATTTGTCATAAACCATACTATGAGTTGTTAGGGAATATATTAGCCAATTGTGTGTTAATTGTAATATCTCAGTACAAGTAAATTATAGAAAATTGAACTGGATATACCTCCACTATTCTCAATATTCTGTACTTGTAATGTGTAGATATATTGTATAGTGGTGGGTATTCGTTTGCCAGTGATACCAGCCACTTTTGGTACGTTGAGATACAGTTCTACCAAAGGCATACTGTGGTGAGTTACATGTCTCCAAGCATGTACATGTACACCGCAGTAGTTAGGCCTGCAGAGAAAGGCGAAGGTACAATCAAAATAAACAGTCTACACGAACACTCGGCAGTGATAGTGGTGCGAGCTGCCCGCTGTGATGGGAGAATAGGGGTGATGTACCTGTAAGATAATGTATCTATCGTAACCACAACGACCTCCTTCAACCACACACTTGTCCCCCACCACGCGTCCCTAAGATATAAATTGCTGTTCCCCTCCCCTCCCCCCCCCTCCCCTCCTTCTCTTCTTCTTCCTTTTCCCCCAACAATAACAGCATCCAGTCGACCTCGATCCTGTTATTTCAAGCATCACAATTGCGATATCACACACTATACGACACACTCTCTTCTCTCTCTATCCTCCCTCGGTTTTACATCAATTTGCCACGATGTTTGACCTTTCCCTCGCCTACCACCTCGCCCTCGTGGCTGTTGCCGCCGCCCTGAGCCCCGTCGTGTTCTGGGCCAACTGTAAGTATTTCCCTGTTCCCAACCATTCCTTCTGCCATCCTTCCTCTGCTATGGAATGACACGTCGTACGTACATTGTAGGGATGGAAATGTTATTCCTAGCAATTGATATGTCCTCGACTCCTCACCATTCAAGCCCGTGTGGCGCCCCAACACACCCCATGTCTCTCCACATACCATGTACGAATTGATCCAATGGAGTGTATTTCTAACCTCAATTGATGTAGTGCAACTCTCTACCCTTGGGGTGGCGATGATCATCGTGGCAACGGTGTACACATCCTGTGTACACCCAGCCTACGGTGTTCTGACCCTCCTCGTGGCCGCTATAATCTTGTCTCTTGTTCTCCTCGCCAGATTCCTCGCCAGATCCAGAGCGGCTATCGTCGCCTGTCTTCTGCAGGCACAGCTGGTCGTCCGCACCAACTATGGTTGGTGGGGCTTCTGGCTGTGTTTGCTCGGCTACCGTCTCTGGGTGCTTGGTCCGGTAATGATGCAACTCTGGATCATCGAAGAGTTCATCATCGTCTGCTTGTGCTGGATTATCTGGTCGCGCGCAAAAGGCCTAGGTCTTCGTCCTCTTCTTCAGTTGTTGGTCTTTTGGCCATCGGCTTCCGAAGTGGATTGGGAAGCTCTCCTTGAGCGTGCGTACAACTTCGCGGCCACCGTCATCCTTCCGGCAGTTCTTAAGGTTTCACTCTTTCTCTTTCAGGTGCTCGTTATCCTCTCCTCTTGGTGCTGGGAGACCTTTAAATCCATCGTCCGATGGTGGTCACCTCGCAGTTTTCTGTCCCTCGAGTACATGTCCTTGTGGGAGCGGTTGATTTACAAGGATTGGATAATCGCCGAGCGCAGAAAGCGGGATGCCAAATTCTTGGCCCTCCCAATTCCGAACAGAGTGAGACCCAAGGATGACCTTACTATCCAGAAGGAGAAAGCCGAGGAGGCATCGAAAGCTCAGGCGCGTGCTGAGTTGCGTGATATCTTCCGCAAGATACAGGAGGACCAGGCACGTGAGGCACGGTTGGCGGAGGAGAAACGATTGCAAGAGGAAGCTCGAGCAGTCAGACACCGCCAGGCTTAGTTCGCCTGGGGGTGGCGTTCTCTAACCCGCCGCCACTCACAGTCCATGGAATCCCAGCATCTTTTCATTGTCTCCAACCATAACAAGTGGGAACGCCAGCAGCAAAAACGCAAGATGGAGGAGCAGGCAGCCGCAGAACGAGCCGCCACAGAACGATCCGTTCCGACCCCTGGCGACCCCAACGTTCCCGTCGGGGAAGCCATCGACCGTTCTGAGTGGCTGCCTTCGACCTTGGGTGATCAGGATCAGTCCGCACAGACCCAGGTCCCCAGGCCGGTTCCTAGTTTCCCTGTCGTCATGGACGCTCCTAGGTATGAGCCCGCGGATATTGAGATGGGTAATACCATTGATATTGAAGCGGTCGATGATTCCATGGATATCGATATGGCTCCTTCATCTCACCCGTCAAGTGCGTTTTTCTCGTCTGCGTCCCCGGTTACGTTTGCTCCAGTCCCGACCCCCGAGTTCATCCCCGCCCCTCTCGATCCATTGGTCGACAACCTCACAGAGCTCTTTGCTGCTGGTCAATCTCTTGACTGCCCCTCTGAGCGTGAGGCCGAAGAAATGGATTGGGAGTCTGATACCACGGACTCGGACGGTGATGAACTCATGCCCGACTTTTCCTTTGCTGCCCCGGGTTTCCCTGTAGCCACCGCTACACCGACAATTCCTTCCGAAGCATGCAAGAACCTGCGTCCTGCCACGTTCGCAGAGCTGATTCGAAATTTCGATAGGCTGCCTAAGGAAATTCAGCCTGGATTGCTTCAGCAGCTGGAGCTGTACAAGAAATTGGGTCTCTGGAGCCCCTAACCGCTGATGACCCTCAAGAGCCCCGAAGAATCCCAGAGACGTGCTAGTCCACGCGAGTGCTAGTATCGTACAAGTGCCGAGCTGCAAGACCTGTTTCGGCAGGGCTTCAGTGAGGGCCGTGCCTACGTAGAGTAGGTAAGGTGGTGTTGCCATGCGACTTTCGTCGGCTCATCGGGAGCCTCACCGAGCTTGCTCGGTTGTCCCTGCCTTCACGTTGTCAAATGGTTTGCCCTTGGATTCTCTTCGATTTCTTCCTCTTCGGTCATCAGCAGTTAGGGCCACGTACATGACTTTCTCCTTCTGTTCTCTTTATTTATTCGACAACCTCACCCTTAATCCCCTTTCTTACTGACACACACAGGACCCTCTCGAGTTTTCCAGCAGTCTCTCAGGAACCTCCTTTCGGGGAAGTGACAGAGCTGCGGAAACAGTCTCGGTCGGTGGTTTGTCCCAAGGCCTCATGTACCCCTTTCGGGGGGCGACGGGAGTGGTGACTTTTTTTCCACGCAGACCTTGGCTGCCAAAGGTCCTAGGAAACCTCTTCGGGGGGAGACGGACGGGCGGGCTCGATTGGGTCGCCACGCTTCTGATGATCTGAAACCCTGATTCCTTGCTCGCGCGGGGTTGATGGTTAGTAAATACAGAACATGGCCGCCCACTTTTTGCCATATATATCAGTTGACCTCCGCTTTTGTTGTTTCTTCGTCGCGCTCATGCTTCGAGCCGGAGCCAGTGGGATCAGTAGCGCTTTAGCGAACAACCACTGGATGTCTGGGGAGGGCTGGCCGGCAAGATTCGCAGCGTGATGGAATTCTGATTTGGTCGCTTCTACGATCCTGTTGAACCCTTAGGGGTGAAGGGGGAGAAGTAGCAGTGTCAGGTGAGTCTTCACTGGTCTCGGCTAGTGTTGACGACGATCCTGTATGGCGCATGACTTGCTGTATGGCCGCCGAGTGGTCTTAGACCAGGAGGTTTACCTTAGCAAGTTCACTGTGTTGTTGTTCACGGGTGCGTTAGTGGTATAATCCCCGCCCACATTATCTATGATCTTGGCAAGAGGTTTGTCACCTATCTAGTTGGGGTGTGAGTGGTATAATCCCTACCCCGGGTGAGAGTGGTTTTGTCCCCGCCCATATCTATCATATCGACAACATTTCGTTTGCGGTCATGTCCTCGCCGTCCTTCGAATAACTATACTCTTCGACAATGTCTCGTCTGGTCCTGTTCTCGCCAGCCATCGAGCATCAAGCACTTCGCCAACGCTCGTCCGGTCTTGTCTCGCGCCGGCCTTCGAGCTTTTTCTGGCCTTGCTTTCTTGTCTGAGTATGTCGGTGGTAGCTTTTTGTACGACTATTTGTTTGCTTCTTGTACGGTTCTTTGTTTGTTTCTTGTACGACTATTGTTGGAGTTCCTGGAGTTCCTCGTCTGATGACCGTTGTTCTTCCTGTTCGAGTCTTGAGGGAGGCTTGTTGGAACCTTATCGGAACACTCTGTCGGAACACCGTGTCAGAACAACTGTTGGAATTCCTCGTCTGATTATCATTGTTTTTCCTGCTCGAGTCTTGAAAGAGACTTGTGTGGAAACCCTGTCAGATATCCTATCGGAATACGATGTCGGAACAACTGTTGGATTATCCAATGAGAAGCACGATAGTCATGTTGATGACGGCTCATCCAGTGCTACGGAGTTTCTGGGAGGATACTCTATGGCCCCTGCGATCAAACGAGGTTTCACCCTTTGACCACCTCACGATTGCAACACGAGCATCAGTTATCGCTCGTGCCGATGAGCCCGTCTAGAGAGATGTGCTAAGCACTCGGTGGTTGCTCGCACAAGTGTATCGAAAACCCAAACCTTGGTTGGGGGGAGTTCGCCAACCCATTTGCATATTCCCCTACAACTAGAGTGGAAGTCTGATAAATTCACTTTGAAGACTTTCGCATGTGTGTTAGTGAAGACCTGGTCGAATTCACATCTTTTCAAGGTCTTTTAGGCGAGCGGCGCTCCAATCTCCGCGCTGCTACCACATTCGCATTGGCTTCAATCAACGCTGGCTACACACCAGCCATGACGACTTCAGGTCTGGATCTCTAGGTGGTTCATCTAAAGCCACCATTCACAAGAGACACCAATCAACCAATAATGATTCATACACATCTGGATCTGGCCCAAAGTCGTCGATGCTTGAGATTATATTGTTGATACTCGCCGAGATCCTCTCACAAGTTGGAAGCCCTCCATGTCTACAGACACTCGTATCCAGTACTGATTTTTCAATATCAAAAAATCATACCATTTTCGAGAACAATCAAATCATACTGGGAGTAGACATGTGAGGGCTCTGTTTCCTGGTCTTCACGAATTCCCACCTTTCCTCGAAGACACGAAGACATCAAGAAAGAAGACCAGGAGACTCTGATGAAACTTACATTAATGACACTGCACCTCATTCACAAGGTCACACAATCACTAATACAATCCATCAGACCAACGAAGGATCTTGGAAGAGTTAGAAGGGACACCTTAGCGGGCTGATCATATTTTCAAGGTAAGTTAGATTAACGGTCCAAATCTTCCCTGCTTCCCAAACTAATCATTATGTTATAGTTCAACTTTGACGAGGACTGACGTTTGATGTCAATGATGTGGAGTATTTCTCATATCCAAGCAGCAAGCTTCACCACCTTTGGCGTTCAGACGGCGGCCTGTCACGGACTCTCTCCGCAAGGGAACAAGACATCATTACTCGCATAATCCCAATGATCAGCCCTACGGGATCGGCTTCCCTAGGAAGTCGGAGAAGAGATGGCGCAAGATGCTGCATATTTCTTATGGAGCCCAGGCACCGCAATAGCCAACTTGACGACACCTCATACTCAGCTGGACTACAAATCTCTTGGCGGACAATCAGCTTTGCTTTTGTAGTATGAGCGATATCTTCTCAACCTGGATATCGTCTTTAGTTGTCATGGCTCGCGGCCCCAAGCTCCAACGCGCTTTTCAGAATCTTGCGCATCTCTTCTCGCGACGCAGCATGGATCTAACACCGAATACTGATGCTACAGCTACCTCGTCTTATACTGACTACTTTTCACAGCAGCAATGGCCCATAACATTCACAATCTCCATTCTTTGGCGAAAGCATGATCATAGATCATCAGCGAACAGTTAATCAATTACTCTTGGCGGACTTGTGATTCTCAATCCACAACGATCGCTGATCATCAACTTTCTTGGCGGACATGATCGTACAATCTATTCGAACACGCATTCGATATGGGCCATTGCAGCTGATCTCCTCGACGGGGTTAGCTATCAGTACACCAACTATACACCAACTATGAACATTTTAACGCATCTTCGGTGTTAGATCCCTGGCTGCGGATACTCCACCGGCGAAGCAGGCTACGACATGACTCTTGGGGGCTGCATCTCCTCAACTCAACGAATGATTGCGCCCAAGAGGTCATTAATCACAGGATCTGGTGCTCTTGTATCACCACAAGTAACTCCTTGATATTGAGTGCCAGATTATCTTGGCGGACGACTCTGCGCACCCAATATACTCACCGATCCTGTGCATTGGCACCCACATACACATAGCATCTCATATACCGATACTCATCATACTTGCTACGGCTCTTGAGTGTAGGGTACTCATTTCATTATGGCGACGAACCCTACGCTCTGAGATTTTATCGGTTCGACGTCCGAGTGCAAACCAATCACTTCATCCTGGCGGACCGATTTGCACTCGGAGATCTCATGCCCATTGTATGTGGTGCCTATGCTACTTACGTGCCTGCTTCCTTTCTGCTTCGCAGCAAAGACAATCTACTTCACCAAATGAACACTGCTCGATCCCGATTCTTCTAGAATCTATTCGGAAAGCAATTTTGTGTCTTTGCTGCATTTGCTGGTGGAGTATCCCCTAACTACTAACTTGGAGTGATAGGATAAGGAGAGAGAGAGAGAGAGAGGGGGGGAAGAAGTTTAGAGATAAGGAAGAGGTCTTGTCTCCTCATCGAAGTGTGCCGCTGGTGCTCCAGATGCTACATTTGCAACAGGATCATTCTCACCCTGATGCAGCTGATCGGTCAACCCAACTACCAACAACACTCTTAAAATATCTCAACTCAAGAGTATTTTGTTTCAACAAGGCAGGTCCATGCCAAAAATCACGCCACATTTGTGACAACACCTCTCAACTCGAGAGGGCAGTTGACCTGCCTTGTACCGATCAGTTTCTGCACTGGAGCCTCCGCGACGCCCCTCAAAGCCTTCATCATGTCAGCTAATCATTCGATCAACAACCATACTCTGAGGCTGTGCGGCGTTACAACTTCAAGCTTGAGCTAGCTCTCACACCGGTGATCGAGCCCCGAAGTCATGTGGTGTTCACTCTTTCATTTGACAAACAATTGTACCATGAACATCACATACCTTACACAATATTGTTTTCCAGCTCAAGCAGTGAGGAGACAAGATCTACAGAAGAAAACCAGAAGTGACGAAGCTCAGTCATAACGATCTGCTGCCATTCCTTGAGACCCAGAACCACAGGGTCTCGGAACAGAGAGTCGCATCAAGCACTCACTGATGCGACTTGTCAACTTTGACAATCTCTCTTTTCGGCAGCAGCTGTCTCTTCCACATTATTAGAGACTCCATCGGATACCACCAACCAAACAACCAACCACACCTTGTCCATACCACGAAACGTGCTGGGCCGCAGACACCAACATCTACGGTGTCTGCCTGCTCTTGCCATAGCCTTCAGCGTTTATCACTCGCTGCGGCCGGCGGAGCTTGGGTGGTGTCCGCGTCATAATATGATGAGCTACTTATCAGACTACTAACACCGCATCCACAGTGACACTCTCACTACGATACTTGCTTACTCGACCGACAAGACCAGAGACAAGTTGCTACTTTGCGCCACCCGATTGCAAGAACCACCTGACGAAGAGAAAGCGCCTCGAGGAGAGACACCCGTAGGAGGAACCACTGGAAGACAAGATGGTCTTTGATGGTTGCCATAGTTCATCGAATCGCTCGGGACCCCCGAAATCACGAGACTGCTACAAGCTTATCACTGTCTCTAGAAATGAGGTGAGGTTATCGGGTCAGTGTCGATTGACCAATGTCTCCACGCCGATTGCCTCATCCGGTTCATCCGGAAAGCCTCTCTGGATTGACAAACCAAAACAAAACCAACAGACCGCAAACAGTTCTTTTTGGAGATTCACGTTTTCAATTTATAACTCGCGCGCTCAACATGTTGGCCCCCTGCCGTATCATATCACCTGTTCCCTGTGTGGCAAATAGTGATTTGTAAGACTTGGCCACTGGTAAAATGTGGTCTCAAAGATGGAGGGCGCGGTCTGGGCGTTTTGAATGATACAAGAGCCCTCAGACTTGATTGTTAAGTTCCGCCGGAAGCTCCCGCCGTCTCTCAGATCGGGGCCTAGGCTGTCTTGGCTGCGCGTCTTAACCTATGCACTTTCTTCTAGTCTACCGGTTCTTCGCTTGAAGGGGGCACCACAGGCAACGCGTCGAAGGTTCTTTGAAGTCGGGTAAGTTAAGTGTCTGTGTGGGCTGTGTTAACCGTGCTGTGTAGTATTCTACCTTTCTACACCATCCTCACAGGCAACAGCACGATGCGGTGTGGTTAGTCAGTCTGATACGTCTATCTGGTATTCTGCGATCCTCTTCCTCGGACGACATGGCCACTATCAAGATCAAGGGCGGCATTCACATATGGTACCATCCAGTAAGCATTCACCATACGCCCCTCTCTACTCTATTTTCCAGTCTTCACTAACTCACTGTGTCATAGTACTAGCTGCTAGGCCCAAGCCATCTCAAATACATCCATTCAATCCACTAACATATACATGGATAATAGGTAAGCACCCGCCTATATTCCTATCACTATGTCTAGCCATCGCAGTACTAACTCAATATCAGCAAGTCTTGGTCATGTCGTCCACTCCTTCTTCCAAATAAGAACAAGTCAAATCAAGAACAAGAACAAAAGCCACCATCACCGAATGGTGAAGCGAAACCGTATACCTTCGCTTCTAAGAGTTCAGTTCTACAACTGCTTATCTCTCTCAACAAGAAACTCTCTCTCGACAAATCCCCTCGAAGATTTCTTACCTTGTTCTTGTTCTCGCACTCTCTCTCTCTCTCTCTCTTAACCTCTCACTCCAAGACGTCTTCGTGTCTTCGAGAAATCAAAATATAAAACAAAATACAAATACAAATACAAATACAAAAAAATAAAAAAAATCAACAAAAAATCCAATTTTTTGGGGCTAATGCCTTTTTTTCGTTGCAAGCTCCAAGTTCCTTGAGGCTGCGAAGAAGAAAAGCGAAGAACAAAAGGAGTACTAGGAGTAGATAGTGGGGGGTTTTCTGCGCCCATCAATGCTATACTGACCAATTAATAGATACGATTAAACATCTTGGATTTCTTACTGCGAAAGAAGTTCTTCACACACCGAACAAGTGCGACGAACCCATGACATGTGTTCTGAATAGCTCGTATATGGCAAGGTTGGCATTTATTCATCCACAGGGTCTTAGACATGTCATTCAACTTATTCGCTCATCTATTGTCAGAGGCATTGAACAGAAGGAGTACCACAGCAAGGTGATGAGTAGGTGGTTTAGGGCCCAATAGAGTGATCAGTCGATTCCTGAGTTTCCCAAGGGGGTTCCAAAGCACCTATATCTAACCACGATTACTATATTAGCACCTCGCAAAGTGGCTGTTACTATATTGTAGCCTGACAAGATATACCCTCTCAAGTACCTTGCCCAAAAGGCAGCAGACGAAGTAAAATTATCGGCAGCGCCATCAAAAGCCTCCAAGCACTCAGTGACCAAGCCAATACCATCTCCGATATCTAGAAGTGACGTCGTCGCTTCTAATAACTTCTAGTCAAAAGAAGCCATTTCTTGAAGAAGAACAGACAGCGTCAAACCACTCAGTCAAAAGCCTAGAATAGAAAACCGAGTAGTCACTGTTTTCAACGGCAAAACCAAGACGTCTCAAGCATCTAGAAAGCCATACAACAGCCTCGCATGGCTATGTACTTATCACATAACTGTGATGGGGTAGCTTCCACGATCGGCTACTGGGGGCCAAAGAGTCGAATCCTCAAAGTCTATCCGCGCCTTTGCCGAAGTTGTTGCATTCAGGAAATTTACCAGGGTTGTGACCCTGCTACTATGAGACAAGGAGAATATACTGACGCCAAAATGGTTACCCAGCTTTGAACTCAGGAGAAGGTTTGGAGAAATAAAGGCTTGAGGAATTAGTAAGACATGCTTCGATACATACATACATATCTTGATGGTGTTCGGATACAAACATAAGTATTCTTTCCAAGCACGACGGGCTATACGAGCCGAATCAAGAATTACCGCTGGAAGTAAAGATATAGCTCTTGGAAAAAGGGGCTTCAAGAGCTCGCAGAAGCATATGGATAAGATAGAGTATTGGTTGATTGATAGGGCTGTTTTCAAGTACCTATAACTTATTATGAGTGTACATATGTGGAATCTATAAGTACGTAAGAATGTGAGCCTCTACACTTCATACGGACTTCGCTTGAATGATGATGCGATCCGTCGCCATATATCCAAGAGGGTTTGAAGCACGGCCCTCAGTCAGACCAACTACCTAGGTTTGATCTTCGTCCAACCGTTAGCGCTCTTCTCTCTGTCCTTCTCACGATCTTTGCCGTTTGTGACTGCACTAGTAGGTTGGGGATCATCGCCATGTCCACCACTCTTAACGGTGGCGACGCTCATGTAGCTCTCTAAACCGAAGCGAGCCCCCCGCTCACCAATCTTGGGCTTTGGTCTAGCGCCGCCGACCAACACTCCGTCGTCGCCATCATCTGGGGCCCAGGCGTCATCTTCGAGGACTTCCCATTCCGGTATAGGGTTTTCGTGGTTAAGCTTGGATTTGAGCTTATCCATGAGTTTGATCGGATTCGGTAGCTTGAAATTTCGTGTCAGATCGTTTCCGGCAGCACTGCCTAGGAATGTGTGTCCGCTGCCATGTGAATATAGGCCCATTCGAGGCGCGGCTTTACCGAGCTCGGTGGGTTCATTGCCTTCACCGGCTACGTCCTGATTCCCAACATCATCGGCTATCTGCTGCGGATTACGCTGGAGAGATGAGTTGATGAGGAGCGTGTACAGGTTCCGGCCGATGCCCGCAAATGCATCAAAGTGGCTGCTGTTATCACCCACAGGAACGCCTTGCGTCCGGCACAGCCATACAATATCGTAAGCGAGGAGACACACTGCTTCGAGGAAGGCGTTGTAAGTGGCTGGATCTTCCTTGGCGAGCGTTGTAAGGGGTTTGTCGATGAAAAGGGGCCTTGGAAAAGGGACATTGGCGAACTGACGATCGCGTGGGTCTGGAGGTATGGGTGATGAGCCGGGGAAAGCTACTTCGCCATGTTGGTACGAAGAGCTCAGCGAGAATATGGTAGGACGAGGATAGTCGTTATGGGGTAGGGTAATCTCAGCCGGAAGGCGAATGGCTAAGTAATGTGAAGCGAGGAATAGCAGATGTGTGATGTGGCTGAGAGACGCTGACAATGGCTCTGGCTGAACACCTGTCAGACAGTTAGCTTTGCTTAACAAGGAGTCTAAGAACTATGACACACCATTCATATTCTGTAAGTCAACAATATCTATTCCCCCAATCTTATACTCGAACCGCACCGGATTCCCACGTCGAACACGCTGCAGCCTATAGAGCTTGGCCACTTCCATACAAAGGGCGGCTTTGTACTGGGTCATGGCCTCGTATTCCCTGTCCCAATGGTACCTTACCATCTTGGTAGCCTTTCTGGTTTCATCTATCTGCCTATTTCGGCGCCCAGGAACACCTTGAATTGCGGTAGCGAGGTCGGATTTCTTGCGTGCGATGGCGGCTTGTCTCTCTTTGATCTCTTTCTTGGCAGCTGCCACTTCGTCACGTAGCCGGTCAGCCGATGCGATTATGCGCTCGGTTCTTTCTTTTGCCTTGTATTCTTCTGAAGCACACTTCTCGATGTAGGTTCGTGAGTCGCGGTTCGTTGCAGAAGAGCCAGGGCTAACGTCGCTATCGGACAAGAGCTTGTTCACTCGGGATTCTATCGTTTCCATCTCCATGAGGATTTTGGCATTTGCGATACGCCCTTCGTACAACTCGTTTCTAGCATCGACAACACAGAGGAAAGGGAGGCGCTTCGGGTGGTGCACCCGTTGGCAGATATCGCAGTTCATGGTGACAGTACGGTCTACAGGCAGCGATGTCGGCCGAAGTTTGGAAACAGAGCAAACGTGGCTATTCTATGGAGGGCAGCTCGTTCCCCTGATGGTGGTATGCGAATGCGGATGCTGAGAGCAAGTGTTAAGCAGCATATCGACTTAAATATGTGCCAGGAAATCGTGACGTTTATGTCGGAATTCTATTATTTAAGGGTACAATGATATTGTACGTATGTTGTATGTACATGACACGAGGCACGAGGCTTCCGAGGTGTAGAGATGTGATGAGAAAGCGCAAGGCACAGGCAGACAGGGTTCGTCTTGTGACGTTAGAAAGTGGATTCAACTTTCCAGGCCACCTTCAACCGACTGACTAGAACTACCTAGGTACCTAGATAGTACTAGTGTAGGTAGGTAGTGGAACTGCCCTATCGGCTTTATCGGCTTTATCGTATTACTCTGTCTGGAAAGGCTTCATGCACGCCAAGCTCTTCTTCTCAGGTCCCTTTTGGGCCGCTATGGCTACCACTGTCGACCACTGGACTTCTCTTTTCTTCTCCGTTTACTCTGTCTGTACAGACGGCGGCTTCGTTGTTTGATTTGTTGTGAGAACCTCCCTATCCATTCAATCATCAATAAACTCATTCCCGAGTCCAGGTTGAACTGTCTTGGAGTCGAGAGTCAAAGAGTTGTGAAACGATTTGTCATATCAGTGTAATTGAGTCGCACTGTATTGACGCATCCTGAGGGCAATCATCTCATCACCAGTCAACAATCAGCCCATCTCAAGCCAAGCCAGCTGAATTATCCAGAATGTCTACGACACCTAGGTCTTCCTCTCCCGCACAACTACCTCAAACGCCAGAGCGCGAGGCAATGGACCAGTCCATGATGGTTGAACCGCCCACTCATATGGAGCAGTTCACGCAAACGCCCCAAGATACAACCGTCAGACTGAATCCCCAGGTGCCATTTGACTCAGCCTCACGCACCCAGGTTCTGAAGGCTGAGGGAACTCAAAATGGAACCCAAAATGGAACCCAAAATGGAATCCAAAATGGAGGGATTCCTAGAGGCCTTCAGCAGCAGCATCAGCGTCGGACCCAGACCCCCGAAACACAAAAGCGTCGAAGCGATAGGTCTGAAATGACTAGCCCAGGCCATCTCGCCCCATTCGACTGGGAAGACTTCGAGGACCGCTATGAGAAGGCACTCCAAGAGGCAGATGAAAATGAGAGACAGATGCTTGAAGACTTTGAGCGACTGGTCAAGGTGCGCGATCCGTCTGTGGAATGGCGTGACGGTATTACTGACCTTTCTATTAGTACTTCAATGTTTGGGCCTCTACATCATCAACTCACGATAATGAGCGAGCGGTAAAAAGGTCAGTCTGGATTGAATTCCGGTCTTTTATATTTTATTTGAAAGTTTACTCTTAAGGTTGGAATACGCTTTAAGACTAAACACTTCGTAGGCTACAAACACGCGAGCGATACGTTCGTCTATCTGAACAGTCACTATCACAGAAGAAACAACACCGTAAGTTCTAACCGTATTACTTCGAACGAAATAGAGAAACTGACGCATTGCATTAGTTGCTGAGGTTGTGAAAGCCTTTCAAAGTGCGCTGGCGCTATTGAATGCGACATGAACTAGTTGGGCTGTTCTGACGTTTGCTGGTAATGCTTCCTCACCCATTACGCAATGAACAAGTTCAGCCAACAGACAATTGTCATGCGTACATGTTGCCTTGTAACTACATGACGATGTGGTGAGGAGAACAATGGTATTTCTCTACTTACGGTATAGTTTGGTGCATTGCATTTGATCGAGGTATGGCGCAACTGAGTGATGAACATGAGAGTATGACTTACGATTTCTCATGACTTATGAAGCTGTAGGTAATTGCTGCATACGAATATACAATGAAATTTCTTAAAGTTTGACTTTGTAGATTCTCTTGCTCTGATGTTGCTATTAAAAGTATTTACGACAGTATGTACATACGCGCACCCTGCGTTCTATTGAAATGTGGGACTGGACGGCGCGCCGCGTTAGTGAAGTATTAATTGGAAGCTAGACTATCTACTAGGCCCACTCAAGCTTCTTGCCTATTAGATACCTACCTACCAGCCTACTTGCCTGCCTACCTAACTTTACTTGTTCTATCCACCTTCACCTTCACGAGCGCCTCTGAAACACTGCGCGATGTCTGCTGCACTGCGTGCTCCGATATTTTTCGAAGCCCCAGAAGTGTCCCAAGTACGTCTCTAAGTCTACTCTAGTCGCTTAATTTCTTTTCTCATATCGCTGACGCTAACAGCTCGCAAGGCAGACATCGAATCGTTCCATGCGGTACACTTCTCCAGCAATGCCATAGGTCTTTTCGAAAACCAGTTCCTGCGACCGGAAACCGCGCAGGTTAACAATACCGACCACCACCACTATTACTACGAGGAAGAAGAAGAAGAAGAAGAAGAAGAAGACGATGGATTGGGTTACTATCCTGACGGAGTGAAGCGCACGCTGACCGATGAACAAATCGCCATCTTCCGGCATTCCGAACTGGAAGCACTACGTCGCGCTGAGACAAAAGCTTCAGAGCTGGAAACGCCAGAAACTACCGAGACTGCTATTGACTCGACTAGCGGAGAAAAAGCGAAGACGCCAATGGAAAATGGCGACTCCCTCGCAAATTCCGACGCGATGGATGATGCTGCAGATGGTAGTGAGGACGGGGAGATCGAAACAGAGAAACCAGTCTTGACCAAGGCTGAGGTGAGACGTCAAAAGAAACTACGGGCCAGGCAAAGAAGAAAGGAAAACCAGAAGTTTCAGCCGGAAAAGAAGCCAGATCTGCGCAAGAGGACATGGGATGTTGTGGAAGCCGGTATGGACGGCCTGCATTACGATGATCTTGGGATGTCACAAGGGCAGGGTTCTGCCTCGACTACGCAACGGAAGCGGATCTCTTACGATGATTGAGTGCTACCTGCGTGCATGGAAACATGCGTACATCATAGACATCCCTTCACGCTAGCTTCGCGCAAGTGTGACACAATATTCGCCTCAGCATATAGGTCAGTACCGCCTCCTTTTTCGCTTTTGTATCTGTTCACATGATGAAAAAATCTTGTATCGTCATCCTTAGGCGGAAGCTTGTAGAACCTGGGTGATGTTGGCCTGGCTAACGATGCCGGGTTCGATAACTGGCACATGTCGAGTGAATAATCTTCTCTCTGAAAGTGGAATTACTCTTAACATATAGTCGGCTGTTGCAATAAGTTCATAAAGCTAATTCCCAACAGGCTATCAGCACAAGCAACCTCGGTGGCTTCACTAGGTTATACTGAGGTAAAACCCTTCGGCTGGACCTTACGAGGCTGGACGAGATTGATACCCACTAAGGGTGAAGGAAGAGAGACATGCCCCACGGTAGTGTAGTGCTAGTATTGGATCAAACCTTGGGTTTATATATCGATGAACAGATTAATGGCAGCCTAGATATGTAGGACCTGCGCCAAGGGTGTCCTGCGTTGGGACCAACCCGTAAAGCTATTATTAAAGCACAATCGTGCACCTTTGGCATATGCAAGATACCTCTATCCAACTCTCTAAGCGTTTGAGTTACAATCCAGTACCCGGGGCATGCTCATAGTGGTAAAAAGTAAAGAACTCGAATGAATGCTCTTGTCTCAAACTCATATCGCTGAGTATATCTCCATACTGTGTGTATCTGAAATCTATCCCTGTGCTTTGGTGCGCTACCCAGTGCAGCACAGTGCAGTCCAGACCAGGCCAGAGGCTGCCGGAGTTTCACCGGGACCTACCCCGCTACAGCCAATACCGAGTGCAGAGTCGGGCGGGCGAGGCAGGCGGTATGGACTTCATGCCTTAATCCTCTTCTCCTACTTGAGGTTCTCAAATCAACCTCGTTACCAGGCGCCCATTTGGGCCGTCCAACATCCCATACCAGTATTACATTCTGCATTCTAGACAGCCTCACGAAAGGCCCCCTCCACACAAGTGGGAACTTGTCTGCTAATCCCGACAGGCTCCCACCATCTTTGCATCTTCATCTTCCTCTCCCTCACCATCCAGCCTCACACAATTTGCGTCCACCCGACCCGAGTGGCATCAGCAATCATGGCGCGGGTTTACGCCGATGTCAACCAGAATATGCCCAGGAGCTATTGGGACTATGACTCTGTCAATATAAGTGAGTCCGAGTCCAATGCTTCCTCCGCCATCTTGCCTACCGCCAAGCCCTCCGACCCTCTTAAAGACCCGCTTGACGATCCCTTACAAGCTATTTAGACAGTCGAGTCGTACTGACAGGTGTGTGCGTACAGGCTGGGGAGTATTGGAAAACTACGAGGTTGTCCGTAAGATCGGTAAGTTCACAACGAGTCCCACGAACGATCGTCCTACGATATTGACTTCTCTCACGTACACTCTAGGCCGCGGTAAATACTCGGAAGTATTCGAGGGCATCAATATTGTCAACTACCAAAAATGCGTCATCAAGGTGCTCAAGCCCGTTAAGAAGAAGAAGATCAAGCGAGAGATCAAAATCCTGCAGAATCTGTCCGGCGGTCCCAACATTGTTGCTTTGTTGGATGTTGTCAGGGATAGTCAAGTATGTATTTTGCCATATTGAGCCCTCGCTGCGAGTTGATCTCCGAGACCAGTATATAAAGTCCATATACGTCGAGATTACTGATGTTCCATAATGTAGAGCAAAACTCCGTCCCTCATATTCGAGTACGTCAACAACACCGACTTCCGAAGCCTCTATCCCAAGTTCAACGACATCGATGTCCGATACTATATCTACGAGCTGCTCAAGGGTCTGGACTACTGCCATAGCAAAGGCATCATGCACCGGGACGTAAAACCTCATAACGTTATGATCGATCATGAGAACAAAAAGGTATAACCTTCGAGAGCTCCAATTCAAGCGCAATTACTCACTACAATAGTTACGTCTCATTGACTGGGGTTTGGCTGAATTCTACCACCCTGGAACCGAATACAATGTGCGCGTAAGTCGTCATTGCGTGTCTTGATTCTTTATTTTGTTCACTGGAACCACTAGCCCTCCTGTCTTGCAGCAGAGTGTATTGATGGGATCGTGTCTCGCCACAGATCGTTATTGGAGATTGCTAACTTCGACGGACTAGGTCGCCTCGCGTTATTTTAAGGGCCCGGAGTTGTTAGTAGACTTTCAGGAATATGATTACAGCCTGGATATGTGGAGTCTTGGTGCCATGTTCGCATCTATGATTTTCAGAAAGGAGCCGTTCTTCCATGGGAACAGCAACTCGGACCAACTCGTCAAAATAGCCAAGGTTCTCGGTACCGATGACCTATTCGATTACTTGGATAAGTATGAGATAGAGCTCGATCCTCAATACGACGAGATCCTCGGTCGCTTCCAAAAGAAGCCCTGGCATAGCTTCGTTAACTCCGAGAATCAGCGATTCGTTAGTAACGAAGCGATCGACTTTCTCGATAAGCTGTTGCGATATGACCATCAGGTCTGGCCTCCTTTCGCAGTATAACTGTCTATTGCTAACAGGTATTCAGGAACGCCTTACTGCCAAGGAAGCCATGGCACACCCTTACTTTGCACCCATTCGAGACGAGGCAACCCTCAAGCAATACCTTGGTGGTGCAACTGTCAGCTCGGAAACCTGAGAGAGTATAGCATGCCAGGTCCCAACCCTGGGACATTGGGTTACCCTGTCAACTACGAATCCACTACTTGAGATACCCCCATTCACCTACATACGGATGATACTCACTCGGCGTACGTGTGGGATGTTAACCGTTAGTTCGCACCCGAGAGGTGTTGGCGCTAACTCGACCGTGAGGGCGCGCGAGATTTGGCCCACCGGTCATTCGAAGACGACCTTCATGCTAGTTAGTCTTCTGCCTATGTAGATATCTACTGCGATATCCCGCGCTGCCTGCACGGGGCTGTCGATGAAACAGCCTCGTCTTCATCTATAGAGGACACCGATAGCACATAATGGAAAAAACTACTTCAAGTCGCCGAAGCAAGTGAACACCCTTTTCACGCTTTTCCGCTCATGTATCTCAAGTCTAAGGGTGAAGATATTTCGACCTGACCCCGCGAACTTTGAATGCGGCCTGGTCATGTCAGTGTAGATTTGACTGGATCGGGAGCGGGACAAGGAACATATTGTGCCATAGAATTGGCGTTCAGCGGACATTGCACACGGGTGCCTCACGTGGTTTTCTCCTTTTGCTTTCTTTCGATTGGGGTTCCCATGGCAGCTATACGACTTTGCTGCCTTTTCAAATTTTATTTTTAAATATGGAGTTTGCGTACTGGTATTGTGGTTTCCAGCATGGCGGCAGTTTGGGAGGGTTGATGATGAGGGCAGAATACTGACTCGGGTGGACTACTAAAGAAGCTCGCGAAAGAGCGAGGACTTAATACTACAGTCGAGACAGTGGGGTATCATCAGTACATGAACATGAATTGTAGCGAGCGTCTGTATTGTTCTGAGCGACGTAGGTTGTGGTAGAAATACACAATTTTGATATTGTTCGTTAATGGGTTTTCCGTTCAGCTCGTTTCAATTGCGAGGAAGAGTGTAGGAAGGTAAGTATTGCATGGTAATATATCTGTATTATCCCCTACCCTAGAGGAAAAGGGGTAGTTATGTACTTTATCGCGTAATTGAGTCATTATTCATGATGCTTGGCTATGCTAGGTAGGTATGTTTAGTTTAAAAATCATGAGTGACTGCTATGGCATGGTATACAAGCTCTTATCATGTTGTGGAGGCCCGTCTGACTGTCGGGTTTACCAATCCCGTCTGGCATGTAGCGTTTAATCCAATGCTGACTAATCTCAACCCAACTTCATGTAACGCGCCGATGGGGGTTGTGATCTCATGTGAACACACCCCAGGGAGAAGTTTACTTTCGTTTTCCTGACTCTTACCTACCTCACTTACAGCATGTAAGGCAGAAATCCCGCTCACACGCGAACCCATCCTTACCACAGCGCCGCAACGTACCGTGAGGAGAGGCTACTAGGGATGAATCCGGATTCTGCGTTGTCGGAGTTGCGTGGTGTAGACGACTTCTTCTCGTCGGGGTGCTGATCAAAAAGCGCTCCGCAGCTGTGCGGGCTAGGGGCGAGCTATGGACCGCGCGGCCCCACGCTCCTTGCCTGCTGCGACCTGCTGCCCGCGAGTCCGTGGCTGGAGGCGTGTTGTTAAGCCCGAGGTTCCGATTAGGTGTCCTTGTGGGAGACCTGATTAGGAAATTGGATTTTCGGGTCATCTTGCGGGACGTGGGGTGGAGAGGCGGTAGAGATGGGCTGGCGCGAGAAAAGGGGAGGCGGGACCTGCTTGAGACCGAACCCGCGATGCTGAGCTCGTCATCGCTTTCGTCGTCGACGCCGTCGGGTATGAGGGATGTGAGGGGGAAGCGCTTGCTTGATGAGGTGCGACTGTGGCTACTTTGGCGTTTCACCCTCCTGGGGGCCCGTCTCTTCGTAGGCGTCATAGGGGCCGGAGAGGCGGTGCCACGGATTATCTCGGACCCAATTGGTGTCCCTAGCTCGGGGCTCGGGGACCTGCCGACGCCGGTGCTAGGTTGAGCGTTCGTCCCCGTCTGCTGTGAAGATAGCCGTAGGACTAACTCAGATGTGTTGTAAAAGACATCTGGTCCACCCGTAAATGCCGAAAGATCTCGATCCGGTAATTCTACGGCTCCGAGAGAGGATCTCCGCTGGATATCCTGGCGCTCTGGATCTAGTTGATGACCGTCGAGTTTAGCGATAGCTACGCTAGTAAACGATGGCTGATCAGAGGTTCCGTCATCTTGATCTTCATGTGTCTCCGATGCTTCAAGCGTTAGAGAAGGAAGGCCTCGGCCCTGACATAGTTTGGACTCCGTGGTCTCATGTAATACCGAGAGGTCGGGGCTTCGGGACCCGAGGTTGGATACAGATGTGGAGACTCGGGTCTCGCACACGCTTGATATATCCGAACCACCAACCACGTCCCCTAACAGGATGACATGGTGGAAGTCTGTCGAGTTACTAGGAACACTCGTTGCCCGTATGGGGAGTATTCCTTCGCCGCTGTTTGGGCCGGCAGATGAGTGCTCAAGCTCATCTCCGGGAACGGTTTCATCATCCAATTGCCCGTTCTCCAGCCTGGGTGATATGATCATCTCGGAGATGACAGCTTCAGTACTGGCTGGATCGGGGATTTCTGTTGATAGTGATGATTGCACCGAAAACTCATCGGGGTTGTGTTTGTCAATGAGAATTGACTCCACGCCGTCCTCCACACTTGTATTACAGGCTACTTGTTCTTCGCCCCCATCTACAATTACTACCCGGGAGAACTGTTGGTTGAGAGCCATTCGCTCGCTTTTATTGCAACAGTCCGATTCTAGATCTACTTCGCGAGGATTTTCGGTGACTGAATTATCTGTAAAGTTGTCTGCTTCCGGTTGCGAAGTCTGTGACTTAGGGCTGGCCTTATTACACGCGTTTTCTGGATGTCTCTTATCCCGCTTCGGAGAAGTGACAGTATTAGATAAGTCTATTGGCTTCGGTGTTAGCATTAACCGCCTCTTCTGTGATTCTGGACGATTCGAGGGACTGGAAGACTGGGTTCGACATTTCGCTACTTGAGCGAGGCGTCCTTCGCTAGCATCTCGTAAATCGCTAGCTAAATCTGTAGATGAGTGCTGAAACTCTACATCCTCATCGCCCGCTGAATGGGATATAAGTGGGCCATCCTTCATGAGCGTGGCCTCTATGTCTTTGGCGACAGAACCCCTTCGTTCTATGGATAGCTCATGTGAACTCTCCTCGGGCACTGGTTCCTTTCCTTCAGCGGCCTGTTTGATTTTCGTTGGTAACATACGGTTTAGCATCGGGATTATAACTTCAATTCTCCTTTCATTGGGTCGAAGCGGGCGGTCATTGTTCGTGGGCTCTTGATTAGGAAGTATTGCAGATTTTTCAGCATCTAACTTCTTCGGCCGTCCTCTTTTCTTGCGCAAGGATGGTGGGATATGTGTAATTCCTGTTGTTTGACAAGGCCGAGTATCTTCCTCGACTATGTGTTGCGATGTTAAAACTTCCGATATCAAGACTTCTGTAGCTCTATCCTGAACTAGTTCTTTTCCGACATCATTGGGTTTCTGTCGCAGCTCATCCTCAGTTGGATCAATCCCATAAAACTGTGGTTGTAGGTCTACCTTTTGATTTGATTGATATAAACTGGCCCCGGAGGTAGTTGGCACCAGAGACTTTTCGGGGCCTTCTAAAGCAGGATGGGACAAAATTTCCTGCTCGTTTCTACCAAGAAGAATATCGTCTTCTTCCGCGTCGGCATCGCTAGGCTGGGAAGGAGAGGCGTCGTGTAGAAGGAAAGACTTTGCGCTAACCAATCTCTTAGGGCCGCGATGAGATAACGAGCCGAGCAAGCCGTATTGACTTCTTCCTACCCCTATAAGCGACCCATGTTGGTAATGAAGGGGTCGAACGGGCAATTCAGGGGCTTGCCAAACTGGGTCAACGAGGCCATTTCCAAATAGAGAATGTCCGAAATCAAAAGGAGGGTTGGCTTCATATGGAGAGGAAGGGAATGCAAGAGAAGATAGTCGATATGTGCTCAGCCCGGGCGGTTCATTCCATGGCGATTGAAACTGTGGTGTCCGATTGTACTTGAAGGGATTTGCGGGTATTAGCGACTTTGATCGCGACTTTTTCCCTGAGCCACCAGGCTTCCCCCTTATAATCCTTTCTTCTTCATCACTAGAAAGTGAATCTTCTGCCAAACCATCTTTCCCGTTCTCCAAAGACTGTACATGACCATTGTCGACCTCGATCTCGTCAGTATAGAAGTTGATAACATCATCGGCGCCGTCGAAGTCTTTCCCATACTTCTCAAATATGTCTTCAAAGGTGGACTTGAGTCTCGTAGCAGCTTTCGCGCGCCCCTTGTCGAGCTGGTACATGGGATCTTGTATGGTATCGAACTGGACGGGGGTCAAGGAGAGCTCATCTTGGTCTTCTTCCTCGTCGCTACCGTAGGAAGATGGGTCAAGCCTCAGCCGCTTCGAGGGAGGCTCCATGTTGGATTGGATTGTGACCGCATACGCCTTGCCATATCGGAAAGGGTTCATAAGATTCGGCAGCTTTGAGCGGGAAGTGGTGCGCTTAGGAGCGCGTCGATGCAAGTCGTTGTTGTCAATGCGACAGCAGTCGCAGCTTAACGAGTTGACGGGTCGACGGGGTCCAGAAAAGTCACTGTCACCCTGCACGTGTCAACGCAGCAGTTCCGAGATAACCTTCCTAACCTAGGTGAGTTAGACTGCTCCCTTCTAGCGGTACACGGAGGCGCGTCAACAGCTGACCCCGCGTCGAGGATGTGCTATCGATAAGATAGTAATGCATGTGTTATGACCCACCTGACATGTGAGTGGCTCATGACGTACTAAAGAATCTGCTGCGCCTACCCTAGAGAGGTATTATCTATCTACCTCTGGGACTCGCTCACTCACCAATCGCCTTATTAGGCATTACTCACCTCGAATTCCATTCAGCTTGAGACATCCTATCATTGGTCCCGACACCGATGGGGCTCGAAATATCCAGACCTGAGGACCGTTAAATAGTAACTGAATATTCAGTTCGGTTCAGCATGGGAAGTCGGCCGGCTGATCTCAATCTTAAGTTAGGCACGCAATGTATTGCCAAAAGTGTCGCGCCCCTCTGAAGCTGGATGGATCGTTAGCCGACCTAAATCCAGCTGCCTTTGACCTACTCGTTGGTTCGTTATCATTCTCTTCACAATTTATTGTGTGCTTTCTCGCTCTTGACCTCCAAGACTGACACTTATGCTGCTATTCCAGCTTCTTCAGTCCAACAGCAACCGAAACGCCCGCTTTCTGCACGGCTCTCTTATCCGCATGAATCCGAACGACGAGCCCTATATGATCGAGTCTCCAAGAATGTGGGCCCAGCAACCTTCAAAAAGCAAGGCAGCGCCCTGCGCAGCGACGGCCAGCCTCGCGACAGTTCCGCCATGTCATTCGTCCTCTTAACAGAGTCTCAGGTCGCTCCCCCGAGATTGACGACACCGCAGGAGCAGTCATCAAGTTCAAGCCCCAACCAGCAGCGTCGAAGATCATTCTCGATAGGCCAGCGCGCCGATGGCAGGACTGCTCAACCACATGAGGCAGAGCGCATAAATAGGCTGTTCGAAATTCTGTCTGCGCGATCCGATATTGACCACCCAGTCTGCGTTGAGTGTACAGAGATGCTAGTGGATGGGCTTCAGAAGAGACTAGAATCTACCGTCCGGGAACGGGATGCTTATGCCGGCTTCTTGAAACAAGTCCAGGCTGATGTCCCCACTGAAGATGATATTGCGGAATCGGAACGCGCACTCGCCCAGGCTAGCAAGGACGAGGAAGAGTCGATGAAGGAACTATTGAAATTGGAAAAGGAAAAGGCGGCCTTGGACGAAGAGATTATGACACTCGAAGAGGAGTCGATAAAAATCGATGCCGAAGAGGAACAATTCTGGCGGGAGCGGAATGCCTTTGCTTCGAAGCTTTCTGAATTCCAAAACGAAAGGGACAGCCTCAATTCTAAATTTGATCACGACACTCAACTCCTCACAAAGCTACAGCGTGCAAATGTGTACAATGACACTTTCTCCATACACCATGATGGGAATTTCGCCACAATTAATGGCCTTAGGTTAGGAAAGCTGTCGTCCAAACCTGTAGACTGGCCTGAGATCAATGCCGCCTGGGGCCAAGCGCTCTTACTTGTTGTCACTGTCGCCGACAAGCTCGGCTACAGATTCGATGGCTATGAACCTCTGCCAATGGGCTCAACGTCGAAAATTATCAAATATGAACAAGTATCGCCTTCTTCGAGTCGGGTGGGCGCCCATAGAAATGGTCCCCCACCAGCTCCCAAGAAGAGTGTGCTTGATCTCTATTGCACAGGCGATCTTCCGTTACAGATGCTGTGGAACCGGAGCTTCGACAAAGGCATGGTGGCTTTTCTGGAACTGGTCAGACAGCTAGGAGCCTTCGTGCACGAGCAGACCAAGGCAGATACTGGACCCCACGCATATTCGTCTAACCCACTAGTGTTACCTTACAAGATCGAAGGCGACAAGATAGGGGACGACAGGATTGGCCATTTCAGTATTAGGCTAGGCATCACGAATGACGAAGGGTGGACGAAGGCATGCAAGTTCGCCTTGACATGCTGTAAGTTTCTCATTGCACATGCAAGTAATGTAAGCTATTTGGCGAACGGACGTCAATAGTTGAATCTCGAATGAATGTTATTGGGCGACAAGCATCGGAGTTTGGTGATTATAGAGCATTGCAAATTATTGTATTTTTGGGAATCGTCCTCAATGAAATTAGAAGCCTCGTTGCATATTTCTGCAGAATGGTCTTCTTCATCGTCACGGAAAGTAACTACTATTCAAAATACTCAGCTTTCTCTAGGTCAACGCAGTTGAGTCCAAGACAACTTGACTTGTAATAACAATGTTTGCTACTGGGTTATTCAACGAGCGCGGCAAAGAGATATGCGAAAACCGGGTAAGCGAGTATCTAACATTCTTGATTTAACAAGAGGTACTAACGTACGTAAGGTGGTATCTATGCGATCTTAAGTGTCAACTTACCGCGCGCATCCGTCCCGCAATCACCGCTTTAGTTTAAAACCCCCTAGATGACACAGATAAGTTGGTTGAAAACTCACTCCGAGTCTCATCTTCTTTCCCTAATGGTCTGTCAACCATCGACGGTACTTACGTTGACTATTGCCTTGCGAGAGTTAGCGGCCAGCTACATTTTCTTGCTCTGTATGATGTAAAGTTTGATTTCGAACTGTCCTTCTAGTTCGTGGTCCTTTGGTTGGGATAATCATGAAAAGGTAGACTTTTTCTTAGACTCGACGTGTTTTGCTCCTTTGCAGAAAATCTACGTATGTTTCTGCATCAATGTGGCCCACAACCAATGCGCACTTAAAGCAGGCCTATATATCTACACTCCCTGCTACGCGCCGTGTCTTTCGTTCTGGCGCATATGTAGTCATATAGTCAATTTCACGGAGCTGATCTCCCTGTTGCAAAGGCAATGGCATCATGTTATTTTCGCCTCTAACATGGGTAGCCAACGGGAGCGTTGTTAGGTTGAGCATGGAAGCAGTCGATGAGAACTCGATGAGTGAGGACGGCTTTAGCTTGAGCTGGCACGGTTCATTTTACCTGTGATGACTCCGGGTAGTAAGTAACCTGGGGGCGATGAATAGAACAGCGAGCAAGGTGGTTGCTGATATCCCCCGCTAGGTCTCTGCTGACTTGTGTGGTGGTGTGGCGGTCCCACTGCTTCCGTCTTCTCCGGCGGCCTTCAACTTCTAGCCATTAGTACTCCGTTTTACCATCAGCGCATCGTATTAGAATAAATAAAAAATGAAGGGGGGGAAATCAAAACCCGGAGTAGATTGCTCCTCTTACTTCATATAGTACCGCCTCTACATTATTGACTCCTATTCTCCTTCCTCCCCTAAACTCTCTACCACACCATACCACCTTTTAATTATGTTGCTGAAAGATTTAAAGTTTAAACATAAAAGGGGAAATAAAAGAAGTATAGACTAATCTGACGGAAAAACGACACCGTTAATCCCTCACGGAATTAACGGTGTATATAAGCTCCGTCACAACTAACAAATATATCGAAATTAAACTAAAAGAATGAAAGTATTAGATCCTAATAAGTTTATAAATTCATATAATCCGGTTATATACAACTATGTATCTTGCCCCCAAGTTGAATGACGCTACAATCCATTTGGATGCTGCTCATGCATGAGCTAGCCCAAGAAGCACGCTGTTGAGCAATATGCCGAGACTATCTGCAGACGCACCCCAGCGAGCAAGTTCATTAGACCTGATACGGTTTCTATTTACTCTGTGCAACTCAATCATCTCGCCTATTGTATGGATGCGGCCGCCTTGTGTTTGAGCGTAGGCTGCATATTCTGATGCCCAAGTAGCACTAGTTTTGGCCTCCCACAGCCCTTTGCCTGAGCAAAGTGGGGTGTCAGAGTATTGGTTGACCACGCAACATGCCATCCCAGGAGAGACGGAGACGACCCGACTTATGAGGAAGAACACGATAAGAATCCTGTTAAAGCAACCAAGCATGGAGTATTAGAACTTCGTGAAAAGCACAGGCCGTGAATAAGGTATGCATACCTGATCTTTGACTCGGTACGAATCCAACTTTCCCAGTCCTGTCCCGTAGGCTCTAGATATAATCCGTCGTTTTGCACCTTGAGATGTTGACAGAGAACCTAACATTACAGTCAGTTGTAACTCGTGAGTATAATGGGAAGGCCATGTGTTACCTACCTTAAAAGCAATCAGGAGCTGTAGGTCTAGGTCGTCAGGTTCGGTCACGCCATCTGCTAACCGCATGATGATGTACATGGATTGTGCCTGAATTGCGGCGAGAAGGCATTCTTCTGACAGACTATTCATCTATGTCGATTGTCCAACGTCAGCACATATGAGAATGCGGGCAACTTTTTAATTATAGGAAGATGTACCTCGTCAAGGCATTTCTGAGTCTCGGTCTTCACCGTCTGCCAGAGAAACGCTCCTGTCTCCAAGGTTCTTGAAACGAATAGATTTGCTATGCTCATACAGTTGGCCAAGGGCCAGGGCAAAGCTGGCGAGGTCTGACGGTACCATTGCGGATGAATGAAGGGCGGGAATGTCTCTCGACGCAGCATCATAAACGGGTATGTACGTATGGATTGCATGACAAGACGAGCGTTGTGCTGCGTAATTGTGTTGGCATGTCGAATGTGAGTCAGAGTGCCCAGCATTTGGTGAATTCGCGGAGGTATTTCGATTTCTCCACGCACTTCTCGCATACTCTCAATCTCGAACAGCAACGAATTATCCTCTCCATCGGTCCATGATGGGTCCCCCCTTTGTGGATAGAGCCAGGACGAGGGCAGAGGCCTCTGCTGAGAAATCGAGAATGGAAGAAGAGCCTGTGTTTCCGAAGTTACACCTATGCCTTGGTTACGCTCGGGCATATCTATATCTACCAGTACTTCATTGTTAGTGAAGTCTGGTAGATGAGATTCGTTGTCTGTTGGCAATGCATTAAGTTGAAGCTCGTCGTTAGCCGTAGGGACTGTGGATATGGCAGACGAGTTGTCTGGAATTCCTATGGTAAAACCAGACTCATGTGTCCTAGGAACTTCTACTGTACCGCCATGCTGATCATAGGCGCAACGAATTCCCCTAAGCCTACACCGCTGGCAGGTATTCTCAGAGGTGCATTTCGTCTTGGCGATGTTGCAAGCTCGGCAGGCTCGGTTCCGAACCCGCTGACGATTCTGTGTCTTACGGCAATAAGATAAATGACGTCTATAGGTTAATTCTGGGTAACTTGTTAGCTAAATGAAGAAGAGCAACATTGTGCTTAGATGGCTACACAGGACAAACGTTTAATGAATGGCTTGCCGCAGAGGGTACATCGGAGTATAGACTCGGAAGGACCCCCGGCCTCGGATACGGTTAATGGCATGTCCATATTCCCTCAATATCACTGCCTTCGTGTTCAGATTGCCGAAGGCGTCTCAACGGCTCGATACATACACAGCCAAATTTGGTACGATTTCAGCGTTCGACTCTGGCGTGCCTCCATGGGACGGGAGAAATTGTCTAGTTTAATAAACCAAGTGGCTCAGATAATTATTAAGCAGATGGATCTAAATATATCTCCTAGCAGGGGCCCCCTGACACTTATACGGCGTCAGATTTCATGTCTCTTATGACGATGTGTCATGGTTGATCGAGCTTTCTATATGTTCGTCTAGAATCATAAATTTCATATGCACTCCTTTGGTTTTTAGTTTTATTATTAAAAAAAAAATTAAAGACAGATAATTTCGCGGGGCAGAAATACATAGCCTTTTGGTTTACTGGCGCAAACTCGCTGCATGCCAAGAGGCATCATTCAATGCTTCAATCATATATGTGGAATACTGTTACTGATTAATTTCTGGTGAACTTATGGGCAGTTAACTGATAAAATGTCTAAAGTTTAATGTGATTAAGCGGAGTTGCGAATATTTTTGCTTGCCACCGGGCAATTTTGCCGTTGCACATTGATTGATAAGTTAGCATTTGCTTACCTAGATAGTCAAAAATGGCCGTTGCAGTATAAGTGGGTTACTCAGCACGGCCAACACTTTGCACTGCAGTAACAGTATCAACGAAGGGCAAAATTGTAATGAGTTAGGGCCAGAGAGCATATGTGAGAGATAAAGAGAGAGAGATAGGTACAAGTAGATAACTACTCCATGTCATGAACAAAGATATAAAGACGACATCCCGTCTTCTCTTTCGTTTCGACGAGACTACATGCTTCAAGTCTATCAACAGCATACATCAAATAGTTGCAGAGAAAACCAGCAGAATATCGTAGCTTAATATGTTATCTTCTCTATTCACCCTTGGAGTAGTCGGCCTGAGTTGCCTATCTCTGTCACATGCTAGCGGCACTCCCATCGTGACCATCTCCAATGGCACTGTCCTAGGCTTAAGATCTGGGGTTGTCGACACTTTCCTTGGGGTCCCCTTTGCTCAACCACCCGTTGGTGATCTCCGCTTCCGCGCTCCTTTGCCACTCAATACCAGCTTCGGCACTATCAATGCAACGAAGACGCCGCGCGCCTGTCCCCAACTCGCCAATGACAATGTCCCCCAAATCTTCTCCGGCTTTCCGCCCTCAGGTAAGTGATAAAATAATCTTTTATTATCTATCTTGGCGGTTTATAAGAAGAAGAACGACTCTTGTAGAATGTTTACATTCTTAAGTGCCTCTGCATACTTCCGCTTAGTTCTTTACGCCCAACTGCGCTGACTGACTCTTCTCTTTTGTAGACCTTGAATCCTACTCACTCTTCACTACTCCTCCTATTATGGTTGGCGAGGACTGCCTTTCGCTCAACATCCAGCGGCCATCCTCAGCAACGGCGGCTTCGAAACTTCCAGTGCTATTTTGGATGTATGGCGGGGGGTTCAACTCAGGGTCAACGCAACAAAATAACTATGCTAACATCGTTACGGAGTCTGTCGCACTCGGACACCCCATCCTCGTTGTGCAGGCCAATTATCGCGTCTCTGCCTTCGGATTCCTGGGCGGCTCTGAAATCCAGGCCGAGGGGAGCACCAACGTTGGACTGCGCGACCAGAGACTGGCATTGAAATGGGTAGCCGAAAATATTGCCTCATTTGGTGGGGATCCCGATCGTGTTACCATTTGGGGCGAGTCCGCAGGAGCCATATCTGTCTTAGACCATATGCTCATAGAAGGCGGTGACAACAAGTACAGCAACAAGCCACTCTTCCATGCGGGTATTTCTAATTCAGGAGCAACGGTCCCAGCCGAACCTGTTGATGGTGAGAGTGCACAGAAAATATTCGATGCAATTGCAGAGGCGGGTGGATGTGGTGAAACTGGTGACCGACTGGAATGTCTGCGCGGCTTGTCGTATGACGACTTGCTCAATGCCACCAACGTGGCACCGAGCTTGTTCACTTCCACCGGCGTCAGGTTCTCGTTTCCACCTCGTCCAGACCCAAGTAGTGCCTTCTTTCCCGTGTCTCCCGAGCAGGCTATACTTACAAAGAAAATCGCCCGCATTCCGATCATAACAGGCAACCAGGCCGACGAGGGTACCATGTTCGGTCTCACCTTACGAAATGGCACGACAACAGACACCCTTGTTGACGACGCTCTACGTTTCTTTTACCCGACTACGCCACGTTCTAGTCTCGTAAATCTGATTAACACATACTCTACAGACCCAGCTGATGGTGCACCGTATGGTACAGGCGATGCCAACCAAATATATCCCGAGTTCAAGCGCAACTCAGCCGTTATTGGAGACAGTCTTTTCATCTTTCAACGGCGCTGGCAACTCGAACACACAGCAAATCTGATCCCATCGTGGAGCTACTTAGCTACCTATAACCACACTGCCGAGAATTTCGGTACTGCACATGGTTCGGATACTGTCATGATTGCTACGGGGTATCCGACTATCCCGTACAAACATGTCCTACAGTATTACATCAGCTTTGTGAACTACCTGGACCCGAACCGGATTATGGGCGCCAATGGGAGTAACTTGACCTACTGGCCGCGATGGACTCTCGACGGCAAAGACGTCATTCAGCTTGGTGCTGACGGCGAGTTGATTATCCGTGATGACTTTAGGGAGAAATCCTACGCATATTTCAGGAGCATCATGTCGCAGCTTAAGATCTAGATCGCTCCGGCTATGTTACTTTGGAGCCGATGATAGTTGCATCGAAGGTCTTAGGCAATGTGGTTACATCGTTAATGTGGCCTGCTATGGTTAGAATACATGAGCCTAGTTAAGGGGGCATATACTGCCACTGCCACCACTATTTCGAAGCTAGCAAGAGTAAGGAAATTTGGTACCGAAAATGAGAGGGAAAAACCAAAGGCAACTGTAAAATAAAATAAAACCAAAGCCTACACGAGAGAGCTTTAGACAAACCGACAATATCAAGCACATTTTTTACCCCTATTATCTGATAGTGATCGTGTTTTAGAATTAAGATTAATGAGCTCGGATATATGATTGATGTTCATTACTCCTAAGTGTAAGTGTTGTAGTAGGAAAGCCATTCTATACAGGCATAGTAGACCATCCATATTACTAGTACTGTTCAGCGTACCCTTCAGGGCAGGCAACTCCGGTCCGTATTAAGCTAGCAATGCAACCGTAACTAGTAGTTTATTAGTTGAATACAATCGTTTTTCTCCGTTCGGTCTTCACACTTAGTGCTATGCACATTTCCTATTACCAATAGCTAATAAGTTGTTGTCAATCCTTTTCATTCTATTAGATCGAGGTTCTATGTGGAGATGTTAGTAGCTTTAAATTTATTGTATATTATATTGGCTTGCTCCTCAATAAACTAGATTATATAAGGTACAGGCTACGACAACTAGTTGAATCATAGCCACGTTCAAGTTCCGTGGTGTAAGGGTTACGTGAAGGACTCCGTTTTTGGATCCTAAAACTGCTAGTCCATGGAGGCTTCGATCCCAACTACTCATCATCTGTATGAAAAATGGGGACATAGTACGTTCTGTCATTTGGGCGATGAGTAGAGCCAGAAAGACGTTAGATAGTACACCCTCAGCCCTAAGGGATTCACCGCCTAGTTCAACATCTGCACTTCACGGCACCTTCAATTGCTTCTGTCTACCATCTTAGGCCCAACGGGCGTGTTATCTCACTAAGTAGCTGAGCAGGCTTAGTGGCTATTCTTCATTATATCTACTATCTAAATAAACAGCAATTTTTCCTAGTAGTGAGGTTTATATCATACGGACTAAATAAGTCTGCTAGCACGGATAAAAGATTACCATTTGTTATATAGTGATAGTTTTAGCTATTGAACATCCGTGGTTGAAGTGAGATCTATCGAGCGAATGACCAAAATGACCTTAAAACAACGCCCAAAAAACACGAGGAGAAGGTCAGAAACAACGAAAGACAAGAAGGAATTAAGAAACCATCCCCTCTCACCACTCTCCACCACCCCTTCCGCCTCCTTTTCCCCTTCCTAAGCTGGTTATATTTTATTGACATAATTTGTGTTATTCAACTCCCGTAATTGTGGCGTACCTCCCGCGAGTCTTCGGTTACCCCACAGGGTACCAGTGGGAATTGCCCCGTCCATTTCCACATCTTAGGTAGGACCAACTCGGGATTTTGGCAATCATTGCAATGTTTTTTAGGTTTGCCCCGATTATGGGCGTTCCTGAAGTTGGCGAGTGGGAGTACTCTTCCGCAACGAAAAAATTTACTTGCATATTGAAAAGTCCCATACCTTCCGCAGATTTTATAACCGTTATTGGTTAATGTGTCACGCGAACACGTTTTGCATACAATGCTAATTGGCCCCTCATCACTGTCAGGCAGAACGAAACTCGACGGCGGCTTTTCAACTCTACACCAAGGGCAGTAGAACAGCCCGAAAGTCCGGCCAACTGTGGGATAGTGGCTTCCTATGTTATGCTGCCACTGTACTAGGGGGTCGTAGGTGTCGTATTTGTCGTAGTTGATTTGCGCAGCCGATACATTGGCGGCCCGAACGTCCGCAGGTGTTGAGCCGGAACCATTCGCGTGTGACGTTAAGCTGAGACTACGCATTGCCTCTGTTGTTGGGTGGTCTGTGGCGGTACGCAGGTCATCGTTGGGATTGTGTCCAGTACTGTGTGAAGCTGGATATTGGCTTTGATTCACTGAGGGATCTTGAGAGGCAGCAGACGTTCCCCACCCTGATCCGGTGTTATGTGAGCCTGCATGTAGGGTTTGACTTATCGCATCACTTGGAAAGGTAGCAGATGCTGCCAGCCGTGGCTCGCCGTATCCGGGATGCAGAGTGGAAGCAGTCACGGTGCCTTGAGGTGTTGTGGAGTGAGTCAGGAATGAGCTAGACCGAGATACGCTGTATTGCAAGGGCGGAAGTTCGTTGCTAATAGGGGCTCTTATAGGAGGAAGCCTGTCATCAAAGTTGTTGTACTCGGGGGCTGAAATAATTTGAGGTACATTAGATCCATAGGCTAGAGATTGGTTGCCAATAACGGTTCCCACAGGAGGAATAAATCTCATAGGAGGATAGGGTACCTTAGGAGGATCTGTTTGGCCTGAGCCAGACATTTCGTAGTATGGGAGCGGATGTTCCTCAGAGCTACTTGGCTCATGGCTAGCACTGGTGCCATATTGACTGTAATGAGACCTAGAGCTGGAGCTGTGAGGATAGCTTAGCTCTTCATGCTGAGATGCACGATCATGGCCCTGATGGGGTCCAGAGGTGGGGTTATATGGATGGCTTCTTTCTCCTTGCCGCGAACGATGATCATGATCGCGATGGGATTTGGAGCTAGAGCTGGATTTATGGCTCTTGTCTTTGTGGCTCTTGTCTTTAGAGCCCATGGCGTCCCCGTTCCCTAGATTGGATAAGAGGCAATTATGGAAGTGTAGCAGAGGTTTGTGAGCAAAGATTATGTTGAGATATATCAAAGGAGCAAGATAATATCTGTTGCCAGATGATGGCAAGTATTGGTATACGTGGTTTATTTTGGGGCGTAGTAGGAATTAAGATGAAGACTGCTGCAGATGCGTCGAGGTGGTGAGGTAGGAAGTCGTGGGTTATATGAAGGAAGCACTGGCACAAGATTCTTGGTATGGGCTCTATAGAGGGGGCTTGCGTAGATTTATAGACGAACATACGGCCAGGAATTTCCATATTTGATCACGGGATATTGAATATTAGTTCCACGGCTTATGATCACTTTTCGGGTACACGAGAACTGCGCTGAAGATAATGGTCATATGCATTATGTACGTCTCTAAATAGGATGTTGGTTGTTGGGTTTGAAGAATAACCTAGTCGGGCGTCACGTTGGCCGTGGGATCTCTTCGAGTTTCACAAAGGCTTTAATAAACGTATACTGGGCCAGAGATATGGCAGGCCAACAGGGCGTTATGGATAAAGCACGTCCCAACATCTTCTCTGTGCCGAAGTTTAGGTAACGAAGTATATGACACTGCGCTTCAACAACAAGCAAAGAGACGATACTAAAAGTTCGATGTCACTCTAGTAGTGTTGCTACAAATCCGCGGCTGCTAGTTTCTTGATATGTTGTTGGTTTGTTAATGTGGAGGCTGTAATTACTAAGTATACTTCAAGACCTACGTATCTTTTAGCTTTGTTCATCTCCGACAGTAGAGCGCTTACGTCACCTCAATAATCGGGTGTCACCTATACCGACTGATGCATGGAGTCCAGTCGGCTCTATGTGGTACATATTCATTCCTGCCGTTTTCAGAGGCCGTGTTTACTATTCTTCCTGTAATCATATGGCAAACCAGTAACTCGGATACGTGTGTAACCCCACGATATCCAGATATTTTTGAATATTCGGCGTGATTGGGTACTAGAGTACCCTACCCCAGGGTATTACAAATGTTGATTTCCGGTACTCAACCAGAAATTTTGGCTGCACATGACCCCAGACAGTCAGTCCCGGAAAGAGGGCTTTCAACACCCATTCAAGATCCCTACCCGCTCACGCCACATTTTATCAATGGTCTTTTCCCCAAGAATATTCTTCCACTCTATCTCTCATGTGCCAATTTTCACTCTTCTGATTCCCTCGTCGGTATCTTGCCGCACCGGATCTAATCCTACCGGTACATCGCCAATCCGAGTCACAGTACCGATAACACTATACTACCATCTCGAGAAAATAACGTTTTGAAACCGCCTCTTGGCCTCACAAGCGGTCGTTGTCCAACCAATTTTCTCCGAGTGCCGGGTAGTCTTGCCACCGATCACTAGCAGAAATATCTAGGTTGAATCACCTATTTCATCGAGTGTCTATCAGATTCACTATCATAACCCACCGGCCCTAGCTTTCCCCGAGCGGATACGAAACGAGAGCTAACAGGCGATTATACGATGTTACTGGAAACAATCGTATCTTGTTAAGATACCTGGTCACTATTGCCGATATGCCCTTCCGACTTGTCAGTTCTCCTAGTCTTCGAACCTTGCTGTCACACCTTCTCGTCATTTACAAGCCAAAATACTGCTCTTCATTCTTCGTGCTTCTGGCGGATCATACGACAATCACGACATACGGGTACTCGGCGTTCCTTCTACTGTTTAACTCAGTCTAAAACAGTACTCTATCAGGTCTACTTGTCCCAAGAGAGAAACTACACTCGTTACGGACAACGGAAGGCAACCCTGGACTAAATAACAAACAGAAACGGTAGCCTTGGTGGGAAAAAGGGGTAATAAACCGCTGAATCTACGAAGGATGTTGGCTTGCGGTACGTACGTTGTTACCACATACCATATTATGCAGGCATACATCCACTGTAAAGCCCCACGGCGGTCTGCGAGCGAGACTCTAACGTTGGTTGTGTGTACATTACATCGAGACACCTTTATAACCGACAATGTAGATAAAATGCGAATTTGAAGCACTGGCTATAGCCTCACCATTTCGCCGACACTCAACGAGTCGAGCGTTAAGCTGTCAACTAGATCGATCATGCACACGGTACCCCTGGTACCGACGAATCCTCAGACATCCTTCAATACGTGGGTGCCGTCATGTCAGTTCTTCGTCGTACTGTTGAGTGCCTCTGCGCGTAATAGATCAATCAGACTCTCTGTGTTAATATCAACAAACTAGCGGCCAACCTGGCTACGTCTTCTAACCATTTTAAAAAGTCGCATTCAGTCTCAGCTAACATTTTGTCTTTGTTATGAAGGTACTAAGTCGGGTTTGCGGATGTTTCCTATTGACAAGTTTAGACATTGAGGTATTTTTTTCCAATGTGAGCGATAGTGCACAGGCTCAATGCCGCGAAGGCAGATCCAGATGGCCAGAACAGCTGTGGCACAGTATTATTTAGCTCCCCCCCATGCCAGCGAAAACAAGATCATAGCGTAACTGAAGGTTCAACCCCAAAGTCTAATTGACGTGTATGACTTCAATAGCCCCCTATTTCAAACTCTCTTCGAAATCAAATGCCAGGAAATTGGCTATATAAGGGCGAGGCAGGCCTGCTGTCCAAGCTACCATTTCCAACATGGACCAAACAACTTCACCAAACATTGAGGTATACTTCAGGTTAGGTAAAAAATTGACTAGATTTCAGCAAGCCCGAGAAAGTTCCTACTCGATAGACACTACTATACAATACTAAATAACAAATGGTGATTTATAACAAAGAAACAAGAAAATATTAACTCAAACCAAATGCGTTTTGACCTTCATCTGACTAGCTCGCCAAATCAGTGTTTTCTTAACTCTAGCCCATCTACCGGATTGTGAAACTGTTTTAAGCAAGATAAACTGGAAAACGGGGTGGCTGCCGCCCAGCTATTCGATAGCTTCAGGTATCTTGGTTCGCTTCATCCTGCTTATCCCACATGGTACCAAAAGTTGCCAACGAGGCAGACATAACCGAGGGCCAGGCCCTGGTCCGTGTCGAGAGATCTCAAGCAACACACTTCCCGTGCTTGACGATATCATGCTTGTCGCCATGACAGTTGATTTTGTCGCTAGCTGCGTCACAGGTGGTGATAAATCCATTATTATTATCAGGCTCCCTCAGCGTCTTCGGGGAGTTACCGTCGCAATCGCTGAGAATGACAGCCGTCGAGCTCCCGGGCAGCGTGAACGGCTTATTGCATGGGTTGCTAGTCATTGGGCCTAGATCTATGGCATGGGGGCAGGCGCTTTCTCCTTCGACCCAGACTACCCAGTGGTTGGCCTGATCGCCATTCTGGAGCTGCTGCCCGAAGCCCACTTTGGCGATGTTGTTGCGGATGTGAAGAGGGGAGATAGGCTCGGCTGATGGTGCCGCGAAAGTTGCGGGTAGGAAGGCGGCTAGCAGCGCGCTGAGTGTGGTCGTGGTAGAATGCATCTTTGTGTTTTTGCTGTTGTAGGAAAAGTGAGTAGAGGTGTTGGAGCTTTGTTAGGTGCTAGCGAGGGTAGATGTTTTTGGGGAGCTTATAGAAAGAGTTGGATCAAGTCCTCGTAGCGGGAGATCAGGTTTATATACCCGCGGTAGCCATGGAGTACGAGCAGAGATAGCAGTTCTCGTTTGGACCCCAAGCCTTGCTTCACGATATGTTCTGATCTTCTAATGGGTATATTCTCGGGGATCAAACAGCACATTTCGAAACCCAGTTTAAAAATATCTGCTCTAAAGCTTTAGGTGAAACACATGGGCTACAGGCATAGTGTACGGTTTGTCAAATAGTATTTGCAGCTTCCTCGCTTACTGTCGTTATGAGTTGATAATGTGTAGTGTAAGGCAGGCCGCTTGGCAGCGTTTATTCAGGTCGACTTTCCAACCTTAAACTCCGTATCTCGTATAATGCGTTGATATAAAAGCTGCCAAGGCTAAATGTATCCTAGAATGCGGCTACAACCCCCTTTAACGCCACCAAGTACTACACCCTTAAACGCCGTATCCCTTATAATGCATTCCTAAACAAGCTGTCAAGGGCTGAAGATATACTAGAGCGTTGCTGTGGACCCCTTGAAAGTCACCAGTAACCACCCCTAACAACAAATGTAGCCCGTTTTAACGTCACCCAGTCCTAGAACCGAGGGTTACTACTTAAGCAGTTTGTACTCAAAGCACCACTACACACATAGTATGTCCTACTATATTATCTACGCATCCTATCTAATGTTGAGCTGACCACTTCAGAGGCGCTTAGAGTCTAGATATGTATGTATCACAAGAGGCCCTGATTCATATCCGAGCTCCACGACCGGCACAGCCTTATGTCGTGTTATGGCAAAAACCCAGAGGGTGAAGAGCTGATTACGAAAAGATGTGCTTAACACCAATAAATTTCAAGACCGCCGCTGGTCTCGTGCTTACTTACGCGCCCACCACCTTGCGGCTTGTAGCCTTGTCGTGCCAGGGCCAAGCCGTAGCTGATCACGATGAGGTTCGCTCGGGAGCCTTGTATTGGAAGACGGGCACCGAAGTCGCATCGCATTGGGGCCCTGCAGTTTTTGGGGCTTGTTATGCAGGGGCCATGGGGTCGGTAAGTTGACGACCACAGATACGCTCAGGAGCCGTGTATCATGAGACCGCCACTGAGTTAGTATCTAGCCACCTAATATTGAGTTAGGTAGCAGTAGCCATATGTCGTGTTATTGGAACCCCAAAAACCCAGGCGGTTAACTTAGGGATAGATTTTGCATAAGGCTTAGGTATCCTGCAGAGCCCCAAGCGCCCCCGTACGCCGTATTCAAATTATGCATTACTATAGGCCAAATATGCGGTCTCCATCTGTTAGTGATTGGAGGCACCTTAGCTACCGTATAAGTTACCACATACCTTAAATGGTATGGTAACCTACTGACCTAGTAGCGCATAACACTTTATTTTAGAAAACAGCCACATGTCCACTACCTGTTACCTGCACCACCTCCAACACTAACACTCATCCACTTCATAAGAATATAGCACTTATTTAATTAATCAATTAAACTATTAAGTAACTAATCCTGTTATAACATAAACTATTTGCATTTACCTGCCTCTAATATTGGGCTCTTCTTACCAAAGTGCAAAACTCTACTAAAAGAAATCCGATCATGCGAAATGCGGGTGGTCCTGTTCTTTTTTGCTCGCAACGTTCAACCCAAGTTTTCAGCACTACGCATAGTTGTCTTATTACCAAAGGGCACGCGATGAATAGTTTTTCTAAGCCATCACTAGGAGGGCACAGTCGAAATGCGAGCAGACAGTATCGCAAAAGCAGAAAAGGTTAGAGAGCGTTTGAGCTACTAAAGCAGCGACATTATTCGTCCAGGAAGAGAGTCGTTGAATTGCTAACTAAATATTTATCTTGTTTTGGTCGAGGAGTTTTCACGAGTACGGGAAACCACTATGCAGTTCCCTATACAGAAACAACAAAGATACGAAAGAGGTCCCCAGTGCTATTGACTCATTACACTAATTGAAAAGAAGAGGGAAAAGGGTTTCAATGTATGCAGCAAGAATAAGTATTGCCTCTCGAGATTGATCCCATGTTTTTCAGGTAACTTTTTGGCCCATACTTAGCTAGCTCTAGGCGTGCCCATCTCGGGATCATCCGTATAATGCCCTAAGGAATTGTACCGTTCATCTGACCGAGAGTCAGGCCCTGTGTCTCGATTACAAAGCCGACGAGAATCTCAAACGTGAGGCGGTTTTTCGGTGTCTTCCAACCGAGCTCGAATGGCAGCCGTTCGTTCTCTACACCGAGTACAATCTTTTTAGCCGGTGATTATCAAGAGAAGGGTTGGTGCGAGCCCGACAGTCTCTGAGGTGGAAGGAAAGGGAGGGGGGGGGGGGGGCCGCTGAGGTACACTTACTGAAAAAGTACTTCACCCAGTTCAGGGGCGTTGATATTTTATCCTTGATGTTGTTGGCCTCAAGGTTCCAGGTACCGAAGACGAGCTGGTAGGCCGCCGTCTCGCCGTAATCGAAGTGAGATCCAATTTCTGGGAAGGTGAATTCCGGGTTCGTCGACGCCGACGTAATTACACGAGCCGTGCGGGCTCTGGCGGCCTGCCCCACATCGATGTTCGGGGTGGTGAAGTAAGACAGAGTCTCGTTCCAGGTCTCCTCATGAAACACGTCGGCTGGGCCGAAAAAGGTATCTTGTCGGCTGCACGCAAGGATAAAAATCAGTCTCAGTGAACAGGCCGATGAGGGAGGCCGATGGGGGAGGCGACATGGACAAAGCGAATTCTCACCTCAAGCTACCGTCGTGCTCGAGAATGTCGTGAGTAGTCAGGTGGTTCAAGTCGATAGTCGTCGCGTTCGGGTTTGGATTGGTGGGCTGGGCGAAGTCGTACAGCGGGCTAACAATGCTGACGTCCCAGTTAAGAACTGTGCTCAAAGCTTCAACAGCGATGGCTTTGCTGATTCCTTTGCCATTGCGAGGTAGATAGCCATGGTTGGCGAGTGTGTTGAGCATAGGGCAAGGGGCTCGGACTGTCAAAGCCAGTGTCAGTAAGTTTTGGCTGATCAACCACCCATTCATCATAAGTATAAACCGAATTGGGTTGTTTCGAGGTTAGGCACTCACCATCGCCCTCCTTGGGAGCTCTCCATTGGCCTTTGTCACTTGGCAGGGCGAGTACCGGCACGACAGACAGGGCAGTGAGGGAAATGAGCTTCATGTTGGTTTAATATTGATGCAGGATCTGGATCTGGACCTGAAGGTTGAGGAAGTACAGATGCAGTTAATGGCAGGAATACAGCTTATTTATATACGGATTTCCGGGACCGTAGTCTGCAGCGGACAAGAAGGGTGCAAGTGTCTCCTTTGCAGGTTTCCCACCGCCCCGCCCACTTCAAGCTTGTCATGATCACCAGATAACTGCACAAGTGAGGTTTCATCAATACCGGAGTGTATACGAGTGACAGCTTGCGTCGTCCCGAGCTGTCCGAGGTGGAACAACTTGGCACAGATGGCCTGACAGTCCACTCTGTTCCGCTTTGCATCACTCCCGTCTATGCCCCCTCTACAAGATGTCTTCTACCCTTGCACGCAAGTTGGGGGGATTCGTGCGCCTTGCTAATATGAGGTTCTAGCAACCATAGACTTGGCACGGAGGAAGACGCTGTCTAGCGCGGATACTACTACAGTACATACAGCAGATCATCTACAATAAGGCTGCTATAAAGGTGGAAGAATTATGTATAGCTGTTAATTACTCCGCACACGAGAGTTAGTCTTCCTTTTCCATGCTTAAATCTTCGTTTCAGTTAACCTTAGGTATTAATTAGTAATAGATGATTAACTCGAACAGCCGGATAAGTATTGATTGGGGCTGGTGTAAACCGCCCATTTTTAGGCGCATACAGATTCTTTTGCCACGCTCGGAAATTGTCCGAGTACGATTGAATCCGACGTGCTAAACGCGGATCTATCCAACATGCATTAGGACCGAGAGTACAACATCCACCTAATTTTACCACGCACACATAAAGGTCAGGGCTCTACTTCTAGCAGCGGTGCTACTAGCGGCGGATTAAATACCTTTTGAATAGTCTCCTTAAAGGCTACAAAGAAAGTCAACATAACCTATACGGAGCGGCCCGAGGAGAACGGGCCTCTTCTCTCCTTTACCGGACCAAGTCGCCAGCATATGGAGGCCCGGATCCTCGACACGATACTGGGATTCTTCTAGTTGCAACAGAGTCACCACAGATACGGGGCCATCGATCCGCGAACCCCACAATCCGGACGACACACCCAGTAAGTACGTTTGTCAGATCCCCTTGAAGTTGACCTCCACCTAGTCACCTTTGCACCCCTTTTTCTTGGCGCCCTGCTAGTAACTAAGTATTTCTCTATCTCCACGGACGGATACAAAAACCTGGCGTGGCGCCTTTTACGGTAAAGGACAGCATGGCTTCCCTGCCAAATGGGCGAACAGCGGGAGCATCATCCCTTGCATTACGTCCCTTTGGTCTCTTCATATCTATACGAAATGCTAGACACACATCACCTCGCGGAGAGGTCACAGCTTGATTGGTTGACTGTCCCTGGATGTCGGAAGGCAGAACTTGTCAGATGGGGATATCAGACGTGCTTTATAGAATGGAAAATGACTGAGAGGAAATGCACTAGACCATAAACATGTACGACAGATCTAGCCTAATACACTCCCCTCGGTGGCACGGCGGGCACAATTGAAGAATCAAGAGATAAAGAAAGTATAGAACGGATTGCTAGCGCTGCAATCTCTAGTGAAGTCCCAGCCGAAAGCTCGGGCCGTCATGCTGGCCATCACATTACCCCTGTTAATGCAGAAGCGACCTCGTAACAGAACTCACGAGGCCTACCAAAGGCTCCGTGTCTTCCTGTGGGACTTGGAAACTGCTGTGTTGTCATCGTTATGGGCTACCGCTTCTCCGTCTTCTCCGGCAGCCTTTAACCACACTTCTAAGCATGCCGGCGGTCCTGGCATCTAAGGGTAAATAAGTGGCAAGTTCCCTTCGAATCAACTTCGTATTAGGAAAAAACAAAACAGCCTGGTTTCGAATCCATCGCTACAACAGGCTTGGCTCTACCCCCTTAGTAATTTTCAAGGGAAAACAGTTCAAGCTTAATTGTTTACTCTAGATTTAACATCGTACGAATGCTGGCGATTTATAGCCCACGTAAACCGATGGATGTGGGAAGAGACTGCACCCGAATGTCTCCAGAAAGTTTTTTTTACCGATCATCATACCTAATAAACCACTCGGATAAAAGACTATTGGTCTGTGATAGCCATAACTCCTACAATATTAACAGACTTTATGTGAGAATGTTACTAGAATAACGTACATTTATTGTACCTGCCGCCACACGCCTCCCGCGTACTCCAGCCCCTTGACGCCGGGGTGCTTCGCCCTATAAAGGTATTATACCGCAAGGAGCTTGGTAATGCGGGTTAAATAGATACTGGATCTGTTTCTGGGAAGCGTACCCTTTTATCTCGTTATCCAAAAGGTAGAAAGGAAGCGTTGATAGTATCGGGTGTTCAGTCTCATTGGAGAAGTACTGCACTTATTCGACTAGCTAGACCAAGACCCCCACACAAACCGATTTTATTCCGAAAAATCAATAAGGCATTCGACAAGAAGAACATCAAATTAGTACCGAAAAGCGTGAAAACTAAGCATTTCGGGCTCGGCTGGATAACATACGTACTAGGAAAAGAAAGAGAGTATTATCAAGTCCAAATTCGAAGTTTTGCAGTATCAGGGAGGTACACCAGGCGCAGTTGCGCAGGTCGAGGCGGGCTATCTATCAGAGGATAGTAGTGGTTCGGGGGACTTGGCAGCACTTAGTTATATTGTTGTTGGCGGGGAATTAATTGAATAATTTGCAGGTTGAAGGACGTGGTGTGTTGGAGGGTGGCTCACTTATGGTGTGGCCCTGTTATACGCGGCCGACGTTAACACTAAAAGCGAAGCTCTATCGTTTCTACCAAGTAAAATCTATGTAATGTATAATAGGATAATGAAAACAAATGAACTATGCCAATGCTAAACAACTAATTTCCACAACCCAGTTAACAGGTATCTGGTGTCGATACAACGTCTAGAGAGCAATCAGACGACCGACTCAACGTCTACCCCGGTGCCATTTTCCACCTCGTCAAATATTCTCCGTCTTCCAATTCCAGTCTTATGGTTGAAGATCAGCAAAGTGATCAAGTGTTGCGTAGACGCTTGTTCATCTCGATCAAGGTGTCGCTATCAGAGCTTAGCAGTACTGCCCTTCCGCTGTTCCTCGTTCCACTGTCTTCCTGATTCAGGCCGTCGACGTAGTAAACCAAGAAGATGGCCATGACGGTAGCCATCAGTAGCGCGTCGAATATATACAAGAAAACTTCGTGTGCAATCAAATACCCGCGGTTGCCTTGCAGATACTCAATCACACGGAAGATGCTTCGAACCAGGATGATACCGCTAACGGCATAGAGGACGTTGAGGTATCTTTGCCACGGGACCTCGGTCGGCTGCTCCCTTACGTGCGTCGACTGCCGGTAGTGGAAGATAATTGTTGTTATGAGGAAGAATGAAAAGATTAAAATCTGGACGAATAAGCCAGCGATGATGATCTTCTCGCCAAGGTCGTACAATTCGAGCGTGCCCGCCGCCTGAATACCTCCACCTCCTGCTTGGAGCAAGAAAGAGAGGACATCCCCAACCACAAAGATCTTGGTCATCCACTTGATAGGTATGATGGATATCCGCTCTGCTCGGACGGCACAGATCAGCCGGCCGAGGATCATGTAAATCGATGCAGCGTACAGAGCGGGGGCGACGAGGATGAGAATCGCCTGGATGACGAAGCCGCCGATCGCGAGAGGGTCGAAATGGGACCATATGCGGCCGGTGTAGCCAACGACCTGAACTTTAGTCGAAGCACAAATTAGAAACAGAAGTCCCAAATTAAGAATCTTTATTATTTTCTTCTCAGCATGTAACTGCCCCGGGTAAGTGGAGAGTGAGAGTCTGGTGCTTACAGAGACCTCCGATTGTGAAGGGCGTGAAATAGTATGCTTGGTGGCGTCGGAGTCGCCAGACGTGCATCACCGACAGAATAAGAAAGACAGCCACGGCAACGATCGCTGCGGGGAGCGACAGGTCATAGCGGTAGAGTTTAAAATCGAAACCTCCATCGCTGGGGTTCCCTTCTGCCATAGTGTTTATTGTTGTTGAATGTGGACGCGCAGCAGGCCTTTCCCGGATTTATTGACTTGAATTGACAGGTTCAGAGAGGACTGAGGGTGTGGTTCGAGAGATGGTAGTCCAGCTGCTCTCAGTTAAGTAGTCATCGAGTCGTCGCGGCCCCCGGCTACCACGATTTACTATCCGACCAAATACGGTTTGCTCGGATACTATACGACACCACGGCTGTGTATCGGGAAGAATCCGAATCGCGCCGTGCATCTTTGGAAAGACAGACTGGAAAGGAATTGGAATACCAGTAAAACATGGACGCATTGGAGAGGGTCCCAAGTCCTCCCAGAGGAGCGAAGTGTGAAGGTACAGTATACGAATCGCTCATCTTATCAAAGCTAGCATGAAGTACTCCCTAAGCGTACTATAGGATGAGGCTACATCCTAGCGGATGCTCTACTGACAACATATTATCCTGGTTAGGCAAACTTGAAGTTTGGAGGCATGGTTAGGGGCAGGGCAGCTTTGATATTATACTGCAATGGGATGCAATCAGAGCGCCAATCCTACAATACCGGCAGTGACCGGCAGCATATGTCATATATGGAGCTGTCCTTGCCAAACTCTGATGATATTAGTTATGTATAGTTCAAGCGGGAGTCGTTTCATGCTTGACACGACGTCTGCCGCAGCCTTGAGTGCTTGTGAATGGACGGTTGCTTTATAGCTTGAGCCAATCAAAAGGGCTTGTTATACGCCGATACGAGCCTAAACGGAGGTAAACGCAGCGAATCAGGGCCGACTCTGCTTGCTGCTAGTCCGGCACTATTACCAGGTTAGAACGCTAGGTCTGCTGTCATGAGCCGAACCTAGTATAGTTAGGGTTAGTAAGATCGGTGAATGACTTAGTCTGGACTAGAGGCAGCCCTGTTAACGGGGCCATGCCTCAGCTCTCAGCTCTCCACGACTTCGCATCGTGGCTGTGAAAAGACAGTGAGTGACCTTATCCAACGTGTAATGTGTAATGTGCCCCTCCTCGAAGCTCGGGCTCTGTCTACACTAGGCTAATAATCCCTGGCAACAAATTCGGCTCGGTGACGACTTGCTAGCTTTTCAATCATGGTCATTCACCTGCCCCTGCCTCCAATCTCTTTTTACCACGCGCTACAGTAAAATATTCCATTAACATAGTAATAGTAGCCTCTACTCACCTTTCAGGGCTAAGCGGAACCTTGGACCTGCCGCCCGATTCTTCGGCGCGCATGTCCTGGGAGTCGCCGAGCCTTCGCCACTCCAGCTTACCCTTCGCTTTCCCTGAGAGCCAGCCACGCTGGCTTGCGCCGCGACTTGAAGCTGTCGGTAGTTGCCTCACAATGGACGGCAATTGCAGGCGGAGAGCACATCACAAGAGTCGCCTGGGTGAGTGCGCAACCACAGCGTCCCTCCACTCTCCTCGCTGGCGTCTCCGGCTGACCATGGTGTATCAGGGTGCAAGAACTGCAAGATCAGGAAGATAAAAGTATGCAACAACGCACATGGGCCCGCGGCCAACTGCTGCCTGCTCTAATCTGGTGTTGATCCCCCGTGGCAGTCCGATGCGCGATGCCTTGAGCCTCATCGTGATGCCGCTTCTAAGACGATGCTAACTCAATATTCAGTGTGACGAGAGCAAGCCGGCCTGCTCAAACTGCATTAAGCGCGAGGCCCGGTGCGACTTCCTCGATGACAACCGTCCAAAGCACAATCCGTCACCCAGTGGGCTAAACATGTCTGACCTAGAGCTGCTCCATAACTACACCACCATGACATGCTCGACATTGTCTGAAAGCCATGTTTGTCGGCAGCTATCCTTCGCCTGTCCGTCCGGGAGAGCTGATGTCTGCATTTGAGCAGGTCATCCGAGAGTTTTATAAAGTATCAGTCGTCCAAGTAGGCTTGAGCCACGAGTACATCATGAGAGCAATCCTAGCTGTGTCCAGCCTCCATTTGGCGCATCATCGACCGGAGATGCGAGAGCATTACCAATCCGTGGCCATATTACACCACCAGGCCGCCTCCCAAATGGCTATGCCGCTTATGCCGGATATCTCGCCCGAGTCAGCGCAAATGCTTTTCTTATTCTCCGTACTGACCACATACTACGGTAAGATGAATTCAAATACTAAGCATCCAAGGTCAACATGTCTGTACTATTCCGCTAATGGTGATTTTTCTTCTGTAAACAGCTCTCGGATGGCCGCGTAAAGCGGAAGACTCTCTATTATTAGAGGGATCAGGGCTCCCCGTGTGGGTCTATTTACTACGCGGAGTGCACGGATTCATCCAAGTGGCAGGAGTTCCAGAAGAGGGGCCTCTTTCGCCGCTGTTCAAGCACTCGATTGAGAGGTACAACTTACGGGAGAAGGCGGACGAAGCAACATCCCTTGCCCGCGTGCCTCTCGAGGAACTGCGAGCCTTGATCGCACAGCGGCCGCTGTCCGACGATCTTCGGCAGATGTACTTGACATTCATCGACGAGCTGAAGAAGTCCTTCGCCAAAGTATATGCCAATACAACTCCGTACGAATTGGTTGATGCATTTATCTGGATCTTTATGACGGCTGACAAACTCTTGCCCCTGTTGCAAGTTCCAACACAAGAGTCTGTTGCTATTTTTGCCTTCTTCTGCGTATTGCTCCATATATTGGATAATCACTGGTGGATTCAAGGCTGGGGCCAACACTTGATGAAACGAGTGTATTCGCTACTCGACGATGAGTGCAGACTATGGGTTCGATGGCCGCTGGAAGAGATAGGTTGGATTCCACCGTCTACGGCGGCTTCTCTATAACAGACTTCAATTGTCGAAAAAAATAATGGTTGTCGTAGGTGGTAAACTCATTAGGCACTTGTTTACGGCTTCATTATCCCAGCTGACGTTTCTTCCACTTAAGGGGAAGATGTTCCCATGTGATGGTTGATATCTTCCCAAACCCTTAGCGGTATGCAATACCATCTTATCATATGATCCATGGAACGTTCAAATACTCTTGTAAACCCTTTCGTCGCAAGCGTTCCACGCGGAGATGAGCGGTCAAAATCGGTCCTTATCGTTAATGTACGGCTGACATCGCAGATGAAAGGGCCAACAACTCGCACTTAACGTCACCAACGATGGAAAATAAATTAGGCAACATGAGCATTGTTATATACCGCTCGAACATATCCATTAGACCAGGACTAGAAATTCACATAATAGATACACATCTATTAAGGCTGGGCAGAATAGTTATGCCCTCCACATTTTACACTTTGCGACAGGACCATATACCGAAAGTATTGGGCTGGGCTGTCTAATAAATGATATTCTACGATAACTCCGGGTAGTATGTTAGTTAGCTTGACGCTTTTAGTAATGCCGTCTCGAATGTGGTCGATAGCACACAGGCTCAATGCCACTAGGGTAGATCCATATGACTAGAACAGCTCTGACATAGTATTTTGTAGCAATATATATGGTAGTTTAGTTGCTTTTTAATTGCTAAAAGACAGAGACCGCAGATCATGCGTAGGAAAGACCGAAGATTTAGCTTTGCTCTTGTCCTGTGTTGGGGCCAAAACCCAGAGAGGGAAAAAGGGTAGTGATCTTGCTAACTTTCGGTCGGAAGACTACCGTAAGAGTCTCCTGGACGATCCCACCTAATCCTCTGGTTCCTGATTTAGTGATAAGCACTAACTCCCAAATGCAAGCCGAAGTCTCCCTTCCCCGTCTAGCAAGATGGATGGTCATACAATTGGCGATAGTGAATAAAAAAATCCGAATGAGTTCCGAGTAGAGATTCTTCACAGCGACGAAGTATGTTAAGGCCCTGGTTGGAGTTGTGAATGGTATGATACTGTAGCCCCGAAAATCAGGATAAGCCAAACAATTCAAATATTTTATACCGTCATTGAAGATAAGCTCATGTTAATTCATTCTTGTTCAGATATCAGAAGTTCCCATGTTGGTCAACCTCAAGGTCGCTGAAACCCCCGCAATTACAGTTCGCGACCAACCCACGATATGTAGGCTCCCAGATGGTATCTGAGAGAGCACGCCGCCCAAGGACGTGTTGTATCCATGACTCCTGCGTGTCGTTATGCGAGACTAATAGGCATGTAGCAACCGGTCCGCATTGGCTAGTATGAGCTTCTGTATCTCGTATGCTGCTTTGCGCAACACCTTTTAACGTCACTATGCAGTAGTTTTGGCAACTCTGCCACTTCAAGCATCAGCCTGAAACCGCAATTTCATTAGTTGAGACATAAATATTCGTGGGCACACTCGTTCAACTTGCTACACACAGTGTGCCTAGAATCTAACCCAGTTGGAGATTCAATTTCCGTCATTTTCGCAGATGGCCGACATGCATATTAAAGCGCTCACGGCCTCTGAACTTCCTGTCGCGTTCTCACTTCGTGCCGATCGGTTCCAGCCTCCTATCTATGGCCTTGGGGCAACACAACTTACTTTAAGGAATCTATCGATCCACGAAGCGACCGACTATAAATAACGAAGTCGTTTAACCTGCGGAAGGGTGGTCATGCAACGAATGTGCAGATATTCGTCGTGATCTATGAAAGATCTACGGCTGATTACATCTCCTGAAGAGGGCTCTAACACGACAATCGCGGACAGCTCAAGAATGTTAGCAGGGAGTTGGTGCTAAGAGCGACTCAAAAGAGACGATGCATCAAAACACGATAAGGGTGGCTCTTAACTCAGTAACTGGTTCTTGCACTGTCACGTTGCTAGTCACGTTGCTATGTAACAAGAACCCTTGAAGGCCCGAGGGGTTCATGAGTCGGTTGGCGACTCTATGGAGCCCCATGCTATACTACGACCTAGTCGTTATAGCCCTTCTATTCACTCTGTGGCCATCTGCCCTGCTAATTGCACACCTTCTTGATGAATCACGACCGTAATCTATATTTCCTAGTATGAGATAGGCAGCGAAACCTGAAGAGCCATCGCCTCAGCTCCAAGTTTAGATAATCACAAGTTTTAATGAGGGCCTTGCACCTGTAACAACCTGGAATTCGAATATTGCCCCTTTTAATACGACGGCCGCTACTACCACCACTATTTAACCAAAGACGCAAATCACTCAGTGGTCCCTTTGGGTGATTTGCCCCTGAGTCGACTACGAAGAGATTCAAGCTTGACATTGCTATGAAATGAAGCAGTGTTCTTCGAAGACCATGCATTAACTGGAAAGGCATGAGCTTACGCTCACATATAATACAATACCCGTCAGGTTTTGTGGCGACCTTTTATAGTTAACTATGCAATTCTAGTCTACGGTAGTCTCTTTGTCTCGGCCCACCGTCATCGTTAAGCTATGAAAGTAATATTAGCGCAAGGTCCTAAAGCCTAACGGGCATCTCAGATGACTGCGCTCTATGTGGTATATTCTTTTCACTAATAAACATCCATAATTCCCATACATCGCAACACAGCAACTTCTAGTTCAGCCACTCCTCCGATCCGGCCAGATCACGCTTCTTCTTGTTGCACGAGAGCCGCACGTCGGTGGCAGCAGTATTGAGCGTCGCCTTAGCATTCTGGTAGAAGTTCTTGCCCGACGCAATGCTGCCCTCGGCATACGTGGCGTCCCAGACAGCAATGCCGCCGAAACTGGCCTGGCAGTAGTACGCACTCGCCAAGGCCTGCGTCTGGGCAACGGTGATGTAAGCGCCCGCGCTGGCGGCCGAATTCGAACCCGGGAGCGTCAGGAATATGGGCGCGCCCTTGCTGTACTGCGTGCTGGCCAACCAGGCGACCCACGCGTCGAAAGTGAAGTTCCACGCATTGACACCGGTGCCCGACGACTTGTTGAAGGCGCCTCCGGGCACATAGCTGGGGTTCGCGCTGATCCAGCCGCGCGCGGAGCACGCCTTCGTGTTGTAGAACTGCACGAAGAGCATGTCGAACTTGGTCGCCAGGAGCGTGTCGGTTAGGTTAGGGTCGGGGACTATGCACTGGGGCGATGCCGTCAAGTAGTATGTCTTGTCGCTGGCTGTGGCGTACAGGGTTCGGAGTCTCTTCACGAGTGCCTTGTAACCGGCCGAGCTATCGAGCGACGGGTGCTCGATGTCCAGATCGAACCCGTCTGCGCTGAATTCGTGGATCGTCTGATCGGTACTGGTGGTGTTCACGTAATCAAAAGGCCGCGGCTTGTTGAGCGAGGTCCAGGTGTCGACTCGTGGGCCGAACATGCCCCAGAGCTGGTTAGCGAAGCTTGTGCCGTTAGTAGCGCCATTGACCTGGTACGCGCTTGTGGCGCCGCCGAGGGAGATCAAAATCTTCTTGTCGCTCGTTTGGCGGCATGTATAGAGGTCCTGTTGCAGGTTCGGACATTTCAAAAGCTGATCCTTCGAGGGGTCTTTGACGCCTTTGAAGCCTGGACCTTTATATGATTCGGCGCTGCACTGGTTGCCGAAGTTGATACCTGGGTTGCCGTTGGCCTGTTCTGGAAAGAGGTGTACGAAGGAGAGAATGATAATATCAATAGTCGGGTCGGCACAGTACGTGGTTAGTCGCTTCTGATTTGGTCCTTGGCCCTATTACTCCCGCGTTAGTTTGAGTCTTCGTGAATTTCTTTTGTCGTAATATGAATATCGTGTCGAAGGGAATCGAGCTGATCCTTGACTTACATAGTACACCGCAACATTATTCTTGGATGTGATATTAAAAGTCGCATTAACAAGACTTAAACACGCCGTAATAAGGATAGAGGCAAGAGCAATACGCGCCATTGTGAATATAAATGAGTGTGATATAAATGAGTGACTGAACAGCAAGAATGAGTGACTGTAACGACGGTGACACTTACACACGACGCGTTCGAAGAAGAATAGAAAAATGCGGTTAGTTTGCCATTACAACTCTAGGCGCTCAACACCTTATATTCTAAATCCTAATTATCATTCTAAATCCCGTCTCAATGTAAGTGAGCAGCTCCCGAGCTGGGAAATGAGACACAATCCTCCATAGTAACGTTCCAGCGCGGTGTTATTACCAGATTGGGAACATTTCGAGGTCCACGTGGACCCTGAGTGGGCAGGTAACGCTGCTTAAGAGAAAAGCTGCCTGCTTCGAGTTCGAGACCCAACGGCTGTAGGAAGGCTAGATGAAGGCTAGATGGCGGCTAGGCTGAAGCTGTACCGGCGCCGTTATCAAGCTGAACTCGACTTGACCCATCATGGATTAGTGTCTGCGAGAAATACGGCGCTAACGTGAGTCATGACACGCCGTAGATCCTTTCCTAATTTAAATCCATCATAAGGGCCTTGGCGCCGCCTTGGTGTTCATGCAGGTACACCAATAACTAGGCTCCCATCCCGGGTAAAAAGGAAGCAGCAAAATATTAGTTTGGGCCACCCACCGTTCTTGTTCCTTTTCCTCGCTGCAAACCGACCTCTTGGCTCAGCTAGTTTGGCTGACTAGCTTATTTCCCTCAGCATTTAATTGGCAGCAGGTGAGCCTCTAACTTCAGAAGTCCGGGTTCTGATTGGGTTAGCATGCTCAGACCCTATATATAGAAAACCGTATGAGGTAACTACACAATCCTAGGGTCGAAAGGTTCCAGAAGTGTTGTAGCTGAGTAGCACAGAGTAATATGAATTACTATGAATTAGGCAGCGTCCACAATCCCCGAAGGTGAACTTTACGTTTTTTAGGAACTCATCACATGAAAAGCACTGAGGTGCATGACCTTCTCGACCGGCCCCCACCCCCGACCTCGCCCCGGCGGATCCGGGGCCGTGAATCCGAGGAGCCAGCGTGGTCAACTCGGTCTCCGGGTGCATGGTGGGGAAAGCCGACGCCGCTGGTGCGCAGATCATAGCCGAATAGGGGTCGTATTACAAGGGCAGGATGTTACGCGAAGTTCCAACGCCTCAGTACGCACGGCCTAGTACGGTTATGAAGACAATTGTGGTGCGGGGAGATATTTCTGCGATCGTGGCACGAATGATGCGTCAAAATTACGGTCGTGGTGAAAACATATGTACATCCCTTTAGGTGCTATTTCGGCTGCTAGCTAAGATCCTGTACCATTGTCTAATATTGTATAAACCTTTCCCCTACGCAGTTATGTTAGTGATACCTTGTTCTAGATAACGATACGGTCGACTTCCCTCCCACTAATCACGTCGTAGTTGATGCAAGGGCTCTGCATTTGTGATACACTTAATATATGTGTGCATCTGGTCTACCCGACCATAATAAAGGCCCTTGTTAAGAAAGCTAAGGCCGTAGGAATAGACTAGTGAAGCACGAATTGTACCATAGCTCCCACCGAAAGCACCTTATGCGCCTCCGAAAGTGTCTAAAAGAAGAGTGGACTTAGACACAAGCCCTTCAGTAAAAACCCATCCACCGACCATCACAAACATCGACTGTACCAGCGTGAGCCATCATGTCGGGATCGAGAAGCACGATACTGCTAACGGGTGAAAATGGCGGTCTAGGCAGCGCTTGGCGGCTCGTCAATTGCCCCCCAATTCGTGCCATCATCCTTGAACGCGGTGCATGAGAAATTCTAGAGGTAAACGTGGATTAAATATGGATTAGACATGGCGTTCATGATAAACTATCTTGGGCACTGGCTATTAGTAATGCTGCTCCTTCAAAGCATGGATCAAGACAAGGGACGCGTGGTTTGGGTCAGTAGCTTCTCTTATAAGTGAATACTCTCTAATTATGTCCCAGGCTCATGCGTAGTTTCTTACTGATGAGACCTCGACAGCCCCAGCGACGCACGAAATACATTTATTCGATTTCATATCGAATCCAAGCACAAAACCTTCGCCTTGGATGATCTTGAAAGATACATGGAGCCCAAACTTACTCGAATGGGATCCTCGGACTTGGGCTCCAGCTTACCCGCGCTATGGTGCCTCCAAGCTGTGCGGCGTCACGATGATGTATGTCTTTAATCTTGATCATGTCGAAGGCCGTAATGTCTTGTATCTCACTTGTCAGCTTACATTTGCTGACATCCTCTTCTGGGGGAGCTATAGTGACGAACTTCAACACCGTCTTGACCAGGTCAGTCTCTTAAAAACATATCCGTTCTCGCTATTGACCCCAGAGCGATGGGGACTGGTATAGTCGATGAAGCAGCTCCTGGTTTCTCCGAGCAGTGATATCCCAGCTTCTCGTACCTGCTCTAGGTTTCTTGATGCGTTTCTTTCCGAACGGCAACTGGCGAACGACAGAGAAGTCGTTCAGGGACGTACTTGCAGCTGGTCTTGACTCGAGTCCTCCACCGCTCTCTCAGCGACCAAAAGGGCTGTATCCCAACGGACCGGAATTAGGTGCTTATAATCCAGAAACCGCCGATCTTGCCAAGGGATTGGTGGTTTGGAGGGAGCGTTCGATATGCGCAACTGAGAGAAAGAGAGACAGCGCTTAGGGACTGGCAACAATGCCGAGAGAGAAGGTCACTGATAGGGTGATTCTGTATACTGGTGTCACGAAAGTCAATAGTACTGGGGTTCTCTAAGCTATTTAGTAGTACTATCCTACACAATAGCCGTGATATCAGTGCGATGCGTACTCAAGTTCCCGTTATCCAACCTAAATAGTATTCGATTTCGCATGTTGAGAATAGAACAAGGGCGGTACCAGTAGAAGTTTGAGCGTAAATGACTAGCTAATGTTAGAGACACTCTGGATGTCTCCAAGGCTCTCGTTAAAGCAGATATTCGTCGCACTTAACGCAGCCTTGGTCGAGACCAGAGACCAGTCGTATCTGCACAGCAGTTAGCCCCCCTCTGCCAGAAACGCACTTGCTGGTAAGAAGCATACTTGTGGTGTGGTATATACCGAACACCACCTTTCTCTGTTGCACTCGCACCCCGAGCCCTTTCTGAGTCATGTGCGAAATGCCGAAGGAACAGAATAGGGTGGAGAAGGGATCGGGTGGTTGCATCACAGGAGGAATGACAACATGCCCCCTTTGAGCCCCGCTACGGTAAGACGCCCATCAATTGAGAACTGGAGCACAATTGAATTCCAAGCGGCCACAGCTAGCCACATCCGTGCCAGCATGCAAGCGTAGGCCACGAACAGGTTGGCTCGTGTCCACGGCTGAATCATGCTCCCTACTGGTCCCGAGCCGGTATAGGCCACTGGACGTCGCTCCCAGTAAACTAGGTGGGGTATAATGAGAAGACAGAGTGCGGACACTAGATGCACCTCTCTAGGGAGGACTGGGGACAACTCCTCGGGAGGGAACATACGGAAGGCCGTCATTCTTGGCCGTTGAAGAATCTGGAGGACGATGGTTTCCACTGACGCGCAAAGTACGGCGAAATACTGCAACAGGCAGAGGATGCCGCTGTAAAGAGAGTCAATGAGAGACATTATCGGTGGTGTTATTCGAGACTCTGGAAGTGAAAGAGTGGTTGAAGTGAAATGGGCAGATTTGCTCACGATCGAACTTTATCGGTGAGAAGTCGGAAACACTGCGAGCTGGCCACTTTAGTTTCACCACATCTTTTTTTGAGCCGCTGGAACTTTAATGTACATAGAGTTTTGGGCCACTCTAATGGAATCTCGGAGATAACAGCTCGCCCATTGCATCAGATAGATAGGCCAATAGTATTGCTAGCTTTTGATTTCATTCCATGGTTGTAACATTGTCATTTATTTATTTGGCACTGTACTGTAGGTGTGCGGAATATTCAATTCCTGTCAGGTACAAGCGCGCTCAACTCGAGGTTTATAAGTTGAGGTGGCTCCGTCTTCCGAAGTTCTTGAATACGACGGGTAAGATTGGACTGGAGCCCAAGCATTTTGACGACTTTCATTGCACTTAGCCATCGAACTTGTAGCGGCGATGCGATTTTGTGTTGCTTTGTTCCATGCCTTTTGACGAGGCTATAGATGCTTTGCAACAAATCGACTCATGTGTGAACACACTTGTTTTCTTAGTACCAATTCATATAGAAACGGTAAAATACTTACGATAAATCAGAAAGAGTGGAAGCGGCCAGATCCAACCAACTTCATGCGGTAGAAAAATTATACCAATTAGCACTTCAATTGCCTGAGCCCATGTTTCGTGGATCATCTCGCCCATCCTGTCGAGACTATCTGCATCAGTGCGCATGAGAGTAGTAGCCTCGCCACTGTCATAAGAAATGCTAGGTGACTTCATGATTTTCTCATGAATTAGCGTAATGAGGGCACTCCTGGTCATAAGCCTCAATTTGTTTATTCTGTGCTGGTACATAGCTGTTGTTATCTGGGTTTGCAGGTTAGACCCCACTATAAGAAGATAGGTCAAAGTGCATCTTACAGCAAGACCGACATAGATAGCCACGGCTGAAATAACAAGCCAAGACCCATAGTTAAGATCCACATCTGAGGGATATGTCACAACATATTTTATAGACTCCTTGATCAGGGCAGGCTGGGAATAACGAAAGACTATCAAGAATAGACGTGGAAGAACGGCATTAAGAAAGGGTTTATTGAGAGATTTCATCATAACTAGCGGTAGGGGTTTTTTCGTCTGGGGCTTGGCTACTAGGTAACTTGTTGTGAGAACCATGTAGGCCAAAAGTTCAGGGTTCCTCACTTACCTCTCTGTGGCCATTCTTCAAGTATTATTTTCTTGTGAGTTTTGGTTTGATGTCTCGACTTAGGGGTGGTAATTATTGGTCGACAAGTGTATTATCATACCCTTGTATAAGTAACGGATTGATCCACGCAAAGAACACTCTACCCAAAACACCACTGAGTTCCTCAAGGGATTGTTTCTTGTTAGGATCACGGAGTTCTAGACTCTTAACCTTTATTTCAACTACCAAAAGCTGGAAGTGGACTAAACAGCGGTAAGCCACGAGATATGAGGTATTCGAGCGTGTGGCGAACCTTGAAAACATGGTGATGTAGACTATATCACACACCATAGAACATAGAAGACATAGCCTAGCTTGGTCAGAAGCTTTTTGACATCTATGTTGTCCCCATATTAGAAGCACGCTTAGGCCTAGGGTGGAAAGTATAGAGATAAATATTGAGACCAGGAAATAGGCCTTGTACTGAAGATCTGAGGCTAAAAATCTCGTCCAAAATGGTGAGACGACCGAGAGCAAAACCCGTAGACTCTGAAGCTGCTGCTAGCGTTAGTCTATAATCCGAAACCTTAGAGAGCAATGAGGGATACTAAAACCATTGGAAGGTCTTCGATAGTCTGGCATGCTTCTAAGGCGAGAACGGCGAAGTTTCCACAGTCTAGAAGGAAGAGTCAAAAGGAATATTGCGGCACAAGTCGTAGATGCGGCATGAAACGCCAATGCGGGATCTGGAGCCATTGTGGCTAACTAGAAGTCGTAGCTAGATGAGAAGTGCTGCGGCAGTGGAAAAATGCTTCTCTCGTCTGTTTCTGAGTATAAATTTGCAAACCATATAGTCGAAGAACAGCAGAGTCATGTAGTCAGGACACCCTTAGGAAGCTGTGCTGGGAAGTTAATTAGTTAATGGGGAAATGAGGAGTAAGTCGCGGGTCCACAGGCCTTTTCTTCTGAGCGCACACCACAGTTGTTACCTAGGTATGTGGGCGAGAGAGGAGGGGGGGTGTAGGTAAGACTTATGAAAGTCTAATAATTGAATTACAAAGAGATATTTAGCTAGCGAGGCCAAAATATCTCAGGGCCTAAAATGGACTTCTTATTATTGCTTAACGAAGCAATCACGGCTATTGCGAAAGAAGGCACGATAACTATAATTTCTAGTCCTTGCAATCATTACTAGTAGTAGTAATAATCACCAGCGTGCGTAATAATTACTAGCTGTAGAAAATATCTGCTACAGTTATCCTTTGCGAAAAACATGGTGTAGCAACCCTGTCAACAGTATTACCTCTCTACGTACATATTTCTAGAGAACCCCATATCTCTGACTACACCATTTATGTTTAACTACAAAGATCCCAATGTGGATTAAAAGGCATGATTTGTAAGCACGGTAGCTACCGCACGCACACTTAGCGCACTTTTCCTATAGTTATTTCGACCGCCATTACTTTAAATCTAAATCGATGGATCTCTGTCCCTCCCCTTCAAGAACTGTTCTTGTCATCCTGACAGCTTCTATCAGCTAGATCACCGTAATACCCTTTTCTATTCGTGTTGAGATTGAGGGCAATGTTTACTATTTTTATTTCCTTTAAATGACAGAATTTCGATAACTTTCCGGCCCTAAGGTGTTGTTGCCGACTCCTTTGGGCTGGTTGCTCTAAAGAGGACAGCGTTAAATGCACCATTCCTCGATAGCTCCTTTAAAGCAGCTTAAAATAATTGCTAATTCACTTAATGATGCCGGGATCATGGCGAGTGTATACTCACGTAGCACACTTCGCGCAGCTGGTTTAAGCTACAACAACTGGAACATCACTTTGGATGATACAATTAACGAGCACATATCCGGGCCCGACGCTTCTCCAAGCGAGTTCCGACCACGGTTCGGGTTCGAATTGATTCCCCCCCTTTTATGACACGGAGGCTAGGAGCTGGGAAGCAACTTTGAAGAACGCCGTCGAAGCGGCTCGAAATTGCATTAAGTACAAAATGAGCCGAAGTACTAACTCCCCGTATATGTACATTTTGGACAATGCCAGGTCAGCAATCGTATAATTTGGACGACCTCACTAAGACACCGCAATCTCCTATTGACGCTTCGAGAGTGGATCGCCCGATATATTCTTCGTTGCATATCTAGGTACGCATGCTAATATCAACAGAAACGATGAGTGTGAAAAGCGACCTAGCCTCACAGATTATATCTATCATACCTGCAATTAAGCTTCCAAAGACGATAGAGTCTGTCGAAGGAAATCCAATTCGGTTGCTTTGAATGTATACATTCTAGTCGCGAGGATGGAATTGTAAGCTATAATATTGTCAGCATGGATAGCGTAGTATCAATGTAGGAGACTACGGCTAACATTTTATCCTTTTAATAAATATCGAGAATATCAAACGTCTAGACTAGTAATTTTTGCGTGCGCTCGGGTTTCAAGGTCACAACTACAAAACATAATGCCACAAAACGTTGAGGTCAGCCGCCTAGCCGTACATACTCTCGTTACTAGGTCTCATTTAACTCGTATAGTACCACAGTAAGAGACAGAAAAAACATATTCAACCTCAGAATAATGATAGAACTATCATATCCCCTAGACCCGTAAGATACCTGAATTGCCAGGACCTCTTCTCTTCACTCGGGCGCAAGGCGCGCTATGTTACTGCAAGCCTTTTGTAAAAAATCTACACGCATCCTCAAGTACGGCCTCGACTTCCGCTTCCAAGCCAAGAAGTGAATAAGTCAGAAGAATGTCATGGGGCATATGCTCAGAAAGATGGAATCTGACTCGGTTGCCCTCCATCTCCGACATCTCCTCTGTGAATTTACTTATCGAGTCCAATAACCCCTCCCTCCCGCCAGCCTGAATAAATAAAGGTGTCTTCGTAGGAAAAGGGCGATGCAGGGGAGAAATATAGGCTGCAGCCTCTTGTGAAAGTTTGCCCTCGGGTGTATACGCAGTTGCACCCCAGGTCAAGAGCGGGCCACTGTCCCACGTTAGGAGTCAGTAATTTCCACGAGTTATGAAAGGTACAAGTAAGGCCTAGGATAGCAGGAGCCTGGAAAGTAGAATGCGTACTCGAGGATATCAATCCGCGCTGCTGCTGATTGCTCATACTTCTTGCGAGAGTGAGGAGTTACCTCTACCCATGGCGAAAAGCTCAGGACACCACCTACTCAAGTCTCCATATTAGTATTGACCCAAAGGCAACTCATTATTTTAGGCGGTTATTACCTGGTCGCGGGAGGAGTGTTTGGCCTGTTTCTAAATGTCGGAGGAAGGCTATGATGAGATTACCACCGGCCGAGTCCCCGACCAGAGTGATATTCTCAGGAAGAACTCCCAGGTCAAGAACGTAGTAGTAGCTAGTCAGTAGATCTTGAACCGCGGCCGGGAAGGGTGTCTTCGGCCCGGCCAAACGGTATTGGACATAGAGGACGTTGGAAACCCCGAGGTGGCTAGTCAGGACATCGGCGAGAGGAGCACCTAATTCTTCGGGGTCCCATCCTAAGACAAATGCACCCCCCGGAACGAGAATAGAAACCTTGCGGCTCTTGAGGTCGAAATCGGTCTTACAGACTGCCGCGGGACTGCAAAATTTAGAATGAGTGATTAGTCTTTAGACATGATCACTCGAGGATTCAGCAGCGTGTCAAGACTCCAAGACACTAGAGTAGATAATGAATAATATGGTGAGGCGAGATTTTCTCCCAGAGAGTGCTATCGCCCATATTCGAAATAACCCGGGATATTACTCACTGCCATACTGCTCCCACTGGGGTTGGGTGAACTGTCGTCGGGATCAAGGCACCAGAGAAGAGACTCGCATTGGGCGGCTCGATCAGGATGAACCGGTCCTTGGACTTTCCAGGTTTCAATTGACGCGGCCGCTGGAAACGAATCGTTGTGTAATATTGAATTAGAGTGCGTAGTATCTTGACTCCAATGCTCGTCTTGTAACTCCACTCGGGGAGAGGACGTAATGGTTTTAATACGTATCGCAGTGAGAATACCGCGAGGTAAAACATAGATGTAGACATGAAGAAGACCGTGAAAATGGTCTTGAAGGGCTGGAGTGACCATATTGGCGCCATTTCGAAGGTAGGTACAAGGATGCGCAGCTCACAGGCAGCACAAGAGCAAGAGGAAAGTCAGACAAAGAAAGTTGGGTGTAGTGAAATGAAAGGATATATGAGACTTGATTGACTTAATCAACTGTCTATGAGTGAGATGGGAAGCCCTTATTATATACACGAGAGCCCTTGTGTGCCTTCGTACAGTACATGCTATGTCACCCTTGACCTATTCCTCCAACAGACTGAAGAACGAGGGGCTCTCAGTATAGTAGAAAGAGCACTGTGTCAGAGCTGTTCTGGCCATATGAATCTGCCCTAGCGGTATTAAGCCTGTGTGCTATCGCCCATATTCGAAATAGTAGAAAGAGTGAGGTGAGATTATTACCTATTCTGAGACACGTAACAATTAGGCAAGGCTTAGCTAGATGTAAGTTGGTAAGAACAAGGGTGTGCAGCAAAAACCGTACCACAAGCTTAGCACGCAAACAACGCAGAGATAAAATAAGCCCATTATTTTATCACTCTCAAGTTAGGGAATTGGCGGTTTTTCTCTCCCTTATTGCTTGAAGAAGTTATCTGTACGACGCAAGGAAAAGGGCCCAAAGATACCTTGCCGTCATCGTTGAAATGCAAAGTGGAATTGCCAGCTACAATCCTTCAAGATACTAGACCAACATACATAGATACTTTCCTCTATGTGTGTTTCTGCATTCCGCAAGGTAGTATCCCCTTTTTTCCACAAACGGATTTTCATGAAATGCCGCCGTGAGGTATTAGCTTGGCAGGTCGTGGTGCGGCACAAAGCGACGGTAAGGTGTTGCCCCCCAACAAGCTGAGAAAGAAAAAATCGATGTTCCATTAAAAACCATCCCCTGGTTCCTGAGCATGTATGGCATACAACCTTCCCCTCAATCATGCGCCTCTGCCATTGGGTGGTGGTCTAGCTATGCCGCTAAGCTACACAGGAAATGAATGACTGATGACACATTAACGACAAGCCACAATAAAACCGTAGGACTTCATGGGATGGCTGATCATGAACCTCAAAGGTTTCCCAGAGCCCGCTTTTACGAACTTTTATGAATTTGTGGAGAGCATCTGCGCCAGAGGGTCACATTCCTCCTTTTATCTCTTCATCTTCTGTCAAAGTCATTGGGCGACGCACTGCAAAACTACTTTGTAGGTATGCATTACACCCATGCAGCAGCCCATACCGGCTTACATGGGCTCTGAGGCTACACTAGCACCGCTTTACCGAACTCTAGTTAATTACCGAAGTGGAAAACTTCCGATCCCAATGGCTGCAACCCAACTTGGCACTTGCCCCTCTCTTTCCCACCAATATTGAGCGGCGTTACCGTAGCTCTACCTGAGACTTAAGTGACCCAATGACACGATAACAACAATCTAAGAGCCTCAAAATGCCCGTGGGGGTTCATAGAGCAGCATGAATTACCGCACTAGCACCTTAACAAGCCTGCTTTTACATTTCTTCTTTCCTGCTGTGACCTTCCACTTTTAGCAAAAGGTGCATTGTTAAATAAACGTAGGCCACACTAGCAGTAGCTAGGTAGTTTAAAATAACGAGGGAAAACACCACAGGGCTCTCCGGTATTGAAGCGAGAATAGCTAAGACATGAGCATTGTTGCAGTTTCATTAGGTGGGGAACTACGTCGTAGGACTTTAGACAGAAATCACTACACAACACGATAAGGTATCACACCAGTGTAGACTTGATTTTTTTTCCCTATTTAAACGTAATTTAATCAAGAAATCATAGCCTAGTAGATGCGTGCCGAAAACTATCTTGTCTGGAAACCCAATTGGAGTCGAAAATGACTGGTGAAGTGACTTTCTAGGACTACCGGCAGTATGATATCGTAGTCTAGACTATCTCCACCTCCCTGTCTACTAGAATTGTCCTTGATGGTATTGGGCGGAGTGGATACTGTGAACTACCATGGTCTTCGCCATACGCCCAGGCCTGCGAAATTACGCTGAATCGGTCGTCCCCAACCCTCATCCACCGGCGGTCAGCGCTATTAGTGGCATCCGATGCTTTGTACCGATCCCCAGATTGGGCAGCAGATGGACGAGATCTAAGCGACTCATACCAGCTCCGGATGTAGGGAACCGGTTTTGAGATGACCTGTAGTAGTGCGCCGAACGTAGGCAAGCAGCTTGTGATAATGGCTATACCTAACTGCAATGTAGACCATACGTATGTGCGACCGAAATCGACTATGCAGTTCATGAGCGAGCGACCCGTTATAAAATGGGACAAGAAACTCACGGCTTTGGATTATATTAGGGGGGTTCCAAATCGCAGTTAATCGAAGAATACTGAAAATGCAGACCCTAGAAATGTTAGGAGACGGTAGAAACATAGATGAGAAGATAGATATTATTGGCTTACACCGCCCCGAGTAGGAAAATGCCAATGACTGGCACCTTTTTCAGCCATGGCAGATTGAGCCGCGACACAGCACCTATGGGAATGCAGAGAATGGCAACATCGATGAGGAGATTAGAAGTCTCGTAGCCCAACAAAACGCGAGGGTATTCGAGACAGTAAGGGGGCAGATCGAAATGTTCCCAGAAAGCCTGTACTGGCTTGCACTGAAAGGCGATCACTAGAGTAGCGACGATGAACCACAGGAGACAAACGGCGATAGTAGCCTTGATCACACGTTCTAAAGTCTGATTGACTGAGAAGAGATTGTGGTAGAACCAAAGAATACTAATTTTGATAAAAGTGATCCCAAAGCCAAACAAAAGCTCATCAGTGTAAACCAACTACTTTGATGTTAGTGTAGATCATCAAGTTGGTCTGTTGGTCCTTTTACCTTTGCAAGATTAGTCAATTCGGCGAATGGTAGGCTAATATCCATGTCGAGCGTATGGTATATGGAAATAACTTGTCTAGTTAGTAAGCACCTTGTGTCTGAGAAAGAGAGGAGGGAATCTAGTTTGGGTTACGGCATGTTCGAATTACAAATGCAAATTGGTTGAAACGCTGCACAGATGTGAAGCGTAGATAGTGTTGAAAACAGAAATAGCGCGTTGCTTACGGGGACCACTTGAGTTCACGACTTTGGGAATCCGATGTTTTTACTGAAAGGAACTCTCAAACCCATCGAGGAAGAGAAATAGGGGGAAGCGGAACGGGCTTACAATTGATAATGAGTGATGAGTACGCAATGAAGATCGCTGTACTAATGAGACACATCCAATCTGGGCCTTGCGGTGTCTGTCGATGATAGAGCTTGAGAGCAAACCGTACAATGACAGAGAATGAAGTGAGTATGATCAGTGTAAGGGAAACCACGAAGTTTTCCCTTGCATTTTTGGTGAGATTTGGCATCGCGATAGTATGGCCGGACAGCTTACTGACCGGGTCTTTTGTCATAATGTGGAAGATAGGGCGAAGACACGATTAAAGAAAAGGAAACGTACAGAAAAAAGGACGCTTGGTTCTAGAGTTACCTTAAATATAAAACCATAACTGGAGAGAAATACTACCTAGAGGGTGCAAATACCAATGAGTTGCCCTAGCGAGGCTCCACGAGGAATGGTAGGCAGGCCATTCCAATGGCAAGCACTGGATCTACTGTGCAAAAACAATAGCTTTTCTGTTGCCTACATATCCAACTGTGAGGCAACTGTTCCAAGCACTTTATGAAGAGCTTGGTTTACAAATTGACCTCCCACCTCTACACGGCAACCTTTGTACAACGCTTTCGCACAACACCTTCGTACGACAACTATCTCTGAACTAGGGCCTTACATCGTTTAATAGAGAAAAAAAGCCATCGGCTACTTGATTAATTAAGGTAGGTTAAATCCTCTGGTTTGGGCCTGCGGCAAGCAGCGTTAGACTTGCGGGACAGTACTTATTCGTATAAAGTATTTATAACAATGTTGCTGAAGCTGTTAGTGATGATCATATACTTGTTCTAAAACGGCAAGCACTGGCCACACTAATCGGAACACACCCAACGGCGAGCAGTTTACACTTGGCTTTAACAGAGTACAACATAACCATAAATGGACTGGAATTCAAGAAAATTTTGTATTTCAATTATAAATGAATAAACTCGCCTGAGCATGGCGCTAGAAGAGTCCTGTTGTTGTTTCATAACTTATGTAATTTGGTGTTGCATTTGGTCTATTGATGCGGACTGTCTATTACAAAGCTGCATCGAGACACAATGCATATCACACTTTAGCGAATGTATTTTTGAGGATGTTACATAGGTGTCGATCAGTTACTTGTGGGAAAGGGGGAATGATACTATGCCCCTACTGGACTTTTATATATGGAAGCTTAGATCCAACACCCAGATGAAGAGGTAACAAACATAAATGAATATAAAATGCTTCCAGATTTTTTAATGGTTTTTCTTAAAATGGTAATGTGTTAACCTGCATGGTAGTTAAGGGATGAGGAAAGGCGTAATTACACACTTTGTGGCTGGCTGTTCCGATTATTTTGGCTAGCGCTTGACCGGGTTATTCATGCAATACCTAGATAGGTACCTACTTAAAATAGCCCACGGGTCCAAGGTGTATGCTTAATAAGTGTACCGGGCAGTTGACAGCTGAAGATATGTGGGAATGCCGGATCCGGTGTTGCCCATGTCAATCCACCCACCGCGTGATCCTTACGAGGCCACCAATGGCACCCACACCGCGCATACATGTGTCGACATTGTACCTAAAGAAACGAGCAAATCATCACCGATATCAGAAACACGGCGTTCTCAGCTAGCAAAGACAGTCAGTTCCTGTTCCCTCGGTTATCGACGACGAAAATGTCGACGAGAGTATGCATACGAGAAATGCAGGGGACCATAGTACTAGCGCTGAATGCATTACCGCACTGGTTGAAGTACACGACAACTCCACCTCCACCTGAAGCTGGCAGATAAACAAGATCCGCAGTGCCGATGTCATCCGTTTCCAGAAGGTGAACGCACCTTGGATTGAAAAGGTCGTTGCGTTCATGCGCGGCGAGTTGTCCATGAAGATCTTACTACAGAAACGACCATGGTCCATGTTCGGCCAATGCGAATACAACCGTTAGCAACTTGCAAAATGTTGAAAACCCTGTCTCCGCTGATGTTCATCAGTTAAGTGGCCAGCTGACCGTCATCAGCACTACAGTCGAGGAGACCTACCCATACCACCGACAGGTTCTGTCTCTGGGCCGGAACCCTCTCTGAAGATTCATGCCAAATAATCTGACGATGTGTTATCTGTCATGAGAAGATCGCTTTAATCATTACTTGTCAGGTCGATGCGTCTCGCATGCTCTGCACGCAAGTCGATATTGTGTACGGACGAAAACGCCTAGCCCGTCGCCCGCTCAGCGTTAAGAAGGCGGGGTGTAATAACTGTTCAAGCGTCCAGCATCGTCAATCATTACTAGATTCTGTCTCATCGACCTCTATTTCTTCAAAGAACTAAGTATGGTAAGACCCGCAGGTCGGGTATCGTTTTCAGCTCCCCAATGGTGCCGAAACCACTTGGCACCTCAACCTCGGGTTAAGAGTTACTACCCGACTCATTCTCCCATAATTTATTGCCCATGTTAATAGTATTCTCACTCCATTAATAGTGTCAAGTCCCAGTTAGTCCCTCACTCTCAAGGTTAATCTACTGAGTCACAGAGACAGGCGGGCAGCTAGAAACGTCTGGAGGCAGGTTGGCGAAGAGTTGTTCATGCCAAGATTGGCTGCGTCCAGCGAGTGGCAATAATCGAAGCAGAAGGGTGCAAGGTTCTGAGTGTGATAACTGCCCTTGCTGCCGTGGATATGGCCTCCTTGCCTCTCGTCGAATTCCAAGGAGGTGAACGACGCGAGGGAATCCACGAAACCATTAAGTTTCTCGTGCAGATAATGGAACGGCAGGACATGACGGGCAAAGACGGGCGGTTCGAAGCTAGAACTCTTGGAGGTGGAAAAGACATCACGACGAGGTGTCCGATGTGAAACTTGTGTGGCCGCGGGGCACTCTGCGTTGTGTTCACCATAGCCAAAGACAATCTTAAACGTCAACTATATACTTAGATGCGACACCTTTTAGGGCAAGAAGGACCCTGTGTCGAGGTCCCGGCACAAACTACGATTGCCATACTTGATGGATTTGATGTATCTGCCGCGAGACCTGACTAGAGGACTACGGACGGCTGCAAAAGGCTTCAGCATATCAACGCCTCCTTGATCGTCTCTTTTATAATTACATGTAAAAGTAGGCTTTTCCCAAGGCATCATGTGCCTCGCACACAAGCCACGAGATGGTGCACTTCCCCAATCGCAGGTTTCTAAGTCACTTTCATAGATGCGAGATCGACCCATCCGCCCAAAAATCTCAGTGATATTAGAAGATGAGATGATACGTCAATGCCCGTCCCGAGATGTTTCATACCAGTCAACCTTCCGATGTGGACCATGTGGTCTTCTACGCGTGGCTGATAAGTGCAAACCACATAGTCGCTATGTCGCTTTGGGACTTGTGCATAGGGACCAAGTCCGAGGAGCGTAGTATAATGAACACGTCCCTTTCGTGGTGTGTGGGCACACCCTGCGAAGTCTTGCGCTGGATACTTTTGATGGGTGTATTCCGTACAATACCGAAGGGGGCATTTCCGTTACCCGAATATACGTGAGGGTCAAAGAGGACCGCAGATTACACCGGTCAGACGCGTCGAGTAGCGGGGAAGCCAGAGGCAGTGTGCCTTTTTGAAGATTGACGCGAAATTTCCGTTGATAGAACGCAGCACGCCGCCTCTCGTGCCGGTGGCGAAGTTGGCGGCGTCAATTATGAACATCTTAGTTGGACTGACTTCACACCTGACACCACTAAATGGTCCGATCCCTCTAGCTTTGCGGCAGCGAGCGGCCGTCTGCCACAGTAATAAACACTGCGGCTTCTCTATGGTGCGGGAGAGATGACCTAGACTGCCCGTGCGATGGTTAGATAGCCATACATTGTCAGACTGGGACTGAGATCGATGAAGATTGCTATTATAGCCCACACTTTGATAAATGGATGAAGGCTTGTTCGACTTCATCTCAGGCTGGCTACCTATTTATCTGAGTTCGTGTCCAAAAAAAAAGAAGGCGTGAGAAGGCATACACTCCGTCAGCGATACTGGCTATGCTGACCAGCCCTTGACATACCTAACTTACACAACGAACAGTCTCCTCCATGCACCTAGTTAGTCGCTCCCTCATCGCTTAAGACTCCAATTAATACAGGGCTTTGGCCGGAGGTTTCCAACAATTGCGAAGTAATAAAGGTAGCCTAACTTTAAGTATAGAACATAGTACTAAGACCAAGAGAACAAAAGCACTGGAGACTTGATGGTTAGATTTACTCTTTGTTGTTCGCTCTGCCGGTGTGTACCGGTATTAGTGTCGCGTCGTGTATTGTCAGCATAAATAGCGTAGTACCATGGAAAAGTACTACGGTTAACCTTTTAACTTTCTGATATGTATCGTAAATCCGGCCTGTTAATGCTAAATCGTCAAGCTCTGGGCCGTAATAGGTTGATCAGTTTAGGCCTTGGCACGTGTAGTTACTCAGCACAATGGAATGTGGTGCATAATCATTGAGCGATCAAAGGGCTTCTTCAGAGGATAAGTAACTAGGTACAGCAGCACACCTGCAACATATATTACTCTTCGTCTTCGCTCACGAGCTCCATTCCTTCGAAAAGGTCCAGCCAATCATCCAGTCTCTCCTTTTCGAAGACTTCGAGTTCCCATAGATAAGTCGTGAGAGCCACCGAGTTGCCGATCCAGATATACATATCAGCTTCGACTGTTTCCTCCTATCCCAAAACCGCGACAGCCATGGAAACTGGCTCATATGTTTCGCCTTCAAAGTCGTCTAGCTTTTTGCGCCGAGAGTTAGTTTTGAATTTGAATAAGTAACCATCCACAAAGAATTATGCTTCATGCTTAATTATAGCGGGATGATCGCGATTGTGTATCAAGAACAGTGCTTAAACGCGTACTCTTGCTAGTCGTACAAGTCTAGTTACGGCTGAAGTATTTGATGCATCGCCCGTTAATGCTCACGCGAGGAAAGGGAGAGCACACACCCGTATACGAAAAGTGGTTTCGGGTTCGACGTCTTAGAACTGTATGCTTGAGAGGATCGGATGTAGTTTGTAAATAGAGTTAAAGAATATATATTACTAACTAGAATATTACTGTGAAAAGTAGGAGATTAACTTTATATATATATGTATTTTAAGAATCTACTTAAACGGGTTTTTTATATTAATTAAGTGTAATATATAATAATGTAGTTTATATAAAAGCATTAATACGATAAGTTTTATCTTAATTAACTTTAATTAGCGTTAATATACTTTTTTAGGTTTAACTTTTTTAAAGCTGGTTTTTAAAGCGTTTGTTTATTTCTGTAATAGTTTATAATGTTTTTAATTTTTTTTATATTTAAATTAATTAAATAAGTAATTTAAAATATTGTTTTATATAGTAAAAATCGCAAGTTATTAAAAAAGCCTTTAAGTTTTTTTAATAGTTTATAATGTTTTAGTTAAAATTTAAACTTAATTTTTTTGCTATATTTTAAAAAAGTGCTACTTTTATATTATAAAAACTTTTTATTATAAGTAAAAGCTTTTATTATAGTTAATAAAGCTTAGTATACTGTAAGAAAATAATGTTTTAATTGTTTAAACTTATAGAAAGTATAGTTTGTTTAAAATAAAACGTAATTATAGTTCTAAATTACTTAAAAACGTAATTATAAGCTAATTATAATTATAATTATAATTATATATAAAATAAAGCTTTAAAAAATAAACTAAAATTAGAAATAAATGCTTTAGCGTAAATTTAAACTACTAGGTTTTATTTTTTAATAGTTATTTTAATAGTTATTTTTATAATATTTTTTAGCTTTAATAAATATATAAACTTAGCAAATACTATAATGTTTAAAAGCTTTATAAAACTATTAGTAGCTATTTTTTTAATAAAAGTGTATATTATATTAATAGTATTATTTTTAATTTTTTAATATAGCTAATAATTATAAATATTTATATGTTAAAAACTTGTTTAAAGTTTAAAAGTTTTTTTTTTAACTAGCTTAATCGTTTATTTATTATTATACTTTATAACTAGTTATTAGCTTAAGTTTAGCTATAGTGTTAAAAAAATCTTAGCTATTTAAAGTGCTTTTTTATAAGCTTAGTTAAATATTAAAAGTTCTGCTTTAATAGTTAAAGTAGTAATTATTGTTTGTTTTAATAATTTTTAAGCTATTAGTTTTCTAAACAGTAATATTAAATACGCGTGTATATTTTTGCAGTTATTAGTATTATTAGCAAATAAAATATTAGAATAAATTTTAAAGAAACTTTTATCTGATTTTTTAATTATAGTTTTAAATACTATGTTTAAATTTTTAGTTCTTAAAAAATAACTTAATAATTATTATGCTATTTTTAAATGTTAAAGTTTTAAGTTAGTAAAGAATTATATTAGTTTTTTATAAGTAAACGTAATATTTATTTTAGTTATTATTAATATATATAGTAAAGAGCTTATTATTTTTTAAAATAGTTTAATATCCGCTTTAAAAGCTTAGTTTTTATAGTATTTAAGGGTTTTAATTAGTAGAGATGTTAAAGCTATATTTAACTTATTAATACTGTATTTTTTTACGATATGTTTTATATAAGTTTATTAAAATAACTATATATTGCTTATATTAAGGTTTTTAATAATTTTAACTTTTAAGAACTATTAAAGGTTTTTTTAATTATTTATTTTAAACTTAACTAATAAAGTTTTAATAACTTTTTTAATATAGTTTTTATAGTTTAGATAGTATTAAAAAATTATATTATTAATATAGTAGTATACAAGTATATATTTACTAACTAGTAAGTATTATTTTTATAATATTAGTTAAAATTTAAAGTTTTTAAATATTTTGTTTAGATTTTTTTATTATAGCTATAAAGATATTTTTAAGCTATATAGCGCTTATAGCAGTTTTAAGTAATAGCTTAATTATACGTACTTATTAAGAAATTATATATAAACTTTTTTATTTAGTTTATTATTTATAAATATGTTTATAATATTTAGCTAGCGTTATATTAGCTTAAAATAAGCTATAATTATAATTATTAATTTAAATATTCTTGTAATAAGCGTGCTAATATATATATTATAGTTTTAATTTTTTTAAAGATTATTTTTTATGTAAATTCTAGCTTTAAACTTAATAAAGTAGTTATATTTGTTTATTTTATATTTATATATTTATTTAAAAAGAAGTATTTTTATATTTTTATTTAGTAATTTTTTGCGTAAAACTTTTTTAAATTTTTTTGTTTTTAAAGATTATTAAGAGTAGTTTTTTTTATAGCTAGCTATTTTATTAAAAATTAATAGTTTTTAGTTTTTTTATAATGTAAAGGTTTTAAAAGCAGGTTTTTTTAATATAAACGCTTTTGTTTTAAAGCTGTTATCATAAACGCTATATATTATAATTTTTTATTTCGTTATTTATTTAATTATAAGCTATTTTTAAAAATATTAGTTTGTTTAATTTTTTTGTTTTTTTTTGTTTTAATAATATTTTATGTTTATAAAAGATTTTAAGGGTTATTTAAGAGTACTATTATAATTAATTTATTAATTTTTTTGTTATTATTTAATATAAGTAAATTTAAAGCATGCGGGGTTTTTTTTTATAATAAGTATTTAGTTTATTAGATTGTTTTGATTATATATTTAAAACTAATAATGTATAAATTATATTTTAAGAATTGTTTTTTTTATACGATTTTTAATTTTTAATTTTTAATTAATTAAATATTTATGCGTTAGTAAATAAAAGTGTAAAAGTTAGTTATTAATATTTTAAAGAAAAAAGTTTGCTTATATTATATTTTTTATAAGTACGATTAATTAGGCTTAAGTTAAAGGTTTTTTTGCTAAATTTTAATATTTTCTTTATTTTTTTAAAACTTTTATTATTTTAATTTTTAGTTTTAAAAAATCGATATTAAAGATTGTTTTAATTTTTTAATTATATTTATATGTTTTATTAATAGATTAAAAGTTTTAAGGTTAATTATTAATTTAGTATATTTAATATATTGTTAGCGTTAAAAAAGCTATTTATTTTTTTAGTTAGTAAACTGTTTTAGTTTAATAGTTAACTTATAAAGCTGTTTTTTTTGTTTTTTAAAGTTTTTAATTAGTAATATAAAGATTAGAAATTTATTATTATAATAAATTTTTTAATAATTTTTTTAATGTTAAGTGCTAGGATTTTTAGTTTATATTATGTAATAAGTAAATTGTTTGTATTTTTTATTAAAAGGTTAAATAGTTTAAATTTATTAAATCGTACGTTTTTTATGCGTATAACTTGTTTAAAAAAGAGTATTTATACTTTAAATATATTAGTATTATTATAGTTAACTAAGTTGTTTATATAAGCTTTTAAATTTATTTTAACTAGTTTATTTTTATTATTTTGCGTATTTATTATTAATATATATATATAGTAGTTATAAACTTTAAAATATACTATTATAGATTTAAAGTATTGTTTTGTTATTATTACATAAAAGTTAGTTTTAAGCTATTTTTATAATATTTTTAAAAAGGTGTTTTAATTAAAAGTTTTTTTAAATATATTATTATTAATTATAATAACTGCTTTAATAGTTTTAAGTTATAAGTTTATTAATAATCTAGTATTTATAATTATAGTTTTTACTTTTTTATTTATAACTTTTTTATATTATTTAGCTTAGTTATTTTGTTTTAATATATTAACTAATAAAGTTATGTGAGTTATACTATTTTTTTTAATATAGTGTTTTATACTTTTTTTAAAAAGTATTAATTTATTATTATTATATATAATATTTACTTGTAGTTTATATTATTTTTAAACGAAAGTATTAATATTGTTTATTTTATTAGCAATATTTTAATTTATAAAAGTATAATTAAAAAACTGTGCATGCTTTATTTAAATTATTTTGTTTATAATTAATAAAGCTTTAATAATATTATTATAGCTTTTTTAATAACTAAAAAAGTTTATATAAAAGTGAAAATATAACATAAAAGCGGCTTAAAAAAAGCTTCTGTATAAGATTTGTTTTTTTATTTTGTTTTATATATAATCTTTATATTTAATTGTACTAAAACTTTTAATTTTAATCTTTATAGTTTGTTTAATTATATAATTAAGTGTTTTAAAGCTTGTATAGTTTAGTTTTTTATACTAAATATTTGCTATAGTTTTTTATATAGTTTTTTATTATTTAGTTTTAATTAAAAAAGTACTTATTATAAGTATTATATTATGTTTAAGTATATATTATTTTTTTATGCGTTTTATATAGTATAAAATGTTGTTGTTTTTTATAATTATATTTTTTTTATAGTATTATTTAAAGCTTTTAATTTTTAAGCATTTTAAAAAAACTAAATTGGTTTAAAATACTAGAATATATTTAATATTTATTAGTAATATTTTAACTAGTTTTATTAGTGTTTATATTATTATTTAGATTTTTTTTTTTACTATAATATAAATTTACTATGTTTTGCTATATATATTATTATTATTAATAATAGACTAGATTTTATAATATTAGGTTATATTGTTATAAAAATGTGAATTAGATTTTAAATCTAGTATAAAAAAATCGTAAAAAAAATAGTTTATAATTTTTTTTTATATTAAATATTATTATAATAAAAGCTATAAAACTTTTAGATTGTTTTAATTTAGTAATAATATTAGTTTTAGTATTATTGTTTTTTTGTTAGTTTTTTAAACGTTTAATGCTTGTTTTAATATATTATTTATAAAAAAAAACTTTTAAAGCTTTTTTAACTTTTTTATTAATAGTAAGATTAATTTTAAAGCTTAATTTTTTAATATTTAAGTTATAATATAAGCAGTTATTAAAATAATATTTGCTGCTGCATGTATAAAAAAGTAAAAGCTTACTACTTTTTAAAAAAAGTATATTTTTAAGATTAAAACTAATATTAATAATGTGTACGTTTTTATATATTGTTTTTTATGCTGTTTAGTTAAGTTCTTGCTTTTTTTTAAATGTTTTAAATAATGTAAGAGGTATAAAAGTAACTTTATTATTTTTTGTAAAATTCTTCGTTATTTTATAGTAATATTATTTAATAAAATTATTATTTTAAGTGTTTATAGCTGTTAATAAATTAAGGATAACGTTAAAATTATTTTTTAATTTAATTTTGTGCTTTTTATAACGTATTTAAAGTTTTTTAAAGTTTTAAAGCTATTGTTTAATACTAATACAGCTTTTATTAAATTATTAAATTGTAGTTTACGTTTTATATATATTTTTTTAAATAAAGTAAAGTTAAGTACTAGTTAAGCTTTAAAAGATTTAATTTTATTTTTAAAGTTAGCTTTATTAGCGATATAAAAATACTATAAATTATTAATAGTTTTTTTTATTAGTTTATTAATAGTATTAATTTTAAACTTAAAGTTTATATTAATTATTTTTTATATTAAATAAAACTTTAAGTTTATATTATATTTTAATTAGTTTTTAAAGGATAGGTTTAATAATATAAAAGCTATTACTTTATATTTATTTAGTTATAGTTACGGTGGTGCACTAAGCCAGGTTGGGACCAGTGGATCACATGATTTAGCCCCACCTAAACCCACCATCTAATTCCTGGGGTATTTGAAATCCCTGCATGTACAATTAGTATGGAGACTCTTTCCTTTCTTCTCTATCTGTAGATTCTAGCAAAAAGATCAGTTACTAGAACTGGAGCATTGCCTCTTCGTGTGACCCAATTGTAACAGTTATAAAAGTATAAAAAACATGTTATTTATTTTTTTTAAATTTAGAAAGCTTATATTAGTATATATAAAAACTTTTTAATCTGTTACTGCTTATAATATATAGTTTAACTAGGTTTTTTAGTTTTTTAATAACTTTAAAATAATTATAGCTATTTTAAAGTTTGTTATATATAAATAAAAGAAAGATTTGCTTATGTTTATATAAAAGCGGACTTAGTTAAAGTATACTGGGCTTATAACTTTTAAAACTATATACTTAAAAAGATTAAATATAGTTTATAAATAAAGTTAAAGAATATATATTATTAACTAGAATATTATTATAGAAAATAAAAGATTAACTTTATATATATATACATTTTAAGAATTCACTTAAATAGGTTTTTTATACTAATTAAATGTAGTGTATAGTAACGTAGTTTATATAAGGACATTAGTACTACGAGTTTTATCCTAATTGACCCCAACTAGCGCTGACACGATGGCGACATTGTATTAGTAAGTTGTTGGAAGGGAGCAGCCTATTACGCGGTCTGTGTAACTAGGAGACGAAGTAGGATGGTTAAAACGGGTTCAGTCTTTTGAGATACAGTTCGCCCTTATACAGCGCGCTCTGCGGATTTGACTCAAGCCTTATTATTGTTGACAATTCACTCCTATATGGTAAGTTCTGTCGGATGTGTATGTGAGTCCAGAAATATCGAAACCCATAATTATCATTATGGAGACAAGAGTCATATGGTCTAGCGCTATATGTTCTTGTCAGGGTCCAATATGTGCTCTACTATAGTTGGGCGGATTGGCTAGAAGTGCATATATGAGGGATATACGTTCAATGCGGGATTTATATTCAACACGACGCCGTAGGAGCATGTAGAGCATGTAGAGCCAACTGTACCGCCCACTTTTAGAAAGAGGGCAGGCTTTAGCTGAATAGTGCAATAGACCATATGTTACGATATTGCTTCTCTCACTCTGTACCATTGACCCTGACAATTATTGAGGCTGCTATCACATCTTAGTCTTCGGGAGGACCGGTCGCTGAAAAGAGAAGCGAGACCATAGGGTTCACGCGTGTAAAATGGATGATGGGAAAATAATGGCTATCGGCGCCACCATTTAAAGGAGGCGGATAATTACGGCGAGGAGGAGCTTGCCCTTTGATACTGTCTCTCGTGGCTCTGCCTGGCGCTTTGACGCGACATCGCTAAGCTCAACGACTAAAGGGGTGGCCTCACTGCTCTATCTCCTCTTCGTAGACGTATCTGAGCTTTACATCTAGCCAGCGCCGTTACCTAACTTTATTGTCTCTGCGAGCTAGGAATGAAATTATAGATTCCCTAGCGCGATCCGTTGGGGTGGAAGTCGGCTCTTTGAAGCGCCAACGTTCGCCGCACAGCGGTGATGGCAAGCCACCACTTAAAACTTTGAAACAAGACCATTAGAAAATTACTGGTTTGCTGAAACCTACGAGGTCGCCGTCACTAGCGATCATTGGCGCCCTAGAATATTCTGCTAATTTCCCGTACGCAGGCGACACACGCCTGTTTTGTTTCATTAGATCCAAGGTGTACGTGTGTCATCGCATCAACGACGACCTGCATCTGTACAACGAGGTCGTTAAGATTGCTCATGGCGAGCGCATATCGCTCGATGCGCTGTGGCCGTCGCTCCAGGATAGTGGCTGGGACGTGGTCGCCCCCGACAGCCCGATTCTGGGTTTCCAAGAACAGATACCAGTCAGGGGCCGCTTGGCCGACGATGTGGTCTTTACTTTGAGACGGATGTCATTTTTCAGGGCATGCTACAGCCCATGCCCGATCTCTTGAGAAAAAAAAAATACATGAAGAGAAGAGAAGCCCGCCATACGCCTGAGCACTTGACTCAGCCAGGAGCGCTGCTATGGAAAAGCCTTCAAGCCGGCTTCGTTCGTGCTCCGCGGCTCGCTGCAGCATGTCTCGGTCAACGTGCTGGAAATTCTCACCGTTCCGCTAGATCGGCATCGAGCTAGGCAGCCAAAAGATCTACAGAACTGCGCGCGAATGTCAAAGTCGATATCTCCGGCGACGCGTGCATCCATGGTAGAACTGTCCGCCGCTAATCGTGGAGAAGGCAGGCATCATAGCGGCGCAAACAACGACGACAGTGTCACTACAGGTAGTACGGGCATTTTCTACGCCGCTGAGGGGTTGGTGCATGGAACTAGCTTCGTGGCAGCTGAGGGTGCGATCGGGACAGCGGAACTCGCGCTCGAGAGCAGTAAGTAACTCTTGAAGTTATTTACTCCCTATTCTAGCCGTTTTAAGAGGAAAGCGGCTCCTATTCGGGGCTAGAATTTTGGCTCAAGGGTTTTGCATGTTCCTGAAACCCTTATATAACTTGCTCCAGATGGTAATTACTGATCCTAAATGTTGTAGTCCGCCGGGCCAACGCGAGCGAGCTGAACCTAGCTCGTCACGTCGTCGAAGTCGTCGGGAGTGTTGTCAACGTGCGGCTCGACATGGCCCAGTGGGCCGTCGACCATGCTAGCAAGCTCTTTAACATCATCAAGGTCGAGTTTTCCTCCATGTACATTCTCATCCACGCCGACGAGGGAGCGCCACCCTTAACCGCCACCGCCGAGGGCAGAGTCTTTGGGAGCCTAATTTTGATATGGCTTGCTTCATCAAGGAGCTCTTCCTACTCATTTGGGAAAAGATCACAGAGCTTGCAAAGCAGATTCATCTATTGGGAAAACACTGGTAGCCTCCGTCCTGTCTTCAGTGGTTGGAAGTCCTCGTCCTGCCTCTGAAAGGATTATTCTCGTTTCTAGAGCCGAACATGAAGGGGAGATTTTCAGGTTGTGACGTAGTGTGCAACAGAAAAAAGTCAGCTTCGATTCAGTCCAGATAGGAAGGCTTGGCGTTGTGTGAATAAAGCAACATGGACAGGAACTTGGCAGGCTATTGGGACAGGTTCATCGATTTGACTATGGGGGAATTTCTTTGAGCTACATGAGGAAGTAAGCAGGTCTGACTAATGTCAAGATGCGTGATATTTCTAGAGGCCAAGCATGCCTGTATATAGTTACTCGCAAGGTCAAGATGTGGAAGCTTGGAACATTTGAAGGAAAAGGTACTTTGTAACAAGTCCCTTACATACATATGTACATATGTACATGTAGGTAGATGCGCACCAAAAGATGAAACAACCCTATTGCCCCACAGAAGACGTTACAGATAGATCTATGAGCGCACGATTGGTGCGTTACTTGTCAAGGGTGCAACTGCAGTACAAGGTTTAGGTAGTCTAACTATTGCCTCAGTTTGTCAGTTACCCCGCCATCCTTCTACTGTACCTATTGTCCCCTCCGGCTTCCCCTCCGCTTCTTACAGTCTCCATTCCACCAGCAATCCAGCATTCCAATTCCACCCTGCAGTAGACTACACTCTTGATTGACGATCCCCCGCAGTAGTAAACCTCCACGCCGCCCATTGTATCAGCCAGCTAGTTCGAAAGAGTAGTCGGCTTCATACAACCTGTCTTCTTCTCAATTTGGGACTACCTACCTACCTAAGCACTGTCTTATTGCTCTTCTCGTCTCATCCCGTACATTGACTGTGACCCTCTTTCATCTATCCGTTCATTCATTATTCCTACGCTACCTGCAGCCGATCGCCCACCATGGTAGACCGCTCTAACAGACCCGCCGCGCTGGCCACTACTCCGGGCCTACCGCCTCAACCACAGGTCAACTTCTCCCATGCTAACTCGCGCGTCTCGGCCGTTCTCCCCACTGGCGAAAGCGTCGAGGTTCTTCTGTTCGGAGCCACCGTCATCAGCTGGAAGGACCGTGCCGGAAACGAGAAGCTCTGGGTCTCTGATGCCGCTAAGCTTGATGGGTCCAAGGCCGTGAGAGGTGGGATTCCTCTCGTCTTCCCTGTAAGTAACACGGGAGCGAGAATGGCGAGAATGATGCATAAAAGCCTCGTTGGCTAACGTGTCGTGCCTGTCTGTGGAATAGGTCTTCGGTACGGCACCAGATCATGCAGCGGCCTCCAAGCTACCCCAGCATGGCTTTGCGCGGAACTCGAAGTGGGAGTTCCTCGGCAAGTCGTCTTCCGAGTCGTCACCGTCTAGAGGTGCATCCGATGCCTCTGTCAAGCTCGACTTCGGTCTCTCGTCTGCCACTCTCGACGAAAAGCACAAGGCGCTGTGGCCATACACCTTCTCCGCCATCTATAGTGTCACCCTGACTCCGGATGGCTTGAGTACCGGCATTGTCATTACGAATGATGGGCGCGAGCCCTTCGAATGCCAGGTCTTGTTGCACACATATCTGCGAGTCAATGTAGGTTAACTGCACTGAATACCCAAGGTAATTACGTTCATTGGCGACTAATATGTTTGTGCACTTATTCAGGACATTACCAAAGTCGAGGTCACTGGCCTTGAGGGCTCCGAGTACATCGACAAGGTAGACGGCGCCAAGACCAAGTCGCAGTCAGGCAGCATCACCATCACGGGTGAGACAGACCGCGTCTACACTCCTGCCCAGAGTCCGACCCTGCCTGTCGTGGTGAGTGAAGGAGGCTCTACCGCTTTCAGTCTCGTGCGCGACAACCTTAAGGATGTTGTGGTGTGGAACCCCTGGGCGGAGAAGGCGGCTAGCATGGGCGATTTCGAGCCCAAGGACGGCTTCAAGAATATGATCTGTATCGAGGCCGGCTCCGTACGTGGATGGACGGCGCTTGAGCCTGGTGACGTCCTCAACGGTGCACAGACGATTTCGTACTAGCTACGTGGCAGATCTACTCGCCTAACAAGGAGGGTGGATAGGTTATGATGATCTACGGGAATGCGAGTATGACGGGTGATGGTTTCCTTCTATGCGACAGCAAAAGAAGGGAGTGTATAATGAATGAATGATATGGCCCTCGGTGTCAGGTTGCCTAAAGCTGAAAGATGAGAGTGAATATGCATTTCTCTTTTCTGTCGGCGGGAAACAACTCGCGATGATTTCGTAGAACAAGTACTAGCAAGCAAGTCTGTTAGTCAGGAAATCTTTGCATACACATGATTTATGGATATCTTTCCATTATTGCGTTTTTTCTCATTTGGAAAAAAAAAAAACTGCGAAATTATATCATCAGATTAACTTACAAGGTTTCGCTCAAATAACAAAGTCAACTATTTAGTGCAGGAGTAAATATGCGTTCTCGACCAATATCCAGCTCAACTCCCATTCTCCCTCTCTCTGACCCAAACCAGCACCGAAATCTCCCTTTCCAGCTCCCTTGGCTCTTGTCTCTGGGTCCTGTTCTCTTTGCAAGATTTTGGTAGGAATATGTACCTCGGGGGCGTGCCCGCAAAGCCCGCACTGCCCCGCGCTACTCCCCTTATCGTAGTCTCGACACGGGCAGCTCATCCCCGGGGGGCTGCAGGTCTCGATCTCGGCTAAACCGGATTTTCGATGATTGGTCGATGAGCGGTGTTTTAGGGTTGAGTAGGCGGGTTGGTACCAGTTTGTGTAGTGGTGAAGGAGGCGGGATATACCTAGCGCAGTGGATGATGGTGACGATGGGGAGGAGGAGCTGGAGTGGGAGTGGGAGGTTCGTGGATGGCCGCAGCTGCAATGGGGGGGAGACAGGTCTGGGTTTAGAAACGGGGTTTTGGGGTTTGGGTTCGGGTTCGGGTTTGGAAGTTGGGGTTGGGCTTGAATTCCTGGGTCGTAATCGTAGCAGATGCAGTTTTCTTCTGCACATGCTGCGATTTGAGTTAGGCGTGTTTTGGTGTGTGTCTCGGGTTCTGATTCTGATTTTGATCCTGTTCCTGCTCCTGTTTGTGATCTTGTTTCGTTTGCACTTTTGCTTCCCTCTTTCGTATCGCCGTATTTTTCATAAGAGGGTTCTGTGAACAGCGGTGATTCCGTTGTATTCCCTGCGATATCTTCAGTCGAGTCCACGTGTCCTAGCTCGGCATAATAACCCTCTAGCACGCGCGCACAGAGCACAAGGACCGCGCTCTCCCGGGGGCCAGGGATGTTCTGCAGGGCTTTGCGCTGCTTCTCTTGGATTGTGTTCCGTAAGACGGTGGTTTGTACCCCAGGACAGTCACCGGTTGCGATACAAGGCGCAAAGTAGAAATCTGAGAACTGCCGTATGCGGTCTAAGAATGGACTACCGCCACACGGCGCAGTGGCTAGATGTGCGAGGACATCCATTATGTCGGTTTCACTTTCTTTCAGACCCGGAGTTGGACGTGGACTTGTATCCTCAGCGCTTTTCTTGTTCTTGAGAGTCTCGGAGATCATGTTCCGGTGTCTATCTGCTTGTGAATATGAAGGTGTTGGTGTTGGCGTTGGTAAAGAGATGATAGTGGTGGAAGAAGAGGTAGCCGAATGCCACAAAAGCGGCAAAATCTCCCTAGCGCTCTGCAACACCTCCCGCAGGGAGGCATCTTGGCTGTCTTCGTACGAAGGCGGCCCGTTGTCAAGCTCTGTGATGTTGTCGGCCTTGTCCTGTGATGCTACCTGTAAGGAGCCGGCAGGCGTCTCATTCCTAGAGGATATCCCGTTCCTGCCACTAAAGCGTCTGCGGAATAGATGCATAGTTCTGAGTCGTGTGTATGTGTGGAAAGAGTAGGACTTATTCAAAAATGTTCCCTATTTATATGGCTGATGTACCTCGTAGAGAGTATGTTTATGTTATTGTCCGGTATACCTCGTAACAGCGGCTCAAGTAATTTATGACTGGAAGCGATGATATTGGATACGGCTAGGTTGCGGTTATGTCATCAACTATCCAGGCGTGTCTCGCGTTGCCTTTCGCTTTCCGTGGTATTCCGGTGTCCTAAAGCAGTAGGTATGACAAGGTGGTAGATTGGTAGTACGGCACCATATAGGTGTTTTGATGCCAGCAAGTTGATACCGTTGCCTCCCAAGGTGGCCAAACAGAGCGGAGACGAGTTAGTGAAGATGGGTTACAGAAAGACAGCCCAGACAAAATATTGGGGGTCGTAAAGTGTCAGTCAAAGGCGCAATGTAAATCATCAACATGTAAGAGTTGATGGATTGCTCGCTTGATAATACAATCAGTATTACACGTGCTTGAGTCAACTTAGAGAGGGAGGCATACCGAAGACTACTTAGTAGCTCAAGGTTGAATCGTGAACGCCTTGGCTTAGATGCGGCTGAGTCTTAGAGCTAGCTACCTCAGTACGGATATCGCGGCTTCTAACGGGAGGTCCAAAGCTCCAGTAATGCATTTCAGCTTGGAGATCATTAATTATTTCGAATTGCTTATCATCAACGAAAATATCCTTCTCGATTTCCACTGGTATGGAACTGTAGAGCTTTAGTTTCCTTGATAGTGTATGGGGTCGCAAAGGTAAATCTAGTTGAGTAAGGTAGCTGACATGCCAAGGCTCACCCGCATAGGCAGCACATTGCCAATGCCCTCACACTCTCAACTTGACCTGATAATCCAATAAACAAAGCCTATATCCATTCGCTAATATTTACTAGCATTGCAGTGTGAGGAATCACGACAATCACTTTGCCAGGTGTCAAATGCAGCACAAGGGGAATAGGACATTTAACCCCAAAATAGAGGGAATTGTTGGCTTCAGTGATGGTTGGTGCTACAGTGGGTGGAAAGAAATACCGCGTTTTTTTCTATTTTGCACCAAAACTCAACTAGAACAACGTCGCGTAACTTCTTATATTTGTATGTAGATAAACACCGACAGAAATTATACAGTTAAACAAATATAATCCCTTCATTAAATAATTAGTATTTAATTTTTTCTAATTGTTTTGGTTGACTTATATATAAAACAAAACAAAAATTGTCCAAAAATTTCCGTTTTTTCTTGTTTTTACATACAAAATTACAACTTTTCAAAAACTTCAAATTTTAAACAGCTATATGTCCACCCAAAAAGATCCGAAAAATACAATATCAATTGATTAATAAAGGGATTGTATTTATTTAACCGTATCATTTTTTTGGTATCCATCCACATACAAATATTAGAAGTTGTGTGACGTTGTTCCAGTTGAGTTTTGGTGCGAAATAGAAAAAACGCGGTATTTCTTTCCCCCACTGTATGAACACCGCGTGCCGAGTATATATTCCCCAAGATTAATGAGGCTGCATTCCCCCTCGATTGCGTCTTCTCTGGCTAAGGCCCTCTCTATCTCAAGGCACTTTTACCATCAATTGACAATACAGGCTAGAGTGAAGACTCGACGCGATTCGTTGACAAAGCCAATCTGTTAGTTCATCAAGCGGAGAGAAACAGTGATATGTGCACCGAGCACTACCACGAGACGTACTGCGCCTTCTGCCTGCGTACTGTCGGCAAGGCCTCCACAGGTCAATGGCTCTACAGCACGGCCTTCAGCAAGCACGGCTTGTGTACCGTTGAAGACTATCAAACTATGTAAGCAGGCCCGGCCTAAGGCTCCGATGAAAATGTACACTCACAAATGCAATAGTGAGCGGTCACGTATACCACTAAGATGGATGTGGCGTAATGTCGCCGCCAACGTTCGTCACAAGTTGGGAGATTCCGCAGTGCAAGCAATAAGGTGTAACAGGTGGCCCCTGTCCCAACGTCAAGTATTATCGATTGTTTTGTTTAATAAAACTTATTCGAACTATAGCTTAATAGACAAATTCCAAGCATCTAATGCAACTGCAATTATTGTGAGAATGGTAGCATATCCGACTAGTATTCCCATGCTAACAGCTGGCCCAACATCTAACGTGGGAACTGTCATATTGACCAATCCAGTCATCAAGTTCGCCAGGAGGAATAGAGCTAGCCCATTCCGGTTGTAGGCTCGGAGGACTGTGCTTGTAGCAGCCTTGTACGCCTCCTGCTCGGACTTGGAGTCGGTGGAATTATAGAAGGCCGGGAAGAAGACGGTTTCAATAAGGCAACAAGCTAAAAGCTGCGCCGAATTGAAGGCAGCAACCCATAGGACGTAAGGAAGGTTGGCTAAGCGGCGGGATATTTCCAAGCCAGCGCCATACCTATAATTAGTTGTAAAGAAATAGAGAGTTGACCAAGCAGCAGTCCAAATACCCATCATTATCAAGAGAGTGATTCGCTGGGTAGCATTGTTCGAATTGCTCTTCGGACTGACCTTCCTTGGTAAGATCAGTATACCCATATCTTGTCCGGCTAGAAAAATGGCTAGATATCCAACGAAGCTACAGATACCCTCCCTGTTCATTGAGAGCAAGTCTGTCCGCGGGGCAATCAGGATGAAGGCCTTGAGAGATGTAGTCTCCAGTACGAACTGATACACGATTCCTAATATGATAGCCAGAGCTGCGTAGGACGGTATCACCTTGAGCACAGTCTGGGAAATGGCGATAAAAGGCGGCAAGAAGCCAAGAGTGAAGAAGAAGTTCCAGTGAACGCCATACTCTGTCACATGTTCAGCGTAATCGAGCCCCTTGACACTGATGAGGCGCGCGATGCCCAGAACAAGGAGCGGGAGGGAGTGTCGCATGGAGTAAGTGAGGCGCTGGAGCAAAGGGGTAGTACGGCCTTCGGCCCTCTCTTTCAGCCAAGGACGAGCAGCCACAATACCAGCGGAGAAGACGAACGATCCTACACCTAAATCCATCAACGATGTGCCCCAGGTCTCGACCTTAGCAAAACGACGAGGGAATATCCTGAAGTCGACTGCCAGTATCGCGAGGCATGTTAAAACCAGTAGCGATCCTCGGTATGTTGTCAAGAATGGCTTCGTAGATAGGATGCTCAGAGTGCCTGACTTATTCTGAGCTTGCGCAGCTGGTGGCAGCTTGGGCTTCTTCCTCCTGGCTAAGACACGATTCGGAGGAACGGCATAGACAAAGATGGCAGGCACCAGGAAAAGGCCGCAGAGCAGCAGTGGTGTGTTCGAGTAGAGGGTTATGGCGAGTAGTGGGCCGAGGACGTTGAGGAGGAGATCGACGATGAAGCTCAGGGGCTTGTACGGTTTGAAAAAAGACTGCCGAGACTGGAGGACAGACCACAGGATGAAAGCCACCTACAATACTCACGGATCAGCTCAATTGCCCCAACTATACGTACAGGAGCCATAGCGTACCGGTCCGACCGCTGTGACATAGTTGATCTCAGAGATAGATCCCCCTGAAAGGTTGGACACAAAGTCCTCCTTCAGCTTTTTGTAACTTGTCGCGTCAGTGTCCATGGCGAGCGCGGTTGTGCAAGGTCAAGCGAAGGCTATGATTGATAGAAAGAGATCATCGCGATCATAAGTTTAATGTCAAAACGAGCAGCGAAACGGCTTGATCAGTTCTTTCTGGCCAGATCTCAAGCGCGACATCTGATGTGTTTTATCGAGAATGTGTTTTGTCGGGATTGAAGCTAGACTAGATTACGTCACAAATAAGGACAGCTCATCCATAGTTGAAGGTGTGGGGCAGGACTTGAAAATTAGGGGGCTTTGGGGAACCCTCGGACCCCTAATCAATTAAAGCCAGCAACAAATCACCTAACGAATGTGAACCATCCAGGAACCTAGGTCACTGCTCACTCAATTATATGACATAATTAAATACTTAGATAGGTAAGGAAGTTGAAAAGTCATCATCATACTAACAATCATATAAACTTCTATATTCCTGTATTTACTTAGTCACCCATGTGACTGGGTTGTGCTTAATGGACTGCCACTGGCGGTTTGCAACAGAAAGGTCTCATCGCCCATTAGCATTAGCATCATGCACTTACAACCTTGTGAAATAAAGCAGGGACAGGAAATAGTCTTGAGCTGACCGTACGAACTACTTGTCGATGTTGTCGACTGATCAAATCTGACAAAGACGGGTTCCCAGGCACAAACACTCCTTAACCAACCATTCCAATACAATCTGACGCCTGGCAATCCTCAACTCTTTGTCCGTTGAACCTTGTCGAGGGGGCGAATTGGAATTGCGAACTGCTTATCTTCCATGCCCGACTGAATCCTCGGTTCTTTCACTCAACTTGGCCCGTTAAACCAAGACATATGTTCGCTTTGTCTGTTGTGTCTCTGTCGCGCGAGTTCGCTAGACACTAGTTCCATGCTATTCCATGCTTTCTGCGGTCCATGGGGGTTGATTCAGTTGAGACGTTTTGTCGGCACGACATCTTGTACATCGAGATGCCTTGAGATTCTTTGACTCAAATCGTACCCCTTTCTTTCATCATAATGCGATAAGGAGGTGACTCAAGGGATATAAATGCGTTTGCATTGACTTCCTGAGCTTTAGTATATCATGAGCATACCTAGCGCCGTCTGGTAGACTAATCTCTCATTCTGTGAGCATAGTAGCAATCTACATCTACTTGGATCTGCCAGAACAACTACACTTATTGCTAAGTCATTCACTGCTTTCTCTTTTCATATACCAATGACAACCCATATGAACGTGGCGGGACGACCTGCTCTCGCGCCGCTATGGACTAGCTACCAGAACCTCGGTTGTTTGCCAACCACAACTTTCCGCGCTGCTCAAGCCCCATTGCTTTCACCATCGCCCATGTCTCCAAAAACTCTTCCCAGCCCTATGTATCCAACCTCTCATGATGGGTCCATGCGAAACAAAGATCGGGCCTTGGTTGATAGTCTTAATCATAACATCAAGTCGTCAGGTCTATCCAGTCCTAAGTCGGTCTCGTCCATCGGAGGACAGTCGCCGTTGGTGTCCAGGCTCGAAGAGGTCAGCTTGCAACTCACAGACACGGGAAAATCGAATTCCCATATTCGCGACCTTGAGTCTCCTCTAGCTAGCCAAGAAAACACAGGTCCAGCTCAGGTACGCCACAGACTACAACCTTGGGAAGACTTTGGCAACATGAAAACAGCCAATGTATTTGTTATCGCACGCTCATTGCGTCGTCATAGCAGCCCCCAGCCTGAAATCCCACGACCCGCCCTCTGGCAGAACGATTCATCGAAGTCAGAGGTACCTGATCGTCTGACACTGCGGGCCATTATTCGGCCCAAGGCCCCGGGAAGACAACCCTTCCTAATTCAACGTACCCTTGATGTCGACGAACTACGGGTGACAGCTTCACCAAGCACTTCAAAAGATTCTCATCAAAGCGCATCGCCCTCTAAAGCTGTCCGCAAACCTTTGCCAGTACCCTCAAAGTGGTCATCAAACAGCAGACGTCCAAGTACAGGGTCGTCTCTGCTACAGGCTGAACGAGCTTCGAAGATGACATCGAATTCAATGAATTATGAGAAATTAATCCGCGACCCAAAGACTGTTCCAATTCGTAGGTATCTCTTACCTTACTCCTCTTCTGCCTGTGGTGCGAGTGACGCCGAACCCACGACTTTCTGTTATATATCTTCCATGTTCATTATACCACAACTTCCTATAATCCCAAAAATATCATAGTCATCTCTTGCATTAGGTTACACACGCTGACTCCCTCTGGCAGATCTCCAACACATAGTGGCTGCTCTCCCTGCGCTCGCCACGCTGCTCACTTCCGGGCATGTACAGAAAGGCGACATTATTTATCTTCCAGTGCCTCACGCAGAGTCCTGGTCCCGAACAGTTTGCTACTTGTACACAGGCCATGGCGAGCTGACCGCCGCAATGCGCGAGAACATTCTCTACTTGGGTGGAAGGGTGTGATTCACCGCTTGGTTCTACGCCTATCTGGACAAGGATTTTCGATTGATCTTCGTAAAAGACTGCAAGGATATGTTTAAAGTGTAAATATCTTCCACAAATGTAGTAATTGTTGAATTAGATGTATTATGTCCATTTATTAGCGATGTTGCAAGCTGTTAAGTCCATCAGCCCGCCTGAGTGAAATTCGTAACTGCTCTCGATCTGTCTTGAGGGTATAGTTAGAAGCTATTGCGGTCAAAAAGGTGCTTTCCATCCCCGCCTGCTTTTTGGGAGATGTAAGCGTTAGGCTATTAACACAAGACCCGGGATATACGGACGAGTCGAAGGATATGTTACAATAAATCGGGTTTGAAGTTGTAGGGGATCATGGAGCCGGAAGCTTTGCAGAGTTAAATAATAAATCTGTCGTATTCTCAGTCTTTGCTGCCGCACCAGCCAAGCAGATTATTGCGGACATCGCGCGGCCAGTTGTCATTATCTGCCTAGGACAACTGGCGCTGGGGTTTTCAACAAACTTACGTACCTCGCCCCCCCCCCCTCCTACTGCTTTAGTTCCAGCTAACGAATGTCCAATATAAAACACCGTACGCCAACCAAAAATCTCCAAGGACAAAGGATATGTGGAGAGGATATGAAGTCAGCAGCTTTCCGCTTATATCAGTACGTGCCAGGCTAGAGGGCTCGTTGCACCAGTTGAAAATATACACTAGACTTAAAGAGTATGTTTAGTGTGACTATGGACTAAAGTTGTTGCAGCAAGTATGCCATTATTGCAGAAGCATGAATGTTTACAGCAATTTGGTGCCACTCTTCAAGCGGGTTTAAGAACCGTGGTTAGCAGCTACATTCCGAAGTGGAAAACGCCTTTTGCCTTGCCAGCTCACAGTTTCTTAAACATCGAAAAACCAGCTGTCGATACTTCGACGTTCAAAAATACACTAATAGCGCCATTGCTTTTAAATTGGGGTAGAGTCAAGCGAGTCTATACCCTGGTAGTGAGCTGGGACTCACAGGTGTCAGGTCCAGATCGTCTTAGGAAGCAAAGACAGGGCTCCAAAATAGCGTACCGAGTATATTAGAATCTAAGTCACACAGAGGGAGAAACAGCTTCGCGGACTCATTCTGCAGGGGTCTCTCTATGTGGGCACAAGTGTGGTGAGTTAAGGTCATGTTACATATCTATAGTAGGGGTGTCCGTCTCAAGTGGGGGATATGGGCGACAGACCTCTAGCTGTGGCTATAGGTAGATATCGTAACCAAACTAACTTCAACTTTAAAGACACGATGTTACTTGAGCCCGACACATCGCTCCAAGCCCGTCTACCTCCCCATCCCAACATCATGAGCTAGAGGCTGATGTCCAAGGACATTTGTACCAATAGTCTAAGCCTTTTTTTGCTCAAAGTAGACGTGCTCCACAACGTAGCCCTGAATGATGCGGCTAACCTGGGCCGGATTGAGCGGGTTACCCCAGTTGTTGAACCTGTCGGTCAGGACGTCAATCAACTGGGGGTTATCAGAGTCAGTGGGCACCTTGGCCCACTTGAAGGTCCAGGCAATGGAGCCGTTAACCACGTTGGCCGACAGGAGCGTGAACCAGTCCGGATCGAATGAGATGTTGACGGCCGTCTTGGTCTCGACGGTCGTGGCCGGGATGTCGGCCGTGATGGACAGGATGGCCTCGCTTGGGAGGTAGCAATGGATGGGCGGGAGGACATCGCCCGACATGGCAATAGCGGTGTTAGTAGCCGCATCAGTGACGGAGAGGGCAGCGACACCGTCGCTAAGAGCAGATTCCTTGGCCCCTAGATGAACCAGGTTGATGGGAACCGTGAAGGTGCCCAAGCCGGTCTCAATGATGACTGATTCCATGCCGGGAAGAAGATTCATCTTCTCCGTGTACTTAATATTCAATGGCACCTGAACGGGTACTCCGACTTGGGGGAAGGCGCGGACAGAGAAGCGCAGACCGCCACAAAACAGCTCGCGCTGGATGAATGGGTTCTTGAAGTTGTCGGAAATCTCGCCCCCGGCCCTAATCGTGAGATTGCGCGATAGAAAGTCATGTTGAACCGTCAGATCGGAGGCGGGAATAGGAATGAGAACAGACATTGTGATGAGTGTAGATGAGCTAGAAGCTTCGAGTGTCTTGAAGGGCTTGGTAAAGACCGAAAACAGAGATGACTGACTGAAGATGAATGTGATGATGAAGACTTAGAGAGGTCGGAGAGAATGGGAGCTGTGTTATTATAGTCCTTAGAAGCTTGTGTTCTAGATTCGTCCATTGAGCTGGAAAGGCCAGATGCTATCGCACCTTTGTCAACCCGTCGGCATGTCCGTCAGTTTCAACTGAAAATAAGATTATGTAAGGTATAGAAGTAGAGAGATTTAATGTTTCGTATATAAGTACAAGTTACGCTATACATAATTGGTGGAGCTAAGGGCGGAGTCTAGACTCAATGTATAAAGTTAGCGGCCCTCGCGTAGAGAACTCACTCCACCTCGACACGTTGGGAGACATCAAGTCAGCTGAAGCTTGGCCTGGGGCTCCCAAACATCATATACTCAGCTGCGATAAAAACGCCACTTCCAAAGCTTGCGATAGTCTAGAACTATCTCAGCAGCAAAGGCAAGGGTCAGCCCACGCGAAATTAATAGCCCGGTGATCTCAACTCTCAATATCACAAACCATCTACCTAGCATCGCAATTCCGTACCATAAACTCAAAGTATAATTGGTTAGTTTACGTTAACAGAAGACAGAGAAACAAGACTAATAGTCGAGCTGAGTGGCTCGATAATGTGATGATGTATTCGATATGGAGAAAATCAGCTAGCTAAGGTTAGGTCTGTGGGATGATATTTATTGGTTTTGGTGTGGATTAGCCAGTGAGCCTACTTTTCCCTTCGGTACCCCAAGCCCCTGTAACAATAGGATTTGGTCACAGCACAAGGTGGGCTGTCATGAAAGGGCGAGTTACCGGAAGGAGGTGGATAAACTGTCCTTGAGACGAAAGCTTAGAGACGAGGGCATTGAACCGACCCGGCCTGACTTGAGAGGGCATGACAACGCTATGTTTCTCCTAAAAAAGCTGGACTAATCTAGGGAGATACACCCTGTGAGTATTCGAGACAAATACGCTGCTCGAAGCCAAGCTACAATATCCTCAGCATCTTGAATGCTCAGGCTCTCGGAAGGCAACACGGCCACTGGATTTGCAAAGGAGACTGACTTTTAAGCATGGTCTGGTGTTGAATTCTGATTTTTGGGCTCACTTTGATTCATCACATCTTCCACACGATCCACATCCACATTCGATTGAGCCTGTTTATATAAGCCAGGAGTGAAGTTAGACACCGGTGCAAGGGCACCTAGAGGTTCTCCTGTTGTCATGTACCCATCATAGTACAGTTAAGCAGATCGGGTTGCCACCGCATCATCTCCTCCACATTTTGCTAATAGATCAGAGCTTTGGCCTCCAATATCTGTTGACAGTCCTGAATGATCTCATGGTATTCCCACAGAGCCAATTTGCTCCTTACACCTTTGTCGATCGCTAGGACTCGGAAGCAGGTAGATGATCATATGGGAAGACACTCTTCCCCTCCATCACCCAGAAGACTTCTTTGAGGTTGACTCGACGTACTAGAGTGATCTAGGAGAGGTCGTAAAGTATCTTACATGTCGTCTAACAGCTTCAATGATACCCAGTAGCTCCCTTTTGTAGGTGCCGTAATTTCTCTGTGTCTAGTCAAGTACATCCAAAGAGCCGTCCTAATAACAGGATCAGCCCCCTTTCCCACTCCCTATGCATGCTTAAGCGCTGGACATTAGTACAGCCCACATTTTACGGACACTGCTGGAGCTATGGCGGAGGGAGCTCTCGTCGACGGGCGGACATCTTTTACCACTTCTCGAGTATTACTGTATCTGAAAAGAACAGGCCAATGTAGCCAGTCCGACAAAGAACTGCAGGCGCTCCAAATTAGCCCGTCGTGAAATATGTATTCGAACTAGATAACACGGTTATAGCCATGATCTCTTAACCTAATGTCTGTAAACAGTCGATTATCATATACATAATATTATCCATCTTTTTGGATTTGTCAATCTGGTCTTGGATCGATGATGTTAGGATTAAGATTAATAACTGATTTTGATTGGCTCTAGGCATTACCGTCATGGTCAGAAACTAATTCTATAAAAAAAGTTGAGCAGAGTTTGCCGTATTAATACTGTTAGACACGCCCCGGAGGGGTGGGTCAGCATTGTACGTATAATATGAGACAATACGACCGTTCGTCACCATTTCTGAATTGGAGTCCACCGTTATTTTCCGTTTCGTTGCCACACTTCGCGCCACAGTCATATACTTCTATTAATAGCAACTGCTTGAATTTGTTTACTTTATTGCAGTTTTAAAGAACTCTGTGTAGAGATATTGATGTCAATAACACCGGATTAAGTGTATTATTCGGGTTCGTATTTCTATTACCTCAATTATGTGGTGAACGCTACGAAAATGACCTTAATCAAGTGATCTTGTCCAGTTTTCATAGTGTGAAGGCCGTCGTCCTGTAGGGGCAAACATGGTATGGGGGACTCCAGTTTCGGATGCCACAACTGTCAGAAATAAGCGAGCCAGTATTAAACGTCTATTTAAGTGGGTGTTATTGTTATATTATGTAAATGTCGCTCTATCTCTAAGGTATATACTGCAAATTTTATATAGTGGGCCTTCAAGTATAAAGCTATTACTGCACACACTCTTAATGTTCTATTTTATATAACCCCCTTATTTTAACACACCTTTTTAGAACTAACTACTAGTAGTTCGTTCTAAAAACTAGTTCTTTAAAGCTATTTATAAAAAATTTATTAATTAACTTTTTCTCTAAGTAGAAATTTTTTTATAGTAATTAAATCGTTAATTTTTAGTTTTTTTAATTTTTTTTATTATAGTTATACTTTTATATTTATAAAGTTTAGTTATTTTATTAAAATAAGCTATTTATTTATAAATAATGCTTTTATAAGTTTATTAATAATTATATTATTTAAAAGTACGTATTTAACGTTTAAAGTTTTTTTTTAAACTTTTTATTATAGTTAATAATTATATATATTAATATAGTATAGCTTAATTTTTAAACTTATAATTTTTTTTTAAAAGCTTTATTATTTATTAGTTATTATATTAAAAAATAATCCGTTAATTATTAAAAATAACTTTTAATTTATATATTAGCTTATTAATAAATATAGCTTTTTTTGCTGCTTATATAAATATTAATAGTTTAGTTTTAATAATAAAAATAGTAATTATATTTTATTTATTAGTTTTTTAATTAATAATTTTTTTAAATAGTTTTATAATATATACTTAAAAACTTTTATAATTAATTATATTATTTATAAATAATAAATCGTTTATTATAATTAAATTGTTTTTTTTTATATTTAAAAACGTAGTATTAAGTATAAAATAAGTAAAATATTAATTAATTAGTTTTTTTTATAGTATTTAAAGCTTAGATTTAAATTAAATTATAAAAGTTTTAAAGCTATAAAAGCTATATTAAGTTATATAATTATAATAGCGTATAAAATAAAGCTTAATTTACGTTAATATATATAAATCTTTTTAATTAATACTAGTTCTTTAAAAAAAAAGTTTTTATGATTTTATTAAAGTTAAATAAGCTTTTTTATTTAAATTATTTAATTTTTTAATTTTTTAATACGACCCCTAAAAGGGGTCGGTTATAGATAGATAAGATTAGATTAAATAAGGGCTACAGAATTAGTTTAGATTAATTCTAAGCTTTAATTTTATTTTAGGACCTTTTTTAATCTAATACTACGCACTTTTACTACTTTAATATTTACTACTTTTAAGTAAATGTATTAAATTAGTGCTTCTATTGTTTTATTGTACGGACTAAACTATTATTTTTATTAAACTTTTTATTTTCTTAAAGTTAAGAAGGCTTTTTTTGTGTAGCCGGCAGCCGTGTGCATCTTATATTTATATCTGACCGCAATTTTACCCGATTAAAACTTTATTTATTAAAGCAAAATAAAGCAAGTATTTATCTTTTTATACTATTTACTTTATCCGCTAAAGCTTACTAGTAAGTATTATTAAAACTAAGCTTAATATTGCACTTTTATATCCTAACTAGAATTAAGTGTTTATAAAGTTTTTATACGTTTACGGTTATTATAACGATAACGTAAACATTATAAAGTTCTAGCTTATATTTAAAAAGTTTTTAAGCGTTTTATTTATTAGGTTTTTTTATTAAGTATAAAAGAGTTTTTATATGTTTTAAGTATAAAGTAATACATTAATCTTTTTTATTATTTTTATCGTTTATTTTATAGTTCACTCTATATTATTATTTTAAACCAAGCTATTAAAAAGTTACTTTATATGCACGATAGTAAGAATGCTTAAAACTATACTGCTTAATAAAAAACTTAAAAAAGATCTTCTTACGAATATTTCAGCTTTATTTAGTTTAATAATACGTTTTTATTTTAAGTTATTTATACGTTAACTTTTTAAATTAATTACGTTAAATATAAAACTAAAAAAATAAAAAAAGTTTAATAAGATTACTTTAAACTAAATAATTATTAACTACTTATTTAATAAAAGCAAAAAATTAAACATTAATATTTAAGCTATATATAATTAAGTAAACTATATAATAAACATATTTAACAAACTAACTTTATAGTTTTAAAACGAGTTAAACGTAAAACGCGAAATTAAAAAAATAGAAAAGCTAACTTAAAAGCATTTTTTAAAATTTTAAAAAAGCTGCATAAAAAAATTAAAACTAATTTAAAAGAACTAAACATTCTTAATAACTATACTTAATATAAAAATAGTATTTTTTAAAAAATTAAACTTAATATTAAGTTTAATTAGCATATATTTAAAAATATAAACGTAAGTAAAATAAAACAACTTTTATAACCTTACTATAAAGCTAATTAACTTTATATTATAAATAATAACTTTTATAATAACTTTAATTAAGCGTATAAGCGTATTTATAAAAAAAAACCAACGTTAAAATATTAACTAAATAATTAAAGCAGTAAAGATCTTAATAATTCTAGCGATTTATTTAATTTTAATAATTTAAATAATTTAAGTATAAATATAAAAAATAATAACTTTAGCTTAAATAAGTTATTATCTAATTATATATTATAATTTAGAACTTTAGTATCGTTATTCGTAATTAAATCTAATAATTGCTTAAAAAAAAACATTAAAACATTTAATTTAAGTTACGATAACTTTAATAATTTAGAAGTAATTAATAAAAAATACAGTTTTATTTACATAAATATATATATATTTATTAATTAAATTAATAATTATATTAACGATAAAAAAAATAGATTTATTTTTAAAAAGTAAATTAAAACATTGTTTAAGTTTTTTATAAAAAGTGCCGCACTAAACTAGTACTAAAAAAAACTAAAAAGTTTACTAAAAAAAATTATTAAAAAAACTAGTTTATAAAGTATGCTTATAGCGTTAAAATAACAGTTTAAGCTTAATAGCGCTAAAATTATTTAGTATTAAAAAAAAGCTTATTTAATTCTTAATAATATTTACTAAAATAAAAAAGCATTATTTAATTATATTTATAAAAAGCTTAAATATACGCGCGTTATTAAATTATTTAATAAAAACTACGTTAACTAAACAAGAATTATAAAAAAAATTTAAAACGGAATATTGCTTAAGATTAAATAATTTATACTAAAAATATATAAGAAATAAACTTTTAATTAATACATAAAAAAAATCGATAAGTTCTGTACTAATATCGTTTAGCTAGCTTAAAAGCTTATAACGCGATCCACCATCGAGCTGTCCAAACCATCGAGCTGTCCGATTTTCCGACCGCGTCACCTTTATTTTTAAAAATATCAATCACAACGTATTAAAATTAATTAAAACTAATCGGAATCCTCTTCATTAGACGTTTCTACAACTACTGTACATGTTCGTACATTATGACCAGTGTTGCCGCATATACCACACCGGCGCGCGCGAGCTGCAGCCCTTGCAGGACGACTACTACTTTCACCATTTTCCTGTAAAACCAAACCACCACTTTCTTTAGACACTTGCAGAGTTGTTCCTTCTTCAAGAGTAAGTACTCCTCCAGGTTGTAGCCGCTTGTTTTTTGTTTGCCGGCGTTTACTTAATATGTGGTTGGTCTCGCGAAGCTTGGAGACCTCACCACGTAATAAAGCAACTTCATGCATCATAGCATAAGTAGCTTTTGATAATGAGCTGACAGCATTAACAATTGGTGTTGGAGAGCTTCCTTGATGGTTAGAGATTCGGGTTTTTAAAAAAACGGACTGAGAAACGGCTTCGTTAATGTTACTGGGTGTTATAGACACCCAGGGAGTAGCAGGCAGTCCGGGAGGCGGCGACGGAGTTTGGAAGACTGGCGTAATATCAAGCTGCGAAATAACAACTTGCGGGTCGAAAGGAACAAGGCCAGCGGCCCTGAAACCAGCTCGAACGTTTTCAGGCGTTATTGCTTTCGTATACGCCTCGAAAAACGCGGGCAAGAAGTCTTCTTTTGAGATATGTGTGATATGGCGCCGCATTAGATCTTCGATTATGCGACCGTAAATCTGTTTTAACGCGCTAAAACAGGCAACATCAAGAGGTTGGAGCTTATGAGAGGAATGGGCAGGCATACAGAGTGTAATAATGTTGTTCTGCTTGCAATAATTCTCGAAAGCTTCGGAATGGTGGCTTTCGTGACCATCAAGGATAAGAAGACGTTTTGAGCCCGTTGCTCGCGGCTTGGTGTATTCATCAAAGTGCTTAATCCATTCCAGACCAAGCTTATTGTTAATCCAACCATTTTCTGAGACTGCAATACGCCAATTACGTGGTAGAGAGCTGTTGCGATACCACGACGCAAGGTGGGTTTTCCCCTCTAAAATGATAAAAGGCGGTACTGCCCAACCTTGAGAATTGACCGCACAAACGGCTGTAGACCAATTCCGATTGCCTTGCTGGGCTTGCCTAGGCCTTGTACGCCTTTCAGAACTTGTTACAACCATACCGGTTGTAATTATGCCCATCATAAACCCCGTTTCGTCGAAGTTGAAGATATCCTCTTCCGCAATACCCTCACGCGCGATTGTAGCTTCCACGCGTTGAAAATACGCGTTATATATAACAGGGTCTTCGCATAAAACCCTACTATAGTCCATCCGACGGTTTAAACGCGTCCGGAGCTCTGGTGTACGCGTTATAAAACGCGACGTCCAGTTCTTCCCAACAGCCTCAGCCCCGCGTTCGTGTAGCAGTCGATTAGCCATATCTTCAACGTAACCGAGCCGAGGGGGAAACGATCGCGCGTCGAGGTCGATTATGAAGTTTACAATTGATCTTTCTTCAGAAACAGTAAGTTTTATTCGATTAGGTAGTTTGTCGGCTCGTGCTGGTATTCCTTTAAATCTGGTAATAAGGGTAGCTTTAGGGACAGTATAGAGTTTAGAAAGTTTACCATAAGAAATATGAGGGTCGCGTCGTTTAGCTTGGATAGCTAGCGAGATTCTGGCTTCTTTAGAAACAGAAGACATGTTGTGGTGGTAGAAATATGTATAAGGAAAGTTAAAAGGTTGACGCGGTCGGAAAATCGGACAGCTCGATGGTTTGGACAGCTCGATGGTGGATCGCGTTAAACAATTATAATATAAAACTATACTTCGTTTATTTTATTAAAAGCGTTTTTAATTTTTTTTTTATAATAATCGCGATTATTTATAAAACTGATTATAAAACCGTAATAAGCAGTATAATAAAAAATTATCTTATTTATTTTAACGTGATATAAAAAACTATAACTATAATAGCAGCTATAATTAATATAAGTCGGACTTTTATAATTAATACTAGTTTAACTTTTATAACTAATATAAATTTAACTTTCGCGATTAATACTAGTTTAACTTTCACGATCGTTATTAATTAAACTTATATAATTAATAAAGCGATTAATATAATAACAGATATTGTTAAAACGATAATTAAAAATAACAAAACTAAAATTAAGAACATAACTGTAATTAAAATTAAGATTAAGATTAAAACTGTAACTAAAACAGAAATTAACGTTATAACTAAAAAAATAATCGATTATAATAATAAGTCCATTTTGCTAACATATAAATTAGCGCTAAACTTAATAAATCTAAAATAAGTAATTACGCGTATTACGTTATAAATAATAACTTAATATGTTAGAATTATAAAAAGTAATTTAAAACGGTATATAAAGTAAAGTTTTACTAACGTAAATATTAAACTTAAGTAGTACTTAAAAATATAGTTATTTTTTTAATAATTAACTTATTCTGTTATATTTATAGGTATTATAAAATTAAGCAGCTTTTACATAATAAATTATTTTAATACTTATATAATTATAACGTAGTTAAAAAAAAGAAAGTTTATAAGCTTAAAGCTTTTTTTAATATAAAGCTAGCTAAAAAAAAGAAAAAAAAAGTACTTAACTTTAAAATACTTATAATTAAAGCACTAAATATTAATTTAAAGCAGAATAATAATTTGCACTTAAGTTTTATTTACTTCCGTATTTTAATAAAATTAACGTTAAAAACTAAACTTAAAAAAATATATATATATATATAAATCTTAGTACTAAAAATATTATTATTAGCAGTATTTATTTTTAAACTTTAGATTATAAAATATAAGATTAAACTATATAGTTTAAAAAACTAAATAAAGAAGTAGTTTATATAAAACGATAAACTAGATTTAAATTTCGTTATCGCGGAACGAATAGTAAAAACAAGCTTTATATTATAAAATTTAAAAAAAAAAATTAAATAATAAACGATTATTTTAAACCTAATATTCTTTTTAAGAATAATTTTCTAGCTTTATACTCTATTATAATCTGCTACAGTAGTAATATTATAGCTTATTTTGCGCTTAACTTTAAATTTAGCTTTAAAATATAGCGCTATAGTTATAAGTATATATAGAAAATAAGTAGTAAAAAAAAAGTTATTTTTAATAGAGAAAAAGTTGCTTATATATTTATGAACTATAAACTTTTACTGTTTAATTAGAACTTTTGTTTTATAGCGCTATATATTACTGCTATATATATTATTGTAAATTTTAAGATTTTTTATATAGTATTAATTAAAAACTTATTTAATAAACGTGTTATAATCTTAAAAAGCTTAAAACTTAGTTTTATACGTAAGAATAAAAATAAAAGCTAGTATAAAAGCTTATAAAAAAATGCATTAAAAACTCTTTTTGTAATTAAAGTTGTAACTGTAGTAATTACTAGAAATAATCTTATTAATTAAAAAAACACGCTTAAAATAGGCTCTATAAACAACGTGCTAGATATTTATTTAACTAATCTAGATTTAACGATTAGTATTAAAGATAATACGTTTTTTATTACTAGTCCTGTAAACATTAAATTTAAGATAATAGCTCTAATAATTACTTTTGTTACCGATTTAGCTTTAAAACGTAACGTGCTAATATTAAAAAAAATAGTAGTTTTTATAAACATATATTTTAAATATTTTACGTTTAAAATATTTATATTAAACGCGGTTTATAATATAATCTAAAACTTAAATCTTAAAGTTAATATATTAAAATTAACGATTAGTTTAGCTTTTTTTTTTATAAAAGCTAAACTAAAAATCTTTAAGCTTTATTTATTTTTAAAAATTAATCGTTTAAATAACTTAATTAAGTAAATTATTTCTAAGAAAGTTTATATATACGTTAAAAACGTGTTTATAGTTAATCGATTTATTAAAATTATTAAAGATTACGATATATAAAAAGATTGCAAAATAGTTAATATTTTTAAAAATTAATAAATAAAAATACTTTTAATAAACAGCTAATAAAATATAATATTAAGATCACGTTTATATTTTTTAAGCAGAAAAAACATAAACTTTTTTAATTAAACTTATAATAAACTATATAAGCAAAATAAAATAAAGTAAATAAATAAACTAATACTATTTGCACACTTTTTTTTAATAATATAATATATAATAAACAGAACATTTAAAGAACGCGTTATAATTAACTTAAGATTTTTTAATAAAATCGCGATACTAAATAATTATTTATTATTTTTATAAGCGTAAGTTATAACCGCGCTTTATAATAAACAGTTTATTACTATTATTAATATTATATTATTTTTTAATTAGTTTAAAGTATATTTAATATTTTAAGATTGTTTTATAATAATTAGCTTATACGCACTAAAAAAATTAATTATAACTTTAATAAAGTTTTAAAACTTACTTGCTTATATATAGCGTTATATAAACAGGTTATTTTATAAGCATGTTTATTACTATCGTGCTTTTATTAACAATATCGTTATTTTTTTTAATATAGCTAAACAGTATAAAAAGCATTTAAAAACTATTTTTAGTTTATTTTAAAAAAAAAATATAATAATGTCTCCGAAAAAATTGTTTATTAGCTACTTTTTTATTAACTTGCTAAGCTTTTAAGTGAACGTTTTAGGTTTTTTATTTTTACTGAAAAAGTTAAAGCTTTTAAGTAATTAACGTTTTTATACTAGTTAAAAACTTTTAAGCAGTATATTAAAACAACTAGTTTTTTTCGTAATTTAATTTTATATTACGTTTAATTAATTAGTCTTTTTTAAAAACGTAAGATATTACTGCTTGCTTAAAACAAGAAATAAAATAAAATGCTTAATAATAAACTAAAAAAACGTAAAGCTTATTATTAAACAATATTTTATAAACTAATAAAAGCTAAAACTATATTATTTATAGCTGTTTAAAACGTTATTTATAAAAAGATCATTTTATATTATTACGATTTAAACCGAATATTGTTTTTTTAAGTGGATAGATTACTAAAATAAAGTTTTAACGTTATAATGTTCTATATTTTTTTTAGCTATAAATAAACCTTAAAAAAGATAATTTTTTTAACTAAAGTTTAGTTAGTTATATATTTAAGTAAGTATTTAATAAACGTTAAAACTTACTATAAACTATTAGAATTAAAAGTAGCTTATTTTGTTTAAACTGTTAAAAAGTTTTATATAGTAATTTAATCTAATAACTACTTAATAATAGTTTTAATAAACTATTTAATAACTAAAAACATAATAAATAAAACATTTTTATAAACTATAATAATAGATCGTGCGAATATATAGTTTATAAACGCTTTAATTTATTTATTAAAATATAGTTTTTAAGTATATTACTTATTAAACCAGCTTAATTATATGCTAAATATACTTAATTAACTTTAAATAGTTATTAACATTTTAAATCTATAAAATAAACTAAATAAAACAAATAATAAAGCTATATTAAATATAGTTTAGCACACTTTAAAAGTTATAATAAATAAGAATATAAAAAAGCGCTTTAAAGAAGTATATATAAAAAACTTTAAATTTACGAATATGCTTAAATCTATATATACAAATAATAAAATCGTTAATATATTTTTAAAGCTTAGTTATTTTTTTAATATAGCTAAAAAATTAGTATATAACTTATATAACAGTATTAAACGTTTATATGTATTATATAATATAATTAAGAAAATATTTATATTAGTATATAATAAAAAATATTATATTAGTTTTAAACGTATAATAAACTTTTTAGAACTATATATAATATACTATAAATTATATTTAGTTAAAAAATATATTAAATATTGTTTTAATTATAACATAAACTAAATTAATAAATAGTTACTAGTTAAAAATCCACGTTTAATACGTTTAAATAACTTAATATTTATAAAAATTATAGTTATTAATTTTATACTTATATTATTTAAAGTTAAAACCGATAGTATATTTTAGCAGTTAAATAAAACAAAACTATATTACTTAAAGTATAACTTAATAATAACGTGTACTTATTATTAAACTAAACAGTTATTTTTAATTTTTAACTATAAATAATATATAGTTAAAAAATAAGCTACTGTATTAACTAAATAATTACTATTAAACGATTAAGCTATTTTTAAAAGTATTATTTTAAACTAAAATAAGAAATTTATATTAAACTTTTAGTAAAGAATATAAAAAACTTTTAGCACGAAGTTAATAATAACTACTATATACTACTTTTAAACTAATAAACTATTAAAACGTAAAAATTAAACAGTAAAAATTATACTTTATTATTATAACTTTAAATACTTAAAAGTTAACTAAATAAACATTATATTTTTTTTGTAATAAAATTTAAACGCGATATTTTTAAAAGTAACGTAAACTACTTTATATAAGTAACTATTTAGTTTTAAGCTACTAGGTTTATTAAAGACTATTATTAATATAAATACTTATAAGTTTAATAATTTACGATTTTTTCGCAACTATATTCGCGAAAATGCACGATTAGTAATAAACTTTATAGCAGTTTAAACGAAACAATATTTTAACCGAAAACATAAAATACTAAAATTTATATAAAAAAATAAAGTATACTTCTAATTTTATAATAAATACTACTTGCTAAATAAACTATTAAAAAAGTATTTATAGCAGTAATTAAATCTTTAAAAAATTAAACGAAAAGTTAACGTTTTAATATACAAGCTTAATTTTCTTAACAATTTTTTTATACATTTAGTAATATCTATAATATAGTTCTAGCTAATTTTTAAAAGTAAAGATTTTTTTAATCGAGTAGTTCTTTTGTTAGGACCTGTTAAAGCTAAACAAAACAAAAAAAAGAACAACGATTTTTACAAAATAAAAATTATACTTTAATATAGACTAAATCAAAAAAAAAAACAATTTTAATTACTTGATTAAATAAAAAAGCTAAAATTATTAATATAATATATAAAAAACTATATAGTAACTATAAAACAGTATTAAACTTATTAATAAATACTAATTTTAACACGGTTTTTACTTTAATTTAAAAAAAATCTTTAAAAAAAAATTAAATAAGCTACGTACAAAAAAAAATGCACTTACTGTAAAAACTATACTAGAAAAAACATTTAAGAACATAATAATATCTAAACGTAAACTAGGTCACCTTTATAAAATAATTACTAAAAAATTAACTATTTTATAAATATAAGTAAAATATAAAAAAGAAAAGCTTAAAAAAAAAACTTAAAAAACTTAAGCTAGAATTAAACAGAAAGAGTACTAGCTATTAAAAGCAGCAGCTTTTTTTTATAGCTAGCACTTTAATACAACCTTTAAAAAGGGTCGGTTATAAATAAATAAGATTAGATTAAATAAAAGCCATAGAATTAGTTTAAACTAATTTTAAGCCCTAGTTCTATTTTAAAACTTCTCTTAATTTAATATCACGTACTTTTACTACTTTAGTATTTATTACTCTTAAGTGAATGTATTATTTTTTTAATATATAAAGATTATAATAATTAAATTAACTTTTATTAATAATTTTAAATTATTTTTATATTAAAAAACTATTAAAAGTTATTACTATTAATTATTTAATATTTTGTTTTTAACTTTTAAATTAACTATATAGTTAAAGTTTTTTTATTTTACTAATATATAAACACTATATTATTTATATAAATAAATATAAATACTTTATTTTTAAAATAATAATAAAGCTTATAAAGTATTAATATAAATTTTAAGTTTAAAAAAATTAAAATAAGCTTTTTTTACTACAGAAAAAATAACTTTAAAGTTTATATAACGTTTTTTAAAGCTTTAAAATAGTTTTTAGCTTATAATACTTTAAAAATATTTTTATATAGATCTTTTTATTTAACTAAACGTTTATAAACGTGTTAACTATATTATATTATTTTAATTTTAAGTTAAATTTAGCTGCAATAATAATTAAAGTTTTAAATAATTTATTAATAAATATAAAAGTATATATATTTTTTATACTATTATATAACTATTAATTTTTTTATATTATAAATCTAGTTTTATATATAATAAAATAGCTATATTTATTAAACTTATATATATATACTTATATATAATCTAAAATAAGTTTTTTAAAAATAAAATATTAATTAACTTTATTTTAAAAGTTTATTTTTTAATAGTTTTTTAAATAAGTAATTTTAACTTTATAGAATTTTTTTTTAATAAAATATATATTTAAGTTTTTATAAAACTTAAATAGTAAAAAAAGATCTTTATAATATATTTTTTTTTATTAGCAGCTTTTTTTTTAAAGTTTTAAAGTTTTTAAGCTTATTATTTTTATATTATTTTGATATAGTATTATTTATAAAGCTAGTTTTTAAAATATTAAAATAGTTTTAAAAATAATTTACTATTTTAGCTTTTTTTGTTTTATTTACTAACTTATTATATAATAATTTTATAACGTTTAAATATTCTAAATTAAACATAGCTTTTTAGCAGCTATATTTTATAAGCATTATTTTAATATAAAAAGTAATAACGTTTTTTTTACTTTTAAATTTTAAAAAAATAATAATTAAAGCAGTTTTTATTAAGTGCTAATTTAAATTAACGTTTTTAATAGTAGTTATAAAAAAGTTTAATAAAGTAAAAAACTTTAAAAAAAAAATATAATATAAAAATAGTTTAACGCGATCTACTATTAAGCTGTTTAAACTATTAAGCTGTTTAATTTTCTGATCGCGTTAACTTTTTAACTTTTTTTATATATATTTTTACTACTATAATATGTTTTTTGTTTTTAAAAAAGTTAAAATCTTACTAGTTATTTAAGCTAAATAATACGATTTTTATATTTTTTATAATAAACTTTTTAAACTTTATACTATTTTTAAAGTTATTTTTATTACTAGATTTAAAAAAATACTAGCGTGAACTAATAAACTACTTAATCGAATAAAACTTATTATTTTTAAAAAAAAATTAATTATAAACTTTATAATTAATCTTAACGCGCGATTGTTTTTTTTTTAGCTTGATTACGTTAAAAATATAGTTAATCGATTACTATATAAACGCGAGATTAAAACTGTTAAAAAAAATTAGGCGTCGTGTTTTATAACGTATATATTAAAGCTTTAAACGTGTTTAAACCGTTAAATAAACTATAATAAAGTTTTATACAAAAACTTTATTATATATAACGCGTATTTTTAACGCGTAAAAGCTATAATCGCACATAAAAGTATTATAAAAAAAATTATTTTTAATTTTAATAAAATAAAGTTTATAATAAGTATAATTATAACTAATATAATTATAACAAGTTTTAAAAAGCGTATAAAGCTTAAGCAAGCTTAATAAAGTAATTAGAATTAATTTATAGCTGTTTATACAGTTAATTCTTAAAATTAAGCAATGCTGCTTTTTATTATTTTATAAAAAAAAAAACTTACTTTATATTGTAATATTATAACAGTTTTTTACTATATAATTAACATATTATAGTTTTAAAAAATAGTTAAATTAATAATAAGTTTAGTTTAAAATAAATTAAGTATTTTAATAAATATACTAAACTGTAAATAACAAGCTTAAAACGTTTTTTTATTTTTAATAGTTATAAAAACTATTATTTTAAAGCTTTTAAAAATTATTATAAACAAAATAATATTATTATATTTTATATGCTTGCTTATTTTTTTTATAAGTTCTAACTTTTTAATATTGCTTATTTTAGCGCGTTAAACTAGATTTACAGTTATATAATCGAAGATTTAATACAGCGCTATATTATATATATTTTAAAAAAAAACTTTTTGCTCGCGTTTTTTAAAACGTATATAAAAACAATAACGTTTAAAAACGTTTAAACTAGTTTTAAAGCTGCTAGCTTTGTTTTTTTCTATTTATAAGTTATTATTTTACAGTTTAATATTATGCTAGTTTTTTAAACTTTGTTACTGCTTTTTAAACTGCTTACTATTTTTTAAATGTTTATAATACTTAATAATATTAACAAAACTGTTTTTTAGTCCGTTTTTTTAAAAATTTAAATTTTTAACTATTAAAAAAACTTTTTAACACTAATTATTAATACTGTTAGCTTATTATTAAAAACTACTTATATTATAATATATAAAGTTGTTTTATTACGTAGTAAAATTTTTAAGCTTTATAAAACTATTTATATATTAAGCAAACGTTAATAAAAAATAAAAAAATAATTATAACTTAAAAAAGTACTTATTTTTTAAAAAAAACAACTTTATAAGTATTTAAAAAAAAAATAAGTTAGTTTTATAAAAAAATTGTAGAAGTAGTAGTTATTTTGTAAAAGCTGTAACTTGCGCGCGCTAGTATAGTATATATAGCAATATTAATTATAATGTATAAACATATATAGTAGTTATAAAAACGTTTAATAAAAAAGATTTCGATTAGTTTTAATTAATTTTAATACGTTATAATTAATATTTTTAAAAATAAAAATAATACAGTTAAAAAATCGAACAGCTTAATAGTTTAAATAGCTCGATAATAGATCGCGTTATATATAAAATTAATTAAGCTTATAAATTATTTTAAAACTTATAGTTTAAATTTTAAATATGCTTTTTTTTATAGAAGTTTTTATATTTTTAAAGCTATTTTTTACTATATATTATATAGTTTTATAATTTAACTTAAAATATAAGTTAATTATTTTTAGTTATATTTTAAGTAAGTTTTTATTTACGATTATAGTATTAATAATTTTTTAAAAAAGTTTTTATATAATATTATATAAGTTATTAATATTATTATTATAAAAGCTTTTTTTATTAAACTGCATATTTTATATAGATTTAATATAGTTGTTTAAAAAGTTTTATATTCTATATATATTTATTAAATTATAGTTAATTAAATAGTTAATTTATATTTTTAAATCAAGTTAATTAAAGCGGTTTTTTTAAGCTAAATACTTAAAGTTAAAATAAATGTTTTTATTTTATATACTTTAAAATATACTTGTTTTAGCTTTTTACTTTTAATTAGCTTATTTTTTAATATAATATATGTATAAAACTTTTTATATAAAAATCTTTAGTTATAAATATAGTTTAAGTATTAATTTATAACGATTATTATTAAGTTATTTATATATATAATTTTTTTAAAATTATAAAAATTAATTATAATTTTTATATTAAGCTTATTAAGCTTTTTTTATAAAGTTTTTTATATTTAGTAATATAGTTTTATTTAAATATAAGTATTATAATCCGTTATAATAATCTTTGCTTTAAAAGATCTTTTAATTTTTATTTTTTAAAACTTTTATATTAAATGCTTTAATAATTTAAAGCTTATATAATTAAGCTATAAATACTATTTAAAAACGTTTTTTTAATTTAGTTTTTTTTTAGTATATATATTAAACTTATATTTTTATATATAAAACGCTTGCTTAATTAATAAAATAAAAAAATATTTAAGAATAAACTAATTAAAACGTTTTTATAAGCAGTAAATAATTTAGTTATTTTGTTTTTTATGTAGTATTAAAAGTGTTAGTTTTATATTTTATTAATATTTATATTTTTAAAGCGTTTTTAATAAAACAATATTTATAAAAAAGTTTTTATAGTATATTATATTATAAAACTATATAATTTTAAAGCTTTTAAGTTTTTAAACTTTAATATTAACTTTTTTATAGCTGTAAATAAAAACAGCTAAATTTTTAGCTATTACTATATTTTTTAATGTAACTTTTTAAAAGTTATAAAATCTCGCGATTTTATTAAAAATATATAAAGTTTTTTTTAAATTAAAGATTATTAAGTTCTTAAAAAGATAATTTTTTTTTTTAGTTTTTAATATAGTTTTTTAAACTATAAAAAAGCTTTTAATAACTTTATTTATAAGTTATTTTTTTATAATTAAAGCAGTAGCTTGCTTTTTATTATTATAATAAGTAATTTTTTTTGCTAGTTTAAGGTTTTTTTTAACTGTTTACTAAATAATTTAAAACAATAAAAGCTATAATTATTAGTTTTTTAATACTTTATAAAATAAAACGTACTAGTATTTTAAAAGTAAATAATATTTTTAGTATATTTTATATATTTTTATATTAATATAAAGTTGTTTAAATAAAGTTTTTTAGGTTTTTTTTAATTTACTGCTTTTATTACAGTTTTTACGATTTTATTAAAAGTTAATATTATGTTTTAATTATTTACTAGTACTATAAATATTTTTATTAATATTATTAACTTATTTATTAGTTTTATATATAAAAAACGTTTTTTATAACGTTTTTTTATTTTTTTATAATTTTAATTAAATTATAGCGTAAATTTAAAATTAAGCTGTTATATTAATATATAATATAGTATTTGTTTAAATTTTATTATTATTATATATTTTAAAGCTTGTAGTTTATTTAAGGATAGTTTTTTTAAAAATAATTTTTAAGTTTAAAACTAAGTTATTAAAGATTTTTAGTTTTATAAAGCTTTTTTTAATGTTTTAAACAACTATTATTTTTTATTTAGTAATTTAAACTTTTAAATCTTTAAAAACTTTAGTTAAAAATTTAGTTATAATAGCTTTATATTTTTTTTTTAATATTTTATTTAAAGCTAGGTTATATAACTTTTTTAATTTTATAAATTTTTTAATTTAAGTTTAAAAAAGTTTTATAATATTATATAATAATAATTTCTTATATTTAAACAGTTAACTTTTTAACGTTTTTTTAATAATTTTTATAGTTTTTATTTTATTAAATATATAAGTTCTAGTTTATTTTATAATATGTTTTATTGTTTACTATAAAGTTTATAGTTATAACTATTATATTAATAGTATTTTTTTTAAAATAATCGTTAAATTTAAGTTTTTTTAGTTTTATTAGCTAGTTTTTTCTATTAGTAGGTTTTATATATTTTTATAAATTTAAAGCTTTAGTTTTTATTTTAAAATCGTAATTCTATTAATTAAAGTTTTTTATTTTAATAAAAATTACTTTATTTATTACTTAAATAGTTATTTTTCTAATAATATCGCTTACTTTATTTTATAAATCAGTAAATATTCTATATATAAAACTTTTAATTATTAAAAATAAACGAGCTAGTATTAAACGTTTATTTAAATAGGTGTTATTATTATATTATATAAGTATCGCTTTATTTTTAAAGTGTATACTGCAAATTTTATATAGTGGGCCCCTAAATATAAAGCTATTGCTGCACGCACTCTTAATGTTCTATCTTATATAACCCCCTTATTTTAATAACAACCTCTAATGTTAAAGGCTTTTATACCAACACTTTCACATTTGTATGCACAAAATTACCAGTAGTACCAAATATCAAATAATGTTACCAGGCGCTCTATACGAGTTGATTAACTAACAGGCTTTTAATCAATAGGATATCATGGCCAATTCAACTTCAGCAGCAGTTATCAGGGCTGGAAATTAGTACTACTAATTTAGTACTAGCCGGTACTAATACTAACTTAGTTTAGTACTAGCTAATACTAAGACTAATACTAAAATACTAAGAGATACTAATATTAAATATTAATACTAAAATATATTATATTATTTATATTATTAATAATAATATATAAAAATAACCCGAAAATTATAAATCTTTATATCGTTTAAATAAATTCGTTTAAAACCCTATATTGTTTTATTAAATACATTATATATACATTTATATATTTATTAATATTTAGTATTATTAAATACTAACTTAGTAATACTAAAAGAAATTTAGTTTAGTACTTAATAATACTAATATTAACTTAGTATACAAAAATTAGTACTAAAGTATATACTAATCTAGTACTACTAAATTAGTCTTAAGTACTAAGATACTAATTTCCAGCCCTGGCAGTTATACCGCTTGAACCGTGACGTTTCTCCAAGTCAGAGCCAGGGAGAATAACGATAGCTTAAGTACTAGGTGTTCTCATAGCCACAGGGGTTGGGGACACGACTAAATAAGTTACTCTATCCCGCGCTATCGCCGCCCTCAATGTACAAATTTACTTGATTGGACTATACATATAAGCCACGCATGTGCTAGGAGATGTCGAGAAGCGGAAATAACATCTGCGTTTTTCTTCCCTCGATGGGATTTGTGATAAAAGAGGTGCATTGGGAGATGCTCGAACAGCGGACTTTTGCGTTGAAGCCTCAAGACTTGAAGACTTGTATCGTGAATGCGCACGTAGATTCCTTGATGCTGGGGTTTTATGAGCCATTATTCATATAGCCGTGGACGACTTTTGCAGGACCAGGTCGACCAGGCTCACTTTGACGACTTGATGATCTAGGCGATCTAGAACGTCAGATACTACCAAAACGTGCTGAATTCTTCTAGTCAGCGGATCCCACTGCATCCACTCCTGCCACCGGAGTAAATCTAGGAAATCTAGAAATTCAAGGATTTACAATGTGGCCTAATGACAGTAATATCTAGAACGTTCTTAGACTGTCCAGCCGCCAGCTGCAGAGGCCCCAACGAATCCTAACTAGGTCTCTACACATCTTTTGCCGCTACTTTCATCACTGCTACCGCCATAGTCTGACAAATACTACAAGCAGCTAAGCTCCCCCGTAAGGAGGGTATGATACGCCCATAATATCGCTGCTACTATGATGCCGCTGAGGATAATATCCATACGATACATTCCACTGATCTGGTGAATGAAACTTCGGGATACCCTGAACTCGCCAGACTTCCTACCTATCCTCTAACTATTCTTGCTATTACTATTATTCATCCTTTTCTCGCCCATCCTTCCATGCAGGAGGACTTGATGGACTAGTGTCCCGATATCATCAAACTCGATGAGAAATATCACTTGAAGATGACACGGCACGGTAGAGGTGGTAGAAAATCTCCCGCAAGCGTTTCCTGGGCCTAACCCTTGAATCACTGCCACGCCTAATGGTATTGCGACGAGTAAGGCTATCGCCGGTTAAATCGGGGTCAAATTACGTACATAGTGTGCTTCGCAACAACTGTCGAGACTTTTACGTTTCCCTTGTCTAGGAAAGAATTATAGTCGTCAACTCGCACAAAGAAGATTTGAAAGTTTGATTATACACGTCCAGACGGTGGGTTGTGTGGGGGAGACTAGCGACTCTGGCTGTGGCATCCCTCTGGTTCAGATTGCTCCCAGCTTAATGGTCGATTGCCACGATTTGACCATAACCACCACCAAGCCAGGATCAGGGCAACAGGAAGATGAGTGACCTCTTTAACTCCTTTCATTACACATTGTGGCGATCGATGGTTCGTGGTCTCATCCAATCTGACCAACTCAACGAACCAGTTGGTGAACTCATGTATCCCAAAATCATCCGCACACTCTTGGCTGAAACAAAGAGCATCAAGAATGCCTACCAATGAATACTCTAGTAGTCTCATACGATAAGACATTGGTTCAATGGTCAACATATACGGGTCACTCGGGCTTAGGTTAAGTTAAGGTTAGGTTAACACACGGCAGAACTCCGATGGAAATGGACGGAGCATAGAGGCTATCCCTAACATATAGAATAGAATTAACTAAAAAAGGCTGGAATGAAATCATGAGAACCATATAATCACACAACCCCTTATGCGCCTCCTTTACTGAGAATGCGAATTTGAGGAAAAAAAATAATGACAATTACCGATTCACTCCATAGCCCATTCTCCCCCTACAATCTCAGGAGTAACGCATCGAGAAGCGGCAGGGATACTGTTGTTGGCATAGGCTTGGATTAACCGCGCGATGCCCTCGTGTCCATTATAGCTAGCACATTCCAACGCAGTGCGGCCACGCTTGTCCTTAGAGTTAATTTCAGCTTCGCCTGTATCAAGAAGTAGCTTAACGATAGCTTCGTGCCCATTTTCGGCAGCACACAATAGCGGCGTCCTGCTGAGACGATCTTTTTGGTTGATATCAACCCTACCTGTATCGAGCAATAGTTTGGCAATAGCTAAGCGCCCATTATTGGCGGCATACACCAGCGGCGTCGAGGCCATCCCCCCATCTGAGTCGATTTCGGCCTTGCCCGTATCAAGAAGTAGCTTAACGATAGCTTCTTGCCCAGATTCGGCAGCATATGATAACGGTGTCTTGTCAAGATTGTTTCTTTTGTTGATTTTAGCCTTTCCTGTATCGAGCAGTAGTTTGACGATGACCAAGTGCCCATTCATGACGGCATACAATAGCGGTGATGAGGCCATCCCCCGTTCTGAGTCGATTTCGGCCTTGCCCGTATCAAGAAGTAGCTTAACAACGGCTTCGCTTCCATACGAAGCAGCCGCCGATAGAGGCGTGGCGCCCCAATCGTCCTTTGAGTTAATCTCGACCTTGCCTGTATCAAGAAAAAACTTAACAACGGCTTTGTGCTCGTTCTGGGCGGCCAACGATAGCGGCGTCTGACCCCGATTGTTCCTCGACTCGATTTCGGCCTTGCCCGTATTAAGAAGTAACTTAACAATAGATTCATTGCCATTTTCGGCAGCTAAACATAGCGCCGTTGGCTGACCGGGGATTTTCGAGTTGATGTTGGCCTTACCCGTATCAAGAAGTAACTTAACAACAGCTTCGTGGCCTTTTTGGGCAGCTAAACATAGCGCCGTTAGCTGATCATGGTTTTTCGAGTTGATGTCGACCTTGCCCGTGTCGAGCAGTAATTTAACAACTGTTTCGTGCCCATTTTGGGCAGCATACATTAGCGGCCTCCAGCCAAAATGCATTTCTGCGGCGTCGATATCAACGTCAAGCTCGTCCGCCTTTTGGAGAATCACTCTTAATGGTCCTACCAGGCAATAGCGCGATAGTATGTGTACCATACTTATCTCTTTCGGGAGGCGATTATACCGATATGCAACCAATTTGTTGTAAACATGTATCCATAATTGTGAAAGAGTTTCTGATGGCCAGTGGAAATAATCTAGAAGATCATCTTGAGAGACATTCCCCTTCTCGCCTTGTTGCGCGTGCCATACCCACAACGCCGTGGCGTAGTACAATAAAGGAAACTCAGATAGCAGCTCGCGATAGCCGTTATTTTTTGATTGGCTAATCTCCTCCATTTCCAGGTAGCGTATGCAGGTTCTGGACAACCGATAGTGTACGACTCCGACTGCCGAATCGGTCGTTAAGCTGCTATCTAATGCTAAGAGGCCTTTCGTGTCGAAGAAGTCCTTGACAGACTGGTGGATGAATTGTACAACTTCTTTTTCAGATGGTACAAACGTATAGGATGATCGTTCCGAATAGGATAGTAGTTCCTCATAAGATGATAGCACGATTTCGACCAGGCCACAACTAAGTGTCTGAATTCGCCTTCTCATCTTGTCGTTGTCGGATACATAATCTTGCGTGTTCCGACATTCCTGTAATGACTGGTATGAACAATTGTGATCCACAGCCATAGCCCACCGCAATTCGTCCAGCGACAGGGGTCGTTTAGCAAAGGAGACCCACTGGATCAGCTTCAAGGAGGCCGACTTCTCGATCATATCTTGGTTGATCATACCTTGAACGAGCTCATCGTATAGTTTATCAAGTTCTGGTGGAATGGTCTTGATTTCGGCTTCGATCGCTTCCCATTCCATACCTTTACGCTCAAGGGCGAGAACACGCTTTATTACGAGGCGTGCCCACATAAACACGCCAGAAGCACGATCCATGATTGTTTTCCGTGTTGCAGCCGGAATCATAGATGCTTTCTGCATAGAAAACTGGGCTTCTATGTAGCTCGAGATATCCTCTTTATTTTCATGCTCAAGGCATATTTCGAGTCCGTAATCTAGATCGAGAATTGGGTAATGACGACATGTAAAGCAAATATGAAACTGCGAATCAGTAGGTGGAAGCTCTCGGAGCAAAGACTTAAACTCATCGACCAGGTTGATCGCATTTTCTTCTCCACACTCGTCTAATGCATCAACAAATAACCAGACTGGATGATTCTCTAACACCTTGGGGAGCGAGGACTTGAAGGAGGCTTGTAGCTCGCGAAGATTCCACTGCCACTTTTGTCCCGGTTCACCCATGCTCTGAAACCGTTCCTCGAAGGTGGAAACAAGGTCCGGGAGGGCGTCGGGGACACGACGGAGGAGCTGATGAAGGAGCGACCGAAAGAAGCCAAGAGAGGATTTTTGGAGTTCGGTACCGCGGCCGTGGAAGAAGAACGAAAGCACGAGGGCTCTGTCTCCTATGTTAGAAGCTACAATAGCATCACCGAGAGCATATCTTAGTAATGTTGACTTCCCCAAGCCGGGCTTCCCTTTGATCCAGAGTAAGCTTCGATCGCAAGCCGCCCAGTCTCTATGCACTTTGTGTCGAAGTAGCCACTTGCATGTCCCTTCGGCGGCGCTGTCGATATCATTGGACCGATTTTCCATTTCTGGGAAAGATAGCGATCTTAAGCATCTTTGTGTTGGTTGCGAGGGTTCGGGTAGGCTCTGGTCAATCACCTTCCGCAACTGGGAAAAGTTGTCCTCGTTGCTCTTGTGTATTATGATCAGAAGCTAGTAGAAAAAGTCAGTCGGATCCTATGCGAACGAATGCTTATATCCTTGATAGACTTGCCCAATCTCTGACCTCAGTGTCGACATTATCGATTGCGTCCCTCCTTAGGGAAATGGAACGGTCATCAAGCTTAATTGATGCGCGTACAAAGTGTTCTAAAATAATTAGACTTGTTGAATTTAGGGATTAGGAACTCTGAGAACAAACCTGCTGCGCACTGCTGTAGGTAGTCATCTAAGGCCATCACGTAGAGTAAAATTGCCTTGTACACATTCATCACACGACGGTCAAACTCTCCTCCAGCGTGTTGCCCTCTGAACCATTTTTCATATTCTATGTATCTTGCTAAAAGGCCCGTGACGACCTCTGAACTGGAGAGGACGAAATCGCGAGTCTTTTCCGCATTTGCAGCGACCTGCAGACCGAAAGATACGACCGACCAACTCAGAGCTGCGTAGCCCGACTTGTCGAACTTCACTGCAGTGTCGCCGAGGGATTTGATTGCTAAGGCTCCTTGTACGATTCGATTGAGGACCTAGAACAGTTATTAAGCACGTACTTCACTATGTTTCCGAGAAGGAGTTGAGCTTACGGGACTCCAAGTTGCCTTATTGTTTTCGTCTTTGAGCTTCTTTGCCCTCGAAAGAACAAGACCAACATGGTCGGTAAGTGAGTCCACCCCATCGAAAAATGAGCTTCCTAACGAGGATGGATCTGCTGCCTGGCCGTCTCGTTTGCATTTGATAAGAACGTCAAGTTTTTCTCGATCTTCCGGCTCGAGGCTATTTACTGCTTCTTCCCATAGGGTCGATGTTTCCTCACCCTCCCGAGATGGCAGCTCTTTGACTACTATTTCTGCCGCTAGGGTAGTGGCGACGCTCGCTCTTAATTCATCGTCTTCTAACGGTTTCGGTGAAAGCACTAGCTGCTGGTTCTTCCTTGTTACTAATCTCCTTGGGAGGATGTCCTTGAGCTTTTGCTTGTACTTTTCCTTGCCCTTTCCCATCATCCGAAGCGCATTGATTGATCGAAGAGGTATGTGACAAAAGCGGAGATAGCCGCGGGCTAGCGTGACCACGAGCCTTACTATTAAACACCACTTGTAAGGTCGGTATTTCTAGCGAATCTAGTGATGCGAGGAACTGTATAGGAGAACGAAGATATCAAAATCCTTTCGCCTCTAGTCGGAGTGGAAAGACAGATTATACAGAGAAAATGTGAGGTCAGTAAGTAGAGAAGGCTGGGTGAGGGGCAGCTGAATGTCTTCAGCTCTATTTCGATGCTCTATTGGCTGCAACATATTAACACAGGCATAAATGCATGAAAGAAACGATGTAACTCTATCTAACCGCTCTGGGTAGTTTAAAGGCTATAGAAAAGCAATTTTTAGTCGAGGGGCGCCGAGAGGTCTTCGGATTGACGATCTCAACAATGATACTCTCTCCCCTTTTAAGGTTATCTTTATGAATTGAGGCAACCCATATCAAACATTAGAACCCCGTGCATCTCTCAGGACTCATGATAATAAAACAGCGCCCGACAACAACAACAACAACAACAACAACAACAACAACGACAACATCATGCCCAGTCCTTCTTCAACTTTCCAACTCTTGAATGATGCGAATGCGAGTATACCAAGCCAGGAGGAGCAGATCCGAACGCAGACACGAACAGGAAAGTCCAAAGCTAGAAGACTTGAAACTGGGATCACTACTCCAAATTAGCAACGACGAGTCGTTTACCAAGCCGAATCCAAGCGCCGCAAAGAGACGAGGCACAATTCACCAAAATTCTCACGAAACTACGCTTTCGTAAGACTAGTCAGGCTCTAAAAGTCGTCATAACTCACCTGCTATGCGATGGTGACTGTCAGATTAGACATTAGTCACGTATACAAGAGGGCGATTTTTCCAGACATGTCTTTTCAGCCGCTTGCAAAGGAACATAACAAGTCATGTCCTGTTAGGTTGTACTATAACACATGGACTTAAGTTTCAACTTTAATTTGGCTATCGTTTGGATTTCCCTTTTATTGTTCGTAGCCATCTTACTACAGATCTTCCGCTATTCGGATCTTTAGTTATTCCTTACTGCATCACTAGTATCTCTACCAAGATTGTGTGTTGGTAGTCCATAAAGGGTAGATTTGTAATCTTGTACTTTGGTACGATGTATATATAGACTTTCGAAGATTAAATGTATATACAGCCATATATGGTCAACCCCCTAGTCCTCCGCAGATATGTGAAGATGGATAAGTAATCATAGATGTCACGATGTCCAAGACTATCCAGATCCAAACCGCTTGATCCATTACATAGTACCCACAAACACATTACCACCTTAGCAAGCGTCATCGACTTATCGACTTAGACGTAGCTGCAGGTGACGGAGCTGCTGCCCGAGGTGCTGCAGTCGGTCAAGACAGTGTTGCTCTGCTTGATGTCGAGGATGCTCGCGCCGGTGACGCCGACGGTGCTGCCGCTCTTGACGGCCGAGGCGCCAGTGAAGGTGACGGAGCCGAAATCAGCGAATGCGACAAGCGCGCCGCCCGACTCGTAGTCCTCGACGATCCACTCGGCGTCGTACTCGCACAGCTGGTTCTTCTCGTTACTGAAGGAGTGCGAGACGCTCTTGCCCGTGCTCAGGTTCTGGAGCGTAGCGACACCGGCGCTCTTGGACGAGGCAGTCTGTCATATCACATGTGTTAATTTTTTTTGAGTAGATATATTCCCGCTAAATCAGGAGGTTGAGACTTAGGTGAGTCAGGCGGAAGGGACTACATACCACAGTGATCTTGACCTGATCGCCGGCCTTGATGGAGAAGCCGGTGAAGTCGTAGGCGTAGTCGGGGTACCACTCGTACCAGGCATCGTAGGAGACGGAGCCAGAGGCCGAGATGGAAAAGTCCAAGCCGGTCTGTAGGATGGCGGTGCCGCAAGTGTCGCCATCGATACCGACCCAGGCCGAGGCAGAGCCGGCCTTGCCAGTTTTCTGGGGGGTCGGCACGGTGATGGTTCCGACAACAGATGTGAAGCCGGAGCTACTCAGCACGGCGCCTGCCCAGTTGCTCGAGTACTCAACGTTCTTGTTGGTCCCGTTAACCTTGGCGTAGACGCCGTCGTCCTCGGCGGGTTGCTTGAAACCCCCGCTGCGGCCGGCGCGGCGAGCGGCGTGGGCGGCCCAGCGGGCAGCTGTCCCAGGGGCGGCAAGCGTGCTTGCGGCAAAGAGAGCGCCCGCGGCGATGATGGCGGCCTTCATGATGACGAGCTAGGGCTGGACTAGGGCTAATGCAAGCAAAGGAATGGGGTAACCAAGGGAGTGTCGATCCGACTTGTTTATGGCGAGCGAACTGAGGAACTGGAAGGGATCAACACCATTGGGAGGCGGATCATACCCTTTATAGACGACGTGATCATCGCGAGGCTCAAAGGCTCGACGAGTTGAGTGCTTAGGTACATCGCCGAGCTCCGATAGCAATATGATAGCGCGCCATCTGTCTTCGCTTTGGCGCCGGCATCATTTCCAGATTCCTTGCCACAGGCATTGATAGTAGTGTGCGGCGATTGTGTGCTTGATGTGAGGCACGTGAAGGGCAGACGGTTCACGACCTTCCGAAAAGATAGCTTTCGTCCGTTCGAACTGGTGATGTGTCGCAGCCGCAAGCGTTAAGGACGTGGCATGTCCCTAGCCTTATCCAGCAGGAGAAGCGATGAGGAGACCTGAGAGAAAAAGGACAGGACCAATGACTTTTGAGATGTCCATAATATTCGGGCCCAACTGCAACTGAAACGGATAGCGTACTTGCTTGATGATATCCCAGCGGGTCGAGCAGTCGGTCCCCCAGACAAGCCAAGCCAAACGGGAAGGTCGTATTAGGAAGTATGGCCTTATCGGTATTCAGAGAATTATTGGAGGAAATGTTACATTCAATATCCAACTGCCAGGGCGATAGAAGCGCTTCTTCTTCGCCATCGTCAAGGGAAAGCTGCGGCCAAGACGCTACCAAGGAAAACTCCAAGAAGCACCAAGAAACACCAAGAATACCAAGCAACGCCTCCTGTAGTCGAACCGTGGAAAGTGGTTGAAATAAGCTTTTAGGGCTTTTCGCCAAGGAGAGATGATCTGAAAAGACGGCTTAGTGTACACTTCTGGGTAAGGTATAGCTTAAGTAGGTAGGTAGTCACAAGAATTTTAAAAGAACCTACTTATGTAGAAAACCCTCATAGGTGCTTTATCCATAAGGCATGCCCACCCACCATTGTGTCTCGCTATTCAAACAACGCTAACACCCCACATCACCGATCACACTTTATCTTTTAACCCGGTAAATCCACATCGCGCCAATGAACCTGCATAAACCACAAAATTGTAAACAAGGCAGAAGCAAGTTATTGATCAAAAGAAGAGAGCAGGCTAACGCGGCTACCGCCTCTTATCGCTCCAATAGACAAAGATAACGGGGACCAAAAGCAGGGGTGCGCTACTGCAGATCGACGATCATTAATCACAACGTGACGAAGCCACCAAAGCAAAACCGGCGAGGCGCATGCTGTGATAATAGCACCGGTATATACCACTCGGCTCTAATACCTAGTGGAGACTATCGGGATGTGGAGGGCCATGAACACACTATATGGAAGCCTCTCGAAGTAGATAGAGTAGTTGAAACCCCGGCATCTTAAGAATCAGTAAAGACATGGTCCTCCAGCTTCGGTATACAAAGAATCAGGTAACTCTTTGACTACCTAATCCGGCATGTCGAGCCGCTTTTCATAAATTTAGCACGTCTATTGAGTGAGGGTGGTCAGACCAGAAGTTAGGCATTCGGATATAATTGCGGGTAAAATCGGAGGTATGATCGGAAGTATCTAGAGCCAGGGGTAAAGGTGGTCAACAAGGTTCTTCTATGTATTTACTCAGTTTAATTACTATCTAGATAAGTAGATGGATAGGGACTAATTCAAAGTCGGATAATGCCAATTGGCTTTTGTAGACTATGATTAGTGTATTCCTCCCTACATTTTGTGAGAAAATTATGTAAATGCGTATACTCTAGCGAGAACTCAAGAGTGCAATGCCAACAGTTGGTTTCTATCATAATAGTCATCCTGTACTTCATCATCTGTCTCTACCCATTTCCACACTTGTGATCCATTCGCCTTATCTCCGGCGTGGCTGCCTCGGTAGACAGTCTCCTGCCGTCAGCATGCAGTGAAACCTCCTGGTCAGTTGTTTATTCAAGCCTCTAGGGGGAAATCGCGATCTCGTCCGAAATCTTCGGCTGGATAGCATACACGTAATAAGCTCGCAAGCTGTCTTGGAATAATTAAAAGAGCCCACTAGCCACACGTTATAACCCAACTAACAATCCTTTACGATCTACTAGTTTGGGGTCTACGACATGATTATTTTAGCTATGGTATATCGCTGACCATACCTTGTCGTTCTCTACCCGAAAGTTCAATATGGCAACGGCGAAGTTGGTTATCCCTAAGTGTTTTCGAAAACAGATCAGAGACATATGAAGAAAGGATAGTACACTACTGATCATCGGTAACCATTGCGCCGGGCCTTGTGATCGACGCGCAAGCTGGGGAAGTTGTCCAGGGACGAGCCGTTGGAGATGATCCCATCTTGCAGAATGACACTGATCGACATCGCGATCTACGTATCTGCTCTAGCTATAAAGGGGAATGAATCGAGGAATTAGGGAAATTCATGCTATATATCAACAAGTGAAGTCGGGATGTGCAACCTCATACTTTGCGAGCCTGGTGGACAGAAATTAATCGACACTTAAGAAACAAATAGAAAGCCCATGGTTAATGTAGCTATTACGATCCTAGCGACAGATTTTCACGTAGCACACTGCTAGTACACAGCTATGTAACTGCCTAGGCTTTCTTTAAGGCAGTCAGAAAGGCAGACATGAGCGATTTACCAAGAAATAGATATCTTCATATTGTCATGACCCTTTGAACTCCGCGCCAATGACTGTGTAATGCGATACAGCGACTCAAGACCAAGACTGAAATCCCCCTTTTGCCTGCCCGTGACCATGGGTCTTTCATAATGCGAATTGCCCACAATGCAAGCTATCGCCGACTCCGCCTTTCTGCTTCATATAACTCTTTCTTTATGTCCATAAACATATCTTCAATCTTATACACTTCTTCCCGAGATAGTGTGGCCGTCCGAAGTCCTTGAAGACCATCGCTCAGTGAAGACATAATCCTCTCCACTGCTGACGGTCCCACCGGCCACGCCGTGCTGTTCGCTATTATGTCTGGTAGTTGCAACTCCAATCTAGCATCTTCTTGTTTTCGTTCATCAGCCTGAATCATCATTTCGGCTTCGCTGTGAGGAGATTCAGCAGCAGCTTCATCACTGAGGTCTGCATGGCGCTCTGCCTCAGACTGCTGTGATGCTTCTGTGATCAATTGAAGATTCGCTTCCGCAGTATCTGGGTCCATGTTCTCGTCCAGATCTAAAGGCACCATGGGCGATTTGTTGCCAGGGTCATATGCGAGATCAGGTGAACCTTGCATCGGTGCAAGCGAGGGTTCATCAACAGGCTCTCGTTCTTCAATGACGCCAGCGGCGTCGTCCGACTCTTGATTAATCAGTGGCAGCTGGCTATCCATTATTACATCGGTACCCTCTGTGCCTATCTGCTGATGGTGTCTGCGTTTGTTGTTGATATTGTGTTTGTTGTCAGCCGCTCGTTTCCGCTTCTTATTGAACCTTTTCTCTGAGGATTGAGAATCGTCAGTTTCAACAGGGTTTGATTGAATGAATGGTGAGGATTGTCTGCTTTGGCTCTTGCCCGGGCGTCTTTTCTCTCGCTCAGATCCGAGATGGACAGTAATGCACTCCATCGTATGCTCGTTTTCCTGCATTTTTTCTGGCGAAGCCGCATCATAATTAGGAAGTGGGTCGCACTTTCTAGAGTCGAGCTCGATAACGAGACGGGCCAGACTGCGCTCTTCACCATCGCTCATCTCAAAAGACCGGTCTTTAAACTCGTCACCATCGCCATGATCAGGATTCTCCGGTACTATCGCGTTGTCGCGAGTCGGAAGTCCCTTGAGAACAGGGCTCGTCAATGCATCAACAAACACCTCGTTATCTGACTTCGGCGTTCCTTGGGCCTTTGGAAGGTGTGTACTGGTGGGAGTGTCTGACCGTTGAATAACTGGTCCAGCTACAGACGCAACTTGCGTCTGTTCATGTCTGGAGAAACCCAATATATCATAAGGCATGGCTGCAACGGTGTCGCGTTCATTGATGCCGGTCTGCTGGCTAGGAATCGCCTCCGCAATGATGTTAACGGCACCCTCCTGTGATGCTATCTGGTTGCCTTGGGGACTTTCGTGCATCTTTGGAACCGGGGATCCAGATACCGGCGACGATGATATCGGCATGTCGTCTAACATACTAGTGTTTCGAGAATGTGACTTCATCTCAGGAAGCAAGTTCCGTCTCGGTTCAGGCGGGGACGAAGGAATATCGTCAGTCATTTCATGGTCTTCATAGACCATTGAGGGCTGACCACGCCGGGGTGTTGGGGTTAAAGACACGTAGTCATAGCTACGAGTAGCCTTCGGGGTTACAGATCCATCGACCATAATTGATTCAATGATTTTAGATTCCTGTGGAGAGGCTTGATGGGAGCTGGGGATAAGCCTCTCTTTATCCCTCCCAGGACTGGATTGCATCGATGGAAATAGTGCTGCGTTCTCGAGTTGTCGTTCCCGGACCTCCTTCTGCCGGTCTGTTAGGACTTGTGATCCAATAGCTCGGTTTGAAGGAGAAGATTCCTCGATGGCAGCAAATTGGACTTGAGAATCGTCATGTCGTAGTTTCGGTGTCTTGTTACGTTTAGATGACCTAGCCGACCTAGTCGATCTAGCTGATCTAGAACGAGATCGAGTCCGCGGGTCTTCAGACTCGCCGTGACCAGGTAGTGCTATCTGACCCGACCTAGGTGTTTCCACGCGCCTGGATGACAAAGGGCCATTCAGGGAAGAGCTCATCCCTTGATTGGGTTTAGCTGAAGAGTTCGTGGCATCCAAGTCATCCTGAGAGTCCACGAACAATGGCGCTAAGTCTTGGGTGCCATAGCTTGAGGTATCCAAGCCAGGTAGTGCAATGTCAACATACGGCCGGAGAGAAAGAAGCACATCTTTCAGTATTTCTGGGTACTGAACATCACTGGCATTCTCAAAACCTCGATTCCATAAAAGCACAGTACTATTGACGATGTGCCTGTGTTTAGACGTAAATGCGCGACAAAGCAGTTGCTCGATAGCATCAAGCTGGAAGTTTTGAAGAGTCGTGTCTGAAAATAGATTACAGATTCGATCCCATAATAATTTGACCTGTGCCCATTAGTAAATGGCCAACAAGATATGACGAGGGGCAGATTCGAGACCTACGGTTTCAGCTAATGTCGAGCGATGCCTGCTACCATACCGCTCGTCTGCGTCCTGAATCCATGGCCCAAGACCTTGCTGTATTTGCACAAGAGATTTAAAAACGAGAACTTGGTTAGATCGTGCTAAGAAATGAGATGTCTCCTCAACGAGGGATGCGACAATGTCTTCGTCGAGACTATCTACAGTTGTATAGGACGTCTCAAGGAGACGGGAAGTAAGCCGGTAGAGATGATCAAACGGATCGAACGAAGCTGATCTGACACCCGCTACTGTCGTCCCCCATAGACGTCGCCTAGCGGCATCGAGTGCCTGGCGATCCCGAGGCTGTCTTGCAGTGCGCATTAACTGCGCACCGCACCTGAATAAATGGGAAGTTATTGAATTTGGCTCTGAAGGTGAGCTCTCTAAGACGGCCTTAGCTAGCGGCTCCACGACCGCGACGGAACAACCGGCTTCACCAGTAAGTTCAGTGGCTTGCCCGACTACGAATTGGAAAAGTGATAGCCATTGAGACCAAGGTAGGTTTGGTGTGCAGCTGATTCCTTTTTCAAGATGCTTGACTATATCGCGGAACTCATGGCCGATCGGAGGCTGACTCGTGGAATCAGTTGATGAATGACTAGACTGGCTGTGGTCCCCAGGTGTAGACAGAACTTCGGCAATGAATACCCATGGACCGCAGTTGACAGGGCCATCGGGAGGTGAAATCTGCATTAATTCTTGGGCCAGATCTCCTTTCGCTCGGGGGGATCGAGTGAGCATAAAAGGCTCAAAAACAGCTTTGAACAAGTTTGAGAGGCTTTCGCCTTCAGGAATACCCGGTGGTGACAATGAAAGTATAGAGAATAGATGATAAAGTGGTGATCGAGTAGGACCATGTCCTTTCCCAGAACGATGTGAAGGCGTGGCAACTGGGATCAAAGTATTTTCCTTGTTCATTGAGAGAAGCTTTTCCGTGAAAGGCAGATGACCAATTGAGAGAACCATGGTAGTAAGATAAGCCTCTGTTGCTTTCAGAAACGACTGTTGTATTTCGGCAGAACTTGCCGCTTCTCCAACGCCAGCAGCCCAGATTCTCATTAGTAGGCTTAGCGCATGTCCTAGAAAGGCCGCTGTATCTACCGATACCTTGACTTCCTTAGACGCGGCAGTGGCAACAGCGCCAATGAGAGACTTCCAGAGCTTCGAAGAGCTAGAACCCGGATCAGCGAGCTCCAAGAATGATCTTTGAAGAATAGGGTCCACGATCGAAAAGACTCGAGTCGCATTCCGTCTAATCCATTTGGGATCCAAGGCGGGCAGTTCGTTGGGCCTCGCTAATGTATTCTCTGCAATGCGATCTTCTTTCCATAGGCGTACGCTGGAAGAATCGAAGAGACCGGCTAGGATATTGGCAGCTTGAGACATGTTCTCAGGAGATGAAGCTGGTTGTTTTTCCGCAGATTTTGCATCAGCCTCAGGAAACGCCAGTCTCCGGAGTAGTGTTCCAACACATGCATCCCAGTACTGGTCAACATGAGTCGAGCTAGAATTGGGCTTGAAGGCATAGTAGTAAAGATTACAAAGACCACCAATGACGACTTTTCGAAGCTCGTCAGGTTGTTTACCCCTTCGCCTCAACTGGTTGAACGGTTGACATAGGGTACCGATGGTCTTGGAGAAGGACGATTCATGCAGATGCAGAGCGTAAACAAGGCGATTCCATGCGTAATTTGCCTCCAATTTAGTTTGGTAATCACCGCTGTTGAAGCAACGCTGTATTATTTCCAGCCATTGGTCAAAAAATTCCCAGCGATCAATTGGACATCTCAGCAGCAGGATGACAACGCTCCAGATCTGAGGAACAGCAGCCATATCCGACTTCTCCTTGGTCATGGCAGTAAGTCTTTGGCCATAGTACTCGACATAGCGTGTTTCGTCAACGGTCATTTGAAGAATTTCCATGACCTTTTTGGGTAGTTGTTTTTCTTTTGCAGCGGTAAAGCTGGCCTCTAGTCCGAGACCTATTGCAGCGGCGCGTATCTCTTTCAGGCTGCTCAGCATGTCTGTGAACAAATCGAGGAGCCACTCGGTGTGGGATACCATATGATTTGTGGATTGCCTAATCAATCTTCGATATATCAGAAGGCGAGACATAATGATGCTCTTCCCTTTGATGTGATCCTCGATGTTGTGAAGCGCTGTGATAAGTCGACCAACGCGGTCGGCCGACATGACCTTGGGAGAAAAGTCTTGAAATACAACCACTTGCATCAGATGTCGAACAACGTCCTTAGGTGTTGCATGGTCCTCGAATGATCTGATGCAGTGATCTATTATGAAGACTCCGAAATCCGAGGTCACTGCCAAAGCAATCGCTGGGAAGTGTAGAAAGGTGCTCAACAGGGTGAGGGCATGGTTGACCAGCGATGAATCAATGGCCCCGTTTCCACCCTTAGTGGTAATATCACGTTGAATGAACTGCAAAAACAAACTCATCTTGCTCTGCAGGGCAATACGGTCTGGGAGGTTCGTCGATGTCTTCAGGGCACGCACCAGCATGGTGTATGCGTCAACCTTAGAGTCATGGTCATTGCTAGCCAGCTGCTTGATGGTCGACTCTAGCATGGTGGCTAAGTTGGCAGTGCCCCCTGCCTCGCTTTGTCCAGCGGACGGGTACAAGGGGTTATGAGGGTTCGGACTCGACGTAGGCTTAAGGATCGACTTCAATGGTTTCGAAAAGTTAACGGAGAGAGCGGATATTGGTGTGGATTGCTTATGATCATTTTCCTTGCCGGCGCCTGAGGGTGGATCGCAATACTCGGCCTGAACCGTGAACTCGACCCTTTTCCTAGACCGTCTTGAGCCGGTATTAGTCGAGTGCACCGAGCCTGGGGAGTGATTCGGGGGCGTTTGTATGGTGAGGCGGGAGCCGAAAGGTTGGCGGTTCAAATTCAACTTGGGTTCGAGGTCGTGTTGTCGTTCTCGGGGTGGTGTTGGTGGTCTCGCCGGCAATGCGTCCAGACCTGCTGATGGCGCTTCTCCTTGTGATACCATGACTGCAAGCCAACCGCTCCACGACTTGCCTACCCACCACACAAACGATTGTTGGGAAGCTCAGATATCATGGGTCAAGTGCCATTAATATTGTCAAAAGTTAGACCAGAGATGATACCAAAGATAGCTGATAAGAAGGCAAGGTCATCAGTGAAATGAAGAATTAAAGGCAGATCAGGGGGGATACAAAGATGCAAGACCGAGTAGGTGAGGTATGGAGTCTCCCTCTTGAATTGCCAGAGAAAAGACAGCTAAGAGAGGTGGCTTTGGTTGATAATGGTGAGGAGTTGATGCAGACTGCGGGAATGAATGGATGGGATCCCCATGAACATGTCGATTCGAGATTGGGAAGCGGAAAAAAGAAGCGCGACAAGGACCCCTGTTAACGCGGTAAGAGTAAGTGCCTGCTACTCGCGACGCGCTTTGTGGGGTCCATCTGCTAAAGTGGTTTTTCATTGAAGGGATTGATTCTATGTTAGGTAGACTACAGTGGTCTGTGCACAGGCCAGATAGGTGGAGCCCAAATTACCTAAATTAGTGGGGAGAACATCTTTCGGCTCGGCTCCAAAGAGCATGACGACAATGCAAAAGCGGGAACATGAGCAAAGAAACGTAAACTTAACCTCGATATCTTATTAATAGATGTCGCTACACACTAGGTTCAATTCATAATCACCCTTGCAACAGTTGCATCCAATAAAACTACCCTCTAATGTGTTCACTCTGAATATATACACATACCATCCGATGTTATACATCCGACTATAGTTGTGACACCCACTCGACGGAATTAGGTGTCTACACGTCTGCTAGGTACTACTATCCATCCAACTTTAGCATTTATACTATTGTCCAAGGTCTCCCCCGTGACACAGCATCCTCTCACTTTAATTTCGTCTAGTCAACTCTGTCTCCGATTCATCGCGCATAATCAACATCTTTCTTTCAGTATAACGTATGTTCTTCTTGTTCGTCCATTGCTAAGTCACAAACTTTATCAATTCCCAAGTCAAAATAATCATAATCATTTCCATCCTACCCATGCTCTTGGGCCCTTGTTCTACAAAGCGTCACCCCGAAACTCATGATTCTATCATTGACTTTACTACCCGCGCATACAACACCGCTAATCTGCCTCTTCCTCCTCCTGTCCATCTGTGTAATCAAAGTCGTTCTCATCATTGCCCCCTCGATCATTAGACGCTCGCTCCATCTTCAGACATCGTGCTCATGATGACCCAACAGTTTGACCGATCCCGCCAAGGAGGTCTTAGGCGCATATTCTCATCATCCAGCAGCGCCCAGAGTCATCCCGCAGGGCCCCCGGTCCCCCTCCCCATGGCCGGAAACCCTCATCTATCCCAGGCAGCTATGCTGTCGGGGCCAGGTGAGCTATATCGCAGTTTAAAACAGAGTCCTTATTAACGAACGTGACCGCAGCAAAACTAGCTGCTGTAACTAGCCTTGTTGACAAGTTAACGCAAGACCTTAATTCTATCAACCTACTTCCACATCGTAAGACTTACAATCACTTGCATTCGATTATGCATGTCTAACCCTAAATCAAATTAGAGCGAGATGCGGCCTTGGAAGAACTGAAGATATATGGTCGGGATCCTCGTAATGCAGACCCGGTATTCACAAAAGAGGTAGGTCTAAACTCCTTTGAGGACGATAGATACTCTACTAACAAGACGAAGGGAATTGAGATGCTCACTAGACATGCGTTCAACAGTCCATCTAGTACGACATCAAGGAATGCCCTACGATGTTTATGTAATGCATTGTTGCTGAAGAAGGAGTGTCGGCAAATGTTCGTGGACCTAGGCTACGAGGCCAAAGCCTGTAATAAACTCAAGAACGACAGTCGTGACGACGAATTCCTTGTTTCAAGAATATTGTTCCTCACGACATATGATACCGACACGAATCTCCAGGATCTCATTGACAAGCATCATATTGCCGAATACATAGTCAAGAACTTGGAACGCCACGCTAGGCACTATAATGACGGAAAACCAACCGCAGAGCCTATGGGAGACATGGCCCTGACAGAGACTCTGAAGTTGCTGTTCAATATCACTCACTACTGCAAAGATAAGACTTCATCATTCACCCCTGCAGTTCCACATATCGTTACCATCTTGTGTAAAGGCTCCTTCCAATTCGACACGCCACTTGATTCACCAGTAGGTTCCTTAGTCAACGCGCTTTTGAATCTCGAACTCGAAGCCAAAGAAGTCCATTCCTCTCTTTACCCTCCAGCTGAACCCACCATCCTATCAGATCGTCTTATCGACCTTCTCACGCAGTCGAGGACACGATACAAGGACGAGGAGCTTGAAAGCACCATCACGGCTCTACTTGGCGTGATACGGGCAGTTCACGAACATGCTCCACCTGATGTTCAAACCTCGATTCGTCAGAAGCTCCTACCTACAGAGGCTGACAGGAGCGAAGTACTGGGACGTAGTGACTCTTTGCCTTCTTGGCTTCTCAAGAATTCAACCAACCCTATAGCACCAGTACTCCGCAATACAATCTCTGAACTGCTATTCGACCTCTCTGACAAGGATGCGTCGACGTTTGTTGAGAACGTCGGGTACGGTTTCGCCTCGGGATTCCTCTACAACAAAAACATATCCATCCCCCAGAATGCCTCTGAAGCTTTTAGCAATGCTGCAAGTGGCCCGGATCGACCGATCAATCCGGTGACTGGGCAGTTCCTGGATTCGGAAAGGCACCCTGAGGAGCGCGAGATGACTGAAGCCGAGAAGGAAAGAGAGGCAGAGAGATTGTTTGTTCTTTTCCAAAGGTAAAGTTCCCTTGTCCCGTCCATATGCGGAAGATTCGGCTAACTTTGGCATAGGCTGCAGGCAAACGGCATCATGTCGGTCGAGAACCCTGTTCGAACGGCCGTGCAGGAGGGACGTTTTGAAGAGTTACCAGACGATTACCAGGAAGATTCCGATTAGTTTACAAAGTAGAGGGGCGCTATGGAAACATCAAACCGATAATTTAGGTGCTATTCAGACGCCATCTCATTATATTACTTCCATGTTTAGCGGCCACAACATGGGATAACATTATCACAAGCATTGATTGCTACTCACTAAGTGCCGTACTATCTAATAAAGTTCGCCCAAGTGCTTCAAACTGTAGCGTCCGTCATCATAACCTGACATGTCAAGTCTTAATCATGCAAGATGCACTGTTCTGGCTTGTTACCATTAAATGTATAGATCTACTTAGGTAACGAAATAGTCGAGATAACAAGTTAGGAGGAATCTACCTGTGGAAAAGGGAGGATGTTTCAATCATGTTGGGTGTCTCTTCATCAGCGTGTTGGACCTAAGCTTCCACGTTCTTTCAAACTATAAGTATGATTAGTACCTAGGTTAGCACAATTGAAAGTACCTATTGTATTACAAAACAAGAGTGAATTAAACAAGGGAGAAAATCTCTCCTAATTCACCTTTTGTTATAAACAACCTAAATGCACTTAGGCAAATTCCTCCTACCTGAACTTGACTACAAACTCTAGAGAAATTTTCAAGTTGCCCAGATTACCCTATTAACTTCAGCAAACGCAACTACCTGTATCCTACCGAGGTAGTTTACCTAACAGGTACATGCCTAGGTACCCCCAATCCAACTCTGGGAAGGCACCGCACTGCCTAGGGCAACAATACCTCTAGGGTACTTACCTAGGTAACTTAATTACCTAAGACAGGTAGGTACATACAGTAAATACCTACATGTAGTTATTCAAGCACTTAGGTACCTTCAAGTTGGGCTCCCTGTTACTCGGTCTACCAACTTCACCACACATAAAAGTGTCATTAAAAGGTCCCGTCATCAACCATCTCGCCGCGCTACCGCATTCTTTTCTATCCCCATTCATACATTTCTTACGAGTGTATCCCTTCTCTCGCACGGTTACGCCTCTAGGTAGTTGTGCTCCTTACGCCCGAGAAGCCTTCAGTATTCAGCTTGTTTGATTGACGCGACGCGACGAGATACGTTCTCACAATATCCTGCACGACTAGCGTTGTGTCTTTTGGTTTGTTTACCCTGCTTACACTGAGGAGACAGCTAGGTAGCTATCTGTCTGTCATTTTCTGCAGAATTGACTAATTAACTCACTGTTTTTATTTCTAGTTAGCCAACAAACCATCAAGCATTACAGCACCCCACCATTGTCAGCCAAACAATGCAATTCTAAGTATATGCCCAACTCAGAAACGAACACTAGCCCCCGCAAGTGATACACTTCGCGCGCTGCAAGTTATATGGGTATGGCGTCTTCATCATATCGCGGTCGTTCCGGGGCTGAACCTGGTGATGCTATCAAAATCGAATCTAATAGTAGCGACAAGTACGCCACTATCAGTGTCGACGAAGCTATTTCTTATGTCCAGTCCGAGTAAGTTGTCTACTGCATTTATTTTGGCACATATTCCTCGGTAACACTTGCATATCCCGACCGTGTCCGGTCCTTCAATTTTGGCAGACCCTTGTATAGTCATCTACATGCAGGTCTCTCTCTGGCTCTGGTTTCTTCGTATGCCCCTATTCGTTCAACCGCATGTACCTCACTTTGATTGGGCCAACTTTCACTTTTAGTCTAGTACATTCGCTAGGCCTTTGCTAACAACCCCTTCCAGCATCCCCAACGGTGAGGGTGTACTTGCTTCCGTTGAAGAGGAACAAGTTGCTGACAACACCAATGATAACGGCGAAGTCTCTCAAGTTGCGAAACCGAAGTCTATCTTGAAGCAGCCTAAGATGGGTAAATTTTCCACCACCTCTGTCGTTCGTCTCCCTGTTGATGACGAGGACGAGGACGAGGTTGAGAACGAGCAAGAGAATGAACAAGAGGACAAAGACGAAGGTGAAGAGGACGAGGATCCCAATCAGGAAGAAGGTCAAGATGGCGAAAACGGATCCAGGACTCGAACCAAGACTTCTACAGCAGTTAAGCGCGGCCGGCCCTCCAAGGCTGCCAAGATCGCTGCCAGAAAAGGGAAAGGTTCTACCAAAATCATGCAGCAAGACTCTGACCGCGATGCGCAAGTTTCGACTCCTCGGAAGCGTGGACGACCTTCTAAAAATAGAACTGTTCGCGGTGACGGCGCTGAGGAGGTGGCCTCTTCGTCTACGTCTGCGAGAGTTCAAGGCAAGCGAAAGAGAGGCGATGCTGAAGATGGTCCTCGAAGATCGTCAAGAGCCGCAGCCGAGACTGCTACCCAGCAGATTGCTGACCAGAGCGTAAGGCTATCTAATATTTGGAAACATGCAGACAACTAATATAGGTGCCTCAGATGAAACGACCCAGGACCGCAACAGCGCCAGCCACATCTTCCACCCCGAGTCGCAAAGACAAGACCGCTGCTAGCCCTGGTGGTAGAGGCAAGCGCACACCTACCAAAGCCGAGTACGAAGTTGAGCTCATTCTGAAATCACGTCAGAATAAGAAGACCGGTAATACCGAGTATCTCGTCAAGTGGAAAGGGTATCACGTCAACGACAACACGTGGGAACCTGCCCAGAACCTGACTCACTGTGCCCAGGCTCTCAAGCAGTTTCGCTCTGATGGCTTCGGCAAGTAATGGGAAGTATAGTCATTCATAATCGCAAGACTATCAGGGACAAAGTGGGAGTGGAACTTGGCATGTTCAATTGAGTGCTTGGAAGCGGGGAGCTGAGAGTTCACCAAACTCAAGCTGGTTTCATTGCAGCCACGGATTGCTCAAGACAGTGCAACAAAACGGCTGTTAGTCCAAGACGCGGTCTCCCGTATCTTTGCAGAAGGGAGGAATAATACTACTGGTCATGTGCTATAACCGAGCTTGCAAGTCCTGCCTAGAATAGCCGATGGGACAATCCAACCTTCTCATGGGTAATGATGCCTGTACAAACGTCTCATTTGAAATCGCTGGTTCTTCGTTGCATAATGTTCTCGCTTTGAAAGAGCCCTTGATGTGTTGGAGCTACATGGTACACTACAGAATGAGTACTGCAGTGGAAGTGAAGATGGTTTGGTTAGAGATGGGCAAACAGTCCGAGGGATCACTGCACGGCACTGCACTGCACAGTAGCATACAGTGCCGCACAGTGTTGAATACAGAGCGCCAATGAAAGAGTACTCCAGTATTTTATCGCGACATAATTTGTTGCCTCGCATTCATTCTATCTTCAAATACGTATCACTGATCAGCCTCGCGCATGACGGTCAAATTTGATCCCCAGCCAACGACGGTATGTCTAATAGCTGTGTCCCTCTTTAGTTGGAGTCGATCAGCTGACAATTATCAGCATCGCCGAAACCTGACAACAAGCTACACCATTGTGTGCAGCTAGATCATCATCCTCCCCTCCCCTTCAGGTGCATGAATCTTCTGGCAAACATGGAGGCCCTCCGATCTGCTCTGCAGCCACTGCAGCCACTCACCAACAGCTTGCCAGCCCCAATTCGCGATCTCGGCGTGTCCATCGTTGGCGAGACCTGCTACAAGAGCCTGATCCTCGACCTCGACCCGACCGACTCCGAATGCCTCAAACTAGCTATCTCAAAGGGCCTGGGCATCGGCATCATTGGCGCATCCTCCATCGTCAAAGTCCCGCAGATCATCAAGCTCGTGCAGTCGAAGTCAGCTTCGGGTATCAGCTTCCTGTCCTACCTCCTTGAGACCTCCTCGTACCTCATCACTCTCGCCTACAACATCCGCAACGGGTTTCCGTTCAGCACCTTTGGCGAGACGGCCCTTATCCTCGGCCAGAATGTCATCATTACCGTCTTGGTCCTCAACTACAGCGGCCGCGCCAGCATGGCCGCGCTGTTTGTTGCTGCCCTTGCTACGAGCTTCGTCACGTTGTTCAACACCAACATCCTTAGCATGCAAACACTAGGCTACATACAAGCCGGCGCCGGCGTACTGGGCGTGGCGAGTAAGGTGCCTCAGATTGCCGCCATCTTTCAGGAGGGTGGAACGGGCCAGCTCAGCGCCTTCACGGTAATTACAACCTAGGCTTCTAGCCCTCCCCCTAGCTAGAGGTTTCAATGTATTCGATTTAACTGACATACCGTCTGGCAGGTCTTTAACTATCTCGCCGGCTCGCTCTCGCGCATCTTCACAACGCTGCAGGAGGTGGACGACAAGTTGATCCTCTACGGCTTTATTGCGGGGTTCACGTTAAACTGCGTCTTGGCGGCACAGATGGTGTACTACTGGAACGCGCCCTCGGCCAAGGCCAAGGGAAAGATGAAGGAGGTGCCTATGTCTACGACAGCACCGAGCTCGGGCGCATCTTCTTCTTCGGCGACACCCAAGAAAGGGCCTACGACGCGCCGTAGGGGTTAAGCACTGCTGAATTCTAGCTTTCATTTTTGGCAAGCCTGGCTGAAGGGTGCTATACTTTCCGGCCGCATCTACAACATTTAATACAATTTCGCCGCTGTTTTCTGACTTGTATTTTGCTGACTTTTGACTATCTACTTAGCAGTGCATTATAAATACCCCTCGTCTTCGTGATTTTAATGCGACTTACCTAACAGAAACATGGAAGCCTTCTCTTCATGGTTTGTTGCAATACATAAGCTAAATTGCGATATTGTGCTTAGTCCAGATGGACGCCTGACAAATGGCATATCTGCAGTTGTAAGCAAAGAGGATCTCCGTCGTTGAGCGATAAGGCATAAGCCCTGCTGCAGGTCAGCTCAACTGCACGACGGGACGCACGGGAAGCAGGGGAAGGTTGGAGTTGGAAACCTAGAAATTATGTAGACCAGATGCCAGACCAGCCGGCGAGCTAACTTTCCGATGTCGGCAGTGGACATGGATGGATATTGATTTGTTTCGTTAGGACTTTTTCTTTTATCCATTGTTGCGATAAAAGACAAATCGTTATAAGCTTGTATAATCTCTTATTCCTGAATGTATGTATTTAGGGATAGAACTATTGGCCTCAAGCCCCTTACTTGGGTAGGTGTTTACTGCGATCTAGTCCAAAAGAGAGGATGAGCTAATACTGCACTGACATTATCTACCTTATCTACGCACTAATAAAGGTTCTGCATATTAGAGCTGACGAATTGTGGTTCACCACAAACTTATTCGAGTTGATTGACAAGGCTTTTCATGCCTTTCGCGCGTAATTAGTAATAAACATTGAAAAGGAAGCAGACACGTCATGTGTACGACGATCAGTTTGCATATCGGAGAGAATCCTTGAGACTTTAATCAGCTGACTCGCTATCCGATCATCAGCCATCGGCATCTACCAAAAAGGCCACGCCGTCGTCTGCTTGACATAATAATCTCCTTCCTTTTCATCATTACACCGTCACGAATTGTGCTGTTTTCATAAGCCTCTTGCATGCGCCTATTGCAAAAACTTCCCCGTCTATTGCGTGCTCGATGACAAACAGTTGTTGTTTTACCATATGGGCCAATGATGTATTAACAAAATAGATTTGTTGATGCCGGCTAGGTACTGTATTACTACATCTAGGATGCAGCTCGAAAGTGAGTTTTGACAAGGTCGCGTTAGAGCTATCATCTATAGCCTTTTCTTCTACTTGGACCGTTTTTGCCCGTTATGGAGTATTCTCCAGACTCTATTCTAGAACTAGAGAGTTGATAAGCATTTCCCCGACACCGGGGTTAATACTCCATTCCGGGGACAGTGGATGGGGAGGAGGACCCTGAAACGAAAAGAATTCAAAGATAATCATGGCTGCACAAAGTGTAAATCCTACTAGGTAGGCCCCTTGCATACAACATAACACTGCACCAATCGGCAACAGTTCAATCGGTCGTATCGGAGCTTGGCCGTCTGATAACTGGGTACCTACCTTACCTGCCTGGGTATAATATGTATGTAGGGGTAAAAGAAGGAGGCTTGGATCAAGTCCTACAGGCGACGAGACGGAGACCCTAATCCGGGAAAAGACAGCTTCGTAGCATGTTGATAACTTGGGCGGCTGGGGCTTAAAGAAGATATTTCCAACTCTGGACTAGCGCGGGGTATCTGTTCATCCTCTTGGCTGAATCAATCAATCGAGAGCGGTGACGAGAAATGTTCCAAAATATATACTAGTATAGATCATGTCGCCATCGCACGACAGCCCGACAACCGTGCTGACTCTACACAGCACGAAACGAAGTGAATAACAGCCCTCCTCCTTCGTGTTTTCTTGTTGGACAAGTGTCTCTTTCAAATGTGGTGTATGCTCTGTACCTCGCTCCTCTCTTATATCACGACGAAGTGTAGCTCATAATCCTTTGTTCCTCCGCTCATCCAACAAACCCTTCTGATCATCTGTGAGCTTCACTTCGACAAGCCTCTCTCCATCTTCATTGCTAAGTAGGCAGGCTGATCGCTTCAACCTTGCTGCTTGCTCCTTTTTACATACTATACACCTCCGTATATAAGTTGGGCCATCCCGCCACTCATTCCCAGCCTCTTCCCTCATCAACTAGCCCTCTGCTTCCTGATTCAAACAACCGTTACCTTCTTTCAGCCTTTACTCTAGGCCTCTGTTTCTCAAGTCATACTCGCAATAACTCGCTCGTCGCTTCGTCTTTTGACTTCCTCTGCCCTCTTTTGGGGTTCTCTTTTCCACTATGGCTCCTGATATCGATTCTATCCCCCACGGTCCCAACGGCCATGGATCAAAACCGGCCGGGCTTAACGGTGGTGGCGCCACCCAGAACTTTAAAACTGAGGGGCCGCCAAACATCCTCTTCATCATGGCAGACCAGTTGGCTGCTCCTCAGCTCAAGATGTACAATCCCGAGTCTCAGATCCTCACACCAAACTTGGACGCACTGGCGGCCAAGTCAGTCCAGTTTGACTCGGCCTATTGCCCCTCTCCCCTGTGTGCGCCATCTCGCATGAGTCTTATATCGGGTCAATTACCGATGAAGATTGGAGCTTTTGACAATGCGTCCCAAATTGGTAGCGATGTGCCCACATATGCTCACTACTTGCGGCTCAAGGGCTACCACACCGCATTGGCTGGCAAGATGCATTTCGTTGGAGACCAGTTGCATGGGTACGAGACTCGTCTGACCAGTGACATCTATCCTGGCGACTTTGGCTGGGCCGTCAACTGGGATGAGCCCGACAGGCGATTGGAGTGGTACCACAATGCAAGCTCCATCTTGCAGGCTGGAACATGCGTGCGGAGCAACCAATTGGACTACGACGAAGAGGTTATGTATAAATCGACTCAGTTCTTGTACGATCAAGTTCGAGAGGGCCCTGATAACCGCCCATTTTGTCTCACGGTATGTAATATCTAACTTGTTACCTTCTCGTGGAAATATTTGATTACGACTTCGCCGTCAAAAGTATACGGCTCTTGAGACTAGTGATGAACCAAAACTAATCAATTTTGCTCATGAACAGCTGTCTCTCACCCATCCCCATGATCCTTACACCATCGAAGAAAAGTACTGGGATCTATATGAGGGCGTGGATATTGCTTTACCCAAGGTCAAAATCCCCCAAGAGCAACAGGATGCGCACAGTAAGAGGCTCTTAAATGTGTGCGATCTTTGGGACCAGGATTTCACCGAGGACCAGATTAAACGCGCACGAAGGGCGTACTATGGTGCCGTCAGCTATGTGGATGACTGCGTTGGACGTATTCTTACGACGTTGAAGAACTGCCGGCTTGACAAGAACACTATTGTTGTCTTCAGCGGCGACCATGGCGATATGCTTGGAGAACGTGGCCTTTGGTACAGTTCCTCTACCGGCACGACCATCTGTTCACTGCTAACTGGGCCGCAGGTACAAGATGAGCTACTTTGAGTCGTCTGTCCGTGTCCCCTTACTGATCTCAGATCCCCGCCGGTTTACACCTCACCGGGTTAAGGAGAATGTGTCTACTCTAGATATCCTCCCAACTCTCTGTGATATCGTTGGCACCCAGCTGATACCTGGACTACCGATGGATGGTATCTCCTTGGTACCTCACCTCGAGGGCAGGCCAGGTCACGACACGGTCATCGCCGAGTACACGGGTGAGGGCACTATCAGCCCTCTCATGATGATCCGACGCGGTCCTTGGAAGTACATCACCTGCCCAACGGATGCGCCTCAGCTCTTCAACCTCGAGAAGGACCCACTGGAGCTGGTCAATTTGGCCGAACTAGTAGACAAGACTGAGGGACTGACGGCTGACGAAGAGGCCGCCAAAGCTAAGTTTGAAAAGTTCGAGGTTGAGGCTAAAGCACGGTGGAACTTCGAGGCTATCACACAATCTGTCCTCCAGTCTCAGAGGACTCGGCGACTCGTGTGGGATGCCCTCAAGGTCGGAAAGTTCGATCCTTGGGACTACAATCCGAACGACAACGGTACCAACAAGTACATCCGCTCGTTCTTGCCTCTTGACGACCTTGAGCGGCGGGCTCGTTACCCTCCTGTCGACAAGTACGGGCGGGAGACTAGAGAGATTATTGTTGACCAGGCGGGATCACACAACGAATAGACCCTCGAATAGACCCCCGTCTATTCCGCATATGACTGCCGCCAATTGAGCATTTTAATATGCTTGGGCCGACCATCTTTATTCGAACTACAACTGTCTGCCATCCATGAATTGCAGGCTTCTTTGCATTTGCTTGACCTCCATTGATGCGACCTTAGCGAGGCGAGTTACGGATATCATGGGATAACAATCGAATTCTATTGCTACCTTAGTGTTTTTAAAGAAAAGATACCATATATTCCAACATGTAGCTGTGGCATGTCATGATTTGATCGTGATGACGTTATCGCAGGGTTAGCCTAGTTAGTTAAGTTTTCAATCATGTTCAAGAAAAAAATGGAATATATTATTCAGAAGTAGTAGGAAAGAAGCCTCAGAGATGTGGTAACATTACCTGTATGTGATCATGACTACCATGTTGAACCAATACCGATGAACACGAGGTAGGCTGGTCTACCTTTCAAGGCAAATAGGGGAAAACGTGTGTACCAATTTTGCATGTGACAATCAAGACCCTGAACATCAATGGCGGTCTTAGATCCCTGTTCAGTCCCATGTGGCTGGGCAGGCAAGCAGGTACAGCCCTGGTCCACTGATCTTCTGGTGATCAGGCTTGACGGGTCTACCTAGTAGGAAGGTACCTACATTGTAGGTACATATGCCTGCCGGCCACCGACCCATCCACAACTTTCAGCCAATGGGTTAAAATAAAACTAAGCCTTTTCGGGTTAGACAATAAAACGAGTCTTGAACCGCCATCATGTTCGGTTTCTTCTATTCAATTGTTGCACGCTAATCCTTTCCCAATACAACTTCAAACAGCAATCTTCGTTGAACCTCTGCCATACCATTTTGCCAGTCGATTCAATCCCAAAACTTCAATCGTACCGTAGTATTTGCACCAAAGCATTGAAATCGGGATTCTCTTGCCATAGAATCAATCACCAGCCATGTCGTCGCTTGGCCTAACTCAAGAGGAGCTGAGAGCCGTCGAGCAGACGCGACAGCGCCTCTCGCAGCTATCTAGCAGCATCAACAGCCTCAAGAATGACGTCTTCGTCAGCCATCCGCTTCCCAATCTGTGTGTAGCCCTCTTCTCCCCCAACCTTCTTCGTCTTGGCTAATTGAGAGCTACCCAGAGACTCCCTGCAGGCCTCGGCCGACATCCTAAATCACAACGTCCGAGCTATCCTCGATACCCTAGCCCAGAACAATGATCTCTTCAGCCGCGTCGCTGTTCATCCGTCCACGAACTTCCCTGGCCGTACGCAGGAGAGCATCTTGCTACAGCTGCTCCGTAAGAAGCCCGAACCTGATGTCGAAGCCTCTATGGATGAGGGAAGGATGATGCTCGCCAACCTCCCTACACCTAATAATGCCATGCATGGAACCACTATGAACCAGGAGAAGGCGAAGGAGAAGGCGTTTGAGGATGTCTGGGGCGCTACACGCGATACCTGTGGCGTGCGCATCGCCGACTACGTCATGAATGAGGAAGGAGATTATTTTACGGCTGAGGAACATGAAATCGGCACTGAGAAGGTGCGGACAGGCCTCCGGCGAACCTTTGATGATGAATATGAAGATGACGATGATGACGAGAACGAGGAAGAAGGCGACGATGTGATGGTCATTGATCGGCCCCCGCCCCCGCCGGCTCCGGCCATTTCGACCCAGGAGGTTGACGGCTCAACAATTGAGACCATAATGCGACTCGCTACCCGTGGTCAGTTTGCTGGGTGACTGCGGTCCATTTCCCGTGTATGCACTGACCTGAAGATCCAGTACGCTAGTTGATTTGAATGAGATCCATTGGTGAATAGATGTGATTGAAAATCGAGAGATATGATACCTTCACGTGCGGCAGAGCGTAGTTTGGCATCCCGGTCACGTATTCTGCAAGTTTGCAAGCGATGACACCGGTTTATGAAGTAGAATTACCGAGGAAGCTTTGTCAAACCAAGAATGCAAGTAACGATTCACTTTGCTCGGGATGTGGCGCATTGACAGCTGGCTCACTGCCCAAGCTACAGGCCAGCTAGGCTGCAGGTGTACCGTGTTGAAGAACTACCCGTCACCTAGAGACCGCATGGCAAATGAAAAAAAAACCCCCCCTAAAAACCAAGGGTCCGATCCACCCATACTTCAGTCCCATGTAAAGGTGTAGGATTCTAAAGAAATAGTAGATAGCGTTCTCATGGGAGGGTCTTTAGGCTTGACTTTGTATCTGGAAATATGCATCAATCAGCGCCTCGCTTGAGATGGCGCTGGAACATGTAGTCTAGTCTAGCGTACACCGTCCTCGTCGAGGAGAACTCATATTAAGAACATAAATCTTATAATGAGAAAATTCTACACACTTTACCTTGCTCTAGAATTTGAATTGGCAGTAAAATGCCGTCACGGTGCTAATTACAGCCACTCACGAGTTTCTCATGACGAACTGTTTTAAAATCACGCTTTTCCCACCAAACAAAACATGCCCGGTTAGCTCAATCGGTAGAGCGTGAGACTCTTAATCTCAAGGTTGCGGGTAAGTTATTATTACTAGCACCAAAAAGAAAGATTGAGAATTTGTTTAAGTACTGACCTCTCGGCATAGGTTCGACCCCCGCATTGGGCTCAATTCCTGATGCCTCCTGGTTTACTGGGAGTAGTAACCATTTTTTTATTATTGATACTCTTTTTATTCGTATTCAACCTTTTTTTCCCGCTCTCTTTTGTTATTTTTTTTATTTTACTATACATTACTATTTTAACCTCTTTTTAGTGTTCTTTTCTCTGTGAAAAGAGATACATGTAGTTCGAGTATTAGCTTGTTTTACAGCATAAATAATTTTAAGGGGGGAAAATTAAGATACTTCAGACGCTAGGTTATCCTGATAGAACTTGAATCAACAACATGAGAAGTTCCTTTACACGGACGGCTATTTACTAGAGAATATTGATTTTGATAAGAATAACTAGGCCGTACGGCCTCAGTGTGCTTAGAAAGGGCAAGAACAAGATATCGTGAGTGTTCGGCAGAGTCGGTTAACTTCCGGTCTGATCCTCTTTCCCAGCCTTGGGGTATGTAACCCGGATAGCAGATCAGATCTTCCACGTACGACCATAGCCTCTAGAAAACTCGGGATCCCGTCCGCTCTCCCATAGATAAGCTAGAGAGCGCCAAATCAGTAGTTGGGTCGGTGACGACCAGCGAATCCTTGGTGTTGTACGTAAAATCTTTTTTCTTTCTGCCTCTCTTTTTATACATCCTTTTTCGATTTTGATGTGGTCTCGTTATTGTTAATTTTGATGGTGTAACATTGAAGTTAGACGTTCCGAGTAGAACGAGCTGAGATAACTCAACTATGTGGGATTTCTAGGTCTCTGATCGCGTATATCTCATGCTATCTACTTAGGCGAAGCCATATTTCCTGGCAGATTTGGTTTCTAGACTAGTGGTCGAGTTTTACTTGGGTGCATGGTTGTCATGATATTAGACTCGGCTCATAAGTCGCCTACAGGCCCCAGCCTATAACACTAGCGCATCAAATCTAATATTAAATTCAAAGCTGAATGAGCTGCAGCACAATTAACTCCATGTAGCACTAGACAAGTCATCGCGAGCTCGGTCACAGTTTGTTTTGCCGGTATGAGTATAGCATAGGCCTGCCATTCCAGCCCCCCACATTGCACCGCACTCCCACATAACGATAGCAAGGTCCCATAACTCTATAACCTTCTGCCCGTGGGGGTAGGCTATTTCGGCTGCCAGGACGGCTGCCACGTATTCACTCTCAGCCGGTAGACTATCAGCCCCTCTCATATAGGCGAGAACAGGTTCTACTAAGAGGTCGATTACAGCACGAGTTTCTGGCAAAGGGTCAGAGGAAAGAACGGATTGGAGCCTGGCCTCGGCGTTGGCGAAGTGCCGCGGCCCACGCTCGACCTTTGCGCCGCTGGATCGAAAGTGCTCCAAAGAGGGCCTCGCTCCCGGTATCATAGGGGCAATGCCCGCGTCGACACCGAGGTCTGTCCTGCCGAGGAGGGCGATAGGTCGGTGTCGACAGTTGGCAAGCTGCCACCAGTGCGTAAAGAGGATGCATAGAGCTGCCGGGTTATAAGGGTCGTTGTTCCGATACCAGATCATAGCACCAGTAAGGCGCGAGTATACCTCGACCAGCGGTTCCTCGGCCAAGGATCCCCGCGTCAAGGAAGGGATGATATTGCTCACTTCTCCGCACGCTATATCAGCTCCGAGATCAATCCAGTCGTGCACAACGCATCCAAGGCCGGCCATAGCAGCCATCTGTTCCCCGCCACCCGAATCGTAATATACGTGACAGAACACGGCATCCGCTACTTTGTAACGGGAAAGCCGGCTGAGATCGTCCCACACAACAATACACGGGGAGGAGCTGACGGCGTGGGCATCCTCTATTATTGTCTTCTGGCGTAGACAGCCATAATTGCACCCCTTGACGATCCTTATATCAGTGATGTGGGGGCCGGAGGAGTCGGCTGTTTCAGCAATGGCAGCTACCTCTGCGAAAGCAGAAGAGAGGGCGTCCGATAGCGCCTCGTCTTTAGTGCCTATGGTGTAGTCCAGGACGAAAGCCGAGTCCATAATAGCCCATAAGCCAGAGATTGAACCACCGTAGACGCCTCGGTTGTAGCCCACCGCCATGGAGAAAATGCTGGTGTTAACTAGGGAGCCTTTACAACCTTCCGATTCGAGGAGATCGACAGTGGCCTGGTCGGGCGATAGCGCTACGCCGCTCAGCTTCGGAGGGAGGGGCTTGCGGGCGGAGCACCACGTGGGCATTCCGATCTGCCGAACCTCGCCGAACGCTAGGCGCTCTGTCGCCCCAGTCCTCAATACATTATCCCGTGCTGCCAAGAGGGCCGCGGCGTCTGCTAACAGCCCAACAGCACAATCGACAGCGTCTGCAACTCGCGCATTGCGCATCCAAGAGATACTTGCGGCGGCGGCAAGAACACCCTCGGTCCGAGCGGTGTCTTCACGACGCGCCAAGGCGACCGTCGTTATCAGCGTGTCGGACTCCGCGAGGTATCTTTGAGAAAATTTACTTGACCCAGCCTCGACCAGACCTATGTCGTGACTCTTGAGCGACCAGCAGGGGGCTCCGAGAGGGGACTCCATGGTAGTCCCTTCTCCGATGACCTGAGCGGTACCCCATGTCGAAGAGAGACGGATGGTGGCGGCAGGATCCTCTGCCGAAGGCTCATCGGTGCGGTCAGCCCAATGGGAGACGGCTGGTAGGCAATCGAAAGCGGGCGAGCGACTACGACCACCGCTGACGACCAGCCCGGGTACTAGGTCAGACAATGGCTGATCTGAAGGATCACGTCCGTTTTCTCCATTCGTTGCTACCAAAGGCAAGCCGATCTCCCTTGAACGAGCAAGGATCTTGTTGAGTCTGGCCTGGAACTCGCTGGCTGGCTTGGGGTATCGCATACCCCACTTAGTGTGCTTGGCACCAGCCCTTTTGTGTCTCGATCCTAAAGGCGAGTACTTGGAGGTATTGGAAATGAAGTCGGTCACGTCGCGACAGGTCATCCGCTCACCGAAAGAGGGCTGATGGTTAGCTCGAGGGTCAACGATTCCACCACCGAAGGCCAGCCCAGGGAGGGCAGTCGTCCGGGCGATGTAAGGCATGTTAAACCTAGTATGAATTTTTGATCGATAAATGCGGTTCGTAGGTGGTGAGAGGGCGAGATATCGACTAACATCTAGAAAGGAGACTCTAACTAGGAAGCATGGTAAAAAGGGCCTCCAAAGGGGTGTTGGACAGATAAGAGGTAGCTGAAAATATTCATATTTCTCCTATTTTCCCACGAATCACGGTATCACGCTTGCTGTAAGTTGCTGCATTACTGTAAGCAGGGTAGAATTAAATCTAAGCTATAGCACTCTCCGTCTAAGTGTGCCTGCTTTGTAGTCTCGCCTTCGTTATAACTGGGCTTTTGCCATACGTGGGAGACATATCTGGCTGATCTGGCGGCTTTGGGAAGCTTGACTAGGTATCCAGAAAACGTAGTGCGGCGAGGAGCATTTGCTTGCTCCTTACCAGCCTGTCAGGCGATGGCCAGAACAATCGGAACGCCTCAATAACAAGTAGTTTATACCAAGCTTTAACAAATGCCAACACAACCACGAACGATTTGAGATTTAAGAGAGAAGGAATTTGTATTTAAAAATAATTAAATAATACTTTTAGATTTTTGTTATAATCTTTTTATGCTGGGTGCTGCGTAAACCTTTACGGTACTTAAGGATTAGAAAAGGCGTACACACTTTTGGGGCTGGGTTGTTCCGATTATTCTGGCCATCGCCTTCGATGTAACCGCGGGGGTTAGTGGCTGGTGCAGTTATTTGTGGCTGGGGTGTGGCTCAGCCACTCCAAACCAGGACCAGATAGGACCCTTTGGGTCCATCTAATTAGACAGGGAATTTAGAGAAATATAACTAATATTGTAACGTTATGGTTGGATGTTTTAAGACTCTGGCGGTACCTATAGTCAGGTTCTGTCCTTAGATAGATAGATTGTGCATCAACCATGGTTCAAGTTGGCTGGCATTGTCCCCGGTCTCTCACATCTGAGCATCAGCTGTGTAGATTTAGATGTTAATGGGCCTCGTGGCCTAACGATTGATTGGTGATTGGCAAATTTGTTAGACTCAACTAGGTGTAATAACTATTCATCTGCACCCCAGGCGATTTTATGGTGCACATGTGTGACGGCACTGACTTATTAAGGGAGGTACGAGGCATGCTCTAGTTTGAATGAAAACATATTGTGACGCAAATTTCGGTACTTTACATAAAAGAACTACGGTCATGTATGGTTTGTGTCTAGGTAATAGTAGTCATTTTAGTCACTCTAGATTGACTTTGTACTAACACGCTGGCATGTAAATATGCAGAAGAGGAATTACCGATCCTTGCATCAATATTCATGAATCACAATGTCTACAAATGCACGATTGAGACCATCAGTGTGACTATCACCATCGCCACGTCCTACATCATTGTTGAACTCTTCGCTCTTTCTCCCCCTCTCTGAAAAAAAAAAATCGGTTTATCTCCCCAATCTTAGATTCGCAACCACGACTTCTCAAACCAGAGACACAAAAAACACAATGGCATCCACTCAACCCCAGATAATCATGGAGACCGTCCCTGCCACACCAGCCTGGGGCCTCGTCTCTCTCTCAGCCGGTCTTCTCACCTTCATCTCCGTTCTAGCTACGCTCTGGGTAGCCAAGACCCCAGTTCTGCGCGCCCAGGCCCACACGATCCTCCTCTCGAGCCTGCGGGGCTTCGGCTATGGCGTGGGCTACTGCTGCGTCGGTGTCCTCTTCGCTCCCATCATGGTCCTCCACCACGTCGACAAGAATTAGGGAATCTGGCCGACTTGGTTCTGGGGACCTCCCTCGACCGTGGAAGTTAAAACGAATAAGGACAAGGACATGACAGCTCGGCGAAATTCTGCTGCTGTTAGTGAGTATGTTTCCCTCCCCCTTTTTCAAGAGTTCTTTTTCGGTAGGCTCTAGATTTATTCCTTCTGCATACCTAACTACCTGCTAAGATGGATATTTCTATGGGAAATAGTAAGGCAGACTACTGACAGTTGTGTTCCATAAAGTGTGAGCTCTCTGGATCTTAATGAGACCGAGAACGAGACCGAGTACGCTATAGGGGATTGCTTTGTGGGCCATGATACGTGTGATGATATTACGATGCTATGAATGGGCACAGAAGGATGGATTCGTGAGTCATATGTCGATGAAGTATGTGGCCACGTGGAAGAGCCTGAATGAGGAAAGTACCAGTCTAGTCACATCATGGACCTCAACATTGCGACGATGGAACGCGGGATGATGCTTGGTCTTTAGCTGGGATAACGGGGAACCAGCATCATAAATTCCATGTCAGGGTTTTGGTCCAGGTATTTGTCGACTACTCTTGTAGTCTGATATCCAATATTTGGTGGGAGAGTAGAGGGAAGAAGTTTCTGAACATGCATGGCCTATGCGGGACGAGATCGCCGTGTCCTCTAAGGCGCTTGGCTACACGCTACGCCGGGTAGCCCTTGATATAAATGATATCGTGAATATTCAGGCCAGTGATTACAGGAACTTCACTGTCTGCAACGCCGAGGGCATTCTCGAAGCATAATGGTACCGTTCCGACGCAGCAGCGATGATAGTAGTAGATTTCGATATCGACAATTAGTACTAAGCAGCGACTGACAACCTGGGTGAGGACGACCTAAATGGCTATAACTTGCGTTATCGAACAACAACGTAACGGCCTTTGATCGGAAAGGGCCGTGCCTTCTGCTAAACCGTCTCAACAAGGCTGTGGAAATACCTATTGGACCACGACGGACCGCTAGAAAAGCCGGGGAAGCCGGGTACACTTGGTAGGCCGCTTATTGTATGGAACGCCGAGCATGCTGTGATGGTCATGGGTTATAACCCTGAGAAAAACCCAAAACCGTAGTATGTAGTCTAGCAATCGTCTACGTTTAAGTGCACTATGTCTTCTCTGGCGTACTGCCTTAAGCTGACGCCAAGTCTTGACAAGATGGGGCTGGCTGCATGGGAAACAGCCACAAGAAAATAGCTAGAGCCCCCATATCTGTTTCGGAGGATCACTTTAAGTCGCAAACAGTATGGAGAACTCTGTTTTCAGATCTTAAAACTTCTTATCCCAGAGACTTTTATACCAACTATTTATCATTTGTACACAAAACTTCCTATCAAACTTCCAATTCCAAAAATCCCATGCACTCATTGACACGACTACAAATCCTCCCAATTCTCACTGATATCGATAGGGTTTTCTCGGTGCTGGAAGTTGTAGTACGCACGCACATACGTCCTGTCGGGTAGCATGGTTACTGTTTCGATTTCTTCGTCTGCAGGCCAGTAGTAGATAGCCTTGTCAATGATCGGCTCGATCGCAATTCGCGTCGTGCCTTCCATGTGTTGATTCACACTCGATGCCGCCACTGCGAAACGGGAGAGTTAGCAAAGATCATTCGTGGGCAAGACTTGGGCTAGGTCAGGGATTCTGCAAATTACAGATCTATGGAGCGGGAAAGGTGGTTCTGGCTCCTCGTGGTGAAAAGCGAATCAAAGATTAAGAGTGGAGTAAGGGGTAAGGGAGGGAATGACTATAGAAAATGCGTACTGCCGATCATGTTTGAGCGCACATAGTCCGGGTTAAACCACCCTGGTTGTTCACCCCAGAAAAGGACGTCATCGTGATGCCGTGGGTCGGCGCAGTAGTTGTCTGCGAGGCGATCTACCCAGACCCTAATCATTTCGAACACACGTAGGCCGGAGCTCCAGTACTCTCTGTCCTCCTCATTCTGTGTGAATTGGGGGGGATTCACTGCTTTATGTCAGTTCTTGATTTGCACGGGGATGGCTAGCGATTTTCCGCAGGTCTACATTTTCAAACTCATTTAATCTTGTAGTGAGATCGGGGCAAGGATATAGGGTAATAGGATGAAATAATAGTTAACATACTGTTCGTAGTCAGTAGTTGTTTCAACGAGCAGTAAGCGTTTATGGAACAGTAGGTAAAAAGATTTTGGCTTACCTTGGAGGAACCCATGGGGTCTTGCGATCAGCATGCGTAGTGTCAATGCCGCAGAAGTCAAGTAGCTCCAGAAGCCTTTGTGCCAAATCGTCTTCTAACGCACGAGCGGCCTCGCCATAGTCGGGATTGATAACAGCGTAAGACTCCAGTACGTTATGGGGGCTAACTCCCTCCATTTCATCATCCGAGTCGTCTGCGTCTGGCTTCTCAAACTGCACGAGATGGAGGACGATAAGTCCCCAACGATCAACGTGAGCTTCTTTTGTTATAATTTTGCCTGTATCTCTGCCTTTGCCTTTAGCTTGGCCATTATCTTTACCTCCAGCTTTGCCACTAGCTTGGCTTTTAGTTATACCTCCAGCTTTAGTTCTAGCTTTGCGTGTAGCTTTAGTTTCAGCTATGCCTGTAGCTTTAGTTCTAGCATTGCCTCTAGTTTTTCTTTTAGCTTTGCCTGTACCTTCGTCCTCATCGTCGTCTTCGTCGTCGTCATCATCATCATCACCATCACCGTCTATCGGTCCCTCCTCTTCCTCTGCATCTGGAAGCTGGTTTATATCGATAGGAATGAAGTGGTATGTCTTATCTTGCAACCTTTCCTTTTTAGCTTCGATGAAATCTCTCAGAAGACTCTCATCTGCCTTCCAGGCATCGTAGTCTTGGAAGGACCAGACCTGTTGACTCTCTGGTGTGTGTATGTCGACGTCCATCTGGACCATTACCGGAGCCGCATCCCACAGGAATTCCAGAGGCACTCGCAGCGGGGTGGCGGAAACGTGGTGTGTGCGTCTCGCCTGCAGATTTTGCAGTGAGTCGAAACTTCTCCAAAGTTTGTTGGAAGACTCAAAGTTATCAGGTAGTGGCGGTGGCCCCTTATTCCAGTTCTTTCTCGGCCATCGGTCTGTTATTTTTATATTACAGTCGGTGGAGCCGAGGACATTGGTGCGAGGAAGATCAAAATGGACCGCCATCTTAACGTATATATAGGGGGTTCTTGTGCTTATTACCTCGCCTGGACTTGAGTTTTTCTCCTCGATCGAGCGACAACGATGAAGGAGGGGTTTTAATTACAGTAAGGCCGACTTTGTTGTGGTTTAGGGGATGGTTGTGACAATGATCGATTTACTGCGGCCGTGTCTTTGTCTTCGCCACAACACCGGATGCGGAAAGATTAGATAGTTCTTCATCCTTTAATTAAATGGCCGGCTTAATAAAGCATACGAAGAGCATTATATTGGTTTCGGCCAAATACAACAAAAGAAACATTCGCTTTAGCTACTCGAGAAGTTGGTGCATTCGTCTATGCAGAATAGCGCATAAAGCAATACGATTTAAACTACTTACCATCTCAACACCTTAACGCTCCAACTTGGCTGGGCCTTCATGGCTAGTGATAGCGGTGTAATCGGGGCAAAAAGGGGGCCGTCCACAAGTCGCTCTTTAGTGCTGAACAGGTGGAGAAATTGGTGGAATATTGCATACATGCGATGAGTAGTTGATATGAGAGTCTCAAGAACTGGAGGTTTTGGGATCCAAAATTAGAGCCTCCCTTACTATTTGTAGGGTGCCTTATATAATATTTATACTACTAAACCTAGACAAAATCATTTTGTCTAAGTCGTTATCGCAGCTTACCTGATGCTAAGCTAATATAAATTTTTCATTTAAGATAATATAGCCAAAGGTTATGTCGCCGCCAAGCAAAATATTCCCGATAGTCTGTAACATGATCAAGGCGCTGGAATCACAATGTGCAAATAAATTCATTCCAATGTTATATACAAGAATGTACGCTGGCCCTGTTAACGAGCGAGGCCAAGAACCATACAGCGAGAAATAAGCTATGTATGCTTACGAGCGCGTATTACCAGATCCGCCCTTTCAGATTGTCGCCGAAAGTCCAGCTTTTCGACCCGTCCCAGTTGATTGACCACGTCATCAATCCCTTGAGCTGGCCGCCGTAGTGATCCCAAGCTTGCCCAACCAAGGCAGGGGACATGTAGCCACCACCAGCCCCGGTCTGCGCGGGTAGACCAGGAACCTGCATGTCGTAAGGGATCTTGATTGTGGTGCCCTGGACGACTAGCCCCTTGTTTAAGCAGTCGGTTTGTGCGATGAAACCCTGGACGGTGCCGGCCGCGTACGAATCGCCGGAGCAGCCGTACATCTCGCCGTTGTAGTACTGCATGTTCAACCACCACAGTCGGCCGTTGTCGACGTACTTCTTTATGATGGGCAGGTAGGATCCCCATATGGAACCGTATGTCACGGAACCACCTGTCACGTATGCCGTCTCAGGCGCCATGGTCAAGCCAAAGTTAGCGGGCATCTGCGCAAGGATACCGTCGATAATGCGGATTAGGTTTTGCTGTGTCGTAGATAGGGTGCCGATGCTGCCGCTGCCGGTCAAGCCAGTTTCAATATCGATATCAATACCGTCAAAATTGTACTTCTTCAGGATCGGGACCAAAGTCGAGATGAACTTGTCGGCAACCTGGCTTGAACTAAGGTCTACAGCTGCGGTAGCACCCCCGATAGACAGGAGAATCGTGGCTCCGGCTGCTTTAGCTTCGCACATCTCGGCAGGGGTCGCGACTTTAACACCAGTGTCCATGCCGTCTTCCCACAATGCCGTTCCGTCCGGGAGGATAACAGGAAAGGCAGCCTGAATCACATTGTACCCATTCTGTCTGATCTGGGGGTTCTGAATCGGCGTCCAGCCAAGCCCAGGGTGGACACCATTGGTGGCTCCGTCCCAGTTCTCCCAGTATCCTTGAAGAACCTTACCCGCTGGTTTTCCCTTAGTTGCGCATGAGTCTTGTGCTGGTGCCGGCGGTGCGGATGCTGGCAGTGCTGATGCTGGCACGGCGCCGAATAGCGTTGACAATATAATGGGTAGCACCGCGAGGCTTACGTTGAGACGACGTGCCATGGTAAAGACGACTGGGTATGCCGATGCTAGAAGAGTGACCAAATATATTAACTACGCTTTGATACTAAATTCCTATACCTCGGCGCTGAGCGTGTTCTTATAGTGCCCAAAGTCTGACCACCGGTCTCCTTGCTCACGCGCCCATTGTACGTGAAATTATAAGGTAGTATGTAACTAATTGCTCGATATCACATAGAATAGGGGCCCTTTTAAGAGTGCAACGTATGATTCTCATGGGATCATTTACTGGCAATGTGTCAGTAACGTTCGTCCCATAACTAATGGTCTTATCACGGGGCCAAGATACAGTCTTATGGCTGTACGAAGATGACCTAAAAAGGAGATATCTCATATAAAGCTGTTCCTTACGAAAAGACATATTTCTGGCCTGTAAATCCGTGTCCTCACTAACATATAGACCTAGTAAGAAGAAACTCTTCGTTTTGAAGATACGAAATCGTTCACAGCAAGGAGGCCAGAGCCTTACGAAATTCTTAGAAGAGGAAAACGCTGCTTGCAAAACTACAAGCACTTTGCGAAACCAGCACAGGTTGCATTTTGATTGCCCGGCAAAGGCATGTGACATCGGCGCGCAACACCTCCGTTAATGGCGTTTTACAATTTGGGAAGGTCGTAAGCCAAGAACCGATGCCGCGCCGGTCAGTACCCCTCGCCCAGATAGGCAGTCGGCCTAAAATCATTATCATCTATCCTTTTACAGGAGGTCGTGGAGTTGCTACGGTACCTGCCAAGAGAGATCTGCGGCCTCGGCAGAGTGCAAAGACCTTTTATCTGCTTTGAGTCTTGACTAAAATAAAGAGTTGGCGCTCAAGTGATTTCTGGGACGAGTCCGCAGCGACCCGCGTGCCAAAGGTCCCTGCCGCCACATGGAGTCAGCAGGCACCTCCGTACCTGCAGGTGATGTTCAATGTTGCGACTCGACCTACGCCGTTGAGAATGGCGGAATGAAAAAAGGGTGAACTTCTAAACCTTAGGTAACGTAGTCGTACGTTTCATTTAGACACCACCTATCACTAGGGCCATGCACAACTACAGGCACGGTATAATATTAAACAAATATAATAGCCTAACTAAAAATCAATCCAATCATGTAGTAAGTATAGGGGGGTGCTTGATGATAAAGCAGCCTCAGGTGGAATAACGGGACAAAGCTGATAATTATAGTCGCACAGACTAAACCTAGCACTAGAATTATTAGGCCATTATTTAACCTAAGATATATACCGTGACGTATATATGTCTATATGGAAGTGTAATCTCTACCCAAGTATATCACGTGCGCTTGGTCCGTCTTGCCATTCGCCTTCCAGGTGAAACAACATCATGCTGTATCCGCGTTCAGCTGAAGCATCTATTTTAAAGCAAGTCTTCTAGCTGCAATCCCAGTGCACGAAATGGTCGCTCCTGCACATGTCTTCTTGAATAATTTTGAATCTGTCGAGCTCTTCAGGGGTTGGATCGAACTTATGCTCGCTTAAGCCGATGAGGTTCGCCGTCAGTATTCATCTGCCCAAACATGTCGCGAATGATGTCCCGTTCTCAGATATGAACGCCTTTTCTGCGATTGGGGCGTTTCGATACAGATTGTTATACAGCCGTCTCTCTAGTGCATTTGGTTAGATCAGTACGATCCACGGGAACATTGAATTAGGGAATGAATCTCTTTCCTGCGCTGTTCGTCATCTTTCGCGGACTTGTGCAAGAATGTCGAGCGCTACGGTGTCAGCCTTTCGCATCGCCGTCTAAGCACCACCGGCAAAACTCATCGTTAACAATAATCAGATCACCTCTTGCGAGAGGTGAAGAAATTGAACGAACTAGAGCTTCATGTTAGAGGTATATGTCATAGCTAATTACCCTATAAGGTGTTAATAACTCTGGTTTGGCTATATACGCGCCTTATGCCGTAGAAGCTCTGCAAAAGCTTAATGACGGTCAAGACACTGGCTCGGCTGCGTGATATCAAAATCTCATCACTCTTTGCTCGCTTATATCGTAGCATCACTATGGCACAATATCAATATCATAGATTCATAGCTGCATTAAAGGCCTTTCAAACTCTCAAGTCTCAATTATTCCTTCAGTAAACATATATGAAATCCTCGTTCTTGAGATCCGATAGATCTTGAAGGCCATTGTCGTCCTCGACATTCGTCACCTGCACTTTGTGGTCCAGCTCTCTCTCCTGCGGATGTTCCATCTCCTTCTTCTTCATCATAGATTCGTCCACGACGTCTGCCCGCTTACCGAGTTCAACTCGCTTCTTACCATGCCACTTGTTCAGAAACAAGAGATACATCGGAATTAATCTAAAAAGAATAGTTAATGTTCCCGTTGCTGTAGTCTTAAGTTGCAATAAAATGTGGGTTCGGAACTCACAGTCCCAGCGCACCGACAAACACAAACTGTACAAGAGCCGAGATGAGTCCCGGCCGATACAGCGGCGCGTCTTTCGTGTTAAAGATCTGCGGTCCGATGATGTTTCCCGTGCACATGCCCACGATGACCACGGCTGTCGTGGTCTTCTTCTTCGTATCACCGCCCGTGTTCTGGCCCTGCCATGTGAAGATCATGGGCGTGATAGCACCCAAGCACGACACGAGATAATAGCCGAAGAGCAGCACGCCTTTCGTTTTTCCGTTTCGAGGCACCGTGAGCATGAGGATCGTGCCGATGATGGGCAGCACACTGACGCAGGTAATCACAAGCCCCTTGCGGCGGAACTTTGTCGCTAACGCTGCGGAGCCTATGGTGCTGACGAATTGGATCACGCCGAAGGGGATGTTGAAGAGGATCGCGTTGAAGTTCGTGTAGCCGAAATCTTTGACGATGAGGTTTCCGAAAGTGCCGATTCCACCGCTCGCGATCCTTGCCATTTTCGTGTCAGGGTTTCATTTGCATGATTAGGTAGGTAATTTTAGAATAAGAGAGACTTACGATATAGAAGTCATGATAAGAAACCACAGCCACGTCTTAAGGTCCAAGAGAGTCTCGAGCGCATGTTCCCACTTCCACTTCCGGCTCGCAACACCCATCTGATTAGCGCGCAATCGTTCAACAGCAATGAGCTGTTCGCGCTCAGACAAATACTTTGCTTCCATGGGAGAGTCCGGCATGAAGAGGAGAAAAACGACACCGAATAAAACGGTCAAGACGCCGCAGAAGATGAAGATCACCTGATACCGGTAGATCTTGTCGCTCATGATGTGGCCGAGGCCGTACGTCACGAGACTGCCGACGATCTGCGTCACGCCGTTCATGGCGTTCCAGTACGAGGTGCGAAGGGTCTGCTCGGAACGACGCCACCACATCTGCGTGATCGCGATACAGCTTGGTGCGATAAGGGCCTCGAATGCTCCTAGCAGGAAACGGAGGGCTATGAGTGAGCTGAAATCGGTACATGCCGCGAGGAGCGCTTCGCTTGCTCCCTGTGTGCGGACTTTAGCAACCATGTACTATCAGTTGAAGAGATGCGTTACACGGCGTTGACGTACCCAGAGGACGATGGCTGTGCCAATGACTTTTCCAGTCGGTAGTCGAACGAGTAGGAAAGCAGCTAGAGGTTGAAACGCCAGCTGACCAAAGTATAAGATCGAACCCAACCAAGAGTATTGCTCTGTGAATGATCATAAGTGTCTATTTTTCAAATTCCACAGAAATTTTCATAGGCATAAATTTCCAATGGAAGTATAGATATGTGAAATACACTCTTGCTTTGCAGTATATTGCACCTCCGAACACTAGCAGAAGCTAGCATGCTAGAGAACTCGCAATCCAGATCTTCCATGCTTCTTGAGATAGGTAGAACAAGACGAGAATGAATATTCAAGAAAACGGTTTAAGATATCTTACGGGACGTCAATTGAGCATCATTAATGAGGCCAAATATAGATACATATGATAGAGACGACTTGTCAAGCTGCTGGAAGAAATACGCTCCGAGGAGGAGAGGTAGGATTCGCCTGTCGACTCGCTTCAACACCCCACGCTCATCTTCATAATCGAACGCAATCTCGCCATGCTCGGCAATGAATTTGGCAGCTTTATCAGCAAGAATGGCTGCTGGCGGTGCAGTAGTTGGGGTTGCTCTTGCTGGAGATATGGCGTCCACATCCTCTACCTCGTTAGGAGATGCGGACTTTGAGGGCTCACTCGCCATCTTGACCTTTTAATAGAATTAACGTATCGAAATATGAAGCAAGCAAGGTGAAACAAAATCTTAGGAACCGCTCGGATAAGAAAGCGGCGATTGCTACTCGACGAAGTGAAGCTGACCTGTCAGCTATATATCGATCCGTAAGGTCGGAGAGCCAGATGCGGAGATCTATGGTCGCCGGGTATTGCTACGACTTGGCATGATAGACTTGCATGCATCACATGGCATTGGCCTTAGGTGAAAAATACGCAGCTGGGAGACCAGATAGCGTTCTTAACACATTCAGTTACCTACGTATCACCTGTCCTGCCTACGCCTTATAATTTGTTGATCAGCTTAGAAGAATTGACCTTTTGATATTTGGCATACATCACCCTCGGAGCTAGATAGGCTTTCGTGAAACTTGTTGACTGATAGCATTGAAATCAACACTTAGCTAGCGATTGGAGGGAGCATCGCAACAACGTTCGCTCTACCGCATCTAGACCTATCGATAGGCCAAGAATGATCACCGAGGTGTCAAAAACAGAGAGAGACAGTGACATACCTAAGGACTCGCGTAAGACGATGGCTTCGCTATCAGCAAGGGGTTAGCAAACAATACGGTTGGCTGTGCTGGTTGGCTGCTGGCTGGAGTAGTCGGATGATATTAACCGACAGCAAAGTCTATGCCCCTCATACGAAGGGAACTAGCTACTATGAACATGGTATAATTTGGCTTATCTAAATCTGATATATCCTGGGAAGTGCAATAGTCTAGGCTTTCATTGGTTATGGTTATATATCAATCCGGCAAATGTGACGGACTCCAACTTCCCCGCAAAGTCTGCGGAGAACCCCAGATTTATGAAGGCGTGAGTTGCGTCGAGATAGAAGATAGCGAGATATTCCCACCAATACCATGACGGCACTTGCATGCTATCGTCTGCCTCGAATGCTGAAGCTATCACCTTAGTGGTCGAAGACACAAAACAATCGCCCTCATTTGCGCCGGGGAGTAAGTATTGAGAATACTCTTTAAGTGATATTTTGGAGAAGGAACAGGGAATCAGTGAAGTCCCCAAGTTCTCCAACATGTTCTTGAAGAACATTCTGTCTTCACGAGCCCAACCTCAGACTAGATTAGAGCCCAAGAACACGCAGAAGGCACTGGAGTTCTCAGTCTATTCATTATAGAGACCTCGTGTAAGCTATTCTGAAATAGCTTTTTGGAGTCTGTGGATTATATCGCCTTGGGCAACATCCAAAAACCGAAAGCAACTAGCTTGTTGAGGCTTCCAACAAGATTGACACAATGGCTGGGGTTCTTGTTCCCCAAACGAAGAAACGGTATGCCATAGTAGGCACTGGGGGACGGGCTATCTTTTTCTATACAGCAATCGCCCAGGACTATGCGAAGACGTCCTGTATCGTCGGCATTTGCGACACGAATCAAACTCGTATGAACTATGCCAACTCCAAGCTCAAGGCCATGGGCCACAGTGCCGTCCCAACGTTTTTAGCTTATGATTTCGAGAGAATGGTTAAAGAGACCAAGCCGGACGAAGTCATCGTGACAACGATCGATCGGACTCATAATATTTATATTGTGAAGACGCTGGAACTGGGATGTAACGTCATCACGGAAAAGCCAATGACTATTGACGCGCCGCGCTGTCGCGAGATCTTCGATGCCGTAGACAGAACAGGCAAGAACGTGCGCGTTACCTTCAACTACCGATATGCACCCCACAACACCAAGGTCTTTGAGCTGATCCAGTCGGGCGCCATTGGGACAGTGACCAGTGTACACTTTGAATGGATGCTCAACACGTCCCATGGCGCAGACTATTTCCGTCGCTGGCACCGCGACAAGCGCAACAGTGGCGGTCTGCTAGTGCACAAAAGCACGCACCACTTCGACCTCATCAATTTCTGGCTGCAGACACGGCCAGCGACAGTGTATGCGCAGGGTGACCTCAAGTTCTACGGGCGTGAAAATGCCGAGCGTCGCGGGGAGACCTTGTTCTACAGCAGGGCCCATGGAAGTGAAGTGGCCGAGATCGATCCTTTCGCGTTACATATGGATAAGCACCCACAGCTTAAGGCTATGTACCTCGATGCCGAGTATGAAGACGCGTACTACCGTGACCAGAGCGTATTCGGCGATGGCATCAGCATAGAGGACACGATGAACCTACTGGTGCGGTACAAGAATGGAGCCGTGTTGACGTACTCACTGACAGCATACGCACCTTGGGAGGGCTTCCGAGTCAGCTTCAATGGGACGGGCGGGCGACTCGAGATGGAGATAGTGGAAAACAGCTACGTCAACTCGGGTGGTGACCAAGCGGCTGAAGGCTCACTGGAGAAACGCACATTGCTCCTTCGGCCGCTGTTCGAGAAGCCGCGCGAGATTGAGATCGATGATGGTGTTGGGGCTCACGGCGGCGGTGATACGGTGCTATTGAACGACCTCTTCGGTGAGCCTGTCTCTGACGAGTTCATGCGAGCGGCCAGTCACATCGATGGTGCGTTGTCGATATTGACGGGCATAGCTGCGAACAAGTCTTTAGCGACGGGCCAGGTCGTCAATGTTGACGATATATTGAAGATACCATGATCAGCTCCTGCGGTGTTCATGACACCATCGATGATGTCTCTTCATGGGTTATCATATAGTTAAGTACTGTCTATACCTATGTCTGATTTAGATAAGGGAGCAACAATAGTACGTATTCCCCATTCTCACACTGGCTGTTGAGCTAGCATCGATAGTACGATACTTGCCTATTTGCATAAAAATGAATTTGTAAGCGAGCTAGCCAAGCTTCAAACGATTTCATGCGTTGATGACGTTATGGCGTTAACGCTTCAGTGGGGCTGTCTTTTCGCATCCGACGAGCTTCAAAACTACCCGTATTATGCGAAGCTGTTCAACCTCACATTCCCATTCAGAGACCTCTTCCGTTTCATTCAATTGCCTCTCATTCACCCCAATCTCCCGTTTAGGTACCCAAAATGTTTGCCAGGTCAGCATTCCGGGCGGCCCAGCCCCTAAAGCGCGTAAGTTATTTCACGCCGAGCTCGCGTCGCAAGACCTTTGGTGAATGACCATCTACAATTGCAAGCTCCATAGCTAACGACTTCAACCACATCCACAGAGCCTCCTCACGACACGCTCATATGCCACCGAGCCCGCCAAGGGTGGATCCAATACCCTCGCATATGCTGCCGCAGGTGCGCTGGGTGTTGGTGGCGTCGGCTACTACTTCTTGAACTCGCCGGCAGGAGCTAAGATCGAGAACAAGGCAAAGGAAGAGCTGAGCAAGGTCACCGGCCCTCCGAAGCAGGCCTTCACCGGCGGTGACCAGGGCTTCGTCTCGCTGTTGCTTAAGGATGTCCAAGACATCAACCACAATACCAAGAAATTCATCTTCAAACTGCCCGAGGATGACATGGTCTCCGGTCTAGCCATCGCCAGCGCACTCCTTACCAAGTTTGTACCTGAGGGCGAGAAGCCCGTCCTCCGGCCCTACACCCCGACTTCTGATGAGGGTATGTTTTCTGCTCCTTCGCACCAATCACCTTCGAGGTAATTCCGGCGGGTTATACAAATGTGAGGTGATCTCAGCTTGCTAACGAACTTGGTGTCCTGAGCAGATACACGAGGCTATATTGAATTAATTGTCAAGAAATACCCTAATGGCCCCATGTCGACACATTTACACAATATGGTACCCGGCCAGCGACTCGATTTCAAGGGCCCATTACCCAAGTACCCTTGGACTCCCAATAAGCATGAGCATATTGCTCTAGTGGCCGGCGGAACTGGTATCACTCCCATGTTCCAGCTGATCCGGGCTATTTTCAACAACCCCGAGGACAAGACCAAGGTGACGCTTGTATTCGGTAACGTGAGCGAGGAAGATATTCTATTGAAACATGAGCTCGCCGAGATTGAGAACACGTACCCACAGCGATTCCGCGCCTTTTATGTCCTCGACAACCCTCCCAAGGAATGGGTTGGCAACAAGGGCTTCATCACCAAAGACCTGCTGAAGACGGTGCTACCCGAGCCCAAGGAGGGCAACATCAAAATCTTTGTGTGCGGCCCTCCAGGCCTATACAAGGCCATCTCAGGAACCAAGACGAGTCCTAAGGACCAGGGTGAACTGTCGGGTATTCTGAAAGAGCTAGGTTACACCAAAGACCAGGTTTATAAGTTTTAAGACAGACAAACGGAGATCGTCTTGCGCGTATGCATCCTCCCTTTGTAAACTTAGCAGGTATTTAGATGTGGGTGTGATAGACAGCGCGCGGGCGTCAAGCCGAGGAGCTTCCCAGCTGACCGTGTATTGCGATGGCTCTTCACATCCGAGTCAACGATTTGGCGTTAGAAGGTAGGAGTAGCTGCTTGTCCGTTTATATTTTGTATCAAGACAACCTCATATCTCGTGATGTTTATCCTCTTGATTACTATCTACTGTGAACGTCCACGATCACGACGGCTATAGCGTGCATCCTACTCTTGGAGTTGATGATACCTACCTAGGGTTGGATCTATCCCACCGAGCGTATACGGTCAACGCCCACTGCTGCTTGCCAGTGGGGTGGTCCGGGGCAGACCGTTCGGGTGGGTATGTTTTTATCGCCTTCTACCTCTTGGGCGAAGTCGGGTTGAGGATCGTACGCTAAACTCTCAACGATCAATACCCTCTACGAGGACACTCAGTGTAGATGTATTCACAGGACTCTGGTACTTGGGCAAGCAACTAGGCTATCTCATTCTCTAGTCATAGGATGCCGTGAGAGTATGATTTCTAGAGCAGAGCAATACATTGCCATCATAGAAAGGCTGCGATCGAGTTGCATAGTTCCGTGAAGCTATTCGCATCGGTGAACCAAAGCGGAGCCCGGGCAACAGTAATCTCCAGCTTTTCTATACATGGTATATGTGAGATCTAGTTGAAGGCGGGAGAACGAGATCAGTATTGGCCCTAGCTATGGCTGTCTGTCTGCCTGTCTGTCTACCTGTCTATCACGAAGACCTAGGTATGCCATGTCATGGCCTACGACATTGGATCTGCGCGCGCACAACACACAGAGCTCCAAAGCTCGTGTTGCACATCAAGCATGGTCCTGTGTGTGTGTGTGTGATGGTTCAGGATGGGAACCCTGAAGCTATCGACTCCTCAGCTCCCCATAATGCCGCGATGGGTTGTAAGCCTATTTCATGACAACACGAGGAGGACAAGGAGGAGTAGGATTTTTCCACCAAGGAGAGACAGAAGAGCTTGCCAAGAAGTTCGCGGCTGAAATCAAAGAGAAGGGGTCTTTATCAAATTTTTCAATGTACGCGGTAAGCGAGCTGCGGTGTTTCGCGGTGTTTAGTGAGTCAGCTAAGGTGCGTTCAAGGCACCTAGTAAATAGCTCACGAAGCGAGGTCGCCGCCGCGATGGACAATATGAGAGAAGGCGGAAAATGGTGAGCATGAGATATGAATAGACAACCTTCAAGGGTTATGTGGTTCCAGTGAGGGAGCTTCTTTCATTCATCGGGATGCTCATGCAGTGTTGTGTTATGTGAGCAGGATTCTGCATTCGTACTGCGTCGAGCCCTTTGGCGAGCAATATATCGCAACATAATCTTACAGAGTTTTCTTCAATGTCGCCATACACGGAAAAGGCTTCGAGAATGGACAGAAATGGAACTGTTTCCGAGAGAGGTCGAGTGTCGAAATCCAAAGCCCAGCAGCATGATGTCTAGATCGCTGTCCTCATAGGCCAGAATCATGGACTCGCTCGAGTCAAGGTGCAAAAAGGAAACGTAATGGAAACTGTTGCAGCTGTCGATCACTTCATCTCGTCCTTGGGGGGGTCGTCTTAATTAAAATGTCGGAAGCCCGGCTACGGTGCATGTTCGCTCGCCTGAGGCGATTGGGCTGAATGTTAATTAAGCGATTCAAAATGCAAAATGCAAGCCTCTGGAATGCGTCATGTCATGAAACGTAGAACTCGGGCGAAAATTAAGTGTGGATGTCGTTGCCCGCTAATAGTCTGAAAATAGTCAAGCCACACCTCCTACCACACAAAGACGAATGATAATGTATATCAGTTTAAAGGTATGAAGGAAGCTATAAGTAAAGAGCAGAATAAATGCAGATTAGTCCATGGCCTGTTGCGCCTTGCTTTTGACAAGAGAGTCGATTAGACGTTTTGACACATGTTATGACGACGTCTATGATTGAAATGTCATTTTTGGTTAGGGTACTGGCAACGATAGGAACTGTTTGACGAGAGTTCAGTACGTTCAATGAAGCGGGACGAAACCCCCCCTCGCCAACATCTCCAGGCCCTGGTAGTCTAGCCTTGATTTATGCCGGCTAAAACCATCCACAATGATGAAGTCTGCAGGGAGATGACTCGGGCGGCAGAGCCAGCTTGCAATCTTATTTCCGTGCCGTCCCTACTGTGTGTTACGAATGACTTGCCTCGCGTCATCAATATCGATTGTGGCGAACCGGACGCCGGTAGCTAGGCGCGCGAGAGTTGGGCGTTGGGTAGAAGAATGCGATTGGGCGGGAAGCGCATACGGATCCCGAGAATTATCTGCTATATGCCGTTACAGCGTGTGTTTGATGAGCTTGGCATAAATAATATCAAACCAGTTCAGCTAGGCATCCTTCTAGAAGCCGCAGATCTGGGCCGTATCTTCTTTTCTAGACTGATGCATAATCTGGGGAACGGGAAGAGGATCATCTATCTGATTCGTCCACAAATGTCCTAGCAAGCCTATTTCTCGCCTGAGTATGCGAGACAGCGGTGCCAATGTTCGGGACCAGCCGAAGACCAGCCGAAGACCACCAGAACACCAACCGAAGACTAGCAGACTGTAGCACGACTTTGGCCATCCTTGGTAGCAAGCATCAATGCAATGAGGTGGGCCGATTTGATTCCAGGCAGCACCGCCGGGCCTTCCTCACTGCTGCTGACCGCTCTGCTGCTGAGAGCTATATTATGCGCCTACTCCAAATATACCGGGCGAAATATGCAGTATCAAGGCAAAGTCTTTCCTCAACGATCCAGGCCTACAGGCTACCAGCCCTGTAGATGAATCGGAAGGCTTCGGAATTGCGACAAAACGCCAACCGAGCTTTTGCATACCGACCAGTATCCGCCAAGGTTGAGCTGAATCGGGCCTTCTTCTCATCAACGTCGTCGAGGAGTTATTCCTGTCTACTTCTTCATGCGCAGGAGTAGACTTGAGCTCCCAAAGGCTCCAAGTGATGGTTGGTAGAACCGAGAATGTTGTTAAAACTAAGACGGCGACTATTGATGTTAGCGCGAAGGGCTGATCGGTAGTTCAATGGTATTGTTTTAGCTCTGGAGTCTCGTCTAGGTAGCTTGCTCCGCGGCAACGGTACAGGTCTTGCTTCTACATAGTGTACTCGCCAAGCCTCAAGTCAGCTTTCTAACTGGAATGAGTGCTTGGCGGTAAAGCCACAATCCTGCCTTCTTAAGCATCTTGGAACGGTGCGTAAGTGACTAGGTCTGCTCGATTTTATATGTAGAATAGCTAATGGAAGCCTATTCAAGGGTTAAAGTCGAGGAGGAACTGGAGTATCTAGGGGTGTGATCAGAATGGCTAAGCCATACTACTTGTCGGATAAAGCCGGCGCGGAAACATTTGTTGAGTTAATAGCACGCATAGGCTAGGATGATTGGATTCTCGTTTGAGCTGTGTATTGCATGATTTTCCCCTTGGAAATAAGTACTGAAGATGCAGTGATTATGAATAGGAGTGGCTCACAGACTCTACTCGGCACGAAGAAGATTGTACCTAGAAGAGTATTAGAGGTTGAGGAAGAGAATCGTACCGTCATCAATGCGACATGGATTACTAACCTAGGTAGTGTGTACCTGCTGTCAGTACTTAGGTAGCCATTATCGAAAGGCAAAGGATGATAGGCGAGTTTCCGGTGCCTGAAACGGTACCTTGTTAGTGGGCCAATCACCAATCGAAGTCGGTGCTTTTGAATCGTTATACCCGACGTACTACGTCATCCAGAAGCTTTACTTCAGGACCTTACACGATACCCTCGATTTCATGTGTAAGCCATATTCACAATTCTCTTGCCTCATTACCTAGGTAGTAGATCAATTTTTCTCTACCTGCTACATACAGCGAATATGACAGCCAGCCTATCTTTTAGAATTTCTTTACCGCCTTTTTCTCACTTTTCTCCGTGTGTTCAGAACAGCGTACACGTCAGTAGACTAGCAGACGACCAATTGCGTGCCATTTAACCGTATAGTCACCAAAATCACCATGGAGACATACGAGCAGGAAAAGCAACGACAGCGATGCAAGCGGCAGCCGGGGCCAAGACCACCCAGGACATTCCGTGAGCACTTTTTCCACACGCTACCCGATTACTCGGGCCCATATAGCGTTGGAACGATGGATATAGAGGTGCCCGTCCGAGAGCCACGCACCTTTTCGCGCATCAAGCGGAACCATGCACACGTACTGCGCATGAACACTGTGCTCTTCTCTATATACTATCCCTGCGATGTATCATCGTATTCTACCAAGGCAAAGAAGCCCTCACGTGCGACCTGGCTGCCTAGACCACGCGTGCCAACGTGTCATGGCTACGCCAAGTTTTGGAGCGCACCTCACCTGCCCGTAACGGCATATATCGCTGCTACAACGATGTTTACTAAGTTACCAGCCTTTCGGAATGCGAAACTCTCAGGGGCTAGGCCTAGCGCTGAACTAGACGCCGCCGTACCTGCAGGAAGCCAAGACACCATGACGCCTGGGAGGCAGAAATCCGTATTCCCCGTCATCCTGTTTAGTCATGGACTTGGTGGATCGCGAACATGCTACTCTGCCATCTGTGGCGAAATGGCTAGCAACGGTTTCATAGTGGTTGCTATAGAGCACCGAGATGGTAGTGGCGCCCGGTCCTACGTGAATCTGCCCCCAAATGAAACATCCCCTGAGGCCGACAGGCCAGGCGTGACAGATGAAAATCGTTCCTACAAAGTCGATTATATATTCCCCGAAGACAACGCAAAAGATACATCTCCACATAACGCTCGGGGTGTGGATGTAGAGCTGAGAAATGCTCAGATAGACATGCGCATGGCCGAGATTGAAGAAATCTATTACGTGCTCCAACTCATAGATGACGGCCACGGTGAGATTGTATATGAAGCGAACCTGAGGAGAAAAGGAAATGTGGGTTCTGGCTCCAAGGGTCTTGAGGATATTGACTGGCCGGATTGGGAGGGGAGGATGTTCTTACACAATGTTACAGTCATGGGACATTCCTTTGGCGGCGCTACAACGGTGCAAGTCGTGCGCCAGAAAGACCATTTCCGCTGGATTGGCCAAGGTATCATACTAGATGCATGGGGGCCAGCAACGCCCCCGTTGGGAGAAGAATCGTTGCAGAAGCCCATCCTCGCCATCAACTCCGAGGCCTTCATGCACTGGACCGACAATTTTCAGAGACTAGTCGACATTTGCAAAGAGGCCAGGAGTAACAACGCTCCTTGCTGGATGTTGACGATCAAAGGGTCGACACACCTCTCACAGTCGGATTTTGGTGTCCTGTACCCACGCTGGATGTCTCTACTCATGAAAACAATCGTTAACCCTAGGCGAGCCGTCTACTTGACGGTCAACGCTTCTTTCGAATTCCTCAAGAAGGTTCTACCTCCTGAGCAGACTCTCCAGAACGATTGGCCTGACGAAGGGATTCTGAGTACGAAATCTCTTGTCACTGATAAAGTGCCAAGCAGTTACAAACCTGCCGAAAAGTGGATGGCAACCCGACTCAAGATACCTAATGAGTTCTGGCTACGTCTGAAAAGGCGGTTTGGAAGAAAACCCAAGGAGCCAAAAGTAGCCACGGACATAGGTGGAAAACCTTTAGTAGGCATCGTGAACTTCCCGCCTGGCAGTGAGGTGTGGATGCATTGCAGTCCCAATAGTGAAGATGAAGATTTGGAGCACCCTAAGCCAGTCACATCGACACCTGGCAGTCAGAGGCGCGAGACAAGTTCGGTTTTGTTTCCCTGTTAAGGAGTTTAGACGTGAGATACCAACATTAAGGTGCCGTTGTTTGGGACAAGCAAGGCATGGAATTGTTGGATAATTTCTAGCCTGGTGTATGAACACGGTCTAGGGAGCTGGGGCTGAACTGTTGAAGGAATAAAAATATCTACAATTTCTAATCCGTTAGGTGAAGTAGGTACCTACTAGTCAGTAGCTTAACTGCAATTGACTCTTAGTCTAGCTTTTTTTTTTCTTTTCCCTGGTACCCAGAAAGGGTGATGCCGTCTGTGGCTGGCTGCAGAGTCCTTAGCTAAGATGGATGTGCAACCCGAAACTGCTGCACGACATACATCATACTGGTGGTGTCATCTCTGACCAGTACTGCCCTGGCCATTCGCTCCAGTAGCCCTTGCATCTGAGCAAAGCTACAACGACATGTTAATTACGCATCTATTTTACCGTCATGACTGTAGTCGGCGTGTTGGTATGAAATCCAGGTGCCGGGATCCGGCTTGGACCACGGATGGCAGTGGATGCTTTGGATCAAAATAGAGTCATGCCTTGCGGGCGCATCGGCTACCGTCTCTTGGAAACGAAGCAATCTAGAGAAGGTGGGCTCGCCCCCGGTACTCGCAGGGTAATAAATGATAATGGCCTCATCTCGCCTCATTTCTGCTGTACAAGATGCCATAGTTCATGCCCTCAGCTCGCATTTCTATAAACAGCCTCCTCGGTTGTGTGCCCAGACGCTTGAGGTGACGGTAGGAACCCCAGATCGAGCACTACGAGTGTGTAGCCTCCTTCTCGTCGTATTGCATTGCGTAGGCGAGATCAGGCGTGCGTGTGGACCTGGCAGATGTTGACACGCCCATCCGATCTACCAAGTAGATGGTGTGGCGGGTCAGGCCGAACAGGGGCTGCCATGCGGCTAATATGGTTAATATTGAGGCGCAATGAGTTATTCTCCGATTCGAAGCTTTAGGCCTTCGTGTTATTGGGCTAACAGTGAAGTCGGCGAACAAAGATATGTTTCGGGGCAGGGGAAGCCGAAAGAACCAATCGACTTAGCGGTGTAGGCTGCTTTATGATGCGTAAGCGTACGGAACTCTGTAAATATCATGGATGGCCTTGGTTATTGTTAGGTAGGCACTAAGCAGCCAGAGACTGGGACAAGGAGTTGATGAGCTGGAGGAGGAAATGGTTGATGCAAGGCAAAAGAGTCCGCAGAAGTCTACCTAGGTACTTAGATGTATGCACCAGATCTGATACGGAAAGTACATGCTGTATGCATACATACATACCTAGGTACCTAGGTGCCTAGTGCTAATACCGCTATGTCCGCTATACCTAAGTAGATCCAGTCTCCAGATCTACCTGTACCTAGTAAGTTGTGGGGGTTTCCCTTTCGGTCAGCTATTTAACCTACCTAGCTAGTGTAGTAGGAAGCAGTCAATGTAGTACTGGTTAATACAACGATGTGCCTTAACTGTACAGTATATGAATGATTTAAATTTCTGTCGTCCACTGCAATCATCCTGTTGCGTGCGTGCGTGTCATTTCTGAAAATAGAATTCTTTTTTGGTTGTTGTATTGCTCCCCAACTTTCGTTGCACGCTGTTACACATTCTCCATTTCATTCGGTGGTTTCCTAGGCCCCATGATAAATCACACGCGAAGATGCAGTGTTCCGAACCCGGATCTCTTCCTGCATCATGTATTGATGCAAATATTGATTTTGTTCCTACATCCCTTGGAAGCCTCTCAAAAGTTACAGGCAAGACTGATTGGGTCACACTACCCCGGATATCTGTCCGTCACCTGCCCGTCTCGTTCATAATTCCACATCTTCATCTTCAACACTAACACTAACACTGCGTACATGTATGTTGTTCTGTCTATCCTGGCAGCGAGCTGAGACGCACGCCGGTATCGTGAAGAATAAGAATAACAAATTATTGCACACTAGAAGAAATATTTTTTTAAATACCTACCTACCTAAGTAATGGCACTCCTCGCGTGTCGCCCCCCGCATTCTCTTGCATCCGCCACCATCTCAGCCACGTTGCTCGCTCTTCGCCTCGAATTGGTCTCGTATTGAGTTCAATGCAGATGCGTGCGCCCCAGCTACTTTAATAGCTCCTTGGCAGCTCACATTCCCATGACCATGACCAAGAATAGTGAATATTGGAGTCGTAGAATAACACCCGAACCCGATGCAATGCGGCCAGCTCAGCAAGGTGCGCCAACCACTGGCAGTCCAGGTTTTCGCTAGACCCGGTACCTAAGACCTACACTACCTCTACTTCGTACCGCCAGAGGAGAGTCTAGGGAGCGCTGTTCCCATCAAATGGGGGTTTTTCTTCCCGTATTCTCTGGTCTGCTGGGACGGGGTCTGACCCCATCTACGATTTCTTTTATTCCTCCCATCGTGCAGGTACTGCTGTAGGTGGGTGCTGGGTGTTACTGGGTGCTGCTGGGTGCTGTGTCACGTACAACAAACTTACAACTCACAACCTCTTACAGGTCGGTGCATCAACAAGTAAATGTAAATGTAAATGCTGGTTCTTTCTTTCTCCTAATGACTTAATTTCTCCCAACGACAAACGCCCGTCCCTCACTCAACAACATTCACGTCTTTCCCCCATTATGAGCTGTATTTTATCTATTCGTCTCATTCGGTAGATAATAGCAGCAGTCTATGGAGTGTGTGTGACTAAACCAATCGCTACGTCCTCTCACTACTTACTGCATTCGCCCTGTCGATGCGCTCGCTCGCTTAACTTCAGATTCCTTCTGCTTTTTAATAATAGGGAAAGGCGAGGCATGCTCGCCGCACCCTCGATCACACCCACCTCGCTTCTACACGATATTTACCTACCTGGCTTTCAGGTACCTTTTTCGATCCTTTGCGGGGGGGACCTGGACACCAACAAATCCCCTGGTAAAATCCAACCACGACGTTTCCGGTCAGCGCTGAACAGCCAACACCGAAGCTTGTACACTACAGCCCGGCCGTACGGACGTCAGAGTACCTGTATAGCCAAGACATTGGGAGCGAGCATATGGGGGCTATTTTCTTTGTCCCATACAACTACGTCCAGAGCAACTTGCCGTACAGGTGCTGTCAAAATACGACGGTACATAGCTGAAGGGCTTACTTGGCCTGCCAATCTGTAATCCGGTAGCTCTAGCCTGACGGTCGCCCGGCCCTGCATCCCAGCCCAGTACGATCACTGCAGCTCCTCCAACTGCCTGCTGTCGACCCATGAGCCGAAACAAGAAGGAGAGGAATAAGAGAGAAGAAAAGGAAAACAGCACGCAATTAATATTGAGGGCCCATCTGCCATTGCTGGACGCGTAATCGGCAAATATGAGCAAAGTAGTCAAGCCGAGTCCCGACCCGCCAGCAGCAGCGCGCTCGCGATCGGACAGCTTTGTTCGCATGCTGGAGCTGGAGAAGATGTGCAAGGTATGGTATATTCCTCCGGCATGTAACCCTCCTCTTGGCTTCCTAGTTTCGACCCTCCATTACCGTTCCAGAACTACCTCACGCTTACCCTTACCCTTCTCCACATCCCCATTCGTCGTTGCTGACAGGCTCTATTTTACCACATATTATAGATGCACCGCATCCAGCAAGATCATGCCTCCTCGACTTCAACAGGCATTCCGCCAAGAACTAGTTTCCCCTCAGTCATTGCCAATCCTTCTGCCCCTCGGTCTCGGCGTGCGAGTGGCTATCCTCCGCTCTCCCACCAGACCCAGATAATGAAAGCTGTCCGCCAGAGCGTTGCTCTGCCGTCGCTTTCTCTGTCCATCCCTCCATCGCCAGCCCAGGCGATGAAGATGAGGCCAGATGGGTCTGTTGAGGAGTTCTCGCTCGCAAAAGAGGAACGTGCCAAAACGGTGACCTTCTCAGAACCCGAGGATCAAGAATTTTCAGACGATTCCTCTATCTGCCAATCCCCCAGCTGGGAGCAGTACGGCCAGAAGAAGAAGAAGAAGCCGAAGAAGGTAGCTAATCAGAAAATCCCCAAAGAGAAGGAAGATACAGCGCTCAAGAAGAAAGCCAATCGCTTAATCAAGTCTGCTCCAACCGATCCATTCACAGTAAAGCCGCTAACGACGTCGGATCGCTCATATTCTGCTCCTGAACTGGATAACTCCTTTCAATCCAATCAAGAGAACCTCCCTCCTTTGACGGCCAACCCGCAGATCGCAATGAGCAAGCAACAGACACCAGGCAAAGCGCCGGGCTCGGAGGCCAAGGCTAAACCAAAAAGCAGAGGGTTTCTTTCTGGTTTTAGGCTACACCATGGAAATGTGGCTGCCGTGCAAAAGCTCATGGAAGCTCGGAAGGGAGCCAGCGAAACCGAACACAACGAGCAAGGCGAAACTCTACGCAGCATTCAATATGAGACAATTCCTGTGCAGCAGCCCAGTGCGATTCGGCCTGGAATGGACTCAAACAACCCAAAGTCGAGGAGGCCCTCATCCATCAGGTCAATAATATCGACCTCGGATCATTCCCTCTCATCTCAAGAGAGGAGGAGTTCGGGAACACGCACATCTACAGGTTCAGGCCACGGCCGCTCACAATCTTTACTCTCGTCGACACTGAATAAGCTCAGGGGGCCTTCGTACCTGTATTACCATCCCTCTGAAGAAGGCTCCGCCATCGACCCTTCGAAGCACTCTAGTGGCTCACAAGACATTGGCGCCGTACATGCAAACCCTGCCGACGTGCCGAACAACCGAATTGGGAAATCACCAGGCGAGAGAAACCAAGTTAATCTCGAGCATCCACAACAACCGTTCGACTTTTCTTTTCCACCAAAGCCTAGGAGAATGAATACGGAGCCTGGACCGGATATTGCTCCCCGTGGACGCCAACCAAGGTCTCGTAAGATCGAAATCCAACTACCCAACGCCGAGCAAGGGACCCCTATACTGAGGCCCTCAGGGAGCCGCCGCGTTCAAATAGAGATCCCTCAGGCTTCGACTCGTGATACCGTAATGGCGATGGTGACAGCTCAGGAGAGGCAGTCTCAAGCAGTATGGGCATCTCAACAAGTAAGATCAAATATTGGCAACAGTAACCAGGGGCAAACCCCAATGATGGACCTTCAAAGCCGAGGAGCAGAGCTCGAGCGAAGGCACACTGTTCCTCGAAATTTAGAGGCTGAAGTCCACCGATCTGGAAATACTCATGCTGGTCCGACAACTATGCCTGGCGGAGAGCGACTGGTTGAAAGAGAGGGACATGTGACCCCGGGAGCTAACCGAAACGAAAAATTGGTTGTGAGTGAGAGACATGTTCCTGAGGATGATCAGGTTTCTGTAGGCACATATGCGTCAACGATCCGCCCGGCGTCCCAGAGCCACGAAAGCGGCCTAGCAGAGGGTAGAAGATATCAGCATCCCTCTCATACGGATGGTGCAGATCCCGACTTCCATCCTGTGGCACTTGAAAGACTTGAAGTGCGGCCAAAAACAGTTCCTGAAGGATCTGTGGACGACCTTATAACATTTGAGAAGGATTCACCGGATACGTTACAGCAACCAATGCAACCACAGCGAGATATGGACTATTTCGCATCCTTTAGCGACTCCTTCTCACTTCCGGTGCTCGATTTGCAATCGCCGACTGAAGGCAGATTTCCATCCCCACAATTTCTTGAGGAGTCAGACGAGGACAGCGGACGTGGTATTCTCCATGATCACTCCCTGAACGGCCATACCAAGCAAACAACCATCACGAATGAACGGGGGCAGAAAGCTACTCATGCAACCGATTCGCATTCAAAGGCTACCGGTAGAACATTGAATGGACAAAAGGCAAAGGGCTCTCCGGCGACCTCCACTCAGTACTCCGATAGCGATGTGCCCGCTTTTGAGCGCCTTGGCTTATCATCCAAGGCTGCGAAAATCCTATCTGGGGCGGAGACAGCGAGCACGTCCACGGCCCATTCGCAACACACCGATCCAAGCCGTGCGACCTCAGAGAGGTCATCTTCCTCCACTTGTGATGATTCACCACCATCACCTTCCTCTGCCACAACACCGGACAGCTCACGCCCCCAGTCACGAAAAGGAGTAGTGACATCTCAACCCGAATCTTCACGAATTACACTGTTAGAATCCATGTCGCAGACCGAAGGCAGATTACCTCACAAAAACTACCGGGGACCGTTTAGCGAACGGCTCGAGGACATGGAGTTTCGGTCCACGAGGGCAGACGCCGGCATGAATGAGGGTGGGTGGAGTCAAGAAGCTACGGCAGTCAATTTTGAGAACCAGCCGACGCCCACGTTGACACGGGTCGAAGGGTTGACGGTCAGCCCATCTCTAGTTGCCACGCCGACTTCAGTTAGCTTCGCCGACATTCTCAGGGAAGAGTTTGAGGACGAAGGTGAGCAGGATGGAGGTCAACGCCCGGTTCCGTCATTGCCGCCGAGGGCGCAATCTGCCCTGGATCTTCATTCCACGACAAAGCTCTTATCGCATTCCTCTAGACAGCAGCGACTACACCTGAAGTCAAACGAGATGGCCTCTTCAGTTAGTCTTCCCAGCTCGCCGCCACCAGAGTCTGTAGAGGAAGTGATGCCTCGGAAGTCGGCGTTGAAGATGTCCCGAAACAATAGTACGAATGGCCTTGAATCATCAACTGCCATTTCCATGGGTGCCGCATATCTGCAGGAAGCACGGAAAACCGCCCCTGTCCCCACGCCTTCTTCGTCTCGTGTCTTGCGACCCCATTATTCGCAGAAACATTCATCTGGGAGCATCAAAAGCGCTGTATCGTCAGGGAATCGAGCAGAGCCGCTTGCCAAGATGCTCGTGGAGTGCTGCAATTGCCACTTCTTTCACGACATGCCGTCGCGAGTATACGAATGCATGGCCAAGCCAGACTCGGTTGTGGAAGACAAATCGCTGGGGGTTTCTGCAGCAATCACTACGACGGTCAGGTGCCCGTGGTGTGCACATGGCATGACAACCCAGTGCTGTTCCGGGTACGCGGCAGTGGTATATTTGAAGGAAAAACTCCACGGAAAGTGAAGCCATTGAGGATGGAAAGGTCATTTCGAGATTTCCATTGGCAGATTGACCGTTTCAGCTTCGAACTGCACGGAGCCGTCGTCGTTCGCTATCTTTTTCTCCTCTGGTGGCGGATTTCAGCCAGACCCTCATTTTTCTTTTTCTTTTCCTTTGTCGACCTACTGCTACGCTGGTAACCCGGCCAGGTTACTGTTTGCATATCCTCCAACTTCCTCAGCCGTCTAGCTTCTTCATAGCATTCGATGTTGTTTTCGTACATAAGCCATGGAGTTCCAGGAAGGGCTTAAAAACTTACGTAAAAAGTGTCCGGTCGCGTCTGATATTAAAAATGTCATTGTTGGCTTTGAAAAGGGGGAGGTTGTTATCCAGTCATTAGGTTCCGGGATAGCACAGGAGGCACCGGCATGTGTATAGTAGCCAAGAACCAGAAGTTAGATATGAGAGGGTTCAATTTGCAGGTGTAGTAGAAGCTACCTAGTAATGTGACTTGCTGTCTGCCATATGCGGTCAACCGTTTGCTTGAAATGAATGTGATGAGTTGATGTCCCATATGGTACAGATGCTGGTAAACATTAACCGAAAATAGCCATGGACTTTTATCAATAGGTAAGCTCAGGAATAGACGCGGCTAAAGAGGTTCCACATCTGCCTCTCTTTGTGAAGCTGAAGGTCAACAGTTTTTGTCTTGTCTCGAGTGCTCAATCGCGCTTAGTCTAGGTGCCCACTTTTAGAGGTACCTACATGTAGGTAAGGATGCGGTACCTACGTAGGTACAAATACAGAAAAGGAGGTAGCAAGTCTGGGCACCATACCCCACAAGTACAGGGGTCTGTACAGGGAGCAAAGCTGCTGAAATTCTACCTTGGTACCTACAAAGATCAGCGCCATCGACGTAATACACACAGATATAATAAACTTAATAACCGACAACTCCAACAACCACGACGAAAAAAAAGAAGAGATGATGGTAATGGCACGGTCCCGCTTCGATTGAGACGAGAGGAGCCTTTTATTGTGCTCTGCAATCTCAGCGACAACGTCAGCCATTGGCGAATCATCCTACAGCACCCTACCATATTCACAACGCTTCGAGCCAACGTCGCCACCCCAGCATCGGATGCGAACAGTACGAATACATAATCATATCATATCGAGAGACCTCGCTTTTTCCTAGTCCACAAGTTTTTATTCGGGTCTCTTACTCAAAGCTCGCAACTAAGCCTTCCGACTCCTATATGCCGACCCGTTACACCGTATCCGTCATCCACTCTCCGCGTGCTTCCTCTCGTCAACTCGTTTAAGCTCCGACTATTGTATCTACCATCAGCCTCATGAAACCTTCCATCATGACACCTAGAGGTGATTCTACCCGCCGCACGCCGGCGAGATCGCCTATGCGATTCATCTCCGTTGATAATGTCCTACAATACGCCTCAGAGATCCCCTCGGGTCAGCCCCGTATACCTCCACCACGAGGGCCTCGAAGCATCACCGGTGTCCGCCGTGTGAGCGGGGGAGGACTGCCGAATCTCGCATCACGCACTGGTCAGCACAACATGCCTTCGAGAACGACCCGAATCAGCGAGAAACTTGTGCTTCTCCCCGATACTCCCGAGGAGCTCGAAGGCGATGAGGATGGCGAGAGGATCCAACCAGAAGATGAGGGTAGACCCTTGAAAGATGAAGAACGCGACGTGCTACGGAAAAGGGGCGGTCTTCGGGGAAAGAGCTACGCTGAACGTCTTCCCAAGTTTGAGCGCGCAGAAAAGCTGTCGCGGCTGACTGCCTACTGCACGGCCCAGTCATACAAGATGAAATCTACCTCCGAATTCTTGCGTAAGAAGCACGATGCAAAAACAAAGCTTTATGACGACTGTCTCTATACTGTCTACCACACGCCTCTTCTTTCTGGGGTCGATGGCTACCGCGTGCGGAGCCGACCTATACTCAAGACCCCCGGCACAGGAAAGACTGTGCTCGATATCGAGATAGAGCGAAGCGAACAACGAGACGAGCATATGGGGTACTACGACGAATATGCGTTTAGTGAGCAAGGGGCGAGCCCCAGCAATGGAGATAGTAACGATCGCCGACATTTGGACGAAACAACTGAACCTACCAACAACAACCATTCAGGTGGCGGACATGCTAGCCCCGTTAACAGGTTTGTTCCCAATGCTAAACAATTTGCCGAGATGTTCGTCTTCTCTTACGGCGTCGTGGTCTTCTGGAATTTCACGGAGCAGCAAGAGAAGGCTATTCTGGCTGATATCACTTTTGCCGAGAGCGAGACCGGGGTCTCTCTTGTCGCGCGCCCGCTCGAGCAGAGCGACTTCGAAACCGAAGAGTTCCATTTTGAATACAATGATGACGTTAAACGTCCACGCATATTTAACGACATGATCACTCTTTTGCCGAGATCCGATCACATGGTTCGACTCACTATCAGTCATGCCATAGCCCAGAGCACGAAGCTTTGTTTCTTCGAGGAACGCATGTCGGAGACTTTGGCGGACGCCCAAGATGTGCCGAAGCGGCTCGCTTTAACCGGCCAGCTGAACATGACGAGAAAAGAGATCGTCAAGATCCTGGGGCGCTTATTCAAGAGTCGCGTTGAGATCAATCTCTGTACGTAAAAACCTCCATTTCTGGAAGTGTTCTTTGTCGATCCAATATCTACTAACACATTCGCAGCCTCCAATATTCTCGATGTTCCCAACTTCTTCTGGGACTCTGAGCCCACACTGCATCCCCTGTACGTCGCCATCCGCGATTATTTGGAAATTGACCCGCGTACAAAGGTACTCAATGAGCGATGCCGTGTCTTCCTGGACCTCGCCGAGATATTGTCAGACTCAGTTAACGACTCGAAAATGAGCGCTATTACATGGATTGTTATTATCCTTATTATCGTGAGCATTTTCGTCACGGTCACCGAGGTTGCCTTGCGGTTCGGAATGCTGTCCAAGGAAAGGGGTAACGGTAACGGGGGAAATGTTTCTCCTGGTATAATGGGTGGACTACCGTCCATCCTAGCAAGGTCTAACTATACCTTAGATGATCTAAGACTATGGGGAGCCAGCTTAAGTGACCAGGAGCGGAGAGCGGTATGTGGCGCTGATTATATTGGTACTACTTATGCGGGCATTTGATTAGAGCCGTTGAACTCGGAGTTCGCTTCGTCAGCGGATTAGCAAAAAGATGGATTATAGCTTGCTTTGGCGTTGACAGACGGGAAATTTATATCCTTCATTGGGGGAAACGGCGCATAGGAAAACTGTTACATTGCTGTCAAGCACCTCTTCAACTTTATTCTAAGCCTGTAAGGCTAGGCAAGCGAGGCCATAGTTGTCGGTGCGCACAGTACCCTGTTCGTTTCAAACAGTCGTTTTGGACCGGGATATAGATGTCTAGAAAGAGCCAAATGAGATGAGGCCCAAGTCGGTATCTGCTTCAAAGTGTCCTTTGCGTTTGGTTTGTGAACCTCAGAACACGCATAAATATATCTAAACCTTGGCTGTGATATCTCTCTTTGCCAGAGTGGCATGGCCTGGAGACGCAAGAATGCCATGGCTCCAAATACTCCCACCAGGTCATTAATTACTCTTCGTACCGTGGACAGTCAACTCCGCGTTCTGGTGATTTTAGTACCTATGCGATGTTGTCGTAGATGACTATAGCGAAAAGTATATAGACCTGCAAGAACAGCTAAACCATCTGCTTCAACAGCTTGAGTAGGTCCTTGCTTAGGGTAGAGATATGATATGGAGCTCTTTATGGTGCTTAGGCTGGGCTACGTATTTGCGAGGATCGTCTAACATAGCGCTTCGGAGTGGATTTCAGTTGGTGTGTTCAGGGCCTGTTAAGGGTCATTATATTGAGGAATATGTTCTTATACTTGTTTAGTTTGTGTCTTCGTGAGTTTTTGGTTTGTGTTGTATCGTTTCGGATTGCTGTACTATGTATGTAACATAGTCTGGTATGTAGCAAAGCAGGTGGCCACTGACGAGAAGAGAAGCTTGTGTGAGATCATATCTGAATGTTAGACAGAGTCTCTCCCCGGGAGCTTAAGAGCTGATTTGTGAGGGATTTATATCTGCGTGGCATTACTTCTAGAAGTGCACCTACCTAATGCGTTACATCGTATCTGGTAGACACAAGTTTCGACAAGCTCTTGTAGCGGTTATTGGGTTTATGAATATGAAGATCGGACTGGTACTCATGTAGGATAGCAGAAACTGAGAAACGAATACTTGAGGTCGTCATGGTGAACTTATCTCTCCTTTTCTTATTCTTTTTCATACGGTATTGACACAATGTTGGGTGCGCCGTATTATTCATTATACCGTCATCGCTCCCGAACTAGCAATTTTGCGAATCATCTGGCTATACTCGAGCTAACTACATACATGTGAGCGCCACTCGGCAATGGCTACGGCGATGAGGAAATGCTTATGGTGGTGGTCAAGGATAATCGTCCGCTTAAGGTGGAAAAAGGATCAGGGTCTTCTACTGGCCTATTCGGCCTCCGAGAAGTTCAATTTACAGCAATAGATAGTAGAAATCGTGTAAAGATATTCATTGTGTCTACCCAAGAGAACGACAGTTTAGGCTTCGCGGACATTTATTGAGGACTATAACATCTATCCTTGGTATTCTAGATTCGATGAAGACAAAAAGTAAGGGGGAAAAGGGACATTGATTTAGTTTTCATGGTCTGCCAAGGCCTAATAAAGATCCGAGGTGTAATGCTATGGGCATTTATATAGAAGCTTAACATTTATCACTATTTCTAATACTCACAACGCCATGGATGATTTAAACCCGGGGGATATCGACAACTGTAGCTAAAAGAACACGAGAGGAACATATTAGCTGTGGATGCCTTAAAAAAGGAAGATACATTGTGACTTTCCCGGGATTGAAAGCTGCTTAGTTTGTAGAAAACCTCACTGATTTGAACATTAGCCTATGTCATCGAGAAACTAGTATTATCAATCTTCAAGTGAAGTATACATGGCAAGTTCTCTCTTAGAACTTAGCGAGTGAGCATAGGATCCTATGGTTTGAGACCTGGAAAGTTCCGCCGCTGTTAATTGGCTTTAGTGTCTACTTTGCTGTTTCACCGTCGTCAGCTAGCTGCCTTGTTCATCTAGTGAATTTCTTTTTAGCGCAATGATAGTTAAAACGCCCATCAGAGGTTAAAGATACAGTGTTTATATAAATCTTATGTTACTGTCGTTGGGATAAAATTCATTTCAGCAGTAGACTTTGCGAGGCGTAAATTACCCTGGTGCCTGTGCAGGAAGTAACTTCCCGAGAGCCGTCTCAGCAGTATGTAGTACGCTGTGTAAACATCATGAGGAGCCCACTAATATTATATGCTCTCACTATGACTTACAATAGGGCCGTCTCTATATGCAAGCTACCGCCCCGCATACGGGCGTATGAGGCTGAAATCTCAGGAAGCATCCAAGCGTGGCTTATTCTAACATTGACACGTACATGCCAAGGTGTTATAGGAACTGCCTTCGTCTGACTCTGAATCTATATTTGACTCTTCTCGTATCCCCGTCGCAGTCTCTCGAGAAAGGGGTTTGGTGTTGCAACTTGGTCAGCTCTGCGTGTTCAGCGTTGCACCCCCGACCCAGCACAAAAGCATGCCGCCGTCAGCTTGTGCTCAATAAAAAGGCATTGTACACTGGATCGAGATAGCAATGCAGCCAAGCGTTCCATCTCGTCTGCCCCCACGGTAGACAGCCCGGGCTATATGCATATGTAACTACAGACGAGGTAGTGGCTGTGGTTGAACGGAACACACGTCGACACCTAAAAAGGAAGCATTGCTTATCCCACAACCCGAAACGTCAATCTTCTTGGTGAAACGGCGGTCCGCTGGTAGCACTCCCGTGCTGCGGGTAGCCTAGCCATGCTTCGGAGATTTGTGCAAGTTGTAGTGCAACTGCAGACCGGAACGATGCTTGAAGGTCTGTAACGGGTAACTGCCTACTAGGCGACTGATAGGCTTGACAGAAAAGTAATTGTTACTAGGACTTGTTACAAATTATTAGATACTATGAATGGTGTCTCGTGTAAGACTAATGGAGCATAAACAATTACAGTAGAACGCATCTAGTACATAGCTGCGAATACTGTCTTTCACTTTTGAAAAGAAACTAAGGTACATACCCTTGGCATATGATGATCAGACACCATGGAGTATCATGGTCCTAAGTTCAGTGAAACGTTGTGTAAGCCTCCCTGGTCGACTTCTGCTAATATATATGATAAGCGACGTGCGTTCTAGCAATAGGTAGCGACAGTGCCATCTACAGGGTAGGTAACGAAAAGGGGTACTGGCAGGGGGGCAGGGGGGTAAACACGTGATTTATACAGTGTCGTAATTAGGCTTCCATTTTAGACGCACGGCCCACCTCCCCGTGCACATCTCATCTCATCTCTCATCTTGCATGCTTCGTTCCAGCTCAGGGCGAAAGGGAAAGGCGCAGCCTCAACGCTAATCAATCAATCAACTTCCGCTCAACGATTTACGTCCTGATATACCTACACTCAGCGTGACCCAAGTTAAATGATATATGCACTCTCACCTAAGTAATGGAGACGCCATCCAAATGGTACCCTCTTCCTGTCTTCCCAAAGCTACCAGCGCTACTCGTGTCTGCCCGCTTTACGCCGTCGTCGTACACGCTCTACGTCACTGATCTTGCCAATATATGGGTGGAGAAACTGGAACGGAAGGGGATCCTATTGCGAAGCCTCCAGGAGAACACAAGCATCGATCTGAGCGATGCCGATCCCGAACAATGGGCTGTATTCTTGTCTAAGCTCAAGGTTGCTCTTGATCCTACGTCATCGGATCACCACCTCACCAGCCTCAGTATAGCCGCCTCGCCCGATCCTAAGCACGCAGATTCACTAAGCCTGCACATCACCTGTGATCTCCCAAAACCTCTGGATGCTCTCAAGTGGCCTGTCCACTTGGTCAAGTGCCAGCCTGCCTCACTAGCTTCAGAGCTCGTGCTACCCCTCATACAGGCACATCATGTACATTGTCGTGAGACCGAGGACCTCATGAACCAACTCAAGGTAAAAGATGCTGTCATAACCAAGTTGCTAGACAAACTGAGTACGATGCATACTCCACTAGAGCTCATCTTCAATTCACTCTCGGCAAAACATGCGACGACTAGAGCAGCTGCAGAGGATAAAATTAAAGGTCTTGCACCTTTTAATGAAGCAAGATGGAGATCGCAACGCAGCATACAAAGCCCACAAGATGCACCAGACTTGTTGCAGAGCGTCTTTGGCGGTCCAGGCTTCAGCTGTGAAACGGATATGGATATGGGTGTGTCCGACACACTGAACGATTGGTGGACAAAACTCGGCCCCGGATTCCGTGATGGATCTAAGCCTGAAAGCTTCACCTCTCGCCAAATACCGCGAGAGCAAGTCCGCGCCGATAAGGTTTCTTCTAGAGAAGCAGATGACGAAGACTTCCAAGTGCAAGCCACGCCACCGCATATCCCGTCACGACTGATAAGCCAAGGCAAAACAACGGGAGACAAGGCAAAATATGAGGCGGTTGAAATTGATGACTCCGATGTCCCTGACAGCCATCCAATTCCATCACAGGATAAGCCTCGCTCGAAGATTGGCACATTAGGTAGTAGGAAGATGCCCACTGAGAATCACTCTACCAGCCAATCATCTCGGACCTTACATGCCGATGAAGATGATACCGCTTCAGAGTCAGAGGATGGGAAGGAATCTGCACCAGCGAAGTACACCAGACGGTCTAACACCCGCTTGGGAACGATCGGGGAATCTAGGCAATCGTCACCGCCTAAAACAAAAGCTGCGACGCCAGCGAAATCGCCAATAGAAGCTAATGATGAGACAGCTTCTGGCTCAGATTCCGAAAGCGACAATCCACCAAGGCTACAATCGTCCCCGTCAGGAGGACCAACTACACCACGAAAAGGAGGCCTGGGCCGAATTGGGGGTAAATCTAAACTTACTGCTTATTCGTCTCAGGCACCGAGGAAATCCACACCTGGAACTACGAGCGACGACTCCACATCATCAAAGAAGCCACACTCAAGAATGATAGGCGCCATAGGGAGGAAGCCTCACACGGAATCCAAGAGGGTACACTCAGATACCCCAGCAGAACCAGAAGAACCGGAAACCGACGAACAGAAAGCTGAACGGAAACGCGCCGAGCTGGAAAAGGAACTCAATCGTAAGAGCGCGGTTCCAGCAAGGAAGAAGAGAAAGTTTTAATGAGGTGAATGGAGCCGGTGGCCCTCTGTTGTTACCTACACCACTAAACTGTTCATGTTGAAGAGACAAATTATTTCGCGTAACAGTTCTTAGGACTCGAATCGGACATCACCTGTCGTCTCTCTCGTCTATACTTAAGGGTTTAGTCACAAGCCGTAGAACAATTTGCTCTACCCTTCAAAAAGCTCTCATTATAACTTCGCTTTCATTGTGCACCGAACAAAGCAGACATTAATGAAAAACCACATACCTACAGAGTCGGCCACATTCTCAGGATTGATGACTTGCAAACGCCATAGTTACTCAAGGGCAGAGGAGACAAGCAAAATATGCCATGCATTCCTTCCAGCTCCCGATCTGTAGCCTTGGTGTCGGGTCGACTCCAAAGTCTTGTGCTGTGACTTGTGCTACGTGATTCAAGCCTGCTGTGCGGTCGGATAGGGGTCCTTGTCGGCAACAGGCTGTCTTTACCTGGGAAACCTTTCGCTTCATATCCGTTCAAAAGTCCTCCAGATCCGTCACAGCTTCAAGTCTAGCGTGAGCCCTGGAGATGTCATGGAGAGTTGCAGCAGTTTACCTCACAACTTTCCTACAAGCCAACTTGGAGGATTCCCCCTGGGAACGAAACCGACCAGCGATGCAGATTATAGGGTGTGTCTAGGTGGGTATGTGGCACAATCAAAAACCCCTTACTGGTAAGTTTCCGCGTCAGTCACGTCAACATCACGCACGAGGTGTGGAGAACTGCTCCTCTCACTTCAAGTCCTATAGTCACAAGTTACACGAAAGCTTTGGATTTGTGACGGCTTGTGTCAGGTTGGGTTCGGTTCATTTGGCGGTCTGATACCATATTTGCTCGGCAGCGCTCGCCTTCCTGTCGGCAAGGGCTTGTGCGAGGGGATAGACGTGCCCTAGAAGTTAGCTCTTCGCTGAAGACCTAACTCTCACGAAAACAACCCTTGTATGGGCAGTTCCCCCAGCTATCACCCTTGGTTCATGAACCAGGATGGAGCATTCGGCTGGCCTAACTTGGCTATGCCAAGACCTGTCGAGCCTCGCCTATCGAATAGGGGTCCGGTATAATGCTTGGTATTTCAACAGTAGCAAGGTATACGAGTGTTTGGAAGAATTATTTGGCCGCTATCCTTTCATTCCTTTCATTGAAAGATTCCTACTCGATGCTTGCTCGGAGTTCATGATGGTATCGTTGATAACGAAGTGGTGGCGTCCTGAAAGAATGATTCAAGTCGCTCACCCATTCTGCCAAACCCAAGCTTGCCTAGCTAAAAAGACACTGCTTTATCGAGCCTGCAGATCATGTGTAATGAGGCACTTATTTCGGTACTCGCAACACAGTGCTTATTCGAGCCCTGATGTCCACTGTAACCTGGGGGCCCCGTTTCTAGGCTTAAGTATCTTTAAGTCACTCGTGCTCAGCTCGGCCACCCCCGGGGTATGCCTAGCCATACCTAGGAACTGTTAGCTGGGGAGGCATTGAGCATTGACAGCGGCGCTGGCCACGTGGCAACCTTTTCGGCAGTTGAGCGACGCTTCACAGCCTCTTGAAAGGGGCAGTCGTGAGCAAGAATAAGCGACTGATGTCATCTAGCCTTAATTCGACAGCTTTCCTTGACGGGGAAGCAACGCAAGTCGAAACGAGGCAATAAATTGCCGTTTACAGGCCCTGATTTTATCGATTGCGGGATTTACACTTTCGGGATGAAATCTTGTCTCAATGGGGAATACCGAGTGCTGCTGGAGTACAAGATTCCCGGTGGGGCATACTTCATCAAGGACAGTACTGCCATTTCTTTGCCCAAAGTACAGTCAAGAATATGTCGATACAAGCATTTCGAATATGTACCGCCGGACTTAAGTCATTGGAGGTTGTTTAACAGACCGAATCCTCCTCAAACGGATGCCATGTAATTAAGCGGGGACACCCAAGACTTTGTTCGCTGAAGATCACACCCCTACCACCACCTTGTGATGGCTCATGGTGCAATCTTTAGACTTGTTACGCATGGGCTAGGATGTGACCACTGCTTTGATCACTTATGGAGGCCTAGATTCGGCGAAGCTACTAACGATGCGTCTATCACAACGACAGCGCAAGGCCTAGCAAACGAGTCCAGAAGTTGCAAGGCTGTTTGCCCTGTCCGCTTTCCATAACGACAGGCGAAAGTGGATAAGAGTCATAGTGCTGAATGATCTCCAGATATTCTGACGTTGCATCCATCAGCATTATACCTGTCATACTCGAATTGTGATGAAAGCTCGTTGAATACCTTGGTGCAGTAGCTAGATAAGCACCATGGGCAAACACGTCGGGGAAGATCCGCGTGTGACTCCAAGATAGCGAGCGAATGCTTCTAGAAGGCGGCGACTAGTTATTGGGGCAACTCGCTCGCCGTCACCGCCGGTTCCTTGCCCTCCTTAGCTTCAGTGGCTCGTTATATGGCTGCCCGATGGTGTGTGTGTGTGTGCTGTCTACAAGTGGGTTTCTTCGTTAGCTCAATGTTGCTTCGTGCAATCTAGGTCATGTGGCTAATGTGCCATGCCATGCTCGACACTTCCTGTGGTGTTCAGAGACGATTTTAGCTGATGATCGTTCTTTTTTTAACGTAACAACGCATCGAGGTGTCACCTCACTGGGGGGGCCGCCGGGACCTTGCGCCAGACCAGGTAGCTGCACAAGTCGCCGACTGGGGTTGTTAACAAGAGCGATTTGATTCGCCTCGTCCACGCGGCAGGAGGCGTCTCTCGTGGAGTAGCAAAAGAAGTGACTCTACTGTCGTTGGCGTTCCAGGGTATAAGACAGATACTTAAGAGGCTCTGCGGCAGCTCATATGACAGGGTGTGTCAATGCGCCTCGATGCAAACAGGGATTATGACAGCCGGGGGTTAAATCAGATCAACAAGGTCAGGTCCACAATTGCGCAGAGTGGCATTTCAGCGGAGTGACTTTTACCTATCAGCTTATTACGAGCTGATATCGGTCATGACATTCCCGTCAACGATACAAGGCGCAATACGATAGCTCATTTTCACTAGGCACCTCGGGTAATCCCGCACTACATTCCAGAGTGACAAACTGGGCCATTGCACCATGATCTTTCAAGCTAATTAGCATGTTCATTTTCACCGACCCTCATTTCCAGTGGTATAGAGCTTACCATTCGATATTTCCCTGGTCAACATGGTGCCATACCTATGCACCGGCTAGCAGCTTTCCTATTCCGAGAACCTGGCTCAAGGCTTAGCGCCCAAGCTGCATTCGGCTGGCTACATTGTTCCTTTTAATATCCCTCATCTGTCATATCTGTCATATCGAGATCCCTGATCGATGATCAAGATAATGCAAGAAATGAAAGGCTGACGCGCTGCATGCAACAGTGTTGCAATGATGGAAATCCAGAAGAGCTCGGAGTCCGAAGGCAATGGATTTCTAGGCTACATGCCTTACCACGCATCTGGTTTGCTCAAGATTAGCGACGGAAGTGAGATGTGATTGATTTCTACTTTATTTAGCCTGCGATGTTGCCGCGCAAGCCGCTCGCCGTTCATCTGTCAACAGGGGCTGATGAATGACAAGTAACGAGTAGCAACGTAACGTCGTTCTTGACTGGGGCAAATGTTTTTCTAGGCATATCCTACGGCTACAACGTGGGAACCCCATGTCGAACTCTCCACTCTTTTCACATGTGTATGAAATAAACCTTTCGAGAGCAAACCCCGATCCTGTGGTCTTCCTGCTGTGGTCATCCAAGTGCATTAGCCAATGGCTATGTTCCTCGAAGGCAGTCAAACAGAACCATTCGAGTTAAGTTGCTGCCCGACCTCTTGCGGCCCAATGTAATGTAGTATCTGATCAGATGAATAGGCTAACAAGGCTGAGAGATATCGCCGATTCACGCCTCAAATTAGCTGTTGCACCGGTGCGATAGGTTGATATAGGAAATACTGAGTAGGACATAAGTCTGTGTGCCTCGGGCGAGTTCATTGGCCCAAGCCAGTAATCCCCGGCGGATGCTCGCCCAATCACTTTCTAGGATTCTAATTGGCATATCCCTGACAGGGTGACTCGTGTATTCTTCCCCGGACACTAGTATTTCCTTATGTGCGGGAGCAGGGGATAGTGAATAGTAGTCTGGAACTTGTGGGCTAAGGAATATTCCGATATCGAACTGCCAATGAGAACACTGCCCAAGATACAAGTGGTCTCCTCAATATCGCTATCGCTATCTGCTGTCTAACCCAGTGAAAGTACTCTCTCTTTTCTCTCTCGACAGTTGGTTTGTTCACTCCACCCATCACGCCATATCTGCATGCTGCTTTGGTAGTATGCCGTCTAGCTCTTCAATTCATAATTCTGTACGGCCACAGACTACTGCAATAACAAGATCACAATCGAGGCGCAGTGTGGGGGGCTGCGTTGCGCGAAGTGAGCTTGGAGAAAGAGAGCAATATGGACTCTGCTACTGGTGTCACCTCGAGAACTATACCCTTGCCAAGCCTTTGCGCGCTTAATCAAGAAGGTCTCACTTCTATCACAGCCTGACAGACATAACAAATGGTGCCGGAGAAGGACCTGTCACGTCCCTCGTGCACCGTGAGACTCGGGGCCTGGGCCGCTCGTCGTTGTATCCCGTTATGGTGCCCAAGATGATACCCAACATGCCCTAAATCTGGGGAGTAGAGTCTGAGATTCCATCCCACTTCATGAAGTAATGGCATGGTTGCTGAGCAAAAGCAATTAAACAATAGGTTCTTGAAGTGTTGTTACCGGAGCCACCATAATGTACATAGCATGCCTACAACCTTGAGAAGCACCTGTGAGCCTCGCACCGGCCCGGAAGAAAGTGAAACCACAGCCGCCGCACGTAATCCAAAGAATGTAACCTTTAAACCGTCTATCGGTGAGGTGAGCATTGCCCACCCAGAGGACCGAGAACCGAACTCTAGCTTCTCTGGCTCACCGAGACGTTAAGTCCTATCCCCTTGCTCTGTGATACAAATTCTATAGCACAGCATACCTTCGTGTGGCTAGTCTTTGTTACAGCGCATGCATTGGACTGGGTATGATTACCGTAGTTGAGCAGAAGAGCCTAACAGGGATGAATATATCACACGTTTTGCCAAGGCTTTACTAACTAGTTACGCCTTTTGTATAGTTACTATTTGCCTCTCATATTCTTGTCCATAGGTACCTAGATAGGCATGACTAGAGGAGGGCTAAGAGACGTGGATAACTACTTATCTCCCATCCATGACTTACATTGACCCTGCCAAGTGCAGAAGAGAATAACAAGGCGTACGAGGCAACCTCATTACTTTTCGAAACTACCTACCCAGGATATTGCCAACGCTAGTCTCGATCATGGGAACAAGGCGAAACAACTGCCCACATCCAGAACTCAGTTCCCACTCAGTCTAGTGTTTGCTGCCGGCAGCATGAATGGGGAACTGGGGCACCAAGAAAGTCCATGCGCTACATTATGACGACGAATATTCAAGAGCTATGACCATAATATTATGTAGCTGAAGTGGGCACCTATATTCTTCAATGGCCAAGTACCTCTGTCGATAAGATGGATAGATACATCTGCTGAGAGATATGTACATAGATACTTGCCTACTTACCTACCTACCTAAGTACCTACTTAGAGAACACGTGTCACGTGCATCTTTCTATCTTATTCTAGTTCTTGTTTCACGCAATGCACATGGTCAGGGCTCGTGAGTCACATCAACTCGGTTTCAAGAGTGCTGAAACATCTATTCTTGATGCAGAAAGAAACGGAGAAGAGGCGGGGAAAGGGGGGCTGGCGCACACAGTCGAAACCAATCAGGGTAAAAGTAACAAGATGGGGGATAGGAGGGGTTGATAGAGCGTTTGGTTGCCCACATCTGAGCTCATCAGAAATTGTCATCCCAAGACGAGACGGAGAAAACGTCCGGGCTGAAACGGCTTTCTCCGTGGCCCCTTTAGCAAGATACCGGCAAGCCAGGCTCAAATCTACAGTAGGGTGTAATGTAGACAAATTAGGTGGAAAAAAGCAAGTGTAGCCCACGTGTGGAGGTGCAAAGCTGTTGAACTTTTAGGTAGGCTAACACTTCTGACAAGCCTAAGTTTTAATAGAACGCCTCGCATGAGGAAAAATTATGGGCAAAATAAGGGAAAGCCACTTCATGCGCGGTATATTTTTTGAACCATGTGCCGTACCTACATATAAAGCTAATTCGTCTGCATTGGGGTGTTTCTAAATCTATACCTTGCCTTCAGTGTCTGCTTATAGGTATCTATTTACACATATATCAGAGAGGATATCTATCCGCGTGATATGTCATTGCCGTTCTGTTGTTGAACATAGGAGGAATTATCTCCCTCTACTACTATTAATATCGCTTCAGGTGGAACTGGAACATTATGAAGCCGCTGATGCACAAGTGCCTTCGTAACATATCGGTGGACACGTGCGTGCGTGTGTGAGCGGGAGCGTGTGACGAAGCATTAGATACGTAGGATTGAATCACTGAATCAATGGCGTAGCTTGAAGAACAGACGCACAGTCCCTAGCGGAAGAATAGAACATAATGGATAGCGTTATTGTGTATAGATAGGCAGGTATGTAGGTGGGTAAATTCATGCAGGCTGTTGATGATACTCCTCTTAATTACATACAACCCCACCGCCATAGCAGTCTGTTTATGTATCTGTCTGTCTACATGTTTATATATATCGTCCGGAAGCGGCCGATGCCGCATCTCGTGTCAATGAAAGCGAGGATATTTCTCCTGTACCTACTAAGGTATTAGATCTATCGTAAAAGAGATCGTGAAGAGGAGGGGCGGGTTCTAGCAGACGTACTTCTCATTACTAAACCTCCAAATTGGGGCCCTTTTCTAGATCTAGATCTATGAGACAAGAATTTGACCTCAGCAAGTGACAACAATAAGCCAGAATAATAGCCTACCTACCTCCCCCCCCCCAAATTCAACATCGAGAAGCAGTACCCAGTGTAAATCTAAGAAGGACCTAAACAAAAAACCGAGAGGAAAATCCCAACCCCCATCCTACGAATTAAGGACTGGGGCCTAATAACACTGCCCGTCCATCCACCTGCTACAACTATTCCGCTATTCTGGCCCACCTCCACCAGAAAGAATTCATATCCCGAACCCACACAACCCCCCGTTCTCAACAGAAGATAGCCCCCGGAATAAAACCCACTTTCGCGAATCTACTCTACCCTGCTAGTTCTAGCCCCCGGAGACCCGACAATACGGCACCCAACGAGCTCCCACCATTCAGCCTCCACAGCCCACCGGAGCGATTTCCCCCTCTCTTCCCCTGATGGAAAAAGGGAATAACCCTGGTTCGGATCGCACGAGATCTGTACCAATGAGATGCGTGCACAGGAACCTGCCTTGCGAGAGCGCTAAAAAAAACCCAGATAAGACGGAGAAGATGGTGGGCGAATATGGGCGAGTGCGAATGGATGGGTGATTTCGGTCTTCACCGTAGCTTTGACTCTTCATCCCTCCTCAAGAATAGCAATAGGTGATGGGTGTTCCCCTCTCGATTATCTAGGTACCTTGTAGATATGCTTGGTTAAAGAGACTAGTAGGATTGAGATAGAGTAGAGAGAATAGAGAGCGGAGGATAAAAGAAAAAAGTCACGACTATAGTCAGTTTTTGCCATAAGTCATTGCGCATTAGAATATAGTACTTAGTAGACAAGAGTAGCCTCGCCTCTAGTCAGTATCTATCTCGTCTTTACCCCTGGTATTATGTCGTGTGATCATCCCCCGCTAAGCCTTCTCGGCAAGAATTGCATTCCATTCATTGCCTTGCCTTCGTTCTCCTCTCCCCTTCCTTGATGAATATTCAAACAAATGCTGGCTTAGAGTCCGAATGCAATGTGATATGATGGAAAAGTGAATGTGCAAGGAGGTTTATTTGCATGGAAATGCCGTGACGCGAAGCCGACCATGGATGCAAATGACACTGAAACGCAATGAGAAAACCCTGGCATACGGAACACGCCGCTAATAAAATGAAAACTCATGGCAAGCCACAACACCGCGCGTTAACCTCAGATGAAAATCGCACCATATCAAAGTAGAAAATGGGACGCTGGTAACCCTGGCAAAAAACCCTAAAGACTCCAAGAAAATGTCTAGATGGGTATATGGTTATCGTCGGCTAGTCGCTTGCCCAGATCAGGCATCCCGTATGTCAATTTTAGCGACCATCTGCGATACGCATGCGGAGATTTTATAGCCCTTGACTAGGGAGGTTTGAGCGATGGATGCTGGGCTGACTTCGTCCTAGAGTGTCGAATGAGGGCATTATCGGGCCGGAGAGCAAAGCCGAGCTGACTGAGAGCCGGGCCGCCAGACGCCAGTAACGCTATGCCTTTGTTCAATCAAGCTTCTTGATCTCTCAGTCCTTGTTATTGCTGATCTTTCTTTTCAAATCCAACTTCTGTTTTGGAATTTTGCCCGCCGCAATAAAGCTGGTGCACCAGAACAAGAGATAATTAGTTGAAGGATTGGCTAAAATACTACCGCTGATCCTCCGAGCCTTATCCCTTCCTTCAGTAACCTTCGAATGACGCTGACAAGTAGGCTCCATGGTTGGAGTGCTTTCTCCTGGCCAAGCTGAGAGCCTACAAGGATGAGGTTGTCTAAGGGTGGTATGCACCCCCGCCCGGTGTTGAACCATTCCATCCCAGGTAATTCGTTCTCTCCTCAGCCAGCTCCTCGGGATTGGCAAAAATGTTATTGTACCCCGACGAAGTATGTGCGGGTAGCTGTGGCCCTGGGTAGACCCCCGTCACATTTCCCATTGAGTACAGAGTATGGGGATGTCCCTGCTGCGGAAAGCTAGGGATAGCTTGGTTGTGATGCCCTCTGTAGGAATAGGCTATACCACTGCCCGGGGTTGGTAACGTGGGCAGGGGAGCACGAAAAATCAGATCCGCATGGTCCATGTCTGTCGTCGCTATAGGCGCGTTGAGATGGTTCGGGTCGTAAGGATAGCTCATCGGGCGACTATACATAGGATTAGGGAACGGATCAGCGTGTCCGCTGAACATCTCCGGGTTTGTTGTCCGACTCATTATGGAACGTTTTGTCGAGACAGCCTTGTTCTTGCTGGTGGAGATACCGCCCCTGCGTCCTGATGTCGCTCGTGATGAGATGCTGCCGTGTGTTCGATGATGGGCTGCAGAACCGGCACGGCGGCTCGGGTTTCCTTTACGGTACCGGGTGGTGCTCTGAACACCATCACGTACAGCCCAGTCTTCTAGCACCCACTCAGTTGACTTTTTGGGCTCTTGCGGTTCAGACAGTACGTCGCCGGAGCTTGCTTTGCGTTCGCGCTTGACAAATGCCTGGGGAAATCGTGGTCAACTCGAGGCCACCAAACGCATGTTGGGATTCCCAGAATCCGCTTTAGCATGTTCATATGAAAGAAAACTTACTGCATTCATGCTGAGATTATGCCGGATACTATTTTGCCAACCTTTACTCTCGCTTTTCGCCTTCTCCGTGTTGTCACGAAACCACTGATATATTTCCTGCAGCGTCATAGCGTGCCTCTCCCGGCTCATGAATGCTCGGTATATTAGTCGAGCATAGGGTTCGTCTGACTTGGCGCCCTCATCTCCTTCTGAGGCATCTGCTGGTGCTGCTAGATCGTGCATTTCCTCGTCGTCGTCGAAATTATATGCGTCCGGCATCTCGATTTTCTGTTGTGGGGACTCCTCGTGCATGGAGAGGACAGGGCTTTGCCCTGTCGGGTTGGGAACCATGCCGGTATCACTGTGGTGCCCCGATGATTGGGACTCCATTTGGCTCTGCAGGTTGAAGCTAGAATCACCATACGTCGAAGTGGTCGCTTGCCGTGGGAACTGGTCGTCGAAAGATGAAGAGAACATGCCCATGTTCTGGCTTGGTAGATTCTCAGGTCCCCAGCTGAACTGAGGAAGTTTTAGCTCCTGAGGTTCTGAAGAGGGCCAACTCCTTGGACTAGGGACAGCAGAACTCGCAGGACAGTAAATGCCGGACTGGAATCCGGGCGCAGATATGATGGGCGAGTTTGTGTCTATTTCGTCTACTTCGTATGAGGTTGATGGAGGGGGCGTAAGGAGCATGCGCTTTGATGTAGATGAAGGGGTGACGGGGTGGGAATCTTGATACGGGTATGGTGATATTTCGGTCCTCAGAGGCAACGGAGGAAGATCCGAAGCAGGTGTAAGTATCGGTTCCGATGTTTCAGTGCCCTGTGAAGCCGGCGATGGGGTGAAGGGAGACCCTTCACCGGCGGTAAAATCGATAGAGTGGCCCGTTGATTGCGTCGTGCAATACTCTCCTAATTCGGGAGTGCTAGTATAGGTAGAATAGCTGACGGGCAGCCCGTCACAGGCCGTCTGGTGCATCCCGAGGGAGACCTGGAACAAAGTGCTTGTTGCTGGGGATCCCGAAATGAAACAACAACACCTGACAGTCTGGCTGGTAAGATCGGGCGTGCAGTCTACTGATGTGATGAACAAAGGTTGGCAGCGAGTTGAGGAGGGTTGTGTGGGTAGTTGTATAATACGTGCTGCTTTTCCGGACCAGAGCAAGCAAGCTGCAAAAGGCGCGGGAGAACGGACAGACTGATTGCTGTTGAGAAGACACAGAAGAGAATCTCTGTGCCCCCTTTGTGCGTGGGCGTGTCTGGTTTATTTGTGTGTGTCTGTGGTTGTTGCGAAGTTGGGGGCCGGAGGGAAAACAATTTCTGAAGGGAAACAAGAGTGGTAGGTAGAGAGGTGAAGGTGATGGAGGTAGTGGAGGTGGATAGTCAGATACCTACCTATGTAGAAAAAATAGATAGGGCTGGCTGAAACGCGTGGAGGGGTACGAGGGGTGAGGTAGGTAGTTATCTTGTCGAAGTATTCCTGTCCTGTCTGTTTCTCTATCTGTACTGTGTATGAATGAGTAAATGACTGACTAAGTAGTCCTGCTGCTATATTCGAAGTGGTCAATGTGCTGGTTTAGCTCAGGTGATGTCAAGCATAGGCCAGGACTGGTGGTCTCAAAGCAGAGCCGCGGGTGTCGAGGCGAGATGTTATTATTATTATTATTATTACAGGGCAGGGTTCAACACGGCTCTTCCGCTGGCCTGGAATAGATGACACCGGGGATCGGTGCGGGCCCCGTTGTGGTTCAATACGTCCAATGCTTGGCTCACTTCAGTGGTTGTGGTTGGGTACTTCTTCAATGTATTCAATGTACCTTTGTCACTTACAGAGAGGTAACGGACTACAGTACTATGTACATAAAACGGCCTTGCAGATCCCTGATTAGGTAATAGGTAGGATAACCTGGACTATAGGGGGGACGACTGCAAGATAGCCCTGTGCTGCCATTGATCTCCCCTACCTTTTATTGGACTGATGACTGCAGATGGTTTAATCTGGGGGAGGCGAAGATACCCAGGTGGTAATGGTGTGGCATTAAAGACTGTGTAAGTGGTCAGAGGCGTATACTTATACTACCTGTCTAGGTACATACTCACGTCGCTCAGCAAAGCAGCAACTTGACATACATATGTACATATACCTGGTACCTACAAGAGTCTAGAAGATAGGACCGTGCAGTAGCCTCAAAGGGGATTCAATATTTTGTGATACATACCTAGTACTGGGCACCGTACTTTGTATACAAGAGTCTCTCATCTTCCCCCACTTCACCTCGTTAATTGACCCTTTAGGGAGGACCGCAAAGTGGGACACAGATGCGCAGTGTCCTGAGATATATTAACTCTCGCTCATTAGTATCTGAGTCTGGAAAGCGAATGGTAAGTCCTTATAGGGGTATAGGAAACAATAGTCCGAGGCTATTATTTTCTCTTGAATTTATCACGACGACTACGTTGCCCGTGATTTGATGTACTTGACAGAGACAAATATTTACCACCTAATTCAGAAATACCTACCCAAATAGGCAATTTCCTATTTCTTCTTCAGCACGGCTGTAGACTATGAGATCATTACCTCCTACCCTTGCTCCCCTTCACCCACATCTCTCTCAACTGCTTCGACAACAATCTAGTTTTCTTGGCAGCAAGTCTGCAGCTACGGTTACGTCGATAAACCCAGGTGACATACACGTCACATTTCAGATCATAGATAGATACCGCCAATGTTGCCAAGTGCCCACTCTTGTGCATATGCCCAGTGTGTGTACTAGGTAGATGGATGTATGTCTGCGTCTAGACGTACATGTATTTCTGACTATACACCCACGACACCTACTTCTACAACCTGCCTGGGTATGCGGTGTGTTCGTGGTGCAAACGGCGGCGCGTTTTTGTACGGCCCAAGGTGGATGCCATGTACACCGCTAATCGGGGAAATTTTACAGCTTGTGAAAGGATCAAGAGTGAGGGGAACGAAAAGAAACGGGGCTGCTTGGGGCTTGCGCTGTTGCGACACCATGGTTGTCAAGTGCTGGGGAACGAGGTGCGGCTTCTGATCTGGCCTCCGAGTGCGATGATGAAGCTTGGAAGCCCAGACAGTGTCAAAACCGGTGACTCAGGGCCCGCGACAAAGCTATTGTCAATGTGACCCAATTCTAACCTCCTTCTGCTCCTCCTAATTACCTTATCATACATAATGCAACCCTTTTCTTCCAAAAAAACCCGGCGCACAACATAGGGGCCCTCAGGGCTTGTCTCCCGCCTACGGCTACCTGCATTACACCAGTGGGTTTTGGCATCCCATATTTTTATCCACTCGCCAAAGCTCACCTCATTCACTGTTACACGGCCGCGGCGCCCTGGCGATTTCCCCCAGCCTTACTACTAATTTAGGCCCAGATCCTGGCGCGGGACGTGGGTTCTGACCGATGCCATCGCCTGCACATCATTCCTCCCCCTTCTAGAAGATCTCGCGGATCGGCTAACCACGCAAGAAGCCAGGAGACCGACATGGAGGCCCATTGAATCTTCAGAGATGAAGATGAGTGTGCAACTAACAGGGGTGCTTAGAAAGTACAGCTTTGCTGCACTGTAGATAGCTTCGCAGCTCTAGCGAAGAGATAACAGCCGGGAAGAATCATGTCGAATGTCTAGACCTATCACCCGTCTGGTTCGAGACTCTGTAGGAACCGCTCGTAGCCAGTTCTTGATAGTAAACACGTAGCACCGATACGTTGATGAATTAACGAATATTACTAGCTTCCTCCGCAAGAATGACCCATCATACTGCTTGACTCCAGAAGGAAGTGAGGCAGTAGTTCTGCTAGGCGCTGTGTGACCAGGCCCAGGCCCAGGCAAATCAACACTGGGTATCACTCAAAGATTGATTGACTGAAGCCACAGTCGTCAGGGCGTTTCTAGCACCGTGTCATGCAACCGTTGTGTGTCGCCATGGCCATGTGCAAATACTACCTAGTACTGTACACAGGCCGTCTGCCTTAAGTTGTTTGTCTCGCCGATGCCCTGGTAACATGCGCAGCGCCCCTTGTTGCAAAAGCTCGGCCTACTTTCGGTAATAAATCTATTGGCAGTGTGTCAGCATGAACGCCAGTGCTAGAAGAGTTATACACGGAGTGCGTACCTTCTTGAATTGGAAATGAAGTTGAAGGATACCCTGTGGACAAATGTCAGTCGGACGTCCTGCAAATGTGTGACGGACGCGAACCTGAGGGGTGTGTGAGATAGGAGGGCCGGATTCTGAAACTATGCGGTGCGTTGTTGCACAACAGATGTAGGTAGAAGCTGGCGTGACAGCACTCGAATCATATGCAGAGAAAAGACATGCTGCTTCGCCTCGAAGCCCGCGACAAGAGATTTCATTTGGCTAGGTAGGATGAATGGCTCAAAGCAACTACAGAATGAAAGCGTTTTTAGAAACATACCTTATCGAAACTGCTCTTGAACCCACGATCCTTTTTGGCGCTATAGTCCCATTCACGATCGACTATGCGAAAGGCAATGTCTTCATATGGTGGCCCGGCAATGAAGCGAATGAGACAAGTGTCCTCCTCGCCTGCGGGTGCAAGAGATTCACCTTTTCTTCTCCCATGTTCCCGAATGATCTTGAACGTAGGTGCTTTGGTCTTGTCAATGAGATCGGGATAGAATATGTTGAACTTATAGCCTTGAACAACCTTGGGGGGTGGGTTATCATGGTCGTAGTGAGTCTGATTATACTTGTTCCATTCATAGCCCATCTGCACGCGGTTAAAATAGCGTGGCTTTCGCGGTCGATACTTATCAGCCCACTGCGGTTTTGCCATGCCTGTAACTGATTCCTCAGCCGCAAAGATTTCCTCGTCCTCGTTGACGCCTCTCGCAACCTCGCGCTCGTACAGAGCCTTAGTGGCCTGGGAGAAGTCCTCATTCGTACTGGATGCGAACCGTGCCGTGCCTGGGGGGACGTTATTGGCGCCAGATAAGGAAGAAATTGTTGGTTTCGGCCGGGAAGTGGCAGCTAGGGCTGCAGGCTGATCCTTCAGAGCGACCTGTGCAGCAGGGTTGTCGTCGGCGAGTCCAGTGGCTTTTTCCGGGTCGGTCTCTGCTAGTTGCTTGACCCGAGTTTTCTGAATCGTATCATAAATTCTCTTGAGCTTTGCCTTGGCTTTGTACACCTGCAAGCTTTTAAGGAGTTGCTCCCAGTAGTCGGTATCCATGACTTCATCAGAACGTAGCTTCGCTTGTATTTGGCTGTCCAGCTTCTCAAGCTGCTCGAGATTCTTGGGTCCTAGGATCTTGTCGACATCGGATGTGACGGAGCTCACGGCGCGTGCTTCGGGCCCCATAGGCTTTAGCTTCTGCCTGCGATCGGCGAGCAGGGTGCGCAAAGCTGTCCAGTATTCTCTGTTTGTTGCGTTCGTCTCCAAGGTGTGGTACGATGTCATCTCAGCATCCAACTCGCTAGCCTCAGACTCGTTTAGCGAGTCGATGACAGCGGTAGGTGCAGGGACACTGATATGGACATCGGCGTCATTGTCGTCGAATACATCGCGATCGGTGTCTACATATCGGAGGTTGAATGCCAAGAGGTCGATAGGCTTGGCTCGTCCCTCGCGGACCCGGATGTCGGCCTTCTTTTTAGACTGCTTGAGCACGAATTTGTCTTCGTCGGCCACAAAGCGTTGCGACTGCTCGTCTTGGCTCAGATAGGTCTGTCTACTGGAGCTCGGGAGTTTGGTTTGGGTCGGCCGTTGGGGCTTCATGATCCTGGTATTGGTATCCCGTCTGGGAGATGTGATGTCGCGGCGAGGGGGAGACTTACGGCCAGAGATCATAGCTCGTCGCCCGGGATCCATAGTCACAACGGGGCACCTGTGGCGGCGCTCCTGTAAGATGATCAAGACTGTATTCTAAAGATGGTGAGGGCGGTATATTGTCACAGCTTGAAATTACGCAGATTGACTTCAAAGTTGTTACGAGCTAGATGTGTTCAGGTACCTAGGTACCTACTCAACTACGTGCCAAACGCCACAGTAACTGCGCCACTGGCCTTTTGAGGCTAAAACCCCCATTCTTCACCTCTCAACTTCCAACTTCAGCTTTACACTTTGGTCAAGACTAGACTATAAGAGAGCAACCACCTAAGGTAGTGATGACATTAATATGATAACTGACAATTTGAAAATTCTTACTGTACTCCATCCTAAAACAATAATTAGTTATTCCATGGCGTAGTTGCAAGGCAACCACCGAATACATTCGTTGCTGAGAAAACGCTCTCAACATCGTACAGCTACCGCCCGCGGACCGCTTCAATACTTACGTAACTAGGTGGACAGAATATTGAATAGGTATTCTCGACTCCATAGTATAGATTTATCTTGGCAATAACTGCGAGGCAGGTTTTTTTCTTCTGTAGCTATCTTCCAATAGAATTGTAACTTTAAAATCATATTGAACAAGTCAATTGCTCCTGGCTCTAGTTCTGCGATATTCAAGGCGGCTACCGAAGCATGATTATTGGTCTCGTCTCCGTTTATTATCAACAGTGTACCACGTAACCTTAAGCAGATTTTTCATCACCATTGACTTCTAGAGCAACATACCTACGACAATGAGCTAGACTCTCATAGTGCACCCGCGGTAGCACCATTCGTGGGCTTCGGTCACATCTACGGCTGCAACTGTGAACATGTACCTAACCATGTTCAGCTGGATGCAGTTCCGAATTCGCACCCTCAATAGAGGACAAAAGGAGGTACGTAAATCTAACTTTCCAACCAAGTCATCCAGGCGACGCGATTGGCTTAAATTGATTATTGCCAGTCTCAGAATTCTCTAATGGGAAAGGGCACGGGATGCCCTGATACACAGCATGTATTCTGGTACAATTACTCGATATACTCAAGTCAACGATGAAACAAAGATCCCAAGTCGACCCGAATGATGAAAATTGATGGCGAGGAGGTTCAGGCTTGCACCAAAAACAAGGCAATGATCCGGGCTCGGGAAAAGAGGCGCCCAACACCACATATTCCTGACCGGGTTATAGCCATAATTAATGAGCCACTTCTAGCTTTCTTTCTATTTCTTTATACCAGGGGGAAAACACAGCCTTGCCGCAGTCAAATTGTCTCCTTGTGACTAAAGCCCAGAATTACGTTGTATGAAGGATATACAACTTGCCGCTACCCACTTCGCGCAGTATTATACTGAATTTTTTAACTGGCGTAACTTAGCACTCAGTCACAGCAAGCTAACGTAAAATCAACGCTGAGTAAGTCTACCTTGTTAGTTCCCTCGATTATAATTTTTATCACAAATGATCGTATTTCTGAGTATATATGGATATGTTTATTACTGCTGTACTCACGGCTTCTGTAAATAGGAAAACGTTCATTGGCACTACAGGTAAGTCTACCTGGTAATGGATCAGCCCTCGTATATGTATTCTTGCGCATATTGGAGTATTACTAACATATCTTCATCGTAGCCTCCAACGGGGCAGGAGCTTTCGATGAGGCATTCAAGTCACTGATCTAAACATTGCCTCATTATGATAAACTTAACAGTGCATAGAGGCGGAAGATCTGGCGCAAACTCATGGAGTACTTCCAGGCTCTGGACGGGACGAAAGTCGAATTCGACAATTTCAACGACTATATCGATGAGCTAATGGGGCGCGAGATGAATGGACAGCAAATATGCAACGTGATCACTACGGCACGCCACATTGCGAGGTACCGCGGGAGGAATTTATCCTATGCGCATGTGATGTATGCTGTTAACATACCTAGCTGGAAAATTTGACGTTTATATTCAACAAGTCAACAATAGTCTTATAGATGAAGAGCTTGCAAGAGATGAAGGTTAACGCTACAACAGTGGAAAATCTCATTAAGTGTTTTTCAAGGAGGTGATTGTACGTTGCCGCTTGATCTGGCCCAAATAATCACTCGGTTAGAGATTTGAGTCCTATTTTCCCATGTATACTTGCCTGCATAATACATGCTAATTGTATGGGAACTGGAGTTGAAATAAGAAAAGGAATTCTGAATTTGAATTTCAAAAGAGTGTTGGAGAGAGACACATCCCGTGATCTTGTATTTAAAAGAGGATTGAACAACAGTATAAGCCGTACTAGTAACTGAACAGAAACCACAGACCATACTCAGTTGTGACTATTCCATCGTTTAATGAAAATGTGCTTAGACGAAGTAGTACAACTCTCTATGAAAGACCAATCACCTATTTTCTATTAAATAAGCCCTGCGGCTGCTACTTCTGCCGCTACTGCCACTGCAATGACTACTGCTTCTACAGGCTTCCTAGCCACCCTCAGTCGTGGTTGCAGACTTGTTTTTCCATGCCTCTTCGATATAAGCGCCTGCTTGTGGCACGAGCCAGTTGTATAAGCGCTTTACGTCTGCGTAGAAACTGTTGAATGGGCCATTACAGCCCTGTTTTTGTATTTGTTCAATTTGGATCTTTGGATGCTGATGAAATTAGTCACCATTTAATCCGGCTTCGCTCTTATTATATTTGATGGATTATAGCTCTTGATCGTTTTCGTCACAGAAGGATGGTCGAGTAGCGTATGCTGATAATAGGAGTAGCATTAGCCTGCTATTCGCCGTGGTGGATTGAATCTGTACTCGGGAACTGAGCAGATCGGCTCGCATAGATTGACAGCGGAGCAGTGAGGGAATTTTCGGTCTTCAAGTGTGGCATATTCATACTCGCGCCGGCAGATGAGGTAACCATTGTATCTGCACCGCTTTCTGTCAGCGACCAGGAGAGGATTGGGTAGAACCAGAGAGGACTACACACGACTCGTAATACATGGCTGTCTTAACATATCATACAGCTATCTCGCCTTAACAAGAGAATGCGTTGAACATGGCAGCAAGGGAAAGGCGTGTTGATGCTTCAAGGGAATGGGAAGAAGATGACATGGTAGGGCGAAGACCCCATTTTGGAAGACCATCGCTATTTATGCGGTTCGCACCAACCCAAAGTCAGATGAGCCAGTTCGCATAAAAAAAGCGAGATACTATCCTGCGAATTGCTTTTGGTTTGCTCACACAATCTGATGGGAAATATTTGGCCGGAAACGCTTGGTTAACTATCCCGTAGAACGGACTGAAGGGAGCCAAGAGAGCGACTCGCCATGCTCGAGAAACATATTCGCATAGTCGACAAAGGAGAGCAATATAACAAGCCATATTCTGTGCCGAGAAGAATCAATATTTTCGGATGGGCCAGGAGAGTACAAAGAGTTCATGTCTCGCGTATGACTGGAAGTTGGGAGGTTTGAAGGAGACTATGGGAGCACTTGGAAATTTAGAGGGATATGTATTTGGCTATGAGCCGAGTAAATCCGGCCTAACTGGAAGAAAAGGATGAAAGCGGACACTGTTAGTGTTTGCCCCCTTTCATGCATCATAAACGAGCCAACTGGGCTAAGCTATCGGTGACTAAGGCTATCAAGTCATCTCCGAAAGGGGCAGCAGCGATGGACCACCAACTCTCCGGAGTGTTGAGACTAGTCTCCTGATCCGTTATTTCGAATGTGGGCAATAGCACACGGGCTCAATGCTGCTAGGGCAGATCCATAAGGCCAGAACAGCTTGGAAATAGTGTCACAATGTTATATTCACCTGCCGTCCGAATTTTCTATGTTATAGCTGTCCTATTCACACGTGGTTTTGGAGTTATCATTGCAGAATTACGATTTGAAGTTCGTATCCGGCAAACACTATAGATTCATATAGCATTTAGAGCGCGAAATCTGTAGTGATAAAAACTACTAAAGCATGCCGGAGAGAAGTTGTATTCGAGAAGTAAACTACGGCTCCGGTGTTCACTGCAAGGTCACGGATGTCAGCAAACTCGACAGAGCCCGAGTCATTATTTAGTCCCCTGTTAGACTTCTCAATGCCTCCCATACGCAATTCATGTGGGAGGTGAATAGGCAGGTCGTAGTATGAAAGAAGTAGGCTATGATTAATGGAGCTAGAACTTAATAATCCCACAATAAAGCCTCTCGAAGACTGAAGAGATGCGTAGCTTACTCGGCAGCTTGTACCAACGGGACAGTGGACGTCGACCTCCAGCTGTATGGACTTGTCTCCAGTGCGTTACCTGTTGAGTGCCAGCTGGCAGACAGCCCCGCTACTCCTCAATATTCAGTTATTGAGGTTTGTGGATCCCCGTGCGGATTACCGATGACTCCTTCATAATGGTCACTTCAAATCACAACCACCAAAATACTGTCCCTCTACTTGCAGATCAGTTTCAGCGACGATTACGCCAATAAAGATCCGCACTTATACCACACAACTCATTCTTGCGTACTAGTGACGGACCATAGAGGAAGAGCCAATTAAGAACAAGGTAAAAGCTATACTAATTTCCTAGGTTAATTTGTTACTTCGTGAGATATTTTCAGGGAAGTTGGCGATAATGAGTGATGTGGAATGATATAAGTGGCTTGTCTGCGACCAAGCATTGATTGGGGTTATGTGTTTCTACGACTGTTGCTGACGCTTTACGAGGCTTTTGTTGCCTTTAATGAAGGGCAAGATTGGGAGGAGAGCGGTGTGTATCTGATGGACTATTACGTCAGAGAAGTGTTGGGAAAGACAAAAGACATTCAGGTTTTCACCTGATACTTGTTCAGCCGCCTCAGAACTGGTTCGCGCCCGAGTGAGTGGATTCACTAGGCACTGATGACCTCAGGCAACGATAATGAACCTTTGAGTGCCGGGTAGGGCCACCTTCAGCCTCAGGTCTGAGGCAACAGAGGATGGTACACTAAGGGTGCCCGAAATGACGTGACATTATGCACGTTACGCGAGCAAGGCAGAAACAGACCTGAAGGACCTATCACAAAGCCTAGATAACGCACGGCTGACTAGGGCTTATTGGGCAATTGCTGCAGTGTTGCGGTCTACAAATGTAAATACTGTATGATTGGAACATACGCCGTCAACAACGCCACCATATCGCCCCTGCGTGTATGGCATGTGAATGCGAAGTGGACATCAATTGACCTGGGGTCCCCGTCTACTAAAACCCGAGGCCCTTGCAATAACTTCTAAACCCTCTTCCTAGAGTTATGCAAAGGAATTGCCAGAGGCCTCGGTGTGTTGAACACCTCGTCGATATGTCAATTCATCTAGGCAAATATCTCAAAATTCTCCCGCACGGCGTCTTTCGGCCTCCAACTTCGTATCTCAGAGCTAGTACAGTGCGGCATGTTGAAAAAGGCTGGTTCGAGAACGGCGCCGACCGATGTGATTGATGAGATCGACCCTAAGGTGAACAACTTCAAAGTCGACCCAGTTGAATATGGCCGCCATATCGAAATGGTGCCTCCTCGTGTAGATAAGGAAGGGAATATCGAGGTCGATCCTGGAGATGGTGGCATTGAGCTCAACAAAGAACATGAGGGTATTGAGCTCGATATACAGCGGGATTTCTATGGCAGACCTTCGGTCGCTACATCGACTCTTGCAGAACTTCCGAGCGAAAAGCAATCAGCAGAAGTCGGTGAGGGAGATCGTTTGAAAACGAGGAGGTGCGGCCTGAAAAAACGCCCGTTCTGGGTACTCCTGGGACTAATCATCTTCATTGTAATTGGTGGTATTGTTGGGGACTGGTCTCCGGCCTCCTAAAGCCCAAAACACCTAGTCCTGTACTATCAGGCTCGAATCTGGTCGCAGTCAATTGGACGACCGCAGACAATAAGACGACTTACCTGATCTTCACGCAAGCTCCCGACCAGTCACTGGTTGCGTATACCGGACAGACAAATGCGTGGATCAAGGTCAACATCAGTCAAGTCTTCGAAGATACCAATGGTCTGGGTATACGAGCCAGTTCGCCGTTAGCAGCAGTCGCTAACTCTGACCTTTATAACTACACAGAACCACAGGCAGATAAACTAACCCTCTACTTCCTAACCCGGGACAACGTAGTGACACAACTTGTCACCCACGATGCTACTTTGGAAAACTGGGATTGGGGCGACATCGGGCCTCACAGCGATGTGAACATCATGGCAGCCCCTGGATCTCTACTGGCCGCGGCTTGGCAGCGATGCAACAATTTTACAAGTTGTGGAAATGGATGCCTGTCTCTAACATACGAGGATACCCAGCAAAACTACATGATCGCCAATTCCACCCACGCTTGGGCCCCGGTTATTGCTAGCGATCGCCTCGCAGAAAACTCGAGCCTCGCCTTGATCTCCATGAACTACGGTAATGGTTCCGATTACCTGTGGGGCTTCTTTAACACGAATGGGATCCTCGGGTCTGCCTGGCAAGACTTCGAGAACGGCAATTGGTTCTGGACAGATCTCGGTGAGTAGACAGCGAGGCAATGACCCTTGGGCCAGTGTTCAAGTCTAATCTCCTCCAGGTCGTAATGTGTTAGAACACGTACCCACCTCGGCTCTACAACACTTTGCGGCTACATCCTTCAGGGACAGAACACATGCGTTCATAGCAGCGCTGTTTCCAGATGGAGCTATCATCGGAAAGCACTGGGACCCCGCCTTGAACAACTGGCATCCTCCAGCCAATTTGAATCTAGTGGGTAGCACTCAGGCCAATTTCTCTACTATTACGATGACAGCAGATGCGAGATTTTATGGCATTATTGCAGATGGGACAATTCAGGAATATCAGATGGATGTCGATGACCCTTTCACTTTTCATTGGCTCGGAACAGTTTCGTGATGTTGCTACTTAGTATTCCCTATTCATTGTGCTGGGAGCTGTAATGCGAATATTTGCTGGTCAGGGAGACCGATTGGCATTATGATCCAAATTCACCAAGTTAGCCTGACGTAACAATGAATTACGTCTTTTATAAGGCTTTGCAGACTCTAAGTTATTTCTATTCTTAGTTCGAACTTGTGGAACCCGCTTTCTTCAAGTACTTAAAGGGTTTAACGTGTTACTTGCTGGTGCACAGGTAAGCGTTAGACATGAACTGCCCCTCGCGCCTATCGGTTAAAAGCTAAAGAAAGGGGATATTGAGATCGATTATGTAAGTATTCCTCAGCCAGCACTATAATAGGCACTGTGTAGATAGCGCTGTCCCTAGCAGTGATACTGATAAAGTCTGGAGTAAACTCTCTGGCCTTGTATAGCCGTGTAGGCTTCCTCTACTATCATCGAGTTGCTTCCTTACATTGCAGATAAATTGGCGTATCTGCTTATTGTTAGTCCACTAAATACAGAATAAGTCCCGTCTAAAAACCTTAACTGGCCATTGTGTAGTTCAGTCAATCTATACATCTAACCATTTCTACTATAAGCGCATTTTACAGCTATAGGGGTGCTTTCATAAGAGCACCATCATGAAATTTATAGATAAACGTCTGTTTCGGGAGCCGTTCCCAGCCTTATGAGAGCATGAGGCCGTGTTCCATGTGTAGTTTACCCCTTCTCACGCACCATGTAATTTATCGTGTTTGGTACGGTAACCCTCGGTTGAGGACTCTTTTTGAGCTGTTCTACAAGCTTGAAGCCAACACAAATATCGATACTTTTACGAAGCTGGCGTTGGAACTACTGAAATATGCGCTTCTGGGGGTGTTATTGGAGGGTTAGGAGCTACCATCCCGTAAGGAACATTCTCTGGCCGTTGCTAGGTTATATTAGCAGTTGTCCTAATATTGATGCAGATCCGGTGTTTGGGGGGACCATATACATAGGTGCTCGATCATTATAAGCAAGGGATGGCTAAACAAGGCCACGACACTGATCTTTCGCTTTTTCGGATTGTGAGCGCCCAAGCTCAGTCGGTCTGTATTGGACCTGTGTTTGGTATTCACCCCTTCTGCCTTCTTTTCTGCCCTTGGCTTAGACTGACCTCGGCACCCTAATCTTGTGTACAGTAAAGAGATTGCCAGCGGCGTCCTGAAGGCCTTTATCATCAGAGTTGGCTGGCTAGGGTCATCTCTCGTGAATGCAGCTCCTACAGACCCATAAGCGGCTGGGAAAAAATCCATAAGACCAGATCTAAGATAACGTGTCTCTATAGCTTTCAGACTAAAGAAACCCTCGAATTTGTTGAAAGGGGCGCTTTCAGACTTCTGGATCAAGGATGTCACGGCCGGTCAATGACTACTTAGCCTCCCACACAGAATTACATGGGAAGATCTGTATTTTATAACAATTCCTAATATCAACTACAACACCCTCAAACTCCACCCATCTACACCCATCTGCGCCCACGATAGCCTGGTGGAAGGATTGATTATCTACTCAGCGAACCCCTTGGTGGAGAGATGTACGGTGTAGGTTGGTACACCATGGTGTACTTGATCGGAGCCCTGCCGTTCATGAATTGAAGTAATCGAAGATCGACGTCCGCTTGTGTCATTGCTTCTCCGTTCTCTGCATACGTTGTTCTCGTCTTATAACCTCATGTTCCGAGTTACTCATTTAGACCCGAGAATACGCGCACTTGCTTTTACCTTAAGAACACGAAAGCCTTGGTCCACTTATCTATGTGATAAGCTGGGCCGTGACACTCACTTGGTTCTAACAGCTTGGTTATTGGAAACTAATGCTTCGGAACAGCTGTAATTCGCGCCGTAGGCTTAGGTTTTCGTATATTAATATGTGCACCAGGCTGGTCAGCTTGTAAAGGGGTGGCCTACAGGTAAGGTAGTTGCTTAACAGTTATCTATTTAAGTATTAGGGAATAGGTAAGTTCATAATTAAGTAAAAAAGGACACTAGAATATCATTTAACGTGACACTGCTCGGAGTCATCTCGTCTTTGCACCTAGCGACCTTGGATCCTTCCAATTCCAGACCGCAATTTAGCGGCACCTAATTTGCCTGACAACGAAGTCGATGTGTTCTAACATGCCCTAGCTGGGACCTTGTCAAGAGCTTTTGTGCCTTGACTCGAACAGTGATTCGACAACCACTTCCCGGCACAGTGGCATCAAGTTGGATATATGCGTCTTTATCTAGCCTCCAATTGAACACGCTAGTCTGGGTGCCCGCGCTATCCGATTTTCCCCAGAGTTCGGGGGTCTTGGCGGTGATGTTAGGAAAGGACCGAGAACATGCGTCTCGGACGTATTTAACAGCATTCTCGTTCACGAGTTCCAAGTCCCACGACGCCGCTAAGGTGTCGAAGCGAGGTGTGGAGTCGATATTGTCTTCCTCGACAATAACGACGTAGCTCATTCCATGTCCATCTAGCGCAGCTTTAGAGTGCGTTGACCAAATTGCGTCCAGCATATCCTTTGGAAACTAGATGCCTGAGTCGGGATGAGGGTCACGATTGGCAGGTTGCAGTCCATGGAAGTCTCCAGAGTTGGGGGAACTAGCATCACCTTTGGGGAGTTGAGATCCTAGTTTCTCGGATACTAAGCGACGTCAGATATAAGCATGGCAACTGGATTTCTGGATGTCGTTCAGCTTACTCTCTCCCCCGTGCTTCTGAAACGCTTTCATGCGTTTTCTCTTAGGCTTGGATGAAACATCGTCGCTGGTTTCACCGCCAGGTGGTCTCGGTATCTGTTGCTCGACTTGGGCATGTCTTAGGGTAGATGGCACTCCGTTTTTTCCTTCTAGAAATGGAGTGATGTATTTGTCAACAAACAACCGGGACACTCCTAAAGTTATAGCGTCCGACATCGCTCTTCGCATACGCAGAATATACTCCTCGCGGATTAAGCCGTCAGTCGTATAATTTTCGCTGACATATACTAGTGCCTTGATATTTTTGGTGCCGTTGGGCCCTCCCTGCCTCTCGGCATGGCCCTCATCTAATAAACCTGTCTCTTGATCCACAAGGCCCTTTGAAAGCAATACATGTAAGGCACCACTTGGCGACTGTGATTCTGGGCTGGCCGTTTCTTTCGTGACCTCTGGTTGAACAATCAATTGGGCAACTTCGGAAGACTTGCGATCTGAGAATTGTCTGTGGGGTTCGAAAGTGACTGCTAACAAGTGTTTCTGATAAAAGCCTCTAGCTACGCCCTCGGAGCGATCTAGGGATTTTTCATCTCTCGGATTGACGAGATAAAGCAGACCTTCGACAGAATCATCAATGGATTCTATTACGTTCGCGACCCCGCGTTCATTGATTTGCCACCTATAGGCAGGTAGCACCGCCTTTCCCATAAAGACGCTTGCGGGGCACCGATTGGCCATTTGCGTCAGATGGAGATTGCTGCCATAGGCAAAATAGAGGCTGCTGCCTTCTGTGACTGGCCGCCGGGAAGGGAGGTTTTTACTTGAACCTGACGAGAATAAACTCATTTCTGTTATGTAGAAGAAAAGAGTGTTCAAGATAAATCGAAATGACCGGCGTCTGAGTGGTATTTTGGTGATGATGATTCTGTAGGCGATCTGGAATGAGCAACCTGGGGTTAAGTGAGTAACCAGACCCCGCATGGGTTTGAATAAATGAGCCACCCTTGCTAGCAACTGTATAACCCTTTACTTTCAACAGAAAGTAACCTACTTATAAATAAGATTAAAGTTAAAGAAAATACTTCTGTTAGATAATTAGTAGAGTGAAAAGTTTGAAAATTTTCAGAATTTTTATATCAACTTTAACGTAGTATAAATTTGTTTGTTAGTTCTAGCATAGTAAGAGCACACGTATTGCGTGGCGTATGGCTCGGTTATTTTGATCCCCGCATGCCCAATTGCGGTGTTTAATCAGGTGAACATAGTTAGCTTTCTGAGAGGCAGATCAGGAGACAATGGTACCGTGCGTAAGCGGAAATCAAACCGTGAATATCAAGTACCACACAAGTTAACAAGGGACCGGACTTTAAGTCGACCGCGGTTAACACACTAAAAGCAACGTGAGACCCGAGACTTTCCCTTCTTTCTACACACTAGCCAATTAACACTTTCTAAATGGCTGTAACCGCCGGGGCTACCATAATCCTTGAAGCTACATCAGATACCCCTTGATCCCAGATGGGCCGATGACTTGGTCAGAGTGCATAGCGAGCATTTTAACATCCCTGTTTTGGTGTGCAGCTCTCCGTGTCAAGGTTGGCTTCCTTACCTGGATCTGCAGATTGGCTGACAATTTATGCCTAGCTTACGGCGAGTGGTGATCTTTATGTATAGGTGAGAGTAGCCTTTCTGCATGATCTATCACTTGGGAAATCACGTCTGGCTTTGAGCCTATGATGACTCCTGTTGAAAACAACCGAGGCTCGTACATAAAAGCTTTGAACAACTTTGAATGTACCATCGAGTTTTGAGCCATCCCTAACACTCTTCAATATGGCAGATTACCACTTTGGCGTCGAGATTGAAGTGCTCGTGAAGCCACACAAGATCAGGAATCCTTTGAGCTACAAGCATGCGCTGTATTATGAGAAACTTGCAGCGGCCCTTAGAAACAGGGGATTAAAGGCCAAAGCGGACAACCTGTTGGGCAACTATGGAAAACACCCAGAACACTATGATAAATGGTGGATCACCAAAGATAGTTCTCTCGGAGAGCATGAAACACTTAGTACGATCTCTATGTCTTGTCTCCTTTCTGACCTCTGGCCATAGTTGATAGGAGCTAGGACTACTGACAGCTTGCTACCAGTTCCAATGGAAGCTGTCTCCCCAGTATTGGGCTGCCGACAAAACTGGGAAAGCGAGATCGATACGTTTTGGGCCGCAATGCGCGCTGTTTTCCATATGCCCGAGCAGTCGGCGAAATGCGGCAGCCACTTCCATATATCGAGAGGCTGGAACAACAAATTCACTCTTTCCCAGTTCAAAACAATTGCCTATGGAATTGTGATATACGAGCCGCTCATCATCGATCTCCTCATGAAAACCCGCACAAATAATGAGTACTGCAGGCCGAATACGGAGAATTCACCTTATCTTAGAGAGTGCGGCTCAAACAGGGTGGCGATTGCGGAGCTTATTGAAAGTGCAACCAATGCCGAGATGCTTCAGAAGTTCATGCAGAAGGATAGGTACGTTCTGTGGAACTTTGGAAACATAGTCCCGGGACGCTCCGGTACCATTGAGTTCAGAGGGGGCCGATGCCTTAGAGGAGAAATTAGAACCAAACGGTGGATTGCCTTTACTATAGCAATCATCCATGCCTTACTCTCCATGGTATGTCACACAACTAATGACCCTAGCATATAAACTGACCTATATTTAAGAATGATCTCAAGCACCCCCACAGGATCTCACTTACAAGCTGGAGTCCCCAGGCGTTCTATGAGCTGGTAAAAAAGCATGCCAGGCAGTTGTCCATGGGAGATCTTCTTCCCGATGACTACCGGGAGTTGAATGAGTCTACAAGGAATAACAGATCAAATTAGAAGCATAGTAGCGAAACAGGTACGAGGATAATGACTGGACGTGAAGCGATTCTAATGTAACTATCACCTTGTCGGGGCCATATTGGTTGGACTGAAATGTTCAAATGCTTGCACACTCACTGCAACCACAGTGAACAGCTGTATAGTGCTTGCAAGTGCCAGCGACTTTAAACAAACTTACATAAATTAGGTGTAAAACAGTCTGCAGCTGTTAGAGACACACATAATAGACGGGACAATACATAACGATGAATATGGCCTATTGCTTCACCCGCTTACTTCTGACAGGAACATCCTGATTCTAACACTTGTATTACGGATTGGTGATTGCTGGCGTTCATCGAGCAAGGGTTAATGATGCAACCTTATTTATTGTGAGCCCAGTCTAGCCCCTCTTACCATTGGATTTCTTGAGAGGTTACAGACCGGGGGCGGGGTTGCCTTGTTTTGGCGAGGGGTCTGAGCTACCTAGCTGAGTGAGAGGGGATTACGTGAGACATGTGAAGCATATGCTTATAATAAGTTGAAAAAAAATTATATATATATAAAAGCATATATTTAATATATATAAAATGTATACTAGTAATAAAAATCCTTAAAAAAATAATATAAAAATTAATTTATTGAAAAATAGTATAATAGTTTTAAATTTTATGTCTATATATTTAAAATATAATATATTTATTAAATAAATAATTAAATAAATCATAATTTATTTTTAAAATTAAAAATTATTATATTTATTATAAACATATATTAAATATATATTGCTATATATATATTTAACTTACTGTAAGCATATGCTCCACATGTCTCACGTAATCCCCTCTAACTCAGTAGCTTGGACCCCTTGCCTAAACAAGTCAACCACACCCTGGTCTGTAATCTCTCTGGATCAGAATGTTCGTCCCAGGTTCGCCTCCACGATTGTTGTCGCTCAATACTTTTGGTTTCCCACTACCACCCCTCCCTCCCCCTCATTTCCTCATCGGCCTACAGAGGATTTTCAACCGATTTACGGCATGTCGGGTCCGAGGAGAACATCCAAACCCCCAAGGCAGCTCTACTTTGCCTATGGTAGCAACCTCTGGCTGAAGCAGATGGCTGCTAGGTGCCCCAACAGCTACTACCTCGGACGTGCCATCCTAACAGACCACTGCTGGCAGATTAACGAAAGAGGGTATGCAAACATTGTGCCCGCCAGCGGATTTACAGTGCACGGCCTTATTTACGAACTAGGAGAGGGTGACGAGCCCTGTCTAGACAGAAGCGAGGGCGTATCCAGCGGCGCCTACTCGAAAGAATACAAATCTGTTATTCTGCATTTTGCTTCGTCATCGTTACAGATCCGAACCCAGTGGCTAGTAGAAGACGGAGGCCCAGAGCGGGCAATGGATGCAGCGCGACTACGGAGGGAGTCCGTGAGAGAGTGGGAAGCGTGTATCTGCCCCGACATCCTAGTCTACGTAAGCCATAACTTCGTCCGCAGGGGCCAGCCCCGAGACGAATACATCGGTCGCATGAACTCTGGAATCAAAGATGCCTTGGCCATGGGTATCCCGGAGTATTTTTTCGATAATACCGTCCGCGACTGGATACCGAAAAGCCTGGTTGAGACTCACGTCAACCATCGAGTGTCTCGGCTGTCCCACGCTGCTCCTCGGATACCTAGTTCATCAGAACAACGCAGGAGTAAATCTGTCAGTGGCGAAAAGCCAGATTCGGTACCAGGAAATTAAAGATACAGGAGGGTCTATAGATATGAAACTCCCGCAGAGAGCGCAACGATGTACGATTACTAATTTCTCAACGCGGCGAGCATCCTAAGACAGACTAAAGAGTCTTCATGGGATGAGGTATTCATAGTGTATTGTTTACACATGGTAACGCCTTGGTTCAAACTTCACGGGCTAGTCACCGTCTCTCTCCAGGTATTACCCATTTAACGACTGTAGAATGGAATGATAAAATGTAACTTTGATCCATCACCGCTAATCTATCAAGGTGTGCCAAATGAGGCCTGCGACACAGGCTGTCGCTCGAGACTTATTAATGATCCATCTCCCTACTACATTTTGTTTGACCGTAGCCTTGTCTTAGTTTAGGTTATTCTTTAACGAGGTGGTCCTATCCGTCATTATCCCTCAGAAACCCTGGTAACCATAGAATAGCTCATGTTCAGCCACCTACACGCAAATATTACATAGTCTTGAGATGGATACCTATTGTACTTTACCTGAGTGCGAGAACTTACTCTTTTCTGACGCCAAAGCGACTCCTGCAAAGCCAACAGAGCAAGCGTCCCTTGAGAGGTTCCGGGTGTTCTCGGAGGGGGTTTGGAGGGGTTTTGGGGGTGGTGTCCTAGCCCACGTACAGTTGCAATAGCGGAAAGTCAATATTGGATAGGTATCATGTTGATGTGCTTCTATGTCTAACCGAAGAACTCTGATTTTGGGGTCAGGTCCGGTGGGATATGTACGGGTAGGCTAGCGATTTACCGATGCAGTCGCCTCACTTTTGGCATGCAGCCGCCTCAGTTAGGCGTGCAGCCCAATGTCAAAGCAGAATCCTGGCACGTAATGATCTGATCTCGTCACATAACATTACGAGCCTGCAGAATGCCATTCTGCTGTGATGGTCTGATTTGGGCTTCAGAACTGCACATTTGAAGTATCCTCGACCCCAATCTATGCAGGAGAGAGATACCAGAAACGCTGTCGCGACACGACAACGGCAGTTAGCGATGAGGAAACTGCCGAAGGGCTTGTACAGTTGTCAAAACAGTGCACAAGACTTGCTCCATTGTCCCTGCTAGGTACCATAGCAGCCGTAGGAGTATGAACCTGTTCTCAAGTGCTGTGAACATGGTTCTTGTAGCTGAACCAGTCAGCTTGGGTGGTTGTGTACAGCCAACGAATCGTTTCCTGAGCTAAGCAGAAACTGCTCTATATATTGGGGATGCGTTGTGTGAGTCCTGAAGGTATTCCTTCCATAGTTTAATTTGTATATATGCCAATTAGGTCTTGTTAATCAGCTGAGAAGCCCTTACCATAGCATTCTACAATGTCGTATTACTTGGGGGTCGAGATTGAACTTATCGCAGAGCCTCTTCGTATAGAACACCCCCTACTGCGACAGATTTATTATGAAAAGCTTGCTAGGTCTGTGAATCAGCAAGGAGGCTCGGCGATCGCGGATAAGCTCGACGAAAAGTATCGCAAACATCCTGAACATTACAACAAGTGGTTGATTACTAGGGACGGCTCGTTAGGAGACCCTTCATATCCCCGTAGTAGGTAACAGTCTAACGCTCTCTCTCTCTCTCCCGTGGAGACCCTCCCGGAGGCTCACCGTATGGTCTAGTTCCCCTAGAAGCCGTGTCTCCAATTCTTTCGACCGACCGCCATTGGGAAAATGCCATTGATGTCTTCTGGCGCGCCTGGAACCATGTTTTTAAGACACCTGATTCGTCCCGCCTGTGCGGAAGCCACATACACGTCTCGCCATCACCTAGGAAAGCCTTCACTTTAGTACAGTTGAAGAACATAGCCTTCGGCGTCATCCTCTATGAAGACCTGATTATGGAGCTCCTGCCTCAGTGCCGTCATTCTAACAACTACTGTCTCAAAAATACGTTGCGCTCCCGAAAGCTGAAGAATATGAAGTCATCTGAGACAGGCACCTCGTGGGGCTACCCGTGCGCTGTCTGGAAATACATATCGAACGAGATAGACGACAAGGAAGAATTGAGAGACTTCATGCAAGAGGGATTGGACACACGCAAAAGCAGATATGTACTGTGGAATTTTGATAACATTCTCCCGAATCGGTCTGGGACGGTTGAATTCCGCGGTGGCCATGGACTTAGAGACCCAGCAGAAACCCGCATGTGGATTGCTTTTGTCGTGGCATTTATCCACTTATGCCAGCAGGTGAGTGCCCCAAGATTCACCGCAAATGGTGGACAGAGTACTTACTTACGGATTAGAACCATTATGAGACCCAGGTGAGTGTTCCGAACTTCACGGCGATGGCGGCTAGTGTAGTTAACTGCTAGTTAAGGACGATATTAGTTTATCAGCCCAGCATCAATCTATGGATATGTTTTGGGCAAGTATGACCACGGCCGCCATGTCTGTCAACGTCCGGCAGCATCTTCCTTCCGATTGGCGCGGCATGACCGCATCGCCCAGGTAAGTGTTCGAGGGGTTGTATAAGAAATTCAGTGGCGCTTACGTTGACTATAGAGACAATTGTCATGGGGGACGGGCCGACAATCGAGCAAGGGTGAACGATTGGGTTCCCGAAGATGATAATTATATCGCATCAAAGAGCGATGAGGATTCCGATGACGATAGCCGCCGTATAGCTGTGGTTATCCAGCGGTCTTCAATGCCACGTCCGACCTATCAGCCTATTCCGAACCCTCCCAGGCCCTTTTATCAAGAGAATCACTACACCTACCCACCTCCCTATAGTCCATACACTACAAATGGATCTGCTGTACCCATCTACTTCCCGTTGGGACCAGCTCCGCTACCGTGTAAGCTAGACTACTCCACACCTTAAATTTATACCGCTCGCTACCACCTATCACTTACTTACCACCTACCTTGCCTACCTTAGGTACTACCTGCGCTGTCTACCCCACCTACGCTCCCTGCGCTGTCTGCACCGCCTATATGTACGCATGGATGCACAGGTCAGCAGGATAATAATTGTTGGCGCGGCGCTAAGTTCTGGTACAGCAAGATAGCAAGTGCAACTTAGTTTCTGGTCACGTGGCTTTAGGCCATTATTTACCCCTTCAGTAGGTTTCTAGACTTAAAGAGTGGTATCTATTTATAATAGGCAACACTAGTATCAGAATTAAGTGAGCTAGTATTGAACGTATATTCAGGTTTGTGTTATTGTTATATTATGTAAGTGTAGCTTTATCTTTAAGGTGTACACTGTAAATTTTGTATATTAAGCCTCCAGGTGTGAAGCTATATTGCTACTTACTAAAAATAAAAATAACAACTAAAAGAAAAATAAAGGACTAATGAAAGACTTAATTAAAAGACTTGAACATCTATAATGTGAACATCTAGGCAGTTGGTAACCCACATACCCAGGTGGGATTCGAGAGTAATAACCTTGGAGTTTTTCAGATTCTGGTTTACAAAATGGATTTCAATACACTCGTACTGATCCCTCGTATGTGTAGATCACCATCACCGCGAGACAACGTCGCAGAGAAGGCTCCTAAAGGGCGCGCGCTGTACGCGAACGCGGATTTTGGAAGCGAAAAAGTACCGTGACTCCCGCTCATAGTCTCGAAGATAAGTACCAAGACCCCCAAAAACGACCTTTCGCAGTCTTTGAGTTCCTATACCGGACTAGAGGTGAGCATTCAGTATAAGCGACGCCCACAACCCAAGACTAATAACCAATTTTTTTCAGAGGAACTTATCGAGGAATACATTACGCCTCGACCAAACCCTATTGATAATATGAACGAGGAAGAATTGCGTGATTATGCCTTAACACTTCATCATGAGGTATGCCGATGGGAAAACTTGGTGATAAGCACCATTCCATTACTACACACTAACACATCCTACTCAACAGCGGGAAAAATCTATCATAAACGAAACGAAGTTGGAGAATATCAAGAAAGAAAGCGGGAAACCCACTGCCTTTTCGGTCAAGAGACCGCTTGTCGCCAAAGGAATGGCACCGCGAAAAAGATACAGGGAGATAAAACGAGAGGACGGGAAGGTTGAAGTTGACCTGTCTGATTAAGACAGAAATATCCATCTGCTACTTTGCTCCCTTTCTATCAGAGTTATCAGTTAAGGCTGTGGTTTTCTCATTAATATTTGGGTGTCCTCTAGCTTTATCTAGGAACAGGAACACGATAGTCAGTCTTGTATTTTAGGAACATGAATGTGAATGCTGCTTCAATGGGTAGAACTAGTTCGCGTAGATCTCATTCTTACCTACTCTAGTGTGAAGACATAGCAATAAATTTCATCGCACACAGTATCGTCCGTTTTCATGTTGGAACTACATAATACAATTATCTCATATTCTCCTTAATAACAAGGTTCCTCTCGATTTCCTGTTTAACTGTTATGCCTACGCGTTGATTCATTTGATTCGTACCTCACCCGACCTCAAGACACTCTTCCAACTGTGTATTCAAATAATGAGTAGTGTGTGTAATAGAAGCCTCCAGAATGAGGAACTCCATGATCTGAGAATGAATTCCTCATGTTATTTCAAATTTGCGAGTCGTAGGACTAGGTTCATGGCCTATCAGAATTAGACGAGATTAGTAGTTTCCCACGCGGTATGGCAAGCTTCTATGACATTGTCTTAGTAAGCACTGATGCAATCATGGAGACTAGATGCTCTTCTCTCGGCCGAAAAGTCGATGGTGAGTCGCCTCGCACGAATAACCACAAAATATATATTTTCAAAGCAAGGTTCATTATCATCTAGATCTAGGATACGTGTAGCATTATTAAGCCACAAAAATGTGCCAACTCTTATGGCAATGGCTGCTGCGGCTTAACAACCCACGCTCCTCTCTCAATCGTGTTAATGAGGATATACCCAGAAGGGAAGTTCGCATATGACGACCAAGTGCCGACAAAGGCAAGCGAGCCACCACCCTCCAAGTTGTCATCTACACGAAAAGCCAAGTTAGTATCATGCGTCTACCTTTGAAGAAAATAAGAAGAGTCGCTTTAAATGTTACTTACCCTCGGGGTAAACATCAAACCAGCCAACCTCTCGAACGCCGGAACCGGAAGGGTTGGTGGGGATAGATGAGATATCCAGAATGCTAAGACCAGCGCCATAGTTGCTTTGAAAGCTGTAGTTTCCGTGGACGTACTGGTTGTGGTCGATGGTTCGGCGAGGGGCTTGGTAGTATCCGGTCTGCTTTGGCGCCTCCAGGTTCGAGATATCCCAGATGAAGGTTGTGGCTCGCCCGTTCGCGGCAGGACCCCGGCTGTCAACCTCGTCATACTCATCGTCCGTGATCAAAAACTGCTGCCACTCGGTATCGAGGACCCAGCCCTGGTGAGTGTATGTGGCACCCTCGTAGGAGGTCACGGAGATGAGCTCAGGCCACTGCTTGTCAGTGACATCGTCTAATTGGCCAAAGTTAGTAGAGTTTTTTTTTCTTTCTTTTAGCTTCATGGCATTTCAACAACGTACAGATCGTCAGCGAATCTTCGTTGTAGGCGTAGCAGACCTCCTTTCCCAAGTACTTGGTATGAGGACCCTTGTAAATGAGACACTGAGCGTCATGAACATAGCCGTCGGCGGCAGCACAGCCAGGTGAAGTAGGATTGCTTGGATCGCTCAAGTCCAAGAATATCAGGCCACTGCGGCATGCATCGGTGCGAGGACGAGCACCGACAACATAAGCGAAGCCCGAGTCATCATTGGCTAGGATATTGTGAGCCCGCCCATCGGGAAGATTACCGTAGAAGCCAGTTACATCCTTAGTAGGGTCAAAAGTGACTGGACCTTTCTTGTAGTCAATGTCTAACAGCTTCTTCAGATCGAAGATCTGGATATGATGGTCGTATGTCTCGCTGGCAATGACTATGTAATGCTTGTAGGTCCTAATCTCTCTCCACCGGCTCGTGGGAGTCCCAGCAGTCTGTGGTAGTCGACCGAGGTATCTCAGCTTGCCAGCGTTTGTAATCTTTTATTCTCCATGTCAGACCTCATACAGAAAGGATGCAAATAATAGAGTTAAGAGATACATACCTCGGCAAAGGCAGCTCCGTCAGACTGGGCGATGATGGCAAACTCGCGACCGTCGTCCGAAACCCAGCCCCAAGAGGACGAGCCCTGACCAGTCGTGCTTCCAAGAGCTTGGTGAGAGAGGAAGTGATGTAGATTAATCTATGAATCATGAGTATGAGTTATGTATTCTTATCCAAGCCAGCTCCGTTTATATGAGAAAGAGTCTTTGTTACATTGTTGCACCGATAGAAATTAGTCGGTTGGTCACGGAAGGGAATTGCCTTCCCATCCCGGCACTGAGCAAAGGCTAGCTCAGGCCATTGTTCTGCATAGACTCCAGCCTTACGCTCTTGCTCCCAGAAGAGCTCTTTATGAGACATGATCTTTTCGTGCATGAGACCTGAGTCGTAAAGATCGGCAGCCCGTTGAGGATCTTTGGGCATCTCCTTGCCAAAGGCAGTGGCCATAAGGCCGAAGAGCGGAGTGGCGTATTTCATCATGCTTAAGAAGTTCTTGAGCACTGTTCGAAAAAGTATAAACCGCAGTGAACAGTACCCGCGATCAAGGAGAAGGGCTTGACGAGTAGCATGAGGAATAGGCGGTCATATCCAGCCAATTTAAAGTTCGAATTTTGGATGGCGATATCTTGGCTTCAATCGCGACTTCTCGATGCCAACAATTGCTATGGCTCTTATGAGAAGGTCGTCAGCACAAGCCAAGAAATTGAGGCTATCTCAGAGTTCGCCATGGACAGCCAAGTGACCTCTTCTGGCAGGTGGGTTGCCCATCGCTGATATAATGTCACCTTATTGCAGAACCCCTCATTGATTAGACGCTCGGCCAAAAAGGACTGTAACGTGCGACAACAAATTAGACAATTCTAGAACTTTGAATTTCGTATGCATTCTAGGTATCGGTAGTCGAGAATAAATGATTCGGTTCGAGCCTGAAGGCAGCCAAGGAATCTTGCCATATGTGCTTACGCCAAGGTGTTTGTTCCTATCGTATACATTGACCGTGCCGGCATTTGCGGAACCGAGGGGTAATGATGGTATATGAGAGTCATTGGTTCGTGAGACTCCTTGCCAATGGTTTGGACCACAGAGTGCTATAGAGTCACTGGTACCTCACTAGGTGTTTGTAATATAAGGGTTAATTCTTAACTCTTCGATTATACTCGGTCACTATTAGTAGTGACAGTATATATCCCTAGCTATAAGCCAAAGTCTACTTAATCTAATATTGATTTTAGCTAGGGCTTAGAAGGACAACATTGAAATTAGCTTAGTATTGGGGGTTGAGTGTAATTGAACCTCGGTTGTATATTAGCCGCCTGGAAGGTCGAGATCTTGTAATCGCCCTGCACTGCCTATTCCGGTCCTGCAGTCTGCAATCAACTTTGCTTGGCCTCTCGAAGCCTTTGATTATACAGTAGCCAGCTGCAGCAGAACTAGACTACCACGTATTGGCGCGTTTTTCCACAATTATCTTCCATATAATTTAGCCTTTCTGTCCTTCTTGTGGAGGATTTCAAATGAAATACCCCGATGTATACTAATACTACCATTGTAATAAACAAAATATCATGTAGACCTTCTAATAAACATTGCCAAATCACCCAGAGACCCATCGTAGGGGAATTACGCCTCATAGTATTCTTCCTTAATCATTTCCTTCACTCTTGGCGACGTAGGGTCTGCAGAACCTGCACTGTGCAGTAATAGTTGTTGCTTCTTATGGCAACTGTATAGGGGTTTCCCACGATGTAAGCGAATCGTCCCCTTTGTCTTATAGGATTATAAACGGACGGCAGATATTTGCCACGATTTGCTGTACCGGAGCGTTGGAGGTAATGGACACGAGAATGCTAGACTCATCTACCAACAAGAAGGCTGCTGGACTGTCGAGTATATTAAATCCTGTACGGCCTAGGACATCTTTATCTCGTTGCTAGTATGACAAGTTTGGTATGTAGCGCTCGGACGCTGATAAGCTTCCACGTCGAAGTAGACATAAATAAGGCAACGATATCGGCGAGTGCTGGATCATTAAGTGGTAGAGCAAGTGAGGCCCAAACCTGAGTGCCTCCAGTGAAAAGCCGACCACCTTGTCCAAGACGAAGGGCGCCTCTACCGCGGCGAGCACATGTGGAAGCCGCGCGTAGTACACGGTGGCTCTCTACTGCCCCCCTGGATCCCGGAAAGCTTTGCTTAAGTCTACCGTAGAACGCACAAGCACGCTCTCCGTATATTGAGGGACGACTTTCTAGCTCCCTAGTACAAGCGGCAACGTACATTGGGAGATATGCAGTTTCCGCCACGAAGAACCGTGCGTCGTTGTGATGCACGCACCAAGCAGAGACCGTATCAGATTGACTCTGGGGTAAATCGTGCTTCTTTGGATCAAAAGACTTCAACACCAGTTCCATTAATACCCTTGAAATTGATTTCCGATCTTCCAATGTACCTTTCTGAAAAACAGCAAGCATCTTACCGACCTTTCTCATGGTATCTTTTGTGAAAGCTGGGGTACCAACGTTATATAATTCTTTAATCTCATGTAATATTCCGATCATTTGAGCCGTTTTGTCCTCATTTTTTTACTACTAAACTATCACGAGCCGAATGTGAGATCAAATGGTGCAAATACCGAAACTTAAACACTTCAACAACTAGCAAGAGTACTCATAATATCTCCTGTCAGTAATGACCGTATTTACTGAGGTAAGACCTGCGAAAAGCCTTCTGGCTCATGCCACCAGGTGAGGAAACAGAAGAAAGAAAGACCGATAAAATTGCGTACTTATATTTAGTATCCCTTTTATCGAGTATTAGTGGCTAATACGCTAGAAATCTCATGAGCTGAGATGCATAATGCAACTGTAACTTGCTAGGGTAGCTGTTTATGTTTGGAACAGGTCCTTACTGGACTGGAGTTCTAGGTCTCAATACAGAAACAATTGGGATATTTTACTGTTAAGGGATGCACGGACACTTTAACCTACAAGCAAATGATACTATTGCCAGCCTAGGCTCTAAAATCCGTCTATTACTATGACTTACATCCTTTCATGCTGTGTGAATCCTCCAAAGCTCCCTAGGATGCCCAATGCTGGATGAAGTCCTAGCATGTAGCATTGCGAAATTGTCTGAGACCAATATATCTCCTTCCTGCCACGAGAAACGGAGGCACACACGACGATCAAACAATAAGCTGTCGATTAGTGGAATTAGGCTCTGGGATCCATTATCGATGCTGATATCCGTGTAACCGCAGGCCGTTCGCCACATTGGCCAAGGCTGGTGCCAGCGGATGCATGGCGAATTTCTAGTAGGGTGTCTAACTACCAACGGAATCTCCTCCATAATGTGTTGGGAGGGCCCATGACTGCGGCATGTCCACTTGATCTTTTCGAGCTTCTTGATATTATAGGCTTGGGGCAGGTAGCGGGCAAACAGATCCGATGATGCGAAAAGAGTATATCCGTCGTCCGGCTGAGCTGCTGATTGCGATACAAAGTATTGGAAGTGAGGAATGTCAGACACCTCCTTTTCCGTATTGGGATCCTCGTCGTCAACTATGATTTCCTTGAATATACAGTCATAGTGCATAGGCAACGCCTCAGATGAGTTAAACTCGTCTTTGACCTCATGGACGACTCCTGATTTCCATGGGAGGACTGGACCAAGATCGTATGCTTTGGCAATATATGTCCGGCGATCTTTGGTGTTGGAGAACCCTCTCAGGACAATGGGGGAGCAAGTCATGGCAAGCGTCCGAACTTTCTGCATGTCCACCATAGATAATGGGTAAACGGAAGATGGGTGGGCCGGTTTGATCATGATGCCACAAGGATACAGGTACTCAAACGTGACGTCCATGGCAGGCCACTTGAAGACATCTGATCGCTCGCGAAAGTAGCTTGGATGTCCGTCGACATATACGATGTCGTGTGTCATTGCTGGTATCAAGATGGCGTGCGACATCGAGATACCTCCGTCTGCACCTCGTACCACGGCGCCATGCCACGGCGTCATGACAATCTCGTTGTCTTGAGGTAACATGGTAATTGACACTTTGTTGGTGTCATTCGAAGGATGAATTGAGAGACGAATAGAGTCTGGGTACTTGATCTTAACCGTCTCAGCGAAAGCCTTATTGAATGTTAGCCAAATAATTGCTCACGCGCTTTAAATTTCTTCTAACCTTTCCTCTAAGGATCATCGACTTGGCAATTCCACTGTTTTCCCTCTCGGTCTGAGAGCGAGAGCGCTTATTCCGGTCGTCACGCTCGCTCATCAAGAACTTTTTGTAGCCTTTGTATGTCTTTGAGATGTCTGGGTCATTTGCGATGGCTTCGAAGACGTCGAAATCAGTTGGCGTGTTCGCCTCGAGAAGACTGCGATACTTAGACGCCCTTGTGAGATACAGTGCTTCGGTGAGCTTTTCAGATTCGTGTTCTGCACCAACAAGGTCGCAGATGCGTGTGAACCGAATATAGTGGCAGCCATTCTGCTCTGCCATTCGTCTCAGCTGCTGGCCGTATCTCCATACTTCCTGGTCAGAGACACCAAGTATATCTGCATCAAACTCAGTAGTTTTTCGCCAGCTAGAATATGGTGCATCTTTTACCATTATATGTGATTCCATCGGAAACTATAGTTAAAATTGTGTCAGACCTCGCGGCAGCTTTTATCGCCAGACAAAGGCCGTTGAGATGCAATAGCGAAAGACGCTCGGCCTCGTCGGGGAGCGGGCCTAGAACCTTCTTCGAACGATTCGACGACTTGAAAGGGAACGCGGGGATCACAAGTTCAATTGGAACTTTTCTCTCCAGAGCCTTCTGAATCTGACTCTGCGAGTAGAGAATTGAACCGGGGATATCCCAGTCGTTCTTGTATTCGATACGGTACCGGTTTAGCACAAGGGATGCCGCCCTCGCCCTCTCCGTAATTGACCTTGGCAGTGGTGCACTTAACGCAGGTAGCTTGATACTGGACTCAGGCTCGGTGGTATGGCAGTTCGCTTTGGGTTTCAGAACGTCGTTGGTCTGCTGTGGCAAAGACTCTACTCCGATAGGACAGCTCGCATCGTCCTCTTGCTTCCTAACGGGAGATAGAAGAAGTCTGCCCTGTTGGTCACCCACCACTCGATCAAGGTGAGGGGAGATTGGAGTCGGCATCTGGATCGAAGCAACAGACATATCGAAATATTGGCAGCTTTATATAACTATGTTCGAAAAAGGAAAAGATCTCTTGTGGGGAACAAGAAACAGGGCCAGGCTCTGACGGTTTCGCTTTCCTTGAAAACAAGGCGTAATTAGTAATTATGGCCTGATTTATCTTAGACAAACAGAAGTTGCAAGTCGCTAAAATAGCGATTTGGCCGAATGTTTGACAAGTGTCGTACGAGAGGTACTTCGCTATATTGCGGCATCATCCCTTGACACAGAATATATACCTAACTTATCCCGCCACTCTGTCTCATTTACTACATGCGATTAAAAATGGGGCCCAAAGTATTAGTAAGAGGCGAACTGTGATTATCACTATGTTAGGTCTCGAGCTCGTGACACGCTTGACGGTGGCTTTGTTGCTTGGCGAGGAGAAGAACATACGTCGTTTCCGATTGATTTGGCGCCACCTGCAGGGAGGCCTTTCTATCTAGGTATTGATCATACGGTTTAGGGTATTATTTGCAGCGGAATACAGCCACATTACGGCAGAATACCCTTTTGGCAGGTGTATTGGTATTGTTAAGGGAAGAGCTTCAGAGACCTGACTGCCACTGTTCGGCCCTTAAATATGCTGGCCGTCGTATTTTCCAACGGTACCTATGACAAACGGTAAAGAAATAAAGCCGTTCAAACCGCTACTAGCCTCGACTAGCCTATAGCCTAATAAGCTTATAATCAACTACCGGTTTTTGTTAATATCACATCTACACGGTCGTAGGGTAGGTATATAGTACAGTGGAGATTGATAAACGTGGATCACCAAGCCTCGATCCCTGTTTAATTAATTATGTTCCCTTGGCAATAGCTGAGTGCAAACGCTGATCATGTAAAAGTACCTGACTGGCATTAGCCAGATGGAGAAGGTTTCTGAAATATTGGCAATGTAACCATAGAATGCCTAGTTAAACCTCGCTACTACCCGCATCTATAACACCTAGCTTATACTATGAACGAGTTCAAAACGCAACTGGGAATGTATTTCGAATGTGGGTAATGGCAGATTTGCAGACGGTAGCAGGATGACGGTCAGCATCAATTTTACAGTTCAGTGGATTTGTCAGTAAATAGAAGGAACGATACAGAAAGGAAGCATAGGTAAGTCTTTAGGGCTCAATAGTATAAGTTACTGATGTCCGACCCCCCTACGTCTTCAAAGGTTGCTCCAAGGCTACTGTCTATAATCCGAGTACTATATCAGCACCCTACAGGGTGGCTGTTGCATGACGACTTAACTGTGATACTCAGCTCGATTATTCCTGGGGTATATGCCAATACTATACACTACTTAGGTATGCTTCGAAAATTTTGATTATAGCATCGTAGAAACTCAGTGTTCAGTGAGGAGTTCAACAACTTCTTAGCTATGGGTAGACATCAGGCTCTCAAACCGCATAAGGTATCTTAGCTCGCTTTAGCATCTTTAGCGTGCGCTTCGATTTGTTGTCTGATTTCCTCATTCCTGTTTGTGCTCGGGGGTCATCTGTTCGATAAACTGACGGAGCTAAAGAGCGCGTTTCATCATATAGTACTGGGAAATTCATCGTTATCCATAACAACTTCACGCGGTTCTAGTACTGGCATCTAATGCAGGAAGTTCTTCCTCGGCTGGAACTTGCACCTTCTCTCATAAGATAAAAGATACATACATCCACACAAGTCCTGAAACATTGATAACCCAATTTAAAGTCGTGAAACTTAAACGGCGTCAGATCTGTTGTATGCACACATATCCCAATCTTCAAAAACATCACCTTACAAGTTCACATTTATCCCGACTAGCATTCACAATACTGATGATCAGATCACTTATACAAAACCCAAGACAGTGGCAAATATCATTCATGCAGTTCATGGTAACCCCCAGAGAAGCCTGTAAATCGCGTTCTCTCCTTGTAACACATCGCGAGCCTTAGTACTAGTAGCATATGATCCGGAATAGAGAACAACTCCATCACGTACGACTATAGCCTCCAGAGAACTCGGGATCCCGTCCGCTCTCCCATAGATAAGCTAGAGAGCGCCAAATTAGTAGTTGGGTCGGTGACGACCAGCGAATCCTTGGTGTTGTATGTTTTATTTTTTTCTCTTTTCTATACTTATTTCGACGAAGGTGGTCGATATTATGTTACAAGCGCAAGGTTAACGATGTAGGTATATCAGAAATGAGCTTTGAGATATCGTTTTTGGACATCAACTGCGTTCTAAGCTTCCGACTTGTTAAAATATCGCCTTAAGTTATAGAATAGACATCCTAAATCGTGTGGATAATAATGCTGAATTCACGGTTACACGCGTTGTCGCTTCTCCAGGCCTAAGCAACTATGCAAGCATGGCATAAAGTATTTATTTATGCTGATAACCAAGGAGTTCTATTAAGTACACGAGGGTTTAAATTAGGGCAATACTGCATCTACTATATGTTTACACTGCATCTGCTGTACTTACATATAATTAGCTGGAACCTGCCCTATTTTTTTATAAAATACGCACTTAATTTATATGTATACTTTATAAATCTTTTAAACTATATTTTTTTATACTATAATAATTTAAGTTATAAAGCTAAAAAAGCTTTAAGTTTAATAATCGCTTACGTTTAAAAGCTTTTATAATTAATATATTTATACTTAAATTATATATAAAACGCGTTTATTATAAAAAAATTAATAGATTAATTAATTTAAGCCGTTTTTAATATACTTTTACAAATTATTATTATTTTAAAAAGTTTAAAACTGTTTAATATTTATTAAAGCTAGTTAGTAACAATTATATTTTATTACACTTTTTTAAAACTTTAAATAATATAAATAAAACTATTATTTATAGTTATTAAAGCAGTATTTAATTTATTTATTTTTATTATTATATATAATAATTTTAAACTATATAAAATCGTTTATTTTATTTTTAAACTTTTTAGTACTTTATTTTTTATTTTTTAAAACAAAAAAATCGTTAAAATTAAAATTAAAACTACTTAAATAGTAATTTATAGCTTTATAAACTAAGCTAGTATAAGCTTATATTTTTAATATTTTTTAAGCTTTTTTTAACGTTTTTATAACAGTTTTAATCGATATAAACGTAATTTATTATATTAAAAACTACGTTTATTTGCTTATATAAGCTTTTTACATTAATAATTTTTTAACTAGCTTTTATTATAAACAAACATAATAAAAAAACTTATAATAACTATATTTAATATTTAATAGTTATAAAACTTTTTAATAATATTTTTAAATACTTATAAGCTATAATATTATAAGCAAAATAATTATACCGCTTTAAAAACGATTAAAAAAATTAAAAACGTAAAAATTTAAAATATGCAATAAAATCTTTTTAGTACTTTTACTTATATAATATTAAAAAAAATTAACTTTATTTTTATTAATACTTTTAATATAAAAGCTTTTATTTATAAGCTTAATTTTATAATATATATTATAATAATATAATAAGCTATATTATTATTTTATTATATAACTATATAATAATAATATTTTTAAAAAAATAAAGTTATTAAGTTATATAAAATAATTTAATATATTTTAATACTACGTTTTTAACAAAATAAAAGCTTTTTTAGTATACGTTAATAATATATTACTAGTTTAAACTATATTATAAGCTTTTTAATACTACTTTATACATTTTTATTTAAATATATTATTAAGCTTTTTAATTATTATTTTTATTAATTAATAAAAAGTATTTTTAAGTTTTACTAAATTATTTTTAAATAAAAACTTAAATAAAAATTTAATTTTATAGTTAACACTTTTTATTAGTACTATTATTTTTACATTATAGTTATAATACTATAAAATATAATAATTAACTTATTAATAATAATATAATAAATAAGTTTTTTTAAAGTATTTAATAGCAAGCTTTTAATTATTACTAAATTTGTTATATAATTAAGTTTAAACAGTTTTAAAATTAGTTTTTAACTATATATATATAATATAACTTTAGTATAAAATAAAGCTTTTATAGTTATATAATACTTATAAAAACAATAAATTAAAAAGTTTAATAGTAGATTTATTATAAACATAATTATTTAACTATTAAAAGCTCGCTTTAAACATTTTTTTTAGCTTTATATTATTAGCTATATTTTTATTATTAGCAGTATTTATAAAATTAAGCAGTATTTACTACTTTTATAAAAACTAAAAAATAACGTTTTTATTAATATAAAAAATATAAAGCTATTATTAAATATTAAGTAGTTTTTTAGTTAAAACTTATTTTAGCTTATTTTAAAAGTTAATTATAATAATCTTAAGCAGTATATTATTTAGTTCTGTAAATTTTTTAAATACATGAACTAACTATTTAAAATTAGCTATATTTTTTATTTTAAGTAAAATAAAAACAAAAAATAAAATTAAGCTAATAAAAATAATACTAATAAAAACTGCTAAAAATATTTTAAAATAATTAGTTTAATAAATATAGTTAATACTAATTATTTAAAACTATTTTTACTAGTACTTTAAAACTTATAAATATAACTATTAAACACGGTATAAACAGTTTTTATTATTAAAGCAAAAAAAAATATTATAAAGTACAAAGCTTTTTATAAATATTATATTATTATTTAAATTAAAGTTATTATTTTTAACTAGGTTTTTTTATTTATATAATATTTATATAAAAGCTTATATAGTTATATAGCTGTTTTATTAGCGCTTATAATAATAATTAACTTAGTTTTAAACGTTTTTAATAATAAATTTATAGCTTAAAAAAGTACTAATTATAAATTCTAAAATTTAAATAAAACTTGCACTAGTTTTAATTAAGCTTTTTATATAATCAATATATTCGTTTTTAAATAAGCAGTATATAATATTTAGTTCGTATAAAAAATAATTATACGTACAATAAGCTAAATATAAAATAAACGTTTATTTATAATCGCTTTTTTTTGTAATAAACATAAAGCTTTACTATTAATAATCAGCTTTTTTTAAAAACGTAGCTTTTTTATTAACGATAGCTTTAATAAGCTTTTAAAAACCATGAATATATCGAACTAAATAATAATAAAGCTTACTGTTTATATAGTTATTAACGTTTATATAAGTAATAATATAGTTATAATAATAAGTATATTATTAAAAGCTAAAAAAAAGCTTTTTTATTATTTTATAAAACTTTTTATTATTAAAGCTGCTATTAAAAAAGTTTTTAATACTATTAATAAAGTTCTCTATTATTTTTAACGCTAAAAAAAGTGCAAGATATATAGGAATTAATAGATTTAGTAAAAAAACGTTTAATATTAATTAGTTAAAAATAAATAAAAAAATTATATTAAAAATAAAAAAGTAAAAAAGTTATATTAAAAATAAAAGGATAAAAAAGTAATAGTATAAATAACGTAAAAATAGCGGTAAAATAGCCGATTAAACTAGTGTTTAAACTATAATCTAATAGATTAATAAAGTACACATATAAAATAGCTGTGTATTAAACTAGTGGGTAGGGCAGGTGCCTCCAGCTGGAGCTAAAGTAGGTACAGCAGATGCAGTGTTGCCCTTAAATTGTGGGGGATATGAACCTTACAGTACGTAAAGAATTTAACAAAAGGGCGAGGTTTGATCCCTTGTCAACTTCCATACGATTCGATAGTTTCAGTCCAAATCTACATAAAAACAGACCTTGTAGCCGAGTATAAACCTCATATTATGGCAAGTGGACTTCCATTTTAACGATGACTATATTGGCGCAATAGTGTTGGAAAATGCCGTCCTTATGGAAACAAAAACATGCGTAAATCTCCTAGGTCAACCAATACCAGACCCAAGACATACGATGCTCGGCTTCTCATGTATTTTGAAGTCCGGCAACTCCTAGGATCATTTCTCGCATCATATAGCAGTTTATCTTATTATTTCAGTAGCCCTACTTCATTCGTCGTCTTCATCAGAGGATTCCTCATCCTCGTCTTCTTCCTCGTCTTCGTCCAAGTCTTCCATTTCCTCATCCTCGTCCTCATCCTCACTTTGTATTTCGGCAGCGTTTTCTTCTAGAGCTTCCTGTTCCTCTTCTTTCCGCTTTCGCTCGTCTTCCTTTCTCGCTTCCTCCATCATCTTTGCCTTCTCGGCGCCCGCTTTCCGCTGCGCCACTACGTAGGCGCCGACAGGGGTCTTCTCCCATGGGAAATCTTTTAAGAAAGCGTCGACTTGTGCTCGGTCTCGAGGTGCGAAGTCTACCTTGGCCCGCCTATCCTCGATGAACTTGGCGTTGGTCTCTAGTTTCTGAACCAGTAGCACAAGGCCAGAGCGCAGCTTGCCGTTATTATTCCCAGATTTCATCTTTCTTGATTGCTTGAGCCAGCGCTTCAGCATGATGATAACCGGTAGTGCGAATTCGGGGAACGCAATATTTGTCGACCACAGCACGAAGTACTCGGCGAAGAGGTCGACTACTTGGTCGCCTACTCCATCTTGATATACACGCGTACGTAGATACGACTTCGGCGCTTTATAAGCAACGTGGAAGTCGAGGGGTTTCAGTGTAGCCTGTTTCGGTGATCTCTTCATCTCTGCTGAATTGAGTGCCTCCAGGAGAACAGAGGCAAGAGGAATGTAGACACCAGTCGATCTGGAAATCCTCAAAAGCGATCGGATCATGTGAAAACGTAAGGGAAAGTAAGTAGCTGTGGGAATGAGACGCATAGCACCCAGTGTGACTTGGACAAGAGGATATATCAAGAGTCTCAGCTGAGATTCTTTGCCAGCCTCAGCCTCCTTAAGCGGATTGCAGTGTTCTGACAGGACACATGACCAGAAGTCCAAGGAGTGAATGTACTGCCAATTGTAGACATGTTTGTATGATTCGTTTTGATTATGAACAATGCTGTTTCGAAGGTGAATTGCTAGTTGCCGAATGAAGTTGTAAGCCGTCGTGTAGCCGATATTTTGATCGAGGCCCCATAGTTCAGCAGCCGAATTCTTCATTAGGTTAATTCCCTGAACTGTATTGGCATTGGTTACACGAGCTCCAGCTATCAACCCTTGATATGTAGCTTTGAGGACTGCTTCCCGGATGCCTTTATCTCCGACAACCACGAGGCGACGAAGAACAAGGAAAGATGTGATCCTCGTGGTGTCGCTGCTGCTAGGTTGAGACCAAAAGCCAACTACAGTCTTAATAAGGTTTTTCAATAGCTTCCGGAAGGTCAAGAGGTAAGGAATAAGGGGTGTTAGAGCCGAAAGCGTAAGCTTAAGGGTGGCATCATCGGATAATGTGCCAAGGATATGAAGGATTGAGGATGTGAAGCTGCGTAACAGCATTGACAATGGTTTGAACTTCTTGGACTCTGTCGGTACGTAGACTTTGCCGGAAGCCGACTCCTTGACAGGGAGATGGTGCTGTAGGACCTCGGGTATCTTCTTGAGCGCGAGAAGGAGAATATCGTGGAACACTTCAGGACTTGATATCGTGTAATGTTGCTTCTTCTCCTGGTCGTCAGTATCCTCATTAACGTGGGCTGCTGATCGAAAAGCCAGAACCACTTGTCTCGCAGCCTTGAGGGAATGATTCTCTGTGATCGATGCTTTCCAGCGCGCAACCATCTCTTGTGTAAGTTCGTTATCTTGTGTAAGTGTGTCTGCCTCGTCTGCCTTTGTCGACTTCTTCCGTTTCTTCTTGGGTAGGTCTTCTTCGCTAGCGCTCAGGTCATCGACTTCAGCAAGATCTGCATCATCGAAATCTAGGGTTTCGGGGTCGTTCTCTTGCAAAAATTTGTAGAAATCGGGGTCATCCTTGGCGAGAGCCTCCATGGCCTCCTTGGTCATTCCAAGGTCACCGTCATCAAGCTGGGTATCGTCTTCTTCTTCGCTGTCGCTGCCTACGGGCTGCTCTGTGTCGGAGATTTCGAGATCATCGCTTTCACCATCGTCGGATCGATCGGGTTGCGGCTCATCTCTCTTGCGTTTCCCGAGTTTCTTGGATGATTTGCTGGCTGGCTGCGGTTTGTCGACGATCTCGAAGCCTCCGCCGAAGAAATCGTCGACACTCATCTCGTTAACATGCTTGGTTTTGGAAAAAGACTTTGCCTTTTCCGCCTTCTCGGCAGCATCGGGGCCTTTGAAAAAGTCGGCATCTCCTGCTTTCCGGGCTTGCTTCTTTGCTTCGAGTAGGTGTTTCTGCTTTATCTTTGCGCCAGCTTTCCGCTTTTCTAAAACGCCTTTCAGGTGTTTCTGTTCAAATTTCTTGGTCGCCTTGAAGTTTTTTTTTGCGCCAGCCATGATTGTCAATTGGCCAACAACGAGGGCTGTGGAAGATGTCGAGATTGGAGTTTGGTGCTTGACAGAGGCCCTGGCTTAAGGCGATACTCAATTGCTCTCGTTGATCAAGCCGTTGTAGAAATTTTTGGTGGAGCTTATCGCGGGGCATCTTATCGTGTTGTGCTAGCTTAGATCCGGTTAAGTGCATGGCTTGATATATGGGTCCTGATATTCCGTAATGGCGCTTGCTACCTAGGTAGGTACGTAGTTCAGCAACATCAAGCCAGGTGCCATCTCTTGCGCATCGCAGGCGTTTCATTTCGCACTCCAGTCTCAATACCTCTCGGCTCAAACGTTCTTTAGACGGGCGATAACATATCGGCACCCGTACACATCTTATTCGCAAATTTATAGAAACGTAACTTGGGAAAGAGTAACCTTAAGGAAGCGACTTTTCTCTATATCCCATCATCGATATGATATCCAGGCAGGGGTATGCTCCAACACCTCACAGCTATGTGCCTAACACGACTCTTTCCGCAACAATAAATCTCGACGAGGTCTGAACTACAAAATGATATTATAAAATTAAATGCCTTATGATTGTGTACTAACTGATAATAGGAAGTTAAATTGGCTGAGACGCGGGCTGAGCGTGACCTTCAAGATTCTCTTGCTGAGTTATTCTCCATCATCATTACACTGGATGAGCTCGAAAGGGCGTTTCTCAAGGATGCAATCCCTGAAGCTGATTACACCGAAATATGCGAGCGGTCTTTGAAGCAATATAAGTCCATCTTAGCCGATGAGACAGTAGCGAAGGCATTTGTTGGCCTTGAAGAGTTCAAGGCCGAGTGGGATGTAAGTTACCATGTCCCTCGCCTGTATCGCTATCCATCCGCGTGCTCACGATGATACAGCTCGAGGTACCAAGGGCAACAGAGCGACTAAAGGTCGGCATGCCTTCAACAGCCGTTACTGCTTCCACGGGCACGGCATCCCAGCCAGCAGCCGCTACAGACAGCAAATCCGGACAGCTCATATTGAAGGCGACAGAAGATTTCATCACATTTTTGGACGCGCTCCGTCTGGGCCTTCTTGCCAAGGATCAATTACACCCCCTTCTAACCGACATAATTCAAAGCGCTAACAAAGTCACCGACCGAGACTTCGACAACAGAGGCAAGATCATCCAATGGCTAATTACTTTGAACCAGATGAAGGCCACTGAGGAACTCACTGAGCAGCAAGCTCGAGAACTCGAGTTAGACATCAACTCTGCCTACGTGGGCTTTAAGAATGCCCTTTAAGAGAATGCTCATCAATTGGTCAGTCAGATGACGTTCACGATCGCATCTTATACAGAAGCCTAGTTTGGCTGTTCACCAGGATCTGGCAAGTTTGGTCACACTATTATAGTTAAAAGTTGTCCCCGGTCACAACATGATCCAACGAGGTACAGCATGGACTTCTATTGTACTTTCAAGACGATCGCCTTATTCTGGCCCGTTTCCGAGATTTGGGCCTCTTCTCCAATCCGAGTGGCCAACTTGTCATGAATGGACCCACTTTAAGGGCGCAACTTTTTCTCTTTCCTTCCATCACTTCATCTCGCGGTTGATGTACTTCGCGTCGAGACAAAACTGCAGGATAATCATCCATTTGCGTTCGTACCGTCTTTTTCCAATAACGCCGCTTGATTCGAATCTTCCGCAGGCACCATGCAGCGCACTTTTCTTGCTTTTCAACACAATGCCAAGCTTCACAGCCTACAGACAGTTGTCCGGGCAGTGAGCTCGGTCGCGTCACTCGAGGAAGCCAGTAAAGGTCTTTTCAAGGGTGCAAATGAGGACGATCATGTTGTGATTACCGAGCAAACAATCTTTCATCCCCAAGGCGGTGGCCAACCATCAGACGTTGGAGTGATGAAAGCTGCAGCGGGTGCGAGTTTTGATGTGTCGGCCGTTCGCATGAGCGCAGGGGAGGTGCTCCATCTTGGCCGATTCGCCGACGTATCATCACTATTCAATCCCGGCGACACCGTTACGCAGGCCATCGACAGCGAAAAACGCATTCTCTATTCCCGCTACCATACTGCCGGACACGTACTCGGTTCAGCGGTCCGAGATCTTCTCGAAAATGAAGTCGCCAATTTCGACGAGTTGAAAGCATCTCACTTCCCCGACTCAGCGTCGTGTGAGTTCCAAGGCCTAATCGAAGGAAAATGGAAGGATTCAATACAGGCACGCCTCGATGAATATATCAATAAAGATATGCCAGTAGAAATAGACTTTTGGAATGAAGAGGATTTCAAGGCCAACGGGCTAGAACGACTCATACCTGATCGCAAGGCAATGGGCATGGCGGATGACGAGAAGTTTCGTGTCGTGAAGATCGTCGGTGCTGAAGTCTACCCATGTGGAGGAACACACGTTGACAGCACTCAGCTGTGCGGCAAGACGAATGTCAAGAAGATTAGTCGATCGAAGGGTACAAGCCGTGTGAGCTACGTACTCCCTTAATAGCCCACGTTGACAACAGCATGCGTCGCCCGATTTCTCAGAAGTCGATGGTCCCATTATACAATACAGTCAATAGAACGCAATATCTTGTAGACCGAAACCACGGGCCTAGAGCATACGCACGTGCAGTTCTCGCATCATGGCGAATGTGACAGACTTAGATTACCCAGAAGGTAGATACGAGAGCCAGCCAATTACGTTGATATCCATGATCTCGTCTAACCTTTACACAGCTTGGCATTATGGCCCTCAAGCGATTTCTAATGATGAAGTCCAATTTAGCAGTCCAATGCAACAGCGACCATGGTCATCGAGTTGTCTAGTGGGCCGTTTAACTTCGAGCTCCATTCCCACGTCACCTCTCCAGCACGTGGCCTAGATGTGGGTGGCTTACCTTGCCTTAGGGTTCGGTAATTTGAGCCCATGGGCTTTTGCCAAGAACCCAACACCACCAAATTTGTATGCCGTTGGGTTCTTGGCAAAAGCCCATGGGCTCAAATTACCGAACCCTACCTTGCCTGGTCTGCTTCCAGATCTGGCCCACTGTAACCGCTGCACTCTCTTAGCCGACACATTGACGTTGAACAAAGGAGCCGACGACTTGGGAACCAAGAGTCCACCGGATTGGCCACTTAATCAAAGCCTGCTCCCTGCTCGACGTGAAGGGTTTCGATATTGGGACTACCCTCAAATCAACAGTCTCTGGCTTTAAGAAGCAAAAGGGAGTCGGTCAGAGTAGCTCGACACCTTCGTCTTAAGCAGTACATACCTTTCCAGCCTCGTTCTGTCTTCAAGCCCGTTGATGATGATAGTTACGAGTAGCGTCGTTCCACACACGTGCACCTGACTATAAGGACGTTTCTTCAATGCAGCTTGCTCTGGTCAATGCCTACCACCCATCTTCACGAGGAAGCTAGAAGCTCCATGTGGCCAAAATGATTGGTTCTTACAGCAGCGCATTAATGATCCAACCCCGGTCTTAAATTTTATACCAGCAGACTCGATGGCGGGGTCCCAATCCGGTGGGGTGCAACCAATTTAAGGGTCCTACCCTCAGATCTTCTTAGAAGCTGAGTAGGTGATACTTGTTTGTAAAGTGCTACCGGCTGGCCTAGTCTCTAACCGATTCACATGTCAACTTGTCATCGCCATTTTCTACGCTTTGGCTAAGTGGACTGGTCGTCTACAATGGCGGAACATGGACTACGAAAAAGACGCAAGGGTTTCATGCTGGCTGCAAGGTCTAATATATATCCAGCTCCCGCCCTTTTCCGCCTTTTCATCTTTAAACCTTTGCTCTCTCTCTTCCTCCGCATACCTTATCGTTAACCTTAAACAGCTTTCAATACTGTGAAACCAATTTCAACATCTTACTCTCCCATCTACAGAAATGAGAGAGTATCATGGATTTTCTTGGTGGTAACATTTTACCCCTTGACCCGGAGCCCATCATCTTTCTTGGAATAGGAATGTTTCTTCTCGTCGGAATATTCTTTTCCACCTTCTTCATCAAAAACACCCGAGACAATGAGAACCCGAATCTCATTCAGTCTTTGGGACTGTTTTTCTATTCTTGCTTCCTCAAGCCACACGATGGCGATAGCAAGGGTAACCAGCAGCATGCCCTTGAGAGTTTCTACAAGACGCAAGCTGGCGCCTACGATGCGACGAGGAAGGCTCTTCTCAAGGGTCGTGAAGACATGCTAGCTCTAGCGGCTGCCCAGCTTACATTGAAGGCGAAACGGGCCAAGTCATACAACTCCAAGAAGATCTGGGTCGATGTGTGTGACCGAAGTTGACTCTTACCCATTACATCACTAATACGGATGATAGGTCGGTGGTGGCACTGGCTGGAACATCGAGGCAATGTCCCAATTTGTCAATGTCCCTACGTTTTTTGATAGCGTATACCTAGTTGACTTCTCACCGTCTCTCTGTGAAGTGGCTCGAAAGCGGTTCGCCCGACTGGGGTGGGCGAATGTCAAAGTCATATGTCAGGATGCGAGAATGTTTCGCTTGGAAGACCATGAAATCCTCTATAGCGGCCGACCTCGTTCTCCGGAAGCCAGCTATTCCTCACAGAAACAGCCAAGGCATGCCGGCGCTAATCTTATCACGATGTCCTACAGCCTGTCTATGATTGTAAGTGCTTTCCCAAGATCTCGATCGGTGTGAATTAACAGTATTATAGCCTGACTACTATTCTGTTGTCGATTCTTTGACCTCTCTTTTGGAACCTAATGGCATTATCGGCGTGGTTGATTTTTACGTTCAGTCTCAAGTTGACGTCAGCTTCAAGAACTACACAGGAGGTCTCATCGATCGTCATGTTAATTTTCTTGGAAGGACCTTTTGGCGTGCCTGGTTTGACATTGATAGAGTTTCTCTCGAACCTGGTCGTCGTGACTACCTTGAATATCGCTTTGGCACGGTCCTTAATGTCAATACTCGCAACTATGTTCTTGGTGCGATCCCGTACTATATCTGGTTGGGCTCACGCAAGCAACCGCTTTCGTCTTCTCTCCCACACGAAATTGTGGAGAAAGTTGATTCTTTGGTCACTGAGTCGCCTTATCTTTCCCCTACTAACCACATCAATTTGCTATCCCGAGCGGTAGAGAAAGTTGCTCCAGAAATTCGCTCGAAGGCTTTCGATGCTGCCATTGTCAACCTTTCATCTAACCTGCCCCTTCCTTCATTCTTTTATCAAAATCATCATTATCGGATCTACTATGACGACCAGTTAAATAAGCACACGCAGTTCAATGACGAGTATATCTATGCGTTCACATGGGAAGACACTCGTGTTGACGAGCGGATTTTGAAGCTGAAGTCCGACGATGTGGTTCTTGCAATCACTAGTGCTGGCGACAACATCCTCTCATATGCACTCCAAGGCCCTGCTAGGATCCATGCCGTTGACTTGAATCCGACTCAGAACCATTTGCTTGAACTTAAGGTCGCCGCGTACCAATCCGTCGAATATGAAGATTTCTGGAAGATCTTTGGAGAAGGCAAACACCCCGACTTCCGCTCCCTGCTCATTTCGAAGATGTCACCTCACCTGTCCAGCCGTGCATTCCAATACTGGCTGAGCAACATCCGCATCTTCACCAAGAACCAGGGCGGTCTCTACGACACTGGCGGTTCGAAGCACGGAATCCGTATCTTCCGCTGGATCACGCAAATCTTTGGATGCCAGACAGCCATCAAGGACCTCCTCGCCGCCAAGACGCTCAATGAGCAGCGTGAGATCTGGCGCAGCCGCGTTCGGCCCGCACTGTTATCCCGTCTCGTGTCCAAATTCGTCGTGAGTCAGGAATCCTTCCTCTGGACCGCGCTTGGCGTGCCGAAAAACCAACTCGCCATGCTCGAGGCAGACCACGCGCATTCCGACGCAGTCTGCGGCCCGAACCCGACGGCCAAGAACAGGCGCTCGCACGCTATCTGGGAGTACATGGTGAACACGCTCGACCCTATGGTCGAATCCACTCACATCGCCGCGGATAACCCATATTACCTCGTGTGTCTCGACGGCAAGTTCTCACGGCAGTGTCATCCTGATTACCTGTCACCTAGAGCGCACGCGCGACTCTCACGGCCCGACGCTCTTGACAATCTGCGCATCCACACAGACGAGATCGAGGATGTCCTCGCACGAGTCGCACCAGGCACGCTTACTGTCGCCGTTGTCATGGATAGCATGGACTGGTTTGATCCGGGGTCCAACGCCGCGGCGTCGCAAATCACGAAGCTCAACCGCGCGCTCGGGATGGGTGGACGCGTCATGCTGCGCTCCGCTGCTCTGAAGCCATGGTACTTGAAAGAGTTCGAAAAGTTTGGCTTCGTGGCGAAGTGCATGGGTTCGCGTGAGGGAGGCGCGTGCATTGATCGTGTCAACATGTACGCTTCGTGCTGGATCTGCACCAAAAGGGAAAATCTCGCGCCGCCTACCCCAGAAATTGATTCTCTTAGCGATGCAGAGATCTCGTCTTTGCAGATCTGAGGCAGTTGGGCGGTGGGTTAGTTGGATTGGGATGCTTGAGAGAGTATGTTGAAGAAAGGGTTCGCTGTAGGCGGCCTGTCTAACACTATCGCTTTAGGGGCTCTTGAAATAATGTACGCGAGATTCTCAGTGCTTGGGGGAAATGAGGAAATTCCAGATTATCATAGCTACTCAGAACAGATTGAATAAGAGAAAGGCTAAATCTGCTGTTCACTGTGGTATAGATCTGCTGTCCTCCAATTGGCACCAAGTGCCCTCAGCTGCTGCACAGTGGGCTAATCTTTTGCAGCCACCTCCAGCTGTGAGCCCCCCCCCCCCCCCCCCACCTCGAATTCATTCAACCCTTCATTCAACCCTTCGTTCAATCGTTCAACCCTCCGTCCTTCTAACTTCAATACATACATCCTTCAACCTCCAACTATTAAAACTATATTAAAACAACAAAGTTTCCACTACTAGGGTTAACCCTTTAATCGAACTAAGTAAATTTTTTTAACAGCGCTGCAGCTTTTATGTTCTATTATTACATAACTATCTGTTTTTAACATGTACGCAATAATATATATATAGCTGTGTAAATAAGTTAAACCTACTATACAGTACTTAAGTATTGCGTGCTGCTAGATAAATTAGGTACGCTGCTATACAATTTTAGGTGCGGAGTAGCTCACACGGTAGTACAGCTGATTCCAATTGCCCCCACTTGAGGACAGCAGATCTATACCACAGTGAACAGCAGATTTAGCCTGTCTCTTGAATAAAGTAAGTCTGAGTCTCAACAACCTCGTGTCGTCGTGTCCGTTTTAAGTACCATTCACCATGCTATAGCTTCTCCTTGGTGGTCTTTCTCTATACTAAATCGCTTCATGGAGGTTCAATATCTTTGGCCTGTAGTATTTCAGCGCAACATTAGATACCTGAATTGCAGTCCCTCTACCATGGCGGAGAAAAAGAGGGTTAGCGGCGGAAATATAGAAGTAGTCATAGACGAAGTCGTTGCCCTGGACATCTTCCGTGAGTGCTTTGCTATCTGCAAATGTTCGCGGTCCACGCAGGGTCGTTTCCTTCATGCGGGCCTAAAGAACTTTAATGCTAGCGTTTTTCTTCATGGTGCTTCATAAATCCGATACCCATATCCTACGTGGCATGGGACTTTCGAGAATCACGTACTATGCAATTGAATACGGTAGCGTACAGATGAAATTTTATAACAAATTTCGCAGACGGATTCCTGTCAAGTGTTTCATGAGTGATTTCACCACAAATTCAGTTTCCATGTATGGCATAAATGCAATCCTTTAAGAATCGCCTAGTCGTGCTAGCAAATAAAGTGTGTTGAACCTTTGACTTCCGGGGCCAAATTCTGTAAGTCGATAATACCGCATGCTAGAGAAACCTGGGTTGCTTTAACATTAAGATATCGGCAAAAAAAGAATCCCTTAAGCTTAGCCACTTGTATAGAAAAGACGGTTATATATTAAAACTTGTCTATGGGACTTATGAAGCCGCGTCCGCATGGATAGCTGGCCTCAGAACAGACCTGGTAGGCTATTGGATCGTGATAACTGTTGCAGTTAGTTTAGTTGGGGTTCGACCCATATTGATGAGACTGGAATTGTATGTTGGCCTGCAGCTGTCCTTGTCCAGTTTGAGGTGCGGTGTCATGTTGAATCTGGCCCTGTAAACCGGTCTGCTGTTGTTGCGGTTGCGGGTAGGGGTATTGCTGTTGTTGTTGCTGGTATGAATACTGTTGTTGTTGGGTCTGGATAAACTGTGGCTGCACAATTCCATGCTGTGGTCCAAACTGGCCTTCTCCCTGCTGATGCACCCCATGATATAAACTCTGCAATCCTATCGGCCCTTGCTGCGGCGGCGGCTGCTGCTGTTGTGGTGGGAACCCCTGCATCAGCGCCGCTCCTTGTGGAACTATCTGCTGCTGATACGATGGACCCTGTGCTACAGCATTGAGTGCGAATGTCATCGCGCCTCCATCTATCGACCCGTTCCTTGCCGTCTTAGCTCGTGGGTCGACAGTGTTCCCAGTAGTCCCGAGTTTCGCTGCCCACCCATCATGCCGTACTCCCCATGTAGCCGCCTTGTCGGCATCCGTTTTACACTGGATACTCCAAAGATAACTGTTGAACTGATTAGACACCTTGGACACTTTCTCAAAGTGGTCCCTGGTTAGCACAATCTTGTGAGTGCCCTTGTGCTTATAACCTGCGAGAGCCACGGCGCTCTGGAAGGCGTTACGGATCTGTCGGCCGTTCCAGACAGGCCCGATGGTGGAGTCAGGGTCTTTCTGGTCCGCGAAGAAGGTCTCGGCGTAATCTAGAATGTCCTTATAGTCGAGCTCGATTAGACCGCTATTTTTTAGCTTCTCCAAGTGCGTCTCCCAGATGCGCTTGGTGTACTTCCATTCGAGGGGAGGGTAGTATAACGCCATATGTAAACGAGACTTGAACGCCTCATCGAAAACGCCCACTCTATTGCTTGTTAGGAAGAGGATGCCTTCGTAATACTCCAGAACACGGAGGAAGACTGTCGTGGACAGGAGCAGGTCAGCAACACGAGGAATTCATTGAAAAGCTTCGGCGCGAACTACAGCATCTTGAGGGAATCGGCATAGCAAGACCTGAACAGACAACTCACCAGAAACTAGGGCGTTGCGTTGTATGTCATCCTCGCTGCGCTGGGCCAGAAAAACGTCGGCCTCATCGAGGAGTAACACGCAGTTCCATAGCTGCGCCAGCTGAAATGTCTCCTGGAGCTTGATTTCTACTTCCCTAGGAGATGTACCAAGGTCGCCTTTGAGTAAAACGACGATTAGAGGTTTTCCCCAGCGCTAGGGTTAAATATAGGGCACAAACCGCAGGTAATAGCAAGCAATGGTCTATTGTTCGCTTCGGCTGCGCATTCTGTATACATGTTAAACACATGCCAAAGGGAATCTCACTTGTACAAACTTGCAGAGCTTACCGGCGGTGGATGTCTTGCCCACCCCTGGAACTCCATGTAGGAGGATGATGACTCCCTTCCCTATCGTGGAATTAGCAAGTGTTCAGCATCTAGTAAAGGGGAAGGTGTACCTTTAGCCCGGACGAGGTCAAAGTGCAGTTTACTGCTGGTGTTTCCATCAATGTGCGACTCAATCAGAGACTGGACCAGATTCTTGTGTCCGTCGGGCAGTTCCAAGTGGTTCCACGGCTCAGGTCGGGGCTGCCGCTCGCGAAGCATCTCCCCACCGTCGGGCCCTTTTTCGAGTTGGAGACAGGCTGAGATGTATCACGTCAAGAGTCAGCAATAGTCAAGTATAGAGTTATAAAGGGTGGGAAAGAAGCAAAGCGAATATTTTGCATACCCCACTTGCGAGTTCGGAAGACAAAGGCAAAAATACCACCGGAGAGAAGGAGGAGATCCTCGCGCTCGGTGGGAGGATAGTCCCTATCCCACCTCTGCCACTTTTCCGCCTCGGTCCTCATCAGAAAGTCAGTGGTCTTGCGATCCCATACGCCGGGAAAATCAATATCTTCATGATCTACGATGGCCTCGATCTCGCTGTCAAAGGCGCGGTACTCTGTTGCGTTTGGTCGCCAGGCCGGCACAGCATGCAGAGCGCGCTCTATATCCACCATAACTTCGCTATCAATCCACTCCGAATACCGAGAGGCATTCTCGGGTAGGACCGTATCACTGCTTGTCATCGCTTCTCCGTTGGGTCTTTGCAATTGGTTTCTCCCTATATAATCTCTATGGGTAGGCTGCGTGCATTCGATGAAGTCTCGCCCACGATTCACCATTGCTTCAGAGTCGATGTACCCTCCAGCCTCAGCTGCCTGAAGCGGAAACGCAGGGAGACTGGTGACTGGCTCGAGGCCACTAAAGGGATCAATAAATATGCGATGAAATGAAGGAATATAACGATTGCCGTCATAGTCGATATGGTAACAGTCAATAACAAACTGAGTGAATTTGGAGCTTTCTAGATCCAAAACCTTATTGTGCTCCCGGGCCGACTGTCTGAAGGGTGTGCCCTCCGTTCTTTGAATCACCCTCCAGATCTTCTGAGGGATGTTCTTATCTTTGATGTAAATAAGAGATCCTGTAGGGAACATGTACCAGAGATCGGAGAAGTATATGTTCTCATTGGGCTTTCTGGAAATGGCTGGTGCGATATAGTGGTCCATGAATCTAATTAAGGCGCGGAAATCTTTGATGAGACCTGTAAGCTCGGATACCGTGTGATCTGACAAGTGCGTAACGTTAGAATCGACCGGCGGGTTAGACCTCCAGTCAGCGTCATACTCGTCCTCCGTCATGCTTTTGACGTTTCGACGGCGCTCCTCGAACTCGACTAGATGATTGCGTATCACGTCATCAAAGAAGATTAACATCTGAAATGGCCGCATGATGACGAAATTGGCGCGGTTAGATGCATGACTTTGCCAGTGAAGGGAACCACCGCAGATACAGGAGTCGATATACTTCAGAAGTCTCATCGATTTTATCATAATGAGCGCCGGGAGCTCATATCGACCGACGGGGAGTTTCTGAGGGACTTCGACAGAGTTGAACGTCTCGCTATCAGTGGCGCGTCCCAGCTGTTCGGAATCATCGTGGCCTGCCCGATCAACCAGAACGTATAATGCCGGGTGAACAAGTTCGTCTTGTCGAATCGAGGCCCATCGGGCGAGTTTCAACTCGGAAGTACATCTGGGCTGATCTGGTGGCCCAGAGCGAAAAGACTCTCTACCGTTGTCTGAGGACGCAGCTTCTGAATTAGAATCGTCGTTAACCTGAGTCCCGAGCCTCTCTCGCAGTTTCCTAAGCCGCTTAACCTCGGACGTGACGGATTGCATGAGTTCCTGCAGCTGCTCCAACGACTGGTTGGTAGTGCGGTGGACCAGCCTCCCTAAGCCGCCCTCCCAGGACTCGATATCGTCCAATCCCTTGGAAATGATCTCGACGTGCCCCTGAACCCGGGCGGTTGTGTTTGGAGTTAAGCTTCTAGGAGTGATATTCTCCGTAGACTCCATTTCCGCCCGACGTTCTTCCATGAATGTGATAGTTGGTTCGATTTTGATATTTAACTCGTTCAGCTTCGTAGGAAATGGGGAAATTGGTCGAGATAACCTCGGCGTCTATTGCAACAGTACTTGGGAGAGACTATAACAAGGTGGTAAGACAGATTTCGATTCTCTGGCTTAAAACATGTAGAGCCTCATAATATTCAACTGGGGAGGCAGCAGAGGATGATTAAGGGTTCAGAGAAAAGTTAAGAAAATGTAGGACCACCAAGTGTCCACATAGCTGAATAATGAACAAATTAATACATTGTCGAGGGGGTTACAATTGAGACTGCATATGCATTGTCATCACACACCTGTATCCTTGATTCGGCCCCATTACAGCTGAAATGCGTGAAGGGACAGATCAAACCTGGAAATGGATGTCTGCATGCTGACATGGTGCCAATCACTGTGAATTTCAGCAACTCAGTAGGATCATACAGCTGGGTACTGCAAAATCCATAGTACACGCAGACCTTAACAGAGCCTCTTACCCCACGCCTTGATAACTGGTAGAGCCGACAATGAGCGCAATCTCTCCTCATGCATATACATAAATCATGCCTGTCAATTGGTCTAAACCTTATCTTCTTCTCGCCTCCATCTTTTGACCCGACGTCCAGTCACGCCGGCTGTCATGGATCTCGACAGCGTTTCCAAGTTCGTCTCCAGCGAGGCCGGCAAGCATGTACCGGAGCTGGCTAATCCCGGCCTTGACCGGCTTCAACAGGCCAAGCAGCTATACATGGCCTCCAATGGCCGGCTACCCAGCCCCCCGCTGCCTGAGCCGTTAAGACCTTCGAAGCAGTGAGTTTGTGCCGCCTTGGCTCTCCTGCATTCCACTGCTGACCATTGTATCATATCAAAGGCTTCAAGCCTTTAAACAAGAATTCATAGTTGGCATAGAAGACTTTCTCTCGCGCTCGCGAGATAGCGACGCGGCACAAGCATTTCGCAGCAGCTCTTGGGACAAGCTACAGGCTGAAGCCAACAAGGCATGGGCGGCGTACAGCAACCACCAGAAGCGGAAACGCAACTGGCGGCGACCATTTGAAGTGCTTGACCACGCAGCCGAAAAGGTCATGACGAGCTGCTGCATCGAGTTCCTGTTAGAGCTAGTGCCAGATGGGGAATACTCGTCCCTCCTGTCAGGGGGATTGACACTCGCCTACAATGTGAGGAAAGCAACTGACCGGGAATGAGACGAGAGAACTTGGTTTGCTGACGAAGGAATAGACGGCTCTAAGAAAGGAAAAGTCTCGCGAAGATATCCTCGAGCTCTTTGACAGCTTATCGGAGCAGGGGAAGCAAACGAAGGCCAACATCAAGCTGTACAGTCATGACACGGAATTGCACGCCAAATCTGAGGAATTATACATGGCTGTTCTGGACTGTGTAGGTCACAGTACAGAGTGGTTAGACTCGTCTAGTTCTTGTAAGTGAGATATACGGGCCCAATATGTTTCTTGTCATAGAAAGAGATATCGTGTCCTATGTGAGAGAGAAAACCAACTTTTACAATGAACAGTCGAGTCCTTCAAAGCCTTCTTCCAACAAAGCAAGTACGGAGCTAAACTTGAAGATGCCAAAGCGAATCTCGATAAGAAATCCAAGGAGTTCGATGACACCGTCAACATGTGCTTCAGACGACAAGTGAACGACATTCACAGCAGCATCGAGTGGATGAAGGAGCCTATTTTGGCGACTTACTCGCTCCTTGCGGGGTTTCTTAAGGATTTTCCTGGTCAGCACCTCCGTACCTCAACATGAGGGGAGAATAACTGGAAGCTAATACAGTCATGATGCTATAGCTCTCCTAGCTGCCGAGCTCAGTGAGGAAGCTCGAAAGTCACAACCGCCAGTGATAAATCTTGTGCAGAACCCCGTAGTTACAATGCAACCCCCAATTATGCCGGTAACTATACCCAGCTGGCAACTCTGCCAGTGTCTATCTGTAGAATACAGCCACGTTGCCGGAAGGATTTCACAAGACGCTGCGACGGTTGCCCTGTCCGAACTAGACGCCGACATCACCACCGCGATGCACCACATCCTGCCTCCATTACAGCGCGAGAAGATGGGATTCCTAACAACTAGTGATCAATTCAAGGCGTGGCTTCGGAATATCGAGTCTGCCTTTCTCGTGGTCCACGAGGGTAACACTCCCCACCAGGGGGTCCTCTCCACGCTAAGCCACTTGTGCGGACTCATGGCAAGAACTATGCGCGTACCGGGGATGTGGACGCTCGCCTTCTTCTGTGGGCTACACACGGCCGCCGGAGCAAAGTTGCAGGGAGGCAAGGGACTCATACGGGCCGTCGCTCTACAACTTCTCTCCACAATACCAAACGAGACGTTTCCGACGCCCATTGACCCATTTGTCGTGGCCCAACAGCTAGCAATGGGAGATTTGGACATGATATGCTCCATCTTTGCCATGGTGTTAGGTCATTTACCGGCAGGAATGGTATTTGTACTAGTCGACGGCGCACATTGGAACGGTACCGAGGCGAGGTCAACGGAAATGCGCGCCGTGATGCGGTTCTTGTATAAGGTGGTGGAGCAGTTGCGCGTGGCAAGGAGGGGACTAGCCCTGAAAGTTCTGGTAACAAATCCGACCGAAAGACAGCGGTATGCGTGGGAAATTCCAGGGGATATTTTGCACATGGAGAGACAGGTCCTGGCGGGCGGGCACAAGGGTCTCGAGAAGGAGATGATTGCTGGAACCGTAGCTAGGTTGTCTGGATGATAAGATACCAAGCATGTCTCAAGATTAAACATGAGGTTGGTCACGCGCTCGAAATAACTGTCCCCCTTTCTACTCTTAAATATGTGTGCACACCTAGTGGTCTCCTACTAGGTCCTCGGCTAAAGAGCACATACAAAAAATATATATAATAATAGCAGCGAAGGCAAAAGGCCCTTTCTGCAAAGAAATTGTTTCATTTCTGTAAGTCTTGAAAGATATCTGGCTCGTCGTATTAGCGTACTTGAGAGCTGTTTGGCATTATCCAGCCCAGAATCCCACCAACGAGAAGCGGAGGGGCAAAGCAACCTTGAAATACCAACTCCAATCGACCCTGCAGCGAATGGGATTAATGAAGTTCTGCATCATTATTATGGGTAAAACACAGACGTAAGGCTCCTTACGCTGTTAGTAACTTATGCTCATAGATAAATTATCACGGCAGCATCACTGTTTGCTGCCCCCCGAGCTCGTCTCGGCACGGTTGAGTGGATTTGGAATTAGAGCCGAGACGCCAATAGCAAAACGCGATACTATCTAGCGGCTAGGTTAGGACTTGAGGGTAGTCGGAGAAAGTGAAACTGCTGAGACCCGGCTAACCGCTGCATAAGTCACCAGGCCCTTCCGTATCGGGTGTTTGATATTGCATACAAATGATGAGTTGTTGGTATATAAGGCCGTCTCAAATGGAGTAAAGAGGGAAATGGCTGTGGCGCGAGATATGGCGACGAAACTGAGGATAACGGTCAAGTTCAATCCTTACTCGCTCGTTTATGGTATTATGGATGGCCGTGATTGGCTGTAATCATCACTGACATCTTGGCACAGCCCCGGATGGCTTCCCCAGGCAGACCTGCGGTCAGAACGAAGCGTTTCCTATCCTGTAACCCAGCGAGCGTCACGACTAGGCGATGCGCAATGCTTATCGCTCATAATATGACCTCAAGTTGGATCGCGGTGTGCGAGCCGTACAATGAGTTTTTGGCATCACCTGATCCAATCCGTTTTAGGAAGCTTTTTCAGTATCTGGATGTGGCTACCCAATTGGAAAATGCGTTCAAACGACCATCCTCGTTGCAACGTTTGCTATGATCTCGAGGGCAGATTAGCCCGCATGGTAGACCGTGATTGCAACGGGCCATATGGAAATGATCAATCTATCAAGAAATTCGACGATGGCTCTGTTCTGGTATACATCATTAGGGATCTTGTAAGAGCACAATTGACAAAATGCATTTTCTGTGCGTTGATCACACGTGTCGATTCGTCACCAGGTCCAGGCACTCACCTTTTACGACTTGAACCGGGCCGGACGCCGGTTATCGACATGGATAGCGCCAGGAGGAGACGAAGATTCGAGATATATCGGCCGACAGGTAAGGAACTTCGGCTTGGAACTCTGGACGGAAACATAAGGCCGACCGAAGGAGATTTCATAACACTCCAGTAACACTTTCTTGTAGACCTCGCACCCGAGCTAGAGGCGAATTCAATAGCGCTCGAGGTCTCTGGGCTTTCTCCATTTCAACATATTCCGAAGCGACATGACATCAGTAGCCAGCCATTGTCAGACCGCGCTTTCACCTTCATAAAGGCGTGTCTCGAAACCTGCGCTCAGAAGCACAGTGTTTGCCGGCAGGGCACGTCGCATCCGCCAAAAAGGTTGATAGACATAAGGGACCTCGGCAGCGCCTGCGTTAAGGTTATCGAGACGTCTTTCGATTTTCGCGAACCGTATGTCGCCTTGAGCTACTGCTGGGGCCAAGGCGTGTGTCTCAAAACTACCAAGTCCAATATCCTAGAGATGATGACTGGCATCGAGTGCACCAACTTACCATCGATCATCTCAGACGCTATTCGGATAACTAGTGTGCTAGGATTCAAATACATCTGGGTCGATTCCCTCTGCATCATCCAAGACGATGTGCAGGACTGGGAAGCAGAGTCGGCGCGTATGTGCTCGATATACGAGGGCGCGTACTTGACGATCGCGGCGTCCTCTGCGGAGTCGGCCGACGTCTCCTTGGCCGAACGTCATAGGCGTCACGAGCCCACAGTTTTCCGATGTTGTCAGAGTACAGATCCCACCGATAGGAAGAAGACGTCTGCAATCGTTCAATTGGCAGTGCGGGAAGAGTGCGAATACGGCTTCCACAATGAAGACGCAGCGAGGCGGCCGGATCGGGAGCCCTTGCATGACCGCGGCTGGACCCTGCAGGAGGCTATCCTATCGACGCGGGTGGTCTTCTACACCCCAACGGAGCTCCAGTGGCAGTGCCAGGCCGTCCAGACGTGCGAGTGTCAGATCCCTCCACCTACCAAGCTGGGTGTCATCACGACCCGGGCCCATATGCAGGGGAGTTCTGGCAGGCCGCGCCAGCCGCGCGAAATCTTCGCCGCGTGGGACCGGATCGTGGAAACATACACAGAGCGCCTGCTTACGAACCCGGAAGACAAACTGCCCGCACTATCGGGACTGGCGCGGCTGGTACGCAGGAATATCTCCATTGCTATGGGGCTCCATAATCCCGATTTTAGTGATGAGCCACCTCTACCGCGTCAACTTGAATACGTTGCAGGTTTGTGGGCGGATGACCTCATTCGTGGCATGTTGTGGGATCCTCTCCATATGACTGTCCAGCTTCCATCTAGCCCCTTGCAAACAACGACTACTACTAGTATTACTGGTGCCAACGTTCTTGATGATACTTCACTGAAGATAGAAGAGAGTCCATACTACCGTGCTCCCTCATTTTCATGGGCTTCAGTTGACGGTCCTGTTACGTACCGCTCTCGCAATCTGAATTTATCACAGGATGACACATCCTACGTCGAGACGGCGCGGGTCATCGATGTATGGTCTCAGCCCGCGAGTAAAGACCCGTTTGGCCGGCTCATAACGGCTGAGAACCCTCAACATCAACGCCATTCTCGGACTGGAGTCGTTCTACGGGCACCATTGATCGAGCACTGCGCGCTAGTCTGGAATTCCTCAAAAATAATGCATAACTCGCCATGGACTCTCCGTGAGATCGAACCCCAGCAGGATAAATTGTGGCTAGACACCGAGGTCGTGGAATCGTTTCCCGTCGCTGAAAGATTGGCATCGCGAGAGGAACAGGATGAGACGAATTGTAAGGGTGAGGACCAGGGAGAGCTTGAGGACCTGAAACCGAGATGGTCTGTTCGGAGAACTCGCAGGAAGAGAGTCAGGAACAGTGACAGTCACGGTTTAGCGGGCGAGAGCAGGAGCAGGAGCAGGAGGGAAATAGAGAAAGGAACTGTTATGGGCGGCGTCTCCCTGCTGATGATGGCGCAGAACGCACAGGTGCAGCGCTTTCTTCTCCTTGGCATCTCGCCCTCAGACCCGGCCGCTTATGAGCGTCTAGGCACGGTATCGACTACACGAGTTAGCAACGGGGGCGACTTGGTCCAGCTATCAAAGGAGACGCCACTACACGGCAAGGGGACCGAGCTGGAGGATATAGAATGGAAAGGGAAGGGAGGAGTGATATCGCGGATGCGGACGGTCACTATTATTTAATAGGTTATGTACTAGAATTAGGTGAAACATCATCTTTGAATCAATATAGGAAATTAAATCGAAGTGATCTGTTACCACTTTTTTTGTAGGAAGAGGAATATAGCCAAGTCCTGCCATTCTTTAACGAGCTTATTCGAATGTTTGCAAAGTTGAGAAAACCTCTACAAGGACTACGTTTAATATATGTTACCAGTTGGATAAAACCAGGAATTAGAAGAATGACTTATTAGTCCATCTTTTACTTCAAAAGCTATACCAACTAGGTAAAAGTAGATAGCCTAGCTTCGCATTGTTCCTTCGTATCAAAAGCTGCAAACGAACAGATATATAAGTATCACGAGATGTTTATACCTACTAGATACCTCTCCTGCAGTTGGATCGAACGGGAAACACTACCATAACTTACCGTTCTCCAAATTAGTAGGAAGGACATATGGAGGCTAGCGGAGGAAGAGATTGGCACTGTAACAGACAGCTAAAGTTTTTTGATAAAATCCATCATTACATGTTAATGAGCCCATTGGGAATCCCAGGCTACTAGAGAATCAAAGTAATTGCAGGTCTGTGACGCCAGAGTAGCATTTGCCAGGTATTCGCCAAACACCTATCCAGATGCCATTAAGTTATTTTGAAATGCATGGGTGTTAAATTATGGAGAGAAACCCTTATTACGAATATCTGGAACCAATGAGTTGGGAAACGATCATCTAAGCCTAGGATACTTAAAAAGATTGGGTGGAAGCTCATTATAGTTTGCAGACAGAATCGGATGAAAGAAGTCGCTGACCCACTCGTTATTTCCAATGTAAGCGATAGCGCACAGGCTTAATGCTACGAAGGCAGATCCAGATGGCTAGAACAGCTGTGGCACAGTATTATTTAGCTCCTCCCCATGCTAGCAAAAACAAGATTATAACGTAATTAAAAGTTTAATACTAAAGTTTAATTAACGTGTATAACTTTAATAGCCCTCTAGTTTAAACTTTTTTTAAAGTTAAATATTAGAAAATTAGCTATATAAAGGCGAGATAAGCTTGCATGTTGCTATTTTTAATTTTATTAAACAATAATTTATCGAATAATTTTATTAAACAATAACTTTACTATACCGGACTTAAAACTAATTATAGGCTTTAATTATAAAAGTAAAAACCTTAATTTTTAGTTAGCTTATAATAAGCTATACTAAAATATTTTCCCTGATTTTAATTATATATAACTATAATTATATAAAGCTATTAATATAAATAATAAAAACCTAAAAACTGTTTAGTTTTTTAACGTTAAAACGAAAACGATTTAAAAAAAGCTTAAATAATAATAACAGTTTAATTTAAAAATATAAGCTTTTATTAAACAATAATATTATTAGCTTACACGCTTAACTAAAAGTTTAAAAAAAAATAGAATAAGAACAAAAAATAAAAATAAATTTCTTAATAAACTATTTTGCGACGATTACGTAAAATAAATATAACAATTAAAAGACGTAATTAGCGAACTTATATAGAAACAATCAAGAGAGAGAGAGAAATAGAGGACCAATTAAAAACTTAGCTAAAGACTTGAACATCTATAATATGAACACCTAGGCAGTTGGTAACCCACATACCCAGGTGGGGAGACCCACTCGTTATACGGAGCGACATCGAGGTGCAAGGATACATTAGCGTGAGGGGGGGGTATTTGGAGACGATCACAGTGACGGTCACAGTAGTCGGAGACCGTCTTAGAAATAAAGCATCTCCTGGAAGTCTTTAATAGAAAATGGTTTTCGCAATCAAAACGATCCCTAAGGTCCGTGACGATTTTTAAAGTCTAAAACGGTTATATAACAGTTTTTAGAACAATTAATAAATCGGCAAAAGAAATATTGCTATATAAGTTATTTTAGTTATTTCAATGTATTTATATGAATATATAACTTATTATATATATACTATATATTATAGAATATTAAACTATTATTGCTACATTTACGGTTTAAACATTAGGTTTATAAATTATTACAAGTACGATTTACTATTATACTATAGGAAGTTATAGTCGCGAATAGAAGTTGTTGCTGTTATTATAAAATATAAGAGCAAGTAGGGCAAGTAGGGCAGATAGGGCAGTTGTACGTACGTATAAGATCGTTTTAGCTAGCTAGGACCGTTTTAGCTAGCTAGGACTGTTTAAGTGGTTAGGACTATTTTAGTAGTTAGGACCATATTTCTTTAGGACGGTTTTTGCGGCCGAAAATTTTAGCTAATTAAAGATTATTAAACCCGAAAAGACAGTCCTTAATAGAAAACAAGCACTGTGACAGCCTAGGTGGGGCTTGCAGTGGCTAACCCCACTAGCTGCCAGGTGTGGCTGGGTGTGGCTAAGGCAGGGGCAACCTATTGTTCACTGTGGTGAATAGAGTTGCTATGGTGAAGGGCACAATTGTTTCGCGTATATATTGGTTTTTCTATACGAACCTGTAAATTAGTTTCCTTTCCTTCAAGCTTAATATTTTATCCAGAATATAAGGTAAATTCGAGCCTTGCCTCAACTGCCGTATTCCACGCCATCACAAGCACTGTGACTGTCCTGAAAGTTTTGGGACGGTCACGGCCGAAAAAAAACGATCCCAAAGTCTGGGAGAATCACTGTGATCGTCCCCAAATACCCCCCCCTCACGCTAATGTAGGCAAGTGATAGTGGTGTTAGGACAGTGTATCACTGAATTGGCATTAGATTGTGCCCAACCTAAACCGCCTAAGGTCCCTGGCAGAAAATATCTACGGCGGGTTACCGGTATATCCAGGGCAACGTTGGTCACTTGGGGGCTCGGACTTTTTCCTTTTTAGGTAATATATATAACTTCGTGGTAACTAAGACTATGCTGGCTACGAAGAGGCGCTGCTTTTGATACAGCGCGGTCTTTGTATGTCAATAGCAATAACCCCCACAACCCGCCTTCGCGTGGGAGTTTACGACTTGACCGTGTTCTGATAACGTAGCTACGTCCTTTTACTTGCGCATCCTGCACACTATCAAAATTGACAATGCTTCAAAAATGTAACCCTTTTGTTAAGTCTCTTATCAAATTCTTCTAGCTTCTCTCCGATCAGATTTGCGTTTTCCGACGCTATCGAAACAGTACAGAAAGAAACTGAAAGAATGGCGCCCTTACTCAATCATATACGGCAAATAGCGAGCCGTCGCTTGTCAAAGTACCGCGAGTGTTCGCATCCGAAGGTTGAACACAGAGTCATAACATACGACACTAAAGGGGACATGTTGCTTCTCGTCGGAAGGCAGAAGTGCACTCTCCAATCATGCAACGATCTTCCAGAAAATAAACGTCAATACGATAACGCAATCTGCTTTCATATTGACTCGACGGTCCTAGCAGGCGCCTCGCCAGCCTTTGGGTTCGCTCTCTACAGTCCTGGTGCGGAAGTCGAGAAGGACAAGGTGAAATGGGACGTCCACCTACCCAACGACGACCCACGTGCTATGCAGACCACCATCAACATCCTCTACGGACTCTATGCAAAAGACCATGACATAGATATTGAACCTCTCCATAATCTCACTGTTCTTGCCGACAAGTACGATCTCGTGCATCTATTCGTGGACTGGTCTTCTCGGTGGGTGCAGAATATGGAATCCTACTGGTTTGATCGAAAGTTCATCAATGAAACGACCGAAGACCTGGAGTCATTGCTTTGGATCTTCTGGGTTCTCGGACATGAGCCCTTGTACACCTACATGTTACTGCAACTCGCTTTCCATAGCCAGCTTGATACATCTGGAACACTCGCGGACCCGATTGGCCACCTCTGCTTCACCAACGAACTACGCAAAGTTGCCGTGCCTCCATCTGCGCCCAGTAAGCCCTGGACGATTCATAATTCAGAGACATTTTTGAATAGACGACTAACTTCTGGCTTGTTATCCTGCAGTCGAGATGGGACACGCACGTATCGATATCCTCAAGGCCATCCGCAAAGAGATCAAGGAGACACTCGAGGAGCATCTCGGTGGCAACAAGAACGAGGATTATATTCGCTGCAGGCGCATGGACGGTGTTGACGACTCGAGCTGGCGCCGAAGCGTGCTCAGATGGCTTGTAGAGATGCTTGAGCGCGAGGGGTTCTGGCCGGTTCCACTAGCCTACCATTGCACCGCGAGTCCGAAGAGCCTGGTAGAAACCTTCCGTGTCAATCCCAACATTCCGGCATTCACCCATCGACGAAACGGCCGTTACTGTCACGCTGATGGACCCCTTTGGGAACGCATCGACAAAATCCTTCACGAGATTCGCTTTTACGTTCCGGCGACGACCGCCAACCATCTCGGCCAGCAGGCCATGAAGTCCGGGCTTGCGAAATTCTTCCAGTCGTTGGGTCTCAAGGCAGATAGGGGAAACTGGAATGTGAAAGAGGTCTTGAGATTCCACGAGTTTGTCGCCAAGAATAGTGACTTTCCGCCTTCAATCAGCCAAGACCAATCATAAATTCAGGGCCATCGCATTTTTGATTGGTAGAATACAGTCATGGATATTCCCCGGCGGCAGATCCATGTTATGGTTGTCTGCTCAGTCTAAGGGATGCGGGTGAGCTTCTAGAAAAATTCATGGTTGCTAATCGGGGAATAAAAGAGAAAAAACGGGGCACCTAGTCGGTAATGAAATAACAGAGAGGAGGATAACTTGAAGTTGCTCGCTCGTCAGCTATAAGATGAAAAGACGGGAGCTAGAAGAGCAAGAGTATTGTTCCTGCTGTCTACGTGATTGAGGGGAAAAGTTTGACGTCGTCAAGTTACTTATGTAAGCAAGCGCAGGGGGGCTGGCTCATGCCAAGATTCTACGATGCTCCGTTACTTTTAAATGATCCTCATCTCTTCATCCCCGTTCACACATTCATTCATTACGTGTCGACTTCCAATACCGAACTTACGATGCTAAGCGCTTAGCCTGGCTTGATGATGAGTTCAAGGCTCACTTGCCATTCATAAGGCGTTTCGTCCGTCTTGGCTCGGCTATTCTTTTGGAGATGTCATTATGAGAAACATGGCTAAGAAACTACACTATAGCAAAATGAGCTCCAATTCTGGCGATACATCCCGAGTTAACACCTCGCTGTTGAACCATCGCCTTGAGTAAGGGAATTGTGGCAAACTTTTTCTTGCATCTGGTTCGAAGCGAGTGCTTCGAAATATCAACATGAGAATGAGCATTCGCGAAAAATACTACCAACCTCGTTGTCATCGATAAACTGGATTCCCTTCTCTCCTTCACGCAGCATCATCATGAAGAGTCGTTTTCAACAAATCCTTCGTCATGCAGATTTGTCGTCTCCCCATCAAACAATTGACTGACGCTGACGCGTTCACATGGTTTTATCTGATTCTGTGGTGGCCTGATGAGGTTTTGCTTTAGGGGTCGGATCTCAAACACCCCTTGTCAGGGTATTGTCTCAACCCTTGCCGCCTCGAACCTGATCCCTGTCCCATACTTGCACAATGGTAGCACAGGTTCTATGAGCCTCAAGTTTCCTCACCCAAGATTCGGGGTCGCTATACGTGCCCGTCCTTGGTCTAGTTATCCCCTCATTAGTCGACAATCTCATGCGACCCAGGTCTTGACGAGAGTGGCCAATTACACCGGTGCATTATCCAGCCTCGACCACGGCAGTTCTGCCCAGCTCAAGACCGACGTGACGACCCCGGTCGAAACGATCTCCAGACTGCATGCGTCTGGCGTGCGCCTCTTCCCTAGTAACATGCTTCCTAATACTAGAGTTTCACTCTTTTCTTAGCTTTCGTTCTTCTTCTATCCCATTACTTTCTCACACATGAGCTGATGTTCTGCGTGGCATCGGTGAATTTCGTTTCTACCTGGCGCCGTGTGTTTTGAGGTGATACTACCACTCCTTTAGTCCTCCTAGGCGCCGGCTTGTACATTTCTTCTAAGAAACATTCCGGAATGCTTTCATTCTTGAATCCGTGACCGATCTTCAAGCCTTCTTAACATTCCTTTGTGGTTGGGTTGAACCCATATTTTCGTAACGGCTGGCCTGTTTTCTTAATTAGGTTCATTGATTTGACTCTGCGGATCGCGAAACAATAGAATCTCCTCACGAGGATTCCTCGCCCAAGTTCCTCGGTCAGGATGAGGGCGCTATACTCTGGACTTCTACTAATGGCTTTTGGTACTCTACCGCTGGTACAGGTGCGTACCACGACGACCGACTTGATAGGTGAAGACTAATAGCATATAGGCCGACACGTCCAACTACTATAATCAACCGGTGAAACGCTCGCTTTTGGATCAGATCTTGGGAAACCTCAATGGCGGCAACGGTGGGAAGGGACAGAGTGACGGCGGCCAAACTGTCACTGAGACGGTCCGGCAGACCATCACGGTCGGTGGTGGCGGCGGACTAGGTGGTATATTCAATACCTCGGGACCAACTGTAACGGCGACGGTCACGGTCACGCAACTCGCTGACAACGCCGGCAGTAATGCAGGGAACGCGCAGTAGGTCAAAATCGTACATGATGGAATGGAATTGGGGCTGACTCGGCCGACAGACAAGTAACAGTCACGCAGATGGCGACCACAACCACCACAATGATGCAACTGATTGCTTGTGGGACGCCTTTTGGAGTTGCGCTTCCGCCCGCCGAAGCCTCGGTCATCGCCTCTTCCGTAGCCCAAGTCGTCTCGTCCGGTCAGGCGGCAGCTTCCTCGGGACTAGCCACTTCATCTATCGCAGTCATTGGGACTTCTGAGGCCGTAACGGCTACTTCAGCTATACCCGCTACGTTTTCATCGGGCTCAATACCCGCAGCTGACAGTTCGACCTCTTCCTCACGTAAGAGACCACGCCTGGCCGTTCCATCTTGAAGCACTCAGCTAACAGTCAGCCTCTACAGCGGTGTTGGCGACACCGTCGGAAGCACCTCCGATACCCTCATTGGACTCACCAACGACATCTCTAGCGACCGTCGTGGTCTCGAGCACATCTGAGGCGGCAACGACTCTATCATCAACTTCATTAGAAAGCGTTGCGGATTCTAGCACATCAGAGGCGGTAGCGGTTCCATCATCCAGTTCGTTAGCGACCGTTATAGACTCCAGTACATCAGATGCAGCAGCAGTCCCATCATCGACTTCATTAGCAAGCGTTGTATTGGACCCTAGCGCATCAATAACAACATCAGTCGCGTCGGTGGCCACTTCGTCAGCCGAGGCAGTACCACCAGTAGTCACGACGTCAGAAACCGTACCAGCCGCTGGCGAACCCTCGATCGCATTACCCGTCCAGTCGACCCCGTCCGTAGTAGCCACAACCACGGCATCTGCGGCCCAGTCATCAATCGCGCTACCCGTGCAAGAAACCCCAGCCGCCGCCGTCCAGAACCCGGCAGTTGACGTTACGCCTGCCTTGCCGGCTGCTATCACGGCGACGACGTTCGCAGGCGCGAATGAGGGCCCGCCAATCGATTTCAGTGGCGTCGATCTGAACTCCGTGATTAACCTTGGTCCCGTTGCGTGATTCTCAAGTTGACTCTTAGTGAATATAGACGGAGGGAGGGTTGGGGGAAGTGGAATTTGCGAGAGAGATTTTTTTGAGCATATTTAAAGCTCTTGACTAGGTACATGTTTGATGTATATCTTCAACTCTTCTAGATTCAATCTTGCGAAAACCCCCTGGTGGAGAGTTACTTCTTTTTTTTGACTATAACACAATATAAAGAATTCGAGTCATTATAGTTCGCTGAGATATCCAAGTGATTAACTCACGGCAGAGTCCTGTCTGTTAGTCTGTCAGTCTGTCAGCCTGGTTTGTGTATTTGTATTCCTTCCTGCTCAGAACGCATCATGGTCGAGTTACTACCGTAACGCTATTAATGAAGTGCAAAGAAGCCGTTTGGAGCTATCTTAGTAGTAAAAGTCTATTCAGGGGTATCATAAGTCCAGTTTTTTTCTCTTCGAACCCAGTGCCCCAAAACGCCAGATCCCTCTCTTAATACATATGCTTTATGCTACTATAATGCTAGTGAAGAATGCATCATGTACCCGTTGTCTCCTCTTCCATTTGTTGTTTTCGCAAGGCGGCCTTGAATTTCTTCGCCTGGCGCTTGCTCATCTGCTGATTCTCGCCATCACATCCTGGATTGGCACTCCCATTCGCGTTTGCGCTCTCGGCGTCGTCACCATTCTTTCTCTTGTTCCCTCCTCCTTCTCCCCCATTAACTTTTTGATTGTTGTTTTTATACTTCTTGTCCTTACCACCTTGGGCTTTTCCGGTGTTGGTGGAAGAAGCAGCTTTAGCATTGTCATCACCGGCTTCGTCCATCTCGACGTCAGCTTGTTCGCGGTCCGCAACCCCGACGATGTCCACGACGCCCCGGAAGCCGCTGCGCTTCAGCCCTTCGTTCACGACGACACCGCGCGGTAGCACACCTAGTCCCTCGGTCGCGCGATCCGTCGATAAACCCCACACGTGAAGCAGGTTGACGACGTCGGCGGGCGCGCGCAGGCCCAGCACCGAGCGCGCCTCGCTGCTTATCACGATCCCGCGGCCGCGCGTCGCGCGGATCAGAGACGACACATTGCCGATGAAGGCTGCGCGGGCGCGGGCATCGACACCTCCAATTCCCATTCCAGCATTACCGCCATCGTTCCTCGCACCCTTAAGTCCGAAAACATGCGCTGGAGCCGGCCCCTGCAGCACCTGCGCATAGCACACTTCAAAGCGCACGCCGCGGTTCACGGCGAACATGCATGGTTTCGGGCGGAAGGTGAAGGGTTGCCGGACCGTCAGGTCCAGCGAAATGAGCGAGACGTCGTTGAGGCTCTGACAGGCGGCCGAGAAGCTCTCTTCGGTCTGCGGGCGCACGGCTAGGACGTCGTATGCTGAGGCGAGTTGGGGTAGGCGGTGGTGCTGGGAGGATTCGCTTAGGACGAGGGTTGCGCGGCGGAGGACGGTGGGGAGTTTAGGTTGCGGAGTTGATGATGAAGAGGTAGTAGAGGAGGGGGGATCGAACTTTGGAAGCGGGTTTGTGATTTGGGGTGGTACGGGTGCCCCGATGGTGTGATTCAATGCAACGACGTCGTAGCCTAGAGATGCGCTGAAGCGTAATGTGCGCTCGAGTTCTGCGGCGCTTGTGTTGGGTGACCATGCGATGTTGAGGTCGTAGAGCATCTTGCTGGGGGTTTATGGGCACGAGGCCCGCGGGGGCGTATGGCGAGGGTCCCTATCGGTTCTAATGGGATATCTGTTGGAGTTGAGGTGTTGGAGGGGTTGGAAGTTGAACTCGGGATTATTGTGAGGAAAGAGTCGGTTTGGTCGTAATAAATTTCTTATCAGATGGAGCTCTCCCCCAAGTTCGATTTAAGCTCCTGCGGGGCAGTTGGAAGCTAATTAGGGCCCATTCTCCCCACTATGTACCTAAGTACAGGTATACCTACATATTGGTACCTACATGTACATAGGTAGGTACTTAGGTAGACCTAAGGATCCCCTTACTGGCAGAATTACAGTAGCTCTAGCGCCAAGTTATTGGCGCTTCCAGGCGACCAGCTCACTCTTGTTCAGATCGGGAGCTCTTGAACAGCTCTGTAGTGCTCTTGGCTGTGACATTCCAAGCTTGAACACTAAACACAGCCTCAGTGACGCGGCAAAGGCACATCATCCCGCATCTCCGTCATTAAACCTCAACCGACCACCCTCACAACCTCATACGATTGAGACGTTGCAAACACCGACATAACCTAGCCCATCCACGACTCCTTTCGACGCAACAACAGCACACCAAATTCCCAACTTGAGCGCCACCATACTCTGCGACATTTTAACAGCCATCGGACATCCAAGCACTACTTAGGTATCTACAATCTTCGGCGCACACTCTAAGCGATGTGTCTGATCTTCACCTGTGGCGAGCACACCTTCCGTAAGGAAGTTGAGGGCTACGAGGGCATCACCTGCCAGTGCCACAACTGCGGCAACTATTCTGCGCATGTCATCAAGAGCAATCCGTGGTTTACCTTTTGCTTCGTTGTCAGTACTTCCATTTCCTCTTCCTGCTCTTCCTGCTCCTCCATATTCTCTCCACCTGCAGCGCATATGTAGATGCACTACGGTAATTAGACAGCATGCTAATTCATCCATCGTACAGCCAGTCGTGCCTCTCTCCTTCAAAGGCTACCACGATGTCGTCTGCCACGTCTGCAACTTCAACCAACCGCTCGAGAACAGACCTGATGTCATGAACATGAAGGGCGGAGGCAACAACATACCGATGCAGAATCAAGGTCCGCATCAAGGCTGGAATGGAGGTGGCGGACCACCGCCACCACCTGGTCAAACACCCATGCAGTATAAGTAAGATAGGCGCGGAGATTAGTAGAGCATGGTGATGAAACAGGCATAGTCATAGAAGACTCAACTACGAGCGATGACTACTACTATTTTTGGGGCGTATTCTGCTTGATGGCCTCAGAGGGATTGTTTACAAAGGCAGGCGAGAAGAGCTTCTGGTATGGCGGCCCTTACACACGGCGTTAGAGGACGGACGGAACGGTGTTCACTGCTTTCATAACTACTCCTACCAGCTGAGCCAATTTGGGTTGGCTTTTTTTTCTCCTTTGCTCTGCACGTATGCATTGCTGGCGACGTGCCAGATTCCGTTTGCATATAAGATACCTTGGGCATACGTTTCTTTGTTAGTACTAATGACATACATATATCTTGCCTCTTGTGCCTTGTAGTAAGCATGACGTCTTAGATGGCAAATGACACTAGTACATTTCACCTATCTTAGCAAGAGACTTCGTTGCAGCAACCTTCGGGGGGTAGTTGTACTTGTTGACATCTTTTAGCCTGCATAGCATATTCCTTGCCAGCACTATAAGCATTCTCACAGTAAAATCTATTACATGGTACGGTGAGGCATTGGCTGTGGTTCTTAGACTAAAATCAAAAGGCTTTCATTATGTTCGCTCTACTAGCAGTAACCTTTGAATAGTGATACCTTTGAACTTGTTATTAGTATATTGCCTATCTCAGTAGCATGTCTGATTGTTTGACACTTGGAGCAACTAAGTAGGCATCAGCTTAGGCCGCTCATTGGTATTACCAACTTCTTAGCCCTTGAATCACTCATATCTTGGTCGGTTGTTTTCGAGATTCCTTTAATTATCCATCTTCTTGGGTCACTCTTTGAGGCTTCTTCCATGTCTAACGGTGTGCTCGTTCTATCTAGATAACAAGCAACGTCATTCTACACAGGACCCTAGCCAAAACTTCCTCCACACACCAACCCCACACAAGCCACCACACACATAAATCTTGTTATCACACTCATTTCTAATCAGTTGGCTCGCGTCCAAAGCGACTCTAACAATGGTGAGATGGCCGAGTGGTTATGGCGCTGCGTTCAGGATAACTGAACAAGTTTCGCAGTGGAGCAATCCGCGTGGGTTCGAGTCCCACTCTCATCATCAATTATTCTCTGTGATATAAGCATTCGTCTTTTTTGGATTTGATCGTTAATATTCTAAAGTGTTGTATTTCTTAAGCCGACAAGCAGTTGGGTACGAAGGGAAAAGGCAAGCTAGAGGTAGCGACCGGATCCACCTAACCAGAGCATCACTTCAACGCTATTCCCTATTTCCCAAACATTGCAACGGCATCCTACCCAAAACCGACAAACATTCTCAATAGTTCAATATGGGTTGCGCACATGTTTAATGGTAAACGTCTATGATAACATATGGGATTTTTTGAGGGTTTGTACAGCGTAGTTCTGACCATGAAACCAAGAAAGCTGCTGAGGAATAGTTTCCTAGGTACCTAAGTCTTGGTAGCAGATGCAAATGTTTTACTTCTTTTCGGCCGTCTTGGTGTTTTGACCTGCTCCGACCTCCCTCGACAGGCACAAGAGCAGAAAACACAGCGCAGCCGACCGTCGATTGAGTGCATGCGAGCACTGATTCTTTGCGGATGGATGTCTCATGTTTACAGGGTAATATCTAATCGATATGGTTACGCCTACGACTCAGTCGCACTGTTAACAGTTGGCATTGGCCTTAATCGCAACACACATACCATCCCATCTCTTTCTTCGCAATTAGGCTACATACAAGACACATCTTTGTAACGCAACTTTTGTCAACCTCGATGATTCATTATGGCGACCAAGCGAGTGCACAGCCCAGAACTGGTACCGAACCCTTTCATCAAGAAGAGGAATCTACAATGGAGCATCGACATCACTGGCTCATCTCATGACGCTGCTAGCTCAAGTAGCTCTGATGAACATGAAGAGCCGCCGCCTTCTCGAGATGAAGAACAGCCAACCACCTCCGAGGTGGAGGCTGGGAAAGCTAATGTAGACGACCATCTCAACTACTTCAGTGGGCTTCTGGCTAAGACAACCCTGTCCCCGTTCCCTTCAGGAACCGCTCATCTCTCTGTGAAAGATTATCGGGAGTTATACGAGAACAATTCAGGAAATCCTGGGGGGGCGCACTTCATTATCCACCAACATGACCATCCTATCGCGGGGACGCATTACGATTTACGGCTGCAAATCAATGAGATGAGCAGCGCTTCGTGGGCCATCATGTACGGGCTCCCTGGGGATCCGAACAGTTTTCGGCTGAATCGGAATGCGACCGAGACACGAGTACACTGTTTATGGGCAAGTACCACCTCATCATACAGTCTATATCAAATCTGGGACATAATTGGCAAACATACTAACAAGCAGCAGAACCATCTCATTGAAACAGCCTCTCACGCCACAGGCTCTCTCCTCATCTGGGATACAGGCACCTACACCATCTTACCAACAGAGCGCAATCGTTCGCGGGACGATTCGCAGTCCTCAGCAGATGAAGATACCTGCTCACCCCAGTTGACGGAGCAAGATAAACTGCATCAAGCATTCGCAGCACGAAAGATCCGGCTACAGCTTCACGGCGCACGGCTGCCATCCCCGTACGTGTTGAACCTACGTCTGACGCGCGAAGAAGACGCCGCAGGCCGGGCACGTAGCACACGCATTCCAAAGACTCGACGGCGACGCGGGACACCGTCCACGCTTTCCGGCAGAATAACTAGATCCGGTGCCAAAGGCAAGAAAGCGGGTGAACATAACACAAATTCCGACTCTGAACCAGAGAACACTTCTTTTCCCAGTAGTGGAAGGCAACAGCAGGATGTTAGAACTGGAGGTGATGACGAAGATGATGCGGACATTGTACGCGCTCCTGCTGAAGAGGTAAAGGAAGGTGAAGAAGCCATCTCAGCTACGGAGCGCGAACTCCGCGAGCTTGAGGACGAGGAAGTCCGCAGGACCAATGCTTATCCTGGCGCCACGAACTCCATCGGCAGCGTGCACCAGCGGCGGTGGTACCTATCTCTTGATCGCGAGGCAAGTGGGTTTGTGAAGAAACGAAAAGAGGGTAGGGTTGTTTGGGAAAGCGCAGACGTTCACGTTCAATCTGCCGCAGGACCGAAAGGTATTCAGAAAGCAGAAGATGGCAATAAAGAGAAGACACCCGGTGGGACTGAAGCCGTCATGCCTCGATTAGCTTATCCGTTCTACGTTCGCGGTGTCGAGTTCGAGCGAAGCGCGGTCACAGGACGGCTGGGCAGTGAAGTGCTGAGAGATGAAGGAGTTGTTGGATATGTTGGGCGGAAAGGGTGGCAGGCAATTCTGAAGTGATATATTGAGCACCTGCGCTTCTCATCGCGTATTACTCATATTGCATTCACAGGATACTCACGCGGAAATGGTTAGTTGCTTTCTTTGAAACATTGCAGTCAAGGGCTAAAAGTATTTAGTCTCAGAGATCTGGCTTGTCACCCAATACTTTCCATAACAATCCGTCACAAGAGCCCGTCTACATGAACTTCCACCATTTTCTATAAATCAGACTATTTGGCGACCGTTTCCCACGCCTCGGTCGCATCAATCGTCTCCTTCACATTGCTCGTGGTCTCAGCCACAACATTCGTGCCGCTTAGCATGAAAGGGGCTAGCTTCCGGCCCTCTTCAAGTGCCAGACGAAGTGCCGATGTTGTAAATATGGGTAGCAATCACATAGCCACCAGCCTAATTGCCGTGGACAGCAGCAAGGCTACCGTTAGCCGACCTATTTACATAATCCCTGATAACGGTAATCTAGCCCGTCTTCACAGACTCGTCATCAAGGTCGGTTTCGACTTGTTCTGTAGGGTCCACAGCGCATTCCTCATCCCAGGAGTCTTGATCCGAGGAGTTCTCGTCCGAGGAGTATTGATCTGAGGGGTCCTTATTTGAGTGTTCTTCAGCCTTTTCGTCCGATGAGAAGTATGCTGATTCCATATCTGGTACCTTCTTGGTTTTGGCCCATTTATTGCTCGATTTCGAATATGTCTTTGAGCTAGTTGAAGCAGCAGTTCGTAGAATGTGCTTCCTCAGTCTCTTCCCAGCGATCTCAATTTTATTCTCAGGCGCCCATATAAATAATCTCTAGCTATGGTTTCTGACAACGGCGTTGGTGTCTCCCAACATACCGCGTTCTTTATCAACTTCGATGCGCTCCTCCCATTGCTGGTAGATGTGGGAGAGATACGGAACCTCGGTACGAAGTGCAAAGTCTGCCCTTCAGTCAGTCATGCATACCATAGCCGCATAGTACAATCCTCGGAATGTAGGCCCGTGTCCATCGCCTTGAAGACCGACGGCGTTAACTTCGTTCCGCCGACACCCGCGACAGAGACAGACAAAAGCAAGCAGAAAGGCGTGGGTTAGCTCATGGACCAAGGTGGAAACAATTTCTACGAGAGAAGCCGCACAGTCATCCCTTTGATTCGACAAGTGGATCTTGACTTGAGGCCAGTCCTCTGTAGAGTCAAGCTCTGAGCATTCACCGTTGTAGTTCGGACTGTCTGGAATCTTCGCAAGTACGAGCTCCTGGATTAAATTCAGTGGGCCCTATGTCAGAGATCCAAAAAAGAAGAACTCATCCAGATATCCCATCAATATCTTCAAAGTGTCGTATAACTCCTTTTTGTGATCATGGAGCTGCTAGGTAGATCTCTTTGCCTGGCGCTCGAAAAGCCTAATGAACTCATTTCGGGCATGAATTTGACGCGTTGTTAGCTCTTCATCTCTGAGATTGTAGAAGCTCGCTACGGTGCAGTTCATAAGTTCCCGTGCTTTGTACGCATTTGGTTGTAGAGGCGGGCGGTCTTCGTCGCCCCCTTTTTTGTATGCGAATGCCTTTGGGTGCTTGGTAATTAGAGCTTGCCTCGGCGATTTTCTCTTTTTCGATAGTCATTTGGAAATAGTTCGAAGTATTCGGTTGTGATGGTAGAATTTGATATCGCTTTAGAACTGTTATTGTATGGGTGATGAAGATGTGCTGTTGCAGGATTTACGCTCATAAAGTCAGGATAAGGATCCCATACTTATTAATATTGAAGGAACTACACACGAAGAACTTCAAACACTATCAGCGAATAATTTGACACTATTAAGAAGAATCTAGTGTAATGAGAATTATGAAGGCGAGATTCTAAGACCGCAGTCTCTCGTCGTGCTCCCTGGAAGCGCGGACTTTGTTCCAGCTTTATTTAGTTGGATGTAGCGACCGCAAACCCATGGAGATTTTCCAAAGCTCGTTTTTTCAGAGTTGGTGAGAACTTGTTACGGAACATAGCGATAGCTGTGACAGAGAAATGGGTCCATTGATCCTGGAATCTAGGACGACACTAGGGTGATAACACTCACAGGCTCACAGGTATCATGCCCTCCCTGGCAGCCCTTACACAAAGAGGCACCAGGATCTTTCAACTCGCAGATGACTTCTAATGGCTCGCCGTCTTTGGGCTGAAAAGCATTCAAGACCTTGCTAAAACAGGGGCGGCACACGAACAAACCCATAATAGCTGCAAACTCATGTATAGCCTATCCTCTGGCGGTAGTTTCGCGGGAGCACGCGCTGCTTTCGTTTTCTGATACACCGTTTTGTCAATAACAGCGAACGTGAGAACAGCGAACGTGAGAACAGCAAACAAGTATTATATTCTTGCTTGCTTCTTTATTGAGCAAAACTGTAATACTAATTAATACGGTAATAAGGAGTAACACTTAAATGGGCTATCGCTAGTTACTGCAGGTCTTGATCGTGTAGCTACTAATTAGCAGCCTCAAGCTGGGGCCGAAGGAAAACGTGCTTACGATAAGTACTGATGTAGGGCCCTTGCCGTGCTCTATGTTCTAAATATTCCTAACTGTGCTTGCACTAACAGCAAAAGCAACAAAAAGGTTGACACTAAATTTGTTTATGACATTTAACAAATCTGGGGAATAGATGAAAGTGCCGAAACATCTAGGTAATTATTAGAAAGTGATAGCCCGAAAAGCACAGAGGAGGCTTCTAGAGAAGCCATGCAACACCTGGAACATAGTATGATATATTTTTGATCCAAAACTCCAGGTCTTCGGGTTTGCTACGTCAGTAGGGCCGTCCCAATCGGACGCAGCATGACTTTGGTGTAGATTAGGAGGCAAGGGCGGTAATGGCGTGCCTGCGTTGACCGGTTTTTCATTGACCATTATCCTAGAACTTGGCCAGTCGTCTTCGAGCTGAAAATAGCTCACAGAATGGGTTTGCACTAGCATGAGTCTGTATTGATGATATAGTCGCAAGGGGGTGCCTGTGATGAGCAGTTGGTCATGGAGTTTGAGCCTAAGGAAGAGAAAACCAGCAGTGGCTGCTTTGAAATAATCCAATCACTCCGATAAAAACCAGATGGGGGAAGGATATCTAGGTAGTTACACAGGATATTAAATCGAATGTACCATTGATGCCCGGACCAGTGTCACATATTCAGATTTCCGCTATGTACAAATGCCTATAACTTATGATTGAAGTAAACTATACAAAGAGTATACCGTAGGACCTTGGAAGGTCCGATAGAAGGACACCCCCACTCTCTTAGGATTCTTATCGGCTTTAACACGAACAACACCAATGCACAAAGCATAGTATTCAATACCTCGAATTTCACTCAAAAATGCTCCATATTAGACCCCAACAGTACCTCCAAGAACAAAATCAACTCAGCCAAAAGGTGTACACAGCGCTTATAGTCTGGTGATAGGGCTTGGCTCTATCACCTAGTTCTTGACTCTTGTGATTCGAGGAACAAAATCTAATCTTGCCATAGCCATCACTTTCTTCACCTCCCACTACCAGGCCGTCAATTTGTCATCCACTCCATTACCACTGTCCTCGATAGTGTTTACTAGTCTTTTCATGCTTGCATTATGTTCTGGCTTGGCGAGGTAAACCAGACTGTATATGTCAACACAACGTTGACGGCCTAGGGCATGCGAAACCCGATGTGCTGCTTCGAAGTAACCCGCCTGTCCACTGTGACATTGCGTCACCAATGTTGACTATGAGACAACCAGACTGAGGACGTGCCCAAATCCATGCACTTTCATCCGCTGCAGACTTTCCAGGTTGGTGGATCTGGAGACTGCGCACGACATTCGCAAGTAGCGTGATGGTCCCAAAGTCAGTGTGCTGAATCAATGCGGTTGTGAGATCTTCTAGTCTTGGACTGGCAAATGCCTTAATAAATCGAATGACCGTTCCAGAGTGTTTTGTGGGTGATTGTAAAGACGTAAAAGCGTTACTAAGTAGTCGCAGCTGAGTTGCAAGGGCGGAGCTAGGGATGGCGACGATATCTTGACAGTGTCTCAAGTACGAGATGATCGATTGAAGGTGAAGATATATTCCCAGTAGAAGCTTTTGCAAGGAAGTGTTTCCAATAAAGCCGTCTTGTTCAACATTGGATGACTCATAGCGGTCTGGTTCGTTCAGTTCTGTTTTGGCTTGACCGACAGGCTTGAACCTTGAGAGTATGAGAAAAAGTCAATTAAACGGCGGAAGAATAACAAGGAAAGCAAGGCTAAGGCGAATCATGGAAACGGAAGAAATGCCAAGGCCTAACTTACCCTAGAAAGCTCTTCGGAATATCATATTGGTATTCTTCCTTAACATCTTCAAGCAGATTCAAGATCTCTTGACATACCCCGAGAGTGCCGGATTTGAGACCCATTATAGGTCTTAACTACGAGGGCGAAGACCTCGGTCTTTGGCTAGCTTGCAACAAGCCATACCAAAGTATTACCGTAAACTTCGATTGCATACAACAAAAGTTGCGTCCAGCTATCAACACATACAATAATTAAACCCTGAAAGCTGTCCAGCTTCTTAGTGTTGGAGTAATCGCAATTCGAAACGGGTTAATACAACAACAACAACAGCTTGATACAAAAATACAAGCTTTTATTCAGCAACAATATATTGCATGCGGTATCAAGCTGTTGTTGTTGTATTAGCCCGTTTCGAATTGCGATTGTTCCAACACTAAGAAGCTGGACAGCGTTCAGGTCTTCGTAATCTGTGTTGATAGCTCGACGCAACTATGGTTGCATGCGGTCGAAGTTAGCGGTAATACTTTGGTATAGTTTGTTGCAAGCCAGCCAAAGACGGAAGTCTTCCTCCTCGTTGTTGGGACCTATAATGGGTCTCGAATCCGGCATGCTGAAGTTGTTGTTTGGTCCATGTTGGAAATGGCAGCGTGCGGGCCTGTCTTGCTCTTATATAGCCAATCTCCTGGTATTTGACTTTAAAGAGAGTTTGAACTAGAGGGCTATTAAGGTCATACACGTCAATTAGACTTTGGTGCTGAACCTTCAGTTACGCTATGATATTGTTTTCGCTAGCACCTGGGGGGGGGAGTCAAATAATACTGTGTCAGAGCTGTTCTGGCCATATGGATCTTCCCTAGTGTCGTTGAGTCTGTGTGCTATCGCCCACATTCCAAATACCCCGAAGAATTTGTCAATTTCCTATATCATCATTTTATCCTTCTCGTCTCCCCGTAAATCAAGGAGAAGGAAGCCTAGTGTTTGGCACGCTCCTAGTAACCCCTTTCAGCCTGGTCTTGCTTCGAGCGCAGGCGTTCAAGAGGGATGGTTGTCATGGCTGCTATGAGCACGTCTTGAGGAAAGGGAGGAATCTCCTTGAACATTGTCTCTGACGCCATTTCTCAGTGACAATTTGCAGCGAGGTTCAGAGAAGACGAAGAAGAAGATTACTACTAGGATGCATTAATCGATTCTTCCATGACAGAGTAAAGAGTCTGGCTTGGCCCCGGACTGTTCAACGGACAGCGATGGTACCTTGACCAGGTCGCCTTTTACGCTCCTCTGACATGCACATATGCAAGTTTTCACTTCAAAAAATACATTTGGGAAATAGCCAGCTATTTGGTGAAACCCAAAGTGTTGCGGAACGACGCAACGCAACGGAACCCTCCAAACAAAGGCATAACAAGCTGGCCCCCGAGGACTTCTATTATATCCCTCTTCCTCCTTTATCAATGAAATTGCAGTTATTCTAGTACTTATTGGCAGTCAAGACGCATGTCGCTTCGCGCCCTGGTTCATCAATAAATACTCATCAAATTTCCCCTTCTCGAAGAAAAGGGGTCATTTGCTCAACATGTCTACAGAAGCTCAACAACCATCATCCCTTGAAACCCACGAGCAGTACTTCCAATCGCAGGGCATCAGCATACTCCAAGTACCTTCCATTGTCACATTTCTACCGTCATGCCGCCGCGATCCCAACCAAGTCATTGTGGGCAAGTCGCCCTTCATTTCGCAGGACCAGCTATTTAGAAATCTTCTTAACAACGAAAGAGCCATTCCACATCTCATAGGCTTCCACCAAGACCCGTTTTGCGACCCCGCCCACGTGTATCCCGATCTTCCTTTCATCACAAAATCGATAACACTCGTGTTAGAGCTTCATGCTGGATTACATGGATTCAACGGCACAGTCCACGGTGGGTTGATGAGCACAATAATGGACGAGGCGATGGGTACGCTGCTTACCCAGAACGATATTCTAAACAGAGAGGCCAAGGCGAAGGGCTTCATCCCAGCAAGTTCCAAAGGAATTTTCGCAGCTGCTACAGCAGGCATAAACGTCAAATTTCTCAAGCCATTAACTACTCCTAATATTGTGCTTGCGACGGCCTCTTTGGGGCGAGTATGCATGTCGTCGTGGCGGACAATGATGGCCAGAAATACGCGACATGCGAAGGATCATTTGTTTCAATCTCAAAAGCCAATATCTGAGAGTTCTTTGGGATGGTGACATGATGAGGAAAACTTCAAATCATAGTGTGACGCAGAAAAGAGATACTCCTTATTATTGTCCTCCTCTAGCAATTCATTCGCACATAATGTTTGCTCTCTTTCCCTTTGGGCATGTGATAAAAGAGATAGGTAGCTTTAGAGGTACTTTAGATGGTATACACAAAACAACGCTACAGAAAAGTGCAATGTCTTTAATAATATGCTCAGTTTTTCGTTTTAGTTCACTTTTTAAGAGGAAAATTCCGAACCACTCGGGACAATTCAAAGTTTAGACTGAATAAGGCTTTGCCAGAAAAAACTCAAGCACCCAAAAACAGAACCTCCGGCTTTTTGCGGCCTGGCTTGAATAATATTTGTTGTCCCGTGCAGAACCGAGCTCCCTTTTCCTACTTTTGTTCGTATCTGCGTGACTAGTATCACACGCCTTCCGATTCAAATAAGTTCCTCATCCGGTAATTATAGTACCTCGGACCATGGCGCTCATGTCCCGGGATTGGTAGTTAGCGGCACCAACTCTGAAGTTAAAACCATAAGCAAAGAAAAATAACATATCTCAATCTGAAAACCGCACAGAAAAGAATAACGCATGGGAACGCATCAAATGGCAATCTAGGCACTCAAGGATGTTTGCCACACTGCCATCCAGCCGCCTCAGGTCATGAACGTAAAGCCACGTCTGCTGTGGCCGGCATACACAGGAATAGGGACCAAGCTCAACTTTAAGCTCATACTGCTGACATACGACGCTCAGACGCTGGTCGAGCACACCATCTTTAGCTTCAGGCACGGGGGACGCTCATCTCGCTGTACAACAAAGTCAAAGTCAAGAAGCACGACGTACACCTGTTCTTACGGTTGTTCTTCTTCGAGGCTCTAACGGACAAATAGCTTCCACACGTCCGTCTCACCGTCTGGCATGCACAGCTTCCTTGCCGGATCTTCGGCGGCTTACTCATGAAGCCTTGTGGCCTAAAGGGCCTCACCCGTAGAAAGTATATCCTAGTTATGATCCCATCTCGGAAATCCACATAGCTGGTCCAAAGTTCTCTTTTCTCTGGATTGCCTCCTCCAGACGCTTGTACACGAGATAGTACACGGATACATATGTTTATTTACTATTAATGTCTGGCGCGCACGGGTAGCTATCGTAATATATTTTGGTATCAGTGGGTATGGATCGTCTTTCGTAATACTGCTGGACGGACTAATTACATCGATCAGATACTGAAAACATGGGACGTCGGCCTTGCCACGGTCGAACCACGAATTACGCTCGATAATAGGAATCAAAGTACCCTGCGACGAAATTGGGGATCACCACATGCTGCAAACCTTTTCGCATTTTTATGAGAAAGAACCGCGTGCTGTGGAGGACATTAGTTTTCAAGCAGTAAAACCCTGACCAACTGGACGGGAAAATATGGTAAGGCTCAGGGGTTTGATAAGAGAGGGCCTAACCGTGACGTTGTTCAATCATCTTAGACCATTCGACTATAGAGTACAGACCACTAGATGGGGTCTCGGATGCAATTTTTTTTGGAGACACATGCTTTCCCCTGAATAGAGAGTCGTCATCAAGTACCTACCTATAGCGCTATAGGTAGGTACTTGATGACGACTCTGGAAGAGATGGGACGAGAGTTCAACAGCGGGAGCTTGATCGCGCAGGTGATCCAGAGATTGATCGACAACATGGCTACCGAATCCGGTAAGAGCTTCGCGAGAGAATACTTCATAGCTAGATGAATATGGGCACCATATTCATCTCAGGCAGATACGGACTATTTAGAGTTTAGCAGTAGCATCCTCGATTCAATATACACCTAACAGTAGTTCAAGAAAATAATCAAAGCAGAGAAAAGTGCATGATGCTGCGTGTCATATTTCCATTAATACCTATATCATGCTCTAACATTCATGATACAACAAGTCCTAAATACATTAGCAACTCCATACCCACGACTGTGAGCCCACTGTTACGAGGTTATGTGAAGTGCCTTCCATAAGAGAGGGGAAGGACTGATAAACTGTGGTTGATGTTTAGCGCCATCGGCAACTGGACACCTTGCTTTCTAAGTTTCGGGTTTGTACACTCCGTCCTTGCACAATAACACAACTTTCTTGAAGAAACGCCTCCACTCCAGGGGGTCTCCCTTGAGCTTGACGAAGCGAACCTCGAGCAATTCCTGAGATTCAGGAAGATAATACTTATCAAGTAAGATCTCGCCATGTAAGCCTTGCTTGCGGTCGTCGACAGTCTTAACTTTGAGCGTGGCCACATGATCTCCCTGACTAATATAAGGATGCGCTGATGGCAATGGCACGTTCAAGTTGTGTAATGCGTCGCTTAGCATCTGTACGAGCAGTTGAGGGGGCATATGTGAAAAGAATCGTGTGAAAGAATGCGCCGGTACAATATCTCGGAATCGTCTCGCGCGTTGCGTCAGCGTCATGGGGATACCGGGCGTTTGTGAAAACTGGCTCATTGATGGTTCTTCGGCAAGAGCTTCGAAGAAATTGGTCGATTGTGTAGCATTAGGGGGAAGGGACGCGTCAGCTCGGGAAATTGGTTGTGTTGAGGAGATAGCATGCACTCCCAAAGAGCGCAAGGTTGGCCGTTCCCAGTCAAAGAGGGCGTCGTTAATGGGCGTTTCAGGCTGGCTCGCAGCTATCTTTGTGTGATGTGAGAGGCCATTATCAATGTCCATGGCATCCTGGGATGGTTGTGAGGGTCGTTGGGACGCAGGGGGTTGTTGGCTGAAGTCGATGCGGAGCTTTTCAAGCATCTTAGTTGCCACATGTACTGGATCAGAAATCTGGCCATCCGCTGTGAGGAATCTGTTATTCCGGGTGTACCAGGGATGCTGGCGGATTTGGGCAAATGAGAATCGTTTTCTAGCATCAATATTCATCATGCCCCTAAGTAATGAGAGTGCATCGGCAGGAACCCTTTCCCACAGGCTGTCAGAGCTGCGGCCGTTTGTCGTTCTATATTCCTGAAACTCCCAACTCTGCACCGTCGGTTCGTCCCATGGCGTATTGCCGACAAGTAGCACAAATAGTATAACACCACACGACCATATGTCAACCAGTTCAGGGGCGTACTTGGTTGCCTCACTAGATCGTCTATCTGCTCTGCCACAGGCCAGAACTTCAGGAGCGATATAAGGCGGGCTGCCGCACATGGTGCTGCTCAGCTTCTTCTGGCCTTTATACTCGAACATGGTCGCCATGCCAAAATCCGCGAGTTTAAGATTGCCGCTTTCCGACATGAGGATATTCTCGGGCTTCAGATCGCGATGAGCCACGCCCTTGGAATGCATGAAGCTCACGCCGCTGATGAGTTGAAGGAAGTAGAGCTGTGCGATGTCCTCGGTGACGCCTACGTCGGCCTCAATCTTGTCGAAGAGGTCACCTCCCTCGGCGAACTCCATGGCTATCCATCGCCAAACATGGTCCTCACCAGTGGCGAACCATTCAATCACATTCGGGTGTTGACCTATATGAGAATGGAGCGATACCTCCATAGCGATCTGCTTAGCAGAGATACGACCCTGCTTGACGGCATAGCCCTTGTGTATTAATTTGACGGCGAATACTGGTGTTGGCGCATCTAGAGGTACGGCTTTCTTGATACTGAAAAGTCGGTCAGTGAGCTGACCATCATCCATAAAGGACAGTAAATAGTCTTACGATGCGTATGCTCCTCTTCCTATCGTCTTTGAAATTATTCTGAATGGTAGATCTCTTGGCAGAGGATCGAGTTGAGACTGTTGCATATTGTTTAGTGCATGAATATGCTATATATTTTTTAGGCGCAACTCGAAGAAACTAATAAACCATTGAACTTTATTTTCAGGTTGGAGGCATCAGGGATATCCAGACAGATAGAGAAATCATTTGAGATTATTTCCTAAAAACGCCACATGAGGGGTGCTCGACGCTCTCGAAAACAATTGGAAGACATGATTGCGGTTGTAGCTATTTGAATGGAGAGAGGCCAAACTCACCATGTTGGCTGTAATTATAGAGGTACCTAGGTTAGTTGGGTTGAACGCGTCAAGACGCGCCTGAAAGTCAACACCACTTTAAAAGACTTTTCTGAGTGGGATTGGGACCAAGACGGGCAGTGTTGTTTTGTTTGAGAGGGAGTCTATCTGGGTGGGATTCGTTGGTTCCGAGTTGATTTCACTGATGCAGGTGTGACTTTACTTGGCCCAGCTCCTTCTGTGTCACTTAGGTAATAGATAATGAAGGCGCTCTACGGGCAGACGGGCAGTTGCAGTCGAGATGATCTCCTTGATTAGCGGATGTCGCGCCCTTGCGTTAGGGTGGCTCTTGCCTCGAAACATTTGGTTGGTTGAGGGCACCATTAGTGCTGCAGTAGTGTAGGTTTAGCGCTAATCTTATCGCCCGGTGCCGTCCCCGATAACCATGATGGGCGGTTGCTAAGGCCCTGCGGGGACAAGCAAAATGTCAATGGTGCAGGGGTCTTCTTGTTTACCTCAATACAATTGTAGCAGTCTCATCTCGACCCGAGCCGACTGAAGCTGCACCACGACGACAGACACTTTGCATTTATTGACCGACCTTCCCTGCGGCTTCTCCCTCCTATTATCATCGACTCTTAATCCTAAGACTTTCAAGGTATCTGACCTACCTACCTCACCTCCCTATCTACCCTGGGCAATAGTACGCAGTCTATAGCATCAGGTTTGTACAACCCTACCCTCACATTCATCGATTTCCCCTCTGAAGTAACACACCCCCTCTTGTTGTAACTTGCAGTCAATCCGATTGTTGGTGATCTGAAGAGGAATTGTTGGTGATACATGTGCACTAGTCTCTTGATTGTTTGAAAAGGGATGGGCCTTTCATACTAACAACCACTGCATTCCAGGACGAGTTTCTTTTCTCTACTTTCTCTTTCAGCTTCCACATTCCCAGCCACGGGACTATCGCAGCCTCCGAATCCAGCATTTACATAACAGCTCGGTCCAAAGTCTTTGTCTTCGCTCATTTAAACACATCGCGAGAGAGAGGTAGAAAGAGAGCCCATCTGAGATCGATTTTCCAGCGGGCGACTATCACTATAGAACAATATGGATTACGCGAACGAGGATTCCCAAAACTCAGCTCCTGGTAGCGTTCAGGCTGCTAAGCTCGGCGCTACGCGAAAGGGGCCTGATGCACAGAGTGTCACCAAGAGGTACGAATATCGCAGTGCTGCATCCTCTACTGCGTGGCCGCGCATCGAAAGAGGTTACCTATTCTAACATTTACCTATAGACTGCAAACTGAGCTTATGCAACTGATGACGTCGCCTGCCCCCGGTGTCTCGGCTTTTCCCTCGGCGGATGGAAATTTAATGTCATGGGCGGCAACGATCGAGGGTCCCGACGATACTCCATACGCCGGCCTCACCTTCAAGCTGTCTTTCGCTTTCCCCTCGAATTACCCCTACGCCCCCCCGACTGTGTTGTTCAAGACACCAATTTACCACCCGAATGTCGACTTCTCAGGCCGTATCTGCCTCGATATTTTGAAAGACAAGTGGACAGCTGCCTACAATGTCCAGACTGTCCTGTTGAGTTTGCAGAGTCTTCTTGGGGAGCCCAACAAGTGAATATTTCCATCCGTTATTGTTCTATACTCCGTACGGGACGTCTATACTGACTGGTTCACCCGTAGTTCATCACCTCTGAATGGCGAGGCTGCCGAGCTCTGGGACAAGGACGCCGAGGAGTTCAAGCGGAAGGTTCTTGGCCGCCACCGCGATATTGATGACGACTGAAAGTATAAATCAAAGGGAATTATATCATAGACCGACCTTTTAGGTCTCGAGCATTAATTGTTTCTATTGGAATTTGGAGGGACTACCCACCAGCATTGGAAAGCCGGAGTCGTTTCGATAACTTCTTACCCTTGCATGGTCGGCTGGCATTGCCTGGGTCTTTGTCTTTGGATGCCTAGGACGGTATGCGTCTGCTGTTAGGCCGGCACGGGTGGCGCGGATATTCGTTAGTGTGTTGCATACCTGCACGATATGGGAGACAGTATGTTTACGACTCAATGACATCGCCATGACCTTGTTCAGATTGTCTGGCTTCCCTGACATGCATGAAATGTGACATTAGAAGCATGACCATAACGACATGATAAAAAAGACTTTATATGACGTTGGCGGCTCATAACATTCGTTGCGCAAAGGCTTCGCCAAAAGTCAACTTCATCTCAGAGTACCAACATAGCTAACCTAGGCAGGTGTAGGCCACCCTCCCATTCGTCTCACGGAATTTGTGTTCATCGAGCTCGTAGGTGCTCACATGTCTTGATTCATCGACTAGTGAGGCTAAATTCCATGAAGCCAGGAGGAACTCCGAAACCATGCCCTACTGAACGTGCCCATCCGGTATCTCTTCATCCGTCATTCTGTCTCAAACGGAAAAAAGACCATTTTTCTTTGCTTTGCGCCGTTTCGTTTGATCGTTCATCGACACCCATCTTACTCCTCCACAACAGTCGTCACGAGTCCCTTGGGGTTCTTCACGTTGACGGCCTGAACGTAGCTGTACAGCTTCTCCTTAGCATCCTCCTCGTCGTTTCGTCTACGGCTGATGCGAATGCGTAGTCTGTATGGGACACCCTTGATACCCTGCTCCCAGACCTTCTTGTTCAGTTGAGGGTCTACACGGACATCTGAGGTACCCTGCGAGATTATGTGTTAGTCCCAGTTCCGGTGCTCGTATGTGAATGTGTCAAGTTCTCGGTAGGGGTCGAAATGGGCGTGCAAATATAATTGTACGGAACAAGAGATGGTCGTACCATAGCCTTAGTTGCAAAAGCCTTGATCTCCTTGATGGCACGAGGGGCCCGCTTCTTGAAGGTCACACCATGGAGCTATCCAAACCGTCAGCATAACAGATCCTCGCATCTCTTTCAATAGAACTCTTGCGAATCGCTGTCGTTGCAGGTATGTAGGTATTTCGGGCAGGTTGACATACTCTCTTGTGCATGTGGATGGTGTACTCGCGAGCAACGACCTGCTCGATGGCGGACTTCGCGGGCTTCTTTCCCTTGGACGACATTTTCTACAATTCGGAAAATCAGTACTTCGGTCGAATTTAAGACGAGGTTCTCGTATCGTTGCGATTAGGTAAATGGCGTCCTTACTGCGGTGGGTGTCTGGGGGGGTGATTGTCGAAAAATTGGCCGGCGTTGGGTGGTTTGTTGATTCACTTTGCGAAATCGAGGAAAAATCCCTGGGCTAGATGTGGGAAGCTGAGGGCATGGAGAAACTTCGGTAAACGAGCCAATCAATCTTAGGGTAGAGGGGAAATTCCCGAGTGACCTGTGCTTTTCCAGAAAGAGCTCCACCTTTCATGTGGCTCAAGAGATCCTTATCAAATTATACATGTGGCTTATCATTGCTTTGCTATAGTACCCACAATAATCAGAACAGCCCAGCCACAAAGTGCGTACGCCTTTGCTAATCCCTTAACTACCGTACAGGTCTACACAGCATCAGAATTAATAAAAGGTGTAAAAAACTCCTAGTAGTATTATTTATTCATTTCTAAATACATAAATAAAAAAAAATAAAAATTTCCTCGAGTTTCAAATTATTGTAGTCAGTGCAGCCCAGGCACACCAGGTACCCCTTACAAAAGAAGTACTGCCAAGAGCCCAACTCACAGAAAAAGATGCATGCATGATGCTAACAATGCCACCAATTCATTGAATAAACAGATATTTTGTAATAGTCATTTCTTTTCACTGTCAAAGTTTACTATTCCAGCTGTAAGATGTCGCTCTCGTTTGCTTTGTGTCGCTAGTTGTCCGGGTGTTGTTCAACTGCTGCGGTGACTTCCGGGTTGCGGTGCAACAAATAACGATCTGTGATTGGATACCGTATCCGGCTACTAGATGGAGTTAATTTTACATAGGAGCACTTCAGGCATCGAGATTGAAACCGGGTTGACGACCACCCTTAATCGACCGCCGCCGACTTAATAACTCCATACCCTAAACAACTTGTCAACACCATCACGATTTCGTTCCAGTCTACCCTGCGCAGCGCGCAGTTTCGCTCGCTCGCTTCAATGCGCTGGTAGGCAATAGCTTTTCGGTTGAATCTGGACAACGAAAAGTCAATTACTCCATAAGCAATCCACCACAATACAGCTCTTTTTGCCGATTCTCCCTACAAGACTGACTTCTTGGTACCCTCCTTCCACGCACCGATTGATCTCGCAACCTTAAGAGCCATCTACGGTGGTCCAGCAACCAGTGCTACTGTAACTTCTACATATTCATCCAATAATTTCCTTCCAAATCCAACAAAGATGGCGTTCCAAGGCCGCAGTCCCCCGGACGATAATCAGGCTCCCTCGCCGATGCCAGACCTGCCAGACCTGCCAGACCTGCACAGAAATCGTTTGCCCACGCTCTTTGAGGTTCTGAGTCGCAGGACCCACCCTCCGGTCGACCTGTTTTCCTTTTACATCTACATGCGCGATCAGCAGCGGTCTGTTGACTACCTAGATTTCTGGTAGGTCTACAGATGGTAACCCTAATAGAAATAACCAAGACTCACACATTCCAGGCTCGATGTCGCGCAACACATGTCACTCTGCCGCCACTACGTTCGAGAACTACGAAGATCTGTACTAGTTGGGACCCCCGATCTCGAGAAGGAAGAGTCTAAGAGATCCTCGAGAGCCTTGGAAGCCATTGGCGATATTGGCGCCGGGCCTTCCATGGGAACTGAGAAGGAGCGAGAACAGAACGCCCAGATGAGCGCGTATTTACGAGATCAACCTGCACCTAGCGCATTGCACGATTCCCCCCAAGGCAGTCAAGAACGACGCACGAGAGCCAGTACCCAGCAGAGCTCCAGCACACCCCAAGGTCTCACTTCAGATTCCAACTCACCTGCGCACACTGTCGCAAGAGAGGATATCAGGGCATCGGCTGAGAAGATCCTATATACCTTCCTTCTTCCTGGCGCCGAACGCGAGATCACGCTACCAGGCTCCATCACCGGAGACATTACTATTGCAATTGAGCAGGACGGACGTGACGACCCGGAGGTATTCGACGTCGCTAAGGATTACGTTTTCCAAGCCATGGAACGAGACGCGTTCCCCGGGTTCCTGAGAGCTCGCGCTCTCGGCAACCTGATCCCTCCTACTATCATTGCGCGCTTGATTATTGGCCTCATCGCAATGTTTGGTGGATTCTGGACTGCTTTTGTCCTCATCTTCCTCGATGCGCCGCGTAGCACTCGATGCTTTGTAAGTCTTTCCTCTTCTCAAACCCTGCCATCTGCAAAAAATTCTAACTGACAATTTTAAAAGGAAATCCTGCCATTCACAATCGGCGTCTATTGTCTCGCATCCTACCAATATTCTCTAGATCCCATCATGGCTCTCCTCGGCCTTACCGAGTACACCCCCTTCGCCTTTGTGCGAATTCGGGAGCCTTACGTCCGCAAGTTACTCGTCAAGCGCGCCATTACCGTTCTAACCGTCACCATCCTAGTCGATGCCGCTATTTCGTTACTCTTCATCCTCGTGCCAGGAAAACGACTCTGAACAACGAACAACGAACGGTTCGATCAATTAGTACAGATCGCGCCTCATTCTTCTAACGACGCCATGACTCAATTCACCCACCTTCAGTTGTGATTTTCAACCTGCTTCCCCCATCTAAATACCTCACCACACATGCGTTCGGTGTCCTGAATAATGGAGCTACCATGGTCCGCTATTTCTGAAGAAGGGGGAGTTAATACCAGACAATGTTGTACAGAGAGCAACATAGTCATCGTTCATTGCACTGAGAGACCGCATTCTTGTTCTCATTGTTTCGTTTGCGTAACGCTGCATCGCATTGTCTTGTCACCCATCGTTTGACGATTCATTTCTGAGAGGGAAACGGGCGTTCCGACTTTGCAGCAGCATTCCCGTGGAAAGGGAAAGCGTCTGCCTAATCAGCCACTGCAGATTGCGCCTTCCCTGGGACAGAAAAGCATTATGAGAATCTCGTCTCACGCTCATGCGAAAGCAAATCATTTGTCAGAATTGTGTACAATACTTACAAGCTCGATAAGCTCGATGCCCTTTCGCCGCACTAACAGGCGAACCAGGGCAGTAATCAAGGGATACGAAAGGAAGATCACAAGGCTGGCTTTGTAATGTTCATACCAAGAAAGCCACACCAATTGACCAATAAATGATCCCTTATGCTGTGATGATGATGTATTTTTCTGTATGACCAATATCTGACCTCGTCAGCTCTTCAGTGCGTAGGTAGATACCTAAGATACCCATGCTAGTCTATCGTATACCTCTAGTGTTGTCTACTATCTTAGGGCTGTGCTTTGGCTTTATCAGCTGTCTAGTGACACCTTTAACCAATTCATGCCAGACTTTATCTGGCTTGTGGTGACTATCCTTCCTCGGTAGGAGCAAGTTGGTGTAAATACCCTAGGTGTAGGTTAGGCTACATCAGCCAATGCCAATACCCACCGTCTCAACTTTTCCCTACGCCTCCAGTACTGCTGCTGCGTAGATGTTTAGCTAAGGTGCTGGCTCCGGCTTCGCCGCTGGTCTTTGATTTGGGATATATGGTCCAGATGCAGATGGGAGGTCGGTTCCTCCTTCCAACATCCATAGCACTGGCCCCTGTCGCTTTCGTTCCATCGACTTCCTTTACGGGATTCAGCGGCGCTTCTTTTGATACCCTATAGCTTCCGGCGATTCGCCCGCTTCTTACCCGGGCCGCCTAGCGCTACACCGCCACTACTGCCGCCGCCCTCTCCATCGTCGGGTTCTTCCTCATCAACATCCATAGCTCCCTCGTCATCGTCCACATTCGCCTCTAGACTCCCGCTGCCTCGCTTGCCGAACCGTTGGCCTTGCATCCTAGCCAAGGCACGGTTTAGCATGGCTCCATGGCCCCGTGTGTGGACGCCCTGCTCGGCGCCCTTCTCCTCCTCGACTAGCCTTGCTTGTTGCTCGTCCCACGCCTTCTTGTCGCTGTGGCGCTTCGCTGCAGCCTCCTTGATACTCGCAATCTGCGCCTCGAGGTCTTGGAGCGTTGAGCTGCAGCGCCCCGACCACACACGTAGAGAGTTGAGCATGGATGGTATTGAGCCCGGGGCTAAGTCCCGCAGGGGAGAAACGGCGGATATATGCACGGCGCCATTACGTGGATCGAGCTGTGCGTCCATCAACCCCGCATAGATGGCACTGATGACGAGGTCTTCGACGGCGCGGGTGTCGCGAAGTCCGAGGTTCTGCTGTAGCGCGCCATAGCTTAGGTTGTGCGGGTCCTTGGCAAGCGTGAGCAGAGATAGTTGTCGTAGCTTCAGAGCCTGCGCATCGTTGAGGGGTGGGAGGTTCGTTGTTGATGTGTAGTTGGCGTATGTGCCGTACGAGAAGATCTCGAGGAGCTTGAGGTGGGACACGTGGTCTGGTGATTGTGAGAGGGCTTGTATCTGCGGTGTCTGTAGTAGCTCGGCGAAGACATATGTGTTGGGGTTGGATGTCGCTTGAGTTATGAGGTCGGCTGCTGCGCGGGGTGCCGCTGCCGATTTGGTCAGAGCGAGGAAGGGCTTCAGTGGATAGTTAGTCTTCAGACATAAGATAACATAAGATAGAAGAAGACATTAAAACTCACCTCCAAGGCGTTGAGGGCCTTGGTCTGCTCCATAGTGACTTATGTGTGATGTCGTCAATAGTCAAAAGTCGGTTGACTTGGCCTAGGTCAGCCTCTCCACGAGGGCCGATGTCACTGCTAAGCTTTGGATCGACAGCCTCGTTAGATGACGAGATGAAACGGCAGGGAGTTGTAGTATAGATTATCTGTTTCCAGGCAGGGATGTTTGATGCGTTGGCGAAACTCAGCTTGCGAGATTCATGGAATACGGAGAATTTGGTCCCTCTCTAGCCTAACCAGATACATACAAATATGGAATGAGCTGCTGTTGAGTCAGGGTGAAGCAACTCAAAATGGGTTGTACTGGTAGTGTTGTGATGTCTTGGTATCACATTTGTTTGAGCTTCTTGTCCGTAACGCGGGGTTAGACCAAAGTGGGTTAGTCTAGGCGGGATGTACCTTATAAGCTTAGGGTGTCTTATCCGCCTTGCCTTAGTCTCATACTGTGCACTATGTACTTATGTGTGTAAGTACCGGCCGACGTTCTCGGCACTCTATGTACATACCTAGGTATACCTACCTAAGGTAGAATTCACAAACATTATCTTGAGGATGGATGATAAGTCAGTGAGTGTTGTGGAAGAGAAGGGAACAGAGAGAACGGTCAACAAGCTTCGGCTAGATTCACTGTTACCGGCTTGGAGCCTTATCACAGCTGTAGGCCAAGGTATCGAAAGCCTTCAAAGTTAGTGGCTACACAAGACAACAAGGTGATCACTCAAAAGCCTGGGTATATATTTAGCCAGTATCCTCAGCGAAGGAAGCGAAGGGAATCAAGTCGATATTTATAGTATTGGAAGCTCATGTTTCTCAGATCTTGCTTTGAGCTCGCTGAGGGCAACCCTAGGAAGGGAGAGATACCGCAGAGCATAATAATGCCGAAAGGACACTCTGGCAGATAAATTGATTCACCTACCATCCAATTCTGACGAGGCACTCTCATCCACTCAGCTTCGCCCGATATGATCCATATGATTATCCGGAAATCAATCTCTCTTACTTGTTCAATTAATTTTTCCAGGACTGCCGTCAGCGCTGACGACGAGTTCATCCTTCTCCCTCTCTCGGTGGCCACAAGATCGTATAACAAGAAAGTTGTCAGTAACACAACGTGTCCCCTCGGACAATAGTGTAGGTGATATGGCGTTAGATGGCGCTTTGATTACTGATTTGGGAAATCCTGGTTACAGTGCAGACGTAAGGCCGGTGTCGTAGCGCTCGGGCTAGAACTCGCATCTGGTGCTATGGCGTTATATGGAGGGGTTTGTGATTTCGCTTTGCGAGAGTCTGGGGGGAGGATGGAGGGGGGTTGCGTAAGAAAACGAGATTTGTGATTGGCACATTGGCACATTGATCACTGACTGACTCTTTGCTAATAGGGAAGTACCTAGGTATCTCTGGATTACAAACCCATGACTTCCAGGTTTGGTCAGAAACTCTTACATGCACTGTAAAAATGAAAGCGGGGCCTCCTTAACCTTTGATGTGCAGAAGCTGCTTGGCTGCCCGCCAACATTGAATGTACTAGGTACCGTCTCGTACTCCGCTTGTCCCGCCCGCCAAACCCGACATAGTTCCTTGTCCACATGATCATCCGACACCATCGTTCCTCTAAAGTCTTATTATTTTCCCTCTCTCTACCAGCGACTATTAGACTAATCGACCCCCCAATCTACCATCCGTCCAAGAGCTGGCTTCCTCTTGTGCAATCCTTTTTTATGGCTCTTCTCTAAGCTGATCGGTCGGCTGCCTGCATATTTCAACGCCCATCCTTTGTTCCCATTGACTTACAGTCGATAATACTAGACCATAATGCACTTCATTGCATAGCCGCGGCCACAATTCGTATATATAACCCAAGATAAATAAAAGCCCTTCGCTGCTGTTCTCGCCAACCCCACGCGTGCCCTTCGTCCATTTCCCTCCCGGCGCATTTCGCCATGGCCCCGGCATACGTCCAAGTCCCTCAGAGGGAACCTTCGGGGTCTTCTCTAAGTCCTATTCCTACCAGATGGGCAACAACCACTCTAAGAGTTGGCGGCATGACGTACGACGCCCAAAACCCCATAAACATAGTCTCTACTTTGATAAAGCAAGGAACTAACAAGATGTAGATGTGGCGCGTGCACTTCATCCGTTGAAGCAGGCTTCAAGGGTGTCGAAGGAGTCGGTAGCGTGTCTGTTAGCTTGGTTATGGAACGCGCTGTGGTCATGCACGATCCCCAACGAGTACCCGCTGAGCAAATTAAAGACATTATCGAAGATCGCGGTTTCGAAGCCGAGGTGCTTTCCACAGACATACCCACACCGATGGCAACGCCGAAACATGCCCCAGCAATATACCACGAAGACGACGGCCCTGCCACCACTGTTACCACCGTCGCCATCGAAGGTATGACCTGTGGAGCATGCACATCTGCAGTAGAAGGAGGGTTCGCAGATGTTAGCGGAGTCAAGCACTTCAGCATATCGTTATTGTCTGAACGAGCCGTGATAGAACATGATGCCTCGCTATTACCCGCCGAGAAGATCGTCGAGATTATTGAAGATCGAGGTTTCGGCGCAACGTTAATCGATAGTGAGGAGTCGAAACCCAGCAAAGATACTAAAGCCGGATATGAAATAAAATCCTCCATGGCAACAACTAAGGTTGCCATCGAGGGAATGACTTGTGGCGCTTGCACATCTGCTGTGGAGGGCGGTTTTACTGGCCTGGACGGTATTATACGATTTAATATCAGCTTACTAGCCGAAAGAGCCATCATTACACATGATCCAACAAAAGTACCCGCAGAGAAGATTGTTGAGATAATCGAAGACAGGGGATTCGATGCCAAGATACTGTCCACCACTTTTGACACATCTGACCAGAGCACGGCATCCTCGGCTCAGTTCAAGATTTACGGAAATCCAGATGCTTCAGCCGCCAAGGGCATCGAAGAGGCTCTACGAGGTCTTCCTAGCGTCAGCTCGGCCAAGCTGAACCTTTCTACTTCGAGGCTCACTGTATCGCATCAACCAGGCGTTACTGGGCTCCGCACAATCGTCGAAACTGTTGAGAGCCTAGGCTTCAATGCCTTAGTTGCCGACAACGACGACAACAATGCCCAATTAGAGTCTTTAGCGAAAACGAGGGAGATCCAAGAGTGGCGGAGAGCATTTCAAGTTTCATTAACATTTGCACTTCCAGTCTTCTTCATCGGCATGATCTTCCCTATGGTCATCCCCATGCTAGACTTTGGAGGCCTGGAACTCATCCACGGCTTGTTCCTTGGCGACGTCATTTGTTTGATTTTGACGATACCCGTGCAATTTGGCATAGGAAAGCGGTTCTACATTTCAGCATACAAATCCGTCAAACATGGATCTCCAACTATGGACGTTCTGGTTGTACTGGGTACATCTGCTGCTTTCTTTTTCAGCATATTCGCTATGATAGTCTCGCTGCTATCTCCACTGCACTCCCGACCTAACACCATTTTCGACACCAGCACAATGTTAATAACGTTCATCACGTTTGGGCGGTTCTTAGAGAACCGTGCGAAGGGTCAAACCTCAACAGCCCTTTCGAGACTCATGTCACTAGCACCATCAATGGCCACCATCTATGCAGATCCAATTGCGGCGGAGAAGGCCGCTGAAGCCTGGGAAACCGAGCCTGTAGCAGGAGACACTAAGACACCCGCGCAAGAGGGTAACGCGAGTGACGAGAAAATGATCCCCACGGAGCTCATCTCAGTTGGTGATATCGTCATTATTCGCCCTGGAGACAAGATTCCAGCCGACGGGACCATTGTTCGGGGTGAAACATATGTTGATGAAAGCATGGTGACGGGCGAGGCTATACCGGTTCAGAAGAAGAAAGGGAGCAGTGTCATTGGTGGGACAGTGAATGGCCATGGGCGAGTTGATTTCCGTGTGACGAGAGCTGGCCGGGATACGCAACTTAGCCAGATTGTAAAGCTAGTTCAAGACGCGCAGACGACTCGGGCACCCATTCAACGACTTGCGGACACTTTGGCTGGCGTCTTCGTACCCACGATTCTTATTCTTGGCCTTTTGACCTTCACCGTTTGGATGGTCCTCAGCCACGTTCTCAAAGATCCACCGAAGATTTTCCTTGAGGAGAAGAGCGGTGGTAAGCTCATGGTTTGTGTCAAATTGTGTATCTCTGTGATCGTCTTTGCTTGCCCGTGCGCTTTGGGACTAGCCACTCCTACGGCGGTCATGGTCGGCACCGGAGTCGGTGCAGAGAACGGAATACTTGTTAAAGGCGGCGCAGCCTTGGAGACTAGTACCAAGATAACACAAGTTGTTCTCGACAAGACAGGAACTATAACGTACGGGAAAATGAGTGTGGCTGTTGCAAAGCTACCTTCTCTCTGGCAAGATAACGATTGGCGCCGACGACTCTGGTGGACTATCGTGGGTCTGGCCGAAATTGGCAGTGAGCATCCAATTGGTAAGGCCATTCTAGGAGCCGCTCGTTTGGAGCTTGGTCTTGACCACGAAGGTACCATCGAAGGCAGCATCGGTGACTTCAGCGCTGCCGTTGGACGAGGCATTAGTGCTACTGTAGAGCCGGCAACAAGCGCGGAGCGCAAGCGTTATAATGTTCTGATTGGAAACGTTCGCTTTCTTCGCGAGAGCAGCGTTGATGTGCCAGAGACTGCCGTGGAGGATTCCGAGGAGATTAACACAAAGGCGAATAAGTCTAGCAAGTCTTCCTCATCTGCCGGAACCACAAATATCTTCATTGCTATTAATGGCACTTATGCTGGCCACCTCTGTCTAGCAGATACCATCAAAGAAGGAGCAGCTGCTGCAATCGCTGCTCTGCATCGCATGGGAATCAAGACGGCTATTGTCACTGGTGATCAGCGATCGACAGCCCTGGCCGTGGCCTCTCAAGTTGGCATTGCCGCTGACGACGTCTTCGCCGGTGTATCTCCCGATCAGAAACAGGAAATCATTCTTCGGTTTAAGGAGAAGGGTGAATGCGTTGCTATGGTCGGCGACGGCATCAATGACTCGCCTGCCTTAGCGACGGCTGATGTTGGCATTGCTATGGCAAGCGGCACCGATGTCGCCATGGAAGCTGCCGATGTGGTCCTGATGCGTCCCAATCAGCTGATGGACGTCCCGGCAGCATTGTGCCTCGCACGAACCATTTTCACTCGCATCAAGCTCAATCTTGTTTGGGCATGTGTCTACAACATCATTGGACTACCGTTCGCCATGGGTATATTCCTACCTCTTGGTTTCCATCTCCACCCCCTAGCCGCTGGTGCGGCCATGGCCACTAGCAGTGTCAGCGTCGTTTTGAGCTCACTCCTTCTGAAATTCTGGAAGCGACCTGCCTGGATGGATGAAGCCCTCCTCGCGGAGAAGGGCGGACTCAAGAGGCGTGGACGCGGTTGGGGTTTCGACAGAGTTGTTACCCGGGCCCAGGACCTCGTTGGCTCTCTATTAGGCAAGAGGTCCAAACAAGACGAGGGCTACGTACCTTTAGCCACTTTAGACCATGCGGATGCATGAGATCTACCTTGAACATACAATGCATACGAGCTACGGTGTTATGGGTGTTGGCAATATTCAGTTTTGTTTTCATTCTACATTGCACAGTCCCTTTTTGTATATACCAAACATAACGTAGATACCAGTTGTGAGTCCACATGCGACCGCTTTGGATAAAAGACATTTTTACACAATAATGTCTCAAACTAGACCGAGGTGTGTGATACGAAATACGACGGAAACTTAACTCAGTGAGGTTACATTTCATCACCCCCTTGTTCCCATTACCTCGTAAATCTCAGCCGCATATTATATGACTCACATGTCTATATCTATAACAAAAGGGTCCCTCTCATTTATTTCACTTTTAATATATCTTAGTAATGTTAGCCTACCTTATTCCTGTATCGACGATATTACAATCTTACCTAAGTTCCCTATCACGCACCTGCCAAGGCACGGTATCAAGTAGTGCAGCTCAACTAGCCAAGCTCGCCAAGCCTCTCCACCCAACACAACACCCCAGCAATCTGTCTTCCCCCTGTATACTAGATTTCTAGGTTACATACCTTCACGGGCGGCCTGTCTATTCGCTATCGCCAAAATCTAGTCTTGTGATTTTATTTCCTGTGACCGACATGGGACTACAGAATTCTTTCACAATACCGCGTCTGCCGGTATCAGCGCCTGTCGTCCTACTGGCCCTCACGCCCGTCGTGCTCCCCGCCGCGTATGCAGCGTATGTCCTGCGCCAGGGCGCGCGGCGGACTACGGCTTCGGCGAGTATCTCGCCGCCCGATCCCTTACCGCTACCGGTAGTACGCGAGAAAGTAAAAGAGGAAAGGGAAAGGGTTGGTGGGATAGCCGCTGAACAAGATGGCGAAGTGGGAGACGAGGTGATGGCTATCCCGCCCGCTGTCCTCGCTGCACGCGAGCTCTATGTTATTTCGAGGGAACGCGTCGTTTCGGAGGCTGTGCCGCTGGAGAGGATCTTGCCGAGTCTACGAGGGGGATTGGAAAGTCAGGGACGGGAGGAGGGCGGAAGGGGCCTCCTGGAAAAATACGTCAGCAGTACCATGCGCACGTTCACGTGGACGCCTCAGGCCTTCATCATAAAATTCATGGTCTCGCGTCTGCCAAACGGCAAGCAACACGCCGATACATACTCAGCGTCGTATTTGGAAGAGTGTTGTTTCGAGGTCGGGGATCGGGTTTGTGGGGTGTATACCATTAGGGAACGCATCCAACAAAAGAATAAAAGGGGGGAGGGGGAGAGGATTATCCTTGATTTGAACCCGCCCGAGGGATGGAAGGGGCCTGTTGTTACTGGTGCTTTGGATTGTGGGTTGTTGATTGAGGAGGGCGAGGAGGGTAAGAGGTTTGTGAGGCTTGTTAATGAGACTGTTATGTGGAGGCGCAAAGAAGAGAAACCGACGCTGCTTGAAGGGGGGTTCGGACGCTGGGCGCATACGCTGATGGTTGGGTGGCTGATTGTTAGGGGTGTTGAGGCTGTTACGAGAGGGGATGGGAAGGGGAAGGTTGAGGATAAGGAGACTTGAGGAGAGGGTGATTCTTGGATTGCGTGCTATGATTTGATTTAATACCCACTGGAATAGATGGCGATGATGGTCAATGAAGTCTGTAGGATAGTTTTTGGACTTAGTAACAACTCTGCTCAATCCCTTACGATAATGCCAGCTCGAACATCAACTCGTCTCGCTATGCTGTAGATGGAGATTTGTTGCTCGTGGATTCCTATATTTGATTCGCTAGAGTCGTTAATTGCCATTCTTGGTAAAGTTTCAACTCTAGATACCCTATCTCGCGAGTATAGCGAGAGTAATTAGGTTTTACTATGACTAGCTAGCTAGTGCAAAGGTCTTTACAGGTCTCAAAGCTATTGTTACTTCAGTGCTATTAGCACTATGTACAGCTTCGGTCCGGTCTGGTCTGGTCTGAAGCCAACTACAGGTTTGAAGGCATGGTGTGAAAGTCTGGTTTGAGGCAAACCTATTGCTGGCTACCTAGGTAGGCAAAGGAATAGCTGTTAAGTAGATTGATGTGTTGGGTAGCTAGCTCTTTGGACTGAAGGTCGATTTAAAGCTCTTCTTTTGCTGGTCAGGCAAAGGAATAGTTATTAGGTAGGTTGATATATTAACTAGCTAACATTGAAATAATAGCAATAATAATAAATACAAAGGCTAACTGAACAGAAAATAAACTTATACGCACTACTTCCCTTCACGCTCATGTTTTACTAGCCTAGTTTTATTTCGCAGGCTAATTAGTACAGGACATTAAAATCATAATTCTACTCCCGAAACCACCAACGAAGCATGTCTCAAGAGTGTTGTTCTAGCTAAAATAGGAATTGATTAGCTCTAGCAGTCAAGGTGAACGCCGCCGCTGATGAGTGACCACGTCTTGAATCTTCGTATTCAGTACCACATTGATTTGTCGTCAAATTCAAACGTCTCCGATTTTGCTTAGGACGCCCCTTGCTTCAAATTGTGCCATGTAGATTCGAAGATTATTAAACTTTATACAATTTCGCGACATGGGCGATGAGGATGGTGGCCATGGGCAGAAATCTCCCGGGCGTGGCTTAATACTGAGCAAGAGTCCTCGCGGTGCAACGACTTCGGATTTAGAACTCACTATCACAAAATCCCTCGATACATGCTACCAGTCCGGCAACTTGACATATTATTTTATCGAGGTAATTATGTTGTATCTATTTAGATGGTTGATCGGAGTTGATTCATTTCCTCACATGTGACATAGTCGTGACATCACGACATGACATCACCCTCCTCACAAAGCTTATAATAACAGACAACTCAACCACATCACGCAGCATCAAACCATTTCGCAAGTAACCAACAAATAATACGTCCAAGCTCAATTGAGACTATTTACCGATTACACCTTCAATAGATCTTACTATAGGCCTTGAACTACTTCAAGAACAATCTAACCCCCGGTCTTACCGAGCATGTCCAACCAAGACGCGCACCGTGGCGGCGACCTGAGCGAAATGGCCAAAGACGGCACAAAAGGTGGGATTCATCTTCCTTTCTTTTACATTAATCATATTGTCTTCTCCCCATATGTCATTCTTTTCCTATGTACCTATGATTACCTATTGACTAACGTGGCCGATACCTACAGTTCCTGGTGATGCAGGAAGGATGAACATCATCCCCTCAAAGGCCGACCCAAACCCAGCCGACAATGACTTGGGTCACACGTCGCTGAACACTGCTGCTGATAACCCTGTGGGCTCCGGGCCGTATGACGATGATGCGGTTACTGCGACCGGGCACCCCATGCCTTCAACGGCGTTCTCGAAGCCAAGTGGAACTGGTGGAAAGGAAAGTAAACACTAAGTATGAGGGAGTGTCTCGACTCGAGAACGACCTGAAGGCACGTCAAGGGTAATGACGCGTGATAATCCATACCTGAGTGATATTAGGCCATGGTCCTTCTATAAAGACACAAGGGCATGTCGCTTTGTTACCCAGGTACATGCGCTTAGAACTTAAATGTAACGAATAATTAATGAATATACGACTCAAAGAGCTTTTTGTGCTGTTCCCCCAAGCTCAAGTTTTTGACCAAGTGCTGCAATTGCCCTGCTAACCTATACAACTTCTACCGTCAGCAATTTGTAACCACTTATATCCATCTAATCTATAGGTTCCTGTTATATTCCCATGGTTGAAGGCACCATAGGCATGCCGGCTATGGGCATCGAGAAGCCGGAGCTGGACATTGCTGCGATTTCATGTTGTTCGAGAAGCCCCACGTATTCTCTAGCAAGCCCCCATCTAGAACTTATCTGTAGTAGTCCTGTCTTTATCATCTCAGAGCTCGGCGCAGCCGCCGAGCAACCGCTGTGTTCCTTCCACCACGAGTATGTGACACCGGTAGAGTAGACCGCATCCAGGACGAACGGCGAAATTTTCGCGAGGCCCTCCTCGTGCGAAGTACATGCACTTATATCACGCGCTATGTCATGCATGTGTGCCATTATCTCCTTTCTCGATGCGAAGGCTGTCATTTGGGCCGTCATATTCCTGTTTGCCCATGCCGTATCTTCAAATGGTGGAATCAGTGTCGTCTCGCGCGGTGAGTCTTCCAGATGTGTTGCGATGATCTTGAACGCGGCGCTGTAAGTGAGGCAAAGTGCCGGTATGGCGGCGAAGTATCTCTCGGGTTGGGCGGTAATCTCTGTCTGAAGACATGCCGACAGGCCAAACGCCGCCTCTATCAGGCCTGCAGTCTCAGAATGGTCCGGCGGCTTGTGCTGGAGTTTGAGCAGTTTTGCTCTTTGACAATGCCTCAACGTCTTCGAGATAAGTAGCGCGGCCTGGCAAAGCCGTGCGAAGGCAGATTGGAAATCCGTTCTTGGAGACGTGACTGTGTGCTGGATCGCTAGCGAAGCATCGCCTGTATCCCATGCTTCGTCGAGCACAGGAAGTATTTCGTTGCCGGAGGGCTCGCCGCATGAAGGTCGCTTGTCTGAACCCACGCATATGATCTTGTCTAACACGTAGACAGCCCACCAAGCCCGCCGGCGCTCCTCGGCTTCTACCCACGTAGCCTATGAATTGCATTAGGCGAATCTCCACAGCATCTAGGCAGGACGACTAGACTTACGCAGTGACCGAGCATACTGTTGCTCTCCTTGTACGACGGCAACCCGATAAAATCGGCATAGCGAACACATTGCCCCACCGTCATCCATGCCGCTGGGTAGATCCCATGGCTATATTCATACAGAGCAATTAATATTAGCGCTTGTAAGTAGTAAAGTGACGCGGTTCCGGCGTTCTCCAGTTGGGCGGAGAACTGCTTGGCAGAAAAGTATAGATAATTTCTAGTGACTAGCAAGCCATCTGTGGGTTGCCAAGCCATAAGCATCATCGTAAGGCACAAGAGTGTGTTCTCTGGACTGCCGTCCCACAGAGTGGAGGCTATATTTATTCTTTTTTTCCGAACCACTGGAAACCAAGGGTGTATGTCGTCGAAATAGCTGGATAACGAACGTTGGAGTTGCCCCGTGTCTCCAATACATTGTAGAACCCCCTGAAGGATGTTAGTAACTTGACTTTTCTCCCAGGCGATCTTACGTATGGGCAACTCTCTGGAGCTCTCTGGAGCTCTTTGGGGACCATCCGACTAGGAGATTAGCTTGGCAACCCTTAGGCTCCCAAAAGAGGATTAATCTAGACTAACCTGCGGAATATTCATAGTGGGCCGAGTGACGGTGAGACCAGAATCTCTAAACAACTTCGCATCAAGGAACATGACGGCATTGAAGGTATTTAACCCTCCTTCCCATACTCCGTCTGCGGAGTACGGTTGCGGACTTTGTTTGAGATATCTGTCTTCGGCTGGAGGGCTAATGCTGCTGCTGGTACTCGCTTGGCGGACCGCATCTTGTAACCTGATCTCAAGCTCGGCCAGCTGACTCCTCAAGGCTTCTACATCTTCGACAGTCGGGTTCGGTGGGACTTCCGAATAGTCACAGTGACGTGACATTCTAACGCAAAGTGCGCATGATGGCAATGCCTTGTCACATTTTCGCTTCTGTTCAGGCAGTAGTGAGCTTCAAGGCTCGGGGTAGGTGTATCTGGGATAAAGTATCTGGGATGACCGACCTGCTTTCGGCAAGAGTAGCAGGCCTGGTTTGCTTTAAGGTTGCGGACGACAGCCGCTCCGCCAGTTGCGGCCGCGTCGTAGGGGTAAAGGCACATGTGCCTCATAGTGTAGTAGGCATGGTCCGCTGGTGAATATCCTCTTAGTCTGTCCCGGAGGCCGGGAACATCGTCTGGAGATCGGTCGTCACAAGCTCGGCGTTTTTGAGGGTAATGCTGATCATTAATAAAAGGGAATTGACAACGTGGAAACAAGCATAAGCCACAATACACATGGGATTACAAAAATAGGAACCATGAGAAGTAGAGACGATCAAAGTCGATACTAGGCCGGGACTTCAAAGAACTACCTAGACGTCAGTGGTGATCCTTGGACGAAGCCCCCTTGACGCTTGAATTGCCTAATATAGTAGTTGAACTCGCTATAGGTACCTAGTCTATGGTTAACAGTACTTGACGGCTCTTGTTGAAAGAGTGCGCGTACGGCTCAAATACCTAAAACCAAACTTGCCTCGGTACACTTGGCACACTAATCTGCAGGCCAGCGCGCACAGGGAAAGGTTCACGCCCTACATCGAAGTCCCCTGTTGACGGATCTGCCCTGGGGCTGTTATCATGACGTTCATTCGTTGTTTTTGAGCCATCATGTCCGTGTGCTCCGGCATACTATATCTTGCCACACAACTTGTACTTGAGTATAAAACCTTTGTCGATATTATACCGGCCGAGACAGGTGTATGTAACCTTATTCCGGCCGAAATAGATGCACTTTACGCATGATACATGTCGATGTGTTGAGTATTCTAGAGTCTATCTATCGTATAATAGCCCTTGAGTCCCCCGACAGGGTACATGAGACCAGGCATGCACGATGGATGTTGACGCGGTTATCGTTTGTAGGCGAGACAGAGGCGGCAGATATTCGCGGGGTGGAAGATAAATGTCCACTATTATGGGAGTTTGACCAAGGGTAAAATTGATATGCTCACCGCATTGCTTATTTCCATTTATTCGTCTTACCGAAATTGACCTACGTTACATCAACGCGTTACCTATTACGACTAGACTAATTGTCTGGAGACTACACAACGCACGGCATATCAGCCCTACGGTCGATACTCGAAACAGAAGAATGTCAGTGATGTCTGTCAATGTATACGCTGATCTGTGAATCGAAACAAGACACATACATAGTAGAAAGCGACCATTGAGGCGTGTGTTGCTAAGAAAAGCCACACCTTGAATTCTTCGCCTAAGCCACTACGAGCCACCACAACCGTGAAATCCTGATCACAATGTTTAGCCAGGGGTCTTGTATAGGGTACCAGGTCTCGCAGTCCGCGGACAGGTTCTGCACGTGGGTGATGACTAATTGAATGAATATGAAGAAAACACTACAGCAGATATCCCTGTTACATATAGGTCTTTATGCATTGTCGAATTTCATTAACGTGTGATCGCTTCATTCCTCAAGTTTCATACGGCTGTTGCCGAGAGCTTTACTTGGCCGCTTGTCCTATTCTCCTATATCGTAGGACCATTCTTAGTGCTGACACAGCATTCAGGAATCTTACAAACCACGTGATGCCTCTCTCGGGCGACTAACTGAATCAATACCTAGTGACGATAATGCTATGAGACTCGGAATTATCAATTTTGGTTAGATGTTCCCCCCGAAACTCCGTAACTCCGACGCTAGGCGGACATGAACCCCTGTTGCACTCACTTTCACCATGCAATTGCGCAGGTGGCTCTAGAGAATTCCTCCGCTAGATCCTCAGCCCTGTCTGTATACCCATGATCCTACTGTACATAGAACCTAGGTACCAATACCTAATCAATCTTACCAGAGCACACATCACTACGCATCACTAGCATCGGCAGCTTCATGTTTCTCCTTGAATTAATAGTTCACTACCACTCGACCGGAATATGAATTCAGTTACAACGATGACGACAGGATCATATCACATCTCGTCACCTTAACGAATTTGTCAGCAATATATAGCGGTAGTACCAATAGGGGATACTACGGTTAGCCTTTTACCCCTCTAACAGTTATAAGCCCTCGGTTAGCTCAGTAGTAAACGACCACACTTCTGTTATACTGTAGCTCACTATTAGCCTACGCTACCTCGGAGCCCTAGAGCTAAACTAGGTCTAGTAGTAAATAACGACGATCATGTCGATCATGTCGATCACACGATAATCGACACAACATACTAACAGAACAACAGTTTGACTTAACACAAAGTCAAAGTTTTTCAGCAAATAAACTTGACAGCTCTGATTTTGGGCTATGACATTCTCGTATCAGGTCACTTCAACCTAATCTGGCTAATACCTATCAAAGTAGGTCAATTACTTCCATGCTAACCGAATTTAGTAGGTATCGCGAAGCATTCTTTAAATTATTAATAGATGCTACATACTATATTTTAACCGTAAGAATAAGCTGATATTTTCGAGCGTATCTTAATCAAGAAAGAATGCTTCGCGATACCTGCTAAATTTGGTTAGCATGGAAGTAATTGACCTACTTTGATAGGTATTAGCCAGATTAGGTTGAAGTGACCTGATACGAGAATGTCATAGCCCAAAATCAGGGCTATAAATTCGACCCGACCAAATAAGCCTGCCTAACAAGGTTATTAAAAAACGATAAGTTGTGAGCTACTATTAGTACGATGCATAACTACATACCAGTAAAAACCCGATGCGCGTATATATATTTACATAAGCCCGTTTCTTTTCCGAGTACGCTGTATGTACACTATATAGTCCAGTTAATTTCCTAAGCCCTTAACAAAAGGGTGTGTTAGTAAGATGCAGCGTAGTACTAATGGGAGGTACTACTGTTAACCTTTTATCCCTTTGATGGAACTCGAGCTTTGATCACTATTAGCCACGCTTCCTCCTACGATCAGTTCATCTTCGTCCAGGAATGGGATAACAACAACCCATGGTCGTTAGCAACCTGGGACACATTCTTTTCAAGAGCTGATATTGGGCAGTGGCTTTTACCAGGAAGAAGCGGTAGTTGAAATTGAGTCGACTGTGCTTCCTGAACCGCCCGCCACTGTTGAATCCCACAATAGTCCTCCCGTATAGCCATCACAGGAGCTTCCGAAAAACAAGAGATAGAGCAAAACCTACGGAAGGCGAAGCTAGCCACCGCCCTGCACAGGGCGACTAGCTGCAGGGGGGTAGTGGCTATTATATAACACATATCGCTACTTCATGTCCCTGACTTCAGACTTGGCAATGATCAACAAGGCATTGAACTATCGAATGAATCTGCCGACACGTAAGCCCACCTTGAGTGGAGCTTACCTAAGTCCTAGAATGGTAGATCTTCAAAGCTTCAAGAATTTTGTATCGTGAACCGCCATGGTAAGTAAGGTGTTTATGCTCTAATATTTAAACATTGCATTCATAGTTTGATAATAGTGATGATAAGGAAATTTTGCTTGGTCGCTAAGTATACACGAGACCTTGTTAAAGCCTCTCTACCCTTTCAGCGCTCCCTGTCTATAGGGGGTCAACAAGGCGTTCTGCCCCCAACTTCGGCTCGAGGTTGATATATCGTCAGACTCATTCCACGCAGGTTAAGTAGTAATTATACCGCTCTTCAGAGTCGATTAGGAAATAGTGTAGGTAATTTGGGTGCCAAGCATGGTGTCAAAGCATATGGTATTGGTGATGTGGCCGCTTGGGGAGCTGAAGAAGTTGCTAATGCTAATGTCGTCGTAGCAGCACCTGATAAATAACTGTTTATACCTTCTAGCATGCGCAAAGGCTACGATTTTTGAATTTTGGGGGCCGGAATGGTAAGGAGAGGAAGTTTGCAGATCTGATACTAGTGTCAAGGAATGGTGGCTACTCTCGAGGTTGGAAATGACGGTGAGGAGCTTGCCACAGCCACCGACTCTATTAGAATAGCGTGCTCGACTGTGGTCGAGGACTTTGGTGCGTTCTGGGAGTGTATTCTGACCTAGCATTATATTCTCGTTCCACAAACCCTATTTACACATGAGATGATGGGCCTCGGAGATATATTGTAAAGCTTGGTATCAGTCTCGTTTTGGGTATTTCCTATATATCCTCCTTAGTAATCTACGAATTAATCTGTCTATTCACTCGGTTTTACTGCCTTCATAACAAATTACGAATGTGATACCAAGATACATCAAAGGTGTGAAGAACATATCCCATCTGAGAGAAAAAGACTAGCGTTCCATCATTATCTCGGATTCGAAGCATACACTACTGAAACCCCTTCCTTAGTCTATAGCTTTATTACTTTCTTTGTTATGCCAGCCGCGGAGTTGAGTAATGAAAACTAACGTAAACACGATTTCTTTGTCAAAGACCCACGGTTTGGTACGGAGTTAACCCGAGACATCCGAAGAACAGGGTTTGGATGGTCTTACCATGTGACTTGAAGGAACAGCTGTATAGTAAATGCATATATTTCTGCAGCTAAACTTCGCTAGAAAACGTGGGTCCCTATATTACATCATATGTCTAATTTGGCCATCAATTTAACGCCTGACACGTGTCGCTACCCTGTCAGCTATGACCAGCTATTTCTCGACAAGGTCCCTTTGTATTAGTCTATAAAAACCCTTCGCATAGTAATATTGAGTCTAAATCTTGCTTCCCTCATATTAGATATGGCTTATGTTCTCATGGTAACTACGTAGAGCCCTTAGTATCTTCTATTGAACGATGTGCTTTAGTGTTTTATAACGTTTTTAAGTCGTACTAGACTCCAGATTGTTAATTTCAAAATATCCTTTCTATTGCTACACGCCCCCAGAGTCGGCGGCACCAGGGCCACCGACTCTAATTGTGGTAGCAGACGCGTAGTGGTAATAAATTCTCTTTCTATACGACCAAGAGATAAGGGATCGTAAAATGAGATGATTGGGCTAGCTACGGAATATCGTGACTCGTGAACAGAAGGAGGACGTGTTGTTGAATCTTGTGCCCCTACTTGCACTCTCCGATTGTACAAGGAAAACCATATATTCAGGCCAACCAACATTGAACTAGAACTAAGTTCTTTGCCTAACTGGACGCGCGGAAACATAAATTTAAGGTTCATATCTGAGCCCCCAACACCAAGCGTGTGATAAAACGAAAGAAAATCTTCTCCTGTACGAGGGAGAGGTCTTTGCAACAGTCCAAATTCACCAATAGCCTCTCATTCAGTCTGATTTTCTAATCAGCGAGGTCATAAAGAGAGAATCTAAAACGGCTGGAACATTCACTTGCCTATTTACATTCTCGCTCTCAGTGTTCAGTCAGGAGTTCATTGTGTTAATTATTTTGCGCCTTTTTTTACGCCCCTGTCCGTTTGCGAACAGGATACAGTCCGTCGTGTAGGTGTGTATGAGACGCAATACGTATTAGAATACAAAGAACCCGTGTCTGCCATTCCCTGTTTATGTGCAGGAGCTGTCATATCGATCTCGAAATAGAGACCAGAGAAACTAGGCTTCCGATGGAGAGAATGAAAGCTTTGTTCGACTAGGATATAGGAAGATACCGTCGCGCCCCAAGTCAAAGCGTGAACATACGCCTATTAAACTGCACATATATGTTCCCAGCAGTACTAAAAGCATAGCGGGAGAACGTCAGCTTAGTCAAATCAAACAGCGGCCCACTCGGCCAACTCTGAGATATTTTGCTAGTATTCGAATGCGAATGTGTAAAGTATATAAGATAGTTAAATATGCCGAAGGGGTGGGGTATCTGGCTGGTTTCCCCGGCAGGTTCGTTGAGAGAGCGCCGCGGAGTATATAGACACAGGTATAACGAGCCAACAAGTGTTCTCATGCAGTCGAGAACGCCAATATCCAATTACAAGCTTGCTTTCCCTCTTGACTCAAAGGGTAGAGTCAGGACAAGGGCGCCTGCTGCGATAAAAAGAGCACCACTGACGTAGACCGGCACCGGTGTATTGAGGTTAGCATAGATGGCGATGATTGGGGCGAAGATGCCAAAGATGCGATTTGAAGTTGCCGTTAGGGCGTTGCCAGTTCCGCGGTCCTTGGTCGGGAAAAGTTCTGGGGTAAAGGCGTAAAGCACAGCGTACATGATGGTCGATGTGAATGAGTAGGCCGAGTTCCATCCTAGTAAAGCCGATGAATTTGTCGCTGTGGTGCTGGCAAATAGGAAAACGCCTGTGAGGATAGTGCTGAGACTCAATGCTCCCTTTCTCCCGATTTTCGGCAATTCGGCCAAGACGGCTCCTACCAACGCGCCGGGCACACCGAGCACCTACAGATCAGTGATGTCAGCATTGTTGTCAGGAAATTTTCGCTGACAATTATCACAAGCCATAGTAACAGTAGGTTTCCTGCCGCTTATAATAGGCGAGGAAAGGAATACTCACAGCAAGAATGAGGTTGTTCCTGTAGGTTAGGTATGTTGACCCATCACCGAAATCAGCGCCACGGAGAGCTTGAAGGTATGGAAGATAGGCATGGTATAGTGGAAAGGCTAGCCCAATCCTAAACGCAGTTTGGTCAGTTGCTATAGTTAGGTATTAGAGGGTGTTGCAAGAGAGTAAGGGGCAAGGCCCATAGCCTGCTGTTGACCAATCGTTCCACATGCTCAGAGTCGAGGATAATAATCAGAAAGGATATAGATAGCGTCCTGCTATTAAATAGGTAGAGAATGACGTAATGGACTTACAATGCCCACACGAGCATGAGCGCTGCGGTGCTGTACCCGAGCTTCTTAGTTACGAAGAGAGAGCGGATATGGGTTAGGTTGACGGCCTCTAGCCTGCGCTTGACTGCATTGCTGGCGGTGGCGCGCTGTACATATCCCTCTGGCTCGCACGCCTTGAGATGTTCGATTGTCAACCAAGACTCTGTCCCGTTTCGTCGAGCGACTTCGTGAACGACACGAACGGCTTCCTCATCTTTCCCCTTACCCATGAGATACTTGGGCGACTCAAAAATCGTAAAGGCAAGGAATCGGATAGCAAACATAATCAAGGTAAGTCCACCCACTGTAATCATGAAGTAGCGCCACCCAAAATTCTTAGCCCTGGTACAATTAGTATCTGTGATATCGCAAGTGAAGTTGCTAAGCAAACCCCAAGCAATCAGATTGGCGACCACTTGGGCCAAAGCCCAGTCAACGGAGAGAACCGTCAGTAGATACTGGTGTGAAGCAGGGAGGAATTCCAAGAAAATGGCAGAGTCGACAGGCAGATTGCCGCCCACGCCGAAGCTCCATAAGGCAGCAAAGCTCCCGATAGCGGCAAAGTTAGGACTGCCCGCTGCGATCAAACCCCATAGCGCCGTCAAACCGAGCGTCAAATTAAAGGCCCAGCGCCGACCGAATATGTCGCAGCCGAAGCCCCAGAAGATAGCACCGGCAAGTAAACCGATGTTCTGGGCCAGACTTAACAGCGGCGGTCTGGGAGGATGAAACTCGGACGTGATAGGGGTCTAGAAACTCGTGTTAGAGGCTTCATAAAGACATGAATAATACACAGCCAAGGAAATAGGCGTAAACCACCCGTTGGAGGCACTTACGAAGATGAGTGAGGTGACTACAGGCCAGAGATTGTCGCTCGCCCAGCCAAAGCCAACGACGATGAAAAGTTGCCATTGGTACCATCCCATACCCATATCCTTGATGGCACGGTTCAGCACAGCAGCCTTTCGACCATAGGCGATATCTACGGCATCTGTTGGAATGACGGTGTCGTTCTCTAAATCTGCAAGGACTTCCTCGACAGTTGGACGCCGTATTTGCTGCAACCCCATGGACGGTTTTTCGTCCGTGACTGAGCTACCCATGGTGTCGTGGGCGAAAGAATAATTAATCAAATGGTGTTGGCAGCTAGAAACGGCTTGTTAAGGTAGGGAATTTAGCCGTTATAGAGCTGTCATGAACTGAAGCTATTCCCCCCAGAAGAACCTGAAATTTGTCCAAGAGCTACGCTACACAGGGCGACATCAGCAGGACGAACGAAGCGTTATAGTTATGACTGCGCTCAGTTATTGCTTGGCGAGTGTCATTCACTGGACAAACTTTCGTCGTCAATGGCGTGCTAGTGATCTTTACCTCAAGTTTGCAAGTGTGGGATTACCCATGCTGCAGGGCGTTGTGATCCTAGCCTATCTTGCACATTAACCTCAGTCGAGCAACAGTTTATTCCCTGTCGATGAGCCACAGAACGCCTGAAATTACTCTGCAACTTGCCAGGTTGGGGCTAGTGAAGATGCACAATGCGGCTACATCCTTGCTAGTAACACCGGGGCGAAAGCCCGGGGCAAGAGCCGGGGGAAGATCTCTTTGGAATTGTGGTGGCAGGAAGACGATCGAAGGAGAGATTACTATAAAGTTATTGTATTGTTTCTGTCATGGGTACTGTACTCAAAGACAAGTAGCACATGATACGATGGCCTCATTCCCTAAGGAGTTGCACCTGAGCTCCCACAAGGAAAACCAATAAGAGCATGCATAGTACCATTGGCCTTTCCCACATATGATACCTGTACTGTGTACTACTGTCAGAGGTTGACTAATAAAATAGTAGGGTTTAAAATGTGCGCGTGCCACGATCCGTCTGGACGCCTCTACGCATCGACTAACTACACTCCCTTCCTAGGGAAGTTTGTCTGAGCTCTTGATAGTTTTGATTCATATGGGAAGCTCAGGTCCAACACCTTAGCGGAGACAAAAACAGAGAGGAAATACCAGTCCCTAGCACAGCACGACTTTTGAATCAACACATTCCGCCCCGACATTCATCGGTCTCCCCCTTCTACCTCCAATACCCAATTCTCCATATCATCCCGACCAGAAGGCAAAGGGGCCGAATGTTGCTCTTGTACCTCGACGTTGCCAAAATGAATTTTCAGGCCTTTCTGTCGAGTCCAGAAGTGTCGGGTAAGCTCAATAACTAGGAGGGTGATTATTCTTTCACCGAATCCAGCCGCCGCTGGGCAGGCATGTGTGCCAACGCTAAATGGGAAATAGTTAAATTTTTGGAAGTTCTCCGTCTGTAACTTAAAGCGATTGCTTTGCCCTTGAGATTTTGTGGTGTCCTCGCGAGACCAGTTGTGGAAGCGAGCTGGTTTAAACTCAAGGGCGTCGGGGCCCCAAACTTCACAATCCCGATGACAAGCCTCCACGTCGGCGGCAATAATGCCACTGTCGCCGTCTTCGATTGAGGTTGCTCGATAAACCCGCTTCGTTGGAGGATAGAGTCGAAGGCCTTCCTATCATTTATCGTCAGTTACGTCACCAGAAGGTGGCATAGCACCCACGCGCCACCAACTTAGCATCAAGTCGATGAGGAGCAGAGATCCGACCCTCAATATGGGGAATACTAACTTTGGCGATGGATAATACTCGCGCCTCAACATCATTTCCCTTTTGACAAAAGCACTGCGGCACGTTCTCGACCGCTTCTTGAAGCGCTTCCCATGTATTGGGGTCGCGGTTGCGGCTCGCCACCGACACGAATGTCTGGAGGACGACCCGCCACAGCGTTTCGTACGCCGGCATGATCAAATTCAGCGGATGGCTGGCACGGTCACATGGAAATTGCTGAGGTAGTAGTTTGCTCAACGCGTTGTTGAGCAGCGTTTTGTCGTACAACGATGGAATACTATTCTGGTCTTTGGACTGAGTCCACAACCGGTTAATAGCATCTGTTGCTATTCTCGCTTCGCTGAGGTCGATTTCCGAAGGCTCAACGTCGAATAGGACATGAAGTACGAGGCTAAAACTGACGACTCGTACCACTTCAACATGGTCAGTAACTATTCTTTCGCGCGAAGCCTGGTTTGAGAGCAAACAGAGCTCCTAAGACTAAAGCGGCCGAAACGGGCGATTTTCGCTCGCCACAAATTGCATAATTTGAACAATATGATCCCGAATATTACTCACGAGGCGCTAAAGGTACGTACGGCAGTTCTCTCCTGAAGTACTCCATACATAAGTTTAAGATCGTTTCGGTGACTTTGCCGAGTTCGATCCAGTCTTGCGTGCGAACTAGGCGTATTGCGTTATTTGCTCTTTTCAGAAATTCCTGATGGACGTGTTTGTCAACAGTAGTAAAAGAGTTGTCTAGGTTGAACGCGAGGACGAGACGGGCATTTGGCTTTGCCCTGAGCTTGAGGCGTTCTTCAAGTGCCCCGGCGTTCAGCGCAGTGAAATCAGCAATACGGCGGTATTTTTTCACGCGATGTTCAGCGCGACGGTGCCTTATCAAGGGCCCGAGACACCAGTGGATAAACCAACAAAGGCTGATAGCCAAATAGGCCGTCGTGCATAGATTATCGAATTCTAATATGAAGCTCATTGGGGAAGCTTTTGCTAGCAGCATGTAACTCCGTAGGTAAATCGTTCCTCTTTTCCACATATAAGTGTCTTCGACTCGACTAAGATTCGCCTCCGAGGACACCGTGCCTTTATACACTCATTTTATTCCTCTCCTGTTTCAAGAAACATCTAGTTCGCTGACGCGCATAGATCGTTGGTTGCTTCCTGCTGCTTCTTGGATACAAACGAGAAGACACGTAGTTCCATCAGATGACTGCCACAGAAGCAAAGCATGGAAGACCGCAGATACGCCAGTTAATGAGAATATGCTTACTGGTCTTAATCTAGGAGATTCATTTCGCACTGAGTCCAAGACGAGTCTGCGACGGCAGACTGCTGCTGGCTATAGCAGACTGCAAACGGACCTTTGACGGTTGACCAATCAACAGAATAGAGCTCGCCTCGGACGTGGCACTCGACTGGCAATGGTTGCTCGTCATTTTCGTAATGTAAGGCAGGAAAGTAAGTGGCCGTGTGCTTTTACGAGTCTTTCGAAAGACACGTCACCATACTCGCAAAACGTCGTCAGAGGCTCGATTAGATATCAATTTGATACACAGCCGAAGAGATTCAGAGACATTAGTTGCTCGCCGTTCAGATTCTTATGACCGTTTGCTCATTCTACGAGCTGAGTACAAGGGCCAATTCGCTGCAGTCGGTCTTTCATGCATCATTTTGATTACCACTTCGTCGCGCAAATGAGCGTGCAATTGGACCAGAACAACCCTCATCCCAAACTAAAATGATACACATATTATGATTTACCCTATCTGATACAGCAGAAACTCTGTAGAGGCTTCATCATCAATTCCCTTCCAGGCTTATGCAGCGGGGATCTTGAACCTAGACCCTCGCAGCTTCTGGAACACACCATCGGGATCATACTTCGCAGACGCGGCTCGGATCTTCTTAATCTGTGCGTCTCCAAAATTGGAGATGGAGTCCTGTATTCGATATGCGCAGTTGAGGTATTGCTAGTCCTAGTTGATACTGATCGAATCTTCATAGTCATTGAACGAGTCCATGAGCTCCTGGACGAATGGCCGAGCGGTGTCCTCATCCCCAGGACGATCAATTACCAGGTACACGAGGAATACGGTTTCCGTCGTGTCGGTGATGTGCTCCTCGAGTCTTATCATGGTACCTCCGTCCTCTGCTCTATGCTGGACCATCGATTCCGTTAGCGGCTGAAATTGGCACATTGTTACAAGCCCGCTGTTAGGCGAAACAACCACCTCGATTTTGCGAGCGATCTCCTTGTGTTTCTCCGCTGCAAAGTTCATTATACTAATATACATTTTACAAGTGTCATCCAACGTTACTGCAGGAGAAAAGGACTGTCAGCTACTCTCCAGATTGCAAATATTATCCCAACGAAAATGACCAGAGACAGATCACACACACCGAAGGCCGCCGAATCCATCGAGTCCAACTGTGATGTTAGACATGGGCGCAGACCGAATAGCGTTGGTCAGGATGCCAGGGATGGACAAGAAGCCGTTAAACGCCGCGCCAAAGACATTGCCGACCTAGTCCAGAGATGCAGCAAGGCTCATCCCGCCAGCCGCGGGCTGGTACGACCACCAAATAGTAGCCGAGGCATCAACATCTCTCGGCCGTTTCTTCGCGAAGTCAACCAATGCACTAGCGATATCAGACCGTGCTGAAAGACTATACGCCACAATACTGCCGTAGATTTCCGGCACACCTACTTTTGCGTAGAGTAAGGGAGTCATGTCGAATCGTGTGATCAGCCCTAATTTTCCAGAGCTCCTTTCAACGCAGCCCAGAAGTCTGGATTGAACTCCGCACTCGCGTTGGCGATATCCCTGTTGGCGAGCACGACGTCAAAGTTCTATATTGTATCAAATGCAAACCTATATTTGGCCGAGTGGAGCGAGCCCCGGCTAGGGTTGAACCTCATGGCTGGGCATAAGGTAGTCGTACACGTCCCCCCGCTGCGAGGACTGGGGTCAGCGTTTGCTGCTCCAAGTGAGATCCCGGGGGATAGCAAGAAGATAGATAAAATTGAAGCCTGGTCTGCCAGCACCAACAGGACTTCCGAGATCTGTTGTCATTTACATGAGCGCCTGACTACACTAAAGCAAGCTTAGTATTATTTGTTAAAACTATACAGCGTTCATGTGTTCTATTAGAGTTAACAGACAGCAAACCCAACTTCACGAGGGACATCTTACCAAAATCAATAGTCACACCCTAGGCCACGCCGTTGGCAAGCGGGAAAGTCCACGACCTCCACCAATGATGCCAAATGGGCACCGGTCCGAGACCAAGGGCTTGGTAGTCAGAGATACATCTTCCGAAGTCGACGGCGAAATGGAGTACTACACCGCTAGTGTCGGCGTTTGCTATTTCGGGCAGATATCCGGATGGGAGCGGTTCGGTAGCATGCAGCTTCTCCAAGCAACCGCCCCGGCAGCATCAGGGGAATAAGAAAAAGGAAATATTGAATGAATGGACACGACTCAATTAATATCTACTGGCCCAAGGCGGGAGGGCTGCGGAAGCAGCCTAGTACCCAGCAAGTCGGTCGTTCACTTAGCAGATAAGCAGATGAGTGAGTGTCGACTAGGCCAGACGAAGATGCAGGTAATCCTTGCCGCGGGACTTTGGTACTAACATTGCCTGTCTCGCTTCGCCAACAACATATAAGTTATACAAATGGATAGTATTTATTTTGTGGGCGAGGGATTGGTCTGGTCATTTAGTGCCAGGCCAACCACATTGTCTATCAGACCCCGAATCCGTCAGGCTAACACTAGGAGGCTCTACGCCCTGCTATCGTCATGTAGCCTAAGAAACGCCGGGTGACCCTGAAGCGGGTTGTTCGCGTGCATAAGCTCCAGGCGCCTCACTACGTGAGTTGGCGAGGATTAGCTTGCATAGCCGCCGGATCAGGTACAATGCATAATGATCCTCCAACCTCTCTGAATATGTAATTTGTATTGTCCGTCGAATCTTGCCTACTGAACAGAGTCCAATTCCTAGCTTAGATTGCTGAGGGATATAGCAGAACTCGAAGGCTAGCTCCGAAAGACTTCGTTGGCAGAGGAGTAGAGAAACGCGCCTGGACAGCGCCTGAATTGCCTAGAGCCAATGGATCAGTGATGGTGAACAATGAATGCGAAGTTTCATGAGAACATACCGTGAGGTCGGACGACCTTGCCCCAGATCTTTAAAGCAAAAGCCTCGTTAGTATCTCAGCGTACTAGAGCGTAACTCGATTCGGACATTGCCTACCACGCGAGTCTGGGTGCCTCCTGTACGCGAGCCGGGTTAGTACAGTCTCAACACCAACCCCTGCAAGTTCAGGATGTGTCACAAGAAAGGGTGGCTGTTTAACATACTGATCTCCTTTGGCGCCTTGTGGACAAATGCGATCTTCTTCCCCAAATAGAAGCTATAAATGTCAGCGAAATCGTCGCTAGGCTGGTGTATACGAGTACTAGTAGGTATGGTTAACATACTTGGCAGCCTCGGTGTTATCCACGCCCTCAATTTTCACCAGGCTTCTGTTAGGATGCGTAGTATGCTTGTTGCGCCTGTAGCCGAGGTGTCTGGCTCTGGTCGTGGTCCCATATCAGCCACAACTCATGTCATTGTATTTGTGTCTGGTTGCATCGTTGTGGACAGGGAAGACTCGCTTGCGCGGGATGTACTAACTTGACGTAGACTTGAAAGAATATTAGTAAGGGTTGGTAGATTGGAAGGAGAAGGACTCACGTCTGTGTCCGGCTTCTGTTGGCATCTTGACTGTTATTGGTGGGTAGTCAATAGCTGTAGTGGTGGTAGTAGTGGAAGGCGGCCGATGATGTAGCTTAGGTACTTAGCTGTATGTCGGAAAGTTCCAATGTGGGATGTGCGTAAGGTTGCGCCCTGATAAGATAAGGAGGAGAATTGTCATACAGTGTACCGGGACAAGCTGTGCTGGAGGGGTAGATGCTTAGCCACAGCGCCACAAGAACCCCTAGATAAGATATCGGCAGGTACGGTACATTGATATCGGCATGCTAGCGCCGATCGATTTGGAATCAGTGGGGAGCTATTGCGGCATGATCTCCGTTTTACACTGACGTGATCAAACATTTGGCGGGGCACAACAAGCTTCCGCGGGGCGAAGAACAGTGTTCGAACTCAGTGCGGTAGAATTTGTCATGGGCCGCTGAAACTGTCATCTATCTTGAGCGGTGGCGGCGCAGACCTCAACGACATTGTCTTATTCCCTCTATTTCCCTCCTCCTTTTTTCTGTCCCTTTCCCATCGTTCCCTTCTCAAAATTGTATATAGCGTATTTACCACGTATATAGCAACTTAGTGGAATTTATATGTCAACATCGACTAAGAAGCACAGCACCAACTCTACGAACAACAGCATCTCCTTAAGCACAGCGCTCCTCGCTCTCTTCGTCGCGCTTCTCCTGATGGCCTTTACTATGCCCTCGTTCATTCAGCGCCTCTTCCGTCCAATGTCAACCGCAATGGGCATCACTAGCGGCGGCGGCGGATCGCCGCGCCCCGCGATCCCCGAGGGTGCTGAGAAAGCCACCGTCGGCGCCGGCTGCTTCTGGGGTGTCGAGCACCTGTACCGCAAGCACTTTGGCGACAAGGGGCTGTACGATGCTCGCGTGGGGTACATTGGTGGTGACACGACCAACCCCAACTATAAACAGGTGTGCTCAGGGAAGACGGGGCGTAAGTGATCTATCCCTTTGACAGCTACCGTATTCCACATTGGGATTCAGATTCGGGCAAGGAAAACAACAAGCTAACAACAGCGCGACAGACAATGAGGCTCTGCAGATCCACTACGATCCGACGCGGATCACCTACCGCCAGCTCCTTGAGTTCTTCTACCGGATGCACGACCCGACAACGTTGAACCGGCAGGGCCCGGACGCCGGCACCAACTACCGCAGTGGGATCTACTTCCACAATGAGGAGCAAGAGAAGATCGCCAAGGAGGTCACAAAGCAGGCCAACGACCAGTGGTACAAGGGCAGGATCGTGACGGAGGTTGTTCCCGCGGGCCCTTGGTGGGACGCCGAGGATTACCACCAGCTATACCTCGACAGGAACCCTTGGGGCTATGAATGCCCTAGCCATTTCCTGCGGCCGTTCGAGCCGTTGGAGCAGAAGTGAGTCTGAAACCTGATGGTCTGATGGCAGGCCTTGGATGGAAGGAAAGAAGTCTCCCACGAACATCATTTAATACAGGGAAGATAGTAACAGACGCGACTCTGTGAAACTATAAGGCATGCGGCTAAGAACCTGTACACGCCTCTCACGCTACTAGGGACTTTCCGCTGTTATGTGTGTTGTTTGCACTAGACATATTAGGTGGAGCAATTCGAACTTGAACAAATACAAGAAAATGAACATTAGCGCCAGAATCGGGATTGGAATGTTTTTGAAAGTCACGAGGCAGCTTATATTCAAACAGGCGTTATGAGATCTTTTCAGAATATAGTAACAACTCCCGCTATTAGTGACGATAGACTATGCTAGTAAGTTTAATATGGAGAGGAGGTGTGCAAATGGTACCTGTAACTCAGGGCGAGCATGCAATGTGGATAGATGAGGAAAAGAGACCGACGTCCCTCACCTGATATGCAAGGCTTGACTAGACCCCCATACTAACCCCGTGAGTACTGTGGGCATGGAATTGGTCGTAGACACGGTTATACAACCTGAATTTCTTACCAAGAAATTTGACGCTTTAGGCAAGAAAATTTTGTTGCTGGTTTTTATATCCAAAGCGTCTAAGCGTCATGGGAGCAGATCTCTGGCTGTGGTCAAGAATGATCTCTTGCTAAAGTACTTTAGCTATGAATGGAATAGTCGAAATGGGCATCAATTCTTCACCATTGCGATTAGATAGTATATGGACTGATATTGAATTTTTTTTTCTTTCTTATTGTAGTTACATACTAGTACATAATACCGAGCTGTCTTGCTTCAGTGAGCATGGTATTTGTTGTCGCTTCACAACTAAAGAGAGGGGTTTCTAATGCCTCTGTAAGTCACAAAGGCTGCTTAGCCATACCTGTTAAACTCGATATCCTCTTCATAATCCACTGTCTGTCATGAAGGGATCCATACTTCAATACTCATATACCTCCTCAGTACTTACTGAACCCTTTACTTCCGGCGGTTCTGCTGCATCATCAAAATCTGAACCATGCGAACGAAGATGTTGAGGAAGTCAAGCTCAAGAGAAATGCTCTCGTTAACGGGATCCTTCTTGATGATGCCTCGCTCAGCCATACGGGCGTGGTGCAGGATCTTTTGCACATCGTAGAGAGTGAAACCACCGAAGACGGCGAGACCACCGTATAACCAGATGCTCTCACTGAAGGCCAGAGTGCGGGCGGCGGTCGCGGGAAGAAGCAGAGGGGCGAATCCAGAGACAGCGACTAGGGCAGCACCAGCCAACAGGGGACCTCCGATATACAGGTACTTCTCTTGCTTAGCAGTAGCGCCGACGAAGGAGATGGAGCCCATCATAGCGATGGTGTAAAGGCCAGCGCGGGCAATAAGGGGGCCAGGGGCAAAGGCGATCAAGGGTGCAATGAAGGCGGCTTGAGTGGCGTTAAAAGCGACCCAGAGGGCATACTTGGGTACGTAACTAGTCAAGTTAGTATAGTGGTACAACTGGTAGGAGTTGGGGATGACCTTACTTGTCTGGATCAATGGATCGCGTTCCAATCATGGTGCCGAAGCTAAGAGCTAGGCCACCGATGGCTACGGCCCAAGGGTTTGTAACCATCAACCGGTAAACGAAGCCGGACTGAACCATCTGTCGCGCAGTAATACCGATGATGCCAATACCCAGACCGGTGTGAAGAAATGTGGAATTCAGGTAGGATCTCTCGAAGGGAGGCATGCCACCATCTTCTCGGGTTTCACGGTTGAAGATGGCGTTGATTGCGATGAGGGTACCACCGAAGATAGCGCCACCTGTTAGAAGTCTCCGTACAAGCGAGCCCTGATCTACGACCGGAGCAGACTGCTGGTTGTATGCTCTCGACTGCGAAAACGCATTCTTGGGTGTATTTCGCAGGGTCGAGGAAGCGATCGTGGCTCTGGATGTGAAGAAGTTGGTGGGTTTAGTGGCGGGTTGGTGGAACGCTCGGATGGGAGCTGAAAGTCGAAGGGAGGATTTGGCGACTTCGGGTAACCTTGTCGCAAGGCGCGCGGGTCCTTGACGGACTATTATTGTGAATGACATTTTTTTTTGGAGGTCGACGGTCCTCGGTATATGTGCCGTAGAGAAAGAAATCTAGAGAGCAGTAAATAGGTTGAGTTTAAGACTCGCGACCAATGACAGAAATATGAAGAGAAATGGGATGCGAGGCAAAGGAAGCTGCCCCATCAGTGACGAATGACGATGATATGTGGGTGGCTGATCAGGTAATCCAAATATGGCCCGTGCATTAGCCTTCTAAAGCCGCTGAGGAAATCGCTGGAAGAATGGGCACGGGTTTCTGTCCGGTCTTAATTCCGATGCCTCCGGTTCTTAACGGACCATGATAATAAACTTCCAAGTTAAAAACTGCTAGTGTAGTGCTAACGCATCAATTACCTAATGAGTGGCGAGTGTGAATACTGCTGTCCGTGTTAAAGAGGGTTCCTAGGTACCTAGTTACCTGTGTGGCTCACTAGTCGTGAAAGAAAAAACTGACATACTTCCCTCAACACTTACATTCAGAGCGACCGCAAAAAAGGCTACGAATAAAGGCATTATTAAATCCTAAAAATAATTATATGTGTATCTACAGCTTTCATGAAGTATCAGACACAATCCTATTCCAATATTTCAGTAAGTGGTAACAAACAAAAGGTTTAGAATAAAATAATTGTTAAGTTAAAGGTATGTCAATTTTTTCTTCCACGACTCGGCTCACTCGGTTTAAAGTTGCAGAGTCACTTAATGAGGAGTCTACTAAACCTTCCCTCCGAATGTCATACCATAGATCCATTTTTCATCATGTTTACATCAACTCTTTCTTAAAGCTTGTCTTGCTGCTTACAGCTTAACGTACTCAATTGTCGCCTTCTGTTTCAGACTGCCGATTTCTGAAGACTCTGAAATGGTTCATTGGAGCAAAACTAAAAACCGATAATCTTCCTGTCTGATCAAGAGTGTGGATCAAGAGACCTGCAAGATAAGAGCCTCGTCACTTCTGAAGCCCTAATACGAAATATGGCTTAAAAGGCCCCCTCATGAGGGCTGTGTGGTAGCTATTTTTATTTTTTATTTTTATTTTTATTTAATGTCACAGTCTGCACGTCACAACCACTCTCGTACAAATGACGACGAAAGCGACTACCACAAGAGCCAGGCTTCAATACTAGTCGATCTTCGCGGATGTCACTTGATAAAGTTTTATTCAGCGGACGGATAGATATATTCGTTCCCCGCTGTGCCCTTTGCCAGAATACCCTATTACACACTTATGTACCTGTTTGATTATATGCCACCTTCCACTTTCAGCCCTGCGATCCGATATCGACCAGTGCTATCCCAGCGTGCAACAAGGGCCTCAAACACTGAATCGATAAAGAGGCGCAGGGGAGACCAAGTCGGGAAACAATCTAGAATCTCGGTACTTGTACGGCATTTATACAGTCTATCTACTGAAATCGTCAACATCAGTAGCACCCCTATTCCATAGCTCGCTGTGATACCTGGACAAGGTACACGGGAGGTCACAAACTGCTTCGTCCCTTTTGATCGTCTAATAGAGGGTTGAACTGCTTTCAGGTATCACAATACTCAACTAGTGTAAGGTTCGAGTGGGCGGATCTGCATCGCATCGAAATTTCCTGCCACTAGTATTATAGCCGTATATTCAAGCAAATCTGGATTACGATACTAGACGTGAGTACATCCTTTCACTTCTCTCTTTCATGAACGTGCGTAGCATAGAAGTCAATCTTAGGCTTCTGCTCGGGTTTCCTGCGGTATAGTCTGATAGTGTACACGTAGTAGTACACTTAGTATGAATCGGTCACACCGGCAACTCAAGAATCTAGCAGCCACAGACGGAACAGCGGCTTGGAACTAACTGGAGGGAACCAAATTTGGATCTTGGAGCACTGACCAATGACTACCTAGGTAGTGACAGTGGGGAAAGCGGGCGCTAGAAATCTTCTCGAATCTTGAAACGGCGCCTAAGCACCAAGTACATACACTAGGTACACACAGCTGTGACAGGGGTCCCGGCTGCCTTGAAATCTGTCAAATCACCAACATAATAATAAAAAACGGGGAAAAGCAGAAATTATATCAAGCAAGGCGAGGCGTGGTTGCTTCAAAAGCTTATTGAAAAGGGCAACTAAAACGGGCTGGCGGCCCGAGCCTCGAATCGCTGACATCGACCTTAGCAGATCGTATGTATTTCATAGGATTACCAGCAAAGTTGGCCGAAGGTTATGGCACCTATGCCCTGCCCTGTTGGTAGTTCGCCAACTGTGTAAGTACGCAATGATGAATTGTATCCAACATAGGTAATATGAATGAGTACTAACTACAGAAGTAGACCGTTAGCTGGCGCCATAGCCTGACTGCTTGTCTCTTGTAAGCCATCTCACCCCTTTTTCAATATTTTTTTCCCCTTCCGAAGAAATGGCTCCCGAAGCTGTGGTTTGCAAAAACGTGTCATAGCCGGCGTCATCGTGCATCCCACGTGGCTTTTGAGATGCGGAATACCCGCTACTGATATTCCAGCCGCAAATATTCTAGTGGTGTGTAGCCCACGACAAGACTCTGTGACCGGACTGTGAGGACCATCATGAAAAGATTTGCGAAGAGAGGAATTCGCAAAGAGGAGCTGATGAAATCCTCCCGACGCTCCACTCCACCACGCTTGGGATGACGCCGTTCGATGTCAGACAGCAATTAGCTGCAGTATCCATGGCCACCCCTAGGACACAGTGTATGTGATTCACGCGTGATAATCCACTCATTAAATAGGTACTCCTTGATGTTGATCAGGTCGCCCGCCGGTGCTCTGTACTCGTGGAAATACAATAGAAAGATCAGATCTATATTAACCCTTTCAATTCATATGGTGTGGAATAGCCTCGACATTTTAACGTGCCTGTGATGCCTGCAACAATCTGCAGCACGTGGAGCAGGAAACGACGAAACCTGACCCCCTGCATAGTGCAATGGAGCTGTAAAATATTGCATATACGTTGGACATTGTGATAGAGCTGTCTGGAAAGAAAGACGGAGCGGCTTTCAGAGTTTCTTATCACGCTTGAACCCTTCTTTCCGATTACCTACCAAGGGTGTTAGGTACCTAATTAAGATACGCCGTATACTACATAAGACACATAAAAACATATATAGACAAGCTGCTTTGTAAGCATGATTCCTCCCAAAATAGGCCGTAGGTCATCCTATCCTACTTGAAATTGACCAAATAGGTGAGATAGGCTGCATACTACAAAGAGCGGAATGCGGTGCTACTGCCTGTAGTGCTGACGCAGCGGTGTGGTATGTATAACTATTCGCAGTGTATCAGTAGCAATATCAGCATAATAGCATCCAGTCAAACTTCGGTATAGGGTTTGCCTGATCAGCTGGTTGATGTAGCTTATTTTATGTATTCCGGTACTATAAGTGGTCCCCGGATTTTGCCTCAGCCGAGGTGGTATTACGTATCGGACTCCTTAAGGTGGGTAGGTAGGTATACTTGAGTGCTACTATGAGCAACTCTGCGGCGATGGGATTTCAGAATAGAGTCTTATCATTTCACCCCCTATAGGTATGTTATCTTAGTCCTCAACCGCTGTTTTTTATTTTATACTCAAGTTCAAGTCATTGCGCGCTGACCGGTGTCCTCATTTTGTCACCATCCCGTCAATGGTCAGACGTTACTATGGTTTTCCCGAGGCTACTGTACATCCACGATCCAAGATCCAAGTGTAAGTCAGATAGCTTCCGAGCCAGCTTGCGCTCCGTGCTGAAGCTCCCTGCTTCCCGCGCAAATATGTTCCCACATGGCCAGCTGAACCCATTCGCTCATTGCCGAGAAGAGGTACCCTAAGCTTTGCCCCAGGAGGGACCATTACCCCTCGAGGTCACGCGATAGCGGCAAGAAGAGCCAAACGACGATAAGTCCCAAGATGGTAAACAAAGAATGCGGGACGTATCCTGATATGAGACATTGAGCAGGATCATCACTGCAGTATTTTACGTAAAAAAAGTACAGCGTACCGCAGTTGTTAATAGTCTGGAGCAGGAAGAATAGCGGCAATATGTAGCAGCAATAACATCAAGCACGAGTGATCGCAGCAGGAGAATAAATAGATGTCTACTACGTACCTAGACCATACTGTAGGTAATAATGCTACCTACATGTACCTAGGTAGTACGGTACCTAGCGTTGTACCTAGTGTTGTAGTGTTGTCTCTCCACACACCCCCGGCACCTATGATCTACATCAGCTCAGCGTCTGTCTCAGACAGTTTTAGCTCATTTGCAAGTTCAATCCTTTCCTTAACAACCCAACAACCTTGACCGACCAACCAACCAACTAACCATCCAACCAATTGATTACGGATGGTTTAGTCCTACCTAGGCTGCTAGGTACCTAATCTTCGAAGCCGGAAGGGAGGGGAGCTTTGCTGTACTGTATCATTATCATTGTCATTGTCATTATCATTATCCTTTCATCCAGTCGTCTCCTCTCCAATCCAGATTCCACCTAGCATGAGCAGCTAGCTATCTATCTTTAGATCTTTTTCGCTGCTCCAGCTCTTTCAATATACCTTACCAGTACGCACGCCTACACATTCGCTGGGTTGCCTTGTCGCACAGCTCTGCCACAGCCGCTCTATCAACCCCCTGTTTGCCCTGCCCTGCTCTGCCTCCCGTACCGGTGATGTGCATGCGACAAGCTGCATAGACTCCAAAGAAAGGAAAAGGGAAATCTTACTATACTTTTAAACAACATATTTTGTCTTTTTCTCAATGGGCGAGAGCTCCACTATACCCCATAGACCCAAATCCGTTCTCCCTTAACCATCTTGTTGCATAGTATTACCATTTGTAGAGCTACCATCTCTGTTACATGTTGAACTCGAGAACTGGCGCAGCGAAATCAATATCGAATTGCTTTCCACTAGGATACTATAACCCCAGTTCAAACCCCTAAAAGGAATCCTCCTATCGTGTCGTGTCGTGTGCGTGCGCATATCTGCTATCGATCCATGTATCAGACTGGCACTTTAACATCCGACGACCACGAACCTGTTCAATCTCTCGTTTCCTAATCTCAGAAGCAGACGAGGCAACGCGGGCCGGTTTTCTTACTTCATTTGCTATTGTAAGTGTCTTATCTCGCAACTTATAGTACTTTGTATCGTCGCCGCCGTCACAGTTATAGTCGCATGATGACTGACCAAGATTTGGTGGTTTCTAGTGTTACTTTTCGAACGAATATCGTCTGATATTTAGCCCACGAGCATCTTCTTCGACGCCTGCGATAGGGATATCGCGCTGTGCCGTCCTCCTTAAACCCCATCGGTTTCCAATTCACCTACAAGAATCCTCCTCCGCTTGAGGCACAATCAATCCACGACGGCTCAGTCTCCAACTTCTTGCCCAGTTTCAAACAAGATCGCCGCTCTTTCGTTTCCCATATGAGCGCCTCGGAATAGCCAGAGACTCTTGAACATCTTGTTCTGTGTCAACATTGTTACGGGGGACTTCGCGATCACCATAGGGTATAGCATGATCCATTGCTTACCTGAGGTGTACCCGTTGGCCCTCTTCCCCTCACGATCAAGCAAATAGCCCGCTTCTACTTGGAGTCAGTGGAGTAAACAGTATCGAATCTTGAGCGTTGCATTGTTGGGCATTCTTATACTTGGCTAGCCTGTCAGGGGCTCGTAAGCGATATGAGGCGGGCAAGAACTCCTCCTTCGCCCTATAGGGCGCTGGCACACCATCCGGCGAATGGTCAGCTACCAGATTCAGTATCCTTAATTAGGTCTTTCAATGTTGAGACAAACCCGGCACGGCCGATACGTCCCTCTCCACTCACAGCATCGACTTTTCCAGATATGCCGCTGGATTTGGTCGACCGCATGAGATCGTTTCCGCTCTTCATGTCAGCTTCTGACGACTTCTTAATAGCGATTGGAAAATATTTAAGACCGCAGGTTCACTCGGCCCATGACCTTATTCTGACAGAGGGAGACGACGCAAAAGCTATGTACTGGCTTGTCCGTGGCGTTGTCGCTGTCACTTCTCGAGACGGAGAAGCCATATACGCCGAGCTTAAACCCGGTTCTTTCTTCGGCGAAATCGGTGTCCTCATGAATATGCCTCGAACGGCCACAATCATTGCCCGTACCAAATGTCTTCTGCTTGTCCTGAAGAAGGAGGATCTTCAACTGGAGCTCCCCAAATTCCCTGAAATGGAAAAGGCGATTCGCCACGAGGCCCATGAACGGTTAACGATTACAGCCAAAAAGCGCCAGGAAAGCGGCCGTATCCTTAAACCTGGGACCCGTCAAATTGCCGCGCGAGAAGCTGCACCTGGGGAGGTGGCGACTGGCGATAAAGGTATCATAAAGGAAGGGACTGTGGTAAACACCAAGAAAAGGAAGTCCCCTAGCCCAGGAGCCCTTGAAGACCTTGCTGCGGGCAGCGCCTTGGGCAGTGGCTTGATCAATGTAAGGCAGACCCTCAAGGAGCTTCCCTTGTTCTCCGCGCTGCCACCTGATATCCTTCACTTTCTGGGGATGAGCGCACAACCGAAGACATATGCTCCTTTTATAGACATAATTCGCCAGGGGACATTAGGAAACGAGATCTACTTCATAGTGCGTGGCGAAGCAGAGGTGATACATGAAGTGCCAGAAGGCCAGATTCAAAAAAGAGTGACGCGGTCATCCCTGATCAGACCGCGACTGAGACAAGGCCAGTATTTTGGCGAGGTAGCTAGCCTCGGTCTGTCTTTGAAACGAACCGCAACAGTCAAGTCGATCACAGCCGTCGAGTGCCTGATGATCAGTGGCGAAGCTCTGGATGAGTTGTGGAAACGGTGTCCAAGTAGCCTCAGGGAGCAAGTTGAAGAGACGGCGAGAAATCGAATCAGAAAGGCTGATGCCCAAGATGTTGAGATGGTTGATGTCGAGAATGCAGTAGGAGACAACGTGCCAGCAACACCCATACGGCCGACTCCCCAGGTCGTTTTCACAACACCTTCGAAACCGGCCTCCCCCATAAAAGACGAGGCCGAGCAGTTGATACCAAGGGATCCTGACCCGTATCTCAGTGTCGACATGGAGAATATGAGGAATCGGCGGAGAGCATCTATCGCTCCGCCCACTCCCCCTAATGATTCGCCCAGCACTCCGACTACAAATGGCGGACGTCCGCGCATGATCGACATGACCACGCCAATCAAGTTCGCCGTACCGGCCATGTCGTCCCCTGACTCTGAAGGACCTGTAAAGAGGGCGCGGCTTTCGATCAAACGCCCCGATTCGGATAATGAGGAAGAGGAAGCGCTTCTTCCCGATGATATCTTAATAACCATCTTTCAACACCTGAACGCTGTCGATCTATTCCGTCTAAGGAGATTGTCCACTTACTGGCTGAAGGTGCTATCAACATCACCCAAACTGTGCCAATATGTGGATTTATCCCCCTACAACCGTCGAGTCACCGATGACATCTTGATTAACCGGCTTGCGCCCTTCCTTGGTCAGAGACCTCTCTCAGTCGATGTGAGCAACTGTTTCCACATCACCGACGAAGGGTTCTCGTCGTTTTGGAAGCTTTGTGGCAAGAACGTCAAGATATGGAAGATGAAATCTGTTTGGGAAGTCTCGGCCAACCAGATCCTTGAAATGAGTGATCACGCCAAAAACCTGGAAGAAGTTGACTGGAGTAATTGTCGCAAGGTTGGTGATAATCTACTGGCTCGCGTGGTGGGCTGGGTTGTGCCTGATCACCCTCCCCAGAAACAGGTGGTCATTGCAAGCTCAGCCGCGCGTCTGAGAGGCCAACGGCCGCATACCCAGACGGTAACATTGCCACCCCCAGGAACTGTCATCGGCTGTCCTAAGCTGAAGAGACTCAACCTGTCATATTGCAAGCATATCACAGATCGCTCCATGGCTCATATGGCCGCTCACGCTTCGAATCGTCTGCAGTCGCTTTCACTTACGCGCTGTACATCAATCACTGATGCTGGCTTTCAATCATGGGCGGCTTTCCGCTTCGTCAACCTGTCTCACCTATGCCTTGCCGACTGCACTTACCTGTCTGACAACGCCATTGTGGCCCTTGTCAATGCTGCTAAAGCCCTCACTCATCTTGATCTATCCTTCTGCTGCGCATTGTCAGATACTGCGACAGAAGTAGTTGCCCTTGGGCTACCACATTTACGAGAACTCAAGATGGCTTTTTGCGGTAGTGCAGTCAGCGACAACAGCCTCGCTTGCGTTGCTTTACATCTAAACGACCTGGAAGGTTTGAGTGTGAGAGGATGTGTACGAGTAACGGCCCATGGGGTTGAGAGTGTTCTTGAGGGCTGCGGCCGATTAGGCTGGGCCGACATCAGCCAGTGTCGTAACCTTGAGGGTTGGGTTAACGGTGGCGGTGTTACTCGCTGGGGATACGATGAAAAGAGTGCTCGCATAGAAGGCTTAGATGTGAAGAACATGAGCCTTATCCCCCCAGTTGGCTCCCGCAACCGCCGCCCGAGACGTCCTGTCGCATTTGTTGTGGAAAAGGGGCCTGGTGGGCTACGATAAAGTGATCATCATATCTGCATGTAGAAACGTGGGATATTCGGTGTCAAGGACCCGTGGCGACTCGGGTTTCTTGACTGATGAGACGGTCTGATCTAATGGCATTATACCCATTTCAGGTGCATTTAGGATAGATGTACAAAACCTATTCAGTAGCAGCATTCGCACATACACGCATCGCCTTCCAGAAGGTTAAATCATGATTGAATGAAGAATAATGTACAATTGTTTTCTTTTCCATCTCCTGTGTGAAGCATTTCTCCTTTCTAAATCATCCATGATTCAGGATGCCCATGATTCAAGATGAGCCACTTCGTAAACTGATTTTTAGACTACATATCTAGACTGGATTAGGTTAAGCTATGCTTGAACATGGTATTGATTTATATGACGTGATAGGGAATTGTAAGGCGGCAGCCTTTTTCCGAGGGCGATTACGAAACCCAGCCGGATACGTTTGTTGTCCGGAGTCGGACCTTGGATAAATCGGGCTAAGATGACGCTTCTCATGAAGATTTAGAACTCCACTATACACTCCTCTTCTATATTGGTCAATACCACCTTACCCTAGGTATGAGAACCACCAGCTTAAGTTTCATCCAAGCATTGCATTCTGTGCTCTGACTCTCACACACACTCTCTCTCTTACCTAACATTCAAGGTGCATCTGCCAAGTTTCCAGCAGACACAAAAAATGAAGCAGTGGGTCACCCGCCAAGATGGCCTGGACAAGCTCCGACTGGTTGACGTCCCAGAGCCTTCCGATCTAAAAGAAGGTGAGGTGTTGGTCAAGATTCATCGTGTCTCGTTGAATTTCCGGGACAGTGAGGGTACGTCTATGTAGCTCTACTTATTTATACAGGAAAACCCGATGTGTGGTGCATTTTTGCCTATGAAAAGAGTGGGAATGTAATGACAAAATCTTTTTACTGGCAGTGTGCATGGGCGAGTACGGACATCACAAGAATCTAGGGCACGGCGGCAGCGAACTCGTGCCCACGTCCGACATCTGCGGGACGATCGCGAAGGTCGGGCCCGGAGTTTCGGACTCGGGGCTTAACCTCAAGCAAGGCGACCGCGTCGCGTCCATCTTTTTACAGACGCACCTGACGGGCCAAGTTGTAGAGAAGGACATGGCTTCCGGCCTGGGGTTGCCGCTCAACGGCTGTCTGACGCAGTATCGCGTCTTCCCGGCCTACGGCCTCGTCAAAGTGCCCGATTACCTCTCCGACGAGGAGGTCGCTTGCCTCCCTATTGCGGCGGTCACAGCGTGGATGAGCATCAATTCGTTCCGGCCTGTTGGCGAACCGCTTAGGGGCAAGGATAAGGTCGTCCTGCTACAGGGGACTGGCGGAGTGGCGGTTTCGGGGTTGCAGATTGCGAAGGCGTTGGGACTAACGAGTAGGTTACGATCCTTTTCCCCTTCTTGGATTTCTTTTTTTCTTTCTTCCTCTCCTCCTTCATTTTCTTGTTGCGAATTTATCAATACGTGTCGTATGTTATACACGGTTTACTATACGACGGTATCTCTAAAACCCGGGATCTAAAAAACCAACTCACACACAGCAATCATCACATCGTCTTCAGATGCCAAGCTAGCGCGCGCAAAAGAGCTCAGCGCTGACCATACGATTAACTACAAGACGACCCCGAACTGGGATGAGGCCGTCCTCAAACTAACCAAAAACCGTGGTGCGGACGTCGTGCTCGAGTGCGGCGGCGCAGAGACGCTCAGGAAGTCTTTCGAGTGCGTCACATTCGGCGGGCTCATCAGCGCCATCGGATACTTGTCTGGAAAGGAGGACACGGCTAGCGAGCGAGTGAATACCAATGTGCTTGCGCTCAAGCGCAATGTCACGTACAAGGGCATTCTCAATGGTCCGAAAGACCGCTTTGAGGAGATGCTGCGATTGTATGAACAGGTGAGGATCCGCCCTGTTGTTGATCGCGTGTTTGAGTTTGAGGAGGCCGATGAAGCGCTCAAGTATCTCTTTAGTGGTGGGCATTTTGGCAAGGTTGTTGTTAAGGTCCCATAGTAGTAGAAGTAGTTATGCATCGGGCTGGCTTTTCGTTCAGATTGAATAGAACAAACGATCGTTAGCTATACGATATAGCATGTGGTTTACATGTTATGTCGTCTGTTATGGCCGACCAGTTTAGATATGCTGGGACTTCCACTAATTACCAGGTAGGTTGGGTGCCCCTTTTTCTCCTTCTCCAGGTTTATCTTAAAAAGGGGACCAATAACCCCCAAGACTCCCGCAATGCAGTGCCACAGCGTAATCATGCTCCTTTTTCAACCCCCGTTTTCCTCTGAAGCCATCTACTTATTAGCAAGATTGACGGCATATAGCTGGCTGGCTCATCCTCGGTGTGTGACAGTGCAGTGGGGGAGCACCCGGGTTCCTGGACAGGTGATTCAACCGGCGGATGTAGAAGGAATAGTCGCCTCTACTAGCTGAACTCCTCTCTTACTGATGCAGGGTCTCTTCCCCAATATCGAACTACCACTGCGGGGAAGTTTCTCGGCTGTGGTCTTGTGAACCACGGCTTGCGCTCGGCAGTGGATTTATGACGATGAAAGATCTAAGCAAACCGGGGGTTATCTGGCCAGTGTCAATTGCTTGGTTAATGCGTGTGAATTAACCCGGCCATGTGGGAAGGGTTGTTTTTTTTTGCGGAAGAGAAACAACTCTGCTTTTTTTCCTCCCATTTCCTCTTTTAAGTAAGGTCGTTCGAGTATAGTTAGCCCCAAAGTTTGATCATGGAGCGTCCATTCAACAAGGTAAGGTTTACAGTTAGACAAATGAGTAAAACATAATCTTATTGGTCATTATCGATCCACAAGACGGCTAGCTAATATTTTATTCTGTCAATAGGTCCTCGTCGTCGGCGCCGGCCCATCAGGCCTGTTGCTCGCTCTCCTCCTATCCAAGCACGGAATATCCGTGGAGATCTTCGAGGCCTCGCACGAGCTAGACAAGCAGCCTCGCGCCGCGATCTACGGCTCCTCGGCGGTACCGGAGCTGCGGCGCGCCGGCATCATCGACGAGATCCGGCGGCGGGGCATGAGCCCGACGCACGTGTGCTGGCGGCGGTGGGAGGACCATTCCGAGATCACGCGCATGGACGCCTCGTCGATGGCCGACGTTGACGGCGAGGACCTGCGCATGGCGTGTCTCGTCCTGGACAAGCTGGACGAGCTCATGCTCGAGGAGTTCCTGACCAAGCATAACGGCAAGATCCACTGGAAGCACAAGGTCACGGGGACCGGACAGGACGAGGCGCAGGCGTGGATCGATGTCGAGACGCCTGAGGGCAGCAAGAAGTTTTATGGCGACTACATCGTTGGGTGTGATGGTGCCACGAGCAACGTGCGGAAATCGCTGTTTGGAGAAGAGTTCCCCGGGTTCACGTGGGAAAGACAGATTGTCGCTACGAATGTAAGTCGGAAACTGGGTATCACTCACATTTTACCCTGCGGGGAAAGAAAATGCGGTTAAAGGGGAGGAGAAAAGCTGTGCGAGGGAACGAAAACTCGCTGATGCGCGCGCTAGGTGTACTACGACTTTTCCAAGTTCGGCTGGAAAGATTCAAGTTTCACACTACATCCGGAGCACTTCTTTGTAAGTCCCGCTGCTGAGAAGCAAACATCTTCCTAGGTATAAATGTCTGATGTTGTAATCGTCCGCACAGATGGCCGCTAAAATTACCTCTGACGGGCTCTACCGGGTAACATACGGCGAGAGCCCCGGGCTGACGTGGGAGGAGATGAGGGCGCGCCAGGCGTGGAAATACGAACTCATGCTCCCGGGCCACCCCAAGCCGGACGACTACAAGCTAGTGATGATGTCGCCGTACAGGATGCACCAGCGCTGCGCGCCGTCGTTCCGCGTAGGCCGTATCATGCTAGCCGCCGACGCGGCACACCTGTGCAACCCGTGGGGCGGCATGGGGATCACGGGAGGCTTCGTCGACGTTGGCGGGCTGTACGATTGTCTGGCCGGCATCTGGGACGGCAAGGCCGACGAGTCGATTTTGGATTTGTACAGCGAAAAGCGCATCGAGAAATGGAAGAATGTCATCAACCCCGTGTCGAGCGATAACTTCCGTCGCGTCTCGGATAGTGATCCGGATACGTTGTTGGAGAGAGACCCTGTCCTGCAGGCTTGTAAGGCGGCTGAGAACGATCCCGAGGCTCAGAAGAAGATGGCTTTGATGGCGTTTGCTGTGCGTTATGACTTTACACAGCACTATAAGAACGCGTGAAAATGTCCGGGCGTTTACGACTTAGGAGGAAGCATATAATATTGTATTTAAATTTGCTGCTGACTATGACACGCAGTTCCTGGGTTCTACCTAGGTTGGTTTATTGCCTCAGTGGTGATTGATTTGTGGGCTTCGAATATTGGAAGTGACGTGTAAGGTAAGTGTTTGAACTGGGTACCTCTGTGTTATCTACGTGATTAGCGTGTCCGAATGTGTAGTTTTACGTCTTACACAAGGGCACAATCATAGCTCTCTCACGATAATGAATCATCAGAATATGTGATGTTATGAAAAGACTTAAGCTGGTCTTCTAATTATACTAGGGGAAACAACATGTGCTGAGAATTATTTCATTGTGTTCTCGTTGAGGCACATGCTATAATACACACTAACGAGTCAAGTCCTAGATATGAGATTAGTATCTTGATATGTTGTTGATGAATCAGATGAATAAATCTCACAACGACCCTCAATATGCCTTTAAGTTTACCGCTTAAGTGACAAAGTCTTGTTGACGAACCAGGAAACAAAACAAAACCAACAAGCTCAACGTTTAGTCAGTACTTAAAACCCATGAGTATTATCCTCTAGGCTTCGCTTGTATTCCAACTTGCCACCGAAACTTCACCGGCTTTGCTATTGATGGGCTAGTCACTGAGATGGACCCAGAGTGTAGCACCCAATGTCGGATCCAAAGCCTGACCCGACCTGACTCCTTCAAGTTGATTCGGGCCCGCAAGGTAGTAGCCGTTTCAATTCGAGCCCTTCTTGTCCTTTTTGGTGTCGGGATTGTCGTGGCAGTCCATCAACCACCAAGAAAAATCTTACTCAACATCGCGGCCAATAGTTAGGTACCATTACTGTTCGTAATGAGCCTGGCCGAAAAGTCTGTAGTAGGCGTCCTTCCGTTGCTGTGTTTACCTAGGGGAATTCAATGTCTGCATAGAAGCTCATAAGGGCATAAGGTACATGTCCCAGATGGGAGCATCGCTTTTAACTTAGTCCTCCGGGAGTACGGACAAGGCATAGATAGACCTAGCTCGGTTTGATTCCTCTCTTCGCCGAGCCATACACCACCCCGAGGATAATAACTCCATCGGCTATTGACGAAAGGGGTTTGGGAGTTTTGTGTGTCTCTCCCAGGACCGAAGTGCCTAGCCGACTTTATCTCTACAAAAGGGGGAATCTAGATTGCTGGCTGCTTTCCCCAGTAAACTGAGGAGCATCAGGAATTGACCCTAGTGCGGGGGTCGAACCTAAGTCAGGTTGTCAATATTTGACTTCACATTTGGTAGTTGAAATAATTTTTTTTTCTCACTCGCAACCTTGAGATTAAGAGTCTCATGCTCTATTGATTGAGCTAACCGGGCAGATGTGAAGACCTTTTTCGTGAACTACATAATAACTCTGTAAGATGGCTAGTTTTATGCTGTTGTGGCGCTCGCGATTTCTCACATTTGGAACGTTCTCAAGGGGCTTAAAAAAGAGAGCTGAAATGGCTGTTCCGACGACTCATAGTCAACCGCTACCATTGGTGTTGGAGGGCCACTCACTTACTACACGGAGCCGGAGTCAATCAGGAATACTGTACACGAAGCAGTATCTACCGTGGCGCACATCTAGTGGTCTTCCCTGCGTACTCAACGGAGCACTACAAAGACGTGGAAGCGCTTAGCCGTAAGTGCCTGGGATAACATTTGCGGGTAGAAACAATTGGTCGGCCAGGTGGCCAGTATAACAGTACTACACCGAGCGGGAAGCTGCTTGGTTCTCTCACTAACACGTCCTGTCTCAAGTATGCGGCTGAAGATCCCAGAAAAGGTTTGCCAAGGCTGAAGATGTCCCCGAAGTGCCTGAAATTTGCAGTCTGCTCGCCCCCCCCCCCCTCCTGGGTGACTTTTTGGTCTGACCGTGTCGACTCTCACCTGGGCGGCCCCGCCGGTGATATCCTCTGCAACCCGTCCCGTGTTCTGACCGTGTTCGAATCGCTAAAGGACCGGTTGGGCCAAGCAGCCGGTATTAGGTGCTCACACGGGTCCGAGGTCCATTCGACTTCCACCTAGTTCCACAAGTTCTACTCATTCCTAGAGCGGACTCTCACGGCGCTTCGTAAGGGAACGTGAAGAGGCAAAGTGACTACGCAAGCCATGCCCCGAGGAGAAAGTGCCAAGAAAGCAGAAAAGCTCATCGATATAGTACACACTTCTGGGATAACTACGACCGGACTAGATAAATAGTGTCATAGTTGAATTAGCAAGATAAATTGGCCTCACCTAATTTCATTTCTGCACTTGTCAGGATATGCACGCCCTTAGAATTGCACTTTGATGTGGCCAACTTCCCAGCGGTTAGCTAGTGCTCGACACTAAGGATATCACAGCAGAAAGGAGCCTTTTGCCTCATCAAATGTGTCATAGCCACGGTATGAAGCAAATACAGATTGAACTTCATATTTCCTATGTCGCAGTCTTAACGGACGGCTACTAGTAACCGTTTACCTGCTCGATGAGATTATGAAGTTTCATTTTAGACTCGATCACGGAATAAAGCAATGATTACGTCTTTCCGGCTTACTCTCACTACTTTCACTCTCGGACAGGCAGCAAGAGAATATTTAATAGTGAGTGAATCAAAGATAAATGTGAGAGGTACGGAAAAGTTGGATCTTAGTCACTGACCTCTCGTTCTGACAGCATTTTCATATGACAGGGAGTTTATGATAGTTAGTCAGTGTTGATTTTCATAGCTCATTGCTTGCCGTAAAAAAAAAAAAATCTGTATTTAAATAGAGCCGAATGGTATGGTTTCGTCATTGTGCAAGTGAGTCCTCGCCGAGGCCAGCGATACTACCTTGGGCTTTCACCGTACCACGCCACCGGGGTTTACAGCAGGACAGATTCAAGAGGCGCCGGTTCTCATCAATACCACGTTCTCCAAAAACCCCAGCAGTACGCAATGAGGCTCACCTCGTTCCTATTTTTGCTCTGTACATTCTTCTGGTGGTTAGGTAGCATCTCGCCAAGGCCGGCATGTAGGCATGGCATTTACAAATTGCCATCGACCAGGTAATCAACAATGGCAAATGCGGCAAATTATGGCAATTCACCCATTTCCCGCAATAAAGCTACGTCGGGAAGTAATTGCTGATCTCTATTAATAGCTCGACTATCTGTCTTTAACCGCAAAGGCATATAGCCAACACGACCTGTTCTAGAATTGCTCGATATAGCACCTGGTAGAGATTTAGGAAAGGGATTAAAAAGGCCAGGCGCGACACATCTAGAATCATGGGAGAGAATAACCATATATGTAGCTATAGCTTCGAGGCCCCGTTTTCAAATGAAACCGTTCGGCCCAGAGCTCTGTATCTCATGCACGACGGACGCGCAAGGTATCACTGCAGCGTTGGTAAAGCTCACGTTCTAGAAGATGCAGGGTAGGTACAAAGGTACCAAGAATAGCTACAGCTGTATAAACGGTGGAACAAAGTACCCTGCCGAGATGGCCTAGACGTCGTCTTGCAGTATGCGTCTGTTCCCGAAAACTACCTAGATTCGCCCAGGTAGAAGGCGATTGGACGTTTGTTCCTTGTCCTGCAACCTGCAAAGGACTTGCATGCACCCCTTACACCCCCCCGAACAGCCCAGACTAGCCTATCTAATACGTTGATGGGACGGCCCAAGCAAAAGCAAGATTTAATCAGAAAGCGGTGTAGGTAATTTGGCCCCTGTTCAGTGGGAATCATAGTCATTAATGTAGATGCAAGGTTCGAGGTAGGTAGCAATGGCTGCGGTGGGAACAAATCATCTAGAACGCGAGACGCTGGACGCTGGATGTCAAAGGAGAACTATGCAATGCCTGTATTGATGGGCGCTAATAGCTTCATCGTCTCTGTTCGTCTTCGACAAGAGACACGAACGATGATACTGTGGCCTTTTTCCCTTTCCCACCTATGCTACCACAATAGAGAGGGGGATCCTTCCCCTCAAACGAAGCGAAGGGGGGGTTTTGGTGGGGTTATTATACAACAAAACGACAATGGTATTTTCCTGAACTCCACCCATGGTATGTGATGGAAAAAGAGAGAGCATGACGCTGTACTGTGGTCCTCCAAATAAGAAATCATAAAATCGTGAACTCGGCTCTTCGACCATTAGGTAGTTCTGCGGGTGTAGTGGAATGAGATGAGCGTGCTGTGACCTACACCCTTTCATAGTTCCTTCTGAGCGATAGCCTATTAAACAGTTCCTTCGTTTCCTTCCTGGGAAACCTTAGCCTCATGAGGCAGCTCCAAGCCTCCTCGATCCTTTCATCATGACGCGGGAATGAACTTCCCCTGGCAAAGTGAGCCGCGGCCAGCCTAGGCAGGCCGGCTTCTAAGTGGTGGATGTAGTGGTTTATCGACAATGTAGTTGAAACAGAGTAGAGAATGATAGGGTTTCATTGGGCCCACGATGCCTAGCACAGAAGCAGAAGGAGGGATCGAGACCGCCCTTCGGCCCTGTGTCGTCTAGACTATCGTGACCGGGCTGCCGTCCATCTAGGCCGCCGCCTCATCTCTGATATGGGCCACTACTGCGGATGGCAATACCAACAACTACCGGAGGTGTACTCTGTACCGCAGTTTCCACACGTGTGCATATGCATCGTGTTGACGGGACGTCTAGAAGCAGCAGCAGAGCATCTAGAAGCAGCTGGGCGTCTAGACGCAGCAGATGTTGACGTTGTTGATGATGCCATTGGGACGAGTTGATGTGACTGTGATGTGTGATATTGAAAATGTGTGTGTGTGTGTATGTATGTGTGTGTGTCTGACCTGTATCACCTGCGTCAGATCTAGAGTTCTTCTGCGTCATCGTGAAGAATATATAAGACCCCCTCTCTTCTCCGTCCTGTACATGTAGGTTCTGGACTCCAGAATGTTCGAGCGATAACGTGGCTAACAACATACCTAAGTGGCTAGACTGGAAGCTGAGTGGCGGGGTGGTGTGCCTCAGAGCAGGTTTTGGAGATGTTGCTTGGAGATTCGCTTGGTGAGAAATCCTTTCAGTGACAAGAGGCAGTGGTTGTTTTCTATGACAAGATATAGTGAGAGGCTACGAGCAAGAGATGGGAGGATGTTGAAGTTAATATCGAATGTCGATCGTTGCTCTTCTCAGGACTTCAGGACACGGGGATTTGCTGGCATTATCATCTGGAAAGTTTGTCCGTGGACCCTTGGACCCCTTTCAACAAGCACGAGCTACCGGTACACACTACAACACAACATGCTGTACGCACTGCACCACCCACTACGACGGGAAACAATGAAAAGAGGGGACGGAGCAATAATGCGCAGCAGCGAACTTCCTCGTGGGAGATGCCGATGCAGGCCAGCGAGTCCAGGTGCGCCCTAATGCAGCATTCAATAGTTCGACGATGGGCTGGAACTTGGGAATGAGACCCCTCTCCACTCAACCCATCGACCTGCCCAAAGTAATGCGACTGACTGCAGTGAGGGACTGCCAACGATTCCGCTTTGAGCTAATTCTTGGCATAGTGCAGGTGTTCTATGAATAACCGGCGCTCGAAGCTTTCCCCTGTTTAGACGAGCAGACCCTTTTAAACAATAGACGGGACCCGTTACCGGCTACAACAGGCTGCGCTACGCTGTGGCTTACAGGGCGAGAAGACGCCTGGGACCCGCTTGACCGGATCAGGCTGTCAGGGTCTAGTGTAAATTGACAAGCGATGGTTGCTTGCCTGCTTGCTATCAACTATCAAACTATCACGCCACACAAGCATCAGCAACCTGTGGACCTTTCCCACGTGGACCCCGCCAGGGCCCGGTCTAGTGTTGAGACACTTGCACTAGTCTAGCTGCTATCTACCTAGTGTACATAGTGTAGAACTATCTACAGGGTACTTGTTACCGAGAGAAAGAGAGAGAGAGAGAGCGGGTGAGTGGATATGCGCATTGTGAAAATCCACAGCTACAACTGTACTACTACACTAATAGGTACCAACTCCCAACTTGTCGGTGAGCACCAAGCAAACAGGCGCTACAGCAGCTGCTGCTTGCCAAGCCTGTTCGTCTTATCTACCTAGAGGTACACTATCTATCACCTGGAGCAAGCATGTGAACAGACAAGATACTGCATACATACTGCACTAATTATTCTTCTTTTCCCACCTCTCGGATACCGCCAAGTCGCCTGCCGAATGGGCATCCCTGGGATGAATATGAAAATGGTGGTACGGTACCTTACCCATCAGTTTAAATTAAGTATCTCGGAGGCGTCCGTCTGTCTTAAGAAACTCAACTCCAAAAACAAAAAAAACGCTCGCTCTCCTGATCGTCGACAGATCATCTCACTTACTATCCACTATCGATCAATCAATTGAAAGGCTGAGAGAACGGATGCAACAATAACTCCAACGTAACGCTTCATAAAGCTTCATTACGCTTCAATACTCTCGTCCACGACATTTCGCTTAAAGCTACTCGAAATTGCCTGGGTTCTCTACAAGGAAAGTCCTTTGCTTATTATTTCTTATTTTCGCGCCCTACGCCCCCGACCGGCAGCCAATATTCTCCGTCTGCACTAAGAAACTGGAGTCATCAATGAGAGCAGAAAAAGGAAATTCTTTCACTTCTCTACGAATGGGGTAGCGTGCCAATTGTGGGGGGACAAAGAAGGCGGCAATCATGGCTCATCCCATAGGACGAAAACTCACCGGCTCGCTACCACCGGCCCCGGTGCTGCATGCTCCGCTAAAAGAACCTGGCTCGGACTGGCTGAACTGGAACACACGACACACAGCAGCACACACACATACACACACACACCATGTCCTAGTGTAAGCTCTGAACTCCCTCGTTCCTTTGCCGCGTGGGCAACCCGTGCGTGGGTCTTTAGCCTTACAACCTTCACGAGCGCCTCATACCCAGCAGTGTGTCATCAAGACTCGTTAGACGTTGAGACGAGTTTCTTACCTATTGGCAGCTGAAGTTCGTACATCTCTAATTAGTATAGCGCTTTGAGCTTGTCAGCTTCTCTATCGACGCTACCGGTCCCGAGAGTCTGTTAGCGTACCGTTTGGGAGGTCGGGGCTGACCGAACTATGATGAGCTGATGCAATTTTATTTGTCGATAGTCAACACCATGTTTTCGGGAGAAATCCAATGCGACGGCCATCTCGAGTTTTGAGATAAGGCAGCCTTAGCAGACGGAATCGTACGACCCGTATCAGAGCGTTGTGCTTTCCCCGGGCCGGGCAAGCCACCTGAGAGAGACTTGCAAAGTTGCTTGAGAGCCTCAGACAGATAGACGGAGAACTGAAGATCATGCCTTATCAACGGTTGAATGACCACGACAGCATATTGTACCCTTGAGGCGAAAGGGCTTTCCCGTTCCACAAAGCCGACTAATGTCGATCTTTTTATTTTGATACAGTCGGAAGTACTATACTCCTCACCTGGGTTTCATTTAGGCGCATAGAAGGTCGGTTTTAATTACCAATGTTTGTGATGACCTAGTGAGTCTTATGAAGCACTGCAGGACCGCGCATCTCTGTCTCTCGGCGCTCAGCCAGCTCGGCATGTCGACAACCAGTTGTGGTCATCTGTCTAAGGGACCTGTGGAGATCTGGGGAGAAAAAGAGGAACTCGTCACAGGGGTCCCCAACGATGTCCCTTGCCGAATATCCGATAGTAAGTAGGTAGTCGGGAACGCATAAAGAGCCCTGCCAGCCCATTTAGTAGACATTGTGTCGGAAAAAGTGCCAAGACATAAATATATTCACCCTCTTTAGGCTCAAAGTCAACATCATTATTGTTTGATACCAACATTCCGAACTCTTGGTAATTTACTGAAGATGACGTACTGTGACAATGGAAATCGCGACTGCTATAAAGTGCATGTTGCCATAGATCCTGTCGCTGATGCCACAGCTCGCTGTCACTAAGCGACGAACATCAAACGAACGGGAAGGTCGCAAGCGCCCGCCAAGATCCATCACGACATCAGCACGTGCATTGAGCATTCGAACCATGGGGCAGCAACCCTCGCTTCCAGGGCCGCCGGGGACAAAGTTTCGTGTCATTGGTGCCGGAATGTGAGTCAATTAGTTATCTTATAGCAAGACTGGGGAGAGATAGCACTGTTCGTTATCATGCAGATGCTCGATGTTGAGGCTGCTGGCCGGGCGCTTATATTGGGCGCTTATTTCGCTCCCAATACATCCTTGGGAGGAGTCAATGTCATAAGCTAACCTCAAGCAGGTCGCGCACTGGTACCAAGACCCTGAACGAAGCCCTTACGATCCTCTTAAAAGGGCCGGTCCACGACTCTGGCATTCAGTCGCTCGGTGGCCCCACGGATCAGATCAGCGCTTGGTTGCAGATCATGGGACTGGCCCCGAAAGCTCAATCTTTCTCGGACCAGAAGAAGCTTGATTGGCTATTATCCTCTGTGCTCGACGGCTATGTAGCGACTATGGACTGCCCTGCTGCGACGCTAACGCCGGAGATTATGCGCGTCTACCCAAATGCCATCGTGATCGCGACGACGAGAGACGAGGTGTCTTGGTGGAAGAGTATGAACCATATGAACAGTATGATGTCGACGTGGTATCTACCCCTGGTAGTACTCTTTCTGCACAAAAGCCAGGTGTATGGACTCTGGATGGTCAAATTCAGTGGAATCATGCAGTGGCGGTATAACTCGGAGAAGATACAGGAGGATACGCTGCGGAAGCACGAGCAGCATCTGCGCGATACCGTCCCGCCCGAGAAGCTATTCTGGTACAATGTGAGCGAAGGCTGGGAGCCGCTTTGCCATATTCTCAACGTCCCTGTACCGGATATTCCATTTCCACATAACAACAATAAGATGGATGCGGCGAAAGTGGTCCGGGAACATATTGTAGCCGGTATCATGTCGTGGCTATTCGTATTGTCGACATTCTTCATGGCGATTTGGTTTTTGAGAAGTTGGTACCAGCAGCATTATTCCGTATAGACAGATACCATAGCTTAGAGTTGAGGAAAATGGCCACTGGCTTGATCTACCATTTGCTCTAGATTTACACTGGCCTAAACTCATGCATGCACTTATGATATTTAGAGTAATGACATCACGAGATTCTACAAACAAGCAGATGAAGGTACCATCACTCAGATGCCTCGTCGCTCCTATAAGGCGACATACTTGTCGTACTAGGAGCACCGGCAAGATTCCTCCCCCTGAATGTGGATCTCAACACCATACGTACCACAACCCAACAGCAACGGCACCCGTCGCCCCCATCAACCAAATAGTCCTTCTTTTCCCCCTTTGAACCATTCTCTTACTGTTTGCTTGGAATTGTTTCGTATTGTTCATGCGAGGATACGGGATCGTGGGAATCTCCATCCCAAGGAAGGGACATATCTCTTCCCAGCCAAGCCCATCCTCCAGCTTCACAACAAGCAGGCGATCAGCGGGGACCAATTCCTTCGCCTTCGCATTGCTAGCACCACAGTCAGCCTTCTCTATCTTGGATATCTCCGAGAAGAAAAAGAAAACTAGGGCGACCCGATGAGGTTAACTACCAAGGACTTACTATTCTTCATATTCCTTCATCGCAGCCTCGAAGCCTGCCTCGGTCCGCCCATGTCCCCGCGAAATAACATCGAAGATGAGATCGACCAATCTGGTGAACTGTAGGTCTGTCTTATCGAAGTATTTGAAGAGCCGCATGGGGAAGGACTGCGTGCGGACGCTGAGCAACCCGATCGTGTCCCATATCGATCTTGCCCACGCCTCTGGCTCTCGCACGGTGAGGATGAACTTGGCGTCTGGATAAGCTCGGACAATCTCCTCTGTGAGGTAACATGGCACGATCGTAAGGGCCTGGCATAAGATTTGTTTCAGCCGTTGTGTAATCACCTAAGTAGGTATGTCTGTCTGTATGTATGTTTTGAGGAGGAAAATCTCACGTCATAGTTCCACATCCACTTGTCGAAGTCGGCCCGTGAATACGGCTTGCCTTGTCCACTGCGCTTGATCTGCAGTGCTTCGTGGAACATCTTTAGATGGGAATAGCCGTTTTGTACCACTTGGCCCATATTATATCTGTTCTCCCGCAAAACGCTTCTTAGTAAGTTGGCGCCGGTTTACTGCGGGAAACAACTCACGGCTTGTAATTTAGAAACTCCATGGCTTTGCATAGTCCTAGTGTTCCGGACCTGAGAAGCGCGACTGTTCAGTGGAAGATTTCTTGAATTGGGGGCTTCTGGGTTGAGTAAGTAGTTAGCTGACTCACCGGCTGTAACTGAGCACGATCACCTTCTTCCCCTTCACACTTTCTGGGTCCGGAGCTGGAACCGTGTCGACATATCGTAACGAACTCATTTTTTAGTTATGTCTAGCTAGAAAATGAGATTATTGACCAGGGCAATGAGTATAGATATATATATATAAGTATATGAAGTCTTAGTTCACGAACTATATATGCGTGACTGGATTTGATATATTTCACATATGATGTGATTCAAATTGTTTGAGAGCTATTATTATTAATAGAAGGGGGCTCGGCCGTAATGAATCTCGTTGGTAACTGTTGGCTGCTTGCAGCATTCCCCCCTAGAGAGAACAAAGCCGCCGGTAAGGGATGCAGACCTAACCGTTCCATTTTTAAGATGAACTAGCAGTTAGGTTGCTACCCAACATAGACTTTTCTTTGTTTGCTATAGGTAGCTTCGTATCCTCTCCTTAATAATACGTAAACCCACGCACTGAGTTGCGAGGGTGGTCTAAGGCAGATACTTCGTTATCATTCACATAAATAATGCATTCACCTGCCATGGTGGCTCATGAAAGTCGTTTGCTTTTTAAGAACAGGAGAGGGTGTTGAATACAGAGAAAAGAGTGGGCAGTGTTTGTGACGTATGCATTCCCAATGTCTTGGGATGGGTACTTTTGCGACGATGTTGTGATCAGTTAGCGAAATCATGCAATGCAATCGCTCTCTCAATGTATCCACTGGTGCTACCTATTCTGGGTAAGGTCTTGTTCCCTGGCTACCCCGAGAGTTGCCCCGAGTATGCTTGACTGGACTAATACAAACTTGGTAGACGGTCCCGAAGCTGTAGATAGCATATGACCTTTTTAATAAGGGATGGATGCTGACTCGAGTGCTGCTCAGCTGCCCAAGTGTTGAATGCTAGATTCGCTTCATCCTACGCTTATACCAAATGTTACCGAGGTACACTTGTATTCCACGGTATCAGTACACAATCACAATCCTACTGAGCCCTGCTTAGTGTAACGTTATGAGCGAGTGAGAGAGTCTTACTATAATGAGGGGACCGTAGCTGCCCTCTTTAAACTGAAACTAGTGCGTGTTACTCTATAGGTTTCAAATACTATGTATTTCCCTAGTTGAATACTTGAATGGATTTCATAGCTAGAGTAATCATGGCTCCTCCCCGGTATTTTTCTTCCATTTCATCTTCCGAACACAAGGACAAATTTCTTTCACAACGAAACGCTGAGAAGCCTCAGACTTGTTGTTAGTTTATGATATATTTTGATTATTGTATAGAACAACAATTATACTTAACACTTACTTAACGACGTGCGTATACTGATTAGAAAATGACTCGATTGATCGGACGCATCCGTGAGAAGCCGTTGTCAGATCATCTGTACTACAAGCCCTGTAACCTGGCATAACAATTTGCTTATTAAGACTCCTAGTCCTTGCGAGTCTGTTAGAACAGAGACAACATGCCCCCATTCCGGCTAGCAGCACGGAGAGTCACGCAGCGAAAGATCGAATATACGTCTTTTGGGAATGGGGTATCATGATATAGTATTCGACGTTCTGCTACACATTACTCGATAGAAGCAATTCCGATATATTATTTCGGAGAAAGAGCAAACAACGAGCCGTCTATAGACGCTGGCTGCCGCTGGTCTCTGTAATCTCGACCGCAGTAGGTCTCTTCTCTCCCTCGTCGTGCGTCTTGGTGTCGGCTGGCTCTTCACCAAAGAGCTCGCCCATGTGCTCCAGAGATACACCTATGAAATGAATTAGCTCAGAACATTTAAGCATTGGTGAGCGGAGACAAAACATACCCTTAGTCTCGGGAATGAAGAAATAGACGAAAACGAGCATGATAACGCCGAAACTGCCATAGATGAAATAAGTCCTAACAAGGTAGTTAGATTAGCGAAAGCATCAGGTCAGGCTCGCGGCGTCTACTTACCCGTATCCGCCTTCGCCCAACGTGTTCAGCATGACGGGAAGCGTCCGGGCAACAACGAAATTGAACAGCCACTGAGTCGCGGCGGCGAGAGCAACATTCAGGGGTCGCAGACGGGCTGTTGGGATCTCAGAGACCAAAATCCAGCAGGCGGGTCCCCAGCCAAATTGGAAGAAGGCCGCGAAGACGAAGATGAAGGCCAATGCGAAGTAGCCAGCGACGGGGACGGGATCGCCCATCTTAGGCGGAGCAACACGGACGTATATGCCAATGTAAAACATGCAGAAGGACTGCCCCATGGCCGAGACGAGAAGCGACCGACGACGACCGAGCGAGTCGGCCATGAAGAGCAGGAAAATGCTGCATGACACGACCTTGACAATTCCGTAGACACCCGTGCCGAGCAGGGAGTTCGATGTTCCCATGATGCCAAGGTTCTGGAAGATAGTGGGCGCATAGACGTTGATGGCATTCGTTCCCGTTAGCTGTTGGAAGACCATTAGGAGGATACTTAGGATCGCGCGGTGGCGGTTAGTCTTGACTGTCCACATCTCCTTCTGTAGGGACCAGAAGTTAGCATCACCCATGAGCCGCCTCTCCGATTCCAACTGATCAGCGATCTCTTGGAACTCTTCCTGAAGGTAAGGGTGATCATCGGGCAGTTGGCGGAGTCTTTTCAGGACTCTCTTGGCCTCTTCCCATTTATCCTTGCGAGCGAGATATCTCGGTGACTCGTTGCAAATCAACATTAGGGAGAAGAGAAACAAAGCCGGGAGACCCTGCACAGCAAGAGGCACGACGTATTGAGTCGCGCCCTTTAAGTGTAGACTGGCGCCAAAGTTCGTCCAGAAGGCGATCAGACTACCAGTGACGATGAAGAGTTGATACATGCCAGTAAGCAATCCACGAATAGCTCGGGGTGCATTTTCGGACACATATATGGGATTCACAACACTCGACGCTCCCACGCCAAGACCTATCAATGATATCGATTAGTGGAAGCCATTTCGGAACTATTACCAGGGCGACCTTACCAGCTACAAAGCGACCAATGTATAGCGGTTCGAGGTGTCCCGAAGCTGCCGCTTGTAGGACGACACCCACAAGCGTAAAGATAGAAGCATATACCAAACACCATTTACGGCCCCATAAATCCGCTAAAGGAAAAGCTGCTAGGGCACCGACGAAGCAACCGGCCTGGAGCACGGATACAATGTTCGCTTGAAGGTTGGCAGAAGCGACTGTTTTCGGATCGCCCAACTTGTAGTCACTAATCACGAAGTGTTGCGTTAGTTAACTTCGATTCTCCAAAGTCAAGAGTAAAAGAGATCGTGTGAAAAACGTACTCGACGAAGGGAGTCAACTTGATGACACCTCCAATGACACCGCTGTCCCAGCCAAAGGACGCAGCACCGAAACAAGCCTTATAAACACGTTAGTAGGAGGGCTCTGAAGTGTGAATCAATATACAGACTTACAGAACATGCCAGTAGGAAAACCCTCCAGCCATAGATCTCCTTGGGATCAGTTTTCATCGCCTCATTCTTGACGATCTTGTTTAACAGGCGAAATCCCGCCATATTGCCGACAGGTGAGATGTTCCCAGGCGACTGATTTGGCTATGCTCTAGATACCGCTCTCTTCTCCCCTAGTCAAGCTTGTTGGTACAATGTCAGCGACGGCTTTCAATGCCCTCGGTGGTAAAGAAGGGAGATCGATTAAAAGGCAAAGAGCACAGAGCGCGATGTCCTGGCTTTAAGAGAGCCCACCTATACAACATCGAGACCATGCACCACTGCACACTTCCATCTCATTCGTGGCAATGAAGCAGTCACTAGCAGGGGAGATAGCCATGCCATTATTCGTCCAAGACGGTGCTGGATGGCCGGGTAAGCTTGTCGGGTAGGGGGGTGGGAGATCCGTTGGCCTAGAGAATTTTAGAGTTGCGCCCAGCTCCTGTTCGCAGGGAATGTGATCGCGAACATTATTCCACCAAACAGAGTCACAGGAAGTTGGTGAAGCTAACCCCACACTTTGCATTTCTGGGAACTCCTCGGTGCTACCCCATGGGCCGCTAGCCCTGATGAGGGGAACTGTCCGCTCTGTTAGTGCTGAGAGCGTTATTATCATTTCGTGATTGATATTACAATAGAACTACCTACACCTTGCCAAAGCTCCTTCGACTCGTTCCTTACCTCTCAATGCTTGTATATTCGTCTGTCGAAGCTTGATTCTCCTACTTGATGGTCTGCTTTATCTAACCCATTCAAGGCTTCTCGTGTAAAGTGTATGCATGGGCTTCCTCTTCAACCGTCGAATCAGGTTGAATCAGCAACGTCGAGCTGGTCAAGAAAGCCGTACCAGGGGTTGAAGCCACCCCAACCTGTTAGGTGGAACTAGCGAGCCAACCACCAACGCTCAGATGCGGAGATTGGCAGGGCTAGACACTGGGCACTTTAGGCTCAATGAGGGGATGAGTCGGTGAGGCCATTCAGTACGCGTCTCTCGATCTTATCTTACAGAACGCATGCAGGGTATTTGTGATGTCCTGCAGGACCTGAGAGTTTGAGGCGAAGAACTCGGGCGGCTGTACCATGTGCGGGAGTAGTAGTCTATGCGAGCAATATCGTGGCAGAGGAACTCCATCATATAGATAGAAGTGAGCGTGAGATAGGACGAGGGTTTACTTCGTGTCAATAGCGTCATCGAAGGATGATGTGAAATCACTCTACCTTGACACTAGGTATGAGCAGACTTCTCAATGGTGCTACCTTATGTTGCTGGATAGATGTAATAGTATGGATTCAAAGTCTTTAGAGATTAATCGAAGCTCGATGTCTCTTTTTATAGATAGGGTAAATTGACGTTTAAACGTGTTTTTTCTCTCATCCGTTCTGAGTAAATTCGGGGTAATGATGTGTGGAGATAGCACCAGCGGCCCGACGTCTGTGATGTTCATACGCCGGCTCTTGTCAGATTCGCAATAGCGAGAATATCGCGAAAAAGAAACATAGAGCAAGGCCAGTTCTCGCATCTCCATAAACATCACGATAAGCACAACCCTTGTATGCACTTGAAGAAATAGGAGATCCATAGCCGGCCTCTGTCTAGCGTCACAGAACAATGCTCTCTGATCCGTTGCGCACAACTCTGGGCCCAGACCCGACGCACCGCGCCTGTGCTATCAATGGCTACGCGTTCCAGCAAGATGCCATCCACTCTTTCAACGGCTGGCAATACGCATGCTTTTACGCTTCGTTACCAAGCGCGAAGGAGCCGTTGTTCGTACACCTCTCGCGCCGAAAGCTCCCGGACGGGCCCTGGCAGATACTCATATTTGAAGACTACGCGCAGACAGTAGACGATGGACACAATACAGTTCAGGTAAATGCCAAGATGCTCTTCTGTAGAGAAAAAAAAGAAAACAAATCGGGTGTAAGACGAGAAAGACGGCGAGTCTAACGATGTGCTTGAGAGGGAATATATAGCTCGGGATATGTCCCGGAGACGGCACGATCCATTTGTCGTACGACCACCACTGCGATGTATTACGCTACCGGCACTCCAGAGTCGGCGTGGCGACATCACCGGAGACTGTAAACTGGGGGCCCGAACTCTTCACGCCGACGCTGTCGAGTCTCCCGGGTCTATCGACTCCCGAGGTCACGGAATTGCTCAGCTACATCACGTACCCACGCTTCGTGCCGAGGGGACAGGACCTTTTGTTTACCTTCCGGACCGGCAAAGCTGGACTGGGCGATGACCATCTCTGCGTGTACACAGCGTCTTCCTCCGACACAGGGACCGGTAGAGACTTGGGGTCCTACACCTTCCTCGGCACGCACCTCAAAGGCGTGTCCAATAACCCGTACATCCACGGCCTCGACGTCTCTCCCGACGGCAAGCGTCTGATCATGACCTGGGTATACCGCGAATTCGTATACTACGAAGGCTGGGACGACCCCCAAGACACGAAGCACAAGACGCAGGCGGGGCCGAACTCCGCGGCCAACAACCGCGACATATGCTACGCGTGGTCTGAAGACGGCGGCGTGCGATGGCGCAGCAACACCTCCCAGGGGGACGTCATCGCCGACTTGGACGCCGGCGAGAGTATCCTGCCGACGTCGCCCGGCATCGTCGCGTTCGCGATACCGAAGGGGTCCGGCCTCATTAACCAGGAGGCCCAGGCCGTGGATAGCGAGGGGGGCGTGCACGTGTTGAATAGAGATAGTGTGGATGGAGGCGTGCAGAAGTGGAAACACTATTATTTAGACCCGTGCAGTAAGTGCGAGTCAAGCCCGTCTTTACCTTATCTTGCTTTTTTCTCTCCGTCTCGTGTGTCTTTGACTTTCACTTCCACTTTCATCCTTCTTGACCGACTCTCTTGTGGCGTTTTTCGTTACCAGAGATAGTAATATCCAAAACCAGAGACCGCGAAAACAACTAATTAATCTGTGTTTGGATTACAGACGGCTGGACACAAAGGGCTCTCCCCCACGTCGACGGCGTATACGGTGGGAAGCGCGGCCAGTTAGCCGTGAGCCGGGACGGAGACCTGTACTTCGGTGAGTGCCTACCTACCTATGATATCAAGAAAGTCCATTTTCTTCCTGATTTAGTCAGTGGCAGGAACAAACCCCTCCTGTTTCTGGGTAGACGTATCCCAAGAGCTCCCTATACTTTACTCTCGAATCGCCCTACAGATGTCGCCTAGAAAGGAAATACATTACTAACTCTTTCATGTTGAAGTACTTCCGCACCATGCGGACCCCGTCCTGACGATTCTGAGAGCGTCCAAAGAGAGTCAATATGCAGAGTACGAGCTCGTGTGGCAAGGGGAAGGGTTCCTGCCTACTGAGCCACTGGTAGACAAGGCGAGGCTACATCATGATAATGTTTTGTCAGTATTCACGAGAGCGCTCACCGGGTCAGAGGGTAATGTGGACGTGGTAGTTCTAGATTTTCAGCTATAACTCTGCTCCTAAGTTGTGCTTACATTCGAGGCTGCCGAACATCGACACACTGATTATAGGTGATATATTATGCCCCAGTGTGAGAGATATTCTAAGATATCCCAGTATCTTTGTTATACAATAATTGCTCGTAGTCTCGTTAGATGGCCTGTGTTCCAAGCTTCAACAATCGCTTAACGACTTATTTCTTTGTTATATCACCATTAATTTTATCTTCTCGCCTTTTCAACCCTGCCTGTGGTGTAGCCGGAGGCGACAGTTTTGCTTCCAGCCACTTCTCTGCATCAAATCCTGACATGATTGCTATTTCCAAGGCACCATAGGCGACCAAGGCGATGAGCAAGATAATATCGAAAACATGGACAAACCACCAGTAATATTGCCGGCCAAGTTCACACGTCGCGAATTCGTACTTCCACTCCCAGGAGTCTTGATCGAACCAAACGCTCAAGAACCCAGCGTTCCCGCCAAAGTCAGCCATCATACTTCGAACTGTGATCTCCCGCATCCCTGGAAGACCGGGCTTTCCGGGGAGCTGATCGATACGGGCATTCTCCCAGCGACCGACCTGCCATCGGCGCTCGTCGCCTTGCAAAGACTGGTTGATGAAATGGTAAGTATCACAACCTTCATGGTCGTGACCGTTGAGGATAAGGCCTCTTCTCCCTGTACCGCCGGCTGGGGCGTTGGGATCACCACTTAGACCATATATACCCTCCAAAAATCCTCGAGAGGCATCTGCAGACAGTTGGTTTTGTTCTTTAACTCCACCACTCTCATGGAAGTCGAAGAATGGGGGGTCCACACATATTCCCTCTGGCTTGTATAGAGGCATGTGGGTAAGTACGATGGTGAAGTGGCCCTCAAATTCGACCGCAGAAGCAGTGTGTATTACGGCGTTAATGAAGGCGTACGTGTCATCCTGCAGAGACTGGTTGAGAGCAGGGGTGTCCAAATTCATATTATTGATATTAACAATTCGCAACTCCGGGGGTAGTCGGCTCGACTCTAGATTCTCTTCTGGGTCAAAGACTGTCGCATTCGTAATAGGATCGTCAATCGGTAGTTCGAAGCGAAGCTCGTAAGCGACTTTGCCAAAAGCGCGCTCAAATCGATCAAGGTGCTCTGGAGTTAGATCACCAGCATAGCCTATGTCATGATTCCCAACGACATTAATGATTCTCCTCTGCCACACTGCTGCCTCGCCGTCCTCTGCACCTAGTATACCGCTCACATTGTAATCTTCGGTTGGGAACTGGGCAACTTCGTCGGGGATGCGCTCGCCGCCCTTGAACGAGCGATTCCAGAAGCGCCAGCTACGCTTTTGAAACTCAGGATCTCCAATCCACTGACTTCCAAGCAGATCACCAAGAACTGCGACGTGTGTGGGCTTCGTCCACCATCTTAACGTACGGTAGATGTGGGCAAGATAGAAGTCGTTCCCGAAAAGATCGATGTGCTTGCGGATAGACTCGAGTGTATCGGGAATGTCGTCAAAGAAGACATCGATAAGATCGTGAGTTACCTGACGAAGGCGCTTGCGCAATGACGGATGCTCCGTTTGGAATGTTAAATGCCTAATCGCCCACTCGAGGTGAAGAAAGTTTGGTCGGCCATAGTTTCGAATCGAGGTGTCGCCTTCAAGTTGGGGATCGGCAAGTGTGAGGAGTCGGAAGGGCGCAGAGACGGGCTGTTGTGGAGTTTCGTGAGAAGCAGAAGCAGAAGCATCGGTAGTCGAGTCGGGGACGTTAGACACCGAGGGCGGTAAAGGAAAGGCACATCCTCGAAAGTAAGGATATAGATACAGATGCAAAGTACAGGCTACTGCGACAACCAAGAGGAATCGCACAGCATTGCGAAAGAAAGAAAGAAGAGCCGCAGGGGACATTTAGACGACAACACGGGCCGAAGCCGCTGATGATGCCAAAATGGCCCTGGGCTAGTAATATGAAATGGGATGAGGAAAGGAGTGACAAGAAAAAGGATAGACGGTAAGTGTGTTTAGAAGAAGATCAAATCATCACAAGAGAGTTTGGGGCCGTCGTCAGGGGTTTGGACAAGAGGCGATCACTAGATACAGGGCAGAATACCTAAGTAGGGCATTCATTTTTCATGTGACAGTTGTCAAGGGGCTGTGCATCTTCAAGCAGCCTGGCTGGGAGCTAGACTAGGTACCTATGGAAAGGTAAGGTTACCTAGGTAGGTACCTACATAAAAGACCCCCTGGATGCACCAAGGTGCCCACCCCATAAACGCCCACTACACATGCCTATTGACCGCTAACACCAACTCTAAATTCCATTTAGGTTTATACAAGTCTCAATTCACAAACACCAGCGAACAGACAGGATGGCTGTTGATTTTCGAATGGCGCATGAGATTTTAGCCCATTATGGACCATACTAGCTTAAGCTTTTGTCAACTTGCGTAGCCAAGTTAACTTAATGGCAGTATTAACCAGATTAGGTAGCGTCCCAATTTCCATATGCCCTGATTCACCACGGTCGTATCTCATAAACCATACTCGCGAGAATGAGTCTCATCACTGCCTCAACTGTCACAACTCGCCGGCATCATTCGTCTCGTCCTCATAGGACGGTAACTCGACTTCGAATTTGACATCGTCTAGGTCCTCCGCAAAATCTGTTGCAATGGCAAAGGCAACGATCATATCATCCTCAAGTCCTTTGCCCACTGGGGTATCATCCGCCTCAACCTCGAGGGGTTTCCAGCCTTGTGTAGGGTCAGTCGTGTTCTTGGGTAAGGCGAACTTGATCTGTGAGGCATCGGTCGGGAGTTTTGTCTTCTTTGGCGGTATCACAGATGTCGTGATGCCATCGGGATATCTCTCATTCAGGATCTCTAGTAACTCGTCCTGAACACAACTGAACGGTTTCATGGGATCGATAAACAGGAAGATTGTCTGGTTGCCATGTTTGAAGCGGATCGACAGGTCGATGTCGCGTATGTCATCTCGCTGAACCTTTTCATTTAGTTAGTAGGAGTGCAATGTACGTGGAACGTCGCAGCTGTAGTGCTTAGCGATTCAAGCCATCAGGTGGTTAGCCACGTGGGGGGAGGTGAGAGAGATTCGAGAGGGAGGAAGTCCTACCATGATGAATGATGTCTATTGATGGAGTCCTCCAGGATATTTCCGTGTATGGTAATAGGGATTTAGTTTCGGTACTGGCAAGGGCGAAGCGCGTGCAGAACCTCCAGCGCTTCTTCCAGAGTAGTGGCACGCCCAACTCAAGTTGTATTGGATGGATGCGGTGGGTGGTGGCACCGCACTCCTTGCATTCCTTGCATACCTACCAGACGCGGAAACACGTGCAGTGCACAGCAGCGCGTTAAGTGGTTCTCAAGGTCCTACCTACCTACCTAGGTACCTAGCTAGGTACCTAGGCAAGCAGGTATCTTCAAGCAGCTTTCTTCACTAAAAGTGGTCCGAGTGGCCACCTATGAGCCCTGTAAGCACCTACCTACTGCCAGGTGGTAGCTCAAGCTCCCAACGGCTTTATCCGAGGCTACCTAGGTAGAGCTTTCTGCCTGTCGCTACCTACACTGAACCTTTTGTTTCAACAATCCAAGAAACGAGTAAAGATTTTGAGGTACCTCAATAAATACCTTGTTCTGTATACCTAGTCTTCGCTTACATATGTGTTCTTGAAATTGATTATTTAGGAAAGGCACAGAGCCTAGTCGAATATCCTGATTACCTACCTGTCCTCCCTCCGCTGCGCTTCTCCTGACGACAAAATGGAGCTGCCAGACGCGACGAAACGGCGGTCCCAGTCGACTCTTACCCGTGAAGAGTATTCCCAGCTCTGGAAAGATTCTCGTCTTTCCATTCCGCCGCTCATGCGAATACCTGCTGCTGCTGCAACTGCCTTCGGTATAGGCATGGCCTTGGGTCTGGCACACGGTAGCAAGATGGCCGGCCTACGTTTTCGAGCTGAACATGCTCATCGACTCCCTACCACAACTACCGGTTGGTATCTATATCATAAAAGCAAGAATTATCATCTCGCGTTTGGGGGGTTGAAGGAGGGTTTCAAAGTCGGCGCCAGACTCGGTGTGCTGAGTACTGCCATGTTCTGCGCCGAGAACTTATTCGATGTCTACCGTGGAAGCAAGGACTTTATCAACACCGTCATGGCAAGTCTGGCGGTAGCAGGCGGTTTCAGTCTATGGAGTACGTTTGACGATACCTGGTTATCGCTGCACAGATATACATTTGCTGACTGCATCAGATCGCTTCTCGGCTGCAGAAACGGCCAGGACTGCAAAAAAAGGCCTCATATTCGGCCTAGTGTATGGCGGTGTCCAAGACGTCATCTCCCTTGCCAAAGGTCGCCCTGTCGGATATATTACCTTCATTCGGAAACAATTTGGGAAGCCCACGTCAGAGGTTGAGGCGTTAGGGTAATCAACTCGATGTGTCTGGACTATCGATAATCACCGCTTGATATGATATTCCACCTTAAGTGGCTTGCAGAAGGGACTCCCCTGTCTGTTGCCGAATTCCGGAGCCCAGGGCTTCTTCCCGGCTGCTGCGCTCTGCTGCATTACAAACTGTGTCACACATAAGCCTCCATGAGTTGACGAATAGTAGGATTATTCAACCTGCAGCAACAAGGAGATACGTCTGCCTTTAGAAGGAAGAAGCAGCATGCTCCCAACCCCGCGCGTACCCGCGGTCCCCTCGAGAAAAGCAACCACAGTCCGCCAATTGTAAACTCACAGACAATGGTGACGCATTGTCTAAATTGATTTTTCACAATGGGTAAACAAGCAGTCATGCCCTTGCAGAGCAACTAAGCGCAGGCCGAGTATTTCTCGACAATTCGTCGACCTCTCTCGGCCCCACAGATTTCCACCCTGAGCCGCTGAAAAGCCAGCTGTATCAGGTGGAAAGCCGGCGCCAAAGCGGTCAGGTGAGAGCATTTGCCGATACGGAGATAGACCAAGGGCGAAACGGTGCGGCAAATGGATTGAAAAGACACTAGTTCGAAGCTTACTATTTGCGCTTCTGGTGGCTCGAGCATCTACTTTTGGCGTTTGGTTCTGCTAGTCCGCAAATCATTGTCTGATTGGACAATGCTCGCCTCCGCTCCCTAGACGCTCACGGCTACCTGCGGCTTTCCTACCAGGCCCACGTGATCCTATTCTATGCTTGATAAGAGATCCCCGCGAAAGATGCAGCATATCGTCTTGTCATCGAAGCGTAATTGGAAACATCGGACGTACCAAGTGGATGTTTGCGCTGTGCATGGAAGCCTCTCTGCCGCATGAGCCATTATCTACCACTTCTGCAGTCCCCGAGGGCTGGGTTCCTACGAAGTTATGTGCGAACTCGGAGATAGACAGGTTCAAGCCAGCCCAGTCAAGCCAGCCAGAACCTTAATATGAGAAGCTTAAAGGAAGCCTTGTGTGCTTTGTTTGTCCCATTATGTGCCTATGTATGTCTCAAGGTAGCCGTCTCCTCGCAACAGCATCTCTCTCTTTCCATCCAATTATCAACCTTCTATCCTCGTGTTTGCTCTTTCTTGTCATCCCATCCGTGGCTAGCTGCTAGCTGCCAGCAGTCTTCAAACGTGGTGCGAAGTGACTAACTATGATAAATACCCCTATGTTAAGCAGGGCGTCGCTCCTGCCCTGCTGTCTCACCTTAATAAAGAACCCGCCATGTCTTCTTTATGTCACTGGCCGCCATGAACAACCGCAGAGACTCAGCACAGACTCACGGACCAGGAGGAAGATACACAGCTCGTCTACCCGCTCATCAGTTCCTGCTACTGACCAGATTCCTGTGGCCGTTTCATCATCCATCGGGGAACTTCCTGTAGATATACAAGTTAGCTCGACCTCCACACTGGCAATGCCAAAACCAGCGCCCCTATCTGTACTTCCACTGGCGACGGTTCTGCGGACGCTAGTTTCGACAACGATATCCTCATCGCCGATTTTGCTTCCACCCTCATTAACGATCATGTCCACGCTCGCCTACTCCAACCGACCACTGTTCAACACGGACAAGAATCATTTCCTTCGTTGGTTCTTGAAAAAGACCTTCTATGCCCAATTCTGTGCAGGGGAAAACGCCGTCGAAGTCCGTCGCACCATCGATGGGCTCAAGAGAATCGGATTCACTGGCGTAATTTTAGGGTATGCAAAAGAGGTGGTTCTCACCGACGCACAAACGCGCGACCTATCTTCGTGCGAGGAAGGGCCAGCAGCTGAAGAGTGTATTCGCAAGGAAATCACTCCCTGGAGAGCTGGAACTATGGAGACACTCCGACTAGCGCAACCAGGCGATTTCGTAGCCCTCAAATTCAGCGGCGCTGGGCGCCAGGCTCTATATGCGCTGAAGAACAAACTTCCGCCCTCGAAACACCTTAAGAAGGCCATCGATGAGATTTGTGACCTAGCCGCGGAGAGAGATGTACCTTTACTTTTCGACGCTGAGCAGACTGCTATTCAGGCTGGAATCGACGACTGGACCCTGCAGTACCAGCGCAAATACAACACCAAGCCAGGTCATGCCATCATCTATGGCACCTACCAAGCGTATCTGAAGGCTACACCCGCGGTGCTCGGCTCCCATCTCGCCGCCGCGTCGAAGGAGGGTTTCACATTGGGCGTTAAGCTGGTGCGCGGTGCGTATCTAGGCACTGACCCGCGTCATGTCATCCACGATACCAAGGCCGACACGGACGCGGCATACGACGGTATCGCATCCAGCTTGATCAGGCGACAGTGGAGCCCCGTGCTACAACAGGACGTCGCCTTCCCACAGGTCAGCATCCTCCTGGGTTCGCACAACCTCGCGTCTGTGCGCAAGGCACGCAAGATCTGTGCCAGCCCCGAGTCCGCCGGCACGGAGCTCGCCATCGCGCAGCTACAAGGCATGGCGGACGAGGTGAGCTGCGAGCTCCTCACCGCGAAGGCCGCGCTACAGGAACGTGTTAAGCCGGAGCAAAAAAATGGGGCGCTGGAGAAAGCGGCTCGGCAGACTGTTGGCTTGTGCGAGGCGCCTCGCGCGTATAAGTACCTTGTCTGGGGCACGACTAAGGAGTGCATGAAGTACCTTCTGCGGAGGGCCCATGAGAATAAGGATGCTGTTGCAAGAACGAAGAGTGGACGCGATGCGGCCTGGGAGGAGGTCAAAAGGCGCACGAAGGCTCTTATTAGGCTGGCTTGAGTGCCTTTTTTTCCCCCTTTTTTTCAACCAAGGCTGACTTATTAGCGCTGCATAAAGGCAAAATCAGAGAGGCAGGTTTATGAGCTACGACTCATGAAGTACGATTTCGATTGTTGGTCTGGGAAATGGGAAGGCTCATGGCTTGGTGTGCTTTTCGCTGCAGGGAAAGGTTCGGTTCCCGTTGTTGTTGTTGTTGAGGATGATGACATACCCGTCACAAACAGGGCACATGACGGGATTCTATAGCATACATATCCAAAATTCCGTATTAGTATCAATTCTCATTAGCAGTAGTCGATTTTCCTACATTCCTACGAGTTTCCTTTTTAATTGCTTGCGTACTTGTAATATCTCATTCTCAAGCAGTTGATCATTCATAGTCCTCTTAACGCCATACCGCTCATGACCAACACATCCATTTCCCTGTTCTTCACAGCTGGGTCTTTTATCCCGTCCAGCCAGCCCACACCGTTCAGCTTGTAGTACTTACGCACGCGTCCCCAGTCCGTGAGCTCTGATAGCGTCTCGTCTGTGAATGGGACTGGTCTGCCCTGGACGTTGGCGAGGAGGTGCTTCTCTACATCTTGTGCGGTCGTGGGCGTTTGGGAGTCTGGGTTTGTCGCCGTTGACGTTGATAGATTTGGTGACGAGACAGCAGGAGTAACAAGAACCTTGACGATGACTAGGTTCCGGCTTGTAGACGTGATGCCGTGCCGACGATATGCTTCTGCGATCTAGAGGTGTATGAGAAGCTGTGGATAGAAATTGGCCATATTCTGTCCAATCTTTGAGAAAGTTTGGAAGAGTGGGAAAGTAGAAGTGGAATAAAAGACGAAATTGATGGATGGAATCCGCTCCAAGATAAGAAAAGGGCACGGAAAAGAGAATATAGCAGGCAAATAATAATTAGAAAAATATAAGTGGCGAGTTCAGGTATTTTTTATCTCTTCCCACTTACATTATTTGTTGGGCTCAGAGAACACACGATCTCCGAGTGCACGTTTGGCGTCTTCATCGTCCCGGCTATCTGCACCGTGATGGCCTTGAAGACGGCGCTGAGAACTTGTAGACGTGATGTGATCTATTTATACGGGCTTATATGTCAGCACGGTTCTCTATTATTACGCATTGACAGCCAGTAGACGAATAGACTGAGAGTATCATTCATACCACGCCAGCATCGATGAAGGCATATTCAAAATCGGCGTTTCGAGCGAGCAGCTGCTGGTGCAAGAATGCCGCGTTTTCGACATCCTGGAATACGGCTACGTGCACTGAGTGCGTCTGCGGCACGTGTTCGAGGTGTAATGTTTCTAATGTGGATTTGGAAGAGCTGGATATTGGCGATTGAGTGGGGGGGTTCGCCTCTGCCATGGTGGGAGAAGGAGTTTGATGCTGTGTCTTTTGTCTTTTTGCGTGATGTAGCTCTGTTTCTGATGATTGTGAGTGGTATAGACTAGCAGATTCTGGTGATTGTTGGATAGATTGACCCATTACGAGGTTATAAGGTGCGTACTCAGTGTTAGTCAGAGTCCCTGTTCTAAGGATCTATCACTTTCAGATGCCGTCGCGATTTTGGCATCGCGGGGCATCGGGGGCGGCTTGGAGGGGCACGGCAGCCGGCTGGGAGCAGCTGCAGAGAAAGAAATACCAGCTGTAGTCAGCTGACAGCTAATGATGCCCACTCCGGTCCCGAGGTCCATGTCCACGGTTACATCGGACAGCACGAGGGATAATCTAATCATCGGGCAAGAGCCCGTCAGGCTAGTCATTGCTAAGCAGCGTACCCAGGACCTAGAGATCCGGGTGTATGTAGCCACTGTTGAAGCGAGGCTAGATCCAAGGCTTGATCTGTTCTGGGTATTGAAAGCTATAGTTAGTCGCTCCTATCTCGAAGACCCATTCAACTCGTTGATTCTGTTGCTACATGATGGTCCCAGCATCAGACTGACTGGGTCGTGGGCGCGGTTATAAGTGCCAGGAAGCTGGTAAACCAGGTGACCCTTTTCTATACCATCTCTCAGCTATACAGGCATAGCAGCTATATCTGCTAATAAATGACCTTGAATCTATTACTTCCACTACATGTTTATATAGAAGGAGGGAGTTTTTACTTGTTATTTACTAGACTTCAATGTTAGTATAAGGTATAGGCACTTGCCTTGTTATTTGTGGATCTTGAAAACATTATTCCAATTATGAACATGCCACTTGATGACGGGCAGAACGGGGTTTTGTTATAATTTTTTACCAGAAACAGTATTTGACCCATGCACAACGGTCGAAAGTGGATACAGTATCTGCATCAGTGGAGAGCAATGAGGAGAGATTTGATCGTTTCTTTCCACGTGCTCTTTTTGTTTCTACATGGTAATGCCGGTTTATTAACGTGTTGAAAGTTAGACGGATACGGCAGTTCTAACCTACTTTAGATGACCGCAACGCCACGTTTTGCCAAGGGTTGCTCTTCTAGTCCTACAGTATGTAGATAGTTCTGTCTTGGTCTTTTGACATGCGTATTCTTAACTCGCTTCAACCTGTCCTATCTTATCCCCAGTCCATCAAACTGCCCTTGATTGGTGCTATTGTCATCACTGAAGAAACTCCTATGTAAATGGCCATACAGCCAAGAGCAGTGCCTACCTACTGGGTAGCTCAAGTGCCTGGCGATCTATGCGAATCCTACAGCGAACTAAGTACCTAGTCTATAGTTACCCTCACTTACATGATTTGAATAATCCGGCACAGTAACCGTTTAGCGATGGCTTTGTGAACGTACACGTAACCACCTGTCTTGTGAGTATTGCTGTGCATACATTCGCCCCTATGTAATCGTCTTACCAAATAGAGGGATCTAACTACAATTATTTGGATTAAGTACGTGTGAGACTGGTACTCAGTAGTGATGTAGGTTTTGTGAGGTAGCTTATGTAAGATAAGGGCGTATTTATGTACATCAAGTACTGGTAGGGTTACCTAGGTACCTAGCTAGGTCTGTAGTGGAGTAGCTCCCTCATTAGAGGTACCTTAGGTAACCCCGCAGACTCCCGTATGTAGGTATTCTGCACTAAGTAAGGTTACAGTGCCTCACTTTAAAACACTGCACAGCCGTGATCACTTTGGGGGTTTGGTCAAGCACCTGGTGCTTGGCGGAACGGCACGTTGATGCGAATTGTACAGGAGGGTAAGGTATTGATTAGTGTTGTACTGTGGATATTTCCGTCTAAGTACACACTGTACTACCTACCCACCTAATAGGCACCGCTGGTACACTACCTACATAATAGGTAGTAAAGAGTCTCCCCCCAATCCCACCCCTTCTTTACCTGCATGCGGCAAGTTCCATCTCTTGTCTCCCCCAAATTATTCTGTTTCGCTGACCGTGGAACCATCATTAAGGTACAAGTGTGATTCTATGATTCTGTCGTGATTCTGTCATCCAATCTATTTTAACCTACATATATGTACCGAGATACATAGCATACATAGCATACATACATGTTCCGGTCCTCATAATTAACAGTTGCGCGCAAAAAAGAAATAAACTCCGACCGATCCAAATCCCACCTACGATAACGGCTTCACTAACGAGCTTCGCGGCGCCGCCATGCCTCCAGGCCGTCCGCCGAAACGGCCTGGCGAGGCGGATATCACCGCCCTCGACGGCTCAGGCGCTACGACGAAATGCAAACTGCCTCGATTGGATCGAAGCGAACGACCGGGTCGTGCCGATTTCTCAAGTGTCGTAAAGAGCAAACTCCAGTCCTATACGCGGACCGGACAAGCCTGCGACCGCTGTAAGGTGTGTGCGTGTATAATCAATCGTATTGGTGTACCTGTGTCTGTGTGTGTGCGAAAAAGCATATACACTCTTTAGCCATAGTCACCAATCTCATCACTGGGAATCACATCGGACTAGGCGGGCACCCTCGGTCCGCGCGAATCTGGTGTTGTACAGAGTTGAGATCAGTGCTATCTGTCTTCAATTTCTGTTCATGGAATATGCGCATGCAAGTGCAGCGTGTTTCGGCTTGCTGCACATATGTCTTGTGTCTTGAGAGAGCCGAGTTTCTTACTGTAATCGGACTATCCATTTCTCTGCCTATTATGTCTAACGTAGATGCTCCCAGGTTCGCAAGATACGATGTGATGCCCTTCCCGAAGGCTGCTCCCACTGCATCAATCAAAACCTCGAGTGTTACGTGACCGATCGAGTTTCCGGCCGAACAGAGCGGAGAGGATACATGCAGGAGCTTGAGCGCGAGAAGACAGATATGATGGATCACATACGAGATTTAGAAAAGAAACTTCAAACCAATGGTATAGATGTGAAGCCGTGGCATTCATCCTCGTTCCCTGCCGATCCAGCCCCGAATGGCAGTGCTGAGAGCAATGACAACGACACGTCCAATTCGACACCCACGCCTTTGACGGACTCGGCTGTGAAAGAGCCATGGTCCCAACCCTGTGCGCCTACTTGGACTAAGGATCAACCGGCCATCATGTCCATGGCCCCCAGCTTACACAACACTGTAGGTTCGCGGCCTGCCGATGCTCATCTCGGTGTCGGTACCGACCAAGCGCCCTTGAGCTCTATCAAGGGCACCTCCTTGTCTATCCTTGGAAGTACTATCGATGTTGGTTCGTTAGACGTCCCAGACATGGACGAGCCTCCTCCATCTGCCCAAGGCTCCTCTCTGTACAATAAATCTGTTCAAGCGATGTTGCAGTCTATCATGAATAGAAACCAAGCGCTCCCCGTCAAATTACCCCCTAGGCACGATGCTTTCAACTACGCCGAATGGTTTTTCGTAATGATCCATCCATTCCACCCAGTTCTTCATAAGCCTAGCTTTATGGCTATGGTGAGTTAAATATTCCTCAATCCCATCCAGGACGCGAATAATTGACATTGTCTAGTTGGCCCAACATTATGACGATCCGAGCTACAGTCTAAGTCCCGCAGACGAGGTTATAGTTCATATGGTATTTGCTGCCATCTACCTTCAATATGGCATCAGAAACAGAGAACAAGAAGCGGAGCAAAGAGCTCATCTGAATGATCTGTCTAACAAGCATTATCATTTCGCCCTGAGTAAAGTCTTCCACTTGTCAACTTCTCGAACGCTGAAATCACTCCAAGCATTGTCTATGTTGGTTTCGCACACGATGCGTTTCCCCAAACCTGATTCCAGCAGCATTCTAGCATCATATTCAGTCAATCTAGCGATAGAAATGGGGTACCATCGGACTTGGAAGAAGCCTGGCGAGGGCACAAATCTTGAGAATGAGCTCCGCAAACGCGTTTGGTGGACTATTCTCTCCACGGCAGTCGTGCTAAATGGACGAATGGGAAGACCAATGCCAATCAGGCTGGAGGATATGGACGTTGAATTTCCCGAGTTAATTCCTGACGAGCAACTGACCGAGGACGGCGTGGATACGTCCAAACCCGGCCGGTGCGACTATGAAATCGGTGTCGCGGCTTCGAGGATGAGCACCTTGTATCTTGAGATGTTTGCCAACATATACTGCGCGAAGAAAGACCCGAAGAGGTATCTTACTATCGTTGAAGGCCTCGAGAAGCAGCTTCAGTCATGGCGTGAACATCTCCCAGAGGGATTAAAGATAGGGGATGCGCAACCGTATGAGAAAGAAACGAGGATGTCCGCCATTATTGCCGATGTGTCAGCGCTGGAATTTCGCTTATGTTTAAGGCATCCTTCGGTCGCGGCCACGGACGACCCAGAGATTTTGGCTACTAATACTCGGATCTGTGAGGAAACTGCCAAGGCCATGCTCCAGAATGTCCGCAAGCTGTACAAGCTCAAATGTCTCGATACGACATGGTACTGCAACGCGGTATATGTCGCAGCCATATTCTCAGACCTAGTGGCACATTGGGAAAGAAGACATGAAACAACGGCTGCTGAGGTGCAGGCTCTTCGCGAGGACATGAAAGCATGGTTAATCATCCTTGCTGAGACCGGCACCCTAATGGGTGAGTTTTTCTTACGATCACTTGTAGCATTCGTTACTAATACTTGGAACTAGGTTCTGGTACTCGCCTTCGCGATGCGGTCTGCTCAATAATTGACCGCACGATAGCCTGGATTGAAAGAGATCGACTTCATAACACCACGAATGAATCTCTAACTCGACCACACCCTTCTCAAAACACAGTTAAACAAGAATCGCATTCGCCTTCTTATCCAAATATGACCATCAACTCGAATTCAAATCCGAACCATAACCACACTCCCGAGCGATTAAAAGATCCAAAGGAACATAGCATCCCCACAACCAGTACCAACTACTATGCTGAGACGACCACCCCTGATTCTAGTACTTACCAGCCTGTTAACTATACCAACACGCCTACACACGCATCCAACGGCATGACTTATGGCCCCAGTAACTCTTATATGTACCCTCCAACAGCAGGGCAGGTGGCTACAGCTCAGGCACAAGCCCAAGCACATGCAGAAGCACAGGTTCGAGCTCAGGCTCAGGCCCAGGCCCAGGCCCAGGCTCAAGCGCATGCTCATGCCCAGGCGCAGGTTCAGCACTCCCAGGTGCACGTAGCCGACCACAATCCGTTGGCCACTTTTGCCGCGCAGGCAACGCAAATGACACAACCTGACGTGATGTGGCGCCCACAGTCTTCAGGCGGAAATACGTGGCATGACTGGACTGCCGCTGTCGTTGACAACCAAGACCGTTATAGTGCAAATGCTTTAATGTCACTTGGTAGTGCGAATGGTCACAGGCCATCAGACAGCAGTATCCTCGACGGTAGTGGCGTCAATGGCCTGAACATGGGAACCATGAACAACACAACTATAACAACCTCAGCACAAATGCAATGGCCACTCTTGCTATTTTCGGACGGAGTCGGGGGCGTATAAATAACCGTGTTCTGCGGCTGACTATATCAGCTAGTTATTTTCTCATAGCGAGCTTGTGTTTTTTATTTCAAATGAGCAGCACGGCGTTTAGGCTAGTGCTGCATTCTTAGAAGGGGGAGCCATTGCTATAGGATTCGTCGATCGGGGTTAGTTTGGAGTTTAGGGTCTTGGGTTTGTCACCATTGATCTGGAGGTCTTTTACATCTTTTTTAACCGACAATATATACTTGTGGTGACTGTATAGCTTGGAAACGTGGTATGATAAAATCTCTGTATATGAGGATTGTATTACGAAGAGGGGAGTACCGGAGATGGCCATACGAATATTTATAGCATGGAGACAGAACTAGGGCCATAGAACGCAATAAGAATACCATAACTTGTGTGGAAGACGTAGAGGGCCATGCGGATACCCATCAGCAAGAAATCACTTACTTCCTATTCTACTGGTTACACGCGGAAACCAGAACAGTAATGATTACCGAGTAAGTCGCCAAGAGAAACTTCCAAGAGTCCCAGAGCAAGGCTTCTCTGGTCGTGTTCCAACTCTTCTCTACATCTCCCATAGGAGGTTGGGGTGATGACACGCTTACAAGCTAGACTCGATGTTACCTTAATATTCGACCAGTGTACAGCTTTCTCTGGGCTCGTGAGACATCCTAGGTCGGACAGGGTTTTCTATCGTCTAGAGTTATCGAGCTGTACCTGCAAATTATGGGTTGTTGGGGAGACAAACACATGATAGGCAAACTTGACCATTTCCAGAGGCACTACACTATAGAGGAACCTCCATCGTCAATACAACCACTTTCGAACCTCCTTCACCCCTTCTTTCCATCCATCTGGCAGACCGGGAACTTACGTGCATCGCACGAGACATAGTGTAGGACAGATATGTGGCGTGCGGCCAGTCGATTTATCTACTTGTTTGTTCATATGTTCGATGCGTGAGCTTCCACCAGGCCCGCGAGCCCCCGCCCGATGTGGTATGTACGTCTGTCTGTCTAGCTGCGTTTTGTGCTCTAGTCGCTGTTTTTCTAGAAGCGTGACACGATGGACTATAGTCGTCCTAATTCTGTCTTCAAAGAACAGAATAGAACTTGTGTGCCTTCGCGCCCGCTCTCCTTACCAGTCAAAACAGATCATCGTCGATGTGTGCCATGGCAAGCCGTGTCACGAATCAGCTGCACGCGCGTCGACCTTGCTCTTGTGCTACCATGTAGTGGTTCGTCGATCTACACAAACACTCCCTGATAGCATGGATGCCCGATTGAAGCATACTGGGCGAACATTATCTACCTACTGCCAAAACCAATGACGTAACGTACTCGATGAATCTCTTTGCTTTTGCTGCGTGTTCCACAAGGAAAATCACGAGGCTTGTGAATCGAGTGTTCTGGCCCTTGCCTCTGTCCTACCCTTCCCGTCTCTTAAGCGCGAAAGTTTGCTGGTTGCGTTCGTCCCTTATCATGCCATCGCCCGTCGTGCTTCGATGAAATGCATCTCTCGTCTTTTGATAGCAGGTGCTTGCATCACTTGTGCTCCTTCAGCCTCTTTCTATTCTTCCTTCGTGTCCACTTTCATCGAAATGCTGACTACCTGGACCGGCACTTTGAACCCTTGGCTAGATGAGGTTCTGTCTTGCAGTTGAAGTATAGGTATGTGAGGAGACGTGTAAGACTACGCGTATAACTACGGGGAATATTTTGGCCGACAGAGCAAACTACATTGTACCGCGACGCCACGAAGCCCTGATGCCATCTCTATCCCTCGTGAGGACAGAACGTCAGGTTCTCATGTAGTGTTTTCGCTATGATAGTAACGAAGATAACGGGCCGTTTGCTCCTTATCATCAATTTTGGTCGATGAGCTATCGCTCGGCTCCGGTCATATGGATTCGGCCCTTGTTCTTCTGATTTAAGGACTCTATCAGAAAAGGATCAGATGATCATTGCCAGAGGAACACACAGCTAGCTTTGGTGCCTCAAGACCACTGTATCATCTACCAGGACTGACTTATACTCCTCGGCTACAGTGCCCCTTTCCGTGAAGCAACTAGGACGAACCTATTTTGGACAGAATCCTACTCTATCCCGCAGGTCGCATACAGCTTCACGTCTTTAAACCCGGCTCCAAGCTCACAGACAGCAATCTCCAGACCGGCTGCCGATAATCACATATCCATAAGGTCTCACAAACAGCGGCCACGTATCACTGCCAGTCTGTGGGAACAACGTGCTCGCAAGGAGGCAGGGAGCCTCGCACCACGCGAAGAATCATTAGTCGCAGTTCGTATAGGTAGTATACAAGCCTCACTGGGCGCTCAAAGACACGGGCTACTTACTCACGAAAGGGGATTGTGACTTGATGCTTGTGGTTATGCAACGACCTATAAGCGTAAAGCCGCAGGTAAGAGGACATGGCGGGTTGCCTAGGCCTCAGCTTGCTTGCTTACTACAAAGCTCTGTTCACGTTGAACAAAGAGCATTGCGGAACACCGCGAGATCTGGGAATATTCTGCGAGAGAGATGTCGTACTGTCCGTCCTGAGTCAGGGTCAGGCGCAATCTGTAGAACAAGTAAGGATTTCTAGAGTTAATGGAATGGGTGGATTTCTCAACACAAGAAGATTCTTCGTGGAACGGTTCTTAACTGATGGATGTTTAGTATCTATCTATCTATCCATATATCTCAACAACTTAGGATGAAGATGGATATATAAGACCCCCTGACGATCCTCTCTCTCATCCATTATCTCGGACTAGCCCAAGGGATTAATCCACCATCTCACCCACCACACCAGACTTTCTTTCCAGACACGATACCAAACATCATTGCGTGCTCAATTCTTTCCACTGTCAACTAAACTCCAACTCAAGCTCACTTATCTACCCGCTCTTATACCGATAGTCATAGTCACAAATAAGCTCACACCTTTTCAAAGAAAAGACAAGAAAAGAAACGCAAAAACAGCCCACCATGTACTTCAGCACGATCCTCGGCCTCTTCCTCGCCGCTCTCGCAGCCGCAGCCCCATGCCAAGATACTCATAAGCGCGGGCTCGTGACTTTCATCATGACGGAACCAGACTGTGTTTCGCTCAAGGATTACTGCACGAACTGCAATGAGTTCGTAGTTTTTTCCTTTTCCTCCTCTTCTCCCTTATCCTCCAACGCCTCCATTCCCTTAGCCCTTACCTCTCTCGACCATTACCTACTACCTAACCCCCTCAACCACCTACACCCTACCTCATCGATTCTTTTTAAACCCATTCTCCCACTGATCATATGCTCTTATTAATGCCTTACTCCCCTTCCCTATGCACCACCTTCCCACGCTAGAAAGAAAGACAACGAGAATTCTCTATTCGGAGTACCATTTCTAACACCTTCTAGTGATTTCAACTGCGAGACGGATCCGCGGTGCGAGTGGTGCTATGAGCACGACAAATTTGGCGATAATGGTGATAGCGGTTATTAGCTCCTGAACTGGCCGGCCGTGACTGACTTATTCCTTCTCGCTTACGCTATCTCCATCTGCCATTGTCATATGAGGCAGAGAGCCAAGAGAGTTTTTTGAAGAGAGAGAGAAAAAGAGAGACACGAGATATCTTCATGGTTACGACGTGGTTTTATTATCGTTGGGAAGGGGTAGAATAGGATACGGTAGGACGGAGTAGGATAGGACACGACACGGGTGGATGGGTAACGAGTGATTGTCCAGGGGTTAGGCGGATGACTTGATAATCTCGACCATTTCTCGGGATTTCAGACCAAATGTTGATCTCATCCGACATGGATGTTTATGATACAATTTTTGATGCTCGAGAAGCTAGCGCAACTCGAAAATGGTTATGCTGAGCTTCTCCAGCCCACACTCTCTTTCAACTAATATACAGACATTATATGCGCATGAGAGATGCCCTTTTTATAGATGGTCCTTCTCGCAAAACCACATACAAAGAACCCATCATCCCTGAGAAAGCTCCCCAGCCAATGCAGACAGATTACATGATGCAGCCCATAGAGTAGAGTTCAGGAGGGTGTAGAAACCTCAGCGTGCCAGGTCATGGACATGACACGCACACAACCAACGCCGACTAAATCTCTTGACACAAGAAAACATTACCTCTCCTAAGTATCTATACAGGGGTTTTTTTCAAGGAGAACTTCGAGGTCTCGCCTTATGAGCTCTTGGGTTCGTTTGGTGTGTCTGGTGATTTAGGGGGCCCGAACCAGCCAGTGAAGGATGACTTCATACTGTTCATGGCCTCAGCCTGCTGCTGTTCCTGTGCTTGCTGAGCCTCTTTGAGCCACTGTTCTCCGTTCTCTCGAATCTGCTTCTCCATCATCTCGTAGTGTTTCTGGCCTCTTTCGCGGACGATGTCTTGCAACATCTTGCCTTGTGCGAACGCCTCCGAAGGGGAAACCTCACCCTCTGCGGGCTGCGTCATGCTCATGTTCCCCTTAAGTCCAAGCATATTGCCCAATGCGCCCATTCCGGAGGGCCGTTTCCTCTTCTGGCTTTCGACCTGTTTCTGGAACTCGGCACGGGCAATAGCTTCACGACGCGCGAATTCAGTGGGTATATGTTTACCCTGGAAAGACTTGAGTACTTCGCGAACGTCCTTGTACTCCATCGCGAAGATGTACTCTAAGAAAGGGATGAGGGAAACAAGGTCCTTATCATTCTTGTCACCGGTCCATGGGGGTAGTATGATAGCGTTCTCAGGTTGGTTCTGTACATGGGATGCCTTGGAGTCAATAATGATAACCTTAGAAAGATCGCGGTTCAAGTATGATAGGTCCTGCCTAGATGTCAGCAACTAGTAGAGTCATCTCAATATAATTATGACCTACCTTGACAATTTCGCCATCCTTATACTTGGTCGCTTCCCGGTATAGTGGCCAGACAATGAACTGGAAGGGATCCAGCTTTCGCATGAGAGGTTCTCCCATGGCCACAGGGACACTGGTGAATAGAACTAGTTCGTAGTATTGACTGAGGTAGCGTAGGAAGTAGTCGACGCCGGGACGTTTCGCTACTCTCCAACCGTGCTCGCGCGACCATTCACTATGTACCAACATGTCTTCGAGACTAATACATAAGGTGTAAGGTCGTTCGAACATGGGATGCGGATCCGGCAACAGCTTATCGAAAGCGGGCTCACGATAGTACTCGGTCACATCGGTGAGACGGGCCATTGCGCGCTTCCACCACAGAGCGGGTGTCCATCCACTAGGAATATCCTTATGGACAGCGGCTTCTTCCTCATCCCACTCGCGGCCAAGGTACGCCAAGCCCAGAACAGCACTAACTAGCACAGCGAGATACATTCGGTTGGCGAACTGGGCTCGTCGCTTTTCAGTAGAGCTCATATAGGCTGATGCAGGTAGCTCGCCTCGACCACGGCCACCACCCTCTGTTTGTGCAGCCTCCTCAGCCTCACCAAGGGCAGACAGCTCTTCTCTCTTGGTAGCACCCGACGTCTCATACTCGAGTGTTGACGGAATTCCTTTGGTCAGGTCGGGAAGGGAGTTGAAATCGGGCGGTGGAGTAGCTGGTTCGGCGGCAGCATCAGGGGAGGGCTTCGTGGTCGGCGAAGAAGCAGGCTGAGAGATTGATGGCTGGGATTCAGGTTGAGCATCAGGTTGAGACCGGGGTTTATCGCTCTTTGAACGGCTGTGCTTGGCCATTCCTCGTATCCATAATGTTGATGTGGGTGTAGCAATTCTAGAAGCAGCGAAAGTTGTTCGCTGAATGGTTGGTAGTCGCGTAGAGCGCGCGACGCTCTGCGCGATAGCTCTGGACAGCATTGCGACGTCAGATTCTGGGAGCAGGAAGGACACAAGCCCTCCACACGGGTATCACCAGATAGCCCTTCGAATTCAGGGGCTACCTGTCCAAGGAAGACAGAAGAGTAATGTCTGTCAAGGAAAAAGAAGTCGCTGTGGGGTCGGCAAAGATTGCGTAGACCGAGGATGCGATGGAAGTATGCAAGTATGTTGGCTTGCAATTGTCTGAAACTTTTTTTTAGATAAATTTGGACCAGCCCAGCTCCAGTTCGAGAACAAGAGACATTGAGCAGGGGAGCGTTGCAACGAAGTACCCAGGTACCCAGGAAACTCTCAGGCTTGGCAGATGAATCTCCAAATCTTTGATGGCCGAGAATCAGCCGGCGTTAGTCCGATAGTCGGACATCTGCACCAGCCTGCACCAGCCACAGCATTTCTTGATAACGTCATCACAGAGTATTCAAGTGGCTTATTAGCTTGATGAGTTATCTCTCCCAATAAGAGTCTACTATTTGTCCCACTCTTCCGTTAACAAATTGATCTAGAATGGTTAGACCCGGCCTTACCCGGTCATGGACAAGAGGCAAATAAACTCACTGTGTTTTCAACTAAGACCGATATCTTTTGTGTTAGTTGATTCATTAAGCAGCCGCTTGGGTTTCACCTCTCTGTTCATCCTAGAATCCGTGGAGAACAGCGACTAAGTAATTAATCTGGAGAGCAACCACTTACATAATATAGACTAATCTTGTCGCATCTGCTTGAATCTTTAAACTCACCTTAATCATTAGCAAACTACTTAACGGAGTACTCATGAAAATATTTTGGCTGACCTGCTGCCGATTTTGCCCCTCTGCCCCTTCCTACCCTGGAGTCATTGGTCCATCTCTTCTTTCACCTACCGACGTCTTCGGCCTGTTCAACAATAACCTATAACTTCCTCCTTCAATATCTTCTTTTCACGAATCAGTCTATACCAACGCCCGTATCCTACTGTTTAAGATGGCAACTCAGAGTGCTGCATTCTAGAGGGTGGCTGTCAGTTTGATCGATTTGACAATGGCACCACCCTCGCGATGTCACATCGTTGTCTTCTATAACCATTTGCCCTGAACAGTCCACTACACCGACGAGATACCGTACTCTAATACCATCACCCAGCAGTACTTGTAGTTCGTGGAAATACTGCTCCAAATTAGATTTAACTACTCCGCATGATTCCCGACCGTCGCGTGACCCCAACCATATCCCTCGACTTCGTCTTCTCCCCCACCCGACTCGTCCGATTTAGCCGTACCATTTTATGAGAACCTTCAATACAGTGTCGCAGAGCATCACAACACCCGAGACAATGCGTGGTCGAAAGGCTGGCGTAGGCAGAGCGTCGCGCGCTGCGGGTGCTGTCTCTCGTCCTACACCAGTTCCATCTGCGGTCTCAGCGGTCTCTTCTACCATGCCCACCCCTCTCAGCTCAGCATATCCTTCCACCTATGCTTCAGAGGCTGAGTACGATGTCAACGAAGAGATAGAGAAGCTCGACATTGGTGCTCTCACTCTTGAATCAGCGACACCGAGTGAACCGAAGCGTAAACGAAGCAAGCAGCAACCATTCCGATTCCTCGATTTACCATCCGAGTTGCGCCTTAAAGTATATGAGCATCACTTTGTCAACACCGGGCATGTGCTTGACTTGGACCCAGACAACTACAAGCGAATTCACCAGAAGCTGGCGATCCTACGAACCTGCCGTACCATCTATGTAGAAGCATCATACTCCTTCTACAGTACCCATCCAATTCGCATCTTCCCCACCACCCCTGGCCGTTTTTTCAAGACCAAGAAACCTCTTCTTGCCCGCCTGAAGCCTGGCCAACGAGCATGCCTCAACTCACTTGAGCTTCGTCTGGGCCCTGGTTGGAGCAAGCCGCCTCGGGGATGGGAAGTGAACCCGGCTTTAGGCCTTAACCAATGCATTAATGTCACCAAGGTGACCGTGTTTGTGGAATGCGACCCGGGCAACGATATTTTTAAGGGCTTTCGCCAGCCAGGTGGATTCTACGAGGCATTCTCAAAGAAACTGCTCACAGGTGTTCTTGAAGAGATGCCATGGGTCCAACGAGTTGAGTTCGATGCTTGGTCCAGTGTGAAGAAGTCGGGCGCTCTCATGACTGGTCTGATCGATCTGACTACTTCGCGCGGCCTGAAGATAACCTGGGGAGCTGAACGAGGTTGGACCGACGCAGAGGAGGTGGAACCACCGCCCGTTATCAACAACTACGCCCCGCTTGACAGCCTCATCAATACTACTAATAACATATTGGTACTGGCGTGAAAGCGGTAGGGTACTTGGTGGGAAGAAACGAAGCCATGGCCTGCTCTGCAATTTAAAGGGTATAAAAAGGTACGGTATGAAATGGTTCCTGTACAAATAACACGCAAGCGCGAGATTGGGAATTCGCTTGTTTGATGACTGGAGGCTTGCTCACTCCTGGTTTACTTTGCAAGGGTTCTGCTTCACTCTGGATTCTATAGGTCACACTGCTCATTCAAATCAGAGATTGGGAAATTAATTGATGTTCCTTGAACACTACTTGTAAATGTTGTCGTCGCCTCACATGTAGAAGTATGCCCTAGTGATGTTGCTTGAGGTGCTATTATATTGCTTATGTGAACTGCATAGTATCCTCTACCTTGGCGAAGCTGTTTGCCCGATTTTAGGCCACTGTAAAATGAGCATAGATGTTCTTGCTGATTCATTCATGCCGATCTACTATTATTCTGCCTCGAAAATCGTAGAAAGTGTAAACAGCTAACCTGGGTAATTAACCGTTTCAACTACCTGTCAACCATGCCAGCTCGTATGCCTAGGAAAACCGAAAGTTGGTAGAAGTGTTGGAGATGTATAGTGTCATGTATATGCTAATGTACATTCAATTATAGAATTTCATTCTAAATAAATACAATTTATATTCTGGTCTTTCCAAGCAGAACAGGCAACTATCTAGTGTACGAGTATACGAACAATTAGCTGTGTTTGATGTTAAGCTGTCTGTACCCACGCTGGGAAGAGAGATGTTACCTACTCTATCGATTGACCCCACCAAAAATTTCCACTAGTAACTTGAACCTCTACACCACCGGCTGGCAGCTCACTCTGTACCCAACTTCGACTTCTCTAGATACCTCACCTACCTAACATATCTTCCGCAAAATTGACTTGGCCACCACCTAATCTCGGGTTTCATTCCATCGCACAGCTCAGTTCCGAATAGCAGCGTTTCGGCAAATCCTCCTACGAAACTAGGGCCGTTCTACTTCGTCTACAATGCCCCTCGACACCTCAACCTACGACCTCGCGCTCCTGCGCGTCGATGGGCGCCGCTGGAACGAGCTGCGCCGTCTGCATGGGCAGATCCGCACCCAGGCGGCTGCGGACGGGTCCTCGTACCTCGAGATGGGCAATACGAAGGTCATGTGCGTGATCACGGGGCCGGGCGAAAACAGCGCCGGCAAACGATCTACACTAGCGTCAGCGGCAACGGTGCCTGGCGGCTCGAATGCAGCTGATGTCGTCGTGAGTATCGTCGTGGGGGGGTTCAGTTCTGTTGATAGGAAGAGGAGGGGGAGGGGTGATAAGTATGTCTTCTTATACTCTTTTCGTTTGTCTTTTCCTGAAGGTTCTGCCTCTTTGTCCTAAGGTACTTAGATAATTGGAAACTTGCGATTGCAACGTTCGTTTGCACAAGCTCACAATTGAAGGGATTTTGAGCCGATAATGGTTCTGTTCTACTAGATAGATATTATACTATACATACTCCAGACCAGCTGACCATTTCTCCCATCACAGGCGCATTCAAGAGCTACAAACCACCATCGCCAAAGCCCTCGCTGCGAACCTGCACGTCCACCTGTACCCGCGCTCCACGATCGGCATCTCGCTGCACGTCCTTTCGCAAGACGGCTCGCTGCTTGCGGCTCTTATTAACGCCGCGACTCTCGCCCTCGTCGACGCTGGCGTGCCCATGACTGACTACCTCGTTGCGTGCACGGCAGGAAGCACGTCGACGCACTCAGCTGGCGACGAGGGCGCCGACCCTCTCGTCGATCTGAATACGCAGGAGGAGCAGGAGTTGCCGTTCCTGACGCTGGGGACCCTCGGCGCTACCGACAAAGTCGCCGTCTTGGTCTGCGAGACTCGCGTCCAGGTTAGCAGGCTCGAGGGCATGATGGCGTCGGCGGCGGACGCATGTAAGGGCGTGCGCAACTTTTTGGATCAGGTCGTACGTGAGAAGGGACATAAGATGGTTACGGAAGGTACAATTGAAAAGGGTGCTAGCATGGCGATGGATATTGATGTCTAGGATCGGTTTCCCATTCAATGGATGAATATACCGTAGCCATTCCGGTTAGCCTCGAGTTACTGACGGTGCAGCTGAAAAGAAAGAGCCAGTAAGTCACTATTTATGTCCAGTTATGGCATTTTCTGCCCTATACAATTGAGGGTAACATTAAGCTTATTTACAGTTCTTCATGCTTGGGCGGAGCATCAGTGGCTTCCGGCGTCGGTTCTGCGCCTTGCCATGAGGTGGTCTCTGGCTCCGCGTCCACTTCGACCTTGACATCTTCCTCTAGCTTAACCTCAACTGTCTCGACAGGTTTCTCCTCCGCTGTTCCCGATTCTTGGACGACCTCGCCGACCACTGTCTCGGGTAGCTTGTTTCTGGTACCCTCGTTCATGCGAATGGCGTCAATCCAGCTCTCAACACTCGTGGAGCTGAAATCGCCCTCATAATGTCGCCACCATCCCCTCTTAGCGTGGACGGCAACAAGCTCTACCTCGCCGGTCAGCTCGAGACTGTTGAATATAGGCGCGATGGCCTCATTATCCGTGTGAACCTCGAAGAAAGGGAATAGGTGACGTTTGGCATGGGCGTGCTTAAAGGCGATCTCGGACAAGCTGGTCAATGCCTTTTCAGCTGTCTCACCATGAGCAGCGGGAACGAAGGCAAGAACGCAGATATGAGCCTTGGGATGCAGGCACTCGTTAATTAGTGCCTGTGAAGATGTAATGGCGGGAATCGGAGGGGCAACCTCGGCTACTTTAGGCTTTGACTCAGTAGTAGGAGGAACATCAGTCGCCTCAGACGACTCAGACGTGGTAGTGGAGGTAGTTTCAGAAGAATCCTTGGGCGCCTTGTCCTTCTTATCCTTCTTGTCTTTCTTCTCGCTCTTCTTGTCGCTCTTGGACTTTGATGGTGCTGGATCTGGGTTCGGCTCGCCAGCTTGCGACAAGAACTTAAGCATAGCGGGCTTCTTCATTTCTCCCTGATACACTAAACCTTCCTTGTCCCCGCCAGGTAGTAGGACAAGAGTTGGGTAGGACTCGATGCCAAACATTTTGACTGCCTTGGACTCCTTATCACGAACCTGGGCAAAGGAGATGACGTCGAGGAAGTCGATTGCCAAGCTTCGCAACAAGGCGCTCGTGGTACCCTTCTCGGTGAACAAGATGACCTTGGCGGTTTCATTGTTGGTTGAGAGGAACGTATCGATGTCCTTGTCGGCTACGCGTTTAACGTGGTTGTTGATCTTGTCAACAACAGCGTCAACGATGCCCTTGGCGGATCGAGGTCCTTGGTAGTCCTCGACAACGGGCTTCGAGCCCGTCTTCTTGCCCGGGCGAACGATTTTGAGGGTCGGGAAGCCCTGAACTCCCATCATACCGCATAGTTGCTTGTTCTCGTCTTCATCGCAGTTGATGGCGGCGACCTTGGCCAGGCCATCGAGGTTTTTGGCAGCCTTCTCGTAGGCAGGTTTCAGGTTCTGGCAGTGTCCGCACCATGGCGCATAGAACTCGACAATCTGGCGTAACCGGCTCTATTAGTGACTAGGCCATTTTTTAACTGGTATTCGAACTAGGTTAAATGGCAACTTACAGAGGTATGATTGGACTTAGCAATGAGCTTGTCATAGTTCTTCGCATCCACTTGGACAACAGGGGAGCCTTTCGTGTATAGGCCGGCAGCTTGCGCAGTGGGGAGGGCAGAAAGGAAAGCCACTGCAGCAACAGCGGTAGCGGGGTTTAAGTTGAAGTAATGCATGATGACTTGCCCCTGTCTTGTAGTCACGATCTTGTAGATAATAGCTGGGCGCAAACAGAGTTTAAGAGAACACAGGACAGGCAATGTACCTAACAGATGTGATAGAGGAAAGAGATGATACCAAACCGCAGAGCTAGTGATGTATGTAATGTGTAGAGAATCTAGGACACCACGCCCTCCCTCAATGACTAGCAGTAGAATATAAACACAATGAAGCAGGGTGTTGGTTCCTTATTATGTGAGGTGTTGGTTGAGAAAAGGCCACGGTGGAAACTCAATCCAACCTTGTCCGTGGACAATACTAGCAAAAAGAACAGGTAGCAATTGGTAAGAGAGCGAGCCCCTCCAAGGTGAATGTACCAGAATGCACATGCAAGCTGTCATCCTTGTCGCAGCTGGGAAGTCTGGGGTTAGTGTGGCTGGTAATAGACGTAATAGACGTAATAGACAGCTTGAGCCACATATGCCACCTTGCAGGTTTAAAGCTGTGGCGTGAGCTCTCTCACTCGGCTAGAACCGCACGCTATCGGGAATCACTGATCAGGGGGTGGTGACTTTAGCGGGGTGTCGTAAGTTGGAGATACTACGTAAACCTTGCTGGCAGCTACCTATTTCGGTGGCTACCTAGTCTCAACACGACAACTCGATCACATTTTGTTGAATCCTTTCTCGAGAGTCTCTACTATCTAGATTTACAAAAGCCGAGTAGCGTTCCTCCTATCTTGTCGTGTATGCTAATTTCTTGCTACACAAGAGCTTTCTTGGTAGAAAGCTTCCACATTTCAGCGTCCTGGGTCTCAACATTACTTATTGCCTAGAGTCGCCGCAACATCAGCGAGACACACGCTTCACACACGGCCAACCGCGCTGTCCATCTTTAATTGCAGACTCGTTCTCGTCTATCTGATCAACTCTAGGTCCCTGCGCCAGTAGCCCTTGCGGGTTATCCTCATCATGGCAGCCACCCTCCCTGCGAAGCTCAAGTCGGCGGGCATCACCTCATTCGTCGTACGCGCGGTTCAGCTAGAGAGTGCAGAGCCTGTCATTACCTACTGGTGTCAGTCAACTTCTGGAGAAAATCGTACACACCTGCTCGGCCATTAACTAACCAGTGCTCTTCGTACAGGCTATTACTGGGTTGTACAGCAGATCCTTAAGAAGCAACTTCATAATGCCGACGAAGAATGTCTCCAATACACCACTACCATCATGGACAAGCTAGAACAGGTACCACTCATTTAAAACACATAATTGCAAATGTTGATCAACTGCTAATGGATTCCACTCGTATAGATGAAAACAAATCAGGCAGGTAACGATGCTATACTCGACGATGTCGCCGGTCAAGCATATGTCGAACAATTTGCGCAAGAAACATTCGACCGGGCGCTTCGACCTTTAAAAGCAAACAAAGTCACACAGTCAGCTAGCCTTTGACTTCTTCATACAATATTTTTGAGATTAGAAGCGACTAACACCGAAGATACAGACAAACCGCCAGTACGTTCGAAGCAGCAGCGACTTTCTTTCAGCTCGTCAATATCTGGGGTCAACCCGATCCTGAAACACAGGAGAAGATCAAATATGCGAAATGGAATGCTACACGCATACTAAAAGCAATTAAGGACGGCAAGGATCCAAATGAATCAAATCCAAAGCAGGAGGAGGCTAGGCCAGAGGGAGGTGTTGCGCCTCTTGACCCCAACGACCCAGAGGTCCAGTTGATCGACTCTTCGCAGCCACGGCCAGCAACTGTAGAAGATGTCCCTGACGACCTCGACGACGGAGGAATACCTCCTCATGTGCCAACGTCGAGCTATTCTCTTAACACCGCGGCGCCGGTTTCAGCCCCAAATTCACCTCTTCCCCCCACTGCACCAGTACCAGATCAGGTGTCTCCTATAGCACCTCCTGATGTACCATCCCAGGAGCCAGGAAGTTATTTCCCCAGTGCCCCATCAGCAACCGACGAATCTCCCCTTGACTTGCCCTCAACAACAAGCATGCCGCCTCCGGGTTCCAGTGGCCATAATGCGCTCGGGCCGCCACCAGTGATCCCAAGTCCTAGCTCATACCACTCAACAATGCCTCCGTCTGCGCCGTTTGCCCCGCCTGGCGGCCAATTCCCCCCCCAGGACTTCTACTATCCCCCTCCCCAACATCAGACGGCGCCTACACCACCTTCTATCCGCCCACAACAGCATTACACTCCATCGCAAGCTCCTCCTGCACCGCACAATTACCATGCGCCCCATTCCCAACCAGTGGTACCAAAAACGGCACCTGCTCCGCCGCCGCCGGCGCAGCAGTATGGTGGCAATAGCGGGCCTACAGGATCCTATAACTACGATGATATGGCGATTGCACAAGCGCAAAAGCATGCCAAATGGGCAATATCTGCGCTCAACTTCGAAGATGTTCAAACAGCTGTGCGAGAGCTACAGGCAGCACTTACCACTCTGGGGGCACGTTAATGTGTAACAAAAAGACTTATTGAAGTAAAGCTTGTCTCGGCCCGTTCCGGATGGTAAGTCCCTGGTCTGCCAAGTCGACAACTTTATACTTTATGAATAGAGATTCATCAGTTGTGGTCGGCCTAGAGAGAAGTGTACATAAGGGAAGCAGCAGCGACAACGTCATGATTGATGATGAGCGTAAATGACGATTCCTACATACTATACGCTGCTACTGTAATGGAACAGGCCACAGTTTTCTCTCACAGTGATCCATATCCAACATTTGCAAGAACTACATTCCTGGCCTCACACAGTATCTCCGGTTTACTAAGAAAAGAGATTGAGGCCAATGGTCGTCTTAGAGTTACACAAACGAAGCTCCATTCGCACCAATAATTTGCCCCGAAACCCAGCTACTCTCAGGACCGGCGACGAAGGCCACGACTTCAGCGATCTCGGCAGGCGTCGCGAGCCGGTTGAACGGGCTCGCGCTCATGACTGCAATAGTCGGAGTCAGTAACTGCCTTCTTGAGCGAGATTTGTAAGGACTATAGGAGTATGCAAAGCTCTTAAGACATGATTCTTGCCCGAATAGGAACCCTTTCACTCTTGAAAATGACTAGAAGGGGAAGGAAATAACACCGAGAATTACTTACCGCCCTTGATCATAGCCTCGGACTTGCCTTCACGGAAAAGCTCTGTGTCTGTGGGGCCCGGGGCCACGGCATTCACTGTGATGCCCCTGCGGCCGAGGTCCTTGGCGAGCACGCGTGTGAGCTGCTCGACGGCGCCCTTGGTCGAGGCGTACAAGCCGTACGAAGGGGGAACGCTGCTGCTGCGGGCGATGCCCGTGCTGATGAAGATGACGCGACTCCCCAGGCTCATGTAAGGCAGCGCCGCCTGCGTCAAGAAAAGGGGTCCTTTGACGTTTAAAGCGAAGGTAGAGTCGAAGGTTGATTCAGTTAAGGATGAGAGGTCTTGTAAGGGCATTGTCCCAGCGTTTAAGATGAGGGCATCGATTCGTCCGAATTTAGAAATGGTTTCCTGGACAAGGGTGCGCATCTCCTGAGGCGAGGAGGCGTCGGCGCGGATTAGGAGGGTGTGGGAGGGGGGGAGCTGCAGGGAGGAGAGGGCTTCGTGGGCGGCGGAGGAGTTGTGAGCGTAGTTTAGCACTATGCGTGCCCCGGCAAGGGATACGCGTTGGGCTATGGCGTACCCGATGCCTTTCGTGCCCCCGGTTATTAGGACTACTTTGTCTTGAAGGGGTTTGGTGGTCATTGTGATTTTGGGGAAGGAAGAATTCTTTGTTACGGGTAGAGCTGTGTTGACTGAGATTGTTGTTTGGTGTACGTGTAGGTTGTTGGCATGGAATTATATTCCGAATTGAAGGCTCGTAGGGCTTATACTTATACGTCTGTTTACAACTCACCGGCTGTGATTATCGAATATGAGACCCGGAAGCTTGTCAAAGCCGCCTTGACACGGCGCTCTAAACCCGAAGTCAAAAGGCTTGAAGGGGCTGGCAAACTGCTGTAACCCCGGACGCAAGGCACCGCCCTGTCAAGTCCCGAGGCTGTAAAGCCGACACGGTAAGGGGCGACCTGACTTATTTCTAGATGCCCGGATTTATCGCTTCAAATCGCTAAAGCATAGACAAATATGTCTGTTGACCTAAATAGCGGTCCCATTGCTTTTAGCCGTTGCTATTTGCGTAGGGTCGTTTTCTTACGTATGTTGAGCCCAGTCCTTTACAACATCCTGCAAGTCAACTATGTAGATTGCAATACTACTATGATGCAGCACCCCCTTTTCTAATTGAATGTACATATTTCTCTATTTTCTTTTTTCTTTCGTCAAGCCCGAGTAGAATTCCTTAACTCCTTCACCTAGCCGCGAAGTGTAATGAGGCATCTTGGACCTACCGGCCGTGTACGCTCATGTCAGAGCCAGAAAGCCGGGGCTCAGTAATCGGAATTGGATCATTTTTGGGTTTGGAAAGCCGAGTGTCGATGATTGGCTGGCAATGAGCATCGGGCCCATACCGCGGGTCATCTTCTGATAGGCTGGGCTATGTCAGCCAATTATCACCGCTACGATACTCCTATAGCAGATCCTATAGTCCAGGTATCGCCGAAAACCGCTTACTGATGCTGGTGCGTCTTTCGCTATGCAGTGTGCTGGAAATGGTACTTGCCTCGCTATTTCCACACATAATCTGTGTCGTGATAAGTAATCATGGTAACAGCGGCCAAAAATCATTCTCCGCATTTGGAAAATCTTTAAACCCAACTAAGCTTCAACATACAGGGAACTAGCCACAAGGAGGAATTGTTTTTGAGAAGTGACGCAAGAATCAACAACTCCACGCTAGAAAACACTACCATAGGGAACATCATGTCGTCAAGTTGCTTCTAGGCGATCGATCTTCTCTAGGAATCCAGACCTTCGGCTTTAGATTGATTAGGCGTGTAGTATGCTGTAAACAGACGGACTTAACATATTATCATGCCTCTCATATGGACAGCTGCCATTGACCATGATTGGCCCTATCTGCATAACTAGGAGAAGTTGCATATGTAGGTGTCAGACAATCTAGCGCCTCATAGTTTTGACTTGGGTATATATAAGGCCATGGTGTCACACCTTTCCATGAGTTGAATTGTGCATCTTCATTCATCATCATCTCCTCTCACAAGTTATTGTATCTAACTACAGTTCCATTTCCATCTCTCAGAGTTCTTTACTTGAAAAGTTAATATACTCTCTAAAACCCATCCACAACTCCACAATGTCCTCACTACCTAAGACCTACAAGGCCGCCGTCTTGGTGAAGGCCAACGAACCCGTTGTCATCAAGGAACTCGAATTGAAGCAGCCCGGCCCAGGCCAAGTTCTCGTCAAGATCCTCGCTTGCGGCGTGTGCCACACGGATCTTTTTGAGGCAAGCGGTGCTTTCGGCGATATATTTCCTCGTGTTCCGGGCCACGAGCTCATTGGTGATGTCGTTGCCGTTGGCGAAAATGTGACTCGCGTCTCTAACGGCGAGAGAGTGGGAGGGCCATGGCACGGAGGTTAGTCCAAGTCACATATTTCCTTACTAAAAGAACGCGGAAATTGACGCTCTAGTCTGGTAGGTCACGATGGGACGTGCCGCGCTTGCGCTCGCGGCCAGTACCAGCTCTGTGATAACGGGAAGATAAACGGTGTCACTTTCGACGGTGGTTACGCCGAATACGTGCTTCTGCGCGAAGAGGCCGTGGTCCGCGTGCCTAAGGAGCTCGACCCGGCAGAGGCGGCACCGCTCCTCTGCGCCGGCGTGACCACTTTCAACGCGATGCGCAAGCAGCACATAGAGCAGGGCAACCTGGTCGCGATCCAGGGGCTTGGGGGCTTGGGCCACTTGGCCGTGCAATACGCGAACAAGATGGGCTACCACACCGTGGCGATCAGCTCAGGGGGCGCGAAGAAGGATTTTGCCCACAAACTCGGCGCGCACGACTATATCGACACGAGCGTCGACGACCCCATCAAGAAACTCCAGTCCATGGGCGGTGCCGCTATGATCGTCTCGACCGCCCCGAACCCGAAGGCCATCGGCCCCTTGGTCGGCGGGCTCCAGGCAGGCGGGAAATTGGTGGTGTTGGCGCCCGTGGGGCCCGTCGAATTCGACACTGCGGTGCTGGTTTCGAAGGGAGCTTCGGTAACGGGATGGCCTAGCGGTCATGCGCTCGATTCCGAGGAGGCTATCCGCTTTGCCCAGACGCATGGCGTCAAGTGCTTGATTGAGAAGTTCCCGCTTGCCGAAGCGGCTAAGGCAATGGAACACTGCAATTCTGGAAACGTGAGGTTCAGGGCTGTTCTTACTATGGAATAAACCGGATGATTAATTACTACCTATGCTTTCGTAAGGTATTGGAGTTGGGATACTTGGGTGTGAGGATTGTCATTGAGCTTTTGGACCTAGCCGGAAACAACCGCAATGGCGATTTAACTATGAGATATATTTTATCCTATGCAGTTCTGGTTGGAGTGTGATTCTTGCTCCTTTCCTCTTTCATTAGTACCCCGAATATCCCTTGCATATAATTCAACGTCTTCTCTCGCGATACGTCGGCCGTCTTGAAGTGCCTTCACTCAAAGGCGTATATGGTAGCCTAACATATTCGCTAAGCCATACCTAGTGGTTATAGGGATAGGTGTACAAGATTGCTTCAACAGTTCGAGTTGAGCAACATAGGCCTTTAAGTCACGATATATCGCCCCCCACGGAATAGAATCAGGTATACCTACTTAGTACCAGGGAAAAGATAACTTATATAACTTACCTCCTACTGTGCTATTTTAAATGAAGGACTTAATCTGTACCACTTTCTATGTGTACCCATATAAAGATGTAGGCCTCGCGGCATATTATGAGAGACCTGCCATGACATGGACCCCCAGAAAGAACCTGGAGCTTGACGCGATGTGTCGCAATGGAGAATATGACGTTCCTATATCTCTCAGTCCCAGGAAGTTAACAACTTATGTAAACTCCACTAGCCTCAATATATATCTTTAAACCCGTTAGATAGATTTGTGTCTCCTCCTTCTAGAAAATAACGGAGTGTGATGGTAGGACTATTGGAATGGGCTTGAGTGAAAAGATTTAACAGACCACATTCTATACTTCGGACTAACGTTTTATCTAAGATGGCTGCTCGGGAGCTGAGTGAGTTGGGCCTGTAGGTCGGTGTCACAGCTCTGAAAGGAGCCGTTATAAGGTGCGAATATAGTTCATGAACATTTAAATTAACCATCAAGGTGTGTAAAGACCATCTGTAGCTTTGGAAAGAACTAACGTTTTGTTTACCCTGACTAAGGTTTAGTCAATGAGCATAATAAACATGGAGACTTTCAAACCCGCCCACCTACTCTTTCAAAAGTAGCCCACCTCTGCCCCGTCTCTGCTTTCGGACAAGACATTTGAACCTATTTTCTGGGCTGTCTGGCCGGCTGGCCCATAACAGCTTCGTATTATCGGCATGCATCTAGCACTGGAAAGACACAGAGCCGAAATGAACCGAATGACACTTCGAATCTGGTACCTCGAAGCTTGAGCCAGAGCAGTCGATGCCACTCCATGTAGTCGTTAAACAGCCACTAGAGGGGGAGGGAAAATAACAATTAGATTTTCCCTCTCACTTCTAGAGAATATGAGAGAGAAAAAAACACACTTACTCGCTAGCTACTAGGATACTCCTCGCATCAGAGACAGGCATGCAGCGGCACGCATCTGGTCCGGCGAGCAGCTCGAGGCCCCAGGAGTCGCCGGTGCACGCGTCTCCAGTGTAGGTTACGAAGTGGGCTTCGCCTCGCTTTTCGAACACTAAGCTGGAAGATGCTTCTATGGGAACGGCAGCGGCGAAGGCGGCAAGGATGCTCGGGAGGTATAGATGGAAGAACTGCATCTTGAGCGGAGCTGTTAGTTATGAGTATGGTGATATAGATTATTGTTTGTGTGTAGGTGATGCAGAGTGATCAGACGTGAGGAGGAGAGTGAGTTGGTCTTGTTGGGCTTTTTATATTTGAAGAGTGGGCGATAGCACAATTCTTGCTCATATATAAGGTTTAGTACAGGATATATTTTCTGCGAAAAAAAGGGGTTTAGTCGGTACTGATCAATAATAACAGAGCTTAGCTAATGTCTGAAAAAATATGTAATAATATGGTTTTAGCAACCGACGAGCTTCTTGTATACACATCTTCAGAAGTCGGACACAACAGGCAAATCCGCCAAGCCAACAGAACATCAAAGGTTAACACAGCACTATGTCGAAGTATGACCCATCTGCATCTTCACACCTTTTGACCTGCGTACTTTAGCTCATTCTTGCTAAGTCTGACTATTCAAGCGCACTCGAGTAGGAATCTACTACTTCATTGTTTAAGATTGTTAGGCTCTCATAGTTGAAGTATTGCCTGTGATCTCTGTCTACTAGGCAACAAGAGACGCTACTTTCGTGCTAGGCAGAGCTTGATGAGGCCAAAGCTTGTAACAAGTTGACCAAATAGGACGATACCAATGCACGTTAAGGATGTCTTATCATCAAGCGGATTGAGAAGTTGGGGTATGTACAACATCTCGCTCAAAGAGCATCAAGTCAAATTATACACATATCTGCCGAAATTGCCAGAGCCATCAGCTACAGCTTAGCCCGGTGCGTCTCGTCTAACGAACACAGACCGTCCCTCATCTGAACAAGCTGTTTCCTCAAGATTTTACCTGTCGCGTTCTTAGGTAGGCGACTGATCTGCCAGACGCCACCCCTGAGCTTCTTGTAGCCACTAACTTCATTATCGACGGCGTGGTGGATATCCCTGAGCGCCTGTCTCCGCTGCTCCACGGTTTTGAAGTGATCTTTCAAGATGACCCAAGCTGTGGGCAGCTCGGTGAGCTGGCTCTCGTCCCATAATGGGCCGATGCCTCCCTCGATGACATGTGGATGTATGTTGAGATACCCTTCTAGCTCGGTGGGCGATACCTGAAAACCCTTGTATTTAATCAAGTCCTTGGTTCTGCCCACGACACTGACTGTGCCGTCCTTATCGACAGTGCAGACGTCGCCTGTGTTGTACCAGCCCGGCATAGGAAATGCCTTCTTGTTCGCCTGGTCATTAAAAGCATAGCCCCGTGTGATATTCGGACCGCGAATCCATAGCTCGCCTGATTCGCCCTCCGGCGCATCTTCCGTGCTGCCTTCCTTCTTGAGGCAAGCCTCGATGTTCGGGAGTAGCTTGCCCGTGACGCCGTCAAGTAACTTCTCATCTATGCTTTGGTAGGCTACATAGCCGGCTGCCTCCGTCATGCCGTATACTTGATTTAGCTTCCAAGGGGCTTTGCTTAAAAAGCGTTGTTGAAGCTCCGGCTTCAGTACGCCACCAACATTGACGACCTGGGCCTGCGAAAAGTCGTACCGCGAGGTAGCGTCGGAGTTGGCGAGCTGGAGTACCACGCTCGGAACACCTTGGAAAGTGGTGGCCCTGTTAGAACCCACCAGCTTGATATACTCATCGAAGTTGTACGTTGGCATCGCATGGTGCAGCATCCCCGTCCAAGGACCAAGAAATAATGGCAGGGTCGTATTGGCGATGTGTGTCCATGGAGTATAGGCGATGCACCGCGAGCTCGGACTGAATATCTTGGGGTCACGGGCGAAGAGTTGATAACAGTTCGCGACGAAGTTGTAATGTGTCAGTTCAACACCCTTCGGATTGCCCGTGGTGCCCGATGACAGATGTATCGTTGCCAGCCGCGTCCGTGTGTCTGGGTAATGCGGAACCGGTAAGCGCTCAGGCGCGAAGAAATCATCCGGTACATGCAGGTGACCCGATGCCCGAGAGATAATAGTAACGATCTCGGGTTTCTTCCATGGCACACCCTGATCAGCCAGCTGTCTACCGGCTATCTCCAAAGCCTCTTGCACTACGGGCACCGTAGGGCCGTAGGACACGACGAAGTCCGGACGCGCTACCGAGAGACCATGCCCTATTTCAGAGGCCCTCAACGCATGGTTGATGGGACATACAACACCACCGGTCCAGAGAATCGCGTGCACGAGCTCCAGAAACTCGACGCTATTTGGAAGAATGATTGCCCATCGGGCTTGGTCTGCAGGTTTGAGCTTGAGCTGGAAGCCTTTTGCGATACGCCCGGCGCGCTCACGTAACCGCCCTATCGTAATACTTCGGTTCGTGAGATTGTCTTTGGCAATGAGATGTGACTCTGGGAGGTCAGGGTGCGCCGACGAGTGAAGTAACTCCGTCAGATTCTGGTCTGTCGGGATTGTGATCTCCCCAGACCGATAGATGCGCATTTTTACTAGTCCACTCTGAGTTCTAGAGATATGGGACCCAACACCATCAGAAGAAGCTAGCGATGAGCAACGTTATAGGTGAGTCTGAAGCCGAAGAGCATGGACATATGCGTTGTCACGGTGTGATCAAAGTCCCTACCTACATAGTCAATACCAGTTCCAAAAATAGCATCGTTATGCACAGCTTTCCGAGCTAGGCTTCGACACAAGATCCGGTTCGACTACACTATAAGCGACGTCTTGCGCGACTATGCTCCTAGAAGAAAAGCAAGCGTGCGTTACGTAGCTTCTGGAATAGTGTCGTCTTAATTACTGCCCTAGACCCTGCTCCCTTCCTGCGGACTACCAAGGGACGCAGATCACTTCTCATTTCGGCTCAACCAATACATTCATTAATCGCCACAAGGACATATTTAGTTAATCAATGATTCAAGGAGCTTATAGCTAAAACAAAATACGAGATTGAATCTTGGGACTCGGAGATTTTGGGGAATCCTTCAAGAATCTTGGCGGGGTAAACATGTTGCAAGGCCGTTGGCACGAGGGTACCAGAGAAGTGTAGAATTTGGTAGCGAAACCCTCATTGTGATAGAGTATCTATCGCATATGGAGCATTTCCAGCCGAGTCGTACAGGCCAATCACGAGGGACTCGGTTCCGATTTCGATCACATACCACGCGATGCGATGAACGCCTACTCGACTAAGTAGAGTACAGCATATGGACTTTTACGACGGAGAATTCACTCTGCATGCGTAGGGGATGCCAAGCGACGGATGCGCTACGGCATATTACGAATCAAGAAAAAATTTCTTCTCTTGACAGAGCGGTCCGTTCACTAGACTCCGGACCACACATACGTACGACCTGCCTGTCTTGTCAATAAGGTTAATGCAACATCCGTGGAAACCCGAATGGTATCTTATCAGTGTACATATGTAAGTACGGGGTGATTCGATCTTCGCCCGTACGATCCGAGAATTATCTTGAACAAGAGCGGATACAGTGTAAGAGAAAACTGTTTTGTTTCGGCAGGGGTTGACGAGAAGTGTTGTGACGGCCGTCATGCTCCCTGGTTGGCTCTTTGAGGCATGCATTCGGGCATGGACGTGGCAAGGTTGGCACGTTTGAATTCGTCAAAGCGCAACGCCCATTCTTCCCTGCGAAAATCCTGATGAGATCCAGACTTGCCAGACACTATTGAAACGACTAGTATACTGCAGCCAACGGGCATATACCGCATATACCAGGACATACCGGTATGACAGTCGTTGACCCTCATGGTGGTGGGCTGAAATACACGGCTGGCCACACCACATGATAATTGTACACTGCAACGGCAGCATTGTGCGTACCTAGGTGCTATTGCCGCTATCATCACGACGGCCCTGTATATTATGTACTATGTACTTTGTACGGAGTAGAAGATGCTACTGTCAAACTTTCTGATAGTTGCTCAACCTACCTAAAAGGAAGAGAAGAGCCGACTCGTAAAAATGAAACATGCCTTATTACTGCTGCAGGGATTCGTCTTCTCGGCAGCTGAGTACAGTAGTACCAAGCACTCCACACCGAGCTGTCGAAAACCTGGTCCCTGCATGTTGGTTTCCAGCGCAGTGGATCTAGTGTATACTAGAGTTAGTTGGCGTTGAAGGATTCCTCGAACTCGAATCTGTACAAGCGTGATGAACAGAAGTTCATTGATGATTAGTGCTGATTGGTGAAAAACCGGAAGCTCATTCCGTGCAGCACACACATGGCCCATGGGCGAGATCACCACATGGCAGCAAGGCGATCTCTGGAAGCTCGGCTCCAAGAGGAATTCTGGAACCACGTTTTGGCAAAACGTGGGAAGCGTTTTTTGTTTTGTTTTTTTGCATGTGGTTCGGTTACATCTTGCTCAAGCCACAACGTGGAGATAGCAACAGTACAGTGCCTTTTCACCCACCAGAAGCTCGTCTTATACCACCTAGTCACATAACACGTGTATTTGCACAACACCAACACCATGACGGCGCCAACAGAGACCCCTCCGCCGCCGACTCCTGCTTTTCTAAAGCTGTCGTATCCGGCACCAAGGGTACTCTTGGTGCGCATGGATCGTCCAAAAGATCTCAATGCCATGTCAACGACGGGGCAGTGGGAGATGGACTCCGTATGGAAATGGTTTGATCAAGAGTCACGTCTCAGCGTAGCCATCATCACCGGCACTGGCCGGGCGTTTTCAGCAGGCGCCGACCTCAAAGAATGGAACAATTCCATGTCCGACAATGCGGACCCTAAGAACCGCATGGGAAACGCGCCAGCCTTCAAGCCTCTAAGTCGTCGGCTCGGCAAGAAGCCCGTGATTGCTGCCGTTAACGGGCTGGCTATGGGAGGAGGCTGTGAATTCGTCGTCAATTGTGACCTAGTGATTGCAGCCGAAGACGCCTACTTTGGCCTCCCCGAGGTGAAGAGAGGCCTTGCTGCCATAGGAGGGGCTCTACCACGACTAATACGCACCGTCGGGCTTCAGCGAGCATCCGAGTTTGCGCTTACAGCCCGAAATGTCACGGCACAGGAGATGTATCAATGGGGCATAGTCAACAAAGTGGTACCCAAGGAGCAGGTGGTGGCTGAGGCAATTAAATACGCTGAGATGATCGCGAAGAACAGCCCAGACGCCATCATCTGCACACGAGCCGGACTACGGCAAGGATGGGAGACGGCAAGCGTGGAACGAGCGGTAGAAAAGACGCTCGAGAAGGAGTTTGCCGAGCTGCAGCGCGGCGAGAATATCCTCGAGGGTCTCAAGGCATTCACGGAAAAGAGAGAGCCGCAATGGAAGGGAAGCAAGCTTTAATTTACCAAGCCCACGGTTATGAGATACCCGAGCATGTACATGCAATCCTGAATCCTACATAATGCAGCTCTATATAAAAACCGGACTACATCATTCGGCTGTGACAAGGTACCATGTCAATGGCCTAACCACGATATCGAGGCTAATGAGTAGAATTCAGTCTATAGGGCTCGCTATCATTTGTCAGTGGCAGTTAGCATCGAATCATAACATTGCTGTAATGGCTGCTGATCATTCCCATACTGGGAAGTTAACCGGTGTCGACTACTAGCTACAGATTCCAACCAAACCCACCTTCATCCTGATGCTAAAACATAGTACTGTAGATTATTGATTAGCCAAGTCTTCGTCGAGACCTTTCAGCTCTAGCTGGGTCGTGTGCTTTGTTTCTATATGGTTTCGGACTTTCGTATACCGGTCAAAGGCTAACTACCCATGCATATGTTACTACGGAGTATAGTTATAAGTCGTATCAGCTCCCAGTATGCTGCGACTCGGCACCCTTGTAGGGCTTACACTAGTTCAGTGACGGCCTAGACTTTTCTCAAACGCCACCCTTTTGCTCTTATATTTTGAATACCAACAAACATTCACTCAGCTAGCGTTGCCACCAGGAAGCATGAGTGACATCTTATACAGTGTTACTTAGAAAGTTCCAAGCGCTGTTCGGTCATCAGCCTCATTAGTAAAGAGAGACGCTTTTCCTACAGTAGATAACTCTGGGCTACCTGACACTACATAGAGGTAGTGGGGTTTCATTTATATGGGGAGTAATCACTCAAACATTGCCACAAGCGGACAAGTAAACGTTACAATGTTACTGCCGTACACTACTCCCGCTTTGCCTTCGGGTTATCCACTTCGCTGCTCAGCGACGTCCAGGGTCTCCTCTCTCTCCAACTCGAGATACTGGGAAAGTAGTGTAGCTAGGAATAATTCTCGGCGTGTCGACGGCGCCCAAAACGGACTCGACCGCCATTCCTAGTAGATAGCTGGGATAGTTGACGACGGGGATCATCCGACAACCTCCACATATCCGGTCTAGTCTCTCCATCCGGTGGACCTTCATCCCCTACACCACTGCTGTGTTGCAAATCCACAACCAGACCCAATGCAGTAGATCGAACCGCAATGCACGAAAGCATTGCGCGCAGAAGTAGCTAGGAGTAGCGAAGACAAATCTCTTTAATAAGCTGATCACTTCCCGGTTTTGTGCTTCCCCACGTGTGGAAATCGCGGGTGCAGCAGCAATTCACTCATTTCTCATCTCTTCTGCTTTCGTGCATCGTTTCGCTGAAGACTGAGGTTGGCTTCAGCTTCCAATACCCACAATAGAGTCGTTGAGAATCAAGTAGTTGTCGCCAGCATGGGCGATGAGAAAGCCGTCATGACGACCGAAACGCCTTTCGACCCCGAGAAGGTTTCGCAAGACTCGCGCGATCGACAGACAGCCGTCGCTCAAGACGATGATGCTATATCCGTCCGCAAAGAGGCCCTCGGCGATGACCTCCCCAAAGGCTACTTCTACTCCGTCGGCTTCCTGGGAGCCCTGGCTGTGAGCGTGCTCAGATAACTCAATAGTCTCCTCTCAATACTGACAAGAAATCGATAGGGCTTCTGTCTCTCCTCCATATCGGCCTACATCTTCTTACTCTTCCCAACTAACATCTTATCATATATTAATGCTGATATCGGTATGTTGTCTTTGCTATTGATTATGATGAGAGTGACAGGCTGACAGTGATATTCATCCAGGACCCAGCCCCTATATCTCTTGGGTCAACATTGGCCGAACACTAGCATTGTCGTTCACTTACACGATTCTTGGACGTCTCTCTGATCTTTTCGGGCGACGATGGTTCTTCATCATTGGCAATTTCGTGGCTCTCATCGGCATCGTTGTCTGCTCCACTGCCCACAATGTTAATGCATTAATTGTGGGCAGCACAATTTACGGTATTGGCGAGACGGTGCAATTGAGCTTCAACGTGGCTATTGGTGAATTGGTCCCGAACAAGTACCGTCCCTCGGTGTTGTCTTTCATCTTCGCCACCAGTGCGCCCATTGCTGGTATCGGTTCTGTTATCTGTTCGTAACCATCTAGCTCAAATTCCCTATGGATAGCACTAACGTAGATTCTAAAGCTCGCGCAATTTATGAGAACCCCAACCTTGGCTGGCGATGGACCTACCACATTAACACGATCGTGGTCGCTGTAGCCATTGTCCTGCTTTTCTTCTTCTACCACCCTCCCACTTTCGATCTCCTTCATGAGCGAAAGACTAAGCGACAGATTCTAAAGCAGCTCGACTGTAAGTGGGAGGAGCATAAAGTAGACAATTTTGGCCTGGCTAACTGGGAGTCTTTTAGATGTTGGCACTTTCTTGTGGATCGCCGGCCTCACTCTCTTCCTCATTGGCATCAGCGTCGGTGGTACAATCTACCCGTGGAAATCGGCTACGACTCTTTCAACCATTGTCATTGGTGCCGTCCTTCTTATCATCCTCTTCGTCTACGAGAGTTATGCGAACCTCGAGTATCCCGCGATTCCCGTCAAGTTCTTCCGCAACCGCGGCTTTATCAGCCTGGTAGCATGCGCCACTGTGGCAACTGTGAGTTAGACTTCACGTAGCTCGTAGCAGAACTCGACTTATTCTATTGCAGATGTTTTATTACTCGGCAGTGCTCCTCTGGCCACAGCAGGTCAGGGCTTTGTTCACTACGGACATCAAGTACGGTGGTTGGCTTTCGGTATGGGTTTTCATGCTCCTACACTCCATAGAACGTCCTCGGCTAACTACTTCTCCAGGCTACGGTCCCTAGTGCTACAGCCATTGGACAAATCGTCAGCGGTTTTGTTATTAAAGGGAAAATCAACGTTCGATATTGGATAATCTTCTCAACATTTGCCATGGTCGGAATCGTTGGTTCTTTGGCAGCGCTTACCCCCGATAGTAAAAACACGGGAATCGCCCTGACGCTCGTTGGTCCATTCTTCGTTGGCGTGATCGAGTTAACGTCGCTGGCTATCGCGCCACTGTTTTGCAAACCCGAGGATATTGGTCTGGCCTCTGGTCTGCTTGCCTCGATTCGTTCCGCCGGTGGTTCCATCGCTGTCACCGTTTACAGCACCATCTTGTCCAATCGTCTGAAATTCACCATCCCTCACAACATTGGGCCTGTAGCTGTCGCCGCTGGCCTGCCCGAAGACCAAGTCCCAGCCCTTGCCAAGGCCGTTATCGGTGGCACACTTGCAAAGTTCCCTGGTTTAACGAGCTCGGTTTCAAAAGCTGTTGCTTCTGTCCTACCGACTGCTTACTCGCAGGCCTTCCAAACGGTGTATCTGGCTAGTTTTGGATTCGGCGCCATCGCTATCGTAGGCTGCCTGTTCGCGAAAGACGCTCGGGAACTGCTAACAAACAAGGTCGAGCGAAAAATGCATGGAGCTACCGTGGGCCAGAAGGGTGGAGAGACGGAGACTATTTAGATGGTGAGATGATTTAGCGAATATGGTTGATAACGGGATGACTTGATACTTTTAGTTACGTGATTCGGTTATAAGATATCAGCGTGCGCCCCTTTGTATATAATACCCATTTACTCTCTCTCTACAGTGGAACTAGCTCTCGAGACAATGTGCTAGTTCCCTCAATGTTGGCACTTTTTTGACATGATAATATAGAGGTGACCATGGGCTAGTTTTGCTCTGCAGCGATTGCAGTCTAGTTCGGCCTCATAGAGAATGATCTCCCCGGCTTGTATGCAGCTAACCATTTCCATCCAAGAGCTGTGCTAGTTGCATCTATTAGTCCTGCGACACTGATATCTTCCCATTTTTATACAGTCGTCCCATGGTATTACCATGTTCGATCCTACCAATCTTACCTATTATCCGAACGTTCCGCAGATCAGACTAACGGGAAGAACATAAATCAGTTCTATTGTGGTTTCTCAACTTACGGTCAGCTAATGAGATGGCAAATAATGTGTCTGTCGCCTTGAAATTACGTCCGAACTTAAGCCTGCTTTAGCTCTTTGAGGTTAATGTGAGGTAGTATCGCTTCAATACCTACGATATGATGAGTAGGTGTGGTATGTAACGTTAGAGTTAGACGTATACCATCTGCATAGATGCAAGGGGCCATGGGTCCAAAACCTTGTAGTTATGACAGTTCGATGTGTCTCTCTCTCGCAGACATGGAAAACCCAAATAATTGTTTTCGTCAGGAAGGCAGAAAGAGAGATCCTTGGTATTGCCGACCAATCGACACATCAATCTAACAAATACAAGTCCAAACTTAATCCCCCTGTAGGGCTTGCATGAGGTGTAAGCGGATAGTCCAGAGTGTAACAATGACGGCCATCATCCCGCATTTCAATCCTCATATTCTCCGCTTTCTCCCCCCAGCCTCCAATTAATGTAAGGCCCGCTGCCGCTGTGGGGAAGAGGTGGTCGCGGGGTACCTGGCTTATAAGTTATAAGCCGGTTGAGCACACGCCGAGCACTGCTAGATTTTTCGACCGTCCTAAGTACAGCTCTGGATCTAGGATAAATTGCATATCCCAGCAGCTTGTTGGTATGTAATGTCTAATTGGTATTTAAGGCCGATGGCGTCCCACGACAGTAGTGGCTTATGCGAGTCTCGCCGCCCTCTTCACCCAACCCCGTAGGTAAAGAGAGACTTAGAACGTGACAACGCAAAGTCCATCATTAGACTTCCTAAGAAGACACTATGAAAAGGTTTTCACTCGCAGAGATTTCTTCTCTGGGATCCTGTTTGGGAATTGCTGCAGTCACTGCCCAGGTCTTCGATCCCAACCAGGGCACATCGTCAGGATGGGACCCTGCCGTCGTGGGTACGAACAAAACAACCAATGCAACATACTCAAATCCTGTCATGACTCTCAATGTCGGTGATCCTTTCATGACTAAGTACAATGATCCGGATGGCGAGAGCTGGTACTTGTTCACGTACACGACGAACTCAAACGTTACCCTTAAACGGTCGAGATACCTCACAGACAATTGGGACCATGCAGAATCGCGTGTGCTCTTCAATCCAGACCCCAATTCCAGAGAACCCTGGTCGACGAGTTTATGGGCGCCCGAAATACACAATATCTCAGGCTCATGGTATACGATATTTACCGCTACTTCAGACGGCGACAACCCATTACCGTTACTAGATGCCATGTGCCCGATAAATTGCCCGGTGAGTTGTATACTCTTAAAACGAACTGAGCCATGAGACAAGAGGCGGTCTTGAGTGGCTGCCCTATTTTAATAATTAGCTTGACTTACACGTTTATATAGGCCATCAATCATCGTATGTTCGTTCTCGCAGCTGATGGTCCGAACCCGTGGACAGCGACCTACTCGTTGAAGCCTATGCTGGACACGTATGACCAATTCGCCATCGACGGGACATATTTCCAATATGAGAATCAATTGTATCATATATACTCCTGCTGGGGAGAAAAGTACTCAGCATGGCCGGCAAATCTCTGCATCACTAAGATGTCAGACCCGTGGACCGTCAACTCGACGTTGCTTGAGCGCCGCATGATCAGCGTGCCAGACCAACCATGGGAACAAGTACCTGTAAGTCTTTCAAACTGAAGCCCAATTACTTTCTACTAGAAGCTAAACATAATAATATTTTTAGTACGGGAGGCCGATTCGCCTCGCGACCAACGAAGGGCCGCAGCAACTCACGAATCCCAAAACGGGACAGAACTTCGTAATCTATTCCGCCGCACGGGTTAACACGCCCTTCTACTGCCTTGGTATGCTCGAGCTTGTCGGCAACGACCCCATGCAATACCAGTCATGGAAGAAACACAAGGAGGGCTGCGTGTTCCACCAGAACACCGTGGCAGGGGTCTACGGTACCGGCCATGCCAGCTTCACGACATCGCCTGATGGGTCGGAGGATTATATCGTGTATCACGCCATGACGACACCGAACCCTCCTGCTGATATCTACCGGACGGCTAGGATACAGAAGTTCACGTGGAATGCGGATGGCACGCCTAGCTTCCCTCTAGCTGAGAATGGGCCCTTCCCCGTGCCGGTTGGACAGAAGGAATTAACACAGTAATGATTACTTAATGGCGATTATTATACACGTTAGATACCAATATGAACTCGTAATGGAGATAGCTCCGAACTCGGATAGGATGGACGAATAAATGAATATATTCAAAGCACTCTGCACAAACTGGACTCGGACTAGGTTTTCCCCAACCCGCTCGGCAGCTACTTGATCGCGTCGAATAAGTGTTGCGAGGGCGCCTTATCGGCTCAAATAGAAGAAAGGTCTTCGTACTCATATGCAGTCTGGTGTATTGTGCATCAATGCTATGGTCACGGGCACTAATTCCAGCTCAAAGGAGTGCGGTACTGGTGTAGGAAACGTTGCCAGTCTGAAACAAACGGGACGGAGAAAAGGCATATGATATATAAGTGTAAATTTTATGCTTTATTGTACCTCGATATGATACAAGGCCATCCCGTCTGAGGCCCTGACCTAGTCGTCATCATTTCATAATAGTCATATACTCATAAAACTAATCCAAACCATTAGACCGCACCGAATGCGCTAAACAGCCCTGCATCCTACACTATTACCCACAGAAACACGCCCATCATGAAGGACACAAGCCATCCAGAGCGAATCCTCACAGCAGCGCTCTCAGGCTCATTGACCTCGTCCTTGAACGCACCAATGACATTTCCCCGCGGCCAATACTCACAAACGAGATACCACCCTTTCTCACCACACAACCTCTTCCCACAGCCAACATCTGTTGTATTCTTCCAAACCAGCTGCGTAAAGTGCCCCGTATCCTCGCTAAACTTTCCCTTCTGATAATTATACTTCTTCCCTTCGTCGCCCCACGCCTCGACGCACGACGTCGCGTTGGAGCAGCCGAGCGCTAGGTTCTCGCCGTACGGGCCGCCCGAGTGCGCGAACTTGCAGTCCTCGTCCCCGACTTTGTCCAGGTAGTCAGCGGCGAACGACTCGAGCGTCTTGTTCCAGGCCACGGCGGACGCGTTGTGCGCGTCCCGGTAGAAGTTCGTGCTGTTGAGGATCGCCGACGTGAACGTATCCTCGTCTACGAACTCGGGCGCTGTGCTCGGGATCGTAGGCGCCGCTGTGACGACGACTGTTGTCTTTTGCGAAGATACTGAGGCTGTGAATAGGAGGAGAGCTGCGAGGGCAGAGAATCGCAGAAGAGTTTCGGGGCCCCGGGCCCCTGATTGTGTTTTCGCCATTGGTCGGGCAAGAGAGTTTTGGCCGTGGGGGTTTATGTGATCAAGACTTAAATGTATCCAATGATTTTATTCTTGGTCACAAATCTCGTAGTAGTATTTATTAGGGATGCGCAATGAAGTCTTTTATACGCGAAATAACTCGAAATGGGCCAAGATGCACCGAGGAAAAATCATCAAATCAAAATAAAAGCATAAGCCGCTCATACGTATTTACTTTCCCTTAGGATGCCCGCCAGCGGGTGTTGAATCCTCCCATAGCCAGGTTTTGAGGCCCTGTTTCACATGGACTTGACTCGCGACGAGATCTTGTTCCTTGAATGGACAAGGTAGGAAGTGTGATGACGCAGTCTGGGCGACCCGGTCTGACGTCGAAGGATTATCCCAAGTTTACGCGCTGCGGGGTAAGTTGGAGAAACCCCCTCGTTCCAAGAATTTCATTGTAGTACCCTTTCAAACTCATGTTCAACAAATCAAACACCTGGCAAGGTGGCCGAGTGGTTATGGCGGTAGACTCAAGTGAAAACAACTTGCCTGTGTACACACAGGAGTATTCTACTCTCGAAAGAGGCAGGGGTTCGAATCCCCTTCTTGTCAAATAATTTCCTCTAAGGAAATATTCTTTTTCCTATTCTTTTCCCTTATGATATCAACATGTTAAAGATTACCTTAAAGATTACGTCTTCTGAGTGGAGTAAAAGGCTTGTAAAGCTTTGCTTGTTTAATAGTAGGCATCAAGTAGGAGGGTCAAGTATATTTTGTTCTAATTTCTGCCACTTCTTACCACCAAGCCGTGAACTTTATAAAAAGAATCAATAGATCTGCTGTAGTCCCTGCACTACATTTGCGGTACCCATTTGTTCCCAGTTAGAATCACACTGTGCCTACCGTGTAAGCTACCCCATACCTTAAATTGTACGCACTTGACTTAGCAGCATACAGCACTCTCGAAAAGAGACCTAATACTTGTACCTACTACCTACCACCTGCGCTACCTGCACTACTAACACCCAACTATTTCAATAACATAATATTTATTTAAATTAGTTAACTAAACTATTAACTAAATATTATTATCATAACGTGATTATTTATTCTGGTACGTAATGATCTAACTGTGTAAGTAAATCAAACTTACTGTCTACTAGGTAGAATGTTGTGTGCTGCTAAGTTGGTAAGCTTCTATACAGGTTAGGTGCGAAGTAGCTCACACGGTGCTGCAGCTAGCTCCAACTAGGACCAAATAGATACAGCAGGATATAGTGCAGGGACTACAGCAGATCTAGTAATCCTTTTTATAAACCTAGAATAAGCTTGTTGAGAAACCTAATAACTCCTCTAACAGCCGTACCCTTTCGTGTATATCCACTCTAACAATGACAGATAATTATACCCAAGAGCAAGATCCTTTCTCCCAGAAATCATATCAATTCCCAATACATGTCTTCGTTAACCATGATGCTCAACTAAGGGGCTGAATAAACTCTCAAATCTAGAGAATCTTCTGGAGAGCTACGGTGATAGGCCCCAGGATCTGGGCAAGGATACTCTGAATAGCGGCGATAGCAGTCCGTACACTATCAGTAGAGGGGCCCGAGGTACCGGCAATAGCAGCGTTGGCGAATGTGGTGACGGGCGTGACGAAGGGGTTGACAGTAGCGACAACCAGCACGAGCTCAGTCTTGACGAGGCTCAATGTTGCTGCCAATTTCGGTAAGCACGAGTGTTTCCACATAGTTATGAAGCAAACAATCTAAGCACACAACGTACCACTAGGGAGGCGGGCGAGGATGAGGTTGACGGTAACCTGAATCTCAAGCTCGATGTCCCTCACGTTCCCGACGAAGCCCGGAAGGTTTGCAAGCTCCTCTTCGGCTAGGGGCAAGACAACGCCGGTGACCAGAGGCACGACCAATTTGGTGACGCTCGAGATTTCTGCGGCGATGTTTTTTAGGGATGCTTTAAGAGCGGGGACAGTCGCATCGTTGACAGTGGTTTGGACCAGATTGTCTGAAGAAAAGCTTAGCTGAGACAGGACGGTGGGGAAGGACAAGAAGGTGGTGAAGCATACCAATGATGGCTACTTGACTGTCAACAGCAGATTTGGCGTCAGAAACCGCGCTAATCGCACTGGTCAAGATCTTGGGGTCGCTGCGGACAACTGCGGTCGGAGCGGCAAAAGCCGAGCCGATAGAGAGGGCGGCGAGAGCGAAAGTAGTGAACTGCATGTTGACTCTGAGTGTAGAAGAGATAAGTCCTGGGTGAGATGAAGCAATAACTGATGATTCTCTAAGAATAGGCTTGTTTGTAGAGGTAAACTTGAATGCTGATAGAGTGGATGAGTTGAGATTTCTTGGTGATAGAGTGAGGGAAACTTCTGAAGTTGAAGTGCTGATCCTGTCCGTTATATACACATCTTCCAAAGCTTTCAGACCAGCAAGTGACTCCGCTCAAAGACACGTTCTAGCAATGTCATCCTTTAACTCTAGACTGCGATGACTTTAGCGCCACCAATATTGTGTTCATTTGCATCATCGAAGCTGAATCGTTCACGATCGAGTTCTTCTCGATACGTGCGCAGTGCCCGTGGCTAGCGACTCCCGTAGGTCTAGACAAATACTCGGTTCCGGGCGGTCAGGCCGGAGAAGCGTTATTCTGAGTCCAGAGGAGACGAGGCTCATCGAACTGAAGGAAAAAGAAAAGCGAGATACAGGTGCCATCTGGGCCTAAGCTCAGCTTGACATCTGCCACAAAGTCTAGATCTAGAGTAACACCATTCGGCTCCAGCTACCGATCGGGACTAAACCTCCCATGCAGGCTACAGCTTGTGGCGATCTTCCTGGATTTATGAAAGAGCACATAGTAACATGTCTCCTCGCCTCGAAACTTGTGGCGTCATTCATTAAGTGAGATGAACTGAAATAATGAGAGAATTACCAGTGTTGTCCCCATTATTCGGATTAGGACGCATCTACACGCCTCGCTGTAAAAGACGAGTCTATGGAATGTAACAGGATCGTACCGATAGTGCTAGATCGACACCAGATCTACACTACTGTAGATCTACATCAGATCCGTACCAAACTTATCCAAATCATAATTATGCTTGGGGTTGGATTGGTTAGGCCTCGAACGCTCCAACACACGACTCCCCCACAAGTTGGAGTGACCTGCAGGTATGCAGGAGACGGATCTTACATCCCGCCTCAGCTAGCGCCGGACCAGAGAGATGTGGCTGCAGGCGGCATGCAGCCCGAGATTTCCAGACTACCTCTACGGAGCATTTTCATGTTGGAGATCGGATTTCGCCGGCGCCAGAGAAACCCGACAGGATTTAATAGTGTCACCTAAAATATTTATAGCTACCACATTGTTCTAGATTGTAGATCGCCAAGGGCACAACTGCCTGCTTCTGTAACAAACCTCTCTCTTCTTGTCGTGAACTCGTCTCATAGGCGGTGTACATGGCATGATTAGTTAGCTTTTACATCCAGACAAACAGGCATCAGCCACCTGAGGATGAAGGCCTTTCCTACTACTGGCGGCGTGATGGTTTTCAGCTTGGCTTTTTCGAATTGAAACCCTATCATGACGTGCTTTCAATATTTCCACTGCGCGGCAAAAGCGGCCAAACCTGATAATCAACTCAACACTTTTAAACCAGAAGCCGCTTAGTCCAAAGACCGACTCTGCTTGATAGATCTGGCCTGGATGCAGGAAGAACAGCATTCAGGCCATCCAGACTCCCGTATAACAGCATCAGAAGTAACATAGATATTCTAAATTTGAAGTTCAAAGCAAGCTCTATTGGCTATGAATGACGGCGTGTGAAAGAGGCCAAATAGACAGGCAGGCGGAATCCCCATGCCTTAGTTCTGGCCGAAGTTGAAAGGCTAGCAGGGCAGTCATTCGTTCCCAAGGCAAAATGATCTTCGAAATGTATCACGTAATCACCTAGGTCGATAGTGAGTCCAGCTGTGCTGGGTAGTGATAACCTCAGCCATTAACTCAACTACGTCCGTAACGAACTTGGCATTTCGAATGTGGGCGATAGCAAACAGGCTCCATGCCGCTAGGGCAGATCCATATGGCCGGAACCGGTCCAACGAACTTAGCACTATATCTACAATGCGATCGAGGTGGCCCCGTCGATCCGGTTCTCCTTCTTGACCTTGCTTAAGCATCAACTTGTACCTGGTGACTAGTTTAGTTCCATAACCATGCTCCTCCTTCTTGTCTCTGATACTTTAATTCGCCCGATATAAGGGCGCTGACTGGCGCAATAAGCGTAGTGACACCTTCCTTTATGATGACCTACGGATGCTCCGGCACGCCTCTGTGTCACTTTGTGTCACTATCTAAGAAGTTTCGTCCTGTATTCCTTTCTGGATTGTGAGAGCAGTGCTAGTACGATAATCCAACCACTTCTTTCTTGTATTAACTGGTAGATTATTGGAGCGAAACGTATCTCGCGGTTGCTTTGCTCTCGTGTGTGTTGGTAATGAAGAACAGAAGAGTTTTGATTATTCATCTGACCTAGCAACTTGACTCTAATGGACTCCCTGTTATGAACCAGCTCTGACTTTAATTTTGGGAAGTCACACAAGATGCTCATCGCGAAAACCTGATGAAAAGTGGTCATTGTGTTAAGAGAAGTTAGGACATTAGTTAGAACAGAAAAAGGAGAACAAGAAAAATACAAAAAAAACGATGAGAGACGAGGTATGCTAGAAGATGGTAGCTACCTTCCACGAAGTGTGTTGGATAGGATGTTAGGTCTATTTAAACTCATTGGTGGCGCAGTGATTCGAACCTATGTTCTAGATAATTTAGGAGGATGGCCAGTCCTTGGTAATTAGGAAAAAACCACTGTACCGCAACAGCCGCAGCTGTTATCTTGGAGGGGTTGCTGGTTATTGGTAACTATAAGGGCAAACACGCAAGTCGGTGGCCCCACTTCCATAGCAACAAGAGTACAGTGCCTATCTACTATGTAGGTAACTAGGTACTAAACAATAGCGAGGGAAATATTTATGTCCTTCCATTTATTCTTCTTCGGGTTTCACATCGTCCTTTTCCGATTTCTTCTTATCTGTTGCTGTTTGCTTCTGCCACATGGCATGGTAACTGCCCTTGAGTTCCAGAAGCTCGCTGTGCGTACCTCTCTCGATGATTTTGCCCTGGTGAAGCACGATGATCTGATCTGAGTCTACAATCGTGGAGAGACGGTGCCTATAAGACTCTTATGTTAGCTCACTAGACTCTTCTCATGCTTATCTCCTGGTTGAGATTGAGTACGTACGCGATCGTGACAGTGGTGCGGCCAGCAGTCACCCTCTCTAAAGCTTCTTGAATTTGCCTCTCTGTGTGCGAATCCAGAGATGCAGTGGCTTCATCAAGCAGCAGAATGCGTGCGTTCTTCAAGATGGCGCGTGCAATAGCGATCTATCGTCGATTCTTAGCAGAAGAGCACCTAAGTGGAGTGTCCAAGAATGATTACTTACCCGTTGGCGTTCGCCACCCGATAGCTTCAACCCTCTCTCGCCCACCTTTGTGTTGTATTGGTCTGGGAAGGCCATGATACGCTCGTGAATATTCGCCGCCCTGCACGCTTCATAGACATCGGCTTCGGAAGCCTTAGGGTCGGCGTAGAGTAAATTGTACATGATTGTAGCATTGAATAAAACAGTGTCTTGTGGTACCACGCCTATGTGTTTGCGAAGACCATCAATCTTCAAGTCACGGACATCGTGGCCGTCCACTGTAACCGAGCCGTCAGCTACGTCGTAGAATCGGAACAGAAGCTTCAAGCATGTTGATTTGCCGCTTCCCGACTCTCCCACAAGCGCCGTCTTGGTCCCTGGCGCAACGGTAAAGTTGATGCCATGTAGTACAGGCTCTTTGCCCTGATATGAGAAGGTGACGTCGTTGAATTTGATTTCGCCTTGTGCAGAAGGCAGATCTTTGGCATCTGGCTTTTCCACAACTCCAGACGTCTCGTTGAACTGAATTGTATCAGTGTGTAGTACTTATACTAGGGCAAAGACATAACTCACCAACTCAAGCATACGCTCTGCCTCGATAAGATTGTTTTGGAGCATTGTGTAGTATGTGCCGAAGAAATTCAGGGGAGCCTGCAGCTGAGCAAAATAGGTAATGAGACTGACAAACTCGGACACGGTTTGCTGGCCATGGGAGATCTTATAAGCAGACACAACGACAATCATAGCCACACCAATAGTAAATACTGAGCTCTGTGTTAAGTTGAGAGCATTCAGTGACAGGAGTACGAGGCGTTCAGCCTTTTGGAACAGGATCACATGGCCGTTATACTTTTCCGTTTCCGCGGCTACTGCACAGTTATGCTGTACAGTTTCATAAGCCATGATAGCATCGGTTCTGGCTGGGAGTTAGCACTGGTGGTTCAATAGGAGATTGCTTACTAACTTTGTGGCTTCCATCTCTCTGAGCTTGGTCGCCATGTCTCTTCTTTGTTTTCCTCGGTATTTGGCCATATAGATGGTCATGAAGATGTATGACCACATGATGACCAAGACAACGAGCGTGTAAAAGGCATCGTACTTGAAGAAGAACACAACGGCAGCCACAAAAATATCAAAGAGCATGGGGAAAACCTGAAACAAGAAGCTCTCCAAGAAAGTGTTTATGGCGCTACCGCGGCTAAGAGCGCTTGTGACTTCGCCGATCCGCTTGCTGAGGTGAAATTCCATAGAAAGCCCAAGGACATGCTCAAAAGCCGCACACGACAACCTTCGGAATAAAGACTGGGAAACCGGAATCCAAAGGGCAGACCTGGCGGCTCCGATAGCGCCTTGCTGGCCTTGGAGGCCTCGATACACCACATAGAGGATTAACTCTTTATAGGGGATCTTACCATACCCAAGAGAATCGACAAGTACGCCGAGTTGTAAGGGCACTAAGATGTTGACTTCATCATCAAGAGTTAGTAATGCCCGTCTAGTTGAAATCTTAAGAAGTTCTAGGCGCATGCAAAGCTCTTAAGTTATAGTGCTTCGCAGATCGGAGAGCTTGACTCTTCGGAAACAGTCAAATCAGGGAGAAAAGGACTCTTGGCGTTACTTACTGACACGCTGGGCGATTAAGAGAACTACACAGACAAGTACAGTCGCTTGGTGAAGAGGTGAATTGGCGGGCCTAAGATACGTAAGAAAAGCATAGAAATCTCCGCCTAAGTACTCAGGCAGCACTTACCAGAGGTAGGGAAAGAGCACTCGAGTGCCTGCAAAGTAATCAAACCAATTCGACTTTGACGGGTCGCGCGCCTTTTTGGCCTCCGGTTTTGCTGTTGGAGATGTTGTGCCGCCGTAGCCATTCGTAGGACCGTCGCCGTTCTCTAGAAGAGGTCGTCGCTCAGATGCCGTTCCCGGCTCGGCCTTTCTTAGCTCATATTCCCTGCGAACGACCAGCGAGATCATCACCAAGAACAGGACAATGCGCGCCAGGCCTAAACTAAACAAGCTGTCGAGTAGACCTGGTGGCGCGTCAATGGCCTGATGCTGAGACAAAAACACGGCTGCGATGACAGCCTCGACCAATGCACCGACTCCCCAGGCGTGGCAATGGGGGACAGTGGGGGTCCAGGGTCCATCAGGGTCGGGCAAAAGACCAGCTAGGAAGTAAAGTAAGACAGCGATGTAGGATGCCTAGGACGTCAGCTATGCTCATATCGAAGAATTCGATACTGCACATACTAAGTAGGGACTATAGGGAAAGTTCTTATTGTTTTGAGCATCCTGACTTCCAACCGCGTTAATTGCGGCGAGGATGATACTGGCTAGCTGCGATAGACAATTAGTACGTGATAGACTTCTGAGAGCCGAATGCAGACATACAAGCAGCGGTGTCAAGGCGAGCTGCACCCACCAGACGCCTCGCGCGTAGAATCGCTGAATCTTCTCGACACTCTTCTCGTCAACTTCGGGGCCATTGCCAGCATATTTGTATCTGTACCGAACCAACTGGGAAAGGAGAAGAGTGACAATTAGACCGCACGGATAGAGATAGAAGCCAATTGCTAGCCCAAGCTCGACGTTCGCCATCTTAGCCGGGTTCAATTGCCCACGAAGCTTGACAAAAAAATAAGCATAAGCGGCGGCGGGCTTTTTGAAAGAGGTTGGCGATGTTCCCGTAACGGAGCAACTAAAGTTTAGCGGTCTGATTGGCCATTTGGTCGTATGATGCTTTTATGCCTGCAGAGCTTTGACACCGCTCCTGGGTTCACATCACGTGACCTCTATCCTGGTCATTCTTAGTCAGCTGTTATCTCTTATTTATCCCTGTCTTTCATTTTCATTCATGCAAGGCTCCTTGTTATAGAAAGTGGTGCTTCAAAGGAGGCGCGTTGCAATCGGTAATGAGTGCAAACATGCTAGACTTACATCTTTTAAATGTTCAAGTTGACATATTCAAGAGGGGAGTGTGGCTCACCCGTTTTAGCCACAGCCAGCTCCTACAGCCAATAACAGCCATGGTGCCGGTAACACCTCGCCAAGAGTCGCTACCGGTAGAGTCTGTCAAGCAGCATGAGCACTCATCTCTTCACCATTAGATAGGCATGCTATGTATCTAACACATGTACCTTCTGTGAACTGCTGGCCTTATCTCATTGTCATACTAATCGCTAGAATGAGAATAGGTATTTATATCCGTCCTATTCATTCGGACGCCTTGGAAGTGTTTGCACTGCAGCGGCAAGACACTGTTCGACAGGTTTCATCTACTCCCTCGACAACCCTGACAGCTGTGTAAGATATACGATTGGATCGCGAAGATGATCGTCTCCGAGCAATCGTGGTATTCAAGCTTATGTGGAGGGGAGCAGTACCCACATACGGATCCCATCGCGGTTGCGCATAGCGACAAGGCGGCAGTCTTTCACTTCGAGATAGATGAACTTGGGACCTGGGACCTAGTCAGAGATGTTTCCTCAAGCATTACAGAAGATGAGTGAGTTTGTTCACCTTACCATTTCCTTGTGGACTCAGAGGTAGAGCGATTGTGAGACGAAGGCATCGCGGGTCTTATGAACGGCGCTATGTCTCAATATCTACAGCTTCTAGGTGGCTTGTGTGCAGGTTTCTCAGCCCAGCCTCGGTCATTTATGAGATAGACTTGAGTTCCATGTGATGGTGGCAATCGGAGCTGTCGCCCAAAGGACAAAAGATGTGCGATGAGATTTGCTTTGGTCTTATCCGAAGTGTCTACAGGCCTTGTAATCGGCAATGAATGTTTAGAGGAATACCGCAGTGTTGGATAGCAGCCAAGAACCGGATAGAAGCAGAGGCAAGAGAAGTGATATCAATAAGTTGCCAGTTCTCTCGAGACTGCTCAGATCTAGTTGGTCATCAGAATACATCTATGATCATGCCAGAGTATCACTACGATATTGTCTAGAGTCCGAAAGCCGCCGCATTAAGGAGTTAAATTATTAGCCCGGCTATTTGACGTGGTGTCACACAGCTTCAGGACGTGATATCCGCCCCCCTTGGCACTATACAGGCTAGACGTGTATCATCTACTCTTAGGAGGATCGAAAGATGATCTCGTACTACGGCCTGCGGGAACACTATCATCCTCATTTCTCAACACTCCTTCTTCAGACCTTCTGTTCTAATTGACCTGGCGTCTGAGTAAGGCCACATGTAGAGTCCTCCCCAGGGTGGTGGATAAGATGTGAGAGCGGTGTCTGTCAGCAGGGCTCTCTAGCGGCATAATCAGCTTGGCCGGACCTTTTCTTATCCGCGAAACCACAGTGAACGGGTAGAGGCAATGGGGCTTTCCTCAGAACACGCAGGCTATCTGACAGCTCGTCAGTGTGTTGAAGGTATCAGTATAGGTGGGAAGACGAGCTCTCCCAGCATGTTACCTCAACGCCATTACACTCGGAACTACACTCGAATGATATAGGCCAACAGCTCACTTACGGACTCGACGCAGGACTCTTCCTATGTATGCATATAATGTGTGCCAGTGTCATTCAGCAGATGTGAGTCTATAAACTCAACAACAACAATGGTATTCCGTAAGTCGAATAAAGACTGACCACCAGCGAGGCACCATTGGATGCAGCATCCCAACTACTTTTGAAGCACGCGTTCACATTTTCAATGTATTAGTATCAAGGATACTCTGGGATGGCCGCAAGGAGGCAGATATTTCGTTGCTTGCAAGCCTCAAGTCGCGTGCTTCCCGAATTCGCGTAGGAATAGACGGAAACTAGGGAAGAGTCGTCTGACAGCAGCACAATCATGCCTTTCACCGTTATCTAGCATAACAGAAGATCATCCGGGGACTTTTACTAGTGTAAGTTCAAACGACAGCCTGCCGGGCAATTCCACCACGGGCCGAGATGACCGAGATGAGGCAGTTAACCGCGTGGGGAGAGGCGGGTAGGTACCGGATGAGTTGTAGGCCGTGGCGTGGGATCTCTATCCTTGTCGAATAGAGAACAGGGACTAAAAAAATCGTCGTCTTTGTTGTCATGGAGAACCTCAAAACCCTATATTAGATAGATAGAATTTTATGGACGGAGCATTAAGCTTGTTATCTGTTTTGATGCTTCGAAGGGTCAGGCGTCTGTAACATCCTGGTACCCTCATTTAAGCCAAAACCTAAATTAGGAGCTTCATCTCTTTGGTACATCTGCATTCTTTTCGGCCAGGTGGTTGAAGCTGGTCGACACATCGTTCTCCGGGGCGGCAGAGAGGAGCTGAATCATCTAGGTGTAGCGCGGTGAGCTACTAAATAGCCGAAAAGCACATAATCCAGTCAGCTCAGCTGCGGTAGCCTGCAGAACCGCCGTATACTTACCTTTACCTCATTGTCCAAGTCACCTACCTAGCACAGAACGGTATACAGTATCCACGTCTTGGTATACAGTACAGTACAGAGGTAAGATCTGCGTTAGAGCATTCGACGGATCGTGCGCTAGCTATGTTCATCGGCGGCACGGCTTTAACCGTTTGCAAGGGGGGATTAGTTAATGTGCGCGGACTGTGCAAATACTCCGTACCCGTGAATTGAGGACGGGCCGGGTCGGGCATTCCAAATTGCCATGAGGTTATGGATTTACCGATTTACCTCTTAACCACGAGTGGAAGGCGGACGCGACGAGACGAACCCTCCGTTCCCAGTAAACATCCAAGTATGGATGAGCTGGCGTAACGCAATAGCTGGCTTAGCCACAGAAATGACCCAAACGGTACTAACGGTCCCTATTGTAGCCAAGCCTATCTACGATGTAGGCATCCAGTCGCAGCTGTTTCTGTTACGAGAAGGTTCGCACGTTGACGCTGGAATGGATTCGTACAAGGAGTGCGGAATAGGTACACCAATGCGACTCTTGTCTTCCGCAATGCGTGGATGACTGATCAGCGATGAATCGTCATGTATGCTATAGGTATAATAGTATACCACCCGCATGTTTATCTATTGCCGGCTGTCCAGTAGCAACCATTGATTCCGCCCTCCGGTGACCGTTGCTGTTACATGTACAATCCTTGGAAAGGTTGTTTTCTGTTTCCTTCCTCTTTTCTTCTTTTCCCTTCTTTTCAGGGTCCTTTTGTGGCTGTCGGTTCCTGCGTAGATCTCCCTTTTCGTGATGCTAACTGCACGTAAGGCAGGCATGCATGTGTTCACAAAGGCCGTCAGCCACGAACATGGACTACCCTGAATTGACTACTATTTTCTCGGTACATAATAACCTTATAATAACAAGGCTGAGGTCCATGTTTCAAAGAGGGATTAGGGGACTCATTAAAACTCAGGGGAACATTCTCAGTCCCGAGTCGATCGTTAGAAGGCAGATCTCTTGGACAGATCTTGAAATTCAGGGCAGTGAATTTGCCACTTATAGTAGGCTACTTATAGTAGGTAATTTAGCGTACTACCTAGGTACCTGGCATCAGAAGCTAGCACCGTTCTTGTTATACCTACGAGTATAATCGCATTAATTTCCATGTACTGCTAGGTAAGTCGTGGATGAAAAAAATCGACACACTTACCTTAGCACTTACATTTAGAGCGACCGCAAAAAGGGTACGATAAACGCAGTGTTAAATTCTAAAAATAATTATATGTGCATCTACAGGTTTCATGAATCATCAGACCAAGTCATAATCCAATATTTCGGTAAGCGGTAACAAAACGAAGGGTTTGGAATACAACAACTGTTAGGTTAGGGGTATATCAATTTTTTCTTCCACCACTTTGCTAGGGTCCCGCCACAAGAGACGATCACTTAACAGTGTAAACTACGTGCATAAGTAATCCCTGACAAAAACGTGCTACGTGTGCAATGTGTAATTACTAGTTGTGCTTCTGGTTGGCTGTTCATTAAGCTCCCCCTGTTAGATTTGACAGGGGGTTTCATCCACAGATCTGCTAGGACTTTTCCGTTTCGACAGCACCACAGGCATGACATGTTGTGAATAAGGCCGGGGTGCATTGTCCTTCGAAAGCCCTAGCAACAATTGAGAAAGTGGATGTGGATTGTGCATGCGTCTGCATCGATTAGAGGTACACAAGAATCCAGAGCAGGGCGGGAATAGAATGGAAATACCACGCTCTTCCAAACAACTCTTTGAGTCTGTCACTCTAGCAATTGTTTACACGAGCATGTCGAGTCAAAACAAATCCTCAGAAAATTAAGTTAGAATCACTATCTTCATTTTTGGACACTAGTATGTATTTTGAGTTAGCGAATATTCATTTAGATCTATTAAGTGATAAAGAAGTGAGCTCTACGTAATGAACCCTAAAATGTGACTCTTCTATTCAAATGCCTGCCTAGAGCCTCATAAGGATTACACTGTACGATTATTACCGTCACATCGCCTATCTATAAATATGCGATAGTCGTATGGACGCCTCTGTCTTGCAGCTTGCCGAAACTACAGATGTCAGAGGGGTTATGTTATTAATTAACCTTGTGGGGGGAGCTTGAAAATCCCACCCGATGAGCAGTATTGTCCCCGTACAGAACCCGTCTCATAATGAGATACTCCTACTATACATATCATCTGATAACAAGGTAAGTTGACAATAATAGATTTCGTGAATATATGAGGGTACAGTATATACAGAAATAAAACGATTAATGATCAGAGTCTGGGGGGGTAGTCAAATCGATAGAGCTAACATCCTAGTGTAAACAGACTCCTGTACTTAAGCCATAATAGGTTTATCCAGTCGCATCCCAATTGCGTGATAGGCTCGGCGGCGCTTCACATGGTGTGCAGAGCGCCTGTTTCGCTAGCAGTAAAAGCTGACAGACGTTAATCATGAGAATTAGTCGCTGATTGAGCGGCATCTCATAATGATGCACAGCCCAAGGGATTTCATACATGAATGTATTATTACGTAGCCCACCACTTTCGTCCTATTGCAGGCTGGGAAGTTTACACCTTTTTACAGTAGGAAACGCTGAAGGATTCCCTGCTGATAACGTGTAACCGCAACCGCCCAATCAATCGTCGTGGAAATTACCTCATCAAGAACCAGGTGCATAATGGGTGTGTCTCGTAACCAGAACTCAAGATAGGTAGGTACTGTAGGTGTGACACTACTGTATAGTGTACTGTGCCAGCAATAGCCTAACCGGTCAATCGCAGTGAGGCGTTCAGCCATATCACTACGTCTGCGGCGTTACCACATGTTTCATGGTGTTTCTTCTGGCATTAGCTAAGCGCAACCATGAACGTCGGCCACCTATTGGCTGGTTATACATGTCCTAGTTTACGTCAGCATCGTCATTGTTCCTTTGGTGGTGTGAGGGTGTGTGTTCTCTGTGACCGGAACCCGGAAATCTCCGTCAGAACGCATGATAGGCTAATAAACCCATCCTTAAAAGCCTATCGCTTCAAGTTTTGTCGAGATCTTCAGGGCAATATTAGACATCTTCAACGCCATGTACTTTTGAGAGCCGTGTTGTGTTGCACAAGAGTCAGACATGAGGCTGTAAGAATGCGCGAGCGGTGTGCAAGAAAGACGTGTGAAAAATGAAGTCGCCGCTTATCGGCCACAAGACCGAAACCTTAGAATATTCCAATGTCCGCCATGTAAGCTTATGAGGCGTTAATTATGTAAATCAGAGGGCTTGTCATCTCAACTTCAATGGGCTGCCATTTGCTTGGCACTATGCAGGCAGACTCCAGAAAAACCCCTCCTCCCTCCCGAGGAAAACAAAAAGAACAAAAACAGGTATTTCTTCCAAGCATCTGCGCGCCATATGCCTGCTTACATCAGGGTTCGACTTTTGTTACTGGGTAGGTATGCTGTGCAGCTGCGAGTGTAGATTCTAGCCTGTGCACTGGCCCGGCGCCTCCCGCGTGGCGCTCGAGCTGCCTGTCGAAAATGACGACGGTATGGATTGAAGCGCTGTCGCTGGACGTCTGTCCTGCTCTGTATTCTTTGTTGACTCTCCTCTGTACAGTACATTCTCCTGGCTATACCTGTCGTAAGCCTAACCAAAGTTCAAGCAGATAGATATAATATTAGCTGGAATAACTGAACCCATCCACAGCCTCAGTGAAACTGAAGCATCAAGTATTTTGCCCAGGATCTTCGGCTACTTGGGCGGGTGATTGGCAGGGACGCGCGGGATGTGGACTAGCGAGTTGATCCTGATTCCTGGATGAGAGAATAGCGCAGGCAAGCAAGAGGCACAGCCATATCTTCACCATTGAACCAGGTTGTGGTACTGTACGTAAGCAGTAAGAACTTCGTAGGTAGATAGAACCTCACGGAACTGCAGAGCCAATCTCATACTATCTACGGGGCTAGATTGCTCTTTGGCTGACTGATTGAAGGTACGGTTTCATACCGACATCTATCCCTAGCAATATAATCCGGCACTGTGAACAATAAGCGGACGAAAGTACCTACTCCTGTAGCCATATCATGTTATCTATACGTGTATGAAGTATGTCTTCGCTTGTACCTTGGTCAAAAGTCCGAGTTCTCCAGGACTATAACCTGGTCGATCCCGTGACTTATTCAAATGTGTTTTCCTGCATGAGGGGGGTTCAGTTTATGTAATGCTTATCGTTCATCAATGGTGTCAAACAGGCTGACCGTCAAGGGCATAGCGATTCGGCGCCACTAGATGCAAGATAAAGCTGTTGATGCACGCAGGGTCCGTCTAGCTTGGCGTAAGAAACGCCCGGGACAACCCTGCTTCTTTTCAAAGCGAAAGCTCTACACTACCGTGTCTCTTCGATTAACCTTGCTAAGCTCCTCTTATGTACATTCTCTCGGGGAAATTGTTCGGCTCGGGATTTTTGGAATTGGTGTCATCACCAGTACTTTCTTATTGACATTCTCCTCGTGATACATGGTGAATGTAAACTAATTCTAATCGTAGCGCTTTGCTCAGCCTGGTCATGCGCTGGGGGTATCAGTTTCGCTATCCTTTTAGCGGAGCGGATACCCAAACCAGGGTCAATCCGAAAGATGCAGATAGCCGCCCACGATTCCCCCCGAGTTGCTTACATACACCGTAGAACTCTTCTAGATCCCTGGGAATATCCTAAACGCCATATACGCTCCTAGCCTTTAATACAAGCAGATACAAAAAATAAAAAATAAAAATATGTCTCTAATCGTTAAGACTCTGCTTTGAGAGGAGCAGTGAGAGGAGTAGCGCTTTGCCCAGTGACAGTCCAGCTATTATCCCCTTCTACTATAGCACCCCGCTCGAGGAGCATGGCGGCCATGTCGGTCCGCCCGCACATCACAGCCCGTTGCAGAGCAGTGTAGCCTGTGTTGTCTCTGCCATTGATGTTGACATCGTGGCGTTGCAGTAGTAATCGTAGCGTCTCGACATTGCCTCCTGCGACAGCGAAGTGCAGCAGAGGCGCCGTTGTCTCTGGTAGTGGCTTCGGCATGTCCGGTACATCCCCGACATTGACATTGGGCATGAATGTTGAAGTGACTGAGGAGCTGCCTGGTCGTGTGATTGACTTCCTGTCTGCTGCCGACCAGCCGGCTGCGCTATTCAGGTCGGAACCTGGGGATGTAGCGTATGCTGTTGATGCTGCGAGGCTGTCTTCCAATGAATAAACTGACTCAGGATGATATAGCGACAATTCATCGCCATTGGTATACATGTTGTAGCTAATGAAACTCAATATTAGCTCTTCTTCATCGTAATTGCGGGTATAAGGCTGCTTACCCAGATGACAAAGGTAACGTTTCGTGCCCCTCAGCACCGCTAACACCCCAATGAATAGGACTCGAGCAATTGGACGAAAATGTCGCAGACATGCTATGGCTTCTAGGTGGGGGGTGATGTTGTATTGAACCTGGAGTTACACCTGTGGTGACAGCCCGTGCCCGGCGGCCCAGGGCGGAAGACGCTGCTAGCTCCGGAACAACATCGTTCGAGGTCGACATCTGTGGGAAGAAGGTGTTGGCGGTATTAAAAGCCATGGGAGTATCTCCGTCGGACATCAACCCAAGACCACTCAATTGCTCAGCCCCGTGAGAGTGTGGCCAAGTTTGCATATATTCATTCATCTGTCGTGGCCCGTCTGTAGCCGCCGTCGTCGCTGGTACCGAAGCCGGCTCTGAATTATGAGGTGCTGGCGTACCGTCCGAGCTAGCAGGACTCCTCCCACCTGACAGCAACTCCTGTTCAGGCGATGATGTGTGCGAGGGATCTCCGCCGACAATCTCCTGAAGTTGCTGGAGCTGTTTCTTTAGTTTTTCCACCTCCTTCGTCCGGTCCCGCATGTTGCGTCCTTGAAAGAACAGTCAGTCATATATGCGCCTTTGCCAAGACACAAGTGCCATGGGAACAATTGGTTTTAAGGAATTTCACGTACGATAGGCTCTTTGGGCGAGGCGATTTTGGATTTTCCTTCGTTCCGCTGCATCTGGTAGATTCCGCCAATCTTCATCTGGCTTCATCAGGTCCGCGTACGAGGTCGTCAGCGGGCGGCCGCTGCGTGGTGAGGATGTACCCGACATTCTGGTTTTGGTTATATGTAGTCAACCAAAGTGTCATAAAATCATGAGAGTAGTATTTGGGAGCTTGGATATTGGCAAAGCAAAGTCAATGGGTGGAATGATAGAAAAGAAAGAAAACAAAGACTGTTGATTACTTGGGCTGGTCAAGGAATGTATAATAAACGTGGTGGCGGTTCCTTCTGCATTTCTTATGGTACAAGCACGACGGAACACACGATGAAGTACATGGGGATGCATGTCAAGGTAGAGGGAGCCACACCCACAGTGTGTAATCCTTCGTGGGAAGAGGGTAACACTCAGATGCTTTAGCTCGTATGTACATGCAGCTACTCCGAGCAGAGGGAAGCTAATAAAAAATTATGTACCAGTAGCCTGTAAGGTAGAAAGTGGGCAAACTTTTGCTGAAGAGGGTCATCATGCAGCATACATCTCGGTTGAATCCCTCGAGCCAAGCTACCCCGGCCTCCGGCCACTTTCGAGATCATTTCGATTTCAAGCATAGCATCGACTACTAAAGATTCAAATAACGAAACAAGCAAATAGGATCGCAAATGGCCCGCAGCCGTCCGTGCTGACCTCTTCTAAAGACATGACGAAATCTCCGGAATCCTGGTACCGGATCAGCCCATCGGTTAGCCGTCGCTAATGGCCATTTCTGACCTTGTTGGGAAATCATGTACGCCAATCGCTGCTGGCTGATGCCATTGGGCGTCTTCCACGCCGTAACAAGACATACAAAGTGTGGTTATATTTCCGGTAATCGGCTGCGAGTTTGCTAGGCTACGTCCCCGAATGGTGACACCGGACAGCGAAGGCCCATTTCCTGCGGGAATTCCTACGTATCTCGTAACTGCTCGGCACAATAACTACTAGCTTCACTGCAGAAGACGTCGAGGGTCGACCACATACATACCTACCATACTGTTTTTCGCAACATAGGCTAGGGATGGTGCAAGACAAGTCGCGTCGCTTATACCTATGTCATACACCATCGGTTGTCACACATTTTGTGGCCTGCCTTCCCCATTACGCATTGCATCCGGCGAGACCAGTGTGTAGGTATGTGCGTAAACCAATTCGAGGAAGCGTGGGAATCGTGGGATTTCTATGCATCACATCTATTGGGGTACTATAGGAAAACTGACCACCTGAATCCAAGGAAGCTAAGGAAGCCAAGGAAGCAAAGGAAGCATGCGTGGAACGACAACGATAGCAGTGGTAACAACGGTGCCAAGCAACTCCAGGCTCGTCCAGGGCTTGGGCTTTGCAGGGTTCCCTAGCTCATGTCGATCCCACGCCGGTCAGGGCGCCACGCCAACGCCCCTTTGCGGAAAGTCGATCTGTCTGTCACCAGTGGCCAGCCCGCTGTTGATCAGGGCAGAATTCAGGGGACAGCGCCTAGTCTACTACGGTACAGCATAGCGTGCTTGTTAATAAGCCTACCTTACTACCCTTGATAGTGTTTCTAGTCTAACCCACAAGGCGACAAAACCCCCATTTCTCGACTTTGTAAAACTGTATGCCGTATCATTTATTAAACTACCAAGGGACCTGACGCATAGCTGAATGTTTCGAAGACAAAGCATCAATCTCTCAAGGGACTATCTGCCCGTACCTTCATTCCGTAGATTGCGGTACAATAATGTGTGGCAAGCAGCAAGCAACCTATCGCGTAATGAGCGAGGCCACCAACACTCCGTCCTTAGGCTGCTGTAATATGATATTACCGTGGTCTATTGGTCTGCATGATAGTAGGCTTCCTGATGGATGAATACAGTTTCGCTATAGGGTCCTCAATCGCCGATCTACATGAGAATAACCTATCGATGTATACCTTATCATATCATACCCATCCAAAAGCAATACTTGGATACCTGCCTTGTCGAGTCAGTTCAGTGTGACGGTGACAGATTACGTATAACCGAGACACGAGATACCGTCACAAGAATCCTCCTCGTGGCGAATGACATGCAGCCGACTGTATGATGATCATTGTTGCTGCGTATGTGGCTTGCGCAGGCGACTAGGATGTCACATTAGCCGTTACGACAGCCAGCATGCTCGTTCAAGGAAATTCAAATTCAGTAGGCAAGCCTCAAACAATGGCATCTTCACTGCTCTGCACGTCATATCTTCTAAGGGACCATGCCTTCCTATTTCGGCCGACGGCGCAGATTTCATCCCACGTACTGTATGCTGGTGTCTCAACCGAAATAATGAAGAGTTTTGGCAGCTGCAGGTTAAACTTCTGAGTCCTTAGCCATCTGTCATCTGCCTATAGACTATTAGACTACAAGGCACCACCGTTGCCAGATTCACCTGATTTCGACCACTCTCCTTCTACCACTGGATTTTCTACAATCTAAGTAGCTGTCTACGAATCTTCAATATTTAAAACACCCTCGGTAAATACCACGCTAACCCTGACTGCAAGTCTTGATTGTTGAAAAATATGGTGTTGATAGATAGAGGAATGCAGGAAACTCATTCATTAGCACAGTAACCAGTGATCTGCAAACGGTATCTTGTCAGTGGCCTCTACGCGTATATGAGACATTCAGGAAGTTCTATCAGCGATAACACCACAGTAACGTAGTTACATACCCCTGCAAACCGAACGCCTGCATAAACCTAGGTAGGTAGCACTGCTAATGGACACTGGTCACAGACAACAGCAACAAAGCAATACAGCGAAGACCAATTCGGGAACCGGCGGCCGAAAGTAGCTCTTCGGCCAGCCTTGGGTTCTAGTTCAAGGCTTGGCGTGGATCTAGCCGCTGTCACTGGACAGGTACGGTTCATCAGGTACAGACAGGTATTGATTCCATAAAGAAAGCATGCAAGAGCCATGGGAGGTGATCTCATGCACGTCAAAAGCCTTTGAGAGCCCTGCTTCACCAAATTCCCAACATCGGCCGCCTGGCTGAAGATCGGAACTTATGGCGTCAACGAGGCTGCATGCTCAACCATGAGAAACGGACCTACAGAAAGGCAGATTGGGTGCTCTTTGACAGGAACTCTAGGACATTTCTCGTTGCTAGGTGAGGTAGGCGGCTCATTGTGGTGATGCCACGATAGAGGCAATAAATATCGGTCCTTTCGGAGTATCCGGCATACGACCAGCTTCTAGTAGTTGCAACGTAGTGACAGGACTATTTGAACAAGGAGGTGAGAGGTGAGGCCGCCCAGTATCATTTGAATTAACTATACTTTGATGTTTGCTAATAAGTCGCTGCTTGGCGTTTGGGCACAATCCTGAAACTGACATCTAGCAACGTGCCCAGTATACTGTCCCCTCGGTGACTTAGTTTTCACCATGTGGGATACAAGGGGCATTTTCAGGAACCGAGGTTGATCACCCATTGGCCCCATATTTTATTACCTCGTTTAACAGATAGCGTTGACAAGGTAGGCGACGGAAACAATGAATGAGGCACCTAGGCCTAAATTGTGTACTTCTAGAAACACCAAAGTTATTCAATAGAGTTTACTTCTTACAATTAACAGAAAAAAAATGTTAAAAAATATAGGCATAAATTCCGTTCATTTATTAATCAAGTAATCATTTTCCCTATTTTTTACGCCATTAACAGTTATATTACGCCCTATTGAAACTGAAGGACTATACGGCCCTTATCATGGGTGCTTCACCTATTGTTTCGGTCGCCTGTCAAGTTCACATTATATCCGGAATTGACGGTTCGTCACTATACCCTGCTATTCCCACACGGTGGCGGGTCGACTATAAACTTTATAAAAGAGAGTAGCGAGCACGCGGTATCCAATTTAGGAGTGATCGCCAAATCACTGACTATACTGCTCTTTCGGGTAAGAGGGGCTCATCAATAAGGTCGATCATTGGTTCGTTCATGAGATATACTTCAAGCCCTATTCGCTCTCCGGCAGTTATCACGCCTCCGACGTCAATCTCTATACATGTTCTGTTATAGTTGTTCCTGTTTCAATTTAAAGCCCAGTTCGGCCGGGAGGTGCCGGGGCCGTATTATCACCTCGATGATGACGGTGGCGCCGCACTTACAGGAGACGAGTGGGCGACATCCAGTCGACTTGTTGGACGATCTCTCCTGGATTTGAGCCTCATGGAACCTTCTCACACTTTGACAAGCTCCCATCCCTGGCCCGCTGGCCATGTCTTCAAGAAGGTAGACTATTCAACTCACATTTTGGATCCGTGTACCCTCGCGTCTGTATCTCGGCCCTTCCTTCGCTTTGCGCAGGCAACTCATGCAGTAGAATTTGTGATGGCGCATCTGGACTAATCAGACTGGCCTTGTGAGCTTCGCCAGTGCATGCGTTGATGATCATCTACAGTGTATGTCAATAGACATTCGATTTATCAACAACAAACCTAATGAGATGGCGCTTTCATGATATTCAGATTCCGAGTAATCGCCGTGGAATAAATAATCGCTGTGTAATAGGCTATAACGAGAAGGTCGCGATGAGCCTCGAATCCTACGGCAGCACACGCATTATGCAGGTAGAAGCAGGCACGTTTTTCCCAAGTGGCTGTCCTATACTATAAGCCTTGGCTGGGCTGCATATGCGTATGAGGTGGTATCGCAGTTGCGATTCGCCGATACAGACCCCGTCTTTATGATAAGCTTCCCGCACCAGATAGCCTTTTATCTCATGTAAGTGGAAAAAAGCTAATATCTCGCTTACCTCATCATTTGACTTATCTCATGTACTCTTCGTCTGCGCTTCGGAGATCCCGGATTCATTGTAGCCATCATGCATCAAAGCACCAGTAGTATTATGTCCATTCAGCGGCGGAATAAGCAGCAGCAGCAGAAAATTATCTCGGTAGAGACTACCGTTAGAAACTACCGGTATAACTACCGAATGAGTACCCGAACGACCGCTCACGCAGACTCGGGCTCGCGTACAGCAATGGCGGATACAGAATCCAAATCCTCCCCGATCCCAATTTCTAAGCCCACAACATTTTCCTCGTAATTCCCTCAATTTCCCTCCTCAAACAGAGACAGAAATAATTTTTTGTGAAGAAATCCCTGGTCTCGCCCGAGCCAATCGTTGATCGCATTCGCGATCGACATCAACAGACGCGGGCGTAGTGATGTCCCAATCCTTCGTCGTCGTCCCCGTGACGCGCAGACACTCTCAAACATCTCGTGCCGCGTAACCTAGAACCACGACACATAGAAAGCATAGTTCCGATATCGCGCAAGCTCATCGTCCGGCAATGCTAGCAGCTCCGCCATCGCAGCGCGCGCGCGCGCGCGCTGCAGGGTCGCCGTGTTGACCTCTTGTTGTCGCCGTCCCACAGCGTCGTGCGCTGCGTCCGGATGTCGATGCCCCAGTCGCCGCCGCCCGTCAGGCAGTATTCCTAACTACGGGTTCGTGATGACGCCGACCTGTGCGCTCACGCTGAGGTCTAAGATCAGCTTACGCACTTTCAGCTTGCTTGCTAACATGACGTTCTCGACGATCAGCTCAGCTGGCGGGGCGGTGCCGAATTCTGTGGGCAGTATAAGGCACGCCTGCCTTGGCTGCGGCGCGCAGGAAGACCTCTTGGAAACCCAGCGCTGCGATGGGCAGTTGAAGCACGAGCACGTCGTGTTCGCGGAGTGCGGAGACGAGGATCGCCTCGTCGCTGAATGCGCCCTTCTTTATGGTGGTGGATGGTGGGAACGCAGATGTAGATTCGGCTCAAACGATTGCTATGATGGTGTGGATGCCGTGGGGCAGTAGAGCTGTGAGTGTCGACGATCTAATGTGGCCGCTTGCGCTGATAAGGGCGATCTTGAGTGCTTATCTATTTGGAGCATAGTGTAATGTCTGAGACGAATATGTTGCTGCTGAGTGCGGTTTGAATGATTTTCTAATGACTTGAGAGTAAGAGAAACGCGCTTCTTCTATATGTTTGATGATGGGAGGAGTTTTAGGAAAGTGTATGATGTCGCTCCTCGCATCACTTTATAGCCATCATCGCCGCCCTAGACCACACAACCCTCGGTATAAACCTTGCCAAGCGTCGTGAAATTGACTGCCCATTCTACAGCATACCGCAACGAGGATTGACAGGATTCGGGATTCCGCGCTGGGAGGCAAGACTGATCACCAAACAGACTCTCATAAACCGAACTTGGTGCACACCTATGGCACCATCATGTGAGTTCTGATCTGTTGTTGATACACCAAACCAGCGTTTGGCGATAGTCTCCGATTCCGTTCTTACTCCATTGGAAGGGTGTATGGTCTTTAGGTCTTTTATGCTTGTGTTAATTATTATTGAGCACGTCTTCATAATCACAACGCGCGGAGATATCACGTAACTTCACGTAACTGGCCTAGCAGAGATGTGATTAGTACAGAAGCGGTAGAAGCATAGTGGAGGAGACTAGCATGGCTTAGTTTGCCCACCCGGCGCTAAACCACGGAGGCTAGCTGCTAAGGCAGGTAGGATCGCCGGTGTCATAGTTTAAGTTTCCCTTCATAGGGCCGGTTGCACAACCCGTGCCAAGACGCCACTCCGAGCCCCAAGAGAACCTTCGTTCTCGGTAAGCTCCACATCTCGGCCGGAGTGGAGCATTCGGTGTAACTTCACCACGCATTCTGAAAAGGGGGTTTGGTGTTCCTTCTTTCCTTTTCAGGGCCGGGTTAAGGGTAGAATGATTAGAATCTGCAGATGTCGTTTCGTTTGGTGTTCGCTCAAATTCGTGTTTTCATCGGCACAAGTGCTGCGGGAGGCGAGGGAGACGAGGGAAGCATCGAGCTGATCTGAACATTCGTACTGACGGGGGCGTTGAGGTCACTAGAGAAGAAGTCCTTTAGTTGGAAGAGAGTTTAGGCTTTTTCGTACTTCGATATGCTGGATACTGCCCAGTCTGGGTAGTAGTGATGTGGTGGCATTGTGATGTAAAGACGAGTGCGCCTGGGTACTAAGGCGGATTTATGCGGTACGAGAAGTATCTTGGTGAAGAATATGGCAGGCAAAGTACCGCGGAGGTCTGTAAACAGTGTTGGTATTTGTATAGTTTATAGATATAAGGTTGTTGTCTTGTGGCTGATAGTTGTGTCGAAATGCCTACACTACCTGCTCGTAGGACGTACATCGTGGATATTGGTTGCAGTTGAAGATATTCTGTCAGGAGTTCTGAGACTGAAGCTGCAGGTAACTGAGGTGCTTGTCCCAGATGTTGCACTGTACCTAGGTACTGTCAGATGGTCACCAGGGAAATGAAGAGCATGGACTTGCGTGTTTGCCCTTATAGTTATTAATAAACAGCGCTCCTTCCATAACAGCTACGGTTGTTGTGGTACAGTGGTTCGAGCTGTATTACAGAGGATTAGCTCTCCTTCTAATGGGGACAACCATTAGAACTTGAGTTCGAATCCCTGTGCCACCGATGAGTTTAAATAGACCTAACATCCTATCTGACCTTCGGGGAAGGTAGCTAACAAACTATAGCATACCTGGTCTCTCATCACTTTTTGATCATCTCTAAGCACTTTTTTGAAAGTACTCTATGTATATGGAGAGGAGTGGTTGGCTTCGATAAGCCAGATTTAAATGGTATAGGTGGATGTGTGTATGTTTGTGAGCGCATGGGCAGGTTTAGGTGCACGTATGTGTGTATGGGCCAAAGGCTCCTGCTAGTACCCTGGCGCCTAGCATGCACTGTGCTGACCTACCTCCCTGGCCCTCCTCTCAAGGAGCAAGCGTGATTATTACACTATCTGACTTGATGCGTATTAGGTGTGAGGTGTTAGGTGTCAGCTTGCAGAGGTGTCACAGGTTGCAGGTCTCACGTGCCTCAAGTACTAGTTTTCTACACAGAAATGCCTGATTAGCTTTATCCATGATTTTTCACTGCTTCTGTACATTGCTAAAGGTAAATTTTAGAATAAAATAGGGTAAATAATTCAACAGAACAGGGGTTGCTTTCAGTTTGCGCGTATAAAGGCACAACACGGTAATAACTACAAAGAATCAGAAGAACGTGAGGGAAGCAGATCGAATCCAGTGCCACTTTAATTATGTGGAAGATCCAAGCATGCATGCATTTGGAAGTTTAGGTGTAATATAGAAAATCGAGTCACTCAGCAAGCAAAGACCCTTTGTACAAGATCTGGACAGGCCCGAGGTAGAATACAGCACCCACGTGGAAACATGCACCGGTAATCAATTAAATGGCCACAGCTTCTGGGTCGCACGTCAATGTATTGTTTGCTCGTCTCAATCGGTACTGCACTTCGTTTGCGTACCGTCCTGCCTCATGGCCAATCGAGTTGGTGACGTCACTCAGAAATGTATCTACTTCCTGTAATTTCCATGAGCGTCCCATCTTTCACACTATGTCTCGTTAAACCTGCCAACGTGCTCCTGCAGCTCAGGACTGCGGCTTCGTACGGACAGGAAGGTTGACTAAGTGTTCTCCCATAGGACCGCCCGAATCCTCATTGTCCTTGTTCTGCTTAGCCTCCTCCACTATATCTCCGTCCTCCTCCTCATCGCTCTCATCATGGTCCGCTGGGTGGATGTAGGCTGAGCGGCTGTGCTTGTACTCCCCACGGCAAAGTTGCTTCCACGCCTCATTGGTAGCATCAGCGGAACCCTCATTGTGTGACTCCTGAGTGTAGCGCGGGATGTATTTCTCGCGCGTCTCGCTTTGCGCGGGATAGGTCTGGTAGATTTTGCTCTTGAACTCGTCAACAGCGCGGGTGAGCTCAGTATTGCCCATCAACTCCCTCATGTGATCGTAGCTGATGACTCCGTTATCGTAGTTGTCATCGGCGTCGTTTTTCTTGAAGAATCGGGCGGAAAGGATGAGTAGAGAGAGCGCGTAGAGAACGTTGCCGTCTAGGTGGTTTATAGACTTGGTATTGTGGTCGTTGCGGATCCAGCGGACTTCGTGACCGACGGCGTCCCAGAAACTTTCAGGCTCTAGGTTGGCGCAGTCATCGATATGCTCGTTTGCTTCAGCAAAGAGCTGGGCGAATGAAAAGTCGACGAATTCGGGATCGAGCCACGCAACGGGGTAGTTTAGGCGTAGGGCTCGGACAATTACACGACAGTGCTTTGATTCTAGGAAGAATTTTCCGCTACCAGTCTTCCATCGGAAGCCTTCGCGGGGAAGGACTCTCTTGAGCGAGGGCGCCATGGTGGTGGCTGATGGCTGTGGGTTGATGGGTACTAGTGATGGTGTTAGGGGTTGTAGTGGTGGGGGGGATGGTGGGCGGCGGTAGTTGTTGATGGGATGGAGGAAGTGTTGAGAGATGGAGTGGGAGATGACCTTTTTATATGTGCAGAGGAACAGCTTCAGCACGTGAGCAAACAATAATTCACTATTATACTAATCAATCATATAAATGAGAGAATAAACGTTTCAACACATGAGCAAACAAATATTTAATGCTTTACCTAATAATAAAAGATTTAAGCGTATAAAATAAACAAAATAAACTTACTGTATAAAACAACAATAAGTAAGCTATACAATATACAATTAAATAAAATTTTAAGCTTTAATATATTTTTAGTAAGTGTAAAAAATATTTATTTTGTTTATATAAAAGTTATTTCCTTAGTTTTTTGTCTAAGGATAACAAATTAACACTTAATAATATACTGCAATAATCACGTCTTAAATAATGATTGAGAAGGCAACAAGTTTATGGCCACAATAACAGAAAACTTTGAATCCTATTTAGACATTGGGCAAATGTATTGCTTTTCAAAAGACCTAGTGTTCGCAGTGATCAAGATAAGGCAGAGCAGAAAAGAAACATATTTATCCATGTTCTTATTCTGGAGTAGGCGTTGGCTTTTCGGACAACAATGTGCTCTCATTTGTAGCTGCAATACCCTAACACGCCTAAGATCTGCCTTCGTGTTGTCCAATCTCCTCGACTGCTTGACATGACTAGTGTTGCTGAGAAATACAATCTGAAACTGATAACAAGACACCATCCGGACTTAATTTCAGGAACACCCATACTTCAGATGTAATTAGTAGCCTCATTATTAAAACGCAATATGTGAACATGAATTAAGGTCTTTGTCTGGAGACCTGAACTATTATAGAACTTTGTACGCGGCAAGATCCGTAGCAAGGCGAACACTAAGTCTATGGCAAGTATTGAATAGGCAAATAGGTTCATTATAAGGTGTCTCAATTATCTAGCACTGAGTCATCTTGTAGATGAGAAGAATAAAAATGATGTCATTTGGTTGAATGTGTCATGTAGTCATGGCTATCACCTGCACTCGGTCGAAGGTGGGGTCTCTCGGAGCCCCGGGTGGCGCTTTGACCCCCAAATCAGCCAGCAGGCGGGGGGGATTTGGGACCATCCCATTGTATTACCCATTTACACATCACCTATTGTTGTTATTAGTGAACCGGCTGCATCCTGTTTTCGTCGTAGTGCAGGTGACCAAATTAGGAAACCCACCGAGGATGAAACAACATCTCTGTTGCTGGCTGTCTCAGACACCACTAAGAGCCAGTCAGCCCACTTTCACACCCCAACTATCCTGCGAGTTTATTGACACCACCATTCTCGGTGAGAGATTCACACTCTTCCCACCTAATGTGCGTTTTTCACATGGTCGTCTATGAATTGCTTCAACGAGAGCTTCATTCCCGCCGAAGGCCAAGCTGTTACCCTTACGTTGCGTCTCACTAACACTCGTTATCTCTATAGCACATTTTGAGATAGAGAGAGACTAGGAGTAAGGTGCTCTTAAATGAGAGATGATTGAGATGGAGCTGACAAAATGAGCAGACCGATACCACCAACACGACCTATCCCTTAGCGAAACGGCTAAGAATTCGCAACAAGAACACCTCCCTAGTCTCTAACCGCATTGATACCCCTCAGACTTAGAACCTTGGCCTGAAAACGAAATTATCGGCAAATTTGCTGACAATAGCGACTTTAATGCGCGCCTCCTTGCTTTAAAAGCCTCTATCTTTCTGGGTACCAAATCGCAAGAACTCAGAGCAAGTGGCTTTTGGAGTAGAACAGGGTGAAGGAACAGGTACAGACGATGACGGAAAGGACTGGCCAAAGCCAGCCCATGTACGAATAGGTTGCAACGATTCGGGTATAACTTCACTTTAGCAGTTTTGTGGCCTACGGGGAGGCGCTGCTGGGTATATCAGGCACTAGCAAAATCTGTTTAGCTGACTCCTACGTAGTAGCTATATGTGAAGCTCTCTCAGACGTTCAATCATCAGCAAAGCAAACCACTTTTAACCTGTAATTTCAGTAACTCACGCGATACCACAGCTGACTCCAATTGCCACCATTTGGCGACAGTCGATTTAGCCTGTTTCATTTAATATGTGACTTTGAATACGCGTCGAAAAGAGCCATTTTAAAAGAAATGCCTCTATGCATCGGTCTAAGACTCGCAGCCTTCTTTGCTAGGGAGGCGCGCCAGTTGTTCGGCCCTATATTCATATACTTATAAACTCATTGTAGCTTCGTCGTTTCTCTTCCTCAATGTCTCGGTGTCGTGAAGGTTTATGGTGCGTTTTTGAACGTCTTCTTGCACGCGCTGTGACAGTTAAGGCGGTGAGGTGTAAAGGAGGGAGAAAAGGTAAACGACCCGATTGCGGCGATGAAAGCCACCGTGTTAAAGAGACGAAATGAATCAGTGGCTCTTAAGGCTCTAATTATAGTGCACTTGGGTTTATGATATGTTTGGCTTCGGGGTATCTAGATCATTATCCGGGAAGGGAAGAAAATAGCAATCCGACGCAAATAACTCCAAGAATTTCTTCCCTACTCACCGTTAGTGGACCTGCACTTCTGCCCATCGCCATATGCCCTGGTGTTTCGAAGGTGTGTGATAGCACACAGGCTCAATCCCGCTAGGGCAGATTCATACCCTTTGTATATCGAACCGCTTTACTGATCCGTAGTCGGCGTCACAATAAGCATCCCCATTCGATGACCTCACTTCATCTCCCTATTTTACCCTCTGGCAAATTATTTACAAACTTTAACTGCTCCTTTTATCGGCAGCCAATAATTTTTTAGGACTGAGATCTAGCCTATCAAATTAGGATAAGACGTTGAGCCTTGACCTTCATGTCCCTCATTGTCTTGCAGCCTTTCCAAGCTTCGCCATTCATAATGCCATGAACATAGCATTCGCCAACCATCTGGAACGACAATCCGTGTATGCTTCTTCCTAGGTGATGATCTGCTGGCCGTAGAACGAATGGTACGTGACCACCAATGAGTGACCATACCTCATCACCAGGTTTTACGCCGACTGGGCCGATACCCATATACCCATTCTCTGTGGTGAAGAAATGCCGATTCCAACTCGCACGATTGATAGCATTTTGTATCTCACAGGCGATACCCCAGAGGCTCTTCAATCCATCTGAATCACTAGAAAAGCCCGCGTCTTCTAGAGCCTGAGCTTCCAGAGCGACCTCATAGGCCGTAGAGTCCCAGCCAGCCGGGACACTAGGGCTGCGCTCGAAGGGGCGTGCGGACCGCCGTGGCAGGTAGACACCGAAATAGTAGCAAGCTCCTGCTACTATGACCCAGGGTACTTCAAGAGGCACCCATGACAACACGGTACCCACGATGAATTGATTCCAAACCCCTTTCATAAGTCCCATAGTGACGGCAGCGGGCAAGACCCAGAAGAGATACGAGTATTCGCGGGCAAATGTTCCAATTCCCCGAGGAGTTTCTTGGCCAATTCTGAGCATACTGTCTCCCTTTCGTCCTAGAACAACATGGCGATAAAAAACGCGGATTCGGCGAGCTCTCCGGAGCTCGTTAGCATCGAATGCTGTCCAGTCTTCCTGGACAGATGCTCCGCGTGCTTGCACAGAGCCACGTGCGCTCCAGAGGCTATACACCTGCACGGCCATGAACCATACTTGAAGAGGGAATAAGAAAGGCATGAGCAACATCGTACTCCAGCTTGAAGAAAGAAGTTTGGGAGTTGAGAAGTTCCAAAAGTGCCAGTCGTAATGATGCGGGAAGTCGACTCTCTTGTGCTCGTCGGGGAGTCGGCTAGAGATTGGGAGCATATCTGCGGCTAGGGTTCTGAGCAAGGCCAGAGGGATATCCTCTCTAGTGGGATAGTAGGTATGATGAAGTAGAATAGAGTTCGCTTTTTCCGATGAACCATGCTCTAGCCATAAGCGCTTTTGGAAGTTGAAATTGAGCGGCCTCGGAGGTGATGGAGGAGCAATTTCAGCTCTCTCTTCAGCCTGTCCATACACCTGCTCATGTGTCGGAAATACTCGGATTGACGGGTCGGTAACAAACGGTATCTCATAGATTTCTTTGACAGTATCAATTTTGATCCCATGAACGCCTAGTTGAGAGTGGATTCCCGTTTCAAAAGTGATATCTTCCGAGCTGGAACGGTAAGAAAACTGTTTGTTGGTCCAGTATCGTGGCCACCCGTCACTGTAGTGCTGCGCAATAGGTCGGGGGAACTTAGTTCTTGTGGGGCTCGATGTTACGCGAACGAGGTTGTCTTGCGCAATATACTCAATTCGGTCTTGCCAAGCATAGTCTGGGACCCATGATGGCAGTTCTGACATAGGACTGCTCAGAGCGTTATCGTTATTTCTCAGCTCCTCTGCAGTCTCAATTCTCATTGACCGAAGCATTTCGTTTTCATGCTGATCCTGTTCTTCTAAAGTCATGTTGTCAAGCGATCCGTCTTCTGCAGCGTCTTCTCGAAAGACCTGGCGAAGTTTGTAGTCTTTAGTTTTCCCTTGGTGTGGAGTCTTGACTAATGATAGCACTCCAAGATCTCCGTCTTCTCGGATCATGTCGCGTGTGAAACGTGTAAAAACACGTTGAACAGGCTCTTTATAACTGATAGCGTAAGCATTATCATTCCTCACAGGGGGTTTCGCAACACCCAGCAACGAGTATAACTTGTCCCGGGGATCAGTTGCTTGCTGAGTCCTGGCTCTCTGCAAAAGCCGGGATAGCTGAAATCTTTCGTCTGCTTCGCGGCTAAGTTGTTCCGGCATGGTCTTACAAAGGTCCCAGAAATCATAAAGAGTATGAATATTCTCATGTTCCTCAAAGACGAAAGGCGATTGGCCAGAACGGATGATGATAGCACATGCATCACGGAAATCCTCCCATGGAATGGAATGAGTACCGCAGAGAATACGGGCACTGCGAGCAAGACAGAGCTCTTGAAACGTCCAAGATCGCGTGAACCAGGCTCGACGTATAAGCACCTCAAAGGAGAGTTGCTCGTATGTATACATACTAGACTCTTTGAGATGTCGGAGGAGCTCTGGTGGGTGGGAGCTTGGGATCGTCCTGTGAAGATGGGCCCACCTATTGATGGTGTCCTTACTGTCAGGAGTCCACGAGTCTTCCTCACCCACCCATACGATAACACTCTGGGCTTCAGAATATATGGGACGCATAAGAGGTATTTGTTGCGCTTTCTCGTTTTCATCTGCTTGATTGATACATAGTGCATCAACCCAGAGCACACGAGCTTCCGACTTCTTTCGAAGACGCCGAAGTGCCAGATAGAGGTTTGGAGCCACTAATACGGGGCGGTCACCGCATCGGATCGAGCAGAGAAGTTTCCCATTAGCCATGGTAGTTGGTGCATTACTATGTACTAGACTTGGAGCATATGGGTCGTCCCAGGTATACGATAAGGCGTCGTACGTAGGACGGCTATCTAAGCTGCTATGTTCGAGGCCTACAGCGACGTCGCCGCCGTCTGACTCTGGCCGGAGAATGAGAAGCCGGACATCTCGTGGTCTGCATAGGGATCGGTAAGAATACCGGAGGGAGTCAGAAGCTTCTCCTTGGGGATACTGGCCGAAGCTCCTATTAAAGGATGAAAAAGCACAAGATGATGGCGAAACCGGTCGTTGCTGAATGATCCTCCGAAATACAGCCGAAAGGTTTGGTATGGGTGACATGGAGCATTTGAACTACATAAGTCTAGGGACTGCGAGAGATGGTTCATGGTGGACTGAGAAGGCATCTGCGTGGCTGGCGAATAAATGACCACTGCCAGCATGATATATTTTCACCCAGTGCTACGAGGATGCCGTATGCGGTTCAGTTAATGCATACAATCACCGTGTAAAATGCTTCTATCCATGCCTTAGTAATACTTGTCAGATACGCTGTGGGGTCAATGGATACTACCTATGTACTATGTAGAGTGGCTGAGTAGGTACCTACAGCGCGTAACGATTCTACCGATAATATGCCGCCCTTACAAATTTAGCTGCTCACCTGTAAATTAGAGAGAACACACCTAAGCACAACAACCATAATACAAATCAATCGATTCTATCATCCGATAATATACCTCTACGTCGAAGCAATATTAAAAATGCGGTATCTGTATTTCTGCTAACTCATCATAGCGGTGTGACGGCTCACTTGCCGCTCCCGGCCCTTTCCCACACAGCCGGGTTCCATTTTAACATCGGTGCTCCGGCTCCGCTGGCCGACTGTTTCAAGATAAACAGAATTGTCCATCCGAACCCGCCTGAGAGCTATGGTCCTCGAGCAGAATCTCATGTAGTAGAGCTTCGGCCCAAAAGCCCGAGTTCACTGTTGCCACTGCATGGGAATATTGTACCCTATTTAAGGGATTCTCTATGTTTAGGATAGCGCCCGGGTAGCGCTAGAGCAAGTCCATTACAAAACTTCTGTTGCACCTCCGGCGCAAGACCTCGAAGTCGCCTATCCTGATTGCTTTTGAATTCATGTCGCGGACCATAGACTAAGATAGTAGAGATGAGCTTCGGTCAAGCCGATACTTTCCAATACCGGACACCGCAACCTCACTTGTAGTATTCCCGAAGAGAGGACGCGAATGTGTACATCATGGCCAATGATAAGACTACATCCTAGCAACATGAGGACCGATCTGTCACTACTGCGATAGACGAACAGGGTTGGACAGATGTCATATATCAAATACCATCGCCTTACCCAGGGATCAGGATGCTAGCAGCCACAATGCTACAAAACATGACTCCCCTCCATGTACTCCTTTTTGATACGCCCAGCTGCTGGCTGCCGTTACTACTAACATCATCCACTCATGATTATAAGCAATAAAAGCCACAGAAAAATACAGCCAGCCCAGTTCCCTTCGCTCTTCGATAATCTTTAGCATCCGCGTGGGGTCTTGCTTATGCCGATACGGTGGTATATGTTCATCTCAGAAGGAGTGTTCCGCTAAGTCAGGGTTGTTACGCCCCATTGTGGGAGATGAAAGAAAGATACCAGTCACCACTTGATAATGGATTTATCACTTGATCTCGTCTAAATGCTTGATTTGTCATTACGTGGGGACAACACCGTTATCACTATGCCTGGAGGGTTCAGACTGTCGCGAATAATAGCGACTACGGAAACAAGCTCAAGTATCATACACCAAGCTTCAGAACTCTCACCTAGGAATAAAGAGGAGCAGGTACAAACTTTCACCTACAATTATTTAACGTACTTTTTGCCAATGACTCGCGATATTCGAGATCCTGTATGTCTGCCATGTTGCGGATATAAATCCCCTGGGCAAACTCACTGCTGTCACAGCTCAAAGTGTCACAGGGCAGGCTGGTGTAGTAGCTATTGTTCAACACATGGTGATTTAAACTTTCCTGTAATGGTTTTTCAGACATGCGAAGTAGACAAGCATTATTAATAATAATAAAAGAGCAAGAGAAAAAAATTGTTTGCCCAGTCTTGGAATTGAACCAAGGTCTCTCAGAGTACAAGGTGCCCCCGACTTATACTCATACATCACTTGGAGCACGCGCTGTGAAGGCGCAATAGGATGCGAGGGTTTTATGGTCTGAGTGTGCTTTACCACTACACCAACCAGGCTGTTCTCTTGTTGTTGGATGTTCGGTTGCTTAATCGCCGATATGTACCTATGTCGCTTCATTGTCTGTTTGTTTGTTGCTTGGTGAATGGTGAATGGCAAATAGTGAATAGTGCTAATTGGTAGGCGCCCCTCCTATTCATGGCCGGACAAATTGTTCCTGAGGCATTCACACTGAGTGATACAAAAGTCCGGTTACGTGTTCCATTGATAACTGGTAGTCTGCACCGCCTACACAAGCAAAATGATGTGGGTATATCTTCATCAGTAGAAGGATAGCTGTCATAGATAAAGATTCTATCCTTTTCACCGCTCTCTTATTCAACTGACCTTTCTCTTTTCGATCTTTGAAACCTCGAAATCAATAGATAAATCGGGACTCGCGTAGCGTTATCAGAAACGGCTAGGAAGAACAAGTCTTGTCAGTTAATCTGGGACATATCACAAAGACATGTAACTTTTGACGATGCGCAAGATTTTGGTCGCCATAAAATGTGGCATTAAAGTTATCATCAGCTATGAAAGATTTCTCAGTCGCTAGACGGACTAAGCATTTCCAGACTTTCGACTTCGACAATTGCCAGCCTGGCTAGGCAAAGAAGCACTCGCTGCCTTGTGATTCTATGTAAGAGAATTCTCTTCTCTTTGAACTGAGTGGCATCATTGGAGTGTTGTCGGTTCCTGGGCATACCGATTTCGTAAACTTTGACTTGTGGAGGGACCGTGAAGCAAACGTCCACCTGCTGATTTTTGGCAACTACATAATCGACAAGAAATTTCCCTCGCGTTATTCATCAAAGATACATGTGCGCATCCATCTCAGACTCTCTCACTCAAGTTTCGCCATGACAATTCTCTAGTTCCTAGTACTATCATCGCAAACGCACAGAGTTAGACTGCCCCGGTTGGGTGCGTGTTTGAGCTTGAGCCCAAATAGCCCAACAAACACATTACTCTGTCAATATTTTCTTTTCATTAATCCCAAGTCATTATTAAGCACGCGGCTAGTAGAATTTCATTCTCTAATTTTTTCCTTCATGATGTTTGTCCCCTATCCCAACCCGACCACTTGGGTCCATCATACAGAATGTCAATACCGGCGTATTGATGCCACATGCCCCACGTGGTCGGTGAACTCTACATCTCCTAGGTAAAGACTGGCGGTACCCACGGACTCTTCCCACACTACCTTATTATTCCCATCAGCTGGTGCCTTAATAACAAGCCTCATCAATCTGTGTCATCAATCAGTTATCACTTTTCAATTCCCCGCATCTAAAAGCCCCGGTAGGGATCGAACGACAGCTCCACCAATTTTGAGAGCATTTGAGCAAGTATTTCCCCCTGGCCGGCAGCGAAAAAGCGGACGCCGCCAAGAAGCGACCGTGCCAACGGGTTCAGCACCGAGCATTTTCATGGGCAAGAAAAAGCACCACTAACAGAGGCCGGGCGGGCAGGCATTGCCGCATCTGTCCTATGGCCACCACGTAATTGGCTAGAAACTTGCTCAAGCCTCGCCTTCGCGTGCTTTCCTGTCCTCTTCCCCTCCTCTCCTGGTCCTTTCTCGCTCTTTCACATGGTACTGGTACACCGCACACAGGTCGTCACCCGAGAACCCGGTATCTCTGGCCATGGATCGTTCTTGCGATATTAAGTCCTACGCAAACAAGAAACCCAGGCAAATTCAGTACGACCTCAGGCGGGTACTACCTACATGTACTGCCCAGCACTGTCGTTAGGCTTTCTTGGCATGGTGTGTTAGACCGTCATCACACAAACCTCTCTACATGGACTTGCGGGACACACAAGACACCTTGCACAAGAGCGACGTCTTGGCGAGTCTATAAATCCTCGTTTGACCGCTGACTGATGGGTGAAACGAGGCTCCCTTTTCATACCTACAGCTCCCTTGTTACTGAACCAATTCAGTACCATTAACCAAGCTTTGTTATAGCATTTGAGCGCACGCCTACGACAGACAGTCTATTGCCAACACTTTTGTTAAGATCAACTCGTCAACATGCGTGCTGCCGTGCTATTCCTCTCCGTCGCCGCCGAGCTGGCGTCCGCTCACTTCCAGCTCGAGTACCCATCCTGGCGAGCCGACAGTCTGGCTGAAAACACAACATACGACCAATGGAGCTATCCCTGTACGTTCGTTCTTATTTCCATTTCTATTGCTACATGCTGCATACAGAGTCTGTACCCATCTAGTCTTGCAAATCCCTAACATATCTTCAACAGGCGCTGGCGTCCCCTACGGCGCAGGCAACGTGACAGAATGGCCACTGGGCGGTGGTTCCGTGGTGCTTGACCTACACCACCCGTGGTCTTACGTCTACATCAACCTTGGGCTCGGCGAAAACGCGACCAACTTCAATATTTCCCTCACTCCAGACCTGCTGAACGTCACTGGCAAGGGCACATTCTGTCTCCCCGTTCTCCCTGTTCCCACCACGATTGCAGACGGCCAGAATGCCACTATCCAGGTCGTCACCAACGGCCAGTCGGGATCGGCTTTGTACAACGTGAGTTGACCGTGACGCAGAGCTTTTTTTCCCAGCGTGAAACGTGTTAACGTATGTACTTCGAAATAGTGCGCCGATATTACGTTCAAATCCTCTGCGAAGTCTCTTGCGAATGACACTTGCACCAACAGTACAGGCGTAGCAGCGTTTATTGTAGGGCAATCCACAACAACGGACTCAAGCCCGACTCCGACACCTACACCCAACGGTGCGGTCGCAAGAGCCCTGGAAGGCGTATCTCAAGCTGTCGTTCTGGGTGTGATGATGGCCTCGATCCTGTTAACTGTGATGTAGGGAGGAATGTGACTGTTGGAGTGGAATAACGCGTAGGAGCGCTAATATGATACCCAAACATGCCGACGAGTAGGCTGTTATACGGCTTGATGAGTTTCTATATAAGACTCTAATGAGATTGGCAGTTAGCTTAATTGCCATGAAATCCGTGCAGTACCATCATCTTTTACTTGTGAGACTCACACTTTGCGACAGATAAACTCGCTTATGCACCACAACTATTCTTCTTCAAGGTGAAAATAACTCCGAGTAGAGATAGCGCAAAAGCTTCCTCTTGGAAAGAAAGCGACTTGGGCAGCTAATATTCGAGCCAACCGTCAGAGCTTCGTTAGTCTCGGTTGGTGATGTCTTGCTAATATGATGTTGGGTTAATGAAGGGACTGTGGACGACATAAGCTTCGTCTAGTACGCATGTCCGCATGACTCTTATGAACTTGGTTTCGAATTGACAACTATGGATGTTCATCTCGTGGGAACCATGTCTTTGTCCGTACGCAACTCATTCATGACCTTGGCCATGGTGATGCGTTGATTGTGATTAGGTGTCAGCATCTGCAGCACGAGGAACTCGACCTTGTCACGCGGGTTGAGCTGGGCCTTGGCCTCGTTGAGTTCACTCAACCACTGCTGCATCTGCGCGACGGCAGAGGATGCGCGACTCGAGTGGTGCCCATGCTTTCGATTCAAATCCGCGATCATCCAATAGAGCTGCTTTGGATGGCCCTGGCGTCCACGGGCGTCGGGAAAGGGGATCTTCCGCATGACATAAAGCATCGTTACGCCTAGCGCCCAAACATCCGAAGCTGGACCGCGAAGTTTCTGCCCGATGAATTCCGGGGGTACGTAGTATGGTGTTCCACCATTCGTTGCAGGGTCGACGGTACGAGTCGACAAACCAAAGTCGCAGAGCACGGCGCCCCTGTCCCTCGAGTACAAGATATTGGCGGGTTTGATATCGTTATGGATGCGCTTCTTTTGGTGAACGTAATGCAAGGCACCCGCAATGTCCTTGAGGATGCGAACGGCGTCGGTGCGGCCGCCCACAAACTTGTCCGTCGAAGTCTCGCGCCATACGTTACGGGCGGCTAGGTCCTTGCCATCGACGTGCTCCATGTATAGTGACAAGTAGCGCGCATCACCACCGTACAATTTGACAATAGACTCATGCTTGAGATCTTCTTGACTCTGATACTCACGCAGCCAGACATCAGCTTGGCGAATCACGTTCCGATGAATTACATCTTGGGGACGGGCATCTGTTTGGGGTCCCCGGGTCTTGAGGACTTTGACCGTGATAACACCGTCGGGGACATGGGAATGCTCAGCTGTAAACACAGAAGAAGCGCCGGTGGTAGCGATCTGATCGCGTTTCGTCAATTGATACCCATCGAGCTCGCAGCCGCCAGGAATTACGGCGGTCTCGTCTTTCTGAACCTCAAGCAGCGCATGGCCGTTGGGGATCGCTATCTCCTTCGTCTTGGCAGCGTTGGGCAAAGGGAAGACCAGAGGCTCATCTCTTGGCCCTAGAAAGATGATAACGCCATCCTTGTTGCTCTCTCGAGCATCGTCGGCGCGAAGTCTCTTCTCAATTACTGCGTTGTCCGTCATAAACTCGTCAGAGAGTGATCTTTTGCCTAAAGAGCTCCGCACATTTTGGCTACGAGCAGGCGATGACTCAAAGCTACCCGAGGGGACGTGTAGGATGGCAGGGCGCTTTTCTAGAATACGGAAGTCGAGGACGGGAATGCCAACACTGATCCTCCACGTGCCTGGCGACAACTCCCGTGTTGCCCCCGGTAGAATCTCCTGATTGAAGTTGGCGCCAGTGCGCTCTGAAGAAGGGGATACCCTGGCGAGCACAATAGGAATCTCGGACTTATTCCACAGAATCAAGCTATCACTAGCGGGATCGTAGTAAAGCTCACACCAAAGGGGAGGGCGGTCCTCGTCCTCAGCCTGCGGTATCCTGATAGAGAAATTGATGTCCTTTGAAGTTTGGGTCACAGCTAGGACTCTGGACTTCGGCTGGTTGGGATCGCCCACCTCTGCCCGCAAGGCAAGCCACTGGCAATTGTCATTGCCGGGGCTGACAGAACGGCTTCTTGTTAGCGGCCGCACCAGGATACGGAGACCTTGCTTGTGGTGGTGTTCATCGATCACCAACTTGTCCAAAGGGATATTGTCATATTGGGCATCGTCAACCTCATCAACTTCGATGCTCTTACCCAATCGTAGGTGGAGCTCCTCGGGAGTGAACGGCTCCGTCTTCTCTTCGGAAGGGTAAACTTCAGCAGCCATAGTGCGACGGAAGGCAAGGCTGCGCAAGGGGTAGATGTGACATAAATAATAGTAAATTTATGAAATGTGAATGTATATGACAGGACTGTAGGCTCTGGCTTTGGTAAGAGAATACAGTTTGAAAAGAAGAAATGGAAGAGAGAAAATTCACCCGAAGGCTTCGAGAGAACTTGAGCAGATCAATCAACTTGTTCAAGAGGCCATGTTAAAGTTGGAAAGGTCCAAGTTGCTTAGCAGATGGAGTTGTCACGATCATATGAGCTGTCCCTGAGACCCTCAGTACTGGTCTCTGTGTGCTCAAGCGCCGGTAAAGAGAGTCATCGAAGGGGTCAGAAGCGCGAAAGTGAGGAAGGGCGTGAAATGCTGTGCTGTGCGGCTGATCCCGCTACAAATGGTTCCTTCGGTCGCCTGCCTGGCTGTTCCCCGTCTCTTCCTTGACCAACCAGCTGGGCACTGCAGGTATAAATACAGGTTCCACTGGGCGCGGCGTATTAGTCAACTTTGAGCATCGCCTAGGTTGCCTCATAAGGGTTGGGCTATGCTACGCTATTCTAGTACGGTAGGTATGTATTTGACCAGGTATTCCGATCGGAGCAGTACACACATTGTTCTCCAGATCAAAGTCCAGATTCGTCTACTCACGAGCCGAAGAGTGTAGGCAGGTAAGAAGATGGCGACGACGCATGTCGAATGCCTTGGGAAACTGCAATAGAAATAAATAATGCATTGACGTTCGCGCAATTGGGTCCGATGGTCTCACTCAAGAAATACCGTAGGTGTTTGGGGCTTCGTCACACGACGACAGCCAGGCAGGCAGACCTCTGTCGGTCCAGTGGTGTCTCGCACCCCGGCGAACAAGAGAGTAAAACGAAGCAGGTGAGCGGGTCTTGCGATAGAGGTGTGTGGCTCTGAAGCTCTCACACTGAAGACAATGATAACCAGGGCTTTAACGCTGTGATCTCATCATCTCACAAAAGTGTCATTGAATTCTTAAACGACAGCTTCTTGGAATCACCTTTTACAAATAGAGGTAATGGTAGACGTACCAATGTGCCAAACATTGAAGCTACAACCGATACGTCGACGGTCGCACCTGAGAACTGGAAAGGCAGACAATAGAATTATCGACTAAGCTGCCCAGCTGACCAGCTGACCAACACGAAGACAGGTGAGCCTGGAGCATAGGCAAATACTTACGAATAAATAAGATAGACCTGGCCATCAATCACTACAAGCACCAGTTGCCACATAAATAGTAAGATTGCCTCTTATACCTACATAGCTTTAACGAGATCATGGGCATTTGATGGCTTCAATATGAAGGTCAATTAGCGATGCAATTGTCGTCGGGCAGAAGAAGAAGAAGCCTGGATGGGCGATATGTAAAAACCAAGTTGAGCGGATGATGTGAATGGGGACAAATGGTTGGGAGAACTGGCAGGGTACGTCCCGAGCCGTTCAATAATGCCATTTCATCATTGGCTATCAACAGGTCGAGACCAGTATTCGACCCCACTCTTGTCTCATATATACGTAAAGTGATTGGGTGCAGCACACAGGGTACATTCCGCATTTGGAAGTGTGTGGTGGCAGTGCCACTTCAGCCACCAGCACAGGCCAAGCAGAAAAGATTAGCTAACCTTATTTGGGTTATAAGTACTCACCAGTCGCCACCAAATATCTTCCAAAAAGGATTAGCTCCATGGAAGGACGGGCTTGTGATCGGACGACCCAACAATCGAAACGCTTCGAGGGAGGGGGAAGGTGCCTCAGGCCGCCTCTCAGGCAATGGTATGGGTACCGGCGGTTGCCCACCACCTCCCCGTCGTCGCCATCGTCCATCTCCCCCAGCACCTAAAAATTGAGCCCTCTGCATATACAATCCACCAGAGGCCACAACAGAACGCAAACAGCAACCCCCGTGTCAAATTTCACCACTGGTTGAACCAAAACCATACATTTTTCATGATTTACACAATAATACACAATAGAAGAATAGCGAACATGGCCTACTGTAATGGTACCGTCTAGATGGTTGACATCAATCACAAGACCCAAAAGCCCAACAAGAACAAAGACGACTCTGTCCCTAAAAAGGACGCCGAAAAACCCACACCAGGGGCAAACACGCTGTATTATACGTTCCGCCCTCCCTAAACAGCACCTTTCGTCATACCGAATTTAGAAATAGTAAAGAAGACCCAAGAGCAGCTTCGACACCGAGACGGAAGACTAAGGCCGACCAACGCCCTTTTGTGCGAACAGCCGGCTTTAGTCATTCCCTCCTTCGCCCTCTAGTGTACACGCACTCACCTTAGGCACACCTAGAATAAGAGAATGGATGAACCTGATGGCGGTTGTTCCTGGCAAGCTTGGAAATTTGGAATGAAGAGGGAGGACCTCTACACCAAACTTCAAGATCAGTACAACACTGTCACCTTATCTATCCAGGACCCTGACGCCTTTCACCATGACGTCTGTGAAATCTCTAAGACAGCCGCCGACTTGGACGAGTTTCATCACATGCTCGAACAGCGCAAGCAACTCCGACTTCATCAGCTGAATGAAAGTCTCGAATCTGCATCTGTCGAGATCATCGCGAACCCCAAACTCATTGGCACTGACCAGTGGCAGCATGCTATACAACTCTTCCGTACGAGGTCCTTCGACTCGCTCGTCAGATACTTCTCCTCCTATCTCCCCGAGGATCATCAATGGAACACATTTTCCATGGATCCTACCGGCAAGCCATTCTTTGACGATGTAGATGACCCTAACCCTATTATGACCCACGAGCCTTTATCATTTATTAGTGCCGCCTCTGCCTGTTTGATCCCAAGAAGTCATCTTCCCCCTTCTCCCCGATCCCTAACTACGTGTTCGGACTCATCCAGTGCTTCTACCCCCGCCAGAACGCTGTCGTTCTCTGAACAAGAATCAGGTCAGCATTATAGAGTCTTCTATCTCTCGTCTTAACGTTTCTTAGGAGCAAGAGTTGTCTCTTCAGGGATTTTCGACGCCTGAGACATCTATATGCTCCCAGAACCCTCCTGGAACGACTCAATTTTTACCATAAATGGCAATTACTAACGTCTGATTTATAACTAGATGTCATGGTGCTATCAACCACCCTTAATCAGGATTACGATGATGAAACGTCTCAATGGGACGATCCAGATACTCCAACCACGCCGATCTCTGAAATCTCAGAGATGAACCCGTCGGAATACCCCGCCGACGATAAACATCACAACCAAAACCACGGTACTGATGAACCTACACCATTTGCATCGCTGTCCCCCAGTTGTCCAGAAGACAGCGCCCAAGAATCGTCGACGCCGACGCCTCGGGAAGTCATTACAGACTCGTACTTGTCACGCAAGACAACCACGAAATCAGCATCAACATCTGTATCATCACCCCCCAAATATACCCCACTACAAGAGAGAGTTCGCGAGGCAAGTCCAGGCTCGTTGCGGGCACGGCGGAGAAGTCCTGAAATTGGACGCATACAAAAACCTTCCCCTGACGCTATACGCATGAGGTCGAGAGGTCCTAAAAGATAGGATACCTGGTCAACGTTCAACGTTGACCAACCAGACTTTGTATATATGTCAAAACACTGTAGATATGATGATTGTAATGTCCAGTTTAATTCTTCTATTCTTGGTTTTTTGTTTCATAGCAACTTAATTTCTTCCAAGTGTCATGTTTGTGAAAACACCAACTCTTAGGATTCCGCGACTTTCCGCTTTACAAGAGGACTAATAATTTAGTGCATAACTCAACCCTAGGTTAGTCCACAAGGTGAACCGCCTCCAGCTTCAGATGAAGCGGTAAGCCAATAGTTTGTGATCGATCTAAGTTGTCGAATATATTGATACTTTGTTACAGGTACATTAGTGCTTTGTGCATAAATGTGCAGCAGACCGATCCCGCTGACAGGTTACCCTAAGCCCACTAAACCCCCCATTCTTTAGTGCACGTCGCCCGCTACCAATGTCAATACTAGGGGGCATCTTTCCCACTAACAAGCCCCGAGGTACCTAAAGTCAGTACCGAACCGATCTCATCGCGTTACACCACGATTCATGGACAAAAGACAGTCCCTTATGAGATCATCGACTCCCAGTATACATACCTAAGGTAAAGCCAAAGACATGATGAGGTCATCGAAAAGGTGTGCACTCATGAATGATATCAATTATGAGATATAGAACTCAGTATGATCTCCTATTTTGATTGCACTTACGATACCTTATTCTGCAGCTCCATTCATCTACAAGTTTGACAACTTCATATCAACTAGTCCTCATCTCTCAAGACAGCATCTCTAAGCGTCTAATAAACTTCTATTCTAAAAGAAAGAAAAATGCCAGAGACTTTGCGCGAGAAAGCAACCAAGAAGATGCAGGGTCCTGACGCGAATCCGAGCCAGCTCGGCGACCCGATCAGCATCAAGGCCGAGACCAGCGACAATGTGCCGACGGAGGACGCCGAGGGCGCCAAACCCTCCTCGTCCTCTAAACCGGAAAGTAGTGGTGGTGATGGAGATAAAGGCGATTCCCTGAGGAAGAAAGCGGTGAAGAAGCTAAACGGCCCCGACGCCAACCCGAGTCAACTAGGCGATCCCATCAGTCTCAAGAACGAGACGAGTCCCGGCGTGCCGGTGGAGAGCGAGCAGGGCACTGAGAGGGAGAGGGTTGTTGAGCGTGGGTCAAAGTTGTGAGCTTTGGGGGTTGGGGGAGGGTATTAGTACGCATTGAAAGAAAACTAGCACTTGGTGGAAGAGAGTGATTGAATAATTAGACGTGAATCACCGCAGAATTTGCTACAAGTCTTTGATGGCAGTATTGTACTATAAATATCGCTCTTCTTTATACTCTGTAAGTGAGGCAAGACTATGATAAATAGTACCAGTTTAGTTCATATACGAACTGATTTAGTAATTGAGAGGATCATAATGAAAATAAAGACTGCTGTTGTCGGGTAGTTATAACGCATTCGATGGTGAGCGGAGAGTTTATGTCTGGCGAAGAACTACAATGGGGGGAAAGAAATACCGCGTTTTTTCTATTTCGCACCAAAACTCAACTAGAACAACGTCGTACAACTTCTTATATTTGTATGTAAATAAATACCGACAAAAATCATACAGTTAAATAAATACGATCTATTTATTAAACAATTGAAACTTGAATTTTTAGAAATTTTTTGGTTGACTTATATTTAAAACAAAAAAATCTTGTTAAAAATTTTCTGTTTTTCCCTGTTTTTACATACAAAATTACAACTTTTCAAAAACTTAATTCTTTAAACCGCTATATTTTCACCCAAAAAAATCTGAAAAATCAAATTTCAATTTTTTAATAAAGGGATTGTATTTATTCAGCTGTACGATTTTTGTCAGTATTTATTTACATATAAATATAAGAAGTTGTGCGACGTTGTTCTAGTTGAGTTTTGGTGCGAAATAGAAAAAACGCGGTATTTCTTTCCCCCCACTGTATATATATTGGAGATCTCCGGGGTAAAACTCGCATGCCTGATGCAGTTTTCAGGATATTTACGTCTCAGATTTATCAGTAATTCAGCTTTTGACACTCAGTGTCTATCGACTATAGTAGTATCTCTCTGCTCTGCCCCGATATCATCAACCTCAGGCTGTCACTCGCATCGTGAGCGTCTTGTAGTTCGGCATATGTGGCACAGTGTAAAAGCTTTCTATCCTATCCTGACGCCTAACGTGTCATCTTCAAGACAAAAACCGAAAGCAGAAAGGTAGACAATTCACAAAACCCAACTCAGTTCCTTTCGAAACTTCGGCACATTATGCGAGCCGTAATAAAGGCATTTGTCATCCTCATTCCTAATTTGCACTCGTGACCGAACTCTAATAGCATATTTCAGCATATAAGAACATAAAAGCTCTATACCCGACAGAGAAAGACTGATACGGGCTATGTCTAATCCAGCGACCGCTTGTCCCCGTGTATCTCTAAAATGATACTTGATGAACTCACGAAGTAGATAGCAACCGCAAGTTCATTTCTTCCTGAGCAGGTTACGACTGTATCGTCCGAGCCCTGGTCATATAGATTTTCGCAGCCGCAACACGCATACGGAGCCGCACGCCTAGAGGCAGAAGGGACCAAGGACGGTATGCGCGTGAAAATAGGCAAGGCGAGGGGCTGGTACTGAATTGATTACTTGGCGTGTTTGCTTGTTCGTAAAGAATCTAAACTACCTAAGTAGGACACAAGATCGTTTTTATATCTATGAGGCTTCTAGATTCGCACTAGTCCGCTATCCTGAAATACGACGTCCAAAAGTTTCCCTATTATCCGCCAGCGGTCATTGTTGGCAACGCTGTGGCAGCAGTTTGTGTCAGTTTAACGACAACTTTCACAGTAAAGACTGGACTTTCTGAAATAATAAGCGACCAAGCCCTGATGAGAGTTGGGCGCGGCATGGCCATGCAATTGGTTCGAGTTCTGCTTCGTGTCTTCGTGAGAAACACGGCACTGACATTGTGTTCAATTTACGACTGCCCTATAGGTCCACGTGCCTCGAGGAGACGCCCCAATTACTGCGGTTTTGGTTATGCTCGCCCATTTCCTGGGAGCTGCTTTGTTTACGTCCATTACAAAGACAGCTTTCCTTGTCGCGGTCAAATCTGCCCTCCGCAAACATGTGCCCGCTCTCGACGCGAACGCATTGATCTACAGCGGTGTTCGAGATATCTGGCAGACTGTGCCTGCGGGCCTCGTCAATGATGCCCTCATGGCTCACAATGAAGCCATTGTAAACATTTTTATGAGTTTACTGTTTAGAAAGGTAGAATGAACCGGCCGATTAAAGTGCTAGTACCTCCAGCTAGCGGCAGCATTGGTAACATTCGTCACAGGCTGTGAGATGGAGTAGAAGAAGCTAGAGCATTCAAAGAAGAAGACAGAGAGTTGTGTTAGTGAAGTCGAGCTGGCAACACATAAGCCTCCTAAAAGGTGAGTATCATAGTTCACTTGCAGTGATACTGCTTAGTTGTATTCGAGTGTTATAGGTAGGTAGGATGATGAGATACAATTGCACTAGCTCTCTGGGCGCCGCCTTGTCTTTCCAGTCAAAACTCATATGAGCTCATGTTCAAGAATCGAGAAGCCCATGTGCTTCGAATATGCGGCGCAATATATCTCGAAGGACGGGTGCCTTGCGATTGTTGTAGTGTTCATTTCGCTCGCCTGCTGCAGCGGATGCTTCGGCTTCTCGCTTCGCCGCCGCATATCGATTGCAATCATCTTCGTGTTCTCGTAGCCAATCACGAAATAGCCGGTGCCGAGCCACTTCAGAGCTATCAGAGCCAAAGACATGCAGGTTGGTGTATGGCTGTTTATGACCGAAGAAACGGTGCTGGTACCAGGCCGGCTCACGGAGCAAGAATTGGAAGCCTGCAGCTTGGAGATCAGGCACGTAGGACTCTTCGTCCTCAGGGTCAGTGACCACAAGGTCGACATCAATGATATCTTTGGCGGCTAGACCAGGCACGCTTGTCGAACCGACGTGCTGAATCAAGACAGCCCGATCGCCAAGGGCTTGTCGGATACGTTTCTCGACTTCTGCATACATGGCTGGCCATTCTTCTCTGTATTCAACGATCTTGAGGGGCTTCAGAGGCCTAGTGTCGATTCTTTCGATGTATTTGGGATCGGCATCCACCATCGTGGTCACATCGAGTGTGGCAGCCATCGTCTACCTAGAAAGCTATGTATAATCTCATAAAAGAATCATGTAAAGTGGATAAGCTGGGTGAGGCTACATATATCCGTCTGTTTACTCAATGATACACTGTGAGATAGTACCGTCTTTAATAGTACTTTGAGACACAGAAGAAGTAGGGCTGTGCAATATTGGAATGGAGCGGGGGAAATGCAGATATTTAACTGCTCAAGTGTCCTATGACTCCTATCATATGTATCCTCCGTATCTGCAGCTTACCTACCTAGTAGACTGCCCCTGCATTACAGCGCTCGGATAAGGAGTCGAATGGCGGTCAGCTCGCGGCCCACAGAGTTTATTGCCCACTTCGAAGAGTACTTACTGACCTATAAATATCTAACCTTACTTACTTAACAATTATTTCGAAGTACTTAAGGTATACGTACATACCTTCGCACGCTCTTGAGGCCTTTATGTGTAGATCAACTATGTTTTCACTATTGTAATTGAGTGAGAAGAGACACGAATGTCAGCATTTTCTATACTTCAAGCCGGGACCCACGAGTAAAACTGCCTAAACTTTGCGTTCCCATCCTCCCTCGGTTTCAAAGATTCTCCCAACCGCTTTGGACACTGCAAGTAGATGTCTATCGTAGTATCGTGGCGCAACCAAGGAGAGCCCTATGGGCATATCATTCACGCCTTTGAAACCGGGGATATTTACGACTGGCGTGTGTAGAGCCTAGAGGCAAAACGCGGTTAGGAACGTTATATCCGTGATTGGCCCGTGTTCTTCATGAAACTCACCGTCCACATGCAATTGAATGCTGCACTCCCGGTGCTTTCGATTCCTACTGGAGCCTCGTCTACGACGCTTGGGGTGAGAATCGCCATATACTTCTTCGCTATCTCGTCAATCGTTGGCCGTAGCGCAGCTATTTGATCGTACGCTTCCAGCTGGGCTGCCCGTGAGATTCTGTTCACGTTCTCGACATGCCCGACTAGAAATGGGTCGAGTTTCTCTTTCGCAAGCCTATATTCGGGCAAGAAAGTTACGCGACCTTCGCTGTGCAGCAAGATGTTGAACCACTCAGGCATCTGACTGAACTCAGTCGGTAGCTCAATCTCCTCGACCTCTGCCCCGTGGCTGCGCAAGAGCCTCGCGCCAGCTTCTAATGCCGCTATCGTCCCTGGACCAGCCTGTGGCCACACCACGGTCTTCACCACAGCGAATTTGGCGCCCTTCACTTCGAAATCATTATGCGGAGCCTGATCATCCTCAAGTCCGAATATGTCAGCCATGAGTTCTAGATCCTCGACGCTACGCGCAAGAAACCCAACCGTGTCCAAAATAAGCGAATAGATCTTTTGCCCCTCGCGGCTGATTGCGTTCCACGTAGGCTTCAAGGCGTAGACCCCGTTGAATGAACCGGGACGGATGGTTGAACCACCAGTCTGTGACCCAAGCCCGATTGGTGCTTGGAAGTCTCCGACAGCAGCAGCCGAGCCAGATGACGAGCCACCTGGTGTTCTCGTTGAATCATGCGGATTACGAGTCTTCGGTCCGCCCATGGTGGACGCGAACTCGGTCGTTGTCGTTTTCCCTATCTGATCGTCAGGCTATTTGATGCTCGCATCATACCTATGCCACGATGCCTCACCGAGTAACAATGCACCCGCCTGGCGCAATACTATGATTGATGCTGCATCAATTTTCGGTGCATCTCCCTTGTAAATAGGCGAATTGTGCTGCGTCGGCATGTCTTCCTGAGATGAGCAAGTGTTCTTAGAGGTGCCAACGTGGAATTACCTTTGGTGTATATGACATCCTTTACAGCTATCGGGAGGCCGTGTAGTGGCCCTCGCTCCTGTGAAGGGACTCGATCGAGCCTTTTGGCTTCTCTAATGACATATTCGGAATCTAAATGTTCCCATGCCTGGACTGCCGAGTTGCGCTCCTCAATTCGTAAGAGAAGGGATCGAGCATATTGTTCCACGGTTAGTGATCCGTCTTTTATTTTTGCCAGCGCTTGGGTAGCAGTTAACTTATGAGCTTCCATGTTTAATATAGCTCGAAATGCGAAGTTTACTAGGAGAACGATGCACGCTGATCCTAAGGGTTTGCAATGGTCTCAGAGGCACCCAGGTGCTTCGACCTTGGGCAGCATGGCCCAAATTGGAGACCGTGATCGGACACCTCCACCCGGTTATAGCCAGGGGTGGAGGTAGAGACCATCGCTAAGTCGTCACCCAACAGCTACTTGACGAAACCACCACTCTCCCTCGCATTGGATCAAATGAAGCAACCGACTTATATGACATCATACAGCTCGCTCTTTTCTGGTAACGATTGTAGCCTCATTGTGATTGACTCTAGTGAAAGATTAGAGAGATAGCAGCCATGAAGGAGTTAAGGGAGTCAAAATGGGGAAGGAGGATGAGGGCAACATATCGTGGCACGAACCAACCGCAATAGAGAACATCTGGCATTTCCGATTAGGTCCGTAAGGTGCGGGCTTCATACTGAAGCAGGATCTGCAGCACATAATGCCGCAGCGGATACCGTGAATCGTGGGGGTGCCGGCTTCTGCCCTGCATATTACCCAACAGCGCCTTGAAGACTTCATCGAGACTTGTCAGATATCCGCCGTTTGCTGCGCCCTCCAGTGATTTCGAGCGAAAATGTCCAAATTGTTCAAGCCGATGCGCGTCGGCTCCGTCACACTAGGTCATCGTGTGGCGATGGCGCCATTGACGCGGTATCGCTGCGACGACAACTGGGTCTTACTTCCTATGGCTAAAGGTGCAATCTCAAGACGCTATATCTAGATCCCGTCATCCGCTAACTAAGTCAGAATACTATGAGCAAAGGGCAGTAGTGCCTGGGACTCTCCTGATCACCGAGGCGACCTTGATTTCAAGGTCCGCCATCAGCCGATACAATGTCCCTGGTCTCTTCAATGAGGCCCAAATAGCAAGGTGGAGGGAGATAACCGACGCCGTGCACGAGAAAGGGTCTATTATCTACTGCCAGATCTGGCACCTCGGTCGCGCGGGAAGGCCAGAAATCCACGAGGCGATGGGCACCAAGCTGAAATCATGCAGCGCGGTACGCATTGACGAGACAAGGGGCATGCCGGAGGAGATGACGGAAGAGGACATCTGGGAGGTCATCGGCGACTATGCGACGGCCGCCAAGAACGCGATCGCGGCGGGCTTCGACGGTGTCGAGCTGCACGGTGCCAATGGCTACTTAATCGACCAGTTTACACAGGATAACTGCAACAAACGAACCGATGCCTGGGGTGGTAGTGTCGAGAAGCGCGCTAGATTCGCTGTCGAGGCCACCAAGGCTGTTGTCGATGCCGTGGGGGCGGACAAGACGGCGATTCGACTAAGTCCCTTCAGCGACTTTCAGAGCATGGGCATGGACGATCCATACCCTCAGTTCGAGTACCTGGTCAAGCAGTTGAAACCCCTGAATCTGGCGTATCTTCACCTTGTCGAGCCGCGCATTTCTGGAAACAAAGACACAGACTGCGGTGCAGGCCACGACTTGGGGTTCTTGATTGGGCTGTGGGATAATCAGAGTCCCATTATTCTTGCGGGTGGATATCAGCCCGAATCAGCATTCAAGACCATTGATGAGATGTGGAAGGACTACGATATCGGGATCGCGTTTGGAAGATACTTCATCTCGAATCCTGATCTGGTCTTCAGGTTAAACGAGGGTATTGAGTTCACGAAGTATGACCGGGCAACATTCTACACACCGAAGAAGGCTGAAGGATATATCGATTTTCCGTTCAGTCACCAGTACCTGGTAAAAACTGGCTCGAAGGTGACGTGAAGTAAGATAAGACATGTTACGAACCGATGATCAAAACAGCAAGACACATGAATAGCCTATTAGGTAGAACTAGAACTGAGACGATAGCACTGGAAGCGGATTATGAACTCGCGTTTTCTTTATCTTTCTTCGCTTCGCACTTCGCTGGTGGGTCGTTTTCGTAAAATGCTTTATCAGGTAAACTTTAACCTTTATTTTATAGTACCTAGGGTATATTTTTCTTTTGATAATAGGTAGCGCGAGACTTTGCAGAAACAAACTCGCTTTGCGATGACTGTAGAGCCAGGTGTATAGCAGCTAGGAAGCTGCTGTTACCAAGAAGCATCGGGCGAACCGAGCGGGCATCAGGTGTCCGATGGATGTTCGATGAGCGCCCCTGGAGCAATGTGTGATAGACTGTGGGTGATAAGATACATAAAAGCTGTATGGGTACGGTGAAGACATAGACCTTCTTATTTACCCTAGTTTGCAATTTCGTCTTCATGGCTATCAAGTTCGCATACTCTCTAAAAATATATGCTGCATCTGAAATAATATTCTTGTAGGAGCTATCAATCCTCGAGAGATTGATAATGCTTAACAAACAACGCTGGTGCGCCACGGCGCTGTTATCAAAGCAGTAACTATCTAGAACAACATGGCATGTTCAAAGTTGTCAGCACTAGTTGGCTCAGCTGTGTGTGAGCTCGTCTGGTGATGTCCATATGTAAACTATGTCACCACACACTATACCTATTCAGTATGTGAGACCCGGTGACCTGGATTCTCAAAGCGCGCATATATATATACGTGGTCGACCTACCACCCTTTCAACGCTATATTCGAGATAGTACAACCAGTTAGCAATATATCTTTGATTGTATTCAAAGTCACATCCGATCCTCTCGGGCACCTAGCTCTGAGAAAAGTCTCAGAATTGCTTTGCTTCTTTGGCAATCATTCGATTTTAACATTGTCGTGGAGGGGCTTGAGAGATAATAGCAGATGACTAAGGAACCCGTGAAAGAGATACGCTATTTGTGGTCGCCAACCGACGCCTACTGATAATAGTGATCGTCTGGGAATAAACTGTTAATCTCACTTAGACAAAGGAGAAGCGAAATCTGAAAAGGCAAGAGCTAAAAATAACTGAGGTGCCGGTTCGACTTGCCATAATAATGCAACAGGTGCCTTTGAGGCTGGAGCAACCGACGCGTACCTTTATAGTTTCGATTTGAGATACCGCCCGGTAGGTAATCGCAATCCATTGTTCTTTCCAGCCTTTAGAAATAATGACGCTATCGAGGGACAGTGGCTACTGCCAAAAGTGAATAGAGCAGTCAATCCTTTGTCTCCCGTGGCAACAGACAAAGCGTCTTATCCCGATTGAATTCCCTTCCTGTCATCTACAAGCTCAAATCTACTAGTACTACAGCTCAGTTGCGTAGTACAGAGATTTCTTAAACCGAGTACCTAATCTATTGCCTCAGTTAACAGTGAAGTTGCACCGAGGAAGGACACCTCTGGACCACGGTACCTGTGCCTGCACACCTACACCTACATACACCTCAGTAACAGCCATTCTTTTCGACACCGCACACTCATTTCTGTCTCGTCTGGCATATCAAAGATAACGCAGACACTCGATTCGACTTTCAACATACGCTTTTACGAAAAACTCTGACGGCTACAACAACCGCCGACAGGATGGATGGCATGGATGGCATGGACGGGATGAGTGGGATGGATGGAATGAACGGGACGAACTCCACGGATGGTGGCTGCAAAGTATCAGTAAGAATTGCCCATGTCATCTGCAAGAGTCCAGTCAGCCATTCTAAGCCAGTTGTACTAATGCACGATTGGATTTCTGCAGATGTTATGGAACTGGTACACGATCGACGCATGTTTCCTCTCCGATTCGTGGCAGATACAATCTCAAGGAGGATTCGCAGCTCTCTTAATAGGGGTGGTCCTTCTAGTTGTTCTCCTCGAGTTCCTCCGCCGCGTCGCCAAAACCTACGATCGATATCTCGTTAATCAATACTTGAACAAGGTCGCCGCCTCATCGCCCCCAGCTGCTCAGAGCTCAGAAAAAGCGGAAGCACCAGAGGCTGGCCAGAGTACGAACGCTCTCTTAGCACCTGCCTTCAGGCAAAGTCGGAACCTATCTAACGCTTCAGGGCAAGCCATAGCGGAACAACACCAGTTGATTATGCTAGCTGTACCGGGTGTGAATGGGGGTGTGCCGCCCACGATTGGACAGGTGGTTGTGCAGGCAGCACCGTTCCGGCCCAATCTCGTCCAACAGGCTATCCGTGCTCTTTTGCACACACTCCAGTTCGCACTAGGTTATTGGATCATGCTGTTAGCCATGTACTACAACGGCTATGTTATCATAATGATCATCATTGGCGCGTTCATCGGATCGTTCATCTTCCAGTGGGAGCAACTAGGGCCTCGGTGAGTAGCACTTCACTTTTTCTTCAGTAAGTAACAATTATCGCAACTTCTTAACTTGAAGGTGCTAACGTAAAGCTTGAGAAGCAATGGTGCTCAGAACACCGTTGCAGCCATAGGTTGTCATTGATGGATTCACCATCTCTGGCCAAGGTGTGAAGATATAACGAGGTACACGTTGGAGGAGTTTAGGCTTGCGAACACATATTTTTCAATTGCAACTCGGACTTTGATCATCCACAAGTAGATGTTTGCTAGTAGCCGGAGAAGTCTTTTCGGCTGCAATGACCTGTCTTTCGCGGGATTCGGTTCACAAAGATTTTTTTATTTTAAACTTGTACTTAATCGGTATTGCCGGGTGCTTTTCATGCAGAAGAGAGACACTTCTACGAATTAATGAGAACTATGAACTCGGACATGATTGAGGTCACGATGAGAATATAACAGTTCTCAGAGGATCAATAACCCCCATAAATACATATCTACTGCACCTTAGTACATCCGTGAATATAACGAGGATCTTTTATCCTAACATGAGATTGACCTTCAATTACCTGTGCACGTGGACGTAGACGGCTACCTATACTCTTCCAAGTCGACAAATGTCTGTTGAGGTATCATTATATCAATCCTTTTCACAGTGTCCTCGTAGCCCATAATGGCTGAAAGGTTTTAGCTTTGAGGGTTCGCTGTGTGTATGACAAATCACCCATCTCGTCTTAATAAGCTAGTACGACATCAGCTTTAAAGGTGCCCTGAAGACGACGACGACGACGACGACGACAACCGAACAGAAAGGATTGAATATCCTCATATAAAGAATAGTACATCACTAGTGGCGTTGAATAGAGCGTTAGAGCCTTTTGAAAGCTTATAGTTTGCTCAATATGAACGGAGTCAAGATCCGTAGCTCGCAGGGTACATCTTATCTCCGTACTCGCATTTCCAAGTCCAGGTAGTACTGACACTAAAATGACAGGATGTTGGACATGTAGACTACGGCGAAAGAAATGCGACGAGGAACGACCCATCTGCGTCACCTGCATGGGACTGGAGATCGACTGCCATTACAGCGATACCAAGCCCGAGTGGTTGGATGGTGGCGCGCGCGAGAAACAGATGGCTGATGAGCTTAAAGTCATGGTGAAGCAGAAAGCGGCCGCGAGGAGAGAGAGGAGATGGGCGCAATTACCTACCATGGAAGACTTTTCTCCTAGTACACAGACGCAGCGCAATCAGTCATTAGATCATCTGATGAGAGATGTTGGAGACCCGACGCCTGGTGATGATGGAGCTGGGAATGGGAACAGGAATGGGAACTCGCCTAGTACGATACCAAGTATAAGTGAGACATCACCATCTCGGGAGGCGGAAACGAATCCGTCGTCGAACCCGTCATCACCGCCGACCTCCTCATCGTGTGAAGGGGTTCCCGTCCCCGTTAGCCCAGCCGTGCAACCCACTGTGGACTCTTTCCCAGAGGACAAGTCCGAAATGGAAGTCACATTCACAATGGTCTACCTAGACTACGTTGTGCCGTTTCTATTCCCATTTTACCGCCCCTGTCTGCTGGTGTCGAGCCGCGGGTGGATGCTCGTGTTACTAATGAAGAACCGTGCCCTTTTTCATACGGCACTATCGCTCGCGGGCTGGCTGTACGCCGTTGTGCTGAATATCGCGGACGCGTCACACGGCGCATGCAAGCGCGCCAACTGGGCCGAGCTACAGGACCAGCAGGAGATCGCCATCAAGGCTTTGCAAGAGGACATACAGGCGCTGAATGAGCGCGGAGGCGTAGCGAATGCTCCCCTTAAGGAAGGCGTGGCTTGCATGCAGAGCATCATCCAACTTTTGGAATTCGAGGTTGTCATGGCGAACACATCCAGTTGGCAATGGCACCACGACGCTGCCGTCGCGCTTTTCGACCAGTCGATTACGCACCACGCGACTGCCAACAGCAAAACCCCTTGGTCCTCGATCCTCGACCGCATCGGGTCCTCATTACGTTGCTCTCCGATAAATATAGGTAGAGGCATACAGATCCTGACGTCCGACCAGTCGGCCTATAAGTTCTACACGGCGTATCTTTTGTTCATCGACATCGTAGCTGCGACGGCGAACGGTGAGGCGCCGCGGCTAAGGAAATACCACGCCGAGCTTTTAGACGACGACTCCGACGCCTCGCCCGTCATTTGTCTCAACGAGTATATCGGCTGCCAGAGCTGGGCGATGATGGAAATAGCCGAGGTGGCCAACCTCGCGGCATGGAAGCGCGCACAGCAGGGCAGCGGGTCGCTGTCCATGATCGATCTCGTGCGACAGGCCTGCGCCATCGACAAGCGGCTGCGCCAGAAGATCGAGGCGCTCGAGTCTTCCTTCCCCATCGATCACGCCAGCAGTAATGCTAACACAAACATATACGACCCGTCCGCGCACCCTCCCGTGACGCCCTACACAGGCTTCCGCGAGATGACCGCCGGGTTCGGGTTCGGGTTCGACCAGACATCGCCAGCCGTGGCCCTACACACGCGGATCTGGGCCCACGCCACCATAACGTATCTGCACGTCGTCGCGTCAGGGCTGCAGTCCACGCTGCCCGAGATCCGCGCCAGCGTCAGCGCGACCATCTCGCTCTTCCGCACCATGCCGTCGCCGCTAGCACTACGCACACTCGTCTGGCCCTTCGCCGTGACGGGCTGTCTCGCTCTGCCAGAACAAGAATCTTTCTTCGTCGAGCTCGTCGAAGGCATGGGGGCCATGCAGGTCTTCGGCACCGTCAAGGAGGCGCTGGATATCATGCAGAATGTCTGGAAGCACAGGAATGGTGGCTGCATTGATCCGCAGATGTGGGATATGGCGACGTGTTTCAGCCTCCTGGGACATTGCTCTTTGCTCGTTTAAATTGAAGTCGACGTTGGTAGTGAGGTGTCTTGTCTAGCCGGGAGGTTTTATGAACGTTCCAGTCTTCATCTTTACATTGCATATCTGTAAGTTGGAGTTCTTATCATGTCTCTATTTCCTACCTACGACACTTCGCAATTGGTGGAAAGATGCCGAAGATCAAGTACCCGGATAGCCCCATTGCGGTGCCGACTGCAATTTGTTAGAAATTCTAGGGGCTGAAGAGTTGTACACACAAACTGGCAACCTATGAAGAGGCGTGTATGTGCATTCGACATCTTGAAGGACTAGTACTATGCCATGATGCAAGGCGACACATAAGCCACAGGAATGCTTGATATACATCGGAATTTAATTAATCAATTAAACGATGCTGTTACATGTCCTCGATGAACGAGGTTAAAAATGCCGATTGTACATTTTGCGCAATCCGTGAAAAAAACCAGCACGTTGTCATTCATGAATCTGTCCGCATGCTGAATACCAACTGCAAGTCAAACAAGTTCCTGTAAACGCCCCTTTTGCCCCCCATTCACAGTGCTCATCGGCCAACGCGAATAACGCCGGCGGCTATCAACTTGCGAATATTGCTTGCTATAGTAGGGTTTCGCATATGCTCTTGGAGGGCGGCAGGATCATTTTGAGCCTGCTGAAGGATAGACTGCATGACTGGTTCCTGCATGATGCCCAAGATCTAGATGACAGAAGTTAGCACACAATTTATTATTATAAGAGCTAGCAGTTATTGCAAGCCATCTCAGGTTGGCATTACTCACCTCTGGATCCTTCATCAGGCGCTCCCGAGTTTGCTCCTCGGTCTCGTTCTCTCGTGCGGCATACATGGCTTGTAGAGCCTTCTGCTGCTGCTGGTCGATCTCGCGCGCATTGGCGTTGTTATGATGCTGGCTGTCTACTTCGGTAGCCTCGTTGCAAGCATCAATGCACTCGGAGTACTTGCGCATTCCGAAGTAAATCTGTGCCTTTCGGATATAGGCACGGATGAACTTGGGGTCTTTCTTGATAGCAATATTGCAGTCATCAAGGGCACTGGGAAACTCAAAGAGCTTGATAAAGGCCGCGGCGCGATTGCTGTAGCCACGAGGATCGTCGGGAGACCGTTTGATCATCTCCGAATACGCCGCAACGGCGCCGGGGAAGTCTTGCTCCTTGAACTTCTTGTTGCCTTCTTCACGTGCTTCGTCAGCCTTGGCTGGATCGATATAAGCTTGCTTATCCGTGTCGATCTTCTTGCGCTCGGCGGCGCGAAGCTTGTTGACTGTGTCGGGGGTTCGATGTTCAGTAAGTGACTTTTGGTAGTTCTCAATAGCTGAGGCTAAGTCGCCCATCTTCTCGTAAGCAGATCCAATACGAGCGTAGGACTTAGCAATCAACTTGAAGTCGGCGTATATCTCGCGGCCCTCCTCAATAGCTTTGGTGCACGCGTCGATGCATGCCTGGTAGTCGCCCTTCTCGAAGTGGGCTGCGCCTAGATTGTTTAGGTAGGTAATGTCTTTGTATAGATCCCAAGCCTTGCTGTAATGTTCGACGGCTGCATCGAAGTTTCGCTTCTTGTAGTTCTCTGTGCCCAGTGCCTTCTCCTTATCGGCTTCTTCTTTCGCCTTCTTCTTCTCCAGAGCTTCCTCGTCTACTTCCGGTTCAGGTTCAGGGGCTTTGGCTGGTGTAGGCTTGGAAGTAGGCTGGGGGCTCGCCGGTTTCAGATCGGGCATCTCAACATCCTCCTCTGCCTCCTTGGCGCCAGAAGACGATGCCCCAGCCCCAGGAATGTCATCAGGCATTCGCATATCCATGTCCACACCCATGGCAACGCCGAGGACCTGGATCATTCTGGGGTCGCTAAACAGTTCTTGGGTATTCGTGGGGTTCTTCTGTAGTGCCTGGACCTTGGCAATGAAGGAGGGGTCGGAGAAGTAGCCGCTCGTCTTTGGATTGTTCATAAGCTTCTGGAGAAGGTTAGGGTCGCTAAACATCTTGCCTAGCCCTCCCATCGGATCGCCACCACCGAAGCCGCCTGTCCATAACGTATTAGTAAAGCATTGATCGTAACACACTCGTTATAGTCTACATACCGGATTCCTGCTCCATAGCTCTCTGGACAGACGCCAGAGAGCTCTTCAGGCCAGCATTGTTAGGGTCGAGCTTCAGACCCTCCTCGTAGGCGTCGTTGGCTCCAAGCAAGTCACCAGAACCGTGAAGGGCGGCACCCTTGCGTCCCCAACCTCGTGGCCAGTCGGGTTTGACCTCTGTTGTCTTCTCAGCATCCTTCAAGGCATTGGTCCAATCCTTCTTAGAGGCGTAGGCAGCAGAGCGATTGCTGTAGAGGACGTGGTTTGTGGGAGCTAGCTCGATGGCCTTGGTGAAAGCATCTCTGAAAATGATAAGCTACTGAGAAATGAAATTCGGGTTTGGAAACTGGAGAAGGTGGAAGACAGTAGTAGGAAGACGAGGAACTGTGGTAGAAGGAGAACTCACATGGCTTCGTCGAAGTTCTTTGCGGCCATGGCATTATTGCCCAAAGTCTTGAGCTCGTCTGCAGACGCCATAGCGTATGTAGGGGGACTGAATGGACAATATTATGTAAGGGGTGGTTGATTGTACGAAGCGTAGCTCTATAGAGCACGAATCAAAAAAAAGATAGGAAGAAGATCTGGATATATGGTTATGGTGAGGTGACGAGAATGTCTTGTTGAGCAAACGACGAAGACTTGTCCGGGGCAAGGAAGGCAGAAATACAGGCAGGGCTGAGAACGAAGTTCGAGAGCTTTCTATGCGGGCTGGACTGGAACTCCCATAGACTTGCGTGGTGGGGTACATGTCGGCGCTGTACGAAACTGCTTCCGGCGGTTAACCAGCGCTAACTTCGAGGTCATGTAATGGAAGGAATACAGTGCTTACAGCACAAGCTTTCCCCAATGCATCCACTAGCTAGACACCAAGAAGAACCTTGCCAGGTAAGGAAAATACTGTGCTTTGTACAGTGTCCAGGCGCATGGAAGTGCGATAAGAGCTCCTGTTCTACGATAAGGAAATATTTCTGCCAGGGTGCTTCTCGACTCTGGCTTCGCATCGCGGGGCAAAGCTTCCCAAAACCCATACAGGAACTAATGAGCATTTATACATGCGTTGGGTTTTTGAAGCAATAGTCTTCATCTTTCTAAATGCTAAAATATACGTTGATTTTAATTACTTTATGATACAAAATTTGTCTATATGATACGGTAGTGGCGTGCCTCGGCATTTTGGCGGGATCCTACTAACTTCTGGCTTTCCATCTCGCGCTTTATCAACTCTTTGCGCAAACGCGCGTGACTCACAAACCTCACTGCGAAGACAACACCATATATACGGCAACATGGATGAACAGACCTCACTACTCAAGGTGCAGCTATATGCAGCCTGTGAGGAGGCTTGCAGTGGCGACCCAGACCGACTCTTCACCCAGGAAGATCTCACAGCTCTCGATGTCATCCCGCCCAAAGATATTAAGAAGCTCCTGCAGCTCATTCAGATCTTGACGAATGAGCGTCTATTCGCTCCTGTTCATCTTCACAGCGGCCTAGCATGGCGATTGCGCCCAGAAGCAGAGGCAGCCAAGTGAGTTAAGCTCGTTGATGTTCGACATATATATATTTTAGTCATTGAGCTGTGCTGACCAAACTACCTCCCCATAGATACAAACAACTCAGTAGCCACGACCAAGTGCTAGTCTATGAGATTATTGACGCTGCCGGGGCCGAGGGCGCCTGGCAGCAAGATATCAAGCGGCGACTCAACTTCCAGGACAATGCTCTGAGAAAGGCGCTTAAGGAGCTTGAGGCCAAACGCCTCGTCGCCCAGTTCACGACCGTCGAGAACATCTCCAAGAAGATGTGGATCAAGGCCCACATCAAGCCGTCAGCTCGCGCCACCGGCGGTCCATGGTACACGGACCAGTTCCTCGACGAGGCCTTCATCGAAGCGCTGCAGAGTGTCGTGATGAGCTTCATCAAGAATCGAGGTAGTTATCTGAGCAAAGGCGAGAGGAGTGCAAGGAGTATGAGTCCCGTACTTCCCAAAAAGGGCGTAATCAACGGTGCTGCGTCGGAAGCAGCTCTCAAGAGTAAAAAGCGGACAGCGGATGCCATTTCGAAAGATGACGCCCCAATAGTGCCGACCGCGAAATCCCGGAAAACCATACGTCTGCCTCTACCGGCCGGCTACATGGTGTACCCCACTACCGAAGAGATCACGGCCGGTATCCAGGCAGCAGAAGTCGCTAAGGGTCAACCTCTCAAGCAAGAACACGTGCAAGAGCTCATCGATGTTCTGGTATGGGATAACCGCGTCGAAGAGATTCGCATGGGCAACAGAGTCGGCTATCGTGCAGTACGTATCACCAAGCAGAATCCCTCCCTATACTCGAAACCAGGAGACGAGGACTTTTGGGAACCACGAAGCAACGGGCTCACAACCGTGCCGTGTGGCAAATGTCCCGTTTTCGATCTTTGTGAAGAGGGTGGTCCAGTCTGGGCTGGAGGTTGTGAATACTTTGATCAGTGGTTGGCATAGCCACGAATTGTTGGCATTGGAGTAGATGGTAACGTTTGGCGGATCTTCTCAATTTTGTAATTATGCATGGCGATGGCGTTACTAGGATGAGGACCTCCAGGAGAGAACAGTGCTCAGGCGTTCAAGGGACGACAAAACGTAAAGTTTAAAGCAAAACCGACTACTCTAACGTATAATTTCTTACTTAGCTTCAATCGCCGAACTTGTGACAGTTTTCTCCAATACTAGTAATGGTACTATCATTTTGGTTTCATAGATTTTAGAATGCATAGCATCATGGTCAATAATCAATCAGGGCACACGCAGTGAATATCACAGGCCAATAAAGAACATAGTCGTGCAAAACTTGTCATTCGTAGTTTAGCTACCGTTTCCCGGAGATCTCCCCTATCATTTTATGTGGCCTTAGTCCTTTACCACAATAGAAGAACAAAACATCGCAACATGTTGCGCTAACTTGAGATGTTACAGGCGGTGGGGGGGAGTGACTGCTTGCGCTGTTCTTTTATAGGACACCAGAATCGACAATGGTGGGACGCTTGCTGTACTTGACGGCGCCGCTCTGGGAGCCAGTGGCCTCGAGAGCCTTGACAATATCTAGGCCGTTACCGACGACCTCGCCGAAGACGACGTGACGACCATCCAACCAGGGAGTCTTGACAGTGGTGATGAAGAACTGCGATCCGTTGCTGTAATAACCTCGTTAGCCACCTTGTCCACTTGAGTGCCACAAATAAAGCCATGCATAAACGCGTCTCAATAAGTAGCGAGGCGGAATCTAGGTGTTGCTTACGTGTTAGGACCAGCGTTGGCCATGGACAGAAGGCCAGGGGTGGTGTGCTTTAGGTTGAAGTTCTCATCGGCGAACTTCTCACCGTAGATGGACTTGCCACCAGTGCCCTATATATGGTCAGCTACGCTCGGTTCGCTGTTACTTGTCCAAGAGGGTTGGTGTCCTTACATTGCCACGGGTGAAGTCACCACCCTGGAGCATGAAATCGGGGATGATGCGGTGGAAGGCAGAGCCCTTGTAGCCAAAGCCCTTCTCGCCGCTGCAGAGAGCACGGAAGTTCTCAGCCGTCTTGGGGACAACCTTGTCGTAGAGGAGGAACTCAAGGCGGCCTGACTGATCTATGTTTCGAAAAAATTGTAAGCTTTACATTTATATTTATGGGTTACCAGAAGCAGGTATATAACAAGCATGGATGCTCATTGTGCAAAAGCTGCTACACTCCAAAATGCTGGGCAGGAGTACGAATAGACAAATGCTTGCAATGTATAGTATGAGAATGTTCCAGCGGGGGCCATCAAGGAGATGAACTTGGAGAGCTGGGGGATGACGAAGCTTACTTACCCTTGACAGTAGCAGTAGGACGACCGTTCTCCATGACCGGGCCCTGCCAGGTGAGGTCGAAGTAGACCTTGGTGGTTCCGTGGGGATGGCTCATGGCTGCGGTGGATGCGGAAAAGAAGCGAGGAGAGAATTGGTTTGTGAATAGAGGTGTGCAAGGTTTTGCTGGTTTGTTGAGGATGAACTGAGGTCGAAAAGTTGATGTTTTGGTAGAAGAGAGGGGAGAAGAAACGCCGCCGCGGGGCAGAACTTTGAAGAAGAGGGTTCTGCTCATCTAGAAGGAGGGGTCAGCTACCTAGCTTTTTCGGCCAATGATATCATAGAACAGCGTTATGTCCGGGCGCCTGGGTACCTAGGTACTTTAGGAGAAAGGGTGGAGGGGCCAGGTAGAGGAGGGGTGTGTGGGTAAGCGGGTTACCAGGGAAGTAGTGGTAAATAGTATGCAAAACCAAGTACACATAGAGGGATATTGCCGGTATATACTGTGTGGGGGCAACCAGAGCAAGCAAGCAGAAACAGAGAAACCAAGGCGCAGCAAGGGAGTCTCCTGCACGCATCAAGCAAAGTGGGAAGCAGGGCCGACAAGGTTGCAGGAACGTTGCAGGAACAAGCAGCAATAAGAAATAATAATAGACGATAATGGTTTTGTCCCCTCTTTCAAGGTCCCGTCGTTGTCCAAATACTACTGCCAGTATTGCTCGTTCGTGTCTTTTGTTGCTTGCCTCAGCTCACTAAGGAGGAAGGATAGACTCTATACGAGCTTGATCCGGCTAGCATTCTACTGCAAGCCTGATGAAAATGACAACTTGGACAGCTTCAAAGTAGCGGATTGGTGTCTTGAACTGGTCACCCCTGATACAAGGGTGGCTGTGCTCACTTGAGTTGTGCTTCCCGAATCTCTAGAGCAGATCCCCGTGCCGTGTTAGATGACCTCACCGGCTACACAAGATAGCATTGGCCACACTATGGCGTGAGCAAGGTCCCGAATACCGCAAAGGGATTTTCGGTAATTCCTAGACTCAACAATCATCGTGCCCCTTGTGTGCTGGGATCTTTCATAGTAGTAACCCCCAAGCTTCGTGTTATGCAGGAGCCCACATCAACAAGCGATGGGTTTGCTGACGACTGGACAAGCTGCAACACCCCCACTCCATATATTTGATGTTGTTGATGTGTTTTATAGTAGCGACAAAAGGGGAAGATATTTGCTCGCCTCTCTCTGTCAAGGGGTGCCGAGATGGAATATTCACTTGATATTCCCCAACCCTTCAGTATCCATACACGTTGATGACAAAGCCATCAGCGTGAGACACAAATCCAAACATCTGTACGTATGGCACGCTCTAGCTCAGAGTCATTGGTCTAAAGGGAAAATGAGAATCGTGTCATGGAGCCAGTGAGGCTGGTTGACATCAATTGGTGTTTGGAGCTTCCGTGGTGATGAATCATGCGTTGAGAAACAACTGATACCGGTAATATGTAAAAAAAAGGAGCTCTACATACCTTGATGGTACAAGTATTAATGGCTTAGTAGAAAAATAGAGAAATTTTTGATACAATTGATGTTGCAGTATACAATATTAAGGACTTTTGATTGATATACAGCTAGACGAAGTGACGAACAAGAAAATTTCTGACCGATCGATGAGATGACCTCGGGATTTTAGATGGAAAGCCATTTGCTGGCCTGAGCGTAACCGTTGGGGCTCTTTGGCATAATTTGCTGATTAGGTGCATATGACTACATCCAAATAAGATGCTTGATCCTAGCAGGGGGGCGAGAGAAAAAACGAGCCACCTAGCCACAAAGTGCGAGCACCTCCACTAGTACTGGAATTAACTAACAAGCTGCATCACATTAGAATTAATATAAAAACTTCTGACAAATTATAAATATACTTTGTACCTATTCAAGTTTATAAAATAGGGGGTTTTTCTTCTTTATATTTTTGCATTATACGTAGGTGGGCTGTTCTTTGTTGAAAGTAGAGGACTGAATACGTGTAGTTGCTAGTAAGGGTGGCGCGTCTTTTCTGTCACCCGCCTATCTAGATACTTGACCATTAGAAGCTACAATGCACGACCGACGCTCAATGAAGTGCATTATACTTCTGGCAATGAATTAGTACATGATCGAGTTTTAATTTAGTATGCAGATATATATATAATTCCAGATTGAGAAGGTGTCCTCCATTGCACGTATGTACAGTGTTGACAGCATTTTCGGCTATATCAATAGGTACTATCCACTTGATAAGCATATATCCGTTACGGCCACGTGACTGCATCGAATCCCAGCACTGACCCCCTTCCGTCCTCCTCTATCGGGAAAGTGGACAGTGAACTCTACCTACATACCTCACATCGTGTCGTCGCCCAACACTATTCACGGCCACCACCGCACCAACACACCCCGGCACAATGGACCTCAATAGCTTAAAGGACCAAGTGTCCAACCTGACCTTGTATGACATCAAGGCAGGTGTCCGCAAAGTCCAAAATGGTAAGTAAGCCTCGAGACGCCGACTTCCCTTCCCCCGTTACGTCCGGCGACAGTGTATTCGGCCATGGTCGCTGATGTGATGGGGCACACAGCTGTTATGAACTATACGGAAATGGAGGCCAAGGTGAGTTAATTCTGTCAATACTTACAAGTCAGCCTAAAGATAAGACTTGATAAACTAACCTGTTCGTCATCCAGGTCCGTGAAGCGACCAACAATGAGCCTTGGGGCGCATCCTCGACCCTAATGCAGGAAATCGCCAATGGCACCTTCAATTAGTACGTTCGAACCGGTTTATCTATCACGTCTACGATGCAACGATACTCATTTATTCCAGCCAAACCCTTAATGAGATCATGCCTATGATCTACCGCCGTTTCACAGAAAAGTCCGCCGAAGAATGGCGACAGATCTACAAGTCCCTCCAGTTGCTAGAGTTCTTGATTAAGCACGGCTCCGAACGGGTTATAGATGATGCTAGGGGTCACATCACACTGCTCAAGATGCTTCGGCAGTTCCATTTCATCGACCAAAACGGCAAAGACCAGGGCATCAACGTCCGTAACCGCGCGAAAGAACTAGCCGACATGCTTGGTGACGTCGAACGGATCCGGGCTGAGAGAAAGAAGGCGAGAACAAACAAGGCTAAATACACCGGTGTAGAAGGAGGCACAATGGGCGGCTTTTCGGGAAGCAGCAGCGGCAGATACGGAGGCTTTGGTAGTGAATCTGCAGGATATGGAGGCTCCGCAGCAGGCTATGGTGGTTACTCCGGTGGTGTCTATGGAGATGGTGGCGGCTTCGGTGGCCAGCAAGACGAGTGGAGAGATTCTAGCAATCGTACGGATAAGTTTGAAGAGTATGATGAGTTCGATGAGGGAGGAGCCACATCAAGCTCTTCTCGTCCAAAGCCGGCCGAAAGGGTGGAGAGGGTAGGAGTGAAAAAGACAACGCCATCTCAGCCACCGAAGAAGAAAGAACCCGAGGTTGATCTCTTTTCTTTTGACGATCCTGAAGCGGTACCTACAGCTTCGTCGTCGACGGCAGCAGTACCAGCACAGTCGAACAGCTACGGCTTGGCTGCTCTGTCCAATTCAGCCAACGATGACGACGACTTTGACGACTTCCAATCTGCCACTCCTGCGATACCAACAGCTGCACCCTCCAACAGCTTTGCTATTCAGCCTCCAATGATGACATCGACGGCCCATTCAACGGCCCAGTTCGCTGCCCCAAAGCCCGTGTCTGCACCTCAACAAGCGAGCCTGACAGACATGATGTCGTCGCTATCGCCTCCTCCGAGCTCCAATACTACACCAGTCGCTAACTACTCGTCATTCAGTGTGCCTGCGCTGGCTGGTGTGTCCGCCGCTCCAAAGCCAACTGGATTCCAAGCGGCAGCTCCAAACTATTTCCAATCAGTGCAGGTTTCTCAGTCGACTGGGCCGTCGGGTTCGAGAATGGGATCGCTATCGGCAGGCACAACACCATCGGGCATGTCTATACACAATAAACCGGCTGCTCCCGCAGTAGCTAAACCTAGTTCCGGCGCTGATCCATTTGCCAATCTCTGGGGACAGGCCGGCTCTGGCCTCAAGAAGACTAGTACACCCGCGACTGGACCTAAATTAGGCCAACTCGCTAAGGAGAAGACTAGTGCATCTTTATGGGGGGCTCCAACAGCAAATACACCGAAGCCTGCTGGTAACACGAACACTGGTAGCAGTGGACTAGATGATCTGCTCGGTTAAACAGTCGAGAGAGACGTCCACAAGAGCCATAACTCACATGTATGGGATTGGACGTGAGGATTGTTGCGTTAGAATAAGGAGCTCTTCCTAAACCTATCTAAGGAATGTACTATGAAGGTCTCGACAAAGGCTGTGAAGAGCTGGTTTCTGCAAGCGGCTGCATGGATGGTTTTGCTTACGAGTCTTTAGAGCGGCGTCGTGGCCGGCAAAATGTGTATACCGCCGTGACGAATGTTTTCTCAGTTTTCCAGCCGATTTGGTCTATACTAGACAGAACTTTTCGTTGACTCATAATTAGTCAGGCGAGATGAATGGATGTTACAGTCGGTGCAGTTGAGGGTGTTTATGCAAGTCCAGTCACTTAACCTTGACTCAACCTTGAAGCATGATCCCGCTTGGGAATGATCATCACATATCAAGACCAAGACAGCAAGAGGCTCATTCTCAGCGTTTCAGTCCTAGCTCTCTGTTTATTTATGCAGAAATCTAGATCTCAGGTTTGAACTCCACCATAGCTCGATTGGTCAACATTGAATGTTACGGCTCAAGCATTGACGCAATAGCTATATCCTAGCTATGTCTAGGTCGTTGGGATGACTTCGCCTCACCCCTTCATATGGCTCTTCTACAGAACAGGAAAGGCTGACTATCCACAGTAGTGAGCTATAAAATTAAGACACGAGAATTTACGCTTGCTCTTTGTCCTAGGGCGACCTTTGAAACATGCAACTTCAGCGAGGGATACCGTCGGGCGCCTAGAAGATCGTCTTGGCTACTATAAACGCGGCCCGCGCTTAGAGGGATCTCTACCGACCCACCGACCCACCAAATTCATCTCGCCTCAACTCAACCCTCAGCCAACCAAAAGACTCCGAGCATGAAGCTTCAACCGCAGCTGGTTAAAGCGAAACTCACCTTGGCAGACTAACCTCGCCGCCGCGCCCATTGGCCAGGGTAATGACAGACTAGGATAGCTCATATGCAACCATGAGGGTCTTTCGCGGAAGAGTCCCGATACTCGATACCTGATGTTTGATCCACAGCTTCAAGCGCGAAGACGATAACTCGCTTTCATTGGGTGTGTCAGCGCGTTATGATGCCGCCAACTGCTTCAACTACCGGGCGGTTGATCGAAAATAGTAGCATTAGGTGAAATTTGCTCCTCTTTGTTTTTCATCAGATTTGAAATGATGCCTGTCAAAACAACAGCCTCAGCAAGTGTTGAGACATACTTAAGAATGGTGCTCCGGACCTGATAGAGCCTCCTCCTCTCTTAATCTTCATCCTAAACTCAATACAACCTCAGTCACGACTTTTTCCTTGAGTCTTTCTTTATTTCCTATTCTCTCATCTTTTCGGTATCTCTCTTTTCTGGGGATTCTCTCTTTAGAAACGGTCTTTGGGTTCAGCATCGCTTTTCACTTACACAGCAATATCACGGTCTCACGGTCTCCTTTTAAACTACAAGAGAGAGCAGTCGATCTGCTTAACTATCGTTTCATTACAGATCATACTTTGACTCTTCAAAGCTTACTATTCACTTTTCTTTATTGATTAAGTTGGGTACTCGGCTAGGTACCTCCAATCTTTCACCATTTCCTCCCCAACTCCCCCAGTATATATCCCATTCCCACGACCGCGCCTCCCGACGCGCACCGTACTCAACTTCGGCCGACCCCGTCCGAGACTTTCGCTCATCACCGATTTTGAGGCTGGTATTCCTCTGAAGATGCGTTTCCAGTCACCACAACTCGGTGCCCTCGGCGTCACCTTCACCGCCCTTCGTGGTCTCCAGTTCGTGTCACTCGTGACCGTCGTCGGCTTGACTGCCAACTTCATCAATGAGTTTGCTTCTTCCCAACGCGAGGTCCCAGATGTCCTGGTTGGAACTGTCATAGTGGTATGTGTTTTCACTTCTTTGTTGATCATCGACACAGCTAATACATCAATAGACCAGCATTTCAACGCTCTATGTAGCTATCTCCTATATTCTTTACTACGATGGAATGCTCCCTCTACTGGTTGCCGGCGGAATCGACCTGTCTCTACTTGTCGGAATGATCGTGGTTGCAGTCACAATAGGCAAGCCGCTCTCTATGCTACAGTGTGAGCTGCTGCCACAACCCGCTTCACCTACTGCGACGTTCGTTACCTCTATTACAACCCGCAGCTACGCATCTGCCGCCGCCAAATACAACAGCTACCTGGCTCTTATCACGACTGACCAGCCTCACTGCTATGAGATCAAGGCCGTGTGGGGCCTTGGCATTGCGCTCTCTGTTCTTTTCTCATTCTCCGCTCTTGTTTGCGTAGGTCTTTGGCATCGTATTAGGCGTGCTAGCGCCGCCGACGCTCCTCCTAAGGACGTTGAAAGTTATTAGGGGTGCGCGGGCGTCCGCGGTGGCTTCGGGGCGGCCCCAGTCGAGCAGATCTCAGGACCAACAGCCCTTGGCACACGAATTTTGAGTCCTGGGTTCGGCTCGCGCTTTCCCCCTCCTCTCTCGCTGCCCGAAGCGTCTCATCGTCGGCCCCTCCGCGGCATCGACGGCGACGACTTCCACCACGTGCCAACGCCCCCCATCATGGTTAATGCTAATGTTGGCCCATCGGTTATCATGGGTCGCTCTCTCACGGATTCGACCGTCCCTCCTGCGCAGCATCTAATGGTGCCACCACCAGCTTCGAGTCCGCACGGTTCTTCTCTTTCCCCGACGGAGGACTTCATCCCTATCCTCCACCAGCCCGTCCCTAAGCTCGGGAAGACACCGGCCAAGACACCAATGCTTGTCGTCGTTCCTCCGTCTACGCCTAGCGACGATGGGTTCACGCCCGTTACGCCCAGTCCGTCGAGACTCAAGGGATTTAAACTCGCTCGCGTATCCCAGCTCCCGCGCGATGCGCTGGGCATTGCCACAGCGGGTTTCACGAGGAAGAAGAGCCAGCGCGCCATCGACGAGTACGAAGACACCGCGCCTCTGAGCCCGTACAGTGCGCGCAGCATGGATGTGCCGTCACCGGTTAAGGCGAAGCCGAAGAGGAAGACGCTCTTTGGTGTACTTGAGGGATGGTGGGATCTTGGTTTATTAGAAAGGGGTAAGAGTTTGAGAAGAAAAGGCTAGGTGGAAGGGAAAATGGGGCTAATGTGGTAATGGAATACATCTGTGTCGTTGGCCTGGCTGGGCTGGTCTTGTTTTGGAGTTTTTGATTTTCAGGTGGGCTATATGTAGTTACTTCTCACCCTAGATTGGACATTTCAGAGTGGTCGGGTAGTAACGATAAAAGTTTCGGTACTTTGTATTCATGATCTCCTCGAGGCTCGACGTAGTGTCACTTTGGAGAAGGCGATTGTGATCATTATGTATTACCACTAGGTATATGTAATTTAGAAGTATCAAGTCACAAGTCATTTCCATACCAGAGCACGAAATGCAACTGGCGGCCTCAACCTCCCGCCTGTGTTACGGTTATTTTCGGGGATGCCTATTGAGCTGGCGGTGGGACCTGTCGTTTCACTTTGGCTAGATAACAAAGAGTCTGTTGAAGTAGACGTAAATTCCACAGCATCCTTCGTCGTCGTCGTCTCCGTGCTTGCATCAGTAGTCGTAGATGACCACGTCGTAGATGTCAAAATCGAACTCGTAGTGCGTGTCGGCGTCAGCGTTACCATCTTACGACACTTAACCAGATGGTCCCAACCCTCGGCGAATTGGTTCTTCCACCAGTCGGATTCGTCTTCTAGCTCATATAGGCCGAAGTAATAGTTAGACGCCGGATGATTGTGCGCGTCAGCGAAGAACTGCGAGGCGCATTCGTTGGTGCAGGTGAAGTCTGTCCGGGCCCATTCTTGGCTGGCGGGATAATTGAAGTAACACCAACCAGAACTGTATCTTTGTCAGTGATTCGTTGATGCTTTATCAAGATACGTATTCAATACACAAAAATGAAAGCAAGGGGTCATGAGGGTGTAGTGGCGGGCCTTGGTTTCAACATACATGTTCCTAGAACACATCCACGCATATTCATACTGAAATACCTCGCCCACGACAGCAACAGGCACCTCCTGATAAGGGCGCGCAGCCCCGTGGACGAGCGCCGCGTCGCCTTCCTGGTTGCAGACCTGCTTGACATTTTGGACCCAGGCGTCGAGGGAGTCGGCGCATGAAGGAACGCACGTGCGCTCCAGGTCCGCGGGCTCTGGGTTGAAGTTCGGACTATTTGATGATACTACCCCGAGCAGCGTCACGTCGCAGTCGATCGGCGCGGCGTATGCTGCTAGACAGGCTGGCGATGTCGTGTCAGCCAGGTGGTTGTGCACGTAGTACCACCAGTCTGTGACGACGTCGTCGAGGCTGAAGGCGCATGCTGCTGGCTGTACAAGAAGCAGCGCTTGAAGAAGGCTAACAATATGTGCGGAATGCATCCTCGTTGCTAAGGGCGCTCGTGTAACGCTGGGAATTGAGCTACTTGAAATTCACATGCTGAGGAAGGATGCAAGAAAGGATTTGCTTTAAATGCTACAGTATCCTAACCCAGGTATCCGCATCGGGCGAACTAGAATCAACAAGAGCTGGGGTAAATACGAGAAGGCGACAAGAATCCTTGTATTAGAAACTGTGATAAGGCAACCGAGTGCCTGTTTGCTCATTTGGGTCTCTCAACCGAGAACTATGCCCAAATGTAGCATCGTCTGTAAGCCAAGACACGCTACGCCTCCTTGTCAGTATTTGCACGTTGCCACTGCTTGGATAATATGCTCGCTTAGCCATGTCCGCTTCAAGAACGAGTTGTCCAATCCCTTAGAGTACTAGTCTTCCTAAATTGTTGTAGCCTCCTAAGCACACAACTAGTGTGTTTGCCTATTATATCTTTCCGAACTGCGGCTACTCAAGACGGTTAATCTGAGATAGACAGCTTAATAGTCTCTCTGGACTTAAAGCTGCCTAACTTATCTCACAGCCACTTTATTCGAAGCAGTCGCAGCGACCATGTCCTTTGTGGTGATGGTGGTGAAGTTCCACAACAAGTAGCTGCCATCGTCTCGGTAGCTCATACTCGTCTTAGTGGCATTGAATGTGAACATATTACAATTCTGTATGCCGCTAAAAAGAGCTGTGGGCAGCGCATGCCATATGCAGTCGTTGAACGAATGCTCAGCCATGGCGCCATAGCCTCAGCCGTCGTAGTTTCTAATGCAAGCAGGTGTGAAATTCCAGGACCCGGTCAAGAGACGAACGGGTCAGTGCTCGGACTGGAACATCAAGACTGAGTACATCATACCTGAGGCATCAAGAGTTAAGGTACGTACCACTCCTGCTACCAACTTGGCCCCACACCCATTGTTCATTGTTTGCCTAAGCCATATAATTGCAAACAACAGCCTGTTCTTCCAACCAACTTGATAGTGCAATCGTAAGGGTCGTTCCCTAAGATTGAAAGCACTCCGGTTCAGATACGGTACCTACCGCACAGACTTTTCGATGCTTCCGTCTAACCCCTTAGCTTGCACGGACAGAAAGTCTACTACGGCGGCCAGGTAGGATCATACCGCAAACAAATACCCTATCCGAAAGGAGGGCGCGTTGTAGCTTAGGGTAAACCATAAGGCAAGGCGAAAAGAATTTTTTTAAATTTTTTTTTTTAAATTTTTTTTTTAAATTTTTTTATCCTTTATTTTTTCCCTTATTGCCTGTACAGAAGTTTTAATATATTCAGCCAACCTCCTCCCTCTTAAAACTTGACAACCTCTGTATTAAATCTAGCTAGAGCTATATCTCAGACACTGTGTTTTTAAGATGGAATTGGGGCACCCCTCCTTAAATGAATGCAACGGGCAGATGTTAGGGTCGCAGGGCTGGTGACTATGGTCATCGTCGCTGCAGTGATAGTATTGACGACGCCAGCCTAATATAGAGTCAGTGCATGCCCCGTTACAGTGAGGGCGTAGGTGTAATTAGCCTTAGGCCAATTCGGTCGCGACACCTTCGGTATGCTTTTAACGGCCAGCGAGCAACTAACTCCGCCGTTAAAACTAACTGAAGAATTTATGCGTTGATGTCGAATCAGGTGGTAGGGGATGAAAGAACAGACCGCATCTGGAGCAAGATGTTTGGTTCGTTCAGTTTCTCTTCGGCTTGGCTTCATTTATAAGAGCATTTATAACAAGGTGTAGGAACTAGCCTTAATGTCGATAACCTTATTCGCCTTGCAGGAATAGGAACACAGCTCTATGGGTTTGTTGTTGAACTCGGCTAGGTTTGGCTTAGGTTGCGCTGTTTGAAGTTTTATGTAGTTATTGATCGCTCAGAGTTAAGACCTGTTCCTCTGATGTTTTGCTATCGGCTATTTAAGAGAGCATCCTTACGCTCAAAAACAGTTTTATTGGTGCCGCTAGATACGCCCCTTAGGGTTGAGCCACATTTGTCCGTGCAATATAAACGGTACAACCGTTAATAACCGTTTCCGCTTTGAACCTAACCGTTACTTTCCGTTTCGTTGCTACACCTTGCGCTATAATTATCGCTATCTATTAATAGCAATTACTTACATTTATTTATTTTATTTCTATATTAAAAAATCTAGTATTGTTGCAATATCTAGGTTGACTGCGTACGAGGCTGTCGTACGGATGTCCCATCCGTACGCAGCCTAGCTTTAGGCAAGCGGTATGCGTAGGCAGAATTCCTTTGTTAAGGGAATTCTCCTCGCACGAAGGCTTCGCCTTCATGAGTAGATAGAAGATAGATCGATATAATACAGTTATTTATCTCACCCCTTTAAACGTACGATATCGTACCCCCTAGCCACCCAACAAGTATAGAGATATTAGTATTATTAAGATCTAATAGGACATATTTTGTAAAGTTTACTTTTTATTTTCTCAACTATGCGGTAAGTGCTACAAAATTAACCTTATTCAGTGAGCTTGCTCAGGTTTCGTAGGGTGTCAGTCATTTAAAGGTCATTGTCCTGTAGGGCGAGTGTGGTATGGAGGACTCCATTTCTGGATGCTAGAACTTCCAATCCTTGAGGCTTCCATACCAACACTTCAACATTTGTATGCACTGTCTGTCTATATTCCTGTCGAGTTCTCATACGGTCATACCAATGCCCAACTCGATCGAAAGTGTATTTGTACTGAGAGAAAAGCCTGCACTTAGAGCCTACGTTCAGTTCAGTTCAGTTCAGCTCAGTTTCAGTTTCAGTTTCAGTTTCCCCCTTTGCCTGTGCTTCCGTGTAATACCTACATACTCAACTTGCATCCCAGTACGCTGTGCCATCGACCTCAGCTTGGGTTTTCCAACTCTGCTCTAAGAAACGGAAGTAAAAATGAATGTTTCTGAAACTTCAGCTGGCATTTGATATTCCACTCAAAAGGTAGTATTCATCGACACTTGGGTGGCGCGGGCCGTGTTTCGTACTGTTAGTCTTTTGGAGAAAACCCCATTTCATTGGCTGTTCGGACTGCGAATATTTTTGCACTCTCACTTGATATACCTAACCTACCTAGATAAACTGCCCTGGGATATATATAGTAAACGGGGTAGTTCATTAATAAGAGTCCTTTACTACGGTGCTTAATAGTTCTCAGGCAAACATGCTGAACACTCCTCTAATTCTACCAATGTCATGAACTTCTCATCCAAGTGAAAGTCCCAGTCAAAGCAATACGCAAACCTAATCTAAACAACGGTCAAAGATGGTTGGCAAACCTCCTTTTCCCCCATTAACAACCATCTTTACGCCGCCGCCCGAATGCACGAGCCCGTATCTGGTCTCCGCCGTCTACACGTCAACTTACGAGGCCTACGTCTTTTACGAATGGGGCGAGTTCTGCGGCAGCCAGATCACCTCCTGCTTTCCGTCGACGCACGTCGTGACAGATGGGACCGACACCTTCACAGGGGCAAGACAGACATATGCTCCAGGGCTTTATTGTCCTGCTGGCATGATGACAGTAGCTGATGCAGACTACTCTCTCGGTACTGTGTGCTGTCCCAGGTGAGTCGAGCCCATGCGCTGCGTCCGTCGTGACTCCGTAGCATAGGTCCGTACTAACTAATGGTGTGATGATAATTAGCGGTATGACATATAATAACGCAGAAAGTTATTGCGAACAACCGTTACCCGAAGGGGTTTATATGGTGACACCCCAATGTACGCCTACTACATATTCTGGTTCTGGGCTAAACCATGCCCTTGAAACGGTTTCTGTGGGTGGAAAGGCTGTCTATCTTCTACCCGAGAGCCTACAAAATAGTATTCCGTCAACCACCGGAGCTTCATCATCAGGCTCGTCAAGCTCAGACGCGGCCTCGGCCTCAGACTTCCCGCCTTTATTTTCATCGACCACGGGCGTGGCGCCTTCAGACTCCTCCGACTCAGACTCAGACTCCTCGGATTCTTCATCATCCTCACCAGATATCACAGGGCGCCGCGGTCGCGCATTGGGTATGAAGATCGGACTGGGTGTGGGCATCCCCGTCGTACTCTTATTGCTCATCGCAGTAGCTTCCATCCTCGCGAGACGCTACCGGAAAAGAAGGCGTCCCAAAGGCGCCGTACAGACCGAATATAACGGCAAGCCGGAACTCGATGCGACGGCGACGGCGACGACGACGGCAGCAGCAGCGCCAAATCCCCTGAGGAGTGAGCTTGATCCATCAACATGGCGGGCTGAAGTCGACGGAGCTGCTGTGCATGTCCACCCGTCCGAACTGCAGGGAACCGGTCCATCATCATCATCACAATCACCAAAGGATGGCCCGGTTAACTATTATATCGAGAGATGGGAGCTGGATGCCTCGCCGGGTGGGGGACAACGATATTAATCATGTACTCGTACTACTAATGAGGGCGAAGTGCTGCTATTGTAATTCTACACCATCCGAATCATCGAGGTTAGAAAGGGGAAGAGCTGGACTTAGAACAGGCATGGGGAATCGGGATACTTTACATATTAATGTTTCAACCGTGCCGAATCTGTAAGCTTGAATAATTGTTCTCAGTTCACAATAGACCATCCTGAGATTGGCAGGAAGGGGAGAAGCGGAATTCGATCTCTTTCACGTCTATAGTTAAGTCGAATAAATGTTCGTTCTCGGGCGAGTCGAAAAGAGGTTATTCATTATTTTATAATCCAATCAACAATTATATGTTCATTAACGTGTTCCCCTATCATATTGACAAATACGAAAGGTGCACTACTTATTTCTGCTGAATTTATACTGAGAAGTTAGACACGATCTCAGAAGGGGCCCCCTATATTCCATAAATGACAGTACAGTAAAATTGCATGTAATTACCTTCAATGTTAAGTAATGATTTCTATACAGCCGCCTCTATGGCACAGGGGTAATGCGTGTCACTCGTACAGTACTTTACTTGCGATGTTATGACAAGATCCGCGGTTCGATTCCGCGTGGAGGCAGTTTCCTTTTTAAGGTTATATTTACATTGAATAGGCCGAACGTTAAGCTGTAGGCTACTATGACTTCAGCTCCAGCTCCGAGAAACCTCATCTAACTTTTTTAACCCCTCGATACTTTTGAGCCCTGTTGGGCTTTCCCTACTCCTTGGCTTTCGGGTGGATCCTATTTTAAGGCTTGTACTTAGGCTTGGTCTTCCAACCAAAGTTCTTCTCCTTGTACTCAGGCTCTTTACCGTTGGAGCGAGATATTAGCTTCTTTTTCTTTTTCCCCCAGATACTCGTCATTTAGCAGTAAGCAGTTCCATATCTTACCCTCAGCTCAGTGCGTTTCGTTCTAAATATCAATATTCTCATCGACGTGGACAGCAGCCCTACAGCCTCGGCGCGCACAGTAAAAATAGTCTCTTAGGATTTATCAAGTGAATTAGGGATGGGGAGATATCCAAGCACGACTGATGTCTACGAATAAACCGTTAATGATATCGCTAATTTTAATATCTTACACCAGAATCCCGCATCAGTGCAGCATCTTGATTGTTCGAACGAGGGGTGGCCCTAACTTCAAGCTAATAGTGATATCAGCTACGTGGTGATCACTCAGATCCTCATCCTCTTCGTCCGATATTGTCGGGAAGTCAATGTACACTTTGACCAGGATCTTCGGCGCCATTCCTCTCAATGATGGTTTATAACCCTAATCTATTCCCTATTCATATTGATATACCTTTCGTAGTAAAGCTTGTAGAAACTATAAAGCATAGGGCATAAAAGAAAAACTCGAAATATAACAATCCGCCGATTATAGCAAACGGGTATATAAAGTTACTCTTATTTCGAATGTAAGCGATAGCGCACAGGCTCAATGCCCCTAGGGCAGACCCATATGGCTAGAACAGCTGTAACACAGTATTATTTGACTCCCCTCCGTGCCAGCGTTTTTTCTGTTATAATGAGTTTTATGATTCACATCAATACCCTCGGAAAACCGGGTCAAACGCCAAAGTGAACATACGGAACCCAGTGTGGCACCGTCTCTTTACTTAGTCCACCATCATCATCGCTGTCACTATCGATTAGACTGACATCCCGCTGCAAAGCGTTGTCTACTTGATCCATTTCAACGACTCGGATACCTATTTCCTGCCTAGGAGATGCTTTCCGTAAGTTCCGTGTAGGGTCTTTTCCATTGTCCCTTGCATTTTCCTGAAGCCATCGCTCACGATTAATTATGCCGGATGGCCTCGTGGAGTCCCAGGCAAACCGTGTGATCCATCAAGCCCCCGTGCTTCAGTGATTCGTACGTGATTCTCGATATTTCGACGCAAGTTTCATCATTAACCTCCCAGAGCGTACCAATAACGTGGCGGTATCCGGCCAGCTGGCACGCACTAATGAGGTGGATGCTTTCGTCAGCAAATCTCTCGTCTTTAGTTATGCCGGTGCTACAGGCGGACAAGTACGCAAGGAATGGATAATTTTCTCGGAGATTCGTTTCCAGCAGATTGGCAACCGTTAGTCGGTCTACTTCCCAGTCAGAAAGAAGCAAGTAACTCTGTGCAGGATCGGCGTAGTGGGTGTGGCCATGGCCCGCGAAATGGAATATAGTGCAACGCGGTAATTGTGCGAGCACTTGCTTTTTGCGTCTCTCAGGCTCCTCTACCTTCATCGCCATCGATTTGCAGATCCTCCGTACTATATCACATTCCTTGTCTACAATTGGCAGCGAGTTCCGTCTAGGTGTATTGGACATTGCCACTAGCAATGCTGTATCCGGACTTAAGCGGGTGGGTGCGTTTTTTCGTAACTCTCGACCGTGGATAGTGGCTTTAATGTTAGCACTGTACGAAGACATCGCTCTATCTAGCACTGATTCCCTAGACTTGTGATGGCCAGCGGCATGTAGAGGAAACTTAGTTAAAGGTCCAGTAGGGATCCACCAAATGTGTGGCCATTCATTATTAGCAGGGGGTTGAATTAGTGTTAGGATATCCAGAACCGGTTCAGCAATAGTATCCCATAACCAACCTAGTACTTTAGAACTTCCTAGGTTGGTGCTTTTTGACATTTTGATAATATCCTCCAGATGAAGCTGCGGTAGGCGCAGCGTCTGAATACCGCGTCGTTCTACGAGGATAGCATCGCAGCGGTAGCGACTCACATTTACCACTATGATGGGGCCGCATGCTGCAGCACTGAGAATGCGCTCTTCAGTTGGCGGCAGAAGGAAGTCCTCAAATCCGGCCTTCTCTCGGATGTCGGAGACCAGCTGATCAAATTTCTGGCTATTATTGTAGCGTCGAGTTGATCTGGTATTCGAAAACCCGCCATCTACTTGGTCACTGGGGTCGGGGTTGACATCGACAGGGGCGTCTAATTCGTCACGAATCCTTAAGAACTCGTTGCCCATCTGCGGGAACATCTGGCAGAGATCCAAAACGTCTGTTCGCAACTCTGCGAGGGATCCTGCTAGAACCCCTCGACCAAGTTCGAGTATATTAAGTGCAATACGCGGCTCTTTTCCAAGATTCAAGGCGACTACCGCCGCGTCACTAGCCAACCCACTGACTTCGCTTAAAAAGTATTGCTTGTCAGAATTCTCTAAAGAGCGCGACGCTAGTTTCGGAATGAGGTTGACCGCAGTTTCTGCACTTTCGAACAACTTTTGCCAATTTGTGACATTGACCGAATAGCGTAGAATGCCTACTCCTGCTACGATCTGCTCAACTATTGGTGAATTCGAGTGACGGAGAGAAGATTCGAATAGCGAAATTGCCTCTTCGATCTCTGATCTTGACTCTGTCTCTCGGTATCTGAGCTCGAGTTTGGCTGCAAGTTGATTCCACCTTATGGCCAGATCCGGGTGGTTCTCAGGTGTTGCTTTAACAGCCTGGCGTTCAAAATGTATAGCATTTTCAAAGTCGACAGTGGATGAGGTTTTATTATACCTGTCCGTGAATAAGCCTGCAAGGTTATGGAGTCGTATCCCACGGCTTGGGTTGTTTTCGGCCGTGATCGCTACTGCTTCTTCTAGTATCTGTCGAGCTTGAAAAAACGCGTCTGCTTCTCCTGTCTCGACATACCTTTGAGCAAGGAGGATTCCAAGATTGCTCAGCCTTTTGAAGTTATCCGGGCTACCACTATGTGCGAGATCAACAGCTGTTGTATTGCGTCAGTCGCTCGGCGGAGATCCTCCTTCGACCCGGTGCGTAAGTATCGTTTTCCTAGTTGCATTCCTAAGTTATTGAGTCGCCGCTTCAATTTATTATGACTTTCAGGTGTGATGTCGACAGCTTCCTGTAATCTTCGGATCGCATCGTCGAGATCCGCGAGCGCCCACTCGGTCATATCGGTCTTCAAGACGAACCCTGAGCATATCTAAGTATATAGCCGTAGAAAGAGGGTTATTCAGCGTTAGATCCACTGTTCGCTGCGCAATTTGAATAGCTTCCTTGTGGTCGGCCATGGCTCCTGTTTTCAGGTGTCTTCGCCAGATTTGAATTCCTAATGCATGTAGCCGTCCAACGCTCTTGGGGTGATCTTCAGATGTGATCGCAACAGCTTTCCTTAGGAGTTAAATACCTCTTTCGAGGTCATCAATCGCGCCCATTATGCCGTACTTACTTCCCAGCAGAGAACCGAGATTTCTCAATCGCAGCTCACGGCCCGGGTCGCTCTCTCCGGTCAGCGCAAGAGCCTCCTTGGCGGCGCTTATAGCTTCTTCGAGGACAGAGAGATCACCTATGGTAGAGTATTTCTAACTAAGTTGAGCTACTAGGTTTGATAATATCTCGGGCCGTGTGGGAAGGCTGGCGGGCGTGAAATCGAGAGCTTCTCTGATATTTTGGAGCGCGTCTGTAAGGTCATTCTTATTACCTGTCAAGCTGTAGCGTGTTCCGAGACAGCCACCGAGTCCATTTAATAAGGATACTCGATGGGGATGGTTTGGCAGGAAACCCAACTGGTAGAGTAGCAATAGTTTCTTTAGCGCCTTGTATGACTTCGTCCAGAGGAGCTGACATATTTTCATATGGAAGTATAAAAATTGATGTAAGGAGTTAGATTTTAGGATTGAAAGCATCCATGACTCTAGCGCTACGAGGCTGGCAGAATAGGGTGGTGAATGGGGGGCATTGTAAATTTATTAGTGAACATTACACAGTTAGAGCATACCTAAGCTTGCTTAACACATCGATATATACATAAATTAGACCCTTAAATTAGCTCGCTTAAATTCTAACACTAACAACTAGCTTAGCAACATTATAATGTTAATCAATACTCCCAGCTTTATTATCCCTTTGTTCGTAATCTGGTAGAGTCTGTTAGCAAACTGTCATCTCTTGACTTCCCGGCAGTATTGGGCATTGGCAAGCTCGTAATGAGATTCTTAATAGGTTCCAGAAACATTTTCTAGCGCCATACTGTTATATCGACAATATGAGGGAAGTTGGAGGAGTCAGCTTGACTGTGAGATAATAAGATCCGTCGGGCTATTTGAATTCCTTCGTGAAGTACCACAATGTAGGCTGACCCAACGAACAAGCGTTTCACGATCTTCCCCAATCGAGCATGAAGTCAGATGTAAGACGGGGGACATTTGATGAAAAATCTATGACCCGAGTGCCTGGATAAGGCGTTTTAATATAAGTCAAATGTTTCAGGGGTCTCTCTTACTCATTGGGTCGTAAGGACGAAACATTGAGATCAGTGCCTCGCTTACATTACCCGGGCAGCTGCCAAGCCTGTTTGGGCTGAAGCCTGGGCTACCTACGTAGGTAGCCCCTTGATTAAATTTAGGACCCTGGGCGCTTAACTTAATTGGTTTACTAGCCGGCACGCTAATGCAGGTGGCGCAGATCCGCCCATGGGGTTGGGTAATCGCTTACTTGGTCCATCACAATGAAACGCTCTAGAGAATCTCCCAAATGCTGTATGTAAATACGAACAAAAAGATCCAGTGGCGCTGGCCCCTATCCGCCTTTATAAGATGACGCGTACTGTATATCAGTCGTGGCCGTTCTTCCACCTGTCTTCGTCATGGTGAGAATCATATTCGGTTTTGTACCATTTTATCTATCTTCTTTTCTGATCGCCCGACTTAGTTTCGAGGCATTTTACATTCAATCCTTTTCAACGACCAGTCATTCATTTTGGTCAGTCCTTTTTTCTTGATACAAGTATCGAGTACATTCTTTTCAAACCCTTTATATTTAAACGAAAATGAAGTATCAAATTTTGGCTCTCGGGGCTTTTAGTCCATTAGTCACCTATGCTTTACCGAAACATCATCACAACTTGAAGTGTGGCAAGCCACCATCAACAACCAAAAATTCACCAGTCCCTTCGGCCACTATCACCACAGTACAGACATATAGTCAGACTGCACCCTCACTAGCGCCAACTCCAGAAACGACCATCACCACGGGTTTGCCGCTCAGCGAGGTTCCAAGCTTCTCCGTTGTCCCGGTCGAAAGTCTCCCGACAACCTTCGCAACCATATCTGTTACGACAAGTGCGGAACCTCCAGGAACAACTGTAACCACCGGGTTGCTGCTTACTGAGATCACCAGCTTCTCCGTAGTTCCGCTAGAAAGTCTACGGACAACTTTCACAAACAAACCTATCACGACGAGTACGGAAACTCCGAGTCCTGTTTCATCGACTGCTGCAGCTAGCTATGTGGTAGACGAAGCATACAGCCAAGCGACCCATATATCATTCAAAGTGGCAGCTACGAAGCAATGCGGAAACAGTGATCGTCTAATCCTACCCGGGATGCCATGGATTGTCGCCAACTCTATGTACAATGCAGATCAGATGGTTGGCAAACAGTGCACAAATTTCAACGGCATTAGCCAGGCTACTGATGGTACCAAGGAGGTCCAGTGGACTAGTGTTACTGACGTCGAGTTAGTCGATGAAACCAAGGACCTCTGCAAGGGGTACACCAATATTGGTCTTGGACACAATCTGAACAAGAAACTCAGTGACATCACCTCCATCCCGGCTTACTTCAAATGGGATCGCACGAACTCCACGGAGTTCAGAGGTAAGCTTTCATGCTAACATGTCTTCTACAATGTATACTAATGTGACCACTTGCAGGGAGCAACTTATTCGACTTCATCACATCACCCAGCCCCGGCGACGCTTCATCAACGGCGACCTCGGAATTCATGCTATGGATCAGGAATTGGGGCAATCAAGTCCCCATCGGATACTCCCGCGGTCCTGTCGCTACATTTAACCTTTTCGGCGCGAACTGGAAGCTCTACGAAGGCAAGAACCCCGGCAGCGGCGTTACCGTCCGGAGCATGCTCGTTGATGAGAATTTCGATGGCGAGTTCCAAGGAGACTTGAAGCAATGGCTCGACGCCATGGTTCAGAAAGGCTATATCTCGGATAGCGACTACGTGACTGTAGGCAACGCGGGTACTGAGATCTTCTACGGGAAGGCTGTCATGAATGCTACAGTTGCCTTGGATATTAAGGTATAGCGACACTGACAGGAACGACATTGCTCCAATGTAGACATGTTCGATAGACAGTCCAGCAATGAAAATCATACCCAAAACTGAACACGTGCCAATGAATAAAGTCCAAATGAATATAAGGATAAGTACTTTAGCTTCTCATTGGTCATGCTAACGTAATAACATTTCTGCAGTCAAATGCAAACACACACATGGCTCATATGAAGAGGCCTTTAGCGTCGCCGTAACGCCTTGACGCCTTGAAACGGCCGGGGCGCTCAGACCGTGGTCGGCATGTTTTTTGTGACACAGTTAATATAGAGTAACCCCGACGTCGTATTGCACAGAGATTAGGTAAATGAGTTTGGAGGGGGTTCGGCGGAGGGGCTTAGACTAAACAAAGAATAGTAAAAAGCCTTTTGGGGGTGGTTCTGCTATCGCCCCTACCTTGTCATAACACCTAAGGTACAGTACAACGCAAGATGATGGCGCAGCTCCTGGTTGATAGGTTTGCATTAAATACAAATCTATATTACTCAAAGAGTGGGTTATTCTACGTGTGGCGGACTACGAATATCCAATAAAACCTAAGCGGGGAAATATGTTCAGTACCTGAATGACATCATTTTGGAATTTCCACATGGCAGCGGGCGACACCCACGTGGATCAAGATCTACCCGTCCCCTTCACATACTCTGCAGAACTTTGAATTTTTGCGAGCTATAACACATATGCTAGAAATGTCATTATCAGCCCTTTCTTATAATATTCTTGATATTTACTGAGAAGGGAGGGTCTGGTTGGACCTGGCTCCCCAACAAATTTACTGGTTTCGTCATTCTCAGTATATGTATCTTCTACTACTGTATGCAATCCTGCATTGAACGGTTAGTTGTGCTTCTTATTTCCCATTAAATGAAACGAGAATGAGTTCTGAGCTCACACGTTATTTTAAGATGGAGATAGCAACAGCCGTGCTCGCATGGGCTATTTCATCCACCTGTCGGAGCCTCCCCGCGTCTAATAGTCTCTGGGGCATTTGTCCCCGACATGACATCGCTACGGCACTTCACGGAAGGCTTTCGGTGGACGCTCAGATCTTCCTCCCGGGCTCAAGCGGGTATGCTCAGGCTACAAACCGCTGGTCTGTACTAGACGCTCCAAACGTCAACATAGTTGTCGTTCCCAGCGTTGAACACGATGTAGCTGAAATAGTACAGGCTCTGGAACAAACAAAATCCCATTCAAGCCTGCTAACGCTAATCTAGGTCAAGTACGCCAATTCACAGAATATCTCCTACTTGGCAGTCAATGGTGGTCACGGAGCTATCACAACAGTTGGGAAGCTACAAGGCGGAATCGGAATCTGGTTAAACCAGCTGAGTAGTGTCGAAATTGCAGGTGATGGGACAACGGCGAAAATCGGTGGCGGAACGTTGTCCAAGACAGTCATAGATACTCTCTGGACCCACGGGAAGCAGACGGGTAAAGCCCAGCTAATGTCTCGTCTTGCCCCCCTATAGGAAACCCAGCTAACGAAATACACGTGTAGTGACTGGCGGCTGTGAGTGCACCAGCTTACTGGGACCGGGCCTTGGCGGTGGTCATGGCTTCCTTCAAGGGCGTTACGGGCTCATCTCCGACCAGTTCATTTCCATGAACATAGTGCTAGCGGACGGAAATCTACATACAATCGACAAAGAATCCGACCTCTGGTGGGCAATGCAAGGTGCTGGCCATAACTTTGGAATTGTGACTTCTGTTACGTCAAAGATTTACAATGTCCAGTATCGCGACTGGGCATATGTAAGCTTCATCTTCACAGGAGACAAAGTTGAAGGTCTATACGGAGCTATTAACGAGTATCTTCTTAAGGATGGCACGCAGCCGGTATATATTATTAATTACTCGTTTTTCTTTAATGATCCTGCTGTCGATCCTGAAAAAGTATGTACCACATGTTGCATCTCACATTGCTGAATTGACAGTTCACTAGCCGCTCATCATGTTCTTCATACTTCAAGAGGGAGTTAAAGCGGTCGATGCAGCTTATACTAAGCCATTCGATAGTCTTGGGCCCCTTGCTACCGATGCTGCTGGTGGATCTTATATAGACCTGCCCGCCTGGACAGGCAACTCGAATAGTTCACCGCCATGCCAAAAAGCTGGGTTGGTCAACATTCGCTTCCCTATTGATCTTCAAACGTACAATATTGCCGCACAGCGAAACGTATATGATCTATTTGCATCCGCCACGCAGAAAACACCGGCCCTTAATGGCTCACTTTTCCTTTTCGAGGGTTATTCGTTGCAGGGCGTAAAAGCTGTGCCCAGTGATCAAACCGCATTCCCATTTCGAAACAATAATCTGCTCGTCTCCCCCTTGCTTACATACGCGCCAGGCACGCCAGAACTTGATAAGACGGCTGCGGACCTAGGCGAGAGTCTTCGCCAAATACTTTACAAGGGGAGCGGCCAGAAGGAGTTGCATACATACGTTAATTATGCTTTTGGAGACGAGACGGAGAAGAACCGGTATGGATACGAGCAGTGGCGTCAGGCTCGTTTGAAAACCTTGAAACAGAAGTACGACCCGCTTGGTAAATTCAGTTTCTATGCTCCAATTGCATAGAAATGGTAAAGGTAGATCCGGATGGGGTTTAACGCCCACAGTCTCTTGCTCGTAGCTCAACTAATGAGACGGTGTGGGTGAATACAACTGAGGGAATACTTCAGGAACCATTCGTTATAACTTGAGTTAATGAGCCCGCCTTTGCCCAAACAGGAACCGCAGCATTGCAGATAGCACTCATCAGTCTCCTGGAACAATGGGGTATCCAGCTAACAGTAACAGTCGATCATTCCTCGGGTAAGATCATTGCGTCAAGCCAACTGGTACAGCCGTGTACTAAAACTACAATACGAGAGCGACTTATGCAGCTGGCCGTCCTCGAGCTAGTGAAGCTAATTTTTTTTGCCTATTTTCGTGGCCATGCTGTCGCAACCAATCGAATAGACAGTCTCATGATAGCTATTGGACTTAGTCTGGAACCAAGCTGAGCACTACATGGATGGCACTGAGAGCTAAGTCAATATTGCTGATGTCAACTCACCCGGAAGTACGACGATTTCGGGCGACAGAGAAGCTATACTTCGGCTAGCTGCAAAGTTGACAGGCCAAAACACATCCCATCGAGCGTTGAGGGCCGGAAACAATGCATACCATTTGCATCATATGTTGAGCTTAGGGAGGGCATATGAGCAACACGCGACATCCGGACATCGCGAAATTGAATCGTTTGGGAGCGACCCACGGCGGCCTCATGTAACCTGGATATCATCAGTAACCCCTAAGACAAAAGTGACGCTACACTTCCGAAGTATTGGCGACGCAATTTTTGGAGTCTCAGGTGCTCTTCTCGGACGCAATTTCAAAACTGGCGAAAGATGTGCTAGTGAATCTCATGATTGAGACTGGACCTGACCCTTAGCCCACATTCGAAATAGCAGTGGGAACGTACGTCTTGTTGATACCATCATGTTGGCAGGCCTAGGTTTCAATCGTCTTTCCTATAGTAAACCAGACTCTACACAGCCTCATTCAAAAACCAAACTACAGATGTAGAGTTGGTTCTTTTGTAGAGGTTCAAATTTGAAGCAATCCCCAATACCCGTCTCTCTCAACGCTATGGCTCTGCAACATTTGCGTATTGCCCCACGACTACCTCTGGTTATTCTGCAAATTCCCATCAATTTATTAACCTCGACCCCGTTGACCAACTGCTATGAGAGTAGTGGGTTGCTCCACTACAACAGTCGCAATGTCCAAAGCCTGGAGATTATGGTAACACCATTGTTTGAACAACGCTTCTGAGATCTTTAGAACTGAAGCCTGCTAAAAATGAGAAGTTGCCCTTGGGGATTATCCACTCCGTTCTATCAGAATCCCAAAAACTCAAATCTCTCCTCATGAGCTCAAAAATCACAACTCTTGATTCACTAGCATTCAGGGCCACTTTGCTGAAGCCCCTTAGAACTTTAATTGGTGTTCCTTTTGGAGTGGTGTCCTGAGGGAAGGACACGTATAACTGCGGGACTACAAAGCCCGTGATGTTGCCCGTGTTCGTAACTTTGACTGAAGCGTTAGCTATTGGACTCCATAGGTCGACCAGTCCACCTGGCTCAATGCCCATGGACCTATTTGCGACAGGAGAAACGTTTTCAGTTACGCCAACTTCCAAAGTAGCACTCATGTTGAATGTCGTATAAGAAAGTCCGAAACCGAATTCATATTGCGGCGAGATATCCATAGAATCGAAATGGCGATAGTCGATTGCCTGACCCTCGTCAAAGGTTGACTGCCATCCATCTGACGCGTCACTCTCTGCTGACTCCACGATATCAGGTCCGTAGTCCAAGAGACTCTTCGGGATTGTGTAGGGGAGCCTTCCTGAGGGTTCAGCCGCTCCCCAAAGAACATCCACGATGGAATTCCCTGTCTGTTCTCCTGGGTAGTGTGCCGCCAAAATGGCCGTGACATTTTCGTTATCCGCCCATGGCATGAGCACTATACCAGGTCCATGAACCACGACAATAGTGTTAGGGCAGACAGCCGTCGTACTCTCCACAGCTTTCGTGGCATTATATTGCAAATCGATAGATGCTCTGTCTGTCCCTTCTGTAGCGTAAGCCTTGAGAAAAAGCAGGCAAGCGTCCGGAACTGGATAGACTGTCTTGAAGGAACCTTCTGCTAGTTGATCATTATCAAGGATGATCTGTACCCGACCTCCATAAGCTTTGACGTGATCTCGAACGGCTTCAAGTGGGCTTATCAGGTCGGTATGCCTCACAGCGCCAGACCCTCCACCTATGTCGAAGGTGCCATATTCAAAGCCCTCTGGATGATTATTGATGTCGACAAAAGCCGACCCAACAGCTGGGTAATCGGCGTCATTCCCGAAAATCCCAACATTTGTAATACTTCTTAGAGGCAAGACCCCATTGACGTTCTTGAGAAGTACGGTTCCCGCTGGGCCGATTTCGCGGATGACTTGCGCGTGATCTCCGCGCACATCCCTAGCATCTATCTCTGGAAGGTATGCAAACAACGGGGATTGATGGCCGAACTGATAAGTCGCGAAGACAGGACCAGTGGAAGGATCAAGGGTAGGAAAGTCTTGGTCTTGGCCAAGGCGGAAGTACGGAGCCATTACCCTCACAGCCATGTCATTGAGACGTTGCTCTGGCACTAGACCTCCGTTGACTGCTTCCATAAGCGAATCCCCAAAATAAGCAGGCCCGGCCAGTGAACTTACGTTCCCTGGCATTTCTATGTCAAGGCCTGCATTGGCGAAGTTCTCGGTCCCGTGTGTAGCGAACCAGTCCGACAAGACATAACCAGGGAATGCCAGTTCATCTTTAAGAAAGTTGGTTAGTATATCTGAATTCGCACACGAATAGTTTCCGTTGACCCGATTATAAGAACACATAACCGACGATGTTCCCGCCTTCACCGCATTCGCGAATGGCCAAAGATATAGCTCATGGAGTGTTCTATCATCGACATTCGATGAGATAGCCTCGATGACAGTCCCATCATCAGAGGTTGTCGAGGTTCTTTGTGTTTCTTGTTCGTTCGCGACTAGGTGCTTTGAGCATGCCTGAACGCCTGTGGATTGGATGCCGGTTATGGAAGCATTCATTGCCACACCCGCAAGATAAGGATCCGGACCAAATCCTTCCCAATTGCGCCCACCGCGAGCATGACGGCCCATCGGGCCTGTAAAGGGCCTGAAATAATAATTAGCTAGGTCTTAATGCGATTCGTAGGTAAATCCTACCCGAGAACGACGTGAGAGCCCTTGGCCCTAAATTCCTCTCCCAGGGCAACTGCTCGCCGGCACATTAGGTCGCGATCCCATGTCGCCGCGACAGTGATTCCAGCTGGGAATACACTGACACCGTCAGAACGTGCGACACCATTTGGTCCATCTGAAAAACAGATGCCGTCGAAGTTGAGCCGGGAGATCGGCCCTATAGAACCCACACAGGGTAACCCAGGAGTTAAGTAACCACCAGAGACAACTCCGATCTTTTCGCTGAGGGTCATTTGAGTTACGACATCGCTAGCCTTTGCCAATGCCTCGGACCACGCTACGCGGACTTATCAGCATAATACGGTAACGATTGCATTGTCGTGTTGGTTATACACACAAATTGGTCGGAAAGCCTGAGCTGTCGTGACTAATGCGGCAGTCAAGGCTATAAGGTAACGCATGACGACCAACTGATCTGATACCTTAACACTAGTTGTGAAAGAGAGTCAAGCTCACGAGACCTAACCAACTAATAAACCATTCGCCGGAGTCCTGGGGATTACCAGATTTTATGCTGAGTAGCATACCGCATCCACGTCCCGGACGCCTTTCTTCCCCATCTGGATGTGCACCACGTAACCTTCCAGGAATACCATAGATTATCAGAGTGGTGATCCCCCATGTTGCATTGCAGGGCAAGGTAGGATTGTAGCCAAGTACCGCGCCTATCATTATGCACATCTAGGCTTGATTAGCTCGTATTAGCGGCATCCACATTATACGCGTATCGTATACGCGTATCGTCAGTTTGGTTCCATCCTATACGTCAAGGAACTAGTGAGACCCTGCTAACCCGGCAGTCGTTCCGCGGAACGTTTAAAATCATTGACTCAGCTACTCGGTTAGGCTCAGGCGCAAAGAGAGCACCACCGGCTTCACCAAGTCAGAGGAGAAGGAGACGATGGACGCCGTCAAACGGCGAAAGTTAACTGTTAATTAGAGCTCACCGATACGGGGGTTTGTCTCGCCATCGTCATCATGATTCCAAAAGATGAATGGCTCACAACAACAAACTCCGCTGTTCAAAACTACCTCCGTGAAATTATAACTATACGACCTTCGCTATATTCAAACCACTGTGGTCGAGTGGACCGCGAAATTATTGCCGTTTCATATAGAAACATTCTATCGCTATCGTCTTTATTTTCATACGCTCTTTAGGACACAGGAAGTTCGAAACGCGATCATAAATTAGGTGATGCTCTTGAGCATGACTTTCAACCACCTGAAGAGCTAGACAGCAAAAACTTTGTGATAAAAGGTCAGGCCTCAAATATCCCTACGATGGTGATATATGATGAAAATTATCACATTCAGTATGTGATGGTCGTCTCGACATCGACCTCAATTCAGCTGTCGTCAAGTACTTGTCATTCATTCGCAGGCAATCTAACTTACATGATCTTCAAGGGCAACACTGCATCTGCTGTACCCACATATAGTTAGCTGGGACTTACCCCTATCTTTTTATGACATACACACTAACTTTGTGTGTGTACTTCATGAATCTTTCGGATTGTATTTCTTTATAGCATGATAATAAAACTTGCAAATCTAAAAGTGCTAAGTTCGACGATCTCTTGCGGTCTTATAATTAGCTTAATATATTCATACTTATATTATATACAAAACGTGTTTTTTGTAAGAGAATTGAATTAGTTAATTTAGATAGTGATGCGAAAGTAATAATGCGAAAGTAATAATGCGAAAGTAATAATGCGAAAGTAATAATGCGAAAGTAGCAATGCGAAAGTAGTGAGGTGAAAGTAGTAGTAGCAAGTATGTAGTATTCTAGGTAAGCCGAAGTTTAAGTTGCAATCCAACAGATTGATGAAGTACACATACAAAATAGCTGTGTATTTCATCAGTGTATAGGACAGGTGCCTCCAGCTGGAGCTGATGTGGGTACAGCAGATGCAGTGTTTTGGCACAACAGATGCAGTGTTACCCATCTTCAATACGAACAACATGGCCCTGACTTTCACCTTCATATTCGCAATACTAGACATAAACCCGACTATTCCCGGTGAAGTTCAACGTCGGCATCCAAGTCATAGGTAGCCGTATTGATGTACAGCCCTTCTTAGCGCTTGGTAATGACCTCTAGAACAATGTTTTCGAAACATTCGTACGTGACGCTGGGATTGAGTTCTACCATGTGAGAGGCGACCCTGTCGAGTTCATGGCCTAAACCAGCTGACTGGGACCCGCATATCGGTAGGTTTTGATATATTACTAATGTTAGACACAAGATGTCTGCGGGTTTTTCTTCCGCGGCCCTCCGGTCTATTCACTGTCGTCGGCACTCAACCAATTCCTTCGGAACGGACCGCCGCCGATATATATTGGCTCCGGAAGTATCGCTGTCGACAATCCACAAAGCGTGAGTGTCATGCTCCCGGAGGCCATAACAATTACAGGTGTTCGCGCATTGATCTCCCGTGATTGAGGTACCTTGGCGGCACTGGAATGGAGAACGTAATGTATTTGGGAGATTGCCCCCACGAATGGCTGTTCCAGCATGTGGTATTTGGAATGGATGACTGACTACCATTGTGCCTTTCTTCGGAGAGTTTGTTACCCTAGATTCCATGTTCTTACAGATAAGATGCTAATTCATGTACTACGGTTAACAGTCAGCCATTTTGGGAATAGACGGTAGCTGCTTCCGGTGCTGGCCCAAAGCCAATTCTTCGCGGATCTCACTGTGAACAACCTCGTCAAAGCTATTTCGGCTGTGTTTGACGCCAGAAGCCCTATAGGCGGCCCGAGTGATAGCGGCGGAGATGAAAACCGAATCTAGAGTCAAAACAGTAGTCGCGTCTTTTCATGCAAACCTACCAGCCCGAGGACTTGAGTGCGACGTCCTCGAGGGCTGGCTTGCGGTTTGGGTTTATTGAGAGAAAGGGCATTAGATTAGGCTCTCCAATGTTGCAGCCGAGGTTCTCGCGAACCACCTTAAGGTCGACTAGAAACGGCTGAAAATGTATGTCAAATCATTACTGGAAATAAGCTCGGCAAAACTAGAACTATTTCTACCAGCCTTTCGATATTTGAATATAGGAATGTAACTCGTCGGGTTGTTATCGAGACGCGCCATGGGACCCCGTTACCGGTGCGGTGTCTGCTGTAATTGGTGCAAGTCGTGACATAGTGAAAGCGGCCATAGATGTCATAGTAACGCCTGCGAAGGTTTGCAGAAACACAGCGAGAGACGCATCACTGATAGCATCTATGGATCGATCATCAAACACGACAGCGGTTGATTCACCTAATAAGGGAACCTTCGATGGGCCGGCGAAGAGAGAAAGGCCAAGGGATTGCATAGATATCACGACGTCTATGACTACTGCATTAGCTTCGGGTGTTCTGAGTTTGTTCAAGTCTTACGCAAGTAGCCTTGTTACCATCCCCTATGCATTCACTGAAGGATTCCGAAACATGCCGCGTCTCTACGGCGAAGATGTGGGCGATATCAGGACAGTCCGTAACCAGAAGTCAGGAACTACAGCCGGTGCTAATATGATCACCTAAGGAATCGAGGATGGGATATTAACTGTCTTTGTGTTACCATATAAGGGGGCACAGCAAGAGGGTATAGGCGGAGCGATCAAGGGATTCGGCAAAGGTGCTACCGGGTTATCAAGCAAACTATTCGTCGGTAAGACTCTCTTTGCCTCTTTAGCTAATTACTTATAAGTCCTTGACACTGACATTGGCGTAGCGACTATTGGGGTTGCTACATATCCGCTACGAGGCATCCACCAAAGTATATGGGCATCCGCTAGGCCGGATACTCGGCAATCTATCGTTCTTGCACGACGCATCGAAGGATAATACCTGGCTAGAAATGCCCAGGAGATTGGCCTCAATGATGAAGTGATCATGAACTCTTTCGCTGCGTTGAATCGGGAAACATGATTACGGATCATCATAGCCAAACTTGAGCAAAAAAGCTAGCAGTGCTACGAGCTCACAGACAACATGGAAGAGCTTGCTTACATTAGCGCTTTATGCTTGAAGTACCTTCTTCAACATTGTTCTACTTTCAATTATTTGCTCTGTATTCTTTGGTCCCCCCCCCCCCCCCCCCTCCCCAATAACTCGTTATAGCGGTGCGACTGTCCCACCGGTTCTACTTTATGCGGCCTCCCTCCTATTGTAGTCGCCGGCGACCAGTTTTTTTATCGGCTCCTCGGTTCTCCTAGAGCACCGTACTGAAGAAACCCGCAAGGTGGAACACCCAGAACCCTATTCGTCCTGCTCTGGACGACGCTGTTTCTGTTTTGTCCATGACCCCTTTCCCTTTCCTTAAGCACCCTAACCTCCATCGCGGATACGACGCTATTGGTAGTAGAAGCTTAAAAATACCATCTTCCTTCTACTGGGGCGGTGACCTCTTCTCCCTCCACTCCGAAGCCCAGGGGCTCGTAGTCATGCTCCTCGTACCATTCGGGTGGCATTTTGAGGACGCCCCATCGTATCTTACTTCTCGCGACCTTCCGCAATACGGAATCTAAATCGTTGGGCCCGTCGTCCACGTCGCTGTGTAGATCGCTATTATATGTGATGTTGTTGTTGTTGTTGTTGTTGTTGTTAATGATGTGCGATTCACTATTTTCCGCGTTGCTCGTCATTTCCCCAGCATCCACGTTGCCGCGGTGTTCCCAAACCTGCACGGCGCCATGTCCTTCTCCATCTTCCGCCGTGTCATCGTGTGGTTCCAGTGGGAAGCGGAGTGTCTCTAACTGCATCAGACTATCCGTTTCTTCGTTCCCTTCCACGTCAAGACCTGGCAACGTGTGAGCGGAGAGTTCGTACTCGGACTCTGCGCCTGGAGCTAGGGCAGCATTCTTTTCGGTTAGTGAGAGTGGCGAGACGCGGCAGGCCATGGAAATCAGCAGAGAGTTGGTCCCCACAGGTACTATGTCTGACGAGACTCGCTTCAAGCTGAAGAATACCGGAATCGTAACCGCAATAGACGACAATACGACTACTACGAAAAGAGATATCGGAGAGTAACCTAGAGCCACTACAATGTCTGCAGATAAACTTGGGTCCGAAAGGCCTTGTCTATAATCCGAATAGCCCGCTTGCAAGTATTCTTTGCAACATTAGTTAACTTAACGACGATGCGAAACCCTAGGAGTAACATACCCCCAGTGGATAGAATGATGTAAATAGTGTTCGAGAGTAACCAATGCGATAATGCACTCAGGGCAATGAGCGGTAAGCTATACCTATAAGGCAACTGCAGTCTGTAGGTGGATTTTTGTTTGCCCTAGTTTTGAGTTTGTTAGTCTCGAGGCAACTCTTAGAGCGAGGGTAACTTAGATATACCATAGGATTAGTGACTCGCAGTGGCAAGTAGTCCGTAGAAAATTGCTCCCACTCATCGGCTACTTGGAGGTAGGTGAAAAGGTTGTTGAAGGTGAAATACCAAAGTGAGAGTACGACTTGTGGGCTATTTGCTACGAGCACACACCCTAGAAATGTAGAGACCTGTAGTCCGATCAAGGGGTTTTGGCTACTAGCTAAGAACTCTCCAATACTACAAATCAGTAAGCATATGTCAGACTTAGCATATACTGAACCTGGAGACTTACAAAATGCCCCGACTGACTAGTGCAGAGTAAGTAAGCAATGCTGCGATGGCTGCAATTGCTAACACCAAGAGACCGCAACTTATGAGCCATACTGTGAGAGGGATAACAGAAGCTCGTCTTCTGCGTGACATTTGCCAGCGCCTTCGCCCGGGGAATATTATTCTTCCTCCAAGTTCGGCCACGCCAGTTGCAGAGAAACACGACGTCTCGACGGCAGGTGTTTCGATAAGCGAAGCCAAGTAGTCCCCAAATGTTACCAAAGATGCTTGCTTCCAGCGACCCAGGACAATTGTAACTAATACTGCTATGCTGGTTTTGCCGATAATACAGAGAACCACTGCCAAAAACAACGCCGGAGACACCCCAATTCGACAAGTACTTTCAATCGATCTAGCGAGGCAATATTGAACCGACAAGTTGAATGTTCCGGGCTTCAGCCCGGATGTGAGCTCGTTCCCATACCATGAACCACTGGATATGTCATCGGTTCCATTAGCGAAACTGAGTCCGTAATGGGCAAAGAACGGATATCCAAAAGGCCAGTTCTCTATTTCTGGCTCATAGTTTCGTGAGCTTCTGCCTCCTAGAGCAATATCACAGGAGCATTTACAGCCGCCCTGAGGTCCGTAATGGCCGTCCATGGTACAAGCTGTATAGTAGAAGAGGTGATTAGGCTTGTCTGCTGGAACGTAAAGATCCCAAATACGAGTCTGGTTCTCCATAAGATGCCACATCTCGTTTCGTACCCAACCTGTTGGGTTTTGGACAATTAGAATTACGTCGCGGTATCTTGCCAGACCACTGCAAGGGGTCCCGTACAACCCGAATTCTCGTTTGCACTCAGACAGGTCCAGCCTGCTCCACTCTTTGCCGTGTAAAGCAGCATCGGATACGTTTTTTGCAACGCCGGGCCCTGTCATGCTGTACTGGGTCAAGTTAAACAGCTGACCAAAACCAGGTAATATCCCTGAGGTATAGAACTGCCCGAGTCCATCGGCTGTGAGAAGACTTGCGCCCGGCAGATAATAATTACCTCCACTCAAGAACTCTTCGGTAGCGATGGTAACGGTGAAATTAGATCCTCTGTCTATTCAGAGTGCCACGAATATCAGTAGTAGGATATAAGATGGATAGCCTTGTAGGTAATAAGGACGTTCCAAGATTCGGTATCGCACTTACATTCAGTTCCAAATATTACAGAGTTAAACAAAAGGTGGATAGGAATCGAGGTGACAGATAAGCCGAGCCAACACAAGGTCTTGAAGCGGGAGACCTTGAACGCATTGCGCATGGAAGAAACTCCAATTTCCAGCCAGTTGCCTTTGGCGTGAGCTGTATCAAGTTCCTCTCTTGAAGGCGCATTCAAAACTTGCATGAAGAAGTTGCTCGATGAAAGCCTAACTCGGTATTGGTGAGCAAGCGTACCTTGAAAAATCTGCTGAACTATAATCTGGGGCTTTCTCCTCTCCCCAGGCCTCCATCAAGACCAGACAGTGTAGGTAAATAGGGAAGCATGCTCACTTCGAAAAGAAATACAGGTCAGCAGGCCGAATTTGTCGAGTTCGGTTGAGAGAGAGGCTTACCACAAGTGTCGACGCTATATTGATTAGTAAATGCAGAAACAAGTTCAGAAGCGGGATCCTTCGGCTAGCGCAGGCTGCCTCGTAGAAGAATAGTACTCTCACGGAGTCCCCAGTCCTGGCCACGACGACAATATAAAATATCGACAAAATAATACTCATGGAAATGAGCAAGACACAGTTAACTTTCGCGGCTTTCTTCCAGCCTGTCGAGGCGGCTATGTACCTCTTCCAGAGGTCGAACACCCCCATTGTGGAAGTTATAACCACAGGGTAAGACGAAGAAGAACTTGAGAGATCGGAGGAAACGTTGATACTGAAGTAGCTATAATTCGAACGGCTTTATGCTACTGCGAACTGCGAGTATCCCTGTATATACGTTTGAGAAGTTGCGGCAAACGGGACTGAGGTGGTCAGTGATATGATGTTGCTGTTACACAAAACACCAACCAGGTGGCCAGGTGTACTCGTCAGCTTTAGGAGATTTGATGACATACCGCACATAATTTGGCAGGCATGCGCGTTTCAGATGAGTTATACGGCCGCCCCTGAGCTGTAGGCCTACCTGCCCCTTCAGCCTTGCAGGAAGATTACATTGGCACATAATGTGACCTTGCGATTCCTTAGGGGCTACCTGTTATGATATCATCTGTAAGATACGATCACACCAATTAGCGATGGAGAAGCGGATGCGGATGATTCCGCATGTAAGAACTAATGCAGGCCAAGGGGGCGGTGTCCCATAAGAGGTATTTTCGCAGCAAAGCAAAGCAGTTTCAACCTTTAATTAGAAGGCCGTTCCATAATCTCATTTGCGACAACTATTTATGGGATTATAGCCGATTTTGGGATTCGATGCGTTTGAAACCGTCCTCAACGCTTAATCTGCGACTGATTGATTGTCCTGCTCAAGATTCTGTCTTCGACTTAATCTGTGACGCGTTTGGTGGACTAGGCTATCATCCTACTAAACATATAAAAGGGAGAAAACATGAGAACTGCCTTGAAGCTGTAACCGTCGAAAAGAAGAGCCTGTTACTCTAATAAGCGACGTACGCGAGGCGATTCGGGTTGCTGCTAGCCACGGTTTTGAACATCTTGAGATTTTGCTCCTACTTGCCTGCCTGGTCAAGCTCTTAAGTTGGCACACGCTTTAGCCTGTGAAGAAAGAGAATCGTACGTGCTCTTAAGCTAGAATTGCTATGTTCTTCGCGTTCCCATCTCATTGTAAGTTTTACCGGACTGTGCAGAAGATCGAGAACCACGGCCTTTGACATATTATCTTCGACCGGATTTAAGCATTGTTATATGTAATTATTCGGTTCCATGATTTAAGAGTAGGAAAAACAGAAAGCTTTTTTTATGAAAGGAAAAGTTTTGAAAGGTGGAAATGAAGGCGAATGCTAGAAGATTTTACTAACCAAATAAAAATAGGGAAGTAGTAAAAGAGATGGTTATTAAGCTTGTTCGGTCTTATATTGTTGCGTCTCCTCTGTAACTTAACTTATAAAGAGGAACCGAAGGTCTCGTCTCTGAAGCGTCCCATGGTCATCAACAGCGCGGCATATTTAAAACGAGGCCTCATGCAGGAGGTCCTCGCAGCAACAGCAACATCTCCCGCCAACGGCACAGATGCACAAGAAACAGTCAGGTCCTTATACCACGTCGATCTCCACCGTGAATAAATAGCCGAGGTCGGCGTTGATTATGACTTGGACTATGACAACTTGATGTTCGAAGATATGTACGGCAACCAAGTTGACGGGAGGACCTGTGACATTATGTGCGATGATATCAGTGAGGTTAAGCCGCTGATCGACGAAGATGGGAATGTTGAATATATTTACGACGATAAACGGTTAGACCGAGGGGATATACCGGTCACGAGACATGAGACAACAGTACCGGAGTCGACGAACGAGGCCCCGAAACCTAGTATCTCGTTTCCTTGGCCGCCAGCTAGCATAACAAACAGCCATAATTCATCTGGCAGTGTTATTACCGCGCCTCCAGAGGTACCTACTGAGTCCCTCGCATTGTAAATCTAGTCTATATTCCTAGCAGAGATAAAGGGGCGATATTTAGTACGACATGGGCACAATCGCCCGTTTTTTTTCTACTGAATAAGAGTCCTTGCTCGATGGAGTCCTGTTGGCTGGCTCCTCTAGTTTTTTTTGCTGCTAGTATTTAGAAAATGTCACAGAATCAGCCTGATTTTCCAGATAAATAGAAACATCATAGTCGCAGACATGAAGAGAGCTTCAACTAGCAGTTGGTGCAACTGGTATTTCGAATGTGAGTGATAGCATACAGGCTCAATGCCCCTAGGGCAGATCCATATGGCCAGAACAGTTGTGACACAGTATTATTTGACCCCCCCCCCCCCCCCCCCCCGGTCTGCCAGCGAAAACAAGATCATAGCGTAACTGAAGATTCAACACCAAAGTCTAATTGATTACCTTAATTATACAGTATATAATCTCATCCAGATTTCATGGGGCGAGGTTCATGTAAAGGTCTCCGCCCTATGGGGCAAACGTGATATAGAGAACTCCAGTTTCAGATACTAGAACCTCCAGTCTTGGAGGCTTCCATCCCAACACCTCAACATTTGTATGCAATAACAGTCTTTATGCCGTCGAGCTCACCTTGAATATGCTGATCCGGTAGATATCTTACATGATGATCAGTGGACAGCCGCCATGAACATACGAGATACAAACCGTTAGATGTTCACGGCGGGGCATGCGCGGCGTTTCACCTTTAATGGGCATCATCGTCACGACAGTCTCTTCGACGACTCGGAACAACCACCAACGACGCCTCTTCAAGCCGTATCTAATTGATCGCCATGGCGACCGTAGCGACTACTTCAACCAGAAAATCAACGGGGCAGGTAGCGAGACTGGTGGAATCAACGAACCCCAGTGGAATGGTAGAGCGGAGCCGAATTGGCCGGCATGCATGCAGGTTGTGTATTGACAGGACATGACGGCCTCGCCCTACCTTGGCCGAGCTTGAGGCTCTATATGTATGCTTCATGCTGGCGACGCTCACGAGTTGTGAGCTCTATACTCTGCTTGAGGTGGAAGTAGTATCTGGCGATGTACCTTGGGGTACGCCTCATGTTGCTGATGATGCGGTGGCTACTCCGGTTAGTCCCCCACAAGGAACGTATAAACTGAATAGTACAGTATATAGGTTCGTTCGATATACCAACTATTCTAACGACGATATCAATGTTATATACAAATATGAAAAGGCACATATTCAAACCCCTCGGAAAACACTAGGGTAGGTATGGCGATTTGACCTCGCGTGGACTGGTGAGACCTAATACAGTATGAAGATAACGAGCCCTAGCGAATTTCACTTATTAATCGATACATTTGCTAGTATACTCGAGGTGGATTTAGCATTGACAACAACAGTTAATGGCAATCTGTATTAACCGCCTTTAAATTATCCCAAAACTTTTTACTAGCCCTTCACTCAGGCGTGTCAAGCGATATATCCGGTTTCGTTCCGAAGGTTCTAATTTAGAAGGGTATTCTACCTAGGTACTAATTCAAACATCTGCTCATTGAATCTACATACATCTCACCCTTGGAGGCTAATAATACAGGATGATTGAAGTGATATATACACGGTGTCCCTCTATTTATCTATTTTAATGTCTAGAGCTCGTAATGTTAACGTTGAGGCATAACGCGGCCAGTCTCCTAGACTTGTGTTTTGGTTTGCATCTGACGCTACGTCTTCGGGATAGAATCGGCGGTCATAATTTCTCTTAGCGGCATCATCCAACTATCCCAGTAAGCTCCCAGGTAACTGGATATGGCTTCAATCAAGAATTGGCCGCCTTGCCCAAAGACCCAGAAGTCTCGTTCACGATGTAACAGGAGCGCCCAGTGGGCCATGATCACCAGCGCCTCGGGCTGTCGGCTCCTAAGCATTTCCAAGTACTCAATTGAGATGCGCACCGGCCAGGCGAACACGATGTGTCGATTGATCGGGGCTTGCAGGGCGCTGTATTGGTTGAACGTCCATTGTAATGATTGCACTGCATCATGGCATGCTTGGAGCGATGACGGCCCTAATCGATACTTAGCTGTATCGAGGAGATTTAGAAGTTTGTCGCAAATGCTTCCGGATGGTTGTTGGTCAACAAGCTTATCTTCGGCGGCTTCTATCACGCTGACAATGCTGCGCAGCTCCGATTTTCGAATGATGTGCCAGCGAAGTTTTGAGACGACCCCCACGCCGCGATGAAGGCCGGCGAACTGTATAAACTTATCCAACAGTTCCAGTAAGTCCGTCTGGGCGCTCACCGTGTCGAAGAGCATATGCATGCCGACAAACGACGTGAACAGAAGGAGTGCAGTGCAATTCTGGTCCGTTACCTCGGGGTTTGCTGCGTTATAAAGCGCTAGGGCACGACTCTGGAGATGCACCGCTTGGTGGCGGTACTGACGCTGCTTGGTAGCATCTGAAGTGAGTACGCTAAGATGCAGAGCGGCCAAGGCCAGCACTTGATCCATCAGGTAGGGCGTGGAGAGTGCGGACGTGATGACCATTTCCAGTAATTTCTGGGCATCTTCCTCGTTGGCGACGAACGGTGTGTTTGGAGGCTTCATCATGTCGTTTTCGATGTGGTGAAGTAAGGCCAGATGGTTGAGATCGTAGACATGCTGGGGCATTTCTCGCATAACCGGATCTAGCGGACTAGCATTGGCACTGGCAGTATAGCAAATGTCCGACTTTGCGACCGAGTCTGACTTTGAAGACGATGAGTTCACAATAGCAATAGGGGTCAGAGGCGACGTGCTGTCTGACACTTGGGCGATGTTACTACTCCTTGCCAAGTGGACATTTGAACATGAACGCCCCGTCATTGTGCACTGTAAACAATGGGGTTGTCGCTCGTCGCATTTTATATGCCTCTGCTTGCATTGTTGGCAGCCCTTCCGTGATTTGTGGTGCGGCCGCCTCTTCTTACTAGGAGGGGCCATCTGGTTGACTTTCAACGAGGGAGCAGCCGAAGACGAGCGCGCGCTTCGGGAGTTCAACGGACAATTGATGAAGAGCCAGGGGTACTTGTGAAGGCCCAAAAATTAATGAAAGCCAGACACCATTCGTCCCATAGGTTGTGCCAAATCAAATTATGTCATGAGCCAAGTTGGTTAGCATGTATTCCGTACTGATGATTTCAATTGAGAAAAGGAATTGTCCAACACCTTGCAACTCGCCTCTAAACTCGACGTTCTAGGCAACAAGAACCAGGGGTCTCGGTTAAATATCGGACAAACGGCAACCTCAGGTGAATCTCAGCTTCTCAACTATGGATCGTGGAAATCCTAATGCTATTCTTTTCCCTTAAGGTCTTCGAGAACATCGCGTAGCTTCGCTTTTCTTGGTGATACTTGGTGATAGTCTCGCCTATAAAATCATTATTACGACAAGCAATGGCGATGCACTTTGGTACAGGATCAATGCCTGGATTACGTTGTAAACTTAGTATTCCCTGACAGTGGAATATCATGAGACCGTGTCTATACTAATCTCAGTTCTCTAACTTCATGGAATATTTCAGCATGTCTAGTGTCAATCAACTGTGCGCCCGACGTATCTGCTTTTCGGTAAAAAACCTTTTGGCAGACCAACGTATACTTATCCTATGCAAATCCACGGAGGTCAATCAACAGTCAAGATAGTCCGAAAGCACGATTAGGACATGGCTACATTAAACCCCAGTTGTCAACTCTGTAAGGGGATATCGTCGTAAGAGGATATAGAATTGCCTAAAGTCCAGAAATAGACAGTCACAACCCAAGATCCTGTCAGGGTGAATCAATTTTCCTCGATTGAGTCGGGCAAACGTGTGATGCAAAAGATCAATGCATTGGATACCTATTGCAAGCGCATCGATCGGGGTAACTGGGCCTACTGGGTTATCTCACTAAAATATCTTTATGTCAAGTATTTTTGCGAATTAAGTAATCCTTTTCCACGCTACGGTAAAACTTATCTACAGTCCGAACACCTTTTTTCTTCTTTAGGTTCGTTCACTCGCCCCGATGTAACGCAGTGCCAAAACTCGAGCCTACGTTTTGTCCTCTCTGCCAAATTCCACAGTTACCCTTTCCTATCATGATGTCCGCCGACACGCAAAGCTATGTAGAAATAAAAGAACGCCACTGAGAGGCGTGGCTACCATTTGCCTGATGATGGCCTTCAAGGTCAGACATGACTACTTGGACATGGCGATTGTCGGGGAGAGTTACGTTTACATTATACTTCAGCTATCACCATTAGCATGAGATACCCCACCACCTTTCCCGGTCTGATCTCTTCCTTTGTATGTAGTGTGGATCGCCTCACACCTAGAATCTATAATGGGTCGAGTGGCGAGATAAGACAGAGTCACAAGTAGAACCAATCTCGGGTGGGAAAAATCACATGTAACATACACAGTATGGTCTTCATCAGCAAGTAGGTATTATGTGATATACTAGCTCCGGTAATGGTCCGGCCCGTCTTCTCCTACCTACTTCAAGTTCTCATGCCATAGCCACTGAACACCACTAATTAAGCACGGAGCTAATCTGTGTTTATCTGTTGCGTGTGCTTCATCATCTTGCCATAACTCTGTCTTTCCTTCTTTTCAAAAGAACGAGTGTTCGTCTGGAACAGAGGAAATATAAGCGAGTAACAGAGCAGTCTTATACTAGATGGACAAGATGGTCCGTCGTCCCTACATTATGACTCGACTTTGTAGGTTACTACCATTCCCTCTCACATTCAGGCTCACCTCACTTCTTGCCCCTTCGGTGCCGAATACGAGCCCAAAGCGCAAGTCAGGCAGACTGCACGCAACCTCGTACCTCGACGGTCTGCGCGGTCTCGCAGCACTCATCGTCTGCGTGTGCCACTACACTGAGGCCAACCACCCGTACCTGACGACATCGTACGGCGTATTCCCCAACCCAGCATTGGCTTTCGAGTCATCGTGGATCCAGCTGCCCTTCATTCGCATCCTCTATTCCGGCCGTCCCATGGTACACGTGTTCTTCGTCATCTCGGGCTTCGCTTTGTCCGTGAAAGCCCTATCCGCCATTCGAGTGCGAGACTTCGAGAAATGCCACGCCACACTCGCATCTGCTGCGTTCCGACGCCCGTTACGGTTATGTGGACCTCCTTTCGTTTCTATGGTGTTCATCCTTTTTTTTGTGCGCGCTGGCTGGCTGTATGAAGCGTTGCCGACTTTGAGGGAACAGCTCGATGATTGGATCGCCGCCGTGTATTATCATGTGATCTGGCCTTGGAGTTGGGAAGCTCATCTCTACCCTCCATATAACGTCAATTTATGGACTGTCCCTGTCGAGCTCTGTCATTCCATGTTGCTGTTCTTGATGGTTCTCGCCTTGTCACGCGTCCGTGCGGCGGTTCGTATCAGCTGTGCCGTGACCTCCATCGTGTATTGTATACACTGTGGAAAGTGGGCTGCGTCCGAGTTTATCACAGGCATGGTGCTGGCGGAAGCCCACCTCATGAGTATACAAAAAGGATGTGATGAGCCTCTTTCGCTTTCATTTCCAACTTTATATTCACGTGGGCCTCAGGGGAGGAATCTGGAAGCCTTCGAAAGAAAACAACGGAGCTCGATAATAAGACGAGTCGAGTTCATATTGCATATCACTATTCTCATAGCCGCGCTGTTCGTCGCCGGATGGCCGAATGTAGACTCTACGCGTACGCCAGGTATCCGCCATCTCGTGCCCTATACACCCAGAGCATTCGACCGAAATGACCCGCAAGCGCCTCAGAAGTTCTGGTTCGCGATTGCCTCTGTGGGGATCGTGTGGTCTTGCGGTCGCATCGCTATGGTGCGGAGTACGATCTTGGAGTCTCGCTTTGCGCAGTACGCTGGGCGTATTAGTTTCGCCGTGTATATTGTTCACGGACCTGGTATGTGGTCTGAGTCTCGAACTCCTCGAAGATCAACTACATAACAAAAATATTCACTAACAATCAACGTCAGTTTTTAACATGTTCCAAGATGCCGTACTTGGAGTATCCACGCAGCCGGAGAGATGGGTTGGGGGCGAGGGGAGTAGGCTCCGAGGGTTGGTTGGCACTGATACAGCATTTAATAGGACTCTATGCTGGGCTAGTGGACTTGTTGTACTATTTCCTCTTGTTCTAGTAACCGCGCACCTATTTTGTCGCTTTGTGGACGAACCATTAGTGAGACTCGCGAAAACAATCGAAAGGAAGTCATTAGTCTCGGAGGAGGACGCAGTGCTCGAGTAGGAGGTCAGGGGCGAAGAGGAAATAGAGGGTAGAAAGATGGTCACATGAAGACGGATTGTTAACTTGTTCGATTGGGTAGAAAGTGGAAGCCCTTACGAGTGGAAAGTATCTACCTAATTAGATGTGGTCTGACCTAACCACGGGGAACCGAGATGCTCTGTGCCAATGAAAGAACTCGGCCTGTCTAGATTATTTAATCAAGAGGAAGTTTCAGCAAAGTTAAGTGATACGCCTACTTGGGTCTCACTTTCCCAACTACTTATCGCCGAGTTCCACGCCTCTATCCAGAGCGCTCCTGATTCGAAGTATACCTGCGGAAGAGGCCCAAAGTAACACTTACCTGGTATGATTGCTCCAGAAACAGTTCGAACTTCGACTTGCTCGTGATTATCTGGATCGTAATTCGCGATGTCGTTACCGAATCTGCACATTTGAGCCACCACACCTCGCAATTCTGATTTGTCAAAATCCACGTAAACAATAACGCCTAGCGCAGCTGTCGTAACCAGCTCCCTATCATCGCCCCTGTATAAGATTTGAAAATATCAACAACACAGCATGAATGGTAATTGAATAGACGTCAACTGTAAATAGTAGCATATGTCATAATGTCTCACTCGAGACACGACGTCTCTGCATTTGGCCGCATTATTGCGTTGCCCAGACGATGCCACGGGGAGGCAGCAGAGTCCGACTTCATCGCCCTATAAATAGCCAGTCATATGTCAAGATATATGTCAAGTAAATCACCACCTCCGCTGAGTGTTTAGTAAAACCAGGTTAGTAAAACGAGTGACCTTTCAACAACTTCCCCTCCCCCTTTTCTATATTTTTCTTTCTTATTCTTAGACAATCCGATCTTCTACAATTTTCTATTTTCTACTTTTTTTCTTATTTATTGTCTTTTCTCGCTTGTGGACTGAAACGAACGATTGGAACGTAGATCGCTGGATAGAAATGAGAGACAGTAGTCGGAAATAAAAAAAGAGTCCCGAAAGACCAAACGAAGGACAAGACGCTGGTGGTGATCTAAATGGCGGGCAAGCGCAAACGAACGAAACGGGGAACATGAATGGAGCGGGGAGGAGAACCGGGTGGGGAACGGCGAGATGTGGGAGTAGGAAGGAGATGTCGACGTGGACGTGGACGTGGACGGAGATGGGGCGACATGATGAAGGCGGCATGGGGGTTTCTTGCGTTTTCCTTCGTCTCGTGGGTTCGTTACGTTTTCCTTCGTTTCGAGGGTTGCTTACGTTGTCCTTCGTCTCGAGAGTTCCTTGCGTTTTCCTTCGCAAACAAAAGAAAGAGAGAAAAACAAAACCACAAAGAGGTGTAACAAAAGAAAAAGGCAGTGGGCAATAACCGGGGAAAGGGGAATGGCTTGAAAGCAAAACAGAACTGATAACCTTTTTTTGGAGGATTTTGTAGTTTCACCTTTTTTGTGGGTTTTGCAGTATGCTAGGGAATCAAAACAAACAGGAAAGCAGTATAAGAGACGCGGGGAAAAAGAACGATACAAGTCAAAGAGAAACCAAGCAGATTGAGAAAAAAACAAAAGAAAGGGGCAACTTACTCAAGGGACAACTTACTTCTATTCCTCGTCCTCCCATTCCTCGTCCTCCCATTCCTCGTCCTCCCATTCCTCGTCCTCCCATTCCTCGTCATCCTCCTCCTCAGTATCCCACTCATCCTCCGAGTCCTCTTCGCCTCTCAGGCTGCCATCTTCTTGCTTCATGACACCCTCATCCATCAGGATCTGCAATACGTCGATGTCTCGGGGCACAGCCTTCCTCCTAACTCTCCACATCGTCGTTCTATTCGTGTCTAAGCCCCACGAGTCAGCAGCAGTCAGACGTGCTTGCACATGAAAGATACTTACCATCATATGCATAATTGATTTTCTCCATCTCCTCAATAAGGAGGTCGCGGAGAAAGTCCTCCGTTCTTCGGCGTAAGCGTCGTTTTCGTCGTTCCTCACTCGGGAAGAAAAGCTGGAAAGAGCGGGTGTCAGTCAGCTTCCCTCAGCCATTCCCCCGGACTCAAGACACTCCACGAAAGGGAAATAGGACTGAACAGAGGAAGACCGAGGAGTAGATCAGTAGGCAGAATGAATATCACTTACGTCCTGGGGCCTGGAATACTCAAAGTGTCGCTCTCGGAAGCGCACCAACCAGCCTGGGGGGGACGGCGAACAGTGGAAGAGCGGGCATCCTTTACCGGTGCCAATGCAGACGGTTTCCTAGAGGTCGGGACTGGCCATGACGGAAATCGTGGATGCGGTAATCGTACGGTAGTCGTGCGGTAGTCGTGGGGTAGTCGTGCGGTAATCGTGCGAGAAAACGTAAGTGAATTTGTACTTGCCTGTTCGTAATATCGTAAGTTCTGTAACGATCAAAGTTGAAGAAGAAAGGAAGAGAAGAACAGACGGAAGCTGGGAGGTAAAGGTATAGCCCTAGAGAGTGGAGTTCATAACAAAATAAAGTTTATGACGTGCTCCTGTGTTATATAAACAAATGACGAAATACTGAATACTGTAGTAGATCTGGGCTTAAGGCTAACCTGATATGTAATTATTTACGTCTTTATTTACATTATAAAACTTTATTTCTGTGTTTTGATATTAGTAAGAGTTCAATTTTACTATAGGGAAGCCCGACATTCTCTGAAAAAAGGAGCAATGGGCATCCCCTTGGCTAGGGTTGGCAAATTTGTACCCGCAGTTGGAGAGCTTCTTGTCGTCGTCAGTGACTTCTTCGTGTGAACTAACAACAAGCTGTGTTCGAGATCCAATTGTACCTATCTAAGGAGTCATCAGAGCCAGTATTATGTGACCTACTTATACGTCTAGTTGCAGAACTCCTACACAAACTCGAGAGAAGTTACCGCGACCTCGACACGAACGTTTCCCACGAGTGCCCCCTTTCGTCGTAACCGGCTTGTGGACCAACATGCATCTCTTTCCAACAACGAGCACAATATACATCGTCACCGGCTTCACAACCAAGACAATGCACCGTGCCGTCGTCGAGACACACAACGCACCATGTCTTCTCGTCTTCGTCTGTAAGTCCCGTACGTTTAGCGAGGCCCGGTACTGGGCGGTCGGCAGGTGCGAATGTAGGAGCAAGGGGAAGGCCTAGGGAATCAATAGCAGCATTAGGTGCTGATGGGAGCGTTCGTGGTCCTGAAAGTTTCAGGGCAGCCATACGCGAGGCTATAGAGGCCGCAAAGTCAACATCCGATTGCGTTTGTGCGGATGACGGCGGCAGGTCAGGTTGGTCTTGAAGCTCGGATGGAACCGTGGGAAGATTGAAGGGGTTGTCTGTTGGGGACTTTTGATTGTTCTCGCGTCCATGGCTGGTGCCATCTTGAGAGCTTAGTTCTGCATTTCCAGGAGCAAACAATGGTTTAGATATGGGTTGAGGGGGTGGAGATGGAGACTTGTTGGTCTTCTCCCATTCTACCTCATCCACGGCCTTGGCGAGCACGGAGTCCGCCTCTGCGGCCATTACCTGTCCTTCAGAGTCATCATCACTACCCTCCCCATCCTCCTCTTGGGCAGCATCTTGGTCGGCGCTTTGTCCATCTGTATCAACCTTCGCGCCCGAAGACATGCTTAGTTCGGTCAGCAGCGCGGTCACCCTCTGATGTTCCTCCTCCTCGGCTGCCACGTCCTCCAGCCATGTCTCATCGGACCTGAGTTCTTCTAACAGCTCTTCGAGAGTCTGATCATCTGTGTAGAGAAGTGGGTCGATATTGTCGGTGGGCTGAATAGGTGCAGAAACCTGGTCTGTGCCTAAGCTGTATCCCGTTAAGGACTTGGTTTCTCCGGCAGAGAGAGGCTGTGTAAACTGCTCAGCGCCATGGTCCTGATGTGCCTCCAACTGTGGAGTGGAAACAACAGATCCTGACTCCCGATTGCGGAGAGTCTTTAGTCGCGCCGTAAGAGCATCCTCTCTTGAAGGCGGATTAGCCCGCTCTATAGCGGACGCAAGATCCGATCTGATGAGATGTTTAGCAAACCCTCCGATGTTTTTAGAAGGCCAAAGAGATGTATAGTCGTTCTAGAACAATCAGCTTGCGAAAGGGGGAGTGGAAACACTCGAGGCTTGTGTATTGGATGGTGGTAAGAGTAGGTAACTGGAGAGGCCGAGATCATCTTACTTTGACGAGGGTGGGCTTATTAGGCTAACGGAGCTCGGTTTAAGAGCATTCAGCCGCTCTATTAAGGACTTGTCTGATGCAGGAGCGTTGTCTCCCATGGCGAGCCTTGCAAGATTGCGAACTTATGGGTCCGTAGGGGTTGGATGGAGTGGGTCAATGTGTGGCTCGGCTTTGTCGAGAGAGATTGTGAGCGAGCTGATCAGTTACTAGTAACAGGTAGATAGGTGTAAGAGTGCTTCAAGTTTGTGCACATGTCGTATATGCAGCAAATCGCGAGCCTGGCAATCGTAGGACTCAAGCTATGCCCTGATAAGTTGCAGAGTAAGGGATATATCTTGTCCGTGAATTTCGCATGCTACATGGTTTCCTCGAGTGTGTTGTGACTCGTGACTGTGTACAAGAACCCTCACGATACAGGCCGCAGTATGATACTGACGGGTAATAAAACCGCTAGCGAGATATCATGGTATCTGTGAGGTCAAAGATGAACAGTCGCAGGTAGCTTGCCCTCACAGTACTTGGTACCTTTTAGTGGATCCGATAGAGGCAAGGCTGACAACCGTCCAGCTGCCGGTGGGCCGTTTGGAATGACCGTCGACTTGAACTTCCCAGGTTGTCTTTTGATGATATCAAACACCAAAAACGTGCGGTGCTGCTGTTGTCTACCTACTGTATCTGTGCAAACTCCCCGCAATAGGTGGATCCAACCAGGAACATCTTGCTATCTACATACATATGTATCTACATAATAATCCACCCATTGGGCTAGCGCGTGGCTAGAATCAGCCACAATGTCAGCCATCACAGCCTCAAGTGAAGACCATGCAACTTTACTTTTTCTTACCTTCTCCTATGAGCGCCGCGGTGGCCCAGGCAGAACCTATTTGTCACTCACAGCATGCTGTTTTGTGGTTTGCCAGGATTGCTGCTGCTGCTGGGCTGTCGGTATAACTTGTTGCAGTGGGAAAACTGACAATGAGTTTGTGGTCTGGTGGGTGTGTTGCTTCAATGATGCTAGGCAGTACTCAAGCACTCATACGCGCAAAATAATAGGAAGATGAATACGGCGAATTGAAGCTTAGGTCTGCTCAAGATGATGTCAAGTTGCTCCACGTGCTCAGGATCTTTGGGTGTATCGCCCCACTGGGGTCACTGGGGTCACTGGTTCTGCTGGGGGTTAGGAATCACTGGCGGAATGGGGAATCGGGGTTCTGGTCGGGGGTTTGCTGCAGAGGTTGAAATCTTGCTTTCGGGCCATGTGCTAATCCAAACATCCTATGTACAAAGATGCGAAAGGAAGGGTATTCCGAGGGATCACGAAGCTGGCTACCTACCGGTGTATATATAGTGTATATATATATATATATATATATATACAATGACGATAAAAAACCCGACGGAACAATTCCACGTGTACGATAGACATCTTTATTCCTGCATTACCTACGACATAATGGCCACCGCATCAGTAGGAACATTGTCAGCCAGAATGATGGCCAATCTCTGCAAATCCTACATCTTGGCATCTCCAAATGAGCAAGATTTTAATAAAAAGTCCCTGGGCTGTGCTGAAGTCATGACATTTAATTCACTACACAAAGTCCTACTAGTTCCTTGGCATTCGCCATTCCGCCATTGAGCCCTCAGGGAACAGAAGGGGAGGTACACGTGCGGTCTGCCTTACTGTACGTACTGTAGGTTATTTATTGTATGCAAGATGGAAGGGAAAAAAGTTGCCGACGTTATGCTGTACACACTGATCTATGTAAGTGTAGGGACCGCAATCTTGTGCCACCCTACCGCGACTTACCTAAGATAGATAGACCCTTGCCGCAAGCGTCATAGGCACCTATTCCTATTCCTACACCTAAAGTCTCATTACCAGTACATATTTCTTTCCCCTTCCCTTCCCCATCACCCCTGCTAGTATTCTTTACAACTACAGATTTCTCTATCAACCTATTCTATCCCCCGATTCTACAATACCCTTTACGCACACCAGTCTTGTTCCATTTAACTACTGATAAACACGGTGGATCGTAATGAAGCTCTCTAAGGCACTTCTCGGCATTGCCGCCTTTACGCACAGCATCAACGCCGTTGCAGTACCCGACACCGATGCTGTCGCACTAGACACCCGGGCGCCACACCCAGAATTTGAATATCACACTGAGCGCACAGCGGACGAAGAGCTATGGAAACGTAAGGGTGGTGGTGGCGGTGGTGGTCGCGGAGGAGGAGGAAGCAGCTCTGGGGGAGGAAGCTCTAGTGGAAGTGGAGGGAGTTCCAGTGGTGGAGGCAGAGGAGGAAGTGGCTCGTCAAATGGTGGTCGAGGGTATGTTCAATTCATTCACCACATTCCCGCGCGTTATTCCCTCGACTTAGCAGCAACATTCACACTGCGTCGTATCATGGATGGTTAGCTAACCTGCAATTCCTAGGAGCCCCGGCTCATCTACCAACAACCAGGGTGGCTCAACAACGACCGGCAGCGGCCCAAAACCTCAATTCGGTGGAGGCCGGTACTATGGTGGCGGCGCAACAAAACCTTATGGCCCTGGCGCGAAGAGCCCAAGTGGTATCTCCCCAGGGATCCTTCCACTCGCTGCGATTGGTGGTATCGGGTTTCTAGGTCTGAGCGCTGCCTATGCGTACGGCGCATATTATTACCCGTACAACCATTACTACCCGTACCACAACGTGACAACCAACAAGAACGAGACGAAGCCCGTGAGCTGTCTGTGCGACATGTATAGCCCGTGCGGCTGCGACGACAACGGCAATCAGACATACTTCAATGACGTTATTGGCAACGGCTCCTACTCTGGTTTGAACCACACCATAGTCGATGTGGCTAAGAATACCACTACCGGTAACGACACTATCTACATCAACGGCATGCTGCCCAACGGCACCACTGCCTCCGGGGGTACAGAGTCGCCCAACGCGGCAGGTAGTATGATTGCGCTTGCACAGGCCGTGGGCTGGTGGCCCGCTGCCACAATGGCGTTTGCCCTTGCTTTCTTAATGTAGACGATGCTGGTTGAGATTTGGTAACGGGGCTAGGAGCTGTCTAGCCACTTGTACATTTTTATTCAACTTCATAATGAACTACATGAACACCATCGAACGCAGCTTACTGCTCGGCGAACTAATTAGCTAAAGATATCAGTCGTGCTCGAGCTGACACTCGTTGGCGCCTGGGAGAGTTTTTTTAAATGATATACGAGTGATTCCCCTTTCGCTGCTGCGGATTAGTTGGATCTCTGCTTTTCCAATGATATTCTTTTTCACGATAGTGGTGATTCATGATTTCGAGAAGCGGTATCAAATTTGAAGGGTGTGGTCAAATTCGATTCTCACGATCCAATGGCTTTGTTAGAAAAAAACGTAGTAACCTAGATACCCTTCCCTGAGGGACAACCTCACCCTTCCAGTTCCTATTCGAATTTCGACGTGTGCCATTTGAACTTGTACCTCTCCTGGAATGCTGGAAAGCATGCTAGAAAAAGCAACCTGTAGACGATATGTGGGTTTGAAAGTTGGTGCTTTTGGGGCATCGAACATCCACAGCTTTGAAGCGACTTGTGATAGCAAAAAATTACCTACTTACTCAAGTTATCTGTGCTTGAGCATGAAAAAACGCATAAAATACTTCCTTTCATGCGAAGAAGGGATATATGATTTGTTCTCAAGGGCGTGTTGAGGATGGGTTTGTTAACCCGGCAAATTGACCAATAGTTAAGCGGAATATGAGTGTGAGCATATTTACATAATCTCTGAGCTGGCTGATATAGCGAGTTTCTGATTACATGAATGGATTGGCACATTTTATTGAGTGCTGTGACTAGATCGCGGGTTCTTTATGTTACTATATGCGAAACTGCTTAGCCTGTGATAATCGACTAGTATCATCGCAGTGACCAGGTTGAAGTGTAGATGAAGAAGTTCAGTTAGGCCTCCGTCTTCACCTTCTCCTCCGCCCTCTCCTCCCGTCTCTGGACACACCAATCACCAAGTATCTTCCATATCCTCTCCTTTTCTTCAGGACGGAGCGATGCGGCGAGACCACTCGTGCTCGTCGCGACGAAGATCCTGGCGCCTCCCCAGGGTCCATCGTCGACTTTCTCTTCTCTTTCCGCTTCCCGATCATGATTTTCACTCGCATTGCTGCTGCTGTCTTCTTTTTTGATCAGGACTTCTGTCTTGATTAGTAGCTTCCTGATGTCGGCCCCAACCTTCACAGTCGCAGAATTAGCCGCAGGGGGCACAGCACCCATCCTCTCCGTCTGCCAGCCATACGCAAACTCATCCTTCTTCAAGTTACGCCCCTTCCAGACGCGGAAGATGCTCTCCCAGATACTCTTGCCGACGACACACACGGCCTCGGGCCGCCAGCGCCGACACTTTTCTTCGAGGATGGCGACCCCGGCGTCCATCTCGGCCTTGCTGAGCTCGGCGCCGTTGCGGCTCGGCCGGGCCACGATGTTAGTGTTTCCTAGGCTGAACCGCTCGGGGAGCGTGCCGTCTTCCTCCGGTTTGCAGGGCACAGGCGTGATGCCCGAGGAATAGAGGAGCTTCCAGAAAAGATTGGACGGGTGCGCGTAGGCGTGTCCTGAGCGCGCCGTCTGCACGCCTGGGTTCAAGCCGATGAAGAGGATTAGTAGGTTAGGCGCGATCACGTCGACAAGTGGGGGGAGGTGTGCGTATGCGGAGGGGGGCGCGTAAGATGATGATACGCGGCTGCGCTTCTTGTGTGGTGAAAGGGAGCTCGCATCCTCGCCTTTGGATGGGGATACTGAGCTCGGAGTGCGGCTTTGGAATTTGCGTTTCCTGGGAATAGGAGATGTAGGTTCTGAAGCTGGTGTTGGTGAACCCGATGAGACGGTGGCTGAGGATTGTGCTACTAGCAGTCGCGGACTGCGACGGGTCACGGGGGATGTGTGAGTGTTGTCGTTGAACAAGAAGTTCTTTAGCTGCAGGCGGCCGTGGAAGCTGGGTTCTTTGGATACGGATGGCTCTGTTGTGACAGCGTCACGCTCGCCGGTCTCCTCACTCATGATTCTGATGTGTTTTACTGTCGCTTTTCTGTGACGATCTGATCCGTATTATTATTCACTGGAGCGTAGCTACTAGCTGGCCAGTATTTGCGTTATGCCAGATATTGATGACCATGTAAACGAAAATGATAGAGCATATCCCACAAGTCAGTCTTGACAATATGGTTATGGTTCAGCTTCAGCTCTAGCTCTGCTCAGCTCTTTGATAGATAGTTGGGTTGAGGCAAACTTTCAAATTGCAATCTAATTTCATTAGCCAAGGATGAAAGTCATGGACTGAGATGGGCCAATCAGCATACGTGTCTTGGGCACGCTTCAATCACTTTCATGTAGATGCACTCATATGTGGCTGAGCCACCCTTCGAATATCTGATTTTTAGAATGTTGAATATTTGAAAATAAGAATTTGCGGCCGATTAAAGATGAGAAAAAAAAAAAACGTGATCCTTCACTAGGTAAAGTTCTGATGAGGCTTGGAGCCTGAGGAACCCGCAGAAGCTCGTATTGAAGAGCAAGTCCTAAAACGCCGGAAGGTCAGGCAGGGATGCAGATGATAACTTTTTACGAGATCTGACGCATTACGGAACGGGCCGTGGGTCTCGGGTGAATGCTGTCTTGTTAACTGAGTCTGCAGGAACGAGCTAAAAACCACGAGTTGATAGATGCGACACAAAGAAAAGGACTCTTGAATAGTCAAAATGCCTAAGTTATGCTGTATATGCGGACTACAGACTGATTGGAGCTCCTGCAGTTCAAGCTACGTTTTCCGACTTCAAGAACCAATCGTGATATCTGATGTAAGCTAGCAACGTTCAACATCAGGTTCCTAACCAATAGCAGGCTAGAATTACTCGTATGGGCTGAGGCCGGCAATGAGGTGATGGGGCTGAGCGGTGAGACGACACCGGCTTTTCAGGGTAAAGGCGCCCCATAAACAGGCAATTCATCAGGGGAGGTGGAGGCGTTGCTACAGGTCATTCCACTTAGATAGGTAGGTACATGTAGGTACACTAGGGTAAGGAGGGGATTACCTAATGGCGGGGCAACTGCGTTGCGCACCTGTAGCTGAAGCTATCACGGCGCCAACAGACTTCTTTGCAACCCTCCATCTCCATCTCCATCTCCACCTCCACCTCTACCCCACCAACCAAAGCTTAGCCTAGCCCAGCCCAGCCCAGCCCACTTGCTGCGTGCGCTTCATGCAGCTGCGAACTCTGGACCTCTTCAAGTTTATTGTCCTATTTTCGGCTACGGAGCTATCTTCTTTCTTCCTGCTTTGTCTATAAAGAGCCATCCTTCAGCTAGAGAGGCTTCTACTTCCTCAGGACGCCTCAATTGGTCCCTTTTTGCCTGATATTTCTGGTATCCAAACCCCTTGGATACTCGCCTAGTACTATATAATACCTGCACCGCCCCCCAACCCTCTCTTCGAGTTTCCGCACAATCTTTACAATCTTTTCACAGCTTATAGCGATGGCGCCTCCCGAACAATTCACTGCGGCCAATGTTGCCGCCCTCAAGGCCAAGTTCGATTCCGCCGGACAAGGTCACGTATTTACCTTCTACGACTCCCTAAGCGACTCCGAGAAGAAGACCCTTTTCAACCAGCTCCAGAAGATTGATCCCGCCAGAATCAACAAGCTATGGGAGCACGCCCAGAATCCTCCAAAAGAGCCCGAGAATACCATAGTCGAACCCCTCCCTGAGTCCGCGACAGCCAGTATACTAGACTCGAAGCCCGAAGACCTTGAAAGATGGTATAACCTAGGCCTGGACCTCATTGGCAGGGGCGAGGTCGCCGTCATTCTCCTGGCTGGTGGTCAGGGGACCCGGCTCGGAAGTAAGGCTCCCAAGGGCGCTTACAACATCCATCTCGCCTCCAAGAAGTCCCTGTTCCAGATACAAGCCGAGCGCATCTTGAAGATCCAAGAGCTGGCGGCTGAGAAAGCCCAAGACAAGAGCAAAGCCCAGGTCCCCTGGTACGTCATGACGAGCGGCCCAACTCGAATTGCAACGGAGAAGTACTTTAAGAAGGAAAAGCTGGCGGAGTTGTCGGACGAGGACAACAAAACTCGGGCCGAGGGCCTACCTTACTTTGGATTCGACGGGAACAACGTCATGATATTCGAACAGGGTGTGCTTCCGTGCTGTGACTTCAACGGCAAGATCATGCTCTCAAACAAGGGCGAGGTGGCCGTGGCTCCCGATGGAAATGGCGGTATCTACAAGGCTCTACAAGACGAGGGTGTCCTCGACGACATGCGCAAGCGTGGCATCAAGCATGTCCACGCCTATTGCGTCGATAACTGTCTGGCCAAGGTCGCCGACCCCATCTTTATTGGCTTCTCTGCCGAGAAGGACGTGAAGATTGCGACGAAAGTTGTGCGCAAGCGCAACGCAACAGAGTCCGTGGGACTCATCCTGTCAAAGAATGGGCGGCCGGACGTGGTGGAGTACTCAGAGATTGACAGCAAAACAGCCGAGGCTGAAGACCCGAAGCATCCCGGCGTGCTCAAGTTTCGCGCCGCTAATATCGTCAACCACTACTACTCCTTCGCGTATCTCGACGGCATGGGCGACAAGGTGAACGCGCTGCCGCCGCACATTGCTAAGAAGAAGATCCCCTACTTCGACATCGAGAAGGGCGAGGCCGTCACCAATGTCACCAAGCCTAACGGTATCAAGCTTGAGCAGTTTGTTTTTGACAATTTCAAGTGGCTCGAGCTTTCCGAATTCGCCTGCTTTGAGGTCAAGCGTGAGGAGGAGTTCTCACCGCTCAAGAATGCTGATGCGCCTGGAGCCGAAGACTGCCCGACCACTAGCCGGCAACACGTCAAGGCCCAGGGCAAGCGGTGGGCTGAGGCCGCTGGCGCGACGGTCAAAAATGGTGACAACGAGGGCCTGGAGGTCTCCCCTCTCACGAGCTATGCGGGCGAAGGACTCGGTAGCTGGAAGGATAAGGAGATTACGGAGTTGACTATCTAGTCTAAAGAAAAAGGCAGGTGAGCTTGCGTATAGACAGCGGCTGATGATGGCGTATGCGAATGATTTGAACGAAACGGAATAAAAGTATGGGATGGACACTAGGCAATTAAGTTATACGAATGAATGCAAAAATGATTTTCTTTGGGTCAAGTGAATTGCGATTCGGTTTAAGTAAGAACATAGACAATACAGTACATGTACAGAAATTGCTTGTTTTGCTTTGAAGACCACCTAGGATGCCTTTAAGTATGAGTAGCGTCTTCAGCGTTAAGGTGAAGCTGATTAATTAATCGACCACTTCGAACAGCTTTGCCGTCACCCTGGGATTTTCCGGGTATCATTAACTCCTCCCCTGGTTTTTCCTTGCTACCTCCATCTTGTGGCGGATAGATATTTACCATTAGGAAGAGCCTACCAAATCATACAATGCTCCCCAATCATTTTAACAATATTTTACTCAAGTTGGATCGGATAATTAACGAGTCTTCAAACTCCCAGTCCTATTTTGGCCAATCGAATAATCCTTCTACTTGGCCATGGTTATACTGACTTTTCATTACATATGACCATGGCCAGGTTGAATCCCGTTCATCATGTTGTTACCCGGCATCCTTCCCATCATCGCGTTGTACGCCATCTGGGCCGGGTCATGGATCTGTAGCAAGGGATGCCGGGCACGAGGTGGAAGCGGAAGACGGCCGGGATCGGGGTTCTGACCTTGGGATTGTTGCGTGTGTTGCTCAAGATTCCGTTGTTGGGGACTGGGATTACCATAACCGTCACCAGGACTTTGATTATGGCTATTGTGGTAGTGATCATTGTGTTGCGTTTGGCTGCCCGTCAACTGTCTCGCGATCTCGGCGTCTGAATCGTGGTCGCCATCCATATCTTGATCCTCGCCATCCTCGTGATTCTCTTCTTCTTCGCCGTCGCTACCTGCTTCCTCCGCATCTCTTCTATCTTCCTCGTCATCACCCTCTGCTTCGTCGGGCGACCCTTGCCACCCCGTTCCATCAACCCGGCGCTCCTGTCGAGGCTTCCGAGTGCTTATGCCATGATGCGCTTGGTTCTCTTCCTGGTTTAGCACCCGTCCGAACACGATGTGCATCTGGCGATGTGCGACACCACCCTTGGAGACTTCGACCAGTATGTTCTTCTCGGCAGTCTGAAAATCTGTCAGGGTCAGGAACCTCGGTTTGGGACACTGTGGGATGCGCGAGCGCAGCTTCTCGACGGCGCTCAGAAGCCAGAGTATTGTGGCGTCGGTCTTATCCGGTAGGATGGCGTAACCAGCCCCCAGGGAGGCGTCGAGGCCGTTATTGCTTCTCCCTGCACCATCTGGTGCATTTGATGTGGTGGGAATTGCATTTGGTGTGGGGCTGTTGTTGTTGGTGACATTATCAGGAGAAGAAGCAGAGGTTGGATGGGCATTAGCATTGGATTGATTATGAGCTGGCGGCACACTGGCGAAGCCGGCGGTGTTCAGTACGCTATTCATTTCGAGGATCGGTAGTACAGGCCGATTCGCGATGTTTTCAGTGAGCATGACCAAGATGTCGGGAGTGCCAGAATTACGCATCCAGAGTTCCGCTGACCAGCGCGGGACCCAGAATGCACCATGTACTGCACCCTCTTTCTCGAGCGTGAAGCAGTACAGGTCCTGGCGTTCAGCCAGCTTGTACATAATCGCCTGGACGCCCGTGGCGCCCTCCTTGGCTTTTCGCCGGAATTTTTGTATCGCATTGTCGATATCTTTGAAGTTGATGTAGGTATTCGGATCCAAGGCCTTTAACTCATCAAGAATCATCCTTACGCTCTTGCGCTCGATGGCACCAGCCTCGACGATACGACGCTGCTCATCCGTCAACTTGCGATGCTGCACATGTGCGGCAGGTAATGCCGACGGCGGATGGTTGTGCTCCGGCACCAGGACCTTTAAGTGACAACCATCGGCGCGAGTGTTGGCGGCGGCCGAGAAGGGGCAGCCCGTCTTCTTGGTGCTGACACGTCTCGTGCCAAGCTGGGCATTGGATTTGAATGTCCCCGACTTGTCGCATCGGATTACATGGCGGCGGTATAGTCCAGTGTTCTTGTCCTTCGTATTACCCTTCGCATTTACTGCGTAGCCTTCGCGTGCCGCGTGTGACTGTACAAATCGGATGCAGTCATCCCATGTTGGGAAGACGCTACTTGTTGGCGGCGGTGCGAGTGGCATCTTAAAAACCAGCTAGCCCCAATACCATCTATATCTTTTTGCTGTGAGTGGTCATAGAGCATGGAAGTCTACTGACGCGAGAGGTTGAACTGTAGTTGAACTTGGATGAGCACGAGGAAGGGAAGGAACGCCAATGAAAGTGTGAGGGCGATTCTAGGATTGTGGCTGGTCGAACTCAAATGCTGCGCCACTTAAATGTCTTAGCGAGTGGCTCACCACCCCACTCCTACAGAGCCACCTCCTAGACTAGCCTAAGGGTTTCGTCAAATAACAATTAGCAGTTCCTTTCGACATTGCGCTTTACTAGTACTAAGCCATCATTCTCAGATGAAAAAGAACGACTAGTCTCAATTTTCAGCTATCTATCATACCAGTCTTAAAGGATCTGCCTGGGTTTTTACTTTTGTTGGCCTGTTACAGCAACCTGGTGGAGGCGTCTCCAGGTGTAGAGTAGATACCCTAAGTAGGTTTCCCAGTTACATCAATTTGAGAACAGCTCACGCCAACCTGGACCTCATCACCTCTTCATCTGATTCGAGTTCAGCTTTTGTGGCTAATTGCCTATTCTCTCAAAAATCGCTACGTCAGCTTTACTCTCAAGATGGTCTAAAACACGTCCAAGTCGATATAGATGCGCAAAATATAGGCATTCTCTATTCTCATGAGCTGGGTGACGTGTCATCTTGCCGGTGCCGGTGATTGATTGCTATGAGGCTCGCGGACATTCTACAGTCCGTTCGACTTGGGTAAAGACTGAACTTGATATCTTGTTGGCCCCGCCACCTTCTCGCCCCGTCGTCTACATCTACGATGTACTGCATTTGCATTTCTTTGTTGTACGACTTATCAACCAACAGTACCACAACATGTGACAAATACGCATTTCAAAAATCCTAGGACCGCGCCTTCTGCCGCCCACCTCCCAAGGACCCCTCTACTATACACTCAATCAATATAGACGCAACGTTAGGCAGCGAATTTATCCATGTGCGATAGGTGGAGTGGGATTGGCTTTCTAATTAGTTCCGCTTTACATCGAGTGTGCGTGGAGGTCCGTAGATAATTGTCTGTTGCCATATTCTCAGCCTAGGGTCTTGACTCTACGTCTGACCAGCGATACCGTCAGTAGTTCACTGACTTCGGTGGTTCTTCAGCCTCTGCTTGATCACCCAGGAGTTCTGAGAGATCTTGAGCTTCGCGTATATCAAGTAATGACTTAGTTATCTCGCGAGCTTTGCTCGTAATACCTCCACAAAATTCCTAGACCAGCAGGGTGAAGTCCAAATCAAGCCTTTCCCCTTTCTTCGCCTGCCTCTTGAGATCTGATAGGAGATTTAACCTATACCGACCTAGTGGCACCCTTCAACGAGATCTATTGGAATGTTGAAAAGCGGGTTCACATTCAGCACTCGAACTTCGGTACTTGCTCGAAGGAGGGTGCAGCAATGAGCTGTACCACCGTTGCCGATTCAGATCTTGTGAGCCCGGTGACAATAAACAGACTGGAGGATTTTGTTCCAACTTGCACAGCGTTCACTTCTTACGGTACCGCTGCTAGTCGCCTCGTAGAGCTCTAATGCTTGTCAACTGGACGATGTACGACGAAGCAATCCGGGTCTTATGCACCCACAATCGTATCGTCATCACGTACGAACATGGGGATCTCTACCCTCCTCTGGATTCATGTTCACAGATTGACGCGATGCTGTGAAGCGCCTTCAATCTTATGCCACTATGCAAGCCCTCGCAATCAATATCTACATGACGCAGTGCCTTCAATTTGAGGGAGACGAGATGCGGAGGAGTCTCGGCATAGGCATGACCTGTACCGCAAGGTCGAATGATGAACTACCAGACATACTTGCGCTGCACTCACACTTTTTGAGTCCACTGCGCTCGCTCAACGATATGGATGGGTTTTTCGTTTACTTGGAGTGGCAAGCCCCGGACACTTTCGGCGTTCCAACTCATGAGCAGATTGAAGGTGCAGAACCTTGGTTGGAGAAGTTGGTTATGGGAGAAGATTATGACAGCCCCTCACAGGACAAACTCAAGCAGCAACGAAGCCATTGGTCTATGCTGGTACGCAAATCGGTGAGTAATGGGAAGAGCAGCCGGGCCAGGTTCTGGTGAATCTTCAACGATGACTCCTTGGTGTCGTCTCAAAGTTGGATTTGTGGAGAAATGAAGCACAAGATAATTGGGAGAGTATCGCAAAAGTATACAATTTGTCAGTGGAATGACACGCTGTTCTTGGTGATTCAGTTTTCCTGCTTGCTAATTTGATCTGTGTGGTGTGAAGTCACAAAATAGGGAGCTTCTTGGGAGTTACTAGATAAAGATAAGATCGTGAGATTACCTAAACTACAGTCCCCACAAACCCCCACGGTCATGACTGAAGGACTTGTCTGGAAGCAGTCCTCTAGGGACGAGCTAGGGGAGCTCTGACCACAGCATTGTCCCAGCACCAGGTCATACGGACCAGCAGAGATCGTGAACCCTTGTTTGCTCAAGTCGTAGCTTAAATTACCTTAAATGTACCAATTCGAGTCCAAACACAATCACTTGAAGCCTGACTTTGAAACTCGCCCATCTTCACACTCTTTTTTGCTTCACATTGCAGAGTGTACCCTACGATTCATCACCAGTCCCTACACCCAATCAAAAAGACTAGTTGGGTGGCTCGCCAAGAAGCTGCAGGCGATCTTATACTCTTCCAGAGCTTCGGGTCCAACCCACTTCCCCACTTTATGATCTCACACTGCTTGAGATTCAGAGTACAAGCTTTCTTGTAAATCTCTGAATTCCTAAGGGGTCTTATAGATCTTCAAACTCAATTGCAAGCCGCCGAAGTCTAATTTAGAATTCAACATATCGCAATCATGCTCCGCTGGTAAGGTATCGCATCTCTTATGTTCATCGATTATTGATACTTCCCGATAAGTGTTCTGCTACGCTCAATTTGAATCTCAACATTATCTTATCAATTGAAACTGAGGCTCAGTCGAAATTTTAACTTTGGGAAATGCAAAGTTTAGACTACAGATATTCATATGCTAATTCAAATCCTCTACTAGGTATCAACGTAAGCTTGCGGCTCGGCCGCTGCTGACGCAGAGCATTACGACGGCGGTGCTGTTCGCGGTAGGCGACATCACGGCGCAGCAAGTCGTGGAGAAGAAGGGCCTCGAGAAGCACGAGTTTGCGCGCACGGGACGCATGTTTGCGTATGGCGGTGGTAAGTCTAGTCCAGACAGACATCACGTTGCTTTGCTTTGCTTTCCAGCTCTCACCTCACCCTACTACCTCATTCAGCTTCCTTAAATCTCATCCATGCCAACATTGTCTCTCCTTCTCATCCCCCACCAAAACGAAAATTCAAGCTGGACTTTTATCACACAAGCACTAACAAATACCCCCAGCCGTATTCGGCCCCGCAGCAACAACGTGGTTCAAGATCCTGTCCAAGCGCGTAGTCTTACAAAACAAGAACGCCGAGATCCTCGCGCGTGTGGCCTGCGACCAGCTGCTATTCGCGCCGACCTTCATCGGCGTGTTCCTGTCGAGCATGGCCGTGATGGAGGGTTCCTCGCCCCAAGAGAAGCTCGAGCATAGTTATCTGCCCGCCCTCCAAACTAACTGGATGATCTGGCCCTTTGTGCAGATGGTCAACTTCAAGTTCGTCCCCCTCCACCATCGCGTGCTCGCCGTCAATGTCGTCTCCATCGGCTGGAATTGCTACTTGAGTATGATCAACTCGTCGAAATGAGCGAGTGAGCGCGAGCCGGTTGCTCTGACGCGGGTGTAATGAAACCTGGTTGGGTGGTAGTGGGAGGGAGGAGTTTGAGAGAATAGAGGGCAAGGCCTGTGGGAAGCGAGGTCGCAGGTCAATGGGTGCATAGATAGACCGACTTGCTTCAAGATGCTATTTCCATGGACTCCCCCAGGGCCGGCAATATAGATTGGGGGCCGGACTGCATTATGCGGGCGTTTCGCGATGAGCTTGCGGTCTTTTGCTACTCGTCTTCTATGTCCGTAGAGTTACTTAATCTTGAACGTTCCGTTTGTTTTCATATGAACAATGACGATTTGACATTCAGACGCGATGTGTTTTGAGCATAAAGAAATGTATATTCGGTTGCGTTTCGAATAGAAGGTATATACACGTAATCTCATTTCCTGTACAGTTTCGTCCCGGCGACTTGTCGGGTGAGCGATGATATCCAAAGATCTTCAAACGCTATTTCAACTGTTCTCCAAGCGCTTGTGTAGTCATACATGATTAATATTACCGTTGTCATAAACGGTTACATCATATGTAACCGTTGTTTTGTTCGTTCCATTTTGAGCTCCTCGGGAATACTTTAAATTTCACGCGGTGGGTGCGCCGCCTCATGGTAGGTAAGGTTTGATTTTCATCATGAGAACAGGAACTCCTTGAGTACCGGGGAACCTGAGAACTCCGGGTTTAGCATTATACAACTATAACTCAAGCGTTAGTTTATTATGGCTCCTGTGCGTTAAGTGCTTATCGCGGGCAATCTCGGGAGAACACACTTCAAAAAATATTGTAGGCCAGCCCTCCGCTTCTCAAGAAACCTTGGCCTGAACTTTGAAATAAGACTCTTAGGTGGGAGTTCGGGAACGGCGGCCTCGAAACCAGGGAACGTTCGCATAAGACGCCACCGAAAATCATCGAACTCTGAATATCGCTTTCGGATGTTCATGTAGCTTCCCTATACCAAATTAGTCTCAGTCAGGCCTGTATCATCGGTTACCCCGCTATGAGGGAAGGAGACTACCCACAGTCAATGTCTCAACCCGTATATTCCACACAATGAAGGCTCCGATGTTTGTCACACTTCCATTCACTACAACGTGATCCGTCACCTGAACGCTCTTGGCCCAGCATGCGCTACCTCGATCGTCCAAGCTACTGTTCTCGTTATCCCGTAAGGTTATGCCCAGGCCTCCAGGATTCAGGGAGCTGGCAGATGCGCTTGAGACCGTCCGCGCATGGCCCGGTGGGTGGTCCTGACTGCTGCGCCCTGTCCAGTATGGCGGAGATGTAACGGGTGATATAATCGGCGACTGAGCGTTGCTCTCGGTCTCTGTGCTAGCATTTACGCTTCCGCTCCCCTCCGTGTTGGTCTCCAGGCGCAGTGTTGGCGCATCGCCATCTTGTCTCGTGGTTGATAAATTGCTCCCACTCGTGACCTGGTCTGCATGCGCTAATGTTTCACTCGATTCATGTGCGAAGCTCGTAGACGGCGGTAAATGTGACGAAGGGGATTCGGGATCAGTGTCCGTTTCGGTTGAGGTCTCGGTTGCTGGCGGCGAGGGTGGCGGCTGTGGTGTGGGCATTGAAGAGTCTTTGCTCCTGGCGCTGTCGCCGCCTACCCTGCCGCTTTTATGAGTGTCCAGATATTGGGAATCCGTTGCTGAAGCCATTCATGTATCCATGCGTGGAAAGCTGGGCTGGTCGTGGAGGAAATTGGATTGGGAGGCCGGGGTGTCGAAGATGTCTGCGCTAGCTATAATGGGTCGAATAAGTAAATGTCGCTCGGCTTCAAAAGATACCCAAGACTGATGACGAAAGGGTTTAAATTGAATAGGTACGGAGTACAAAGGTGTAATTTCGAATCGGGTTGAAGTTCTAGGCCCAGACTGCAGCTTTATGGAGTACCTACCTACCTAGTCTAGCTTAGTGTTAGTGGGGCTACGTACCCCGTATGCGGGAGCTCCACGCCACACCACGTGCTAAACACCCAGGTCATCGACTTTAGGTCCTCTCCTCCACAGTTACTCGCAAATATCAACACCAAAAGCGGGTTTAATCATAAAAACCATGAAACCTTTAAGTAATGATGAGCTTAAACGTTCAATAATTTAAATTCTCTATAAATCGTGGTTTGACAGTCAAATGATAGTTCTTGTACTGTGCGGAGTCGAGTAGATACTTAGATGGCACGAACTCTAGGTAGCATTTTGTTTACCAGAATCGTGCTACCTATCTAGGTACCTGGGGCCCTATCTAGTTATGGACGGTCCGTCAGCATCCCTACCACACCCGCCCCGCGGATATTTTTTCCCTCCAAGATTATTAGTTCTTGTATAATAAACACCAGCTATACTGCTGTACTTAACCACACTCCACCATTCGTGACTGGGACATACACTCTAGCTCTAAGCGCTTTAAACGGCAATAAAGCCAATACTGAAAAGCTAATACATATATATACGATATATGCCTTGAGATGTCTCCTCACATCATCCTTCCCCTTAGCTTGGTAGTCCGAGTTGTTCGGTTTAAAGCCTCCTTAACATATCTCGCGTCCTTGTACAACTTATTTTTTCCCGCCTTCTTTTCTTTGCCACACTTGCTGATTGTATGCAGCCGTTCCAGAGCCGGTGTGATAAAAGAACAAGTATGTAAACAGTAAGCCACCACATGCAGTTTGGTAGCATCTCTACGACTTTAGAGTCTCATTAGCTTATACTGACAGGGATGTGAACGATGTAGCAATGACATTATTAGAACGCTTCCTATTGTGCCGATCCCATCAGGCTCCTGATGGATGAGGATGGTTGCACTAGGAATAGCAGCAATAGCAGCTCACAAGGCCCCTCTGCCCTCTACGATATTAAATTCTCTCCCAAAATATGCTTGAATCTCGCTCTTCCTGGCGTTGTTCCCACGCCAAAGATCCTCCACACTAATTGTATAACTAAATGTTGGGTGGCTGCTTGATCTATCAATCATGCCGAACTATTCCATCAACGATGGAATTCATGGATCCGTGCCTTCGGTAACGCAGGCCCAGGTGGGCTTGATCTCAGCTTTCATGACATTATCACTCTGGCTAGTGCTCGAGTTCCACGTCCATGTATTCCGCATCTTTAAGGCGTACGACGGTCTCTACTTCTGGAGTCTGCTGGTTTTGGCATGGGGCATCGTCCTCCACAGCATCGGATACCTCCTGAACTGGTTCGCGCTGGATTGTCCATGGGAGGTTTACGCCCTAGTAAACGCTGTTGGCTGGTCCATGATGGTGACGGGTGAAAGCCTGGTGCTCTACTCCCGCATGCACCTCGTCACGCGCAGGCGAAATATCCACCGCTTCGTCCTCGGCATGATCGTCTTCACAGCATTGTTCATTCAGATTCCGAACTGGGTCATTTCCATCCCGGCCGTCGACCGTGATCCCCGCGTGAGCGCTGTTTGGTCCCCGCGCGATTCCATCGAGACCCGGATTCAACAGGTGGCGTTTCTCCTCCAGGAGGGAATTATCTCCTCGCTCTACATATGGTACACCGGAAGTATGCTGAAACCGAGCTTACAGGTCCGCCAGCGTCGCGTGATGGTTGACCTCGTCTACGTCAATATCACGGTCATCGTACTTGATGTTGTGGTTATTATCTTGGCCTTTACGAACCAGCATTTGATCAAAGAGCCACTTCAGAACCTGAGTTATGCCCTGAAATTGAAGTTGGAGTTCTTCGTTCTGAACCAGTTGATGGAAGTGTCCCAGGACGGATTTTCCAATCGGCCAGGGATGAAGGTCCGCTATATAGTGCGAGCGTCATCGATTCGGGAGTCAAATGCAAAAAACGACAGCGAGGTAACCGGAGATGTTGAGATAAACAAGCAAGCTGGCTGGAGCTCCATTGATCCAAGGCCTAGTGCTACTCAAGATATCAATACATCAGATCCGGCGGTGCTTGAGAGCATATACTTAGGTTCAGGCCATCTATACCGTCCACAAAATGCTCTTCCACCAATTGGGCTCCTGTCTACCGCTAACCTACCAGCGACTGGCGCTCCAGGCCTAAGCGGTGATAGCCTCAGCAATTCGACAGCACAGAATAGGCCAAGAGAAAACATCACAGTTCTATCAGCGTCTCCCGATATCACAGCCAGGTCTTGGCTTCACCTTACAGACAACGACCATTGTCATCCACTTCCCCAAGAAAGAACAAAATTACAATAAGATACGGTTCAAGATAAATTGATAGCTTCTTTGAATAAGCTAAACCACCCCCTGACGCCCCATGCCCTTACGCCCCAGCCCCGCTACCCCATTAATTTAAAACTTAACGCGTTATATATAAAGCTATTAAACTTTTTCCTATTTTTTAATTCTTTTCTATTTTATATTATTATTTTTGTTTTTTTATTCTTTATTTTAATATGCTTTTATTTAATCAGTAATTACGCGCGAATAGTACTATATAAAACAGTTTTTTTAATATATTTATTTAAGTAGTATATACTAAATAAAAAATTAAACAAACGTACGTATAACGCTATTTTTAAAAAGTCCTAACTTTTAAAAAAACTTATTAATACTAACAAGCTTTATTACTATTTTTAAAGCTAAATTAGCTTTTTAAACTATTAACTAAGTTTATTTAAGTTTTATATTAGTTTTAATTAAGTTTTAACGTATAATTTAACGTTATTTTATTGCTTAAAAAAACTTTTATATACTTAAAATTATATAATAATTTAAAGTAGGGAAGTTCGGTCACGTGACTAGCGTTCAGGGGTTAAGTTAATTATTCGTGTATTTTTTTGTTTTTCGCGCTCTTTTCACGTATACGCAGATTTTTAAACTACGTATACTTTAGTATAGAATTTAAGTCTTTCGTTAAGTTATAAATTATTTACTATATAAGCCCTAAGCTAATCTAAATATATTCTTTTTAAATACGTTCGCATTAATTAATATATTGTTTAATTCGCTACCGCTAAATTCGCTAAATCCACATATTTAAATAAAGTCTTTAACTTTTAGCTCTTTTTTTCTAGTTCGAATAAGAAAGTAGCAATTAAAAATATTACCGCTATTATATTCTATATTATAGGTGTTTTTTTTTTAGATTAATTAGCTCTCTTAAATAAGCTTTATTTTTATTTTAAAATATAAACTCTAGTTTTTAGCAGTAAATACTTTATATTAAACTATTAAATACTAATAAAGTTATTAATTATTAAATTATAAGATAATAACGTAAAGTTTTCAAGAATATAATAATATATTAATTAAGTAAAATAATAAAAAACCTTATTATTAACGTATAATTATTTATAAAAAAAAACCGAATTTAAAAGTTATAAAATTAGCTATAAACGGAAATTAAAAAGCTCTATATTTAACTTATTTTTAAAAATAACTAAATAAATCGATTAAAAAGTATTATTATTTAAAAAATGTTTTAATTAAAATTTTGCTTATTTTAATTAGTAAGTTTATAAAATAATTTAAGCTATAAAAAAAAGTACTATAAATATTAGCTAGAAAAAAGCAGTAAAAATCGTAAATATTTAAGCTATTTTTATAAAAAAGTCTAAACTTTTATTAATAGCGTTTATTAGTTTAAATAGTTTAAAATATTAAAAGTTTATTTATTAATTAAGTATTATTTTAATTAAAGTGTTCTAAAATTAGTATACTTAAATAATTAGAAATATTATATATAAATTTTTAAATATATTAAAGTTAAGTATAAAACTTGTTTGTTTAGTTTTATAATTAATAGTTAAAAAGCTGGAAAATTATTAACAGTTTTAATTAATAGTTTTTAATATAGCTATAACTTATAATAAAGCTTTAAACAAGTTAATTTTTATTAGTTACGATAGTTTATTTTAAAAAACGAAATTAATATTTTTAACAGTTTTAAAATAAAAGTTAAAATTAAAGTTAAATAAGCAGTTAACTAAATAATTTATTAATTAAACAGTTAAGTAATTAAAAAATAAACTAATTATTTTGCTAGTTATTACCGGTTTTTTTAGTTTATATTATAAGCTTATTTTTATTAGCTTTTTTAATAGTTTATTTATTATTTTATTAGCGTATTTAAATACTTTAATAAAAAATCCTTAATTTTAATCTAATTAAAAAAAAATCCTAGCTTTAATTAATTATATTTTATTATTAAAAACTATAAGCAAGTTATAATAGTAGCTTATTATTACGTTATTTAACTTTTTTTAATATTTTTATTTTAAGTTTAATAAAAATAATATAAAAAAATAGTTAAAAAAATATATATAATATACTTTAACGTTATTATATAAATAATAAAATAGTAATTAATAAGTTATTTTATTAAACTATAAGTACAAAATAAAATAAAAAAGTTAAAAATGTTTTAAAAAATATTATTATTTAAAAAAATATAAAAAAAAACTTTTTTTAATATTTTAAAATTTTTAATTTTAAGTAGTTTAAGTTATCGAAAAATTATTTAAAAGATTTAAAAACTAAAAAACTATATTTTATAAATTTAAAAAAAATCTATAAGTACGTTATAAACTATAAGGTTATTTTTAATAAAATCTAAAAAAATAATTTAAAAAGTAAAAAATTAACTACTAAAAGTTTTTTTAATCGTATTAGCGGAAATATCGTTATAAAAATTATAAAAAAAAATAAATAACTTTTTTTTACTGCTTATATTATAGCGTACGATATTGTTTATAAATATATTTATATATAAGCTAAAATTATTTATTTTATTAATTTATATAATAATAAAAAACTTAAAGTATAAAACTTTATTTAATATAATTAATAACCTGCTATTTCTTAAAATAATAAAATAATTAAAATAATTTATTAGTAGATTTAAGTAATAAAAAAAAAAAGCTTGTTTTTTTTTTTACTGGTAAATTAAATTATTAAGTTATTAATTAATATATAAAAAACTAAAAAAAAAATAGCTAATATATAATATTAGCTTTAAAAAAAGCAAAAAAACTATATAACTTATATTTAAACTAAAATAATTTTATTTATTATTTTTATAGAAATAATAAATATAAAACGTTTTAATATAAAAAGCTTAATAATTTAATTAAATATAAAGTTTTATATTAAAAGTATAAATTAAAAAGTTATTATCTAGAAAGTTAAAACTTTTTTATAATAATTTTTTAAATTTTAGTTTTAAAACATGTTTATATAGCTATATAAAATATTAATTAACCTGTTAACTTTTTAATTTACTTATAAATATATAATAATAAAATAAGCAATAATATAATCGTTTAAAAAGCTAAATATAAAATTATAAGCTAAAAAATTAGTATAAGTAATAAATTTAAAGATTTATTAACTTAATTAGCTTTATAGTTAGATAATATAACTATTATAAAATTTTTATCTTATAATAATTTAAAAGATATTGTTTTAAATATATTAAATATTATTAATTAAAAAAAACGTTGTTTATTTTTATTTAAAAAAACTTTTAAAACTAAATTAAAAAATATTGTATTATTTAATACAGCTTTATATTTATTTATAAAAAAATATTTCGTTATAATAAAAAAACTTAATCTGTGTTGAATGGACTGTATTCCATTGAATACAGGGTTCGTACGACCTAAAGGTCGTACGGCAAAAGGGGTGGTAGAGGGTTTAATATCTATTGATTGAACTGCTACGAAGGTCTAAGTAGGTAGGGTCAATCGGCAGAGCCGATTGCCAGACTATATACAGGTTGGTCAGGTGACCAGGTAGGTCAGGTGACCGAAGGTCCCAGACCTTCCAGGGGCTTCCAGGGCTGCGCCCGAAGCACCTGGCTATTCGTACGAATATTGTTCCAACAATCTGCTTATTATTAAACGAAATATAAAAAATATTTTAATAAAAAAGTATAAAATAACTTAAAATAATATTTAAGTTATATCTAGTACTATTAAAGTTTAAACCGATCTAAAAAAAATTATATTTAAAAAAAACAAGCTATTTAAGAGTTATAATAAGCCCGATTAAAAAAAAACTGAAAATATTAAAAAAAAAAAATTAAAAAAAGCTTTAATTTTTAGCACGCACTTAAGAAAAAAATCAAAACTTAATTTAATAAAAAGCTCGATTAGATTTAAAATAATCTCTTAAAACATGTTTTTATTTCGTGCAAAATATTATTAGATTTAATTAATAAAACGTTTAGAATTATACTAGATTTTATAAAAGCTTTTTTAATTATATAACTACTTAAAGCTTTAATTAAAAAAAAAACATTAAAACGCTTGCTAGTATTAATATTATAGCTTAAAATAAGCATTTTATTAATTTTATTAATATATTAAGTATAAATTATTTAATTAATTTAATATTAGTTATAAATTATATAAAGCTTTTATTTAAAATTATTGTTATATCGAAATTAAAAACGCGAAAAAGCTTATTATAGTTATTTTAAATTTAAAAGCTTAATTTTTAGTAATTATTAAGTTATATACTTTTTAAAACTATTTATTTATATAAAAAACTATTATATATTTTTAGTTATTTTATAAAAAGCTAAGTAAAAAAATCTTATTTATTATAAAATTTTTTAATGCGCGTGTTTAAATATCTAACTTTTATATAAATATTTTAATTTATATTATTAAAAATAAATTAGCTAATAAGCCGCTTTTTTTAAAAATGAATTTTTTTATAAAAATAAAACTAACTTTTATATATAAAAATAGGTTTATATTTATATAAATAATTATAAATAGTATAAAAGTTTAAGTTTTATTATAACTATTAAATAAAAAAACAATTTTTAAGCATAAAGCTTATAATAGTTAATATTTTAATAAAAAAACTAAAGCTTGCTAATAAATCAAGTTTAATTAGTAAGAATTTTAAGCTAATAAATAATTAAAAAAAAGAGCTAGTAATAAGTAAATCAAATAAATAAATTAAAATATTAGTTTTTAAATTAAATAAACGCTTAATAGTTATATTATTAAATAATAATATTTATTTAGTATTTATAAAGTTATTAAATTAAACTTAAAAAAATAAAAATGTTTATATTAATATTATTATAATATATAAGCTTAAAAGTAAAAAAGTTATTTTAATAAATATAATTAAGCTAGATAAGTTAGTATTTTTAAAATTAATATTATAAAAGGTTAAAACACTTAAAAAAATAAAAGCTACGTTAAAAAGCTTTAAACTATTAAAAAAAAATAGTATGTTTTAAAATATTTATCCTAACTTTTTTAAAATGTTTTAAAAATTAAAGCTTACGTAAAAACAAGTATAAAATATTTTTAATTAAATTAAAAAAGCTAAGCTTATAAAAAAAAAAAAAGTTTTTTTAAAATTTTATATTAAAAAAAAACCGCGTTAAGCTAGATTATAAAAAATATTAGTAAAGTTTATAACAAAGTTATATTATTATATAAAATTAAGATTATTTTATATAAAACGTAATAAATTAAAAATATTCTAATTTTAAAAGTTTTATAACTAAAAGTTAATAAAGTTTTAAAATTAAGATATAAAGTTAGTATTTTTAAAAAAAAGCATAATTTATATAAAAATGTTTAGTTCATTATTAAAAATAAATAAAAGTATTTGTTTAATTAACTTTTAAATAAAAACTAATAGTATTATAATTAAAAATATAAACTTACTTAAAAATTAAAAATTATTTTTTAAGCAGTTTATTATATATAAAATATTAACTGTAGTAGATTTTTTATTTAATTATAATTAGCTCACGTTATTAAAAGCTAATTACGATTTAACGATATTTTCTACCGCGTTAAGTTTATTTAAAATAATAATAATATTATAAAAAAGTATAAATTTTATTGCGCACTTTTTTAAAATAATTAGTTAAATATTTTATAACTTAGTTTTATATACTATAGATTATTTTTTTAATAATATTAAAATTATAAAACTAAAAAGTTGCTTTTAATATTTATTAGTTTATTTTTAAGTATATAAAAAATATTAATATTATTTTATTAGCTTTTAAACTAGCTAATATAATAGTTAGTATAGTAAAATTAAAATAGTATATTAAAACAGTTAAAACTATAAAATATATTTATAAATTAAATAATTATAAACTTAATAATACTAAAGTTATTAAAATATTAAAATAAATAAAGTTTTATTATATTATTAATATAAGAGTATTTATAAAATTAATAGTTTATTATTAAATATAGATCTTATATTATTTATTAGTTATAAAGCTTTTAAACGTTTTTTTTAAAAAAAATATTTTATTTAAATAAAAAAATAATTAAAAAAATACTGTTAAGATTATTAAAAAAAAGCTTATAATAATACTATTGTTTATTTTAATATTTTACGAAAAAAAAACAGGTTAAATATTTTTAAGAATAAATATTTTAAAAATAAAATAAAAAGCAGAACTATTATAAATAATTAATAAAGATTTAAAACTTACTAAATATAAATTAAGTATTTAATAAAGCATAAAGCTTAATTATTATATAACTAAATCGAAATGTTTTATAGTTATAAAGTTCTTTTAAAAAATAAAAAATATACTATATAGTATGCGTTTTATTTTAAAAACTAATATAAAAGTTCTAATCTATTAATTAAACAATAGTTTTACTAATCTTTTTAAAGCTAGCTTAACTTAATAAGTTATATATATTAAAATATTCGACTTTAAAATTTGCTACTTATTAAATAAAAAAATATAATAGCTAATATATTATTATATAAGCTTAAAAAGTTATTAGATACTATTAATAATTAATAAAAAAAATATAAAAACTTTTATTAAAGCTTAAATTAGTATTTTATTTTATAATTTTAATAATAAAAATAATAAAGCGGTTTTAATATTTAACCTTATAATAAAAAAAACTTAAAAAAAAGTATTTTTTTAACTAATAATAAACTAAACTAAGTATTTATAAAAAATTAAGCGTTTTTTTATTATATTAAAATTTTTAAACAAAATATAAAATATTATAAGCAGAAAAAGATAAAATTTTAAAAATCTATGCTTTAAGTTCTGCTTTTTAAATAGTATTTTATAAAAAAAGCTTAAAAAGCGGTATATATAGTAAAAAATAATTAATATAACGTTTTAAAAAAAAATCTTACTTAATAAAAGCTATTTAAAGCTTAAATATTAAAAACGCGAATTAATATATTATTAGTTTATAGCTTTTTATTAATAATAAAATATATATAATTATATAAAAAACGTTATTATATTATATAGTTTTTATTAAAAATTATTTAATTAAATAAAAACTAATTATATATTATTATTTAAATTATTAAATATTTTAATAATTTAAGTTATAAATATTTAATATATACTAATATAGAACAAAAAAAAAGCTATTATTAAAATAAAATATAATATATACGGTTATTTAAAAATAAAAACAATTAATTAAGCTTTGTTTTTATTAATAGTATTTTTTATTAAAAAACGAATTATTTATTAATATAGTTTTTTATTTAAAATTAAGTATAATAATAGATTAAAAAATAAAAAAAAGCTTATTAAAACAAGTAAAAAACTTAATATTTTTATTAATTAAAACTTTACTTATTATTTATAAAAGCAAGAATTAATAAAAGCTAGTTATATCCTACTTAAAAATAGTTTAATAAAAGCTACTAATAATACTAATAAATAATAAACTAAAAAGTTAAATATATTTATATAAGCTAATAAAACATTAATAAAAAAATATAAATGTTTATTATATAAAATAATTTATAAAAAAACGCTTATTTTCCCGATTAAAATATTAATACTTTTATAAAAAGTTATTAACTAAAAAAGTATTAAAAATAAAAAAAACTTTATTTTAGCCCGCTTTAAAATAATAAAAAAACAACTAAAAAATATTAATAGTATTACTTAATAAATTATTAAACTAAAATAATAAGCTGCTAATAAAACTAATTAATGTTTTATTTATAAAATTTAAACGTTATTATTAATAAAAAACAATTTAATACTTTTATATAATATTTTAAAGTATATTAATAAGTTTTTAAATATTAAACTTTAATATAAATAAACTAGCTTATATATTATTTTTAATAAACTATAATTTTTAGTATATTATTTATTTAAACTTAATAAAATCTTTTTTAAAAGTTTTTTTTTATTATCTAAATTAAAAAAGTTTATTTAAAATAATAAAAAATATTAGTTTTTAGTTAAAAAAGCTTACAATATAATAATATATTTTTTATTTTATAACTTAAAAAAAAAAAAAAAAGTTAAAACTAGTTTTAATAATTAGAATAATACTACTAGATTATTTTAAAATTAAAAACCTAAAAAAACAATTAAGCTAGAAAAAAACTAGTAAGTAGTAAATAATAAAATGTTTAACTTAAATATTAAAGTTTAAATTTTAATAAGAAAAAAAAAATATAATATTATTAAAGAATAGCTTAATTAATATATTTTTTTATTAATATTTCTTATATTTTTTCGTTAATTTTAATATTTTTTATATTAAATCAGTAAAATAAAAAACGTAAAGTTATAATTTTTACATAAAATTATATATATATATAAAATGTTTTTTTTATATTATATTAATTTATTATATATTAATTAAGAAATTTTATTATAAAGCTATATATTTATATAATCCTATTAAAACTATATTAAATTTTATATATTATTATTTCTAGATTTTATTATATAGTTTAAAGCTTAGTTTTAAAAGCTTTATTATACGTTTATAAAATATTTTTATAATATATTTATTTATAAATTAGTATAATTGTAAGTAATATATTTAAAACAAAAAAGAAATCGTAAGTATTAAAAGTATAAAACTAAATATATTTATTAATAGATTTAGATTTTATATTAAATTTATACTTATACGTCTAAATAGTAGTATAATAATTATTATAAGCAGATCTGAACGTTTTTAAGATTAATTAGCAGTTAAAAAATAACTATATACTAGTATAGTTATTATTTTTAATATTTATATATCGTTTTTTATAGCTATAATATAAGATTTTATTTTTAATTTTATATAATTAAACGAATAGTTTAGTAAAATTTTATAAATCCTGATTAAACCGATTTATATATTTTTTAAATAAACTTTTATAATTAAGTTTAATATAAAGTAATTAAAGTATACGATTTTTTATTATTTTTATTTTGTTATATATATTAAATTATATTTAAGCTTTAAAAAAAAAACTATAATATATTTACGATTTTTTTTTAAAAATAGCGGTTTAGTTTTAATTTTTAAAAGCTATAAATTATAACGTGTTTAAGTATTTAAAACAAATTAAGTAAAACTAAAAAGTAAAAAGCGCGAAATTAACTTATAATATAAAGTTTTATAAAAATATAACCTTTATAAAAAATATTATATTTAAAAAAAAACTTAATTATACTTTTATTAAACTTAATATTTATAATTTTAAAATTATAAAATAAAAGCTAATTATTAATATAAAAACTAAAAATTATATAAGAATTATTAAATAGTATTATACTATAATAGCTAACTAAAAATTTGCAGCTAAAAACGAAAAAAGCTTATTTATTAATATTTTAATTAAAAGGATAATATAAAAAAATATTAAAAAAATAACTTAAAAAATTAAAAGTACTAATAAATAAATATATATTAAATATATTAACTAAAAATATAATAATAGCATGTTAAAATATAGTTAACGATTTAATATAACTATAAAAAGTATTAATATTAAAAAAAAAAACTTTAATAAAATAATATAAAAAAAACTATTTTAATTATTATACTACGAACTTTTTACACTTTTTTTAAAAGTTTTACGTGATAATTAAGCTATAATATTATAATAAAAGTAATAATAGTATTAAAATAATAAAAATTATTAAAAGTATAAAATTTTTAAGATTTAAACTAAATTATAAATAAACTAACTTTTTATAAAAAAAAAGCATTTAATTAAAACAGTACTTATTAGTTTATTAATAAATAATAGTTATAAAGTTCTTAAAAAAAAAACGTAATTACTAATTCTATAATTTATTTATATAAACGATTTACTTTATAAATCTTATAATTTAATTATTTTTAATATTAACTTATATATAGATTTTTTTTTTTTTACTAACTATATAATATTCTGTTTATATATACTTTAATTAAAAGTTTTTTTTTTTTTTTATACTAGTTTTATACTAAACTATAATTATTGTTTTAAAGTTATAATAAAGCAACATAATAAAAACAATAAATTTAAAAGTAAAGAAATTTCTATATTTTTATCTAATAATATATTCTAGTCCTGATTATTTTATATTATTTTTATAGCTAAAATCGAAAAATTGCTAATATAAGCATATAATATAAAAAACTTGCTTTCGATTTTTTATTTTTTGTTTACACGCTTATTACTTTATATAATTTTTAAGCTTATAAAATTAAGTAATATAAGTTATTATTATTATAAAGCTAGTTAAATTATATAAGATTAAATATGCTCTATAATAATACAGTTATAAAAATAATAAAGTATTATTAATATAAAATTTATTAAAAGCTTTTAATAATATAAAAAAAACGTTTAATTTAATAATATATATATTAATTTAACTATAAAAGTTATATATTTTATATAAAATAACGAATACTTATATTTTATACAGATTAAGCATATTATAGTTTTATTAATTAATAAGTTTATTTTATAGCTTTATTTTCACGATAATATTATTTAAAATATTAATAAAAAAAATATAAATTATACTTATTCGTTATATATATAAATATAAACTTTAATAATTAAGATTTTTTTAATTATTAGTTTTTTGTTTTTTTTATGTTTATAAAATATAAAGCGTATTATATTAATATTATTAAATTTAAATAAAAATAACGCGCGTAAAAAACTGCATAACTATTTTAAATAGCTTATAATAATATAAACATTAATATTTTAATAGTTTAATAGTTTTAGTTATAATTAGTAAGTATTTTTTTAGGTTTACTTTTTTATTTATGATTTTATCGAATTTGTTTTATAAATAATAAGCTAATTAAAATAAAAAAAATAAAAACTCTTAATTAATAAATAATAATAATTAAAAACTTTACAAGTTTTATACGTTAATAAATTGCTAGATTATAACTAAAATTAAAAAAAAACACTGCTATTTTAGCTTTATATTAAAAAAAAATACTAAACTTTAAATATAAGTACAAATATAAGGTTATATATAATTAAATATTTAATATTATAAAATAACTTATATTTATTAAAAAAAACTATATATCCGTTAAGCATGCTTAATAAATAATAATATTTATACTATATTAATAAATAAGCGATATATATAAAAATTTTATTATTTAATCTTAATTATAATATTTACGAAGCTAACAAAAATAAATAAATTTAAATTAAAAATATATAATAATTAATATAACTAATATAATTAAGCTATTAAATTAAAAAATATAACGTTTACATCTAGTTAAAAAACGTAATAAAATTAAAGCTAAAAAAGCTAAAAAAATAACAGAAAAAAGAAAAACGGATTAAAAAGTCCCCAATAAATAAATACATATAAAGTTTATATTATTACGATATATAAAAATGTTTATATTATAATAAAAAAGTAACTAATTTAAAGTAAGAAAATTCGGTTATGTAATTAACGTTTAAAAGTTAAGTTAATTATTTGTATATTTTTTCGTTTTTCGCGCTTTTTTCACGCATACGCAAATTTTTAAGCTACGTATACTTTAATATAGAATTTAAATCTTTTATTAAGTTATAAATTATTTACTATATAAGCTTTAAGCTAATCTAAATATATCCTTTTTAAATACGTTTATATTAATTAATATATTGCTTAATTCATTATTGCTAGATTTGCTAAGTTCACATATCTAAATAAAGTCTTTAACTTCTAGCTCCCCTTTTTTAGTCCAAATAAAGAGGCAGCAACTAAAGATACTACCACTACTATATTCCGCACTACAAGTATTCTTTTCCCTAGATTAATAATACTAGTTTTTTTTATATTAAAATATATTAATTAAAAGTATATAATTATATATTATAAAATATACGCGCGTAAATAACGTTATTATATATAATATTAACTTTTTTTTTAACTGCTTAAAAGTTTTTAAAATTGTTAAAATCTTTTTAAAACGTTAATTTAATACTAACAAAATAAATATTAATTAAAATACTAGTAAAAACCATTTTATAATCGTTAAAAGTATTATATATATAGTTTTTAAAAAAAACGTTAAAAAAAACAAATAAATTATAACGATTAAATATATAAATAATGCTAATATAGCATTTTTACTGCTAATTATTTTTAAAAAAGTTAATATTTAAAATTAATAGTTTTTAAACTAAAATAATTACTTATGTAATAATTAATAGTTTATTTATAGTTTTAATAAGTAAATTAATAATTTTATAGTTATAAAATAAATTAAAATAATCTTTATATTTTATATATAAAATTATTATAAAAATAAATAAATAGTATTAATATATAATAATTATAATTTATATATTAATAAAAAAATTTTATAGCTTTATTTAATAAATAAAATATAGCTAGTATTTTATAAGCTTTATTGTTTTTATATTATATAAGTATTAAATATAAAAAATTTTAAATTATTAAAAAAAAAACTACGTTTAATACTAAAAAAATTAGTTTTATACTGCTTTAAATTAAAACTTTTAAAATTAAAAATAATTAAAGCTTTTTATACAGTTAGAAATTTAATACTAATTTTTATTATTATTAAAAAAAATATAGTAAACAATTAAGATTTATTATATTAAAAAATATAAATATACTAAAAATACTAATTATATAACTTATAAAACCAATATAACTTTAAATACTAGATTTTTTATTTTTTATAATATATACGCTTATAAAACACTTTTAGAATAGTTAGAAATTAATTATTAAATATTTAGCTTTATAAATTTTTTTTTTAAAACTTATAAATATTAAAGCTAATAAAGCTTTAAATAAAATAAATGTTAAAATCGCTAGTTTAAAAGCTTAATTTACAACTATATAATATTAATTAAAAAAAAACAAAACGTGTACGTTAAAAAGTTAAAATCGCACTAAATTAATCGTTTATATATATAGCTAATATTTAATAAATAAATAAAAAGCTTTATAACTGTACAGTTTATAAAAATAAAAATAAAAATAAAAATATTAAAATGCTTAAAAAAAGTACAGCGTATAAAAAAACCCGTCCTAAAAACGAGACAGAATCTAAAGACTATATTAATATTATAGCACTACCTCTAAAAAAGCCACAACGTTAATTTTCTATAGTAAATACTAGTTACAGAATATGGTATAAATTAGTGGCAAATGGGGCGTGAGGGCATAGGGCGTCAGGGGGTGGTTTAGCTTAAAGGAGAGGAAATAATCGGTAAAATTCAAAGACCGTTTCTATATATGTTGGCGTTATGGCAGCAAGACTGCCGATACACTGTTCCCTGTCCTAATATTCACAATCGATTTATAATTCCATCTTGTTAACATGCCTGTTGTACTGACAGGTTATCGTTGCTCAAGATCACAACCATGAACAAGTATCGTTATTTCTATGAAGATATTCAACAGCTTTCAAGACTTGCTTAATGCGTGCAATAGTTGTGAAAGCTGAACATGTGGAAGTGCTGGTGTAAAGCGCCTTCGCTTTGAAATTGTCGATCACAGCACCAACAGTAGGTCATTGCTCGTGAGTTCGCCGCGGTGCTACTAATTATTCTAAGTAGGCTGGCTGAAAAGCAGTTTGAAATAAAAATGAGGGCTTAGGCTTGAGTTGGGATCTTAGGGAAAGCGGCTATGCTTCGGCATCTGCCTTTTCAATCCCTGTCTCCAAAGGGATCATTTACTGCTGGTGCTGACACTACTCCGTTTGGCCACTTCAACAGGGCTTTCCGATACTGCTGCTCTACTACTCTATAATTAAATAGTATACTACAAAGCTACTCGGAAAATCGAAGACGGTCCACTGGCCCAACTTTCCTGTAAGTTCTATCGCATCGTCTTCAACTTGACAGAAGGTGGGTTGGACTTTACCGAACCCTAAGCTGTATGATGAGTACGAAGCGATATCAGTAGCGTAGTCCAAAGTTTTTCTGCATGAAAGAGGCTGACAGCTAGGTTGCTCAAGTAAACTCCTGTAATTACTCCCGGTTCCGATACCCTTGCTCGTCAGAGGATCGCGCTTATGTGGCTGCTGAGACTCCAGCCAGCTGTTGAGTAACATTGGGCCTACGCCGTTTATTGACCTGCTTCTATTAGAACCGTCTTACGTCTTGTTTTCGGTGAGGCTGCATTAAGCTGGTTTATTTTTACTCTTACTTACGTCATATAGCCTCTTGGCCGTTACACGTAGGCAAGAATTTGTAAAGACCTACAGAGAAACCAAATTACATAGGTAGTAATTAATAGCCTTCCACGCCCGTTCCAATGAAACATGTCCTGTGATTCAATTTCTATTCCGCTTGGGATTTCTATAAGCGTATCACCTTGCTTTCATTCAGACACTTTGGTACCTTACAGAATTCTAATGCAGAGGATGAAACCTATAGCAGATCTAAAGGATAAGTTCCTACGATTTTTATATGCACATCCATTCAGGATACTCATAAGTCAGGAGCGACTCGATCTCGGGACCCAAGAATCCGCTGTTAACGGTACCAAAAATTCCGGCGTGGAAAACCTTGGTGGAAGCATCCATGTACAGCAGAATGCTGGCAAAGCAACTTACATTTCCGGTACCGTCTGGGATCTATGGACGTTCCAATGCATAGCCGGCGGGATATGTATAATCAGCTTTGTTACTCTAGTCTCTATTGCCTCCGTCTACGCCGATCGTCCCCTTTCGGACTGGCCATCCGGACTGGTACCAATCACTAGTGTGGTCGCTGCTCTCACAACCATCATGAAAGGGACATTAATGGTGCCGACTGCAGCTTCAATCAGCCAGGCTCGTTGGGCCCATTTCTCATCTGGACACGAGGTTCTTCGTGACTTGGAATCCATAGACGAAGCCTCCCGAGGACCATGGGGAAGCTTCCAATGGATCACTCGTCACCCTCGTAATCTATCTCTGATTAATTTCGGGTCTCTGGTGACACTCCTAGCAACCGCATTGAGTACTTTCACCCAACAGTCGGTATCTATTGGCATTCGCAAGGCAATTGACGCAACAGGCAGCGCACATGTGTCCTGGGTGCAGAATCTTAACGCCGTGGACCGTGATTCGTGGACTGCAGCCGTTTACGACGGTGTCTTCCAACCTGAAGTGGGCGATTTACCTGTCGATTGCTCGAGTGGAGACTGTAGCTGGTAAGTAACACTTAAAAATTGGCTGGGCTGAGTACAAAGCCGGTTTCTCGAAACTGACCGCTATCGCTCACTCCTAGGCCTGTAGTTCCCACGCTCGGCGTCTGCGCCAAGTGCGTCGATGTGTCTAAAGATGCCAGAACTTCTACTTCTCCTCTAGTAGAGTCTGTTATGTGTTTCAATACTACCCTTAGATGGAACAACATTACGCTGGAGTTATGCAATTATACGCACTGGGCGACCACCTTATCCAACGCACCTCCACCAAACTCTACTCTCGACTTGAAATCATTGTTCGAGAGCCGCTACATTCGAGAGCCGGATCCTTCAGATCTTCCAGATCTTGAAATTTCTATTATGACACTTAGCGGATAAGGTAGTATGGCAACTCTGGACCTGCTGAATCGGTGTGAAGGAGAGTCTCAACCCACGTACATGGATACCTTCACCGTTATCGAAATACCTATAACAAAGTACGACCCAACCACACAATTCGCTTCATTCGGGTCTCATATCACCACCGAGTGTATATTATATCCATGTATTCAAAGAATAACTACGAATGTTGTTTTTGGCAACACAGAACAATCACTACAGTGGGGTGGAGCCGATGCACCATGCATGTCCACCGAGGAGCCTGACCCCGGGGACATCACATTGAATGATGAACCCCAGCTTAATACACAAGGACACAAATTTGTTTTTAATGCCACGGCAGCCTGGATGGGGACGAGCAAAAATGACATTCCGCGTATTGGGCCGCTGCTGCAAGCGCGTCAGGATGCAGTCATCAACTTGGAAGCTACGAATTACTACTATTTGACAACAGCAAAGAACGCCGAAGAGTATGCCAATAAACTCTTTGCAAACCCAGAACGCAACCCATTTATGAAACAATGGCACGACACAAGGAACAACCGCACGCAGTGGCTTAGTAAACTCGCCAAGAGCCTATCTAACACGGTGCGTCAGACAAACCGGGTGCCCCCAGACCAAGATGTGTACGCCGGTACAGCCTATAAAGAAGAAGCATATATCAGGGTATCCTGGCCCTGGATTGCTTACCCGGCTACGCTTGTTGTTCTCAGCCTTATACTGTTCTGTCTGAATGTCATCGTGACGTTACGACATAGCCATGGTGTCTGGGGTAATGGTTCGATTCCCTTGCTTCTGTCAAGCGTGGACGGAAGCGTTAAAGCTCAAGCTGAAGGCGCTTACGGCTCGCTGAACTCACTTGTTGCCGCTGTAGGAGCTAGCCGGGTACAGCTTGCGATAGATACGGATAGAGCTGAGTGGACACTCAAGGAAACGCAGTAGACAGCGTATGCGTGGATATTTTCTTTTTTTTATCCTTTTTGGCGCCGAATGTATTATAGATGCGACTCTGATATTCAGATTTATATGCAATACGGCCTAAGGACGAGCAAAGATAAGGAGAAAGGTGACGTGAGAGTTAATGTAAAGAATAAAAGATGAAGAAATATAGGTGCAATAAGAACTAAACCCTACCGGTATGGGATACGACTTGGAAATCTTAGTTGTTCTCGACAACCTTTACTTCAGATCGTTTCAGTACAGATAAGGAACGTCTGATGCGAAAACGAACCCCTATTTGTTATTATTAACCCTCTATGTCGACTTGTCCCTGCCTTGAATAGCATATATAGCTGATCTTGTGTCCATGCCATTTTAGAGAGGTCTCCAGGCTCTAGGGAGTAGATTTCAACGATGCTGGTTGTCAGGAACAAGGTATAGGGGTAGGCAATCAACTTTTTGTTGCGTATGGAACGATAATATTCCATATTAGGTGTTATTTGTTACCAATATACAAATCTGTTTCTTTGTCCTATACCAGAAGCGTCATGACACTGGCTAATTATTGTGACTCGGATTGACTTCAGTTGGCTCTAGTTAATCATTCAAACCCCTCATTTCAAAGATTTAAGTTATACTATTTATATTTAGTTACAGAGAAAGACTGCAGAAGTTTAAAGTTTTAAAAGTGTTCAACATATATGGCGTAGTAATTACTAATGGGGGGTACTATGGTTAGCCTTTGGCCTTCTGGTAAAAGGGACCCGCTAACGAAGCACACAACCCAGTACATGGCTGAATGTCCCAACTTGTTAATGTGTGTTAATCCAGTTCAACCGATATAATAGTTGAAAACGTTGTGTCAGTTTACAATCTATCTAATCAGAATCACTACTTTGTGAATCCAACCCAGTCATTTTCCGGGTCCTCTTTCTCAGGCCAACAGCCCTTCCTAGGATATCGATATCGAGACCAACAAGATCTTGAGACCTCCCTTGCTTCCTGAGCATCTTCGCCGGATCTTTCGCTGCCCTCAAAGTAATATCCTCCAGAACATCGGCCAGTTCTCCACGACATGTCTGCGTGTAAGCCCACCACGGGTCATGGAGCTTGGAGTACTTTGTGCGCCATAGAAAATAAACGAAGATCCCATACACTAAGAGTAAGTGTGTGATTGTCAAAACAGCGACAACAATGAATCCATGCCACTGTACTGGTGCAAGCACCGTGGTCCAGGATGTGTAGGTAGAGTTGCTAAAAAGGTTGAAGAATAGAATGTTATCGTAATAATAAGCCTGATAAATCATCGTCCAGAATGCTCGAAGGGCCTTGGCAGGTCCAGGTGTCTCAGCGAGACTATCCCGCAGAATTTTGCTGTAGACTGGATGAAGGTAAGCCGGACCGTTTTCATACTTTCCTGAACAAAAGTGTTCACAGAGCCAGTAGGTTGTTTTGCCGTCCTGAAAATCGGGTCCCAGTGGATTGCCCCCTAAGGGCCGGGTTAAAGGGAACAATCCTATGTATGGTTGCGATGTTACCAAACTCTTTCCTACGACACCCAAGACTTGAACGCCACGCTTTCGAAGAGATACTTCCTCATTTGAAGCGCCCGACCACTGCAAGAGGTTTGTCGTATTTAAATCTTTCGAGCTGTTCGTTACAACCAAGAGTGTCTCGTCCAGCGGTGATTCGGACCAGATTCTAGCTGGTTCAAATTGTGGCTCGATGATCGTAGAGCAGAGGCTTATCGACCAGGTTGCGGTTGCATTCGTTAGGTTGTACGCCAAAGTACTCCAAGGGCCGTCTTCGCCAGCTCTGAGATCAGAGACGCGGTTGACCTTCCACCACTCATCGCTTTGGGTGGTGTTGCCGGTGACATTCAGATTTACAAAGGCAAAGGCTCGGACTCCTCCTAACGAGCATAGAAAGGAAGGCATTTCCAGCCCTGCGCTCTGTGGAATGAAGGTATCTGCTAGAATTGTGCAATTGAAAGCTCCGGCGAACTTGCTTGTATTTCTGGAGCTGCTGTATTGGTTAACGCTCGGATCATCGTGGAAAGCATTATCGAAAAAAGTCGTAGCATTAAAACCATTCTCGCGGAGCTCGTCCTCGAAGAGTGGATAATCCACAGCCGATTTAATAATTGCCAAGTTATCACTCTCTTTGAACTGAGCGACTGAGAAATTTAAGACACGTGGTCTAATACATAACGTGGTAGCATCGATCATAGTGACATAGCCGCTGAAGTTTCTCAGTGACTGGCGACTTGATAAAGAGCTCAGGGGTAGAAATGCCCTTAAAGAAACCCCAGTATAGTCAATAAAGTCGCTTCTAGCAGTTCCATCACTATGTTCCGCGAAAGGTGGAAAGGTAGGCGAAGAGGTCCCAGCGTAGTTTATATGATCATTGCCCTCCCCTCGCACCGATATAGCATCGAATCCTACTGGGATTGGCTGGGTTGAACTATATCCCTTCATAGATAACGATCCGAAATCTGAAAGTAGTAAAGTTGAGGTGAATTCTGTGGCGTATGACAAGATCGCAAGTGGCTGTAACAGCACTAAGAATAAGGATTGGCGAGACTTTGTTTTGGCAAATGCTTTGCGCAGAAACAATAAGGGAAGGCTACTCGACGCCGTGCTGTTGCTTCTTTGAATCATCAAAGCAGGGATGTCTGCAACACCGATATGGAACCCCTCAAGAGCGATTGAGGCAATCATAGACAACGCAAGGGCCGTCTGTGACCCCTTGCTAAGTCTTATAACCAGGGAGACAATCGCTATAATCGTTGGCAGTTTACCATCGGCGATCCACTTCCGTATCGTCTCGTTGCTTGCTTGTGCAGGCATATTCCAGAACGTCGAAAGAAATCCAAGTGATGTTATCTCGAATAATAATGGTAGAGACATAACAAGTATGCCGGATACTCCGAGCTTTTCCACTATAGATAGTGAGAAAGTCGCCTGATGGAAGGTTGAAAGCTCTGTAAACGCATCTGCGTTTTCGACTGTCGGCTTGCCTGCTTCCAAGACCCTCTTCATCCGGCGATCAGAGCGAAGTAACCGGATGGTGATGACAACCAGCAGTATCAGCAAGACACCCGAACCGGTGACAATGCCTGCATAGAGACCAATGGGTTTCTCTTTTTTCATTGCCCCGGATGTGTTTGATTGTTCTCGTACATTCAGGAAGATTTCAGTGACTTTGGAACTGAGGTTCCAATTTGAGGTGTAGTCCATAGTAGCTGTGTAGTCGCAATCTAAGTTGCAAATGTCCAAGGCAGAGGTTGTTTTGCTATGCCATGTATTGGCCTTTTTCAATTGCTCCGAAGGTTATACATACGAGTAACTTAACATTCCTGAGGACAGCAAATGCCAGCAATTAAGCTAATGTATAAGTTAATATATGCGCTTTAGATTTATGGCAGAATCGCATAACCAACTGTTCCGTTAGATACTAATATTGCAAGTTGGTTGTATCTCTATATTGACGGCCAAGTTACTCTGTGCTGTTGAGCGTTGTAGTTGCGAGGCTCCTGTTATTACCACCTCGTCTGCTGAGCTTGACGGCACTTACTGGCCCCTGACAATCGAGCGGAAGGCTTACTACTGTTCTTATGTTTTATCATAGAAAAGAGTCACTATAAGTAAATGAAAGTTTCACGAGTGATGGGAAAGTAGGAAGTCTGGAGGATATGGTAACAACGCTCATGGCGCTAATGGCTACTCTAACTATAGTCTACGGCCATAATGCCTTGGGGTAGTACTAGCCTGCTCAGCAGGGGTTGTAAGATCTCCTACCCCCTAGGCTTCGGTAAAGCCCAACCCATGGGCTGGGTTGGGTTGGGCCCAACTTGGGGGCCCAACTAAATTTATATATATATATATATATATAATTTAAACATAAGCTATTTAACATTAATTTGCTTTTAAAACTAGAAAAAACTATTATAGAAACCTAGGCCTACGCCACGACCTGCACACGTTTCGGAGCGGGTAGGCAAGGGAGGCCGGAGGTTTTCTGAGTGCTTCAGCCACAGCCACAGCCACAGCTCCAGCTATAACCCCAATATCTATTTACAGACCACCTAATACAGACCACAGTTCGCAACTCAGGAGGGCTTCGCCCCCCCAGGCCCCCACCCTCCCGCCCACCCCGCTATCGCTCCCCCGGGGGGGGGGGGGGGGGGGGGGGAGCTGCGGCCCGGTGCCATCTCTATGGCCAGCTATATAGCTAACTGCTGTAATATGTTTAAAAATATATTAATTATTAAATAAACAGTTTAATATAAAAATTAAAAAGCTTTAAGTTATAATATATAGCTGGAGGTTTTTGGTATTATAAAGTAATAGAAGAAAACCTAACGTTAATGATTAATAAGGGTAGAAAGATTAAGGGAACGAAAAACACAAGGAGACTTATAGTGTCCTAAGTAGAAGTAGACTTGTGGTACACGGATGCAGGGAATCCCAGCCGAGCGTACGAATAATGTCCTGTCAATATAAAACGGCTTTGCGAGATATCTAGTTGTTACGGTCTGATCTACAATGAAGACAGGGCTCCAATAGGCGTAGTTAATCTATTCGTGGAAATCTACAGATAGAGAAGAAAGGAAAAAATCTCCATACTAATTGTACATGGTGGGGTTTCAAATACCCCAGGAATTAGATGGTGGGTTGCTGGGTGGGTTTAGTCATGTGACTGGGTCCTCTAGCCCACCTGGCTAGTGCACACCGTAACTCTAGTCATGATTGTTATCGGATTACACAGTTATAATTCTGTTCTTACCTTAAAGTGTACAATTGCTGCTTATTAAAACCAATATCAGTGTTTAAGGCTAAAGAATCTACTTTTTTATCGTTAATAAGCATCGAAGGTCTCTTGTTCAAACCGCTTAATAATTAAGCTAAGCAGTTCATTTATTTTCTTTTAGCTTATTTATTAAAGTTTAAGCTCCTCAAATTTACTAGACTACTCCTTAATACGCAAAACAGCTTTTCCAAAGTTCTTACCCTGGAAAAGCTCCACGAACGCTTCAGTGGCATTCTCAAGCCCGCGAGTCACATGAAGCTTTCCCTTCATGCTGCCATCTGCAATCCATCTCTGTACATTGGCCTGGTGCTCACTGGTGTATGCCGGCCCAAAATCCTCGTCACCCACAACAAAACCTCGGATGGTAAGACGCTTAACGAAGATCTCGACGAGGTTGCGCACGCCATAACGCTTTTCCATAGGCGCATTATACGCTTCGACCTGGAGCGGTCTGGTTAGTAAGGGCCAGCCTTGTTATTGGGCATCTCTGCAGGAGGAGAACAAGGAAACAGAAAAACCAGCTCACCATGCCGCAGACAATAACTCGCCCCCTGTCCTTCAGACTCTCGATCGCCGCCTCAAGGTGCGTACCACCAACATTTTCAAAATAGATATGGATACCGTCGGGTGCAAGTCTCTTCAGTGCATTAGAGGGGCTCTCCTTCTTATAGTTGAACCCTGCGTCGAAGCCCAAATCGTTGAGGATGAAGTCGAGCTTTTCGTCACTACCAACGGATCCGATAACCCTTAGCCCCTCCCGCTTGGCGAGCTGTCCTACGAGCGAGCCTACAGCGCCAGCCGCGGAGCTCACAAAGATGGTCTCGCCCTTTTGCGGCTTACCAATCTCGTAGAGCGACGAGTACGCCGTGAGGCCCGGCATGCCAAGAGGGCCGACGAAGTTTTCCAGAGGGAGATTAAAGGGATTTTCGATCTTCTCCACAGTCTTCATGTCGTCTGCCGATACGCAGGCGTACTGCGCGAGCGGGAGGAAGGGAACATAGATCAGATCTCCCTTGACAAATTCTGGAGTGGCAGACTTCAGCACAGTCCCCACGCAGCCGTTGACAATGGGATCATTGATCTTAAAGGCCGGCATGAAAGATGGTACATCTGGATCCCGCATTCTGGTCCGAAGGTAGGGGTCAAGAGATGCCGAGTGTACCTCCATGATGAGGCCGCCGGACAAGACATTGTCGAGGTCTATAGACCGGTCCTCTACGACTAGGTGCTCGCCAGGAAGGGGTAAGCCGTCGGGGATCTTTTTGAAGACGAGCGTCTTGTTCAATGCCATATCGGGACTTGAGGTGTGGCAGCCTGTTGAATGTTAAGTATATTAGGGATTGAAATTTTATTCAATGATTGTCGGTTTCACTAAAGTAAAGCGTGGTAACTAAGGAGTCTCTGTTATTTCACCTGGTATTAATCAAGGAAAGCCGGCGTACTTATATGTTTAGTCCTGTTTAGGCACGTCATTATAATCTCAAGTACTATAGTGCCTAATTATGGTACAACAATTTCCCTCGGAGTAAACGGTGTTAGTATGTGGATTACATAGGCTCCGAATAGGCCAATATTATCCTAATCTGGGGTGGAGTTTGTTGTGCCAAGATATCCATTAGACCGTTTGCAGAAGAATACCTGGAGTTACGGAGTACATGCGCTCGGATGCTCCCGTGTATAGTCCGCAACTAGCTAGAGGGTGGTTACCTCATGAGTTAGACCGTATAATGAATCAGGCCAATCCACGCTTTACACTACGTTCTGTGGGCCAATATCCCGAGCGTAGCTTGATTCATTATACGGTCTGATTTATAGGTGACCACCTAATCCAGATATGTGGATTCTTAATATGTCTGATCAACCAATAACCAGCAATGAGAAGTTGTTAGAGCAGATGAAGCTATGATGTCATATTGCTTAATCTTTAACTTGACGTAGTGCAGTTATGGAGTGAACGGAGATTGCTCTGTACAAGTGAGGATTTACAGTATTATTATACTTATAACACGACAGGAAGATATGTACAAGGGAATGGAAGCTTATAACCTAGTGACTACCATAATATTTGTAGGATGGGTAATTCGTCTATCGGCAAAAGTCCGACAGTGTGAATGAATTGTCCACCAACCATGTTAATACAATCAACAACTTGGCTACTATTATATCACTAGGAGCGCATGCGATCGAAGTTCGGGGTGGTACTTTGGTATAGCTTGTTGTAAGCTAACCAAAGATCGAGGTCTTCGCCCTCGTAGTTAGGGCCTATAATGGGTCTTGAATCCGGCATGGTGAAGTTGTTGTTGATGAAGTTGTTTGATGAAATTGTTGTTTGGTCCATGTTGGAAATAGCAGCGTGGACAGCAGGCCTGCCTCGCCCTTATATAGCTAATTTCCTGGCATTTGACTTTGAAGAAAATTTGAACTAGAGGGCTATTAAGGTCATACTTGTTAATTAGACTTTAGTGTTGAACTTTTAGTTACGCTATAATCTTGTTTTCGCTAGCATGGGAGGGAGCTAAATAATACTGTGCCACAGACGCTCACATTGGAAATACCACTAGGGGCAGCATGACGCCGCACTGTGCAATCCTGCAGAACAACACCCAACCCCAACTACTGCGCGCCGCAAGCCCTGCCTAGATGTTGAATTCTGTCTCACTACTATCTGGTCCCAGTCCATTATTGTACAGGCCTTGTTGATCGTTAATACCGTCATGTATTGAGTTATTGGCCACGATGTCAAATAACCTGGTCGGCTCCTGGTCAATTTCGAAACAATATGCATCCGGGTGCTGTGTACTTCCAGTTGTCACGTCGATGCCTTGTTCACCTACTCGCTTATCTTCATCTTGGCGATAGAAGTCATTGGCTGATTGAACCGCCGCAAGCCACAGATGCCAATGCAGTGTCGACCGCAGTATCTTGTATACATTCTCGTAGTCGCAAAACTTAGCTGCCAAGCAGTTTGCTCTTTCATATTTGGCACCTTTTCAGCGAGCATCTGGAGCATGTTGTGGTCAAGCGAAGTGGCCAGCAGCTCAGACAGGGCTTTGGCGCATTGGGAGTCCACCCGGCATTGTAGAACTCACGAGGATCATTAGGTATAATAGAGCGCGCCGAGATGCGCATTTATGAGACACATACTTGCAGTCAGCCTCGGCGACGGCCCCGGCTCGTGGTGTATCGTGTGTGATTTCATTAGCCCACCAGCGCACTTTAACTCCGACCTGTCCATTGCCCTTACCGTCACGGCCAATCGCACATATTTTTCAAAGTCGCTTTCGAATGCGGCCATTTTAATGAGAAAACTTTCCTCAACAGTAAGTATGTCTCGTGGCAATGGCTCATAAAAGAGTCTGACCTCATTCCTTTTCAAATGCACGCGGCTGTTGGCGCAGGGATGTGTTCATTGTTGGCGTGTAGGTCATCGTCGATTCAACGGAGCTAGAGATCTGGCTTCCACGGAGTGCTAGCACACTTCGGGGATACCGTTAAAAAGGCTGTGAAGCGGGGTTTTCCGTTCTGATACTCAACATGTAGTCGTCCATTACAGCGTAACAACATGGGGGACTCATTATGAACTCGTAAATGCGACCCCCAACCTTAGTTCCGCTTCACGCGCCTCTTCTGCAATCGAGATATCTAGCAGCAAACCTAACTCCGAGTATAATGTATGATACCCAGCGGCAGCACACGCCGGCCAACCCTAGATCTCATCCACGGGTAGCGCTGGACTAGAGCGCAGTAGGTGTCTTCAGTTGCGATGTCTGGATACCAGATATAATGCGGCAGTTGGTCCTTGCCCATAGCTTACGGGCATTATATTTAGGTGCTCATGGTCATACGAGCATTTCGTGCGCGTGCAAAGCGAGGCGCCGTACTGGCTGTTTTCGTGACCCTATCACTAACGGCAAAGTCGTTATGGAGGCGGACCCCACAGATAAAGAAAGCCTGTGCAACATCCTCCTCTTGATTCCCGGGCACACCCTCACCTCGGATGGTGGCACAGCTGTTTATCTTTAACATAATAATTATCCGTCGTCACCCGGTATAACAAACAAGTCTATACTGTCTCGAGGACGATTGTTGCGTGAATAGATTCAAGTAGAAGTTCCGCCAACCTTGCCTTAACATCTTGCCGAGAGAATATGTCCGGGCCGTCCGGCGGAACTTCTACAGCCATTCTCATTCCTGGACGAACCCACAGTGCTCAGCGTACAATAACAATTTTTCCATTAAATATCGGGCGGCGGTTCCATGCCTGTGTTCTTCGCCAGTGGCGATGATAAGTGTGTCTGGGAAAGATACCAGGACAGTTATCGAAAACATTAATATATGATTTTTCTCAAGGCCGCACTGTTAAGCAGATGGCAAGCCGAGCTCGCGACCTCACGACCTCCAAATGAAGATATTCGAGATCTAAAGGAATACAGCGCGTTGAGTTATTTGAAGAAAGAAGCTTCCCATTCTTTGTTAATCCAGAAGGAGATTGTCCATAAGAAAATAGGGGCTCATAATGGAAGTAAGTAGTTTAAATGCACAATGATGCTTCCCTCGTCACTCACCCCCGCGAAAAAAGTTTCTTTCCTAACAATGTTTGAATAGTTCGGATTTTCCGAAATATTGAAAAAACATAGAAACAATTACCAACGCAATTGTTGCAGCAAGTGATCACGGGCGCCTACAGCTGGACTTGAAGATGATTTATATTAGAGAGGACATAAGGGCCTTATGGAGCATTCCTCAGCCTATGAAATACCATGAGCTTTTGAGAGATGTCATGAAATCTTGGAGGCAATCCGGAAACATTATGCTTATCGCCCTCCTTGGGGGCAGACCTATATACGATAAAGAGGCAATCGACGACATTTGAGTGGCGCATGTTGATGTAAAGACAACGGAGGATTGGGATAAATTGTGCATGTAAATGTTAAAGTGTTGGCAAAGAAACCTCTAAAACTAAAGGTTCTAGTATCTGAAAATAGAGTCACTTATACCACGATTACCCCACAGGGCAGAGACCTTAATATTACTTTCATCCTATGAAACCCGGATAGAATTATTAATACTGTTAAATTTAAATATATTTTTCTTAACATCTTTAATATATAATCTTATACTTGCCCGTTTATAGCAGGTCTTTTTATAATCTAGATTTTTTGCGTAATTTTAAATAGCCTGCTATTATAATTAGTGCTTAATAAGGAGGTATAAATCGTGAACTACTACCATTAATACTAAACGAGCATATTATCTTATAGCAGGAAACAGCAAAAACGCAACAGAAGCCTGATTATAAAAGACCCTCAAATACGTGAAGGTGTAATATATTTAGAGTTATAAATAATGTTTAGGCCACGAGCTGTCCTCCGGCGCCTTATCCAGTATACGTAAAGGAGCACGGGTTAAACATCTCTTAGTATGGTACCTTGTTCGAATTAGACTTCCCCAGTATTGAGCCATCAGCAACTCAGTTAAAACTGATTACGTTGTCCACCAAAAATGACATTCGTCGCTTAAAGCATAGCTGCAGCACCAACAACACCACCGGCAGCAGCGGCGCGCAACAAGGCACCTGTGGGCCGAGCAGCAGCGGCGGTGGGGATCAACATGGTAGAGCTGCTAATGTCGCTCGTAGCCGTCGGCGTAGGCGTCGGGTAGGTGCCGTTGGACGCGCCGCCAGAGGTAGGTGTGGACATTTCCGCGCAGATGTTGGTAGCGGTTAAGACGTGGTTGACATAGCTGGTCGAGCTCGCGACGTCCTCGTCTGGGACACAGGCCGTGATGTAGGCTATGAGCTCGCTGGTATGGCTGTGCGCAAAGACCATTAGTTCAGACCCCAAGGTCTGAAGCTCAGGTAGAAGCGAAGATGGGAGCGCGGCTGCGACCGCGCAGAGCTGCGACTGGTGGCTTTCGGCGTCACCGATGGTAAACACGGGGATTTGAGTATTCGAGGCGATGAATTCAAGAATCGCAGTAGGTGTTGCCGGAGCATCTGTGAGAAGGCCCGAAAAGACGCTTATTGCTGAAGAGCAGGCTGGACTGTCTGATTTTTGAGACAGTGATGTGCCCGCAAGAGCGGCTACCAAGACAAGGGCTTTAGTGCTATACATATTGCTTCGAGGATTTTTGAACTACTAAGTTTATAAATGTAGTAAGAAAGTATGTAGGAGTAAAGATTGAGAAGGTGTGTTTAAAGCATATGCAGGTTCAAACGGAGAGTTTTATATTTTCTGAAGTTTGGATTAACAATCAACAATGAGGTGCTGCCATGAATATGTAGGGAGCTTGTTCCCAACGATGCGTCCCTTTCCGCTGCATAGTAATTGTCAACCATTTCCCCACTCTTCACACTGTCCGGTTTTAATTGTAAAACCCGGCATAATGTTGATTGATAATACTTATTGTTATGGAGGTACCTAACGGCTCCAGGCCGTTTGAAGGGTATTCGTCCTTAATAATTTCGGGTATAAGGTTCTGAGATTTTAACCCCAGACCCTCCTTTCTCCCCAACCCTCATGTTCGTCCGGGACGCCTGGGAGCGTGCTAGTATGCATGGGGCGGTGAGGAGCGCTGATTATTAAGCGGTGATAGGCATTTCTAATCAGCTGCTGTGAGCAGAGTGCATCGTTCATGTTTGTAGTAAGTTGGCCCGCGTGTCCGGACGAGCCTCCGTGTAGCGCTAGGAGGCAGGCTGACTGCCTACACTTCTCTTCACGGAATTATTTAATATTTTCAACGGAGCATCGCCAGGTTTTGAAACTTCACCTAATATATTGCCAAAGAAGTTAAAGCTCTTGTTGTAGAAAATGGCGCGTTCTCTTAAACCTACGCAATCCGCCTCCCGCACACGCATTTTATAATATCTACAATTCCAGTCCTTTATTAGCTACACCTACCGGGAGTAGTCACCTGTACTACTTTAGTAGGTACTTTTCTAAGTCGTACAGTATTAGTTTTGTAATAAAAAAAGGAGGCGTTGATGTGCTTCTACGTATAAACTAATTAACTGTGATTTAAGGCCTACGTAGTTGCTACTCTAGGTCTAGATCGATTATCAATGTGGGTTGTTATAACCGGAGGTTTTCTGTATTACGAAGTAATAGAAGGAAACCTAACATTAGTGATTAATAAGGGTAGAAAGATCAAGGGAACTAAAACACAGGGAGACTTGTAGTGTCCCAATAAAGCTAGGTTTACCTAAATAGGCTAATCATGTACCTTGCTATTTTCAAGCCCTCTGGTTGGCTGCAAAAGCCTTTATCAAAAGTGGATCCTCCAGCAATTTCATAAGCCACACACTTGGCCACAACTGGCAAGTCGTGGAAAAATTAAATGACACACCTTTACCTAACAGCTCTCTGATTTCAAGTGATGAAGCCTCTGCTATTTCTTGGGTTATTAGCTGGAAACTTAGACTCATAATTAAAAATGATAAATAAAATTTGCGTGTAATTTTCTTTCATTTATTTGAGCATTGTATCATGTGTTTCCTCACGGTCGATTAAAATGTAAGTGTTAGGGTGGGTGTGTCAATTAATTTTTCCACGACTTGACTGGCTAGCTATACAGCCGGCCACAGAGGTGGCACCGGGTTGGGGGGCCTGTGGGGGCGAAGCCCCTCCAGAGTTACGAAGGGAGTCTGTATTGGGTAGTCTGTATTGGGTAGTCTGTATTGGGTAGTCTGCATTGGGTAGTCTGCATTGGGTAGTCTGCATTGGGCAGTCTGTATTAGGTAGTCTGCATTGGGCAGTCTGTATTAGGTAGTCTGCATTGGGCAGTCTGTATTGGGTAGCCTGTATTGGGTAGTAGTCTGTATTGGGTGTACATAGTATTAGGTGTATTAGGTGGTCATGGCTGTGGTTGTGGCTGAAGCACTCAGAAAATCTCCGGCCTCCCTTGCCTACCCGCTCCGAAACGTGTGCGGACGAAGAAGAAGAAGCTAAAACAGAGTGTGGGCCAGGAATCCTAGACTATACAGTAGGTACCAAAAGGGTTGCTCACTTGTAGATCATGTGACTGCCACTACAGCACGGCAACTATCTTGGACCTTAGCGTTATGGAGAATGAACGGCCCTAGGTAGATCACTCCTTGAGTGGTATCGTTGGCAGCCTGCTGAGCGAGTCTTTTCTGTCAGCTCAGCACCGCCCTAGCCGGAATCGTATTGAGGCTGTCCGGTTATTTGTATAGTCGCATTCGGAGCGGCGTGCGAGCGCGCGTTGGCGATTAGCTGCTTGACCTCAGCGTAGGCGGCACCGGAGTTCGCGAAGATACAGATCTGTACCCAAACAGCAGTAGGCTTTCTGTATGAGAATAGCTAGATCTGCAGTACCACATCTGTTTCTAGTTAAAGTCAGCTGCTCTACTGTGCAAGTTACTCCGCACCTAAATTGTATAGTAACGTACTTGCTTCGCAGCACATAACGCTCTTTTAAAAAAACAGAACTTTAGCTGTAGGTATTAGTACCTATTATACACTTACTACACTGTTTACTGTATGCAATACCTTACTTTTATTTTTAATAAACGCGTTTTACATATAACTTAAGTGTGAATATATTAATTATAAAGCTTTTTAAATATATAAAAATATTACTTAGATTTATTATAATATAGTTGTTAATTTCTAGTATCCGCACTACTTATTCTTAAAATATACGTAATGATATAGTTATATTAGTAATAAAAATAGTTTATTCTGCCAGGTAAATAGCTTGCTATATAAATTTAGGTGCGGAGTAACTTACACTGTAGCGCAGCTGGCTGCAATTGAAAACGGATGGGTACTGCAGATCTAGCCCACGGCTTACTGCAGATTTAGCTATTCTGTATTGAAATATTCCCGAAGCCCATTTGACTTTCTTGCACCTATCCTTTACCTACAAAAAAAGCAGTAGAGTTATTAGATTAGTTTATTCTAATTGAACTTCCTGCCACTTCGCTTCGCTTACTGGTAGACGTTATATTTCTGATCGTCCATATTGAAGAGTTCTTAAGGACTGAGCCCAGCCAACTTGGGCACGCAGATATTTGAGCGAATCAAAGGAACTGTAATTGGAACATACATATTCTACGAGTAGAATAATTACAGGTACTAGGCTGCTAGAATGCTACAAGGTGCTATCCTAGCTTTTAAATTAACTACATGCTTCCGTCATTCCCGTGTCGACTTGTCAGGTAGGAATCCTCTGCATCCACACGTCTCCCGCTACTCCCCCGGGTTTCAGTACTAGCCAGCGAGGTGACTTGACTTCATTTTCCTCAGTATCTCGAGGCCTAAGGCCCATTCGCTAGCTGAGTGTCGAGCACTGTTGTCTCGCCTCAAATCAAGTTTCAATAGGAAGTGGTAACGGAGCATGATGAGGACATTAAAATCGCGATAGGGAATTTGATTCCTAGGTTCTTTGCCGTGACTACCTTTGTTTCAAAACTAATGTATTCACCACTTCTCGAATGAGACGCTGCTTTCGACCTGACGCCTGTCATCCGAACTGCTTAGAAGCGAAGCTATACAACATATCTACTAATCCATTAGCCCAAGACGCCATCTTTGGACTTTGAGTGTCCTTCAAGCGATACGGGGTATAAATACAAGGAAAAAACACTTTCCTATTTGCTGTAACTCTCAAAACGATTCTAATGCTAAGGATAGTAATAAATCAAACATAAAAAAGCTGAGGCAGCACCTCATTGTGAGACAGCTTGGAAAGTACATTGTATGATAACTCCTTCCCGGCCTTCCCCGTCGTGATGTAGGAAATAACTTGACGCCTGATAGTGAGAAAACTGGAGAAGCTTTCCATCACCTCTGTGTCTGCGGCTAACTCACGCAGTATTAAATTGCTGTCTATGCAAACCGTATTACATTGCTCCCAATGTCCTGCTAGACCTAGTGTCCAGGAATAGTACTTCGTTATCTACAGAAGGGTACTGCACTGCATCACGCGCGAGATATACTTCTAGCAGGTAAGAGAACTAATGCTCAGCGCATATACCTTGAGAGCATTTTCTTGCACTATATTCTAAGCCATCGAAAACGTATCCTACAGCCCAACAATGCAGCTCGGAATTGATCTTGTATAGCATGAAGAAGCCGACTACATCTACAGGGGGAGCTTATCCCTTGGCTGCATCGTTCATTGCATTTTTAGGCCTAACGAAGAGGAGAAATCTAGGTGCGCTCATTTGACGGAAAAATAGCACAAGAGTAAACTATAACGAAAAGCTCAAGGCTGGCCAGGCTGAAACATGATATTCAATCACAGTTTTGCGAAGCAGTTAGTGGAAATACCTTTAGCCACTAATGGCGATTCGCATCCCCACAGAATTACTATTGAAGCTTAGATGGGAGGGGGAGGGAGAAGAGGGTCACCAACGTTATTAGGAAAACTAGTTTCACTATGACAGTTAGAGTTGGCCTCAAACATACGCCCACTGTGATAGTTGCGATGGAGTAGTGTGTGTAGTAGATCCATTTCCTCCACTCCCCTCTACAACATCAATATCACTACAATTCAGTTCAATAGCAATGATAAAAGCTTACGCAGTGGATAGATAGCTGAAATTATAATCCCGTGAGGACTATTCGAGCACCCTGGAAGTTCCGGTCCCAAGCTGTTGCTTTTATATGTTCTAGCTCCGACGCAGAACTGAGCGCTTATCCGTTCAAGGTTTTTCTTAATGGTACTGAAACGAAAGGAAATGGATACTTCCATGGCTATTGGAGACAGGTTCCCAGATGTCCAGCCTAGTTCATAGCTTCTCCGGACGGACTACGGTGTGGGTGACTAAGCGATACCGCAGCCCAGAATGAATGGACACCTGTGACGGCAGATCTGAGCGAGTTCTTTCAGGTCAATATGCATCAGGTGCCAGTACACTAACTAGAAAGTAAAGAAAGCCCCCTTTAGCTGTTGAGGATCTTGCATAGTTTATAAAATTTGTCGCCGGTTGCTTGTTTGGAAAAGGTACGTAGTATCTGTATAAAGGCTGTATGCAGGCTTGCGTGCAAAAAAGGCCTCGTGTATACAGCTTGGGTTCAATTTGTAGTGCCGAATAGGAAATAAACAGGGGTGACCAGAGATAAACCACCAAAAGTACTATAAAGAAATAACAGGCAGGGTTTAGCCACCCTCGTGTAGGTTAAAAGACTTGAACCGCTGTCCCAGGTCCCTCCAGGGTAATTGAACTCGCAGGTAAGGCCCCAACCCCTATTCTTTCGTATCTCGCATGATGGCCCCCATCAGATTTCTGGGCGACAACAAGCACATAATGAAGCTGTCTGCCATCAAAGTCCGCTGACAGTTTCTTTCTCCCAACTATTACGCATTTCACTACTCGACCATTCGGTCTCTCGCCCCTGTCATACACGATGAAAGTGTCCGCAGCAGCCAAGAAGTCTCTAGCTTTGGCCGTGAGGTCAATCCTCCCATTGGTGTTAGCAGTATGCCAGGACGCGTTGGAAGCGATATCCTGATACGAAGAAGACGAAATCGCACTGTAGGACAAAACCGGGCTTAGGGGGCTCCATGGTGAGCGCATTTCTTTTTCCTCCCAGTCTACTTCGCCAAATGGCAGGTCCATGAAAGTGATGGCACCCTCGTACGCCATCCAGGACCACGAAGGAACCTGATACTGTTGCGTCTTAGGGAACTGTATCGGTTTCATAGCTTGCGACGCTGTGGTATCACGCTGCCAGAGAAGACTCCGACCGAAGTAACGAGTGAAGACACCGTATCCACCCTGCGTGTCGAACGCACGGATGAGTCGCTGTTCTAGACCGGCAATTGCCAGAGGTCTGTCGTAGGCCTTAGTGAACTGTAGTCGAGAATATTGTTTATAAAGGAGTTCGTAGAGACGAATTTGCCCGCCTTTGGGCGAATCAGTGGCTACCTTGGGGAACTTGGGGTCGCCGAGCAAAGCAGCTTGGTTGCTAAAAGGGGGGAACTGTCAGTGAGTGTGTATTCCAGGTAAATATAGCTCTAACGATCTGCAATAGCCTGTGGCAAAGTATTATCACTCACTTCTTCATCCTTGTCAGCGTCTCACAGCGAACACCAAATCCGCATTCCCAGTACGTCTGGTTTTCAGCAAAGTAGATTGTTCGTCGTGCTAACGCTCTTTCCTGCAAAACCCAGCCTCTTTTGTTCAGTGAGCCCTCGATAACATCGCGTTGAAAATTATCGATAGTTTCGCAGACGTAGAATGAAGTCTTTCCGGGTCTCTCAAATTTAACCACCTTTCTTTCCGGTCGGCTTTTAATAAACCCACTTGACATGCCCTTTGCGCGAGTTGCGGCGATCACGCAGTATGCTGAAGAAAACACTGTCTCCATGTGCTTTGCTTCCTCATCGAAGTCACCACCTTCTCCCTGCACAATACAGAGAGAGTCGATCCAGAGGTATTGCACGCCGAACTCTCGTGTTACGAGGATAGCGTCCTTGAAAGTATCTGGAAGAACATCGATAGGTATTCCAGCTTTATGGTGATCAATATTCAGTCGTGTAGTGCAGTAATGATTGTGCTCAACCTTATCACCCCATGGGTGGGAAACGGCAATATACCTGAAGTGCTGGACTTGACTTATCCAGCCGTAATAAGTCTCGAGAAGATGGACGTTTGGCGAGCCCTTTTTTCCAACATCGATTAATCTAGTTGGTACTATCATCTGTAATGTTTCTTTAGCTTCTTCATCGCAACCCGCGTGATTACTGTCACAGTCTTGTAGCCATTGGCGGAGAAGCTCGAAGTATGTCGGACTCGCAATAGTGGCAAGCTTGGGAAGCCCAATAGGAATGTATTGGGGGGTTTCATCCAAGTCAGTGTGGACGGCTGCAGTATGGTAAGTGCTTGAATCGGCGTCTTTGCAATCATGCGTACACTTACAAGGAGTCTTGCAGATAGATAGCATTGGTGTTCCCCTGTTATTTAGGGCCAGTCCATTTCTTACTCTCCAGATCTCCACCACCATGCCTGCATTGTTGGCTCCAAGTGCACCTGATGTTTCAAGTTTATAATGGAGTAGCTCGCAGAATGCGCAACTTTTTGCTCTTTCTTTTAGGGCAGAGAGCTCTTCTCTTGCAATCAAGCCTAAATCCCTGAAATCTAGTTCAAGACAGCGCTTACATAACGCTGATATGTCCTCTGAAAGGACGTTCGGTATGCTCAACCCTTCAGTTTTCAATAATTGTAATGAGATGAGACTATCCTCTGACACGTCCCAAGTATTGTCCAACTATTTCAATCAGTATCAGTGTGTAGATATCATGTAAGCCAACTAACGTTCTGATCACAGGTAGATGATTAGCGAAACATACACGAGCTTGGTATAGCGACTTGGAAGGTGCTTACCACCTAATAAAGCAATAAGAACGAAGGTTAGTCTATGCTGCATCGCTCTTGGTGATGCTTCAACTCACATGCTATGCATTTTACGTCAGTAGGGGATGTCAGTGGACTTCGTTGTAGGCCACTTACACTCTGCATGACCGAAAAACCCGGTGATAGTGATTAGTAGCGGACTCCACTCAAAACTATGGGTCATAATCTTCTATGAAGACTTACATACTATCGCCTGAGTCAACTTGTTGACCTCGAAGCATTTCTCGGACGAGTTTTACTCACAGTCTTTAGTACCGACGAGGCTGCCGGGTTAGCAATTAGTGAGTTTTGATTCAAAAGGTGACAGTTGACATACATTCTTGGAGGATGGTTATGGTTAGTCAAATTTATCACCAATAGTAACCTCATCCTGGATATCGGTGGCGACTCACCAGTGCGTGCTGAGGTGATCTATGTGGAAGTGAATGGTTGACCCCTAAAAGGTCTCCAGATCCTGTGGTCTTCGGTGGAGGCATATTCTTGTTAATTCCGCCAAGGGGTCGAGGGGGTTTGACGTGTTTCCGATTCTTGCCCGTGAACAAGTATTCATTATCATCTTCCGCCGCTATCCTAATAATATCCAGCTTATCTTTCAGTTCCCCCGCAGTGCAGCGATGTGGAGGTCCTTGTACGCGTGATTTTCTAGGAACTGCCACCACAAGCAGCCTGTCTCTCACCAGTTCGAGCAATTCACTTATTACGGTGGTCTTCTTGCATTCTGGGTCATTCTTGAGCATCTCTGAGATCCAATGTGTCGCAATGTCGCTAACAGAAGCAACAAGCTCGTTTCTGCCTTCACCGTTCATATAGCTCTTAGTGGTGAAGTAGAGCGTCTGTGGTGTGTAGTTAGCAAAGTGCATCCTTTCATTGTAGAATGATTCAAGCCCCTGGAAACCGTAAAGAAGCCAGATAACAGACTCTAAGATAATACAGCCCATCGACCATATATCGTAGCGCCGGGATCTTGGCTCCTTGGTATTAGTAACAACCTCGGGTGCCTCATAGTGCAGCGTAGTGTGGTTAGTGGATGTGGCTCCAGGCCGAAATTCTGTGGCAAAGTCATGCTGTTTAGCCAATCCAAGATCAGCTATTTTTAATGTCCCAAGCCACGTCGAATCTTGAAACACCAAGATGTTTTCAGGCTTGAGATCTCCATGGCGCCAGTGTTTAGCGATAATGTCACCATCTTCACCTGGAAGAACAATCGTAGGTACGACGTTTGCGGTCGATCGAGCGATTCCGTTGTTGCCAGAAAGAGCCTTGGAAGGAGAATTTCGAGGTTTATTGCTCCAACCTACATTGGTATTCGAACTCGACATCCGCAGGCTAGTGTTGGAAAGGCTTGGGCTCTTCATGTCCACCTCAGCGAGGGCTGTGGTTGTTCGTGTGTTGGTCTTGTGCAGCTCGCAAAGAGCACCGGTCAGACCGCACAGTTGCTCCAAGAGTTCTTTAATTCGATCATGATTGAGATCAAGATGCACTTGGCGGTTCCTAGCCCAGAAATCGCGGAGTGTGCCACCATCTGCCCATTCGAACATGATGTAGTGCACTTCAATATCCACAGTCAACAATTATTCTCCCAGAGTAACGAGATTATGCGAAGCTACTAATAGAGAGAAAAAACCCGAGTAAGGCAATCCTCTTCTCCGACACATTCAAGAACAGGCTAATAAAACGACTCTGAGGGCTACTCACTCGCACGATGTTTGAACGCAGCAATACGGCGAATCAAATGATTGTCATTCAATTCACTGAGCTCATCCAGTGTAGTTGCTTCAAGCCGCCAGGCTTTCTCCACTTCGTAGTCTGCTTCTTCGCCAAGAGCGTTCTTGAGTTCTTTGAGGGCGACATGAACTTCTTCTCTCCCATTCTGTGTGCATATCAGCATGGGCGGATGGAACAGAGCGTTTCAACTACGTACTGAATCGAACTCATCTTGGTGGTCGGCATGAAGCTTCGCCTCGAAGACGTTACTGAAGTGGCCACTATGTGGTTTCGTGCTTTTCCATGTGAATGGCAGAATGGTCTTTTCCGGCAGCTCTGTATTGAATTGTCTGAAGTTACTTTTCTTGAAGACAGGGGCAGAGAATATCCACTGGTTGTTGTAAAAATTCCCGAAAGTTGATGATCCCCAATCTTCATTGTGGAATACATTCAGAACTTTGTCGTGGGCGCAGCTCACTCCACCTTTCTCACACAAAAGGGTACATTCAGGACACTTGCATCGAACATCGCTCTCTCGATCTAAGCATCTCATGTGCAACTCTATGTTCTCGACCGGGAGTGCCTTGTCAGTGAATCTGCGCTCTTGAAAGCTCTTTACCACTTCTACCAGCTCATCTCCAGAAACATCGAGAGACAGTGCGATGGTCAAAAAGACCCTTGGGGCGTCCCTGCGTACGAACTTAATTAAGTCTTCAGAGGCGCGAGGTAATAGGACACCGAGGTCTGCATTGCCAATTAGACTTGAGAGGGCGCTCTGTGGCAGAAATCTCCCATCGAAGCCGCTCGAAGTCAGCGCGGAAACAATAATCCCTTGAAAATCTCTTAAAGGTTTCTTGTTTGGCCTGCGTGCCATTGTCGACTGAGACCAAAATGATTCGAAGAAGGAAAGCATCAGCACAGATAGCTCAACACAGAGGAGTAAAGCTGACGATTTCGGCCTGAGCACTTAAAAACTAATAAAGGACTGTGAACTAGGATCAGGCGGTGCTGAGAGACTTTAATGCGACTCGGCCTTTATTACTTCCTATCGGTGGGTACTCTACCGACTCCCAAATCCTTGAGAGGTCCTTTTTTGCGGCTCTGCCAGCAGTCGGATAACCCCTCCCTTCATCTGAAGGCCAAGCCTCGACGCTAAGCATTTGGAATGGTGTGTCGCATTTATAATATTCATCCAAGCTAAGTCATTGGCTGCACCAAGCTCTGGAACGGGAAAAGAGGCTGTGACACTTTTTAGAATCTGCGAACTTTCAAGAATTGCCTCGGACATACCATGTACTAGGATGCACGCTTAGTTCCGTCTTCATATTGGCCCGATCTACACTCGTTATACGCCATACAGGATCCCGAATGCTTGATGCTCATGAGCCGGGTGTAACGGCATCTGCAAGCTGGCGGGGTTTTGGCCTATAAGCGTGCGCTCTACCATCGCACCGGCACAGCCCCAGCAGCATGTTGACTGGTAGGACTTTGGTACGATGGAACATGATAAACATGCACGTCATTTAACGCAAGTAAGTGACAGCTTACCTGGGTTTGGAAGTTGTCTTAATGGATTTGCATGATGTCTTTGGTTCAAGAGTGCACCCATTGTCTGGTGGTATTGCAAATCCTAGATTATCAGGCTGCTTCTTATGCTTCTTACGAGAAACTGTCTTCTATGGCGGACTCAGACGTCGGAAATGCTTCAAGTCATTCATGGGGGGAAATAACGTTCTCCCTCTCACCCAAACTCGAGTCGAAGTACTTGGAGACCTGCTCAAGCTGACTGCAGGAATGGCGTCAACGGAGTGCAAACATGGTGTACCAAACGAACCAGTGGTAGGCCATAGTTTTGATACGGCCGGCTGCAATGTACAATGGCGCGCGTTCACCTCGACTCCGAGGCAAGCAGGCTGTAGCGAGACAGATAAGAGAGAGCGAGAGAGCTTTCTCACCCGGCTTCCACTAGACTCATCCCGGGTTCTAGTTCCCTGATTGAGAGGCAGTGGCGTACTTTGATGCTCTGACAGCCCCGGAGTGGCATCGCAAACATTCTAGATATACGATCCCTGAGACTGTGACAGACTCAGGACCCTGTTAGCAGCCAGTAAAAAAGTATGCTATTCAAGGTCATGGCAGCAAGCGAAAAAGGAGTGCATATCTTTGCGACTTCTTAGGAGACATAGTCCCCTGTGCGATAATTTTCCCAAACAGGCTCATTTTTGCACTTTTATGCCATCCCGGCTCTTGTGGGGGGTATGATACCACCCAGCTCTCCAAGAAAGTGCTCAAAACAGTTTCCAGCCAGCCACAATCCAACATTGTATGCATGTCAGTAATATGGCTGTGGGGTTGGAGTAATGATTGCCTTGAAATGGAGACCGAGTCTCAGCAAATAATGAGCGAATTCTCAGTCCGAAGACTAGTTTCTGCTTAATATCTTGTCGCTGCAAACCGAGCATCTACCTAGGATTGAACTCTGGGGATCAGTCATATTACTTTCACCATAACTTGGCAGTCGAAGATAGGTCAATGCCTCGACGTGATCGATGTATTGCCCACCAGAGTGATGGAGCGCCTAGGGCCCTAGGTGGTAGTATATATTAACGTTGTTGGCTGCCACATCCAAGTGGCAGGGTACACAACAGAAGGATCGGCACCTCCGGCTTGCATAAGGCAGAATAGCTAGGCAACCATCATCTAGACTACTTTTGGATCGGTGGGAGGGCATACCGTTGATGCCTTGTGGTCCGCGCCCACACTCTGCCACTAATGTGGTTGTATAGTACAAGAAGCATCTCACAAACGAATTCAAAGCGGGGAGAGCCTCTATGCTGACTCCGTATGAGTTTTCCCTCATGGTTTCATAAGTTCTGCTTTCTTTCAGAGCAGTTTGTGTAGTTTGTGTACAAACCAAAGAATGGAATCATTGTCTCGACAATCAACAGGGCGCCTGTCTTCACGTTCAACTGCATCCAGCTATAATCCAACTAAACAGAGTTTGTATCTTCAACTAAAGTCGGAGCTGGTTGATTGTGATAAAAAGAAGAAAACCCAGCATTTCTCTCGTTTCTCTTTCTTGCCACTTGATGCTATTGATAAGATAATCACCCGAGACATTGTCAAGGCTAACTCGTCTTGGACTACCACAATCTTTAATCCTTCTCTTCCCGGTCAAATAGCGGAACGAGCACCGAAAGTGTATGCGATCCTTGCCCTTTGTGAGGCGGAAGCGGTGGTATGGGATCTATTCGGTGAGGGGCTCACCGATGAGCACCTTCCTCTTGCGAGAGTGCAAGATAAGGGTCACTCCAACGTCCTCGTCGCTTGCAAGGACAAGACAAAGACGAATAAATTCAACTCATTTGCGAAGTTAGGGAAGAACACGGTAGTCGATAACTTCTTACGAAATCAGTGGCTAGTCCTCGCACCAGTGCTTACCACGCCGGGCGAGCACAAAGAAATAAATAGGGACGCTCCTTTACCATTCTATGACATTGAGAAGATATCATCCAACACTGGAAGCACGGTTTACAGAGGGAAGCTTCATGCAGCACATCTCGTAAGTATTTAGCCCAAGCTTAGCGTCTTGGGACTAAGCGTATGCTAACACCATATCAAGGTGCCAAGAGTCAATTATACGGTCCAGATCGCTATCAAAGACTACGTTGAAGACAAAGCTTTCCACAAGGAGAAGGAAAACTTGGAGGTCATTCAGACCATCAAGCATCCGCATCTAATCAAACACACGGCCACTTTCGAACAGGGCAGCCTCTTCTATGTCACCTTCCCGTGGGCCGATGGAGGTAACCTCTCTGAATTCTGGAAGCATGATCCTAACGCTCTACCGACACGAGACCGCGAGCTTTTCATGTGGTCGCTTCAGCAGATGCTTGGTCTCGTTGATGCTCTGTGGGCTCTGCACAGGGTGAATTGCCGACATGGGGATCTTAAACCCGAGAATATTCTACACTTCAAGACGTCGGGTGAGTCTACCACTCAGAATAGTCGATACGGAACCTTGGTCATAGCAGACGTCGGTGTTTCCAGGGTCCACCACCAAGCCACAGAGCTTCGACATGATCCGACCAACACCAAAGCCACCACGCCGTGCTATGAAGCCCCTGAAGTCGAATTCCAAAAAACAGCCCCGAGAGGGCGAAGATACGACATGTGGTCCGTTGGGTGTATGTATATGGAGTTTATCATCTGGCTGTTGTACGGCTACAAGGCCATTGACAACTTCAGGGAATTGCGAAGACCCAACGACGACCCATTTGCTCAGAAGGCGGCCTACTATAAACGCACCTTAGAGGGAACGGCTGTGATTCACCCGGCTGTCTCTCGTGGGCTCGAGGCACTCAGGAATGACCCCCGGTGTAGTGAAGGTACTGGATTGGCAGCCCTCATCAGTTTGATTGCCAACGATCTTCTTTTGATCGAGTGGGAACAACGTACCGAAGCAGAAGACTTGAGAAATAAGTTTAGAGAGGTCTTAGAAAAGGCCGAAGAGGACCCTGATTACTTGGTCAGAAGGATTGAGCCACCTCCCCGTGTTCCTGATGTTTTTACACTCGGATGAGTTGACGATTGTTACGAATAATGATGTATGAGGTAATGTGTCATTTCATATTTGTTTCATATTACTACATACTTAGCGATGGGGAAGCTCAGGTCCAACACCCTGATGAAGAGGCACTCAACATATACCTTATTAGGTTAAATGTATATAAAAAGTTATGTCTAACACTTGTATGTACTGGTTCTATTATGTACGTTACTTTCATATTAAACCATGAGGATGTCCACCGACTCCGTCATAAATCGCTCGAACACTACTTCTTCAATCGTCAGCGTGAACTCTACTCATCTAAGGTTCATCTCAGTATCTTCAGACATATGACATACTCAAGCTATTCATCACTAGTTGCTATTCTGCTCCGTAAACACAGCCGCCTCGGTAACTAACTACATCTAGAAGCTCTATGTAGCAACACTCTCGTTCCTTTGAGATAGAGAAGACGAGAAGCCTGTATATAGACAAATATTCAAGTCTAGGTCCGTTACAAACATCGCTTTTCTTTATGTAGCCATCAGCCAAGACAAGAAAGCTCTGCGGTCACTGCGCTTCCGAGTACTCTAATAAACCACGCACCGGGTTCAAGAGCCACACAAAAATGAGCGAAGATTCATCGCGTATGTACGTCGGCTTAAGTCTGGTATAAGCGAAAATGGATAAGTACAGAAAACAGGCTTCATAGCCTTTAAGCCGCCTAATGTCAGCCTAGATATTCTTTTATGGACTGCAGATAGCCCGAATTAGCCCGACCCTAGGATAAACCCCGAGGGCTGAAGATGAAGACAGAGTATGCTTGATCAGTACTTTGGCCTCGGATTCGCCATTGGCAACAACAAGAAGAAAGTAGCGAGACCTAAAAGGCTACTAAGTCGATCTTCTGAAGTTTTGCTCGAAGTTATGCCTGTCATAGACTCGTAGCTGATAGTTCAGAACCATTTCCGCTTGGAAACACTCAGAACATTGATTGGATTCATCTAATTCATGCCCTTAATGTGGGTGCACCGCTTCCAACATCTACAATGAGGCCGCTGCCGAGGTTAATCCTTGCCGTTACGAAACAGCCTAGGGAAAAATAAGTAAGACTTTATCATTGCTATGAGTAAAGCCTCAACAGATATACTCAGCCTCCTGGATGCCCTAACTTAGCACGCCACCTCTAGTCAATCATTTTCTTCGTGGCTAACTTCGCGCTTAGGAATTAGCACAGCGCTCCCATTGCTGAATATCATCCAAATACCGCTAGGAGGTTATTGACCTCATGAATCACATATTTAACTTTCATTCATAGACAACCACTATCTGATACACGTTTCCAAGACTATTTTAGGTTTTGATAGTCGTAGTCTCTTACTGGTCAGCTCTGAATTATAGTCAAGTTCGAGGGCTAAGAGTGAGGTCTGAGCTCACGAACAGGGCTGTAGAGGCTAGGTGGCCTATAGCCTATAATTAGAGTATAATGATAAGGGCTGGTGGTGTTCCTATTTATCCCAGAATGTTCTAACCCAGGGGCAAATAAACTAAACCTCTCTTGTTCAAGGTGTGGTAATCATCTTCTAAATGTTGGGTCATATTCCTTTCCAATAATCAGAAACTATCTGCACCATGGCCTTAGTACCGGTATACATGTCAACAGACAATATTCAACTTTACGTTCTACCGTTTTTCAATCGAGCATTCTTGTTGTTCTCCGCTATGTGCTTGACACTGTAAAGGATCATGATAAAGTACAGACATAGCGGATAAAGGACAAGTGATCACTTATAAGAAAGTAAATGCAAAAGCAATATTCCTTCTCCAATAACGAAATGACTTTTTAGTTTCCCAACGCAATGCTTTACCCACAATAGCACGTTAGTGAGAAAATTTCAAGAAACGACACCCCTGCCTGTGTGTCACTTCCTACTCCTCCCGGCCCTGTGTCGATGTCTTCGGTACTTCCTCTCTTCATCATGGGGGTTGTTATACTCGACCCCTTGACGTGCTTCTCTCACTTCTGAGTCTTCAGGTATGGCGGTATAAGGGATTATCCAGGGTCCTTGTGGGAATTCGTCATATCTTCGCGTAGTGTGATAGGCCTAGGATAGTATTAACTGAAGCTCTTAAAAATAGTCGTTAAAATAATGATCAGGGCGTACATTATGAATAGTCCTTATATCGTTTAGGATATGATCATGGATATGCCACATTCGATTATCGAAGTTCGTACGACGATTATTTCCAACGCTTTTAGAATCGAAAGTATAGTCGTCACAGAACCAACAAATAGCTTTTCTAGGTAAATGATCTTTCAGATGTTCGGTAACAATATGTTCAATCCAAGGCTCAACCTCGTCCAGAGCAAAGGTCCGATCGCAGCTACCATATCCCACGAACTCGCACGGTAAAGCTCCAGCCGCCACGGCAGAATGGCATAAATCCACGTCGGGCCGGCTCATGGACGTTAATGTGGATGCGGCGGAGCTACGAGAGAAGACGGAGCTTCCCCTGCTGCGAGAGTCTGCAGAAGAGAGCGCACTACTTCCGCTATAGCTGCTTTGATTGTCTTCCAGCCCGGTAGGGAGTTGTGACCTGCTTAGCTTGATATGGGATCGACTAGTAGAGGCTGGCATCTCCATAACGTGCTCCGTTGTAGCGAGACTGACAAGTTTGCCAGTTATAGCCTCAATGTCTCGAAAAATATCAACCGCTTGAACGATATATGCTACCTTCGTACCTGTTACTCCCATGATGAGGTGACCGTAAAGGCTTCCGGTTGACTTGTCAAGCACAGGGGACCCGCAGTCGCCCTCGAATACTTCGCTCTCTAGATCAACCTGGGCTAGATTTTCGAATTGGCGATTTTGATGGCTCCTATAGGCTACTTTTCCCGGTAGCAAAACTCCTAGGATTGTGGTAGAACTTGTGATGAGAATGATGTTGTGTTCTTCAGGTCCAACTTCAGCAACACCACTAACTTGTGCAAGAAGCTTCACGGTACTGCGGTTGATATGTTGGTCCATTCTCTCGATTGAGTCGCTGGGAAGAGCAATGAGGGCATAGTCTAGCGAAGACCGAGATGATATTCCTTGGGACAAATAACCAATGGCAATTCTCGTAAATACGGATTTATGTGATCCTTGAGAAGGTAACTCTTCGGCCCATCTGGACTGTGTGTTGAGTTTCCCATAAAAGTCTCGAGGTACATCAGTGTTGCGGCTATCAGGAGCCTTCTCGCTCGTGGAGTCACTCGACGATCCATCCCAGGATAGAGCATCTTCTGGCGTAGCGCTCCCACGGCCTGTTATCTCCGAATCATAATCGGAGTCATGTTCTTCGTCGTCGCTCTCCCCATCGAAATGGCATTCATTTAAGTTCATCGCCGATGAATCTATGGCAAATTCATGGCTCTCTGGTTCGAATAAATGACCAACAGTCATCTGATAATAGGTTCTGCCGACTTCGATTACGACACCGGCGGTAGCATATTGGAAAGAGTCTCGATCACCATGACCTGAGAAGAATATGCGCCTTCCCAGTTGCGGCTCCCCCGACGAGGCGAAAACCAATAAAGCGGGATTGGAACTACCAGGTCCAGAAGAATTTCCCAGAGCATCAATAATGAGTAGTGGTGACTCTTCTGAGGCAACCTCGCCCTCGTGTGGACCTCGTCTAGAACGGAATGGCAGCTGAAACGGAGAATTTGCTGTGAGTGGTGGTAGCGGTTGACTTCCCGATGAGGAGAAGCTACTATTGCGGTTCTTGGGAGACAAGCGGCGAACAGGAGTTGGATGCTCCAATGGTAGGGCAGCTGCTCCTAAGCCGAACCCTTTATGCTCGATCAACAGGCCGTTCTCCCGTATAGTAGCTTCTACAGCTTCTCGTGCTTTATTGTCTGTACAGCAAACCATAACAATAGGATTCGCGTTTTCGGGTTTTCGTCCTATCATATAGAGCGTAATGAAAAGTTCGGCATGGCCTAAGTCCAGTCCCCGAAGATTGTGGTTAATTTCAGGTTGAATTATTTTCTCAAAAGCTTCGAGCGCTGGTCCTCGCGGCCACCATACTTTGCGCTTGCCGACCCTAGAAGACGTGATTTGCCGCCCGATAGATTCCTGCGGGTCAGGCCAAGGAGGCAAAGACTTTAGTACAGGCATACTGCCCGATGTTCTGTGGTCGTTCCGCTCATTTCGCGAGGAAAACTGGGCACGCAAGGATGAAAAAATTGAGATGCCTTGGATTGTATGGATAGAGATCAGTGTTTAAGGGAATGTTGGAGAGCAGTTTGCCCCTCGCACCCAAGCGTGTATTATTTGCCTGATCCTCATGTGGCTGCATATAGTAGCGATTAGTAGCCCAATCAGTGAACGTGACGCTTAACCCGCATTGTACAGCCACCCGGCTTAGAAGTTAGAACTGCACTTCTGGCTGCCGACAGGATTTTCAAGACAGTCGTCAAAAGCTGCGTGGGGAAACATCCAGAGATGCCTTCCATTTCCCGTTCATCATATCTTGTAAACCGAAATGCTGTCATTTCTGAGGAAACAACACGTTATCGAGGCCCCGGTGGATTTCCCTCCGGTCGAGGAAGTGATCGCAACTTTCTGGGGTAGACCAAGCTCACAAAAGAGGCTCTTCAATGGCCAGCCAAGTAAGTGCCTCGATCTGTCCGCCTACGAGGAATACTTTCGGCGCCAGTGGTATACCATAGCCGCTGATGCAGATGGACGTCATGTTGCGGCGCAAAAAGTCGAAGACATCTTCCAAATCGTTCAGTTTATACTTCAGGGACAACACCGAGATTCAATCGCATCACGATTGAATCAGACCAACCCCACAGCTACCAGGAGTGCATGCGAAAGCTCAGTAGACCTTGCAGCCAGGCTCTTGCTAATGCTCAAGGTTGGTGTTGCCCGGCACCAGGTTAGCATCCTAGAGTTTTTTTTTTCTCTTTTTGACGTGCCTTGGGAGTAAGAGTTGCCTATCAAGGGATTTTCTGTTCCTGAGGCCTTTCTAGAGTGAGTCGGATTTTCACTATAAACGGCAACTACTGACTCCTGATTTCTAAGTAGGCGAGCCCACATCACTGCCTGAAGTGGGAGAAGGGCAGCTTAGCCGACTTCGTGCGAGAAAGATTCAACAAGCCACAAGCCCTTGATTACCACCATACCAGGCTCCCCAAGACTTTTGATGCTTGGAGCATCAGCACCATCGGCGGGCTAAAGATCGAGTTCACGGACAACTTGGCCGATCACCTCCTACTAGTTGACGACGACACGACCGTTCTGGTATTTCACCATGCATCGTTCCTTGAATGCCAATCCAAGTTAGTTCATGCCTCTCGAATCCATGTACACGATCTTTCTGACCGGAGTAGCTGTCTTTTTCCAGATGGCCTAGTTGACGAAACACTTCGAACCTTATCCCTCCTCTTCCCGCAGTCCGAGTTCAGCTCTTCGCTTCGGGGTGGGAATACCAAAATAGCTTGGTTCAAAAAGCTTCGCCTGGAGTCCAGCCCTTATCTCATCGACCCTCGAGCTGCCCTCTGCGGCAACCTTCGAGTCGAAGACCGGCAGATAGAACGATTCACGTTCTGGAGAGACAGACTGATTATTCTAAAGCAGGTCTATGACGATGCAACCCCAAGAACTATACATCAGTGGTGGCATGACCGACGCAATGGAGAGCGGTGGTTCACATTCTGGGTGGCCGCTCTCGTCCTGATGATCACGATCACACTTGGACTCATCCAGTGCATTGAGAGCGCATTGCAGGTGTACAAGGCATATTACCCAACTGCTGTTTGAAACATGGGAATAACATCATACCTAAACTTCCAATGTCGGGCCCATTGTGTGTAGTGCTGGGAGCCTAGCATGTTCGGCAAGCGGTGATTGGCTGATCTAGAAGAGAGGGACACTGTTTAACATTGCAGGAGACAAGGTGATGTCCGTAGCATTCGCACCATACCAGAAGCCCCTGGGATTCAGTGGTGACAGCGCTGAAGAACAGAACTTGAGTATATGCGTAGTGAAGACGAAAGGAGATCAGAGAGAAAAGTCTCGGACATAATACCAGACAGTCCGATCGGCGTGTACATGGCAACACATCTAGCCATTACGTTCCACTGCCAACGTTGCGAAGATTTCATCTGTTAGGGCATCCGTGTGCCCACCTACGTAGAGCGTTTTATTATACCGTACGAGCCAAGTCGGCATCGGTCGAAGGAAAACCCAAATATATGTCACTGATCCGAAGTGGTGTTGTGGGGTGTGAAGCAAAGTTCTAGAATCGGAGGCTTATCATGTAAAAGTTGGAGGGCGATCCGCCGAGGTGGTTACTGGATGCCAAAACTACTTACGACGGCGGCGCCAACTTGGCCCATTCGCTAGCGAATTGTTAGCACTGCGAAGAATACTAAACAGCCACCCGGGCTTGCCGCAATGCTAACTAAGAACCGTTGCGCAGGATGATTCATGCATAACCATGCCTCGCATTTCTGCAGTCAAACCCCAAGAGCCGGCTAGACTCGTAGAACTTCTGAGAATACGAGAAAGAGTGCGGAGGGCGAATGCAGACTGCGATAGTGTGTTTCCCCATATGGCATGTGGTTGGGCATTCCAACCAATGACAAGCGATTGAGCGACAAAAAGACACCATGGTCCAGAAGCTGTGGCATCGGAGGGGCGCAAAACACGAGACAACCCTCTCCTCATGATGACGGCAACAACTTGGTAGCATAGAAGGTTTTCTGTGCATTCGTTTGACCGCTGAGATTCTGAAGAAAGAAATATGTAACATGAGTCCCAGACTCGTATCGAAGTAAGTAGGTAAGTTAGAGAGCATGAGCAGCGATGGTTTTCTTCTAGCACCGCGCTTGTGAGTTTATTAGATAGAGAGGACAAGGGACCAGATGCTAGCGGACCCTACTAGTACTAGTAGCACAGTGTGGATAAGCATCAGCGGAGAGCCGAATTGTGCATACACTTACATAGTACATGGAGTTCAACCCCGGATCATCCCATGCTTTAGACTTGAAGGCAGGTCGCTGATACCGGCGGACCTACTGCACGCAACTCTAGTATAATTGAAGTATTATGCAGATCATAGGTCAACGACTTAGTCTGAAAATGTTCGCCTATACTGACGCCAGTGTTGACTGTTTACCAGTTTTATTAGACTTCTTCGTCTTCATTGCAAATTGTAGTCAGCTCCGGAACCTGGCGTTGCATCAACTGAACGTTAGCGTAGCCACCCACCGTCGACCCCTGTTGTATCTCATATGGACTCGCCACTTGATTCGCTTAAAGGCTAGGGGAGCCCGCTAACTCACAGTGCCTGAGACTGCAGTGTAGGTATATTCAGTTGCGCCGCGACAATCCCTGCCCTGGGCTTTTATTCCCCCAAGTCGAATTGATATGAGCATTGTTAATCCCCGGAGCCCCTTGGTCAGTCTCAATTGAAGAAGCTTCCTAATTCTTCACCAGCTCCAACGATCTTCTTTTCCTATCTTTCCAGTCAATTTTGACCTCGTACTCTCGTTTTCAACCTTGGTCTGTTGGCATCTCGGTCTTCTCCTTGAAGACTATTATTTCCCAGTTACTTTTATTTTAATACATTTTACTAATAGCTTCCTGACCAACATTTCCATCCACCTTCGCCTTCGTTTTACACTGAGCTATACTCTGGACACTCTGCTGAAAATCCTCAGCACTCGAAACACCATGCCCTCTTTACATGCTGTCCTGGCTGCGGCCACCCTTCTACTATCCTCGGTTCAAGCCCAGGATCAGTATAACATTGATCCCTCGAGCGTATCATTAAGCCTGAGGGGTAGGCATTCTTGTCCAGAACATGCAGCAGTGCGAGGAGATTAGTTCTAACTTGCTCTGTGTAGACTATTGGTGTACTCAACAGAAGAGCTCCTGCCCTCTAATTTGCCAGCAACTCCCCCCTGGAGGTTATGAGACTAATGACTGCGATCCTGTACGTCTACACTTTTCTTTCGCCCCTTTGATGTAGGAGGAGATGCCATACTAATCACAGAGATAGTTGGCTTTGACATACGGCTGCGTTTGCGAGAACGGCATGGCACCGAACCTCTCCGAGTACTCACTCACTATACCATACTTCAAATGCCAGGAATGGGGTAACCAGTGCGTAACGAACTGTGGTGCCAGTAACAACGCCTGCGCCAGCGACTGCCGAGAGAACCATCCATGTGGTGCCTTGGATCCCACACGAGCCAACACCACGACGACATCGTCGATGGGCACTCCCACGTCGACAAGTGCCGCTGCTACTTCCAGTGCCGGCCAACTATTCAACGGTCTTGGTGGCGATGATGGCTCCGATTCCGGCTCGGGCTCATCAGGCTCGACACCGAAGCACAACGGAGCCTCGACCGTCACCCATTACGGCAGCATTGTTGGTGCCTTTTCTCTAGCCGCTTGTGTCTGTCTAGGCTCTCTGTTGCTCTAGAACTTAACCCAGGACCTACCATATAATACACCCTGCCGGCCATCTGCTAACCAACAACGTGCTATTCGACTTGAACATGGTGTCTTTCGGCTCAGCTCCGAAGGGCACCTAAATGATGAGGGATTTTCGTTCGCATTCGAACGACCAATCTTGCATTGCTTCGGCGTGCGGTTTCTATCGGCCACGGCAAGCTTCACAATGTCAAAGGCGAATTCGGTTTATATTTCGGCAATTGGAGTTGGGAACAACGGCAAAGACCCTTTGGTAACACGGTACCTTGCATGACGGTCAGATTATTTTTAATTGCGAATCTTAGCATCTAACCTTCATGGCGTTACATTAACATGTGGCCAAAGCCACAAGATCACAACAACAAAAACAGATGGGCTATAGCTCACTGTTTCTAATTAGAAGAAGAATATAATAATACCTCTTCCTTCTGACGAAGCGAGACGAGAATTCTCATAACGATTTGCCTCGATTTCTCCCGTGCGTATTAATTGCAAGTGAACTTGAATAGCTGACTTTTCTCACATGGTCGAATTCGCCCTATGGACATAAGTGATGTTGAATGTAGGTAGGTAGTTGCGCAAACGTAATGTGACCCCTGATGTTTACTGGGGCAAAGCGATTTCACCTTGACCATAGTACCCAAGGTACCGGTGTGTAATAGCAAGGGGTGTCAGAGCTGCCTTGTCAAGTATCTGCGCTAGACAGGGTTATTTGCACGGGCCAATACGGAGGATTTTGAGTGTAAGTGCCTTGAGTACTTGAGTACCTCAAAGCAAGACCTTTAATGTGCTGAGCCACAGGTTAGCGTGCCAAGTGTACCACGACTAGGAATCTTCTACGGGCAGCCAGCAACCATATGTAGCATTTCACATGTCAGTGGTATTGGCTTGGTGGGTCTACTATCTGCTGTCCTCCTTTCTTTATCGATTAAGTATCATATAGTATCTTGTCTTTGCAAGATTAAGGTATTTTCTGGGAAGCATACTATGGAGTGCCCTATTCTTCGGACATTGAATTTAACTCTTAACTCTCGTTAGACATCCTATAAACCTGGACGACTCAAAATTTAAGGAGCGGTGAAGGTAGTCATTAGCACCGAAATCACAATTACACTATAAAAGGAGGGACTATACTGGAGGTTACATCTAATATGCGGTGAACTCTAGCCTAAAATCTTGTACATGTAGGTACCAGCACATGTAGGGTCCGGCGGCTCAACGTTGTCCAATTTTGCATGTGGCCACCCCAGTCTCGGATCTTTCAGAGGGTTCAGCATCTACATACGTGTAATAAACCAAGCCTAACCTCCACCACCACATCTTCTTCTTCCCATCTTCAAGGCGTGCTTGAGTTCTATTACATTTGAAGAGCCTCCCTCCCTTCTGTTTACTTGTTAGGACAGTCAGTCAGTCAGTCAATCTAGTTAGTTACCTAATTCCTCCAAGCAACATCCATGACCCAACAAAGTTCCTGCACGATGCATTTCCCCTGAAAGCTTAATATTCCAACCCCGCGATCCGATCAGATCCGATCCAATCCAATCCGGAATAGTTCAATACCGAGCTTTTTCGTTTGTTGCCCACCAAACAACGACACGTAACACTCATCGATCACTTCGTCTCTCGGCACTGACAAAGTGTAATCGGTCACTGAGTCACCGGTGCATATTGTGCCAGAGAGCTACTATCCTAAATCGCCGGCAACATGGCTCCCAGTGGCAGTAAGAAGCATACACATCACCATGCCCATGGTATAAGAAGTCAACACAAAGCTAACCTGGCTTTCATAGAGACGGCTGTGGCCGAGTGTATATCTGATGACGCGCTTATCCACCTCCGATCATACAAGTACTCGGCCGTCGACAAATCACCCGTCTCCAACTATATCCTTCGACCCTACGTACGTGCCGCCTGTCCGCGCAACTCCTAGTGACGAAACGAGTACTGAACACCTATGGTAGTGGAATGCCGTTGTCGAATTCTTGCCATTATGGCTAGCGCCAAATATGGTAACCCTTATAGGGTTCTTCTTCATCCTGGCAAATATTGGTCTACTCATCATAGTAATGCCGGATCTGGTTGGCCCGGTACGGCGATCCCCTTTACAGTCCACCCTAACCCAGGAGTTTGCTAACAGTTAGGTTTCAAACGTTAGGGCCCATCATGGCTATACCTAAGCTTCGCCTTCGGCCTTTTCATGTATCAGACGATGGACAATATCGATGGCAAGCAAGCGAGACGAACGGGAACCTCGAGTGGGTTGGGCGAGCTGTTCGACCACGGCATCGACTCGCTGAACTGCACATTGGCTAGCTTGCTAGAGACGGCCGCGATGGCTTTAGGAACTTCAAAATCCGGAGTCTTCACGGCTCTGTGCCCTTGCCTCGCTATGTTCTTCTCAACCTGGGAGACCTACCACACGCACACGTTGTACCTCGGCTATTTCAACGGTCCTACCGAGGGCATATTGATTGCATGCAGTGTAATGGCCATCTCCGGTATCTGTGGACCAGGAGTTTGGACCGAACGAATCGTGGACCTCGTTGGCGAGAAGAACCTGTTGGGCTACGATCACCTTGTTGGCGACCATTCGATCCGGGATATATGGATCCTCGTGATCGTCGGCTCTTTACTATTCGGCCACATGCCGTTCTGCGTTCTGAACGTCGTCAAGGCACGACGGAGAAACAAGCTTCCCGTCTTACCCGTGTTTCTCGAATGGATTCCCATGGCTGTCTACACGTTCTCGATCGGTGCATGGCTCTACTCGCCATATTCAACCCTGATGCGCGAGAACCACCTCGTGCTATTCTGCCTCACTATGGCCTTCGTCTTCGGGCGCATGACAACAAAGATGATCCTCGCCCACCTGACGCGCCAGCCCTTCCCCTACTGGACCGTTATGTTGATACCGCTCGTAGGCGGCGCCATCCTCGGCAACCTCCCGCGGTTCGGGCTCACTGCCATCTCGGCCCGGTACGAGTACTACTACCTCTGGGCGTACTTTTTCTTCGCGCTCATCGTCTACTTCCGCTGGGCATACCTCGTCACTACGAGTATATGTAACTTCCTCGACATCAACTGCCTCACGATACCCTACGAGAAGCAGGCCGAGAACAAGAGGAAAGCGTTAGAAGCAAAGAGTACCGCGAATGGAAAGAAGGTGCAATAGCATCTCAAGAATCCCAATTTCTGCGTCAATTCTGGAAAATACGAGATATCTTGTCCTTTACCCAAGTAAGATGCATCACGATGTCTGCCTCAGTGGCCAAGCGACCCACCCTTTGCATGTATGATAATTGTAATGAACCAAGAGGCGAAAAAGAAGAAGCCCAATAGACAGTGGGAGGGGTGCATAGAAGAGAGATGGGACGAGAGAGGATATAATGATCTTCTAAGATTAGAGAGATGATGAAGTTGGCTACGTATATATACCGATGGGCATAGTATATAAACGAAGTAGAACAACACTATAACTCGTATGACGTATGTAGTGCCCGCTCCCTACCTAGGGTATGCTATATCAAGTGGAGAGTTGAGAGGACAGGGCAAAGCAGTAAACCTAAATGTGAGAAGCAGCTTGCGTCCTACTAATATGCAATCCTGTTAAAAAGGTGTGAGTTAGTATGCGAGGGCATAGTTGAGCTCTTGAAGTTTAATAATAGACTGCAGGAGTACCTAGGTAAGGATCTAAATGCTGTTTTTCTTTCAGCTACTAGACGGAATAGTATATGCAAATACATAAGATGGCAAAGACAGACATTCCGCCACGAGAGACGACACAATCCAGGACGAACAGGGAAGATTAATACAGACTTGTTTTGTTTTGTACACTTGTATTTCTAATCTATCACGCATTTTCTCATGCTCATTTCATTTTCCCTAGGCTTTTTGAACAAGGCCAAGACGAGTAGATTAAAATCAACGCAATGCTTCGGAGAGTGTAATATTGAGCTTTTCAATCCAGGATCTTACCGGCCCCATCCTTTTTCCCTCCCTCGCGCGTCTGCTAATCTACAACAACAAAGATGTATCTTTGTTAACGTTATGTTATGGACCGATCACCTCTCCCCGGCCAGCCGTCGGCTCTGCACCTCGCCTAGGGCTTTGACGCCGCTGAGGAAGGCGGCGGCACCGACGACGCCAATAACAGGCAGAACCTGGAAGAGGTTCCAGCTTACGTAGTATAGGTAGAAGACGCCCTCGAGGGCTACGAGCGAGCCGAAGAAGACGCCGTGCGCGATGGGCGCGGCTCCGAGGGCGCGCTGCAAGTGTGAGACGTTAGCTCCGAGGGCGAGCCACTATTCTTGTGTTAGCTATTCATGTTCATGTTGTATAATTACATGCCTGCTTGAGAAGTGGGCGGCAGAAACAAGTATACAGGTGAGAGTAGACGGTACGTACACCAATGAACAACGCAGGCACGGTAGCCAATACGGCCAGCGCGAAGAAGGCCGAGATGATCTTGGGCGGATTTTTGGGGTCGGAGCGGAAGATGTGGTGGATCTCCTCACGCTTACCGTAGCGCAGGGGCTTCTCGTTGATGATGGGTGCCGCATTAGGGTCGGCCTTCAGCTCTACGGAGAAGACTGGCTTGTTCAGTCCCTGGGATGATCCGAAGGAGGCCAGCACTACGGATGCTTTGAGGGGAGCGGTCGAGGTCGCGAGTTGGACGGGGAGGTCGGCGTATTTCTGGAAGAAAGGGGGAATTGTTAGCTGGTTGTCATGGTTTACTGCATAGTATTGGGGTTGTAGGTAAATGGGTGATAAGTGACCAGACGTACAATGTCGACAACAGCCTTGCCGTTCTCCTTCACCGTCAACGGGAATGGTGCCTCTAGACCGGACACCTCATCTTGCAAGACGACGAATGCTTGGTGCGGTCGCTGGCCCTTGCCGCCGTCCTTGGCTACTAGCAAGACCTTTATGCTGTCCGTGTTGCTAATTGTAACGGGGTGGGATAACGGTTTGGCTTCCGAGAATCTGTGTTGTCTGTGTTAGCCATTGGACACTCGTTTCCCAAGACCCCCCAATATAACACATAGGCTTGTTTTCAGCAGTATTTGTGTTGCGTGTAGTATATATCGAGGACCGGACCGGAGCCAACGTACTTCTCTTTAGTGCCAGCTCCCTTCTTGGCGTTCACTTGGACGGTCGCATCGTCGAATCCCCAAGACGAAGCTGCCTGAGCTGCACCAGCAGCCAGGAGCAGCAGGGGAGTTGCGAAAGAATGGAGGAATCGCATAGCGGGCGGTTAGGTGAGTTTGTCGTTGGGTGGTGCAGCTTAAGCTAGTTCATCGAGAGCTTGCTTCAATTGCATACAAGGCTGCGGTTTGGAGGTGGTGTGGCCTTTCGTCAATTGAACACCTGTTTCCAGTGTCTACCCATTCAGTGTGGAGATGGTGAGGTACCCACATGAGGTACCCCCCATGGCTAGTGTACTTAGCATCTACAGTGTGTAACCCTTGAATAGCTCTTCTCCGCACTGCTAGAACGTCGTGTCTCCTTTTCTCATCGAAGTTACCCTAGAATGCGAATAAAGCGGTACGATGAATCATAAGTTCCGTCTTTTTTTCCCCCCCCTTAACATCGAAGGTGCCTATGGGCCAGTTATTCATTCGCTCATCCATCAATTGCGATATCTTGAGCATAAGAAGACCATCTTTTACTAAAACCTGTCCATGGACTTGTGGTATAATGGGAGGTCATTCCCTGGTCTTCCAAGGCAACTAATCACAGTAAGCAAGCATCGTTTAAGTTATGAAATGGGTTATGTAAGGGACAGAGAAAATGTACTCTGCGTTGTCGACTATGACTAGAGTAAGTAGGGGGTATTCATATGGCATACTGACCATGTTGAAAACGCCGAGTAGCTTGGTTTTCAACAGGATTGTTAACGTAGGTGTATGTGCTTTGGGTAGATATCCTTCAATTACCAGAATGAAATCTAGTGCGGTGCAACTTTAGACTGTGATATTTCTCCAAGGCTAGATTGTGCAATTTTCTCGATTCGATTGACTATAATAATATCCCAATAGTAGAACTTGAAGCAGTGTACCACTACACTCACTGACTAGAAACCTAGATATATTTTGAACGGAATGTGCATGCATGGGTGGTACAAAATTCCCTATCCTCTATTCAAGTACCAATGCACAAATAGGATTGAATAAAAGGCTCTGGCTGAAGGTGAGTCGAGGGTGATGGTGTGGGAAAGGTACAGTAGATGAGGGGGAGGGTGAAGGGAAGAAAGGGAGAGTCATCCTAGGCAGCAGAAGAAGTAAGGATAAGTGAAGAGGGCTTATAATTTATAATATGAGAGCTGCTCTTCAACAGACGTTCCCCTCCCACCTCGAAGTGGCCGAGTGGTAAAGTAGTCGACAGGATAAATCCTTGTGTCAGAGGCAGGGCCATAGGCATTCAAGGGTTTTCCGGTCCAGGAATGTTGAGTATAGCTTAAGTCCTGTGATTCTTTTTGCAACTTTTAGGTCGGCAGTTCGATTCGAATCTACGCTCTAATTTTTACCCCTTTTCCAATTTGATTGTTTTAATTGTGACCATCTCTTCTCGGCTGCCCTTAGTCTTAGGCTTCCCTCATTCGTTCAGCCGCATCAGTTACTGTGTCCTACTCCACATGCGGTCAATTCTTACTGTTTTTGTGATAAGCACCAAATGTTTACGGCTGGGCTTCACCATAACCGCCAGTGCTTACAACATTCAACGGCTTATCATTTTCGGTCATCAAACATAACACAACGGTATCACTGCGGTCTTTTTATTCGTATAAGACGTTTTGCATAGGGGTTGGAATATTGGAAGAGTGAATTGGCTACATAAATATTATAATTCGGACCTGCTCCTAATCTCCTGCCTCTTCTCTTTGTCATGGACAATCTGGCTCATAAACTCGTCCAGCTCCAGCCACTCCGCTGCGAATGCCGTGATAATCTTGGCCCAGTCGCTGATACTATCCGGATCGAGGTGATCCGCGTCATCGTCCATAGTATGCCACGTAGGCGGGAATGGTGTCGGGATGACATGCAATATCGGCACGCCACGCATCATGAATGGGACGTGATCATCTGCGATAAACCCGCCGCTCCTGAACCGTTCAGAACTCTTATCACTCTCCGGCAGGAACGGGTTCCTCGGTTTGGTGCTCAGCAACCCCAACTTCCGCATTCGCAACTCAATCTTCGCCATGCCTTGGTACGCCCAGTGTGTAGTGGAGAAATATGATGGCACGTGCGGATCTACTGCACCTAGCAAATCCAGCAGGACAAAGAGATTGATGGCGTCAAGTGGCGTCTGGTATGTCGATTGTGCAGGATACACTTCTGTCTCCCACTTCTCGGCGAGAGACCTGTGATACAAATGAGCCCTTATCCTCGCAGTTAAGGTGTAATATCCGCTTTCTAATATCCGCACACATACCTAGCACCATATAACGAGTCTGTGTCTGACCACGTAACCCACGCCTCCTCTCCATCGAGGAACAGTATCTGGACGCCCTTCTCGTCGTCCTCAAGTCCGAGCCCCGCATCGCCGGATTCCTCCATGGCCTCCCATTTCTTCGTCAACGCCGCGTCAACACTGCGCGCTACCTGCATCAGTATGGCGCATGATGCCGCGCTATCCGTTGCTCCAATGAAACCCTCCGGTTTATACAGAGAGTCGTAGTGTGCAACGAGAGCGAGCCGGCCGACATCCCCTTTCCCCTGAGTCCAAGGCGGATCACGTGTAAAGACGAGATTCGCAAAGGGAATGTCTGTTGTTCCTGTCGCGGGCGTGCGGGACGTTGAGTTGTGCCATTCAACACGCCATTCTGGAAGCTCGCGTGCGAAGAAATCGACGATGTGGTTTTGTACGGCGACGGACCCAGGGGTTCCCGGGACGCGTGGAACCAGGATCGGGGAGAGCAGTGAGCCGGTGTGTGGGTGCAGGGCGTCGGCACCGCTTGGGAGGTTCCGGAGGGCGATGTCAGAGAGCTCGGCGTAAGCGAAAGCCGGTACGATTAGGAGGCCATGGATGAGTGTCAGGAGGCTAAGAAGGGCTCGCCATCGCGGAAGAGTCGACGCCCTGGAACCCATTGCGATGTGCCGTGTGGTTTAACATCGTGCTATCCAAACAGAATGCGCATCAACGGTTAGCTTGAGTCAAATGGACAACTTGTCAATTGGAAGCCCGTCTAAATAGGATATCTAGCACCTTGTGATTGGTTGATCAAGATAAAGGTACTTAGGTACTTAGGTACTTAGGTACTTAGGTACTTTTGGATGCCGCCCAAAATGCTTCATGTTGGCAGGTTGGATCCCTTACCCCACAATGAGACGGGATCCGCTCCCCAATGAGATAGGCCGAAAGAGGCAGTGCATAGGTTCAGCAACACCAGCAACACCAGCAACACTTTCGAATACGACAGTTTATATCTTAACAGACTATAGAGCAACTAATTTCTTATAAAATCAGTTTCCAAACAGCTTACATGAAAAATTCTAAATACTTCTTGTTGCTAGCTAGGAAGCATGATGCACTGCCCTATAATTTGCCGTATTAATCTATACTTCTTGCCTTGAGCGGGGTTGGCATACCTACATACATATTCTGCATTGCGACCCTCCCGTTTCTGCCTCGGGTGCTTTAAGTATTGGTGATGTTCCCTTTTCTGAAAAATCTACTAGCACTTGCTGATCTAAAGTTGCTGGCTTCCCATAGCTCGGACCTTCATCATGGCTTCTGCAGTCACAGACCCCACGGCTAGTCTTCAGGCAGCATTGGGGGAGTTCCAGAGCATGTTATCAGCTGAAGATCGGCAGAAGCTGGAGCAAATCAAAGGTAAACCGGCAGCTGATGCTGCGATTCAATTCACCGCTTCTCTTGATCGAGACAACGCAGCGAAGAGAAAGGGCCCCAGTATATCCAGTCGTCTATATTCGGTATTACTTTCCGTTCAGCAGTTTTCTAGTGTCCTGGACACTTTCGTTTCGTCAAACCCAGCTATCGCAGCCTTGGTCTGGGGTACTGTGAAGCTGACAATGATGGTATGCAATCAAGTATTACTTCATACTATGCGCCGTGGAGTTGACAAGAGTAATATCAGGTCGTGACCAATTTTTTGACGTACTACGAAGAAGTATCCAAGGCTTTCATCAACTTCGATAAATGGTCTCCACGATTTAGCGAATACAAACTCCTGTTCCCATCGTCTATACGTCTTCAAGCTGCCATCTGTGAATTCCACGCTTCAATTATTCGTTGTTGCAAGCAGGTTGTACAGATGTTGCAGCGGTCTTGTGAGTATTCACTCTTCGTAAACACGTGACTGAATATATTATTTACAGTATAATCTTAGGGCAATCTCAACTCGTCAATTCATTGACTAAATCTTTTCAATCTGAAATCGAAGATCAAATTCGTCTTATTAAGGATAGAGCCAGAGAAGTGAGCTTTGAAGTCGAGTTGGCCAAGGCCCAGTCGGATTATCAGGAGCAGCAGCAGCAAGCACGAGAACGAGCCTCAGCTTCGAGTCATAGATTGGCTTTGACATCGTTCATTTCACTTTCAAATGCAGAGATCACGGAGGCACAGCGGTGGAGAGAAACCCTCGACCGTCAAAAAAAGGGCAAGTCTTCCCTTCAACACTAGAGGGCTAATTGTTACCTTTGCAAAGCCTATTAACAATCTTATCTAATAGCGGAAAATTACCAACGACTCCTGGATGAAATATCGACCTTTGACCACGTATCTGCGTTCAACCTGGCTCGTTCAAAAAGGTACCACTCAACAGGGAGTTGGGTTTTTCAGACTCATGAATGGAGCAATTGGGAGAAAGCAGATAAGTCACGGATACTCTGGCTGTCAGGCAAAAGTAAGTGCATCCTGTGATTGAATCCGTCTAGTGGCTGCTGATCTCAATTGCAACCTTTGATTAGTTGGTGCGGGGAAAACAGTCTTAAGGTTAGACATCGCTGAATATCGTATGCACAGCTGCTAATTTTGGGCTCTTAAAGTGCAACTATTGTCGATCACTTGCTTGTCAGTCGACGAGCCTCTGAATCAATTTCCTTCTTTTTCCCCCGATTTGACCACGCGGAATCGCTACTCGCGGATACTATAATCAGGTCCTTGATCAGACAAAACCTGCAGCCAGATCTGGTTGCCAAGCTTTCGGATGCTCTAACCAAAGCAAGCAGCTCATTCTACAGCCAGGATTCAGTGTTAAAGTTGCTTGTGTCAAAACTGGCTTTCTTCTCAACAAATTACATCTTGATTGATGCATTAGATGAATGCGAACCAAAAGAGCGCCAGAAATTACTCCAGATGTTAGGTGCTGCTGTCAATACGAGCTCTTCTATAGTCAAGATATTCGTCTCAAGCCGGGATTCTTTGGAAAATGAGATGCTGACAACATTGTCGCAAGTTACGAAAATTCGGATGGATGCCCCCGAGGCTGTTTCAGACTTAGAACTCTTCACCCGACAGTCTCTAAGTGAGCGGATGAATATGGGCCAGTTAGCGATTGGAAGCATTGTGTCATTAGAACGAATCTGTGATGCGCTAACAACCAAAGCACAAGGGATGTAAGTCAACACACCAACTCCTAGCGACTTCATTCAGTGAGCCGAAATGCATCAAGTCAAATCTACACATTTAACTTGAAGAAACAGGTTCCTTTGGGTAGCCTTGGAGATTGACGACATCTGCTCCCAAGTCTGCGAAGAAGATATTCTTGTTGTGCTTCGAAATCTTCCGGCGACGTTGACGGATATTTTTACGCGCGCTCTGATTCGAATTTTGAGACAGGGCAATCAACGCATCGCAAAAGACGTTTTCAAATGGGTTTCTGTTGCCAAGAGGCCCATGCTCATAGGTGAGCTACAGGAAGCTTTAACTATCAGGCTCGGTGAATCCTATAGCAAACCGCAAAGGCGACCTCAAAGAATCAAGAACCTCCCGGTTTGGTGTGCCAATCTAGTGGAGATCGACGACATATCCAACTCTGTACAGTTCGTTCACCATACTGTTCTGACATTCCTCGTCGATACCTCGATTATCAACTCCAACTTTCCGGAACTAGACGAGTTTCATAACAGTTTAGAAGACTTGGACACCTCTGCGGGGGAACTTTGCGTCACATACCTGGAATGGAATGACTTCAGGACTGCTTTAGAGCCATTCAAGGCCCCTTTCAAGCAGACGATAATTGCTCCTGAGCCCGGGGAAATGATAAAAGTTGCTCTTAACAATGAATGGAGGAACGCGGCTGCGGCAAAGATCAGTCATCTAGTTCTTCAGCCCAAACAGCGAAGTAACAAGGTACTCGAATATCCAGGCCTCATGAGTGTAGTGGGAAACCAGAAACAAGCACGAGGCGACTCAGACTCTCGCGATCGCTCTCATCCATTCCTGGAATATGCCGCCACGTATTGGATTATGCATACTAGGTTGCTACCATCCCATTCACCTGTTTACTGGCCATGGAAGCGAATGCTGACGGGCGACCACCACATTGCGAAGACTCCATGGGCGCCACAAGAGCTTCAGAGCTCAATCCTGAAATGGGCCTGCAATTCCTGCCATCTTGCAATATTCGATACCCACATGTCATCAGATAGCCTTACTCTTTCTCAACTGCATGAGTATTCATGCAGCATGGTTGCAGAAAGCAGAAGTATCTGGGTATTGAAGAAATGCTTGTCGAACATTGTCGACTTTGCCCCGTCTTACTGGACAGAAGATATGCTGCTTCGTATGAAAATAGAAACAGTGGCATCATATCTATTATCACCCGAAGATATTGATTTAGCCCGCCAGACCCAGCAATGGTCAATATTTAAAATGTACCGACCGGAGATGATGCACTGGAACGACCAGTGGGACATCAATGCCATTGCGGATAATCCTGGCCTCCTGGAACTGGCCTATTACGCTAGTGTGCAATGGGGTCTAGCCGGACTTATGTCCAAATTAGTTACGATCGAGCCAAGCCTCTGTGATGTTCCAGACTGTGTAGACATACAGCCACTGGAGGTTGCTGTTATGACAGAAAAAATTTTTGTCGTGAGCTTTCTTCTCTACCACGGTAGAATTGACCCCAACCAGTCTTGCTCAGGGTATGGCTGGTGTTATACACCTAGGATGGTTTCTCACTTCGACTCACTTCTTCAGCTTGCAATCTGCAAAAACAACCCAGAAATCATAAACCTCCTTATTGGGTGGGAAGCAAGTGTCAACGGACCGAATTGGAAGCAGAATCGACTGTTTTCAACGATCTGGTCCCATCCTCGCAAAGTAAACTTAAACGATGGCTCTGGTCCAGGCTCAAGACTGGCACTTAAGGAGGCTGGGGTCACTTCCGGACGAGATCATGAGGAATTTCCATTTTGGGCGGAAAAACCCTTTGAAGGCACAGTGGACGCGGAAATAGCTAGACGCGGAAAGCTTGAAGCGGGCTTGGAACCTCACTCAATACGGATCCAGACAGATTACGAGGTTACTTGGGAGCAAAATCCTAAGTATATTCAACCAGAATACAACACGCCATTCTATACCACTATAGATGTGCGAGGATTGGCGCCTCTGCATTGTGCGATCATTGTAGCCGCGGCCGGGGACCCGGTTGATAGTAATAACCTTGAGCCCATGGAGTTATTACTCAAACTCGGAGCAGACCCCAACATTCAGGATATCTATGGTATGACTCCATTACATCTCGCCGTGAGTCAACGTCACCTAGAGTCGATCAAAGTCCTTCTAAAAGGTGGTGCTGATACTACCATTATTTCGAATAAAAGAGAGAAACCATGGCAATACGCGAGTAGAATTAGATTTCATCAAGGGGTGCAAATTCTATCAGGCTATGCCCATTAATGTAATTCATGCAGAGTTCAAGGTATGGGCTAGTATGAGATAGATGATAAACGTTGTAATTGTTGTTATTGTACAAGGAACCCAAATATTCCATAACGGGTGTTCCTTGCTGCTAATATACAAATGGTTCCCTTTGTTCTTTAACGGTAGTATCATATCAGATTCATCCTCGCCTAAAGGATGTGGATATTACGTTTGATCTAGGGGAACATAACGTCATGCTAGGACGTATCGATATATTCGGCGGGGCTGAGATCTGGCAACAGCTGTTGAACAAGATAGCTCTGGGACTTCGAGATTCTAGCAACTCTTCAGCCTGTAAATAAGACTTACTAGACAGATTATCATCTTTATCATGAGTGAAAACTTTTAAAGAGACAAAAGAGGCTAATGGCATTAGATATTGAAATGGGACGGGTGTCTAGGGCTGGGGCCCCCAGTCTCTTGTCTATAGAAGTAGGCTTAATCTAGAAGAATGCTAGATCTGCTGTCTTCCAGTGTTAGCAATTGAAGACCAGACTAATTACCGAGATAGTTCTGATGCTCAGCCATCACCAATATGGTGTCAGAACGCATATATAGCGTAGTAGCCAAAGAGCCACTACGGAATCCCTTTTGGTCTCACCATATGGGCTACCTAATTTACATTGGAAGAACACTTCACCCTCACAGATCTACGAAGGACAACTTCGACCACATGACAATCATCGGGGATACCATGCATAACTTCTGACATGCATATCATCATCACCACCCGTTAACCATCTTCACCTTCACGTTCAACCCATTGAGCGGCCTGAAGGTCGCGCCCCGTCTGAGCGGGATCGTGCTGAAGTCGGCCTGCGATTCGTCCACGAGGGCGAATTCGAACCGTCCCACGAGGGTCGCGGTGACGATGGCCAGCTCGGCTTTCGAGAACGACTGTCCGATACAGCTCCGTGGCCCGTGCAGGAAGGTCATGGTCGCGAAATTGCTCCTGTGCCCGGGCGCTGTCTTCTCATCGGCGTGGTGGTCTTCGTGCAGTGGGTCTCTGTACTGCTCTTGTTGATATTTCTCCTGCGAGAGGAAACGGTCGGGGTTGAACTCCTTGGCATCCTCGCCCCAGAGAGCCTTGTCGCGGTTCGTCCCGCGTGGACAGAGAATGAGTTGGGTGCCCTTCGGTATCTCGTAGCCTTGGATCGTCGTGTCTACAATCGCTTCGCGGAAAGTCGCCGGCACTGGAGCGAAGAACCGTAGGATTTCCTGGTATACTGCGCTGAGATATGGCATTTGATTATCGATAATTGCGGAAAGCTCTTGTGCGCTGGGCAACGAGTGCGAGGGGCTGGGTAGATGAGCGCGGATTTCCTCCCGAAGCTTTGTCTGTATATCCGGATGAATGCTCAGAATATAGACTGTCCAGGTCAATGCCGTGGCGGTGGTTTCATGGCCAGCCGCCAAGAAAGTACAAAGCTGGTCGACCAGGTTCTCATCGGTAAAACCGCTATAGGACAGGGCGACTGTAAGGATATTCTTCTCAGTCTCGTCCATGACGCCGTTCTTAAGCTCTATCTTCCTCTGGTGGATCAGTTTTCGGCACTCGGCACGAAGGTCTTCTGAGGCTTTCCTGAGGACCTTATTCCTCTTTAGGGGAACGTAGGGCAGCGCCCATGAAGGGAGAATGTAAACACGAAGAAAGAGCATTATTATGTCTGCCCTTTCCTGCTTGAATACCATCTTGTAAACTTTTCGCAAATTAGTGTAGACTTCGTCTTGATTCAAGACTGAATCTATATCTAAACCTAAGCCTGCGACGCAGATGATGCCAAGCGTGACAAAACTCGTCCAGTCGTCGATATCCATGGTGAAGTCTTTGTTCGCAGACACATCGTGCATCAACGAGTTGACAGCGTGAGCTGATATGTCCCACATGACACTGTACATGTCCTACTCCATCCTGTTAATTAACAGTTCGCTTCTCGCCTAAATCTTTTGGGGGAGGGTGTGGGGACTCCAGTTACCTTGATGTGTCGAGACTCGAATGCAGGCATCAAACTTTTCCTCTGGGCTTTATGCTCGTCTCCTTCAGCTAGGATAATGCCCATGCCAGCGAACCGTTTCAAGCCGATTTTGAGCAACTCGGGTTTGACGAAATGATAGTTCTTGGTCACCAGAACCTCTCTCAGAGATTTGGGGCTTGCAACGATGAGGTGCTCTTTATTGGTCTTCCGACATATCACGGTCAGCATCGGCTCTTCTTAGGAAAGGGGCATCCATCTGAGAACGATGGAGGGAGAAACGCACGATGGTTCTATACCGGATTAGACCATTTTCATGGGGGATAGTATCGATCCTAGGAAGATATATCAAGTCAGCTTGAGTTTAGGGACCCGTGCAAGCGCATAAGCAGGGGAATGCGTCACGTACCATTGAGCCTGGAGATCCCCTCTCACTCTATTGTCCCGATACAATTTGAGTGATTGGGAACTCCACCACTTGTCTCCATCGACGGTTGGGATATGTCTAAGTGGCGAGAAGAGGTTAGGGTACAGAATGAACTTGTAAATAGCCCAGAAGATCAAAGATCCGGGCAGAACCCGAAGAAGCGAGTTTAGGTATGCCGAACCATTCGCATTGGCGAGGGCATATGCAAAAAGGGCAGCGGAAGCCAACACCTTTCCAAGTGTAAGCTGCGACATTCTGCGTAGGGGGCAGATAGTGGTTGAATACGTGTAGAGAAGATGAAATGTTGGTGATTCGTTACATTTGAGGCTATTTATAGAAACTACATAACTCTCGAGATACGAAATGCGGTCGCCCGCCGTTACATATACTGCAAGCCTGGGAGAGAGGATGCGATGGGTTAGACGGGAGCGAGACGGCGATTTCCCCACCAAGCACATTCTGCGGGGATGCATGCAGGCTACAGGTCTACATAGTAAAGCGGCCCTCCTGTGTCCGTCCCCGGAGCCGGCCACGGCATGCAATGGCATCGCCAGAGCATCAAAAAGTTAAAGTGACTAGATTCGGCATATTCCCATCATTTGCCGTGTTCGAAACACAGTTGAGGGGAGAAAAGATCTGTGAAATTTAGATTTGCCCGTTGTTATGGCAATGCAGCACCTCGCACCAAGTTGGCGCTGTGCTGACCGACACACGGCCCGTCCATCGTACGTTTGACAAAAGTCTCACCTACAAGATCCCCATCAACATAGTTCAGTGCATAGTTGGCCGACTCGGGGATATCGTCGACTACTCCAATGGTCCAACTGGGACAACGGATTTAGGTACCTGTATTTATACCTATGCCCGAAGATTACGAAAGGTTCTTTTCCCATAAGAGGCACAGGAGGCATGTGGAGCCAGGAGAAAGATGAAAACCTGCAAACAGGCCTGCATCTCTGCGATGGCCCCCTCAACTAATGAGAGTATCTCTACGGAGTATAGAAATTCTCTTCTGATTGGCCGAGAAATCTCTTTAACTATTCTATTTATCAAACTTACCTTAATCGAGTAATAATACCCCTTATGGTATTTGCAGCGACCACGAGCTTTTCAACGAAATCCTGAGATCTCCCTTGTCCATTTATAACAGTGAAGTGCACGCGCTCTTCAAAAGCCTCGATACCAAACCATACGTCCTCGCGCCTGGGCGGACAGCGACCCATCTCCGGCACACCGAACTCTGTGAAGCTGGTGGCTACGTGCCTCTCACCCGTGCGCAGGTACACGGGATCGCGGTACAGTTCTGGAAGCTCCTCGCCCCCGCTGAGCGTTTCTCCCAGGGCGGCAAGATGCCAGCGCCAACTCTTGCCGCGTTGGGCCAGAGCGAGCAACTTGGCATGTGCCCTAACGGCCTCTTTGAATAATACCAGTAGATCTTGGACTTGTATGGCGGCTACAGCTGCTTCGCAAAAAGCTGTTATCTCGGGAATCGAAGTATAAATCATGTCAGTTCGCCCCCCCTGGAACGGACGCTGGCTCACGACGTCGACGGCCGATGGGTTAGTGCCTAGCACAAGGCGAACTGCGAGCTGCACAAGCACCTGGATCACGCTCTTGGGAGGGAGACAGTGCTCGCGTAGCCAGCGGGTGCCCCACGATGTCTGGTCGTAGTTGACGAGCTTGTATCCCTCATGGGCGGCAAGGTGCTCGGCTCGGAGTGTTACGATGCGGTCGGCTAGCAAAGTCGGCATCGTGAAGGGAAAATGGGTGAAACTTGGACTATTAATAGTACTGTGATCATTAGTTCGTGTCCTTAGTTGATCGTGCTCGTGCTGGCCTTCCTCATAGTCGGCAAGCGCTTTGGCAAGCCCCTCAAACGTAGTCCCGTCCACCATAGTATGCTCAAGAAACGCGGCCGCCACACCGTTGGCACAAACAATAAGCCCCATAGTCTTGTCTAGCCAGCGATTTGAGTTATCGTCAAGAAGAAACACTTCGGACCGCTCTGCTGGTGTGTTTGGTGATGCGTCTTCTAGGTATACGATAAAGAGCGACTTCTCAATGCAATCTATAAAATCAGCGTTTTCCCGACCGGTAGCTATAAACTGATCACGTGTGGTTGCCCACTCATCGCGATGTGCTGTGGTAAAAAGGCAAGCCCAGCTGACCTCGGCTGATGCTGGATGTGCCAGGATGCCATCAAATATGGTTGCAAGCTGCCCGGGTGTTAATACAGTCGCCCCTGAGTCTTGGAGCGGGACTCTGAAGACGTGTCCACGACGCATAACAACAATATAATCGTTGCCAGGCCACCGGTCCATGCGATCGCACCCTATAACGGGCGTTCTGTGGGCGTTGAATATCCAATGGACTGTGTCCATAGACAGCGGTTGGTCGTGTTGGTAATCCTGCTGCACCTTGCCCTGATCCAGCGCGAGCTTGTATTTGTATGCCGCAAGCGAGAGCGTTGCTGCCCTGCTAATCTGCGATCGGCGGAGTTCAGAGTCAGATGGTATGGTACCTGGAATGGTGCCGAAGAAGTTCCGCAGTCTTGGACGCCACGATCGGGTACGTAGCCACTTGCTACGAACGTACATCTCCACCACGTCGCCTTGGTCGGCTTTTGTCAAGGTATCACTATCGTTGTCACTCGTAGAGCGAGAGTACTCCTCTAGACGCGTCTGCATTACTTGGCCCATGCCATGAGGGTCTAGAAAGGCTGCCATCGCTCGACGTGTTTGCTTTAGTTCCGTGGGGGTGCCGATATGGGATACCGCCTCGATGAAGTTGTCTAACACTTGCTTGAGCGTCTGCACGGGATATTTGGGCAGCGCGTTTTCGTCATTGATATGGGTTGTTGATGTTAGCGCCTCATTTGTACCCATTACGCTCGCGTCTGGATGCGACGCAGACTTCGTCGAGTGTGAGCTGCCGTCATCGTCGCCTATGCTAGCCTCCGCTTCATCTTTCTTCTCTCTCTTCTGTATATCGCTCACTCCATTGACCTTGGACTGTTTCCCGCTCAATAAGGTCGACACTTGGGCGATCTGTGCTGCCAGCACCCGTAAGCTCGGCGCGTCCACGATGTCGGCGTTATGCACTCGCGCTGATAGCGTGTTGAAAATCCAATTCTTGAGCTCAGTCGCGATCAACGAGTCAAGTCCCATGCCAGCCACTGGAACGTCCAAGTCCAATTGGCCACCCACGGCCGTTAGGGACGATACCTTGTCTCTTAGTACCTTCAAGATTAGCGTTTCGGCGTCAGCCGCAGAAGCCGCAGCAGCAATAGCCTTGTCAATGTTCTGTTTCGTCTTAGGATGTGTGAGTTCACTATCGCGGGTACCCTGACTGTAGGCCCGCTGCTGCTGCATCTTGTAATCAAATATAGCATGGCTCAACAGTGGAACCCCCCGCACCAGCCCGGGGTGTATGCCAAATGAGATTTGATGACAGCCGTCGGCCACAGCGCGCCCGCTGATGGCGTAATCAATGATGGTAAATGCGTCCTCCATATGGACGGATAGGCCGCCTTGACGATATAAGGCCTCGACGTGCTCCTGAGTAACGTCCTGTGTGTCGCGAATTAGGGGAATGTCGAGTGACACTACGTTTTTTGTCAGAGGCTGCCCAGTACCCACGTTTGAGACAGACTCAGACGAAGGCGCTGCGAGCGCAAAGGCATAGCTGAACATGTCCTGGTACGTGGCAGTCGCGGCATAGTTACCCTGGCCTAGCGAGCCTATTATGCCGCTCATGGACGAAAGCAGGAGGAAGAAGTCCAGGGGCTGCGGAAATGCAAATGTAGACCAGAGATTCTGAGTGCCCTGGTATTTTGGCGCAAGCACCGCGTTGAAGTCGGCTTGGGTGAGTTGATCAAGGGTCCGGTCTGAGAGAACCAAGGCTCCCTGGATCACGCCTTTGACAGGCGGGAAATTGCTGTCTTGAATCTCCATTGTGGCCCTGCGGAGAGCATGTTGGTCGGACACGTCACATGTCACAATCTTGACAAGAGATCCGGGCGTTTCCATACACGTGAGAGCCTTCTCCTGGGCCAACCTGTCCTCGTCGCCAAGCTGTCTTCGGGAGAAGAGGATAATATGCCGCGCACCGAGAACTTGGAGGTGAAGGCAAAGAGCCTTGCCTACGGCTCCTAACCCCCCAGCGATAATATACGTCGCGTCGCTGGAGAGCCGAGGCGGAGGAGGGCGCCTCTTTCGATTTTGGAAAATCACGGTCGTATCTTGATCGGCTTGCAGCACAATCTTGCCAATGTGCTTTCCGGCTTGCATAGAGCGAAAAGCCATCTCAACATCACCGATGGAATAAGTGGTCGCTGGCGGCAGCGACCTCACACGGCCGGCCGTGACATCACTGAAGACTCGCTGGAGGACGCGTTGCATCACCTCAGGCTGTCTTCGGCAAAGCACGCCCATGTCTACCGACACGAAGCGCACCCCGCGATCGAATGGCTCCATGCTGATCTGTCCACGCTTCCAGATATCTACCTTGCCCAACTCGATAAAGGTGCCCAAGTCGGCTACACATTCCCATGACGCGGAGAGCAGTGGTCCAGCCAGTGAATTGAGCACTGCGTCGACGCCTCGGCCACCCGTGACATGTTTAATGCCACGGACAAAGTCGGCCGTGCGACTACTAAAGATACGTGATTTCGGAATACCAAAACGCTCCGCAACGAGCTGCCGCTTCTCAGGGGTGCCGGCGGTAGCGAAAACGGTTGCACCGGCCTGCACTGCGATTTCGACAGCAGCCTGTCCCAAAGCCCCAGTCGCCGCGTGCACTAGAACCGTCATACCTGGCTCTAGCCGGGCGCAGTCGACCAACGAGTACGATGCTGTTGCAAATGCCACAGGTAACGACGCAGCCTCGACCCATGTCATGCTCTCGGGGAGTTTATACAAAAACCTAGAGTCAGTCCGGGTTAGGTTTGAGTAGTAACTTTTAAAAGTAGCAAAAGCAGCCACCCGATCGCCGGGCCGGAACTGCAACATCTCAGACGCCTTCGAACCCGCGCCCACAATGACGCCGGCCACCTCGCCCACCATGGTCTGTCTAGGATGGAGTTGACCAAGCGCTATCAGGACATCTTTGAAATTGACTCCCCATGCTTGTGGCTTTATCTCGACCTCGTAGGGGCCCAACTCTGGTTCTGGCTCTTGTTCCATAACAAAAGAGAGACTCTCAAGCATCCCTGGCTTTTGAACCTCGAGTCGCAGCTTCTCTGTGCTAAAGAAAGGAATCATCTCCTTCTCCGCGTAATTGTCGCCGTCCTCGGAGTCATCAGACACCAGCCGTCGAAGGGACGGCTTGTTCACGAGACGTTGGATGCGCATTAGACCGCCTCGGAGTGAGAACTCAAACTCCAGAGGCACGCCCAAGGCCATCCGAGCCTCGCTTGATCTGATGAGTTTGACAATAGAGTCCCGCACGAGGGCCTGAGATGTCGTCACGTCATCCTGCACATCTAGCGTGAAGCACTGTAGCTTGTTGTTTTCTGCACGTGCTACGCGTGCAAGACCTGTCACCAGTGCATTGTCTGGCTCGACACTGGCTTTTCCTTTGTCCTCTGTTCCCGCAAATGTAACCCAGTATAATTTGGTGGCTCCACTGAGCAGGCTCATCACACGGGAGAATCGCTCCGGTGTTGCATTGGTGATCAGGCGGGTCTCGGCTGAGTCGAGGATAACGTATAAGCACTGATCGTTCACTCCCGTGTCCAACCAGTTGCCTATAGTCACGTTGTATTGGTTCGTGTTGGTCAGCTCAAGGACCAGGCTTTCTAGAAACTCAGCATTGGTAGATATCTCTGGCAAAGCGCTGAGCACCTCGATTGAAGTTTCGCCGCGCTCTCCGAATGCTCCCTTTTTATGTGTATCATCAGCAATGACTTCTGGGAGTGCAGTGGACAATAGCAAAGCCGAATGTCTTTGTGGTTCAGGGAGATCGTAAGCCACCATATCAACCCCCGAGAACCCTGATGCACGGAGGTGTTCGTCCCATTGCTTGGCGTTTTGCAGAGGGCCAGATACTCTGCCTTCATGGATGCCAGCCCACCATCCCTCGAGGCACCCGAAGATCATGCCTCCCCATGTGAGCAACCGTGTCAGCTCCACGAGGCCTAATACGCCGCCGGGCTTGAGGAGTTTCCGGATGCGCCTCAGCGACTTCCTGATGCTCGCAGTTGCGTGTACTACATTAGCAGCAATAATCAGGTCGTACGCATTCGCCTCGAAGCCCTGCTCGATCGGGTCCTGTTCCAGGTCAAAAGCTTGGAAGGAGAGCATGTGTGCCCATGGCTTCAGTAACCCAGACCGCACCTCATCGAAAAAGCCCGACGAAATATCAGTAAACATGTATTCAATACAAAAAGGCGCGGTATTCCCACTACTACATGCTTTCAAGACTTTAGCAGTTGTCCCACCGGTACCAGCCCCGATCTCCAAGATACGTAATCCCGGCCGTTGAAAGGTCAGGTGCGCTGCATAGTCAGCCATGTATTGGCTTGCTCGCGCGCCCTCGTCGCCGTGGTAGATTCGAAACAGCAGCTGGTCCTCGAGCAACAGGCCAAGGGCGTTGGTCTGTCCGGTAAGCACCTGCACAAGGTTCGATCCAATACGCTCTATTGCCTCTCCCTCATCCCCGAGGCGAGCAGCCAGCTGTGCTAGCTCGGCATAAGAAACGGGAACTCGGCTGATGAATTCTTTCCAGTTAGCCGACGACGCCAAAGCCTGGAAAGACCTCCATTGGTACTTGCGAAAGTCCTTGGCGATAGCATCTGTCCCACCTAGGTTGCTATCGATTTCTTGTATGGCCATGCTAATGTACCTTGCCGAAATTGCATTCAAGAGATCGACCTTCTCGCTTTGTGTCATGCCCGCCTCGTCAGACTGGAGTGGCACGACGACCGATTCGAGCATTTCTGCTGTAATTGACATAATATCCAGGCCCCATTGTGACGTCCAAATGAATTGTTTCTGTTTTCTTTTCTCCTTCCCCTGCTCAGATTCCGTGGCCGCCTTAGCATCCCCTACCACGAGCGCTTCGCCACCTGATATGGTCAGGATGCAGTGCGGACTCAGATTCACATCATCAGCTGAGTGTTGCGTGTGCTGGAAGACCGAGGCTTCGAAATTTGTTGAGCGAGTAAACGTGTCGCTCAAGTCACAGACTACATCAAGCTGCTGCCCGGGCTGGTTTGTAATGTCGGTCGAGATCCAGACGTCAGCAATGTAGGGTGGCATGAAAGACCCGGGCTGAGCATGTTGTGCAAAAATTGGCAATGCCGTTTGGAGGACACCGTCCAGTACGGTCGGGTGGATGATATGCGGCTGGCAAAATGCGGCTGGCATGATGGAGGCAATGTCTGGAATTTCGACTGTGTTCACGGCTTGGAAAGCCCCCAGGCGTACCTCTTTACTGACGGAGAAGCAGGGCCCATAATAGTTCCCTGAAGCTGCAAGCCGGCTGTATAGCTCTCCATTACCAATGACGTTAATACAGGCCTTCTTTGCATCCTCAAAGTGGCTTAGACGTCTCTGCTCATCGCCTGAGTCTGCGAATGCTTTGTCTTCTCTTCGGGAAATATTGCCAGTGCAGTTATCAAGCCACTTACTCTGGACTGAGAAGGAGGAAATGGCAAAGTCGTACGAATTGTCACTGTCCAAATGGCGAAAGGTCAACATAATTTCAACTTCCCGTGCGTCTTTTGGCAAGAAAAGTGCCCTCTTGAATGTGATACGCTTCAGGTGGTATCCACGGGCCGGGACTGGGCTACCATCGTGCATTTGCGCCAGACCTTGGATCGCCATGGTCATATAGCCGGCGGCCGGGAAGATGGCAATGTCATCCACCATATGGTCCTTTAGCCAAGGTAGTCTCTCATGGCTTAGTAGCATGCGCCATGAGGGTTGGGTCTCTGGCGATGCGATTACCCGCGAACCCAAAAGATCGTGATACGCATGACGGCGGAACCGGTATTCGCGGCTGAGGCGTGATTCGGCCCAGTATTTAAGCCGATGGTCCCAGGCGTAGGGTGGGAGATTAGTCAGAAGAGCGGGCGAGGGTTTGGAGTCTGAGATGCCAAGGGCAGCAACGATGCCCGGGTCTAAACCATCGACACCAGCCTTATATAGCTGGGATCCTGTAGTAAGCAGTGAAGCGACACAATGTTTCCCCCGATCCAGAGTGGCCATGTACGTGTACAAGAGTCCATCTATTTGCTGCTTGTGGAGTGTCTGTCGGACAGGTCCTGCGAGTGCCTTGTGTGGCCCGACTTCGACCAGGTTGACAACTTGTCCGCCGCTTCCTAGCTCGCGTATCATCGTCCGGAGCGCACCGGCAAAACGTACAGGGGATACCAAGTTGCTCACCCAATATGAGGCACCGAAGTCGTCATACTTTTCTCGCTCCGTGACGGTGGAAAAGAAGCGCGTCGTGGGGCTGGTGGTATCTGAGTCGAGTCCTTGAAGTCGGTCCAGATAGTCTTTGGCCACCAACTTCATATGATATGAGTGGTAAGCCGTATCGACCTGGAGCCGTCGGTAGAAGACCTGGTCCTTTCGGAGAACATCCTCCATTTCCTCAATTTCTTTCTTATCTCCAGAGACCGTGACACTCGACGGGCTGTTGATGCATGCTGCAACAAGTCCCTCGTGGCCTTTTAGGTACTTTGCCAGTTCTTTCTCTCCTAGGCCGACTACAACCATCGCACCTGGTTTCGCGACCCTCTCTCTAGATAATTCAGCCAAGAAACTTCGATGGTAAGAGACGAGCATGGCCGCGCCGGATGTGAGCACTCCAGCGGCGTAGGCGGCAGCAATTTCGCCGCTCGAATGGCCCAACGCGGCCGCTGGCAAGATGCCCCAGCTTCTGAGCAAGTCGACCAGGGCGAGTTGGATGGCCGTGCTGGCGGGCTGTCCAAAGCGGCTGTCGTTGAGGCGAGTAGACGATTCGCTCTGTGAAAGCTCCTCTATAAGACTCCAGTCCGCGCCAAGTTGTCTCTGGAGGAAGTTGTCAGAGTCTTCGATGGACTTTCTAAATACCGGGCTAACGGCGAAGAGTCGATGTCCCATCTGGGCCCATTGCGCGCCTTGCCCCGTAAAGACTAAAACAGTCAAACTCTTCCGCGCAAGCGATTTTTGGGGCACAGCGTCTTGTGCAGAGAGAGTTTGAATAAGTGAGCCTGTATCGTGAGCTGTGGCTGCAAAGCGCCAGGGAAAGTGGGTGCGCCTATTGGCAAGGGTATACGAGAGGGCATCAAGATCGACGGACATATGCCTCTTTAGGTGTGTTTTCAGTCTTTCGATTGCCTTAGAAGCAGAATACTCCGATTTAGCAGATATAATAAAAAGACGAGAAGCCTCAGAGGCTTCAGGAGCACCTATTCCAGATGACGTTTCTTTGCTGCTCAACGTCCCATTACTTGGCAACAATTTCTCTTGGGCAGCAGACTCGAGCACCAACATGCAGTTAGTACCACCAAAGCCAAAGCTATTTACAACTGCCTTGCGATAGCCCTCTGTTGCTGGCCAAGGTGTCATTTCTCGCGGAATCTTTCTTGCGTTAGCGATTATACTGTCCAATGGCGTAGAGAAGTGCAGCCGACTTACGACAATATTCCACCCATCAGGTTCTAAACCTGGTTTAAACTTATTGAGCAAGGCCTGAGGTGCAATCTGCCCTTTCTCCATGGCCATTACTGTCCTGATAAGGCCCGCAGCGCCGCTCGCCGCCTCGGAGTGTCCAATATTGGACTTGACCGCACCGACAAACAGAGGCTTACCAGCCCCGCGGTCCGAGGCTAGCACAGATCGAATAGCCTGCATCTCTATCTTGTCACCGGCCTTAGTACCTGTTCCATGCGCCTCGGCGTATTGTACGTCCTGATGCGAAAAGGGCAGGCCGCGGAAAACATCGCGGGCGAGGAGCTCCTGTGCCGTCTGATTGGGGAGGGAGATGCCATTGGTTTTGCCATCCTGGTTGACAGCCGAATTGCGGATAACAGCACGGATAGGATCTCCATCAGCCATGGCGTCGCCGAGGCGTTTCAACTGTCCTATATAAGCATTTGCAGCCGGATCTAGTTGTATTAAACAGGCGAAAGATAAAACTACTAACAACAACTATGCCGACGCCTTCTCCACGCCCGTAACCATTCCCACGCTCGTCCCAAGTGTATGAACGGCCATCGCTGTTGAAGGCTCCTACCAGTGACATGAGTGCCATCTGGTCTGGAGAGAATATCAAGCCTACGCCGCCTGCGATGGCTGTGGTGGCCTCGCCTAACCTCAAAGCTTGACATGCTAAGTGGATGGCGACTAGACTGCCGGAGCATGCTGTGTCGAGCATGACTGATGGACCATGAAGATCAAAAAGGTATGACAGCCGGTTAGCAAGCAGAGGTCTCGTGACACCGTAGTACTGATATCTATTGAAGTCCAATACGTCTTTGTGTGTGAGCTGCTCGGCGTCGTGCCCAAACATTGCCATGTACACGGCCGTATTGGAGCCCCGAAACCTCTCCATGGGTATACAGGCATTTTCTACGGCCTCCCACGCCGTCTCGAGCACAACACGCTGTAGTGGATCCACGGCCTCGGCCTCGGGTGCGGAGATATCAAAGAAGCCCGGATCAAAATCTGCCAAAGCCTGGTTGAGAAAGTGCCCGCCCTTCTGGCCGACGGCCTCAGGTGCTTCGGGGTCTGGACAGTAGAATGCCTGCGCGTTGAAGCGATCTTTCGGTACCTCACTCCACGTGTCGCGGCTGGAAGCGACCAAATCCCACAGCTCCTCTGGACTGTGTGCACCACCGGGGTACCGGCAGCCCATGCCAATGATTGCAATGCCGCTGGACTTCTCACTGGTGCTCATCTCTAACCTAGGTAATTTTGTTGTGATATGTTATACGTAAAACCGATGTTGTTTTAGCAAGTACTCGTTTCGTGATGAACTTGTGAATTTAGTGAAGTCTGTCAGAATTCTGTGTCCATTCTCTGTCTTCTGAGTACAATCTTTTCCAGTGAGTTTCTAATTAACAAAGCCCCTCGCCATCTTGACTTTCGGCGCATGCGCTGCCGATCGGTGGGGACAATCCTTCTAGTCATTATCCGATGTGCTCAGTACACCTTATGCAACATCTGTATATCCAACAATAGTAGACTCGGTGGATGGAAGGATTCATCGCTAGGTATACCAAGGCAGGGATTCAGTAGCTCGTCATTGGAGCGGTTCAAAACCAGTATTTGAGTGTTCACACACGATGTCTGCATAATGACGTTACATTAACCAACGGGTTGAGAAGCTACCAAACGTAGAGCGCAAGAGATTGTTTAGTAGAATGGTATTGGACAGCGTCGTTCGGGCTATACTCTGGAATATGTGTTTGTCGAAGCGCTCGATATACCACTTCGCAGTCTCTCGGTCTGTGTCGTTCGTCGCGTCTAGTCCAAGTGCTGGTTGGATGGACCTTTTTGTCGAGGTGGCATCGTCGTTAGGAGTTGACTTGTTTTCCGGGCCTAATTCTCATCAGCTTTTTTTCTTGAGGACCTCTGCTTTCGCCAGATGGAGCGCTGATTCTATGTTCGTCCAAAAGATGGTTCTTCATATTATTGATACCTTTCGATTCGTAAGAACCGACCTTGATGCGCTTCTGCTGGATGCAGAATTTGCAAACCCATCGTCAGACGACACAGCTACCCTGAGTCTTCTAAATAAGTCCTTGGGCCTGACCATCCACAAACTATGGTTGCACTTACAGCGTTGGCCACACAACGCCAACTTCAGGGGAAACTTCACGAAGCTGAGAAGTTGTTCCATGAGATGCTCTGGGCTAGAGAGAGAAGTCTTGGACCTGCTCATCCGGACACAGTGGCAAGTGCTTCTGACCTGGCCTCAACTCTGCATGATTTAGGGCACACAGGTGATGCTTCAGATGTTATCCTTAGACACTCGAAACCAATATTATAGAGTATGTAGCAGTCTGATGTCGTGCTACAATCGCCCGTTAAGGACGTTGAAAAGTTACCACTTCGGGAAGTGGAAGCTCCCGGGGTGATAAACTAATTCGGCAAGCTGATGAGTTGAAGAAAGTTGAAGTTAACGGACGGAGACCAAGAATCTGGTAAAGATAGTACAACTGTTGGCCAGTTACGACATAATACCACTAAGTATTGAGCGTATTAGAACCCTCATCAGAGTTATGATCACGCCATTTAGTGAAGACGATTCTTAAGATACTAGATAAGACACATATGCTAGATTCATGACGGCATCGTTCATTAAGCAGCCTTTCAGAGCCGTATCTATAGGAGGTGCTAGATGTACGTGAAACATCTTATTAAATGTCTGAATAAAAACTAGACGAAAGATCACTTATTTCGCTAGGTTCGACCAGATGCATAATATATCCGCACATGAAGTTATAGATCTAGAGTACTGAAGTGTTATGCTGTTGAGCATCGCCTTAATTTAGGCCCTATCTAGTAGAGACACATTGAGCACATGATTTCTTTGCTTACGATTTGTCATAAAAAGTTGGGGGTTTGAATGTCTCTAATTAGAGTAGCCACCCTGCAACAGTCAATGTAATGGGGGCCAGATTTCGGGCTGGAAACCCCCATGGACGGCAATTGGCTACTATGCGCTAGCAAACCATCTGCTTCAGACTCTGCGGGTACACTCATTGATGGTAGGGTAGGCCAGATCACTTTCGGCTGGGTAATACGTAGCCTGACATTGAAATTCTAAAGGCTATACCTAGGCCGGTTGCCTCATGATAGGCTGTATCAAGTGAATCGTGCGGCTAATGATCATGAGAACTTAGTATACGGTCAGGCCGCAGAAAATATCCTCTAACATCAAAGGGAAACCAGCACACGGGACATAAATCGATGCCACGTAAACGACCATCAATAATGCTATAGACTCCACGAACCTAATCGAGTACTATAACTGTAATGTCATTTTTAGAATGATATACAGGGCCCTAAGTATCACGGCAACGGGAACTATACCGTCATCTCTAGCATCGACAACGGGATCTACCTACCCATACCTCTGCTTCTGCGATAGACTCATCGCCTTCAATCACGGCACCATCGATTGTAGTAACCACCGGCCCAGTTCGGGTGACTTGCCGTCTGAATTCCCAACTTTTCAATACATAAGAAGCCAAGACGGAGTCTCCACAGCGATGAAAGCCGGGATTGCTGTAGGGATCAGCATTCCGAAAATACTTCTCATCACGCTGCTAGCTTATATACTAACATCCTGATGAACACGAGCGAGAGAAAAAGGCCTCGAGCCTGCGCCCTACGAAAACTAGAGCTGGAAGGCTGGTTCTTCAAGAAACCACCTGTTAGGTCAATGGAAAGGAGATGAGCAAGAAACCGCACATCACAAGTGAGCCGCTTGAGATGCTGGCTGAGCCAGTTATAAGACCACACGAGGAAGTTGAGAGGCGAAGTGAGAAGTCTGAAAAAGCATAGGAACAAGGGGAGATTTTGAATATAAGAAAGACGTCATTTATGTCTATTTTCATCACTGAGCCGCTTTTCCCACAAGCGATTCAGAGGCCTCACTCTGTATTAACATCTTGATGTGTCTTCTTCAGGGAGATAAAGCCGACAGTAGGCACATCGTTCAATAGCAGGTATTTGACATATGTTGACATTGAAAGGATCGAATTGCGAGGTAGTAGATGGTGACTGGTAAGTAAAAATAAATTCCTTACCTAATGACCGACTTGGCATCGGCGATGAAGCCAATCGCCGAAAATAGTCTGCTACCAAAATAAAACGCCGTGCTTCATGCATCGGACCGGAGTTAGATGGGCTTAAGACCCGGTGTACTACAGCGACAACTCGTAGAACAAACGCTGATGAACCTACTTTGCTGTTGCACTTCAACCTCAGATAGGCTAACTACCATAACTCATAAGCGCCACTAGTTGATACTGCTAACGGACTTAGAACTAATGTTCATGCGCTTGTCGCCGTGAGGACCCGGAACTAACATGCAGGAATGGTAATGCAAGACAATTGTAGTCATAAGGCTGGGCGTAAAGAAGAGACAAGACGGAGGGGTATATAACAAAGGGCATTCAGCTTGCTGATCACAGACAAATATCAGGAAGCAATATCATTCACACATCAGTCTTGGCATAATCACGCATCTTCGCTCTTCATTACCTACCTACGCAACAAGCTTGTCATACATCCAACCTCAAGTAAAACACCCAACGCATCTCATCATGACCAGAAACGTGTGGTTCATCACAGGCGCCAGCAGCGGCTTCGGCAAAGCCATCGCAGAAGAGGCCTTAGCACGCGGAGACTCCGTCATCGCGTCCTCGCGCCGCGGGACGTCCTTGAAATCACTCGAGTCGCTCGGCGCAATGCTTCTCGACCTCGACGTGACTTGCGACGACGCGACTCTCGGTGCGGCGTTCCAGAAGGCCATCGACAAATACGGCAAGATCACGCACTTCATCAACGCCCCGGGTTACCTGCTCGAGGGCCCCGTCGAAGGCGCCAGCGCCAAAGATGCGTTGGATAGCTTGAACGTGAATGTTCTGGCCATCATGAACTTGACGCGCTTGCAGATCGCGTATCTGCGGCCCAGGAAGGAGGGCTATATTGCGAATTTTGGTAGCGTTGGATCTTGGTATGGCGACGCGGCTTTCTCGCATTATGCTGCTGCGAAGGTGAGTTAGCAAGATCCTTTTCAGACTTGATTTTCATTTCTCCCTGCAGCAATCAAACTCTCCAGTTATGATTAAAACCGCTAACTCTATACAACCCCAGTGGGCAGTATCAGGCTTCACGGAAAGCGTGCACGAAGAGGTAAAAGAGCTTGGCATCAACGCGACAGTGATCGAGCCGGGGTACTTCCGCACGGGCTTCCTGAACGCAGAAGGCAGCAACCGGAAACTGGTGTCGAACCCGCTGGACGCCGAGTACAAGGGGACGAGGGTAGAGGCGACTCGAAACGCGCTGGGCAACTATAACAATAATCAGCCCGGCGACGTCATCAAGGGCGCCAAGGTCATCGTCGACGTGCTCACGAGCACGGGCGTCGCTGTGGGAAAGGAGTTCCCCATTCGCCTTCTCCTAGGCCGCGATTGCATGAACGATATTCATGCCAAGATTGCGCGCACGGAGAAGCTTATCAAGGAGTGGGAGGACGTCATCGTTTCGACTGATCATGACGATGTTGCGAAGGCTTAGAGGGATATTGAGGGGAGATGCTCTTCGTGATGGATGCTTTGATTGGGGCGCTTGCAGCAGGTGTAGTGTTGATATCAGGTATATTTACTTCTTAAAACCAGAGTAACGAAACGTCGTCATTTTGCAGGTGCTTATTGTCAGCATTCCTTGTGGTCTCACATGGAGAACATTGATTAAGTGGCTTGTTCGTAAATGAATTCAAAACAACTCATGCCCAATGGCCTGGTCGACTTGCCGGTATAGCCACTTCCGCCGCCAAGCGAAGTTAATGGTATAGTATCTGGCTAATTTCTGTAATAGAAGTACGCTCGAGTACTTCTAGGGAGTTAGGTCGGGGCACCAGTTGGGGCTTTGACGGTACTATGCAACTTGACTCTACCCTGGGACGGTAAGTCGCTCGGGTATATTAATAACGTTGGGTACAATATAAGGAGCTAGACGAGCCTAGAAGGCGAGAACACAAACGCCTCATGTCGATGCGTATGCTTATTAGCTTTAGATGATGACAGTAACTTCAACTCGAGTTTCACGTATTGTCCGTTAAAAAAGCTATCGAAGTATATAAGCCCAGGTTAGACGCCCTCGACCTCTGGTAGCAGTAAGTCAAGAATTATTAAGAGGAAAAGACAAGCCCTGTGACCGTTGTCTTTTTCACAACTATTCTGCCTATAACAACGACACATCACCTTGTTTCGTAGCAGATGGGTTTAGTCAGGACCACGGAGGAGTTCGAAGCGGTTAACAGGCGAAGCCAGTCGACCAGCTCGGGGTCCACATCGGCCACTCTGGTCGAGAACATGGCACTCCAATCAGGAACATGGCAAGGCAACCTACCTTGTGTTTGCGGCCATAACGGAGGCTGCCGTTTACACAATCCCAAAAGCCTTGAGATCTTTCACAACGAGCAACTTCCAATAGGGAAGAACAATTCCCCAAAACTGCTCGAGAGGTTGTTTCGGACGTACAGAACACCGCAAAAGCCCGAGGTTGTCAAGTGTAACGAGCCCATATTGTTGAAGCAGCCACTCAACCGTGCTGTTGCTGACCCCTTGGATCCAATCCACAAGTCGATTCACTATCACCTTGCCTGGTACCACATTAATTGGCTTCGTCAGAATAATGAAAAAGATCCAAAAGGTGAGAAACTCTCCACTTCCTCTCTTCACTCTTGTTATGAGAGCACTCGGGATTTCTCTGTGATAGAAGAGTGCTAATTTTCTCCCCTTGTAGATTTGGGCAAGGTCAGCACTCTGACCTGTGGGCAGTACGGCGAAGGCCGGCCGGACCTCTTCTGCACGTCTCAACCCTACTGGATTGATAAATCGTTGTTCTTGTGCCAGACTGTGTTATTCAAGTTCGAAATGGACAAGACTCACCGAAAAGAAAAGAAGATATGTCCAACACTCGGACTGATTTTCAATCTCCAACACGAGCTCAACAAGTGGCGGTTCCAGTGCTGCCCGCACAGGCAACATGTCTTCATCCGATGCACACTCGTGGAGACGAGAGGCATAGTGTCAGCGACTGTGACTTATTTGACGAAGACAATGCGGATGCCTCGCTCGTCTGCATGGACAACAGCCGAGATGAAGTGGGATAGTAATTATGGCTTTAGTCACCACCACTACTGGACCTGCCGGCACTGCTACAAGGATAGCGTTATTCGGATCGAACTGGCCGATGGCAGGGTGCACGTGAAAGTTGAGGTTTACAAAGACCTTGGCTCAGGCTCAGACCCGTATGATAAGAAATGGCTAGCTGCACTTCGCGGTTGGAACGCACCGAATTATAAGTGCGAGATGTTGTTGATAGATCGAGAAGATGAGAAGACCGTCCCTGTGTACAATGCGGTCTGCAAGGCTACGAAGGCGAAGACAGATTTACATGTTCACAAAGAACGGATTTGGGGTAGGGACTATGCCAGCACTGGCATGATCTATGGTAAGTGAGCAGAATGCTGGTATTCACTTGTTTGATCTGGCAGAGTCCTGGGAGAACCAGAAAGATCCATGCATATGTATGAAGGACAAAGGAGCCAGGTCTATATAACCTAAAGGGAGTAGGTAGTTTGGCGATAGATTTAATATCATCATCTTTGCTCCTCAGCTCTTGCAACTTATTCGAGACTATCGGGTTCCTAGGAGGCCACGCGAAATAGACTATAGATTTGAAGAGAAATGTGAGACTGACTGGAGTGAGCCTTAGACTAGTAGCTGAGGTAGAGGGAAGTAGTAAGGGTTGTTTGCTAAGAGAGTTAGTAAGGAAGTTTGACTTATAGATATGTATATATCGGAAGAGAATATCAAGTTGCAGAGCAGAGCCCAAGGTGCATAATCCTTATAAGCCAGTCTACATATTCGTGCCTGGATCTAGACCGTTCTAGGCTGCCCTATCCGAGTGGGTGGCTAGGGGCTCTAGGGCCTGTGCACCCGGCAGCTGGAAGGTTTGATAGGTTGCTGTACAGTAATCAATCAATCAAATACTGCGGCACCTGACCCGGTCTGGCCCTGCGCTTCTTGCCGGCGGGTTTTATACGGGAACCCGTTCGCTTTCTCTCATCTTTTTATGTATTAGGACCGTGTAGATCCCACCCGTTGTTCTCCCCTTTGTAGCCTAGTCTGGTCCTGTCCCGGTCCGAGCCTGACCAGTCTTCCTTATTCGGCCCCATCATCTTACCCATTCCATCCTCTCACCAACTCTTCGACCTTTTCTATACTTTTACGGGACAACTTTACCTGCCGGTAGTTTCAAGTATAATTCGATACAAGGCTATTTTTTCACTCTCTCTAGATCACCTTGGACTTTACCGCTTTCGACTACTTCCCTCTCTATCAAGTTGTTGTTGTTGTTGTTGTTTGTGGCGTCTTCCGGCGCACGCCCCTCTCTTCGGCTCGGTACCTGAGCCTAACCAAGGACTCTGGTAGTGTACCATCTCTAGATTCTATCTAGTACGATACTGGACTGGTCTAAGAGTTTTTCCCCCTCGTTCCCCCTTCTTGATCCCCTCCTCTCCTCCGCTAGGGCCAATCTCTCGTGTTATTCTGCGCAACTCAAAACAACAACACGTACCGGTTGGTTTTAGGAGACGCACGGGTCCTCGGACTATTCGGACACGGCAGATAAATAGACTCCTTCGTTGAAACCACTTACTACAGTGATCAGAGCAGGCCACAACTGTCTCAGCACGACATTCATTCCCTTTCTTGTGGTGAAGATTACTGGCCGAGCCCTCTACCATCTTCAATTCCATATCATACCGCACCACGACTTGCTCGGGAACCTCGAGTGCTCTCTTTCCACGTTACATTCTTCGAATCAACACCGGGCTTGACGTGATCATACCTACCTTCCCGTCTATTGAGCGAGTGAGCTCGATACCGCCGAGATGAAAGGTCGTCCAATCGACCAACTCGTTTACGAGTCCATGTTTCCCAAACCGCGTTCAACCGACGTGCAAAATTTCCAGTCCCTCCTTCACCGACACCTCATCCTCGAAGTCCGCCAAGAAGTACATTCCTTCTACGGCCACCTCGACACCCAAGAGGCGAAATACCCAGGCCTTGATTACTGTCATCCCACACACCGTATACGCCTTAGTCGCTGGCCGTGGCACCGCCGCTTATTCCGTGCATTCGACGCACTGCACCTAACCAATGCCGAAATCTCTGGCCTGACTAAGTGGGAGGGCACAAAATGGGCAAAGGACCGTTTTGAACGCGACTCCGGCATCATCATTCAGGACACTGCTGCAGATGAAATTGGCCCCTGGGTCCCCCCCGAAGATAGACCCCAAGCTACTGGCGTGACCCCAGGGGCCATCTCTCAAGATCTTCAAGAAGAGATCGGAGATGAGGACATGGAGGCTGAAGAGGAAAGCGACGGAGAGCTTGAGAGCATCGGTTTCGCTCTGAACCAACGCCTTCGAGAGCGGGCAGCACGCCATGAGGCTGGGGAGCTGTCGGAACACTATGAAGAAGAGTGGGAGCAGTGGTTGAAGAATGCCATTGACTCGGGCGAATTCCCCTTTCTCACTGATCCTAGACAACAACCGAACGACACAAGCCTGATTCCCCAGGCCCTCTTCCCCCCTAACATGCTAACAGCCGCAAGAGCTGGTCGCTGGGACGGAATACCGGACTGGCTCCGAGATGTTATCCGTCGCACGATAGAGCTCGAAAGGGCCCCGAGGGATGAGGAAACGGCCGTCCCACCAACGTCGCAGAGTCCGTCATCCGGATCTATCGAGAGTATTCTTGAGAGATTGGCAAACTGGCGCCGTCCTTATTCGGATATCCGATTACCAGCGAGTGGAGACAGCCGCAGTAATGCCACAGAAGTGCGGCTTCAGCGTACTGCCCAACCAGGCGCGTAAATGAGGCAGTCTTGGTTTTGTTAATGTCACTGGGGATTCCTAGCGACATGGTTTATCATCCATCGGTTTACGATAGCTTTCGAGTTCACCGGCAAATGGCGCCCAGCCCAAGTCAAGTTCCACCCATAACCAAACTGAAGGGTGCTTGCTGCCTCAAAAATCAGTTACTTAACCTAGATACTATCCCGAATCTTTCGACCTCCACACCAACTCACCTTTTATAACCCTCTAGTCCGCACTCGTCCTCCAATATCATCATCACACTGGCCTGTGTTGTCAGAGTGATCTTCTTCCCAAAATTTACCTGCACATAGTACTTCGGGCGTTTTTTTCTAATGAGAAAGGAAGGGGCTTATTAAGCGAGCATATCCGAGACTGGGAAATCTTTTTCATCGTGTTTTCATATCGATATACCATCATCCCCAGCACTGACCTGCACAAAAGTTACGCGGCAGGACTTTATGCTTCACTTCACGAGCTCAATTTGAACTTTGAATTACCCCTAAGCAATTGGCGTTTGGTGGGGTCTTTATTACGCCCACAGCAGATTCATTGAACGAAGAAGCATCGGAGCTGAAATATATTTTTACAAGTCCATTCACGACTATTCTACCTGGTAGTAGGAAGCGGGAGATTCCGTCCTTTTTTCATCTAGACTTTGCAGAGGATCGGAAATAACTTGCTATTAAAAATAACACTTGTCACTTCAACATGTCCACTTAGTATCCCATAACATAGTGATTCGTTGGTGTCATGTGCGAACTTTGGGTATTCTGAAATTCCTACACTACAAACATAGACTAATCGTAAACATGGAACGAATACTCATGACCCTGTGACATAGGTCTGTGGCTTCATTCAGTCCAATGCCTGCCACTAGACCAACAAAGGGGGCAATTTCAATATCAACAGGTCCGAATTGCAGGTCCTCCCGACGCCTTGCCTATCCGCTGAGCATTATATCCCCAACGCCTTCCTGTAAGTAATGCAAGTGTAAATACACTGAAACCCCAATACTTTCTTGCGTATCAGCGATTTAGGATGAAAGAACGACCTCAGGGCGCACTCCGAAATTAGCCATCAACTCCGAGCAGGGTATTGGTGACCCCAGCTTCAAAAATTCAACAACGCCTTTATCCATGATTTGCCAGTGAAACATCAAACATACCGCCGCGATGCAAACAGTTTTCAACAAGCCTCTGATCATGTTTCTTATCCCAAAGTGGAAACCCCACAAACAACTTTCGTCGATCCGCAAACGATTACTATTGTGCATGGGCCGAACCTGCCCGAGTGTGCGATAGGGCCGCGCTCGCGCTTCTGCTTCTAGTATTGTACTGCGTCGTGCGCGTTGGTTTGGAGTGCCGTTTCGTCTCCGTTCCTTTCTAAGGCTCGAGGTGCGACCACTCGGGGATAGCCTTGATCTGGGCCCACATGTATTTCTCGAGCTTGTTGGCCGATTTGGCATATGGCGTGCTTTCGTTGTTGTACTTGCGGCAGTTGTCGAATATGAGGCGCGCATCTTTGATGAACTCCTCGGGCGTCGTGTACTGGTCGGCCTCGAGCTTCGTCTCCATCGTCGAAAGGTCCATCGGCTCCTTGATTACCTCGTAGTAGTCCGCCACATCGTCCTTATTGACTGGGTTGAGGAAGGGCCATGCTGACTGGTGGTTCTGCAGGTCGTTGAGCAGGTGCAGAAGCTGATTGTAGTTCGGGCCGTGTCGTGGCTGTCGCGCCAGCTCATCCATGTCCGGCGACCAGCCCGACTCGCGGATCGCATCGATGGAGAGCGGATCAATTGCCGTAACACCGTTCTTCCACTGCTTCGGCGGTTGGTGCACTTTATGTGACTTCGAGAAGGCTCGAATCTTGGCGTGGACGCATTCCTTCTGCTTAAGTAGCATGCGGCCCATCTCGAGGTAGCGCACGCGCGGCAACATCGAGCATTGCATGATTGTACCTCCTTCGTAATCTTTGATATAGCCCATCCATACAGACCTTGGCAATGTGATCTCCTTCGTGAAGCCTTGTTTCTTGAAATAGCCAATGGCATAGTTGTCGGCGTAAGTGAGAAAGTGCATGACGTCGCTCGTGGCCTTTACGTAGTCTTTCAGGTGAGACATGAGATGCGCTCCGTAGCCCTTCACCTGCTGGTCGCTACTGATAGCACAAAAGACGATCTCGGCGAATTGGCGTCCCTTGAACGGCCTGTATGTGATCCCACCAACTACTTCCAGCGGCTTCTTGACGATTGCTATCGACAGGTGCGTTCGGTCGTAGACGAGTCGGGCGATGTAGTCTTTGGGCATCTTAGGTAGTTGTTTCTGGAAGATGCACTTCAGACCTGTAAGTATGATTAGGGATTCTCGCTCGTTGTCGTTGTTCACTACGCGGAACTCGATTTCGCCAGTTCGTTCTTCGATGACGGCGGGCTGTAAACGATCTGTCTTAGTCAACTTGTTGCGACGTTGGCAGTTTGCGCAAATCAAGGCTAACGCATCTTGCGCCAACGTAGGGGTAGAAGGGCACGACAACAGGGGGATATGAGTAGTCTCAGTTGTATCTTGCGGCGCTGCACTCGCAGGTCCATGCCGCGCTCCTCCTGGATCGTCTTGAATAAAGTGAAAAGGTGAGTCTACCTTCTCTGGGAAGGGAATGGGCTTCATGGCCGGCTTTTTCTCTGGCTCAGCCGAGTCGTCGGCGTGTTTAGCGCGTTTCGTGGCGACTGGTGACGAAGGATCGTCACTAGCCTTGCGTTTCCCATCTGCTCAGGAAAAGGGTATCAGTGCTGTCGGCGCAGGAAGAAAACCGAATCGCAGCAACTCCATCCGAAGAACTTACTCTCGTCCTTAACCATGGTGCCGAATGCCAGCAGCAGCACCAGCAGCAGCAAGGTGTGACGTTGCAGAAGAGATGCCGACTCGTGCAGTTGCGCAAGGCGACGCAATGGATAAGATGACAAGCATGTGGAGACTTCAAGTTGGATGGAGAAGGAGATTCGACGCGGAGTAAGGCAGGGGAAATCGACGCTAAAATATCTTGCTTATGTAAATCTTGCAAGGGGGGTTTGAGGGGTGCACCTGGTCTAAGCTGGGTCTAAGCCACATACGGAAATACCTATGCGTAGGTACCCTTTAGAGCCACAGTTGCAACTTGCTGCTCTTAGCTCTTGGCTCTTGAGCTCCGATTGATTAATTGATTAATTGTTTAATCGCAATCAACAACTCTCAGAAGCCAGGTTGTCCCATCACATCATTGTCAAGCTGCGACACCAACCCATAGGCATGAAGCTCTGGTTTTTGACAACACCAGCCTCCTCACCTTGATTTGATATCATATCATTTCATTTCATACAAGACAGCCAGTACCACTCGACAACGACAGCCTACTGACTCATGTCCATGGATTCCTCGTTGCATGAAATCTGGCAAACTGCTGCAGGCAGCCCATTCCAGCCCACTGTCGGAAAGGGAAGCCAATTCTTCGTCGGTTTCGTCTTGCTCCTGCTCGGTCTGTCCTTGTCAGGTGTATTCGCCTTTAGTATGTAATGGAACCGATCGAGCTTTTGTTTGTCTATGTCTGTAGCAGTACTAACATACTCTGCGCAGATCGATCTTTCATCAATCTCCCCGCCATCGGTGTTCCCGCTTCGTTAGCCATAGCGTGCGTTTCCGATCAATATTATCTTCCTTTCCTTTCCACTCGCTAACCCGTCGAATAGTTTCGGTACGGTCTACATGTTTTGCGCTGTCGGAGTTTACGTCTAGGAAGAAGATACCCCCCCGAAGAGCCACTGGTGGACCAAGGAGAGCGTCCCCCGTGTACCATAGATGAATTGAGGCGTGCATAAGAGTTACCTATTTTCGCTCCGAGTGTGTCTATGAGAGTGATTAACACCAATTTGATATTGTCGTCGAGTCTTCCGAATACCCGCGTTGTCCCCCTCCCCCCGAATATCCCTTACACCACTACCACCGACGTGCTCATCAGCCAGGTTCATCATGGCCTCTTCGGTCGGCTCCGTCCCGCCAGAACAACCTCTATTCCGAGCAGTTGCAAGCTCTACCCGCCAGATTTTTCAGTTGCTGAAATGCATCAGCTTCTCACCCAAAGTCGATGTTCAGCTCACTCACGATGGAATTCGGTTCGCAGCTGATCACTCTCGTGTCATGCAGGGTAAGCGTTGATCCTGACTCAAGATCTACCTCCAGGGTTGAAGGCGCTGACAAGCTATCGCAGGTGTGGCATTTCTGGACCAATCACTTTTTACTACTTACAATCTCAATTGGCCGGAAAACGCGAAGACCACGCCACGGTTCCAAATGAACCTCTCGGCTTTACTGGAAGCACTGCAGATCTTTGGTGCCACGGATGCTGCAGCCAGAGCAGCCAAAACTGATGCAGACCCATATCGTAGCAATCTCCGCAATTACCGTCCGGATGCCTTCAGCCACCAGACCCTCGGCATGCCTGGCACCTGTTGTCTAGTTTACAACGACGATGGGTCGCCCCTCAGCGTTATTCTAGAAGAATCTGGCGTGAAAACGCAGTGTAACATGGTTACATACACACCCGAGTCTCCCGATGATATCCCTTTCGATCGAGAAGATCTTACCTTCAAGATTATCATGCAAGCCCGGTGGCTCCTGGACAGCTTGTCGGAGCTAGCGCCTATATCACCAGCTCGAATCACTGTCTCTGCCTTGCCCAATGTGCCGTACCTTAAACTAGCAGGTAGTGGAGCCATTGGCAGTGCCAGTGTCGACTTTTCTAACGGCCGCGATCTTCTCGAGACTTTCTCAGTGCGTGAACCCTGGGTTCAGAGCTTCAAATTTGACCTGGTTAAATCTGCGAGCGAAGCAATGCGCATAGCAAGCAAAGTTAGCTTCCGCGGAGATGGGCAGGGTGTGTTGAGCCTACAGTTCATGGTAGAAAACGAAGGCGGCAAGGTTAATTTTCTAGACTTTCGGTTCGTTCCGTATATCACACAAGAAGACGAGGAGTCCGATTCTGAGAGCGATGAAGAGGTTTGAGTCGCAATCATTCTACAGTTAGTCGTTAAATTTGCAGATATCATGTGGGCCACCTCGTGAGCAATGAAACTAAAACAAGCTTCCTTGTCCACTGTCCAGTCTAGACAAAAGCTATTTATTTGTCCTCGAGACCAACAACAAAACTATTGTACACGTTGTGGGGGGAGTGATCACGATCTCACATTATCTAATTACTATCAGGGTAAGGAGAGTGCGTGTTTCAACGCTCATTCGTCGACATATTCAGCTGAGATAATACAGACTCCATGAGCTAGCTACTTCCTCAGAAGTGCGAAACGTTTCTAGGGCTTTAAACCAATTACTGCTTCCTCCAAGAGGAAGGCAGCCGAGTTTCACACCAAGTAGAAGCTAAGAAGCCTTAGCTTACAGTTGTCGTACCGACATGGTGGTTGTCCAGCTGAATCTCCACATGCTTGCTAGGTCTTAGTCCACCCGCGAAGTCTAGATCATAGCCCTATTGTCCAGCGCACGCCCACGAAAACGCCACGATTGTCTCACGACTAACGACTTGGGCCTCGAAGTCCACACACCCCCTCTTCTTACGCCCACTGTCGCCATGCTGTGCAATGACGGAAGCGATACAACATTGCCACGGGGTTTTTGTCCACCTATTTTGCGGGCATGCAAGGTAAAGATTCTTTCCCGAGTGATATATATTACCAAGGAAATGGACAAGTGAAGAAAGGGGCAGTTGAAGAAATTCAAGTTGTTTGTTTCCACTGATGATTAAGAAGCCAATGCTCTATATATGGTACCTCACGGCTGCTGACAAAGAGAAAGGTCAGATCTACCCAGCCAATTGATGATTGTATGATACATCCCTCGGCGTACTACACGCCACAGAGGTGGCTATCTTAGTAGTCTCCACTGCGTGATATCATTCGCTCTGGCTACAAATACCAAAACGTTGCCCTGACGTACGGGGCATTCATCATTATATCGCTCCCTTGACCTTGTGGAGGATTTGGGTCGCTGACAGAGATCCTACCTCGTAAACGTAAGCGGAAACTGAGATCGAAAACAGTGTACTACCTATATCGAGTAGAAAGAAGCGAAACAAGCAAAACAGGAGACGAACAAATCCGCTAGTCAAGCAGTTGGATCGAATTCTACACAAGATCTATCGCAATTCCCCCGATATGGGTACACCATGGTTTAGATGAGATGACCAAAGCGATCTTATAACTTGGGCCTAACCTTCTTCGTTTGATTGGACGTCTACTATACAAAGTATATTCGATCTAGATGTCGGCGCCAGAAGCCCTTGCTCAGCTCAGTCTAGTCCCGAACTAATCCGCTTCTCCTCGCGGTCATGGGACCGTTCTAGATATGCTATTCCCAATCCCCCATCCGCTCCCCTCCTCTCCTACCCTCACTTCCCTTCCCACGTGTTCTACATCCTCCCACTTCGCCTTCAGACTATATGAACTTGTTTCATTTAGCTCCGTGAGACTCAGACTATGGATTTCGAAATGGGAAGCACTTTCCTCCCGATTCGGGATGTGTGGTATGGGTATCTGGTGTGGCGAAGAAAGAACAAACTGCCGCAATTCGCCTCCCTCTATCTCTCTGCTGAAGGAGCTGAAGAGAGAACGGGCATTATGCCATACCACACCACACACACACACACACACACCAGACGCACACACAGCACCTATCGTAAGCGAAGTTTGCGATGATCATGTTCGTTTTTGGACCTCGTGGCATCTCAACTTCTCTCATCTCCATCTTCCATGGCTGACTCTCTGTATACAGTACGTCCGTAGAACGTTAGATCCCGAGTAAGTAAGTAGCATCAGCTTAGCTGAGCTGGCTAGCCTTATGTTGCTATACATCTTATCAATCCATCCCTTTGGTAGATGCCCGCTGATGTGGCGCGCCCCCGGGCCCTTGGGTTGGGTACGGGACGAGGATGATCTCCGCTCGTCTTCGCTGACGGGTAGTGGTGATTCGCGGGGGCGTTATTTGTCTAAGACCCTTTACCCTAGAGTCATGGAATGTGCTTAACTAGTTCCAATGTCTTGGGACAAAAGCAGGGCAGAGCCTCTTTAGTCTTGAAAGATCCGCATCGTTCGGAATACATAGACCGAAGGTGAAGGCCGAAGTATTGACCTTTCTCATGTCTACTTTTATTTTCTGCCACTGGGTCTATATGTTGACTATCTAGACTTCAATATATGAATTAAAAACAAGCAGGCAGTACTCACTCTTCTCTCTACAATCCCTTTGATACCCTCTTTGTATTGCTCCCTACCTACCTACTTGAACCTCGAAGTCTATCATCGCTCCCAGGCGGAGGTCAACTTCATTATAACACTACCCTCATCAACTATCCTCTTTTGTCTAACGCCGAGTAACCGTAAGAGGCAACTGCACCGCTATCAACGTCTTGCAGTGAGCATTTCCCTGACCCAAAGACCATCGACAGCATCGCTCCGCGGGTCTCTATAAGCACCAGGACGATGCGTGGTTTTCCAGCCCCACGGAACGACGACGACGACTCCACAGCTAGCTGCTTCAGCGGCGTGCAGTCTCGGCTTGCGAACCTTTTGTCGAAGCGTCGGCCCCAGCAGATCCCTTCTACCCCGGACACGGCGGCGGGTAGGGACCAGGCTCGCCCTTCGGCTCCTTACGTGCCGCAACACGCCGCCGCAACGTTCTTGAAGAGCGCGACACCACGGCAGATGAGAAAGGAAAACGAGATCCTGTGATGTGTGTGGAAATACCTATTTTATCCGCTGTGCCCATTCGTCAGCATCATCGAATCGTCAGCCCGAACGAAAAGCTCCTCTGCTCATACTTCTGCGTTCCCCTGTGTTGTAAACTTTCTTCGCTGTTGGCCCCTATCTTACTCTAACTTGCCGGGTGCGTGGGCCGGTGGCATAGAAAAGGGGAGGGGGCAAAAAGGATACTTTGATATTAATCAGTTGGGGGATAATTGGGGCGGATGAGTGCGTGCCAGATGACCACGCTCTAAAACGTGATCATTTAGCCCCCAGGATCGTTGGTCGCGGTTATCATTCCATTTCTACGGAGTTTTGAGATTGGTCAGAGAATGACTGGCCGCTAGGATAGCCCACCGTAGCGGAGACTATTTGCACACGTATTAGTCGAAGCCCCGTTGGTTCCCGTTCGGCATTTTTGTTGGACTGGACTGGTTCCTGCAGAGGGTCGCTGACCCCTACAACACTAGTTAGCTGCCTCTCATCTGAGGCGCCGCGTATATATTTTCACTCTAGAGGTTATCAGAAGGTGTTGGTACATCAAGTTTCTGTAGGCCCCCCCTTCGTTGAACATATTTGCCGCCTCGATGCTCTTGGTAGGAGGCTACATCGGAAGGATTCGTCTTGTGTTCCTGAAGATTTGGTGGCATACGCGGCGTGTGGTCTAGATTTCGAGACGAGGCACTGTTCTAATACGGTGTCAGCATCGTAGGATGATACTCCTCGTTCTCACTCAACCCCTTGGACGGCGCATACCTGTGCGGCACGTTGTAATCAAGCTATGAGATCAGTTACCTCTGACCGTAGCTAGCGATGTGAGGGTAGTGTATTCTGTGTTTGAATTATTAATCGATTAACCTCATATTTAATGATGCACACATTGGAGTCACTTAGTTTCGAGTAGATTGCGTGGTGGTCTTGGTAGGCTTTCCTGAGATATACTCCAGTTGTATATGTGAGCAAGATATCTGCCTCGACGGCCTAGACCGAGTGGACGGTTTAGGATGATGCGAAATTTGTTTGGAGCATGGCCCGCCTCGAACGATGTTACCTAGCATACTACAATTTCCCGCCGTTTCAAGTAGGTGTGCATTCGGCAACGAATTCTGCGGCAAGCGGGATTCAGCTGTAGTGGCACAGTATCACCTTTGATGGGCGTCTGCAGTATCAAAAATTTGTGATACACTGCAACTCTGCAAGTAAGCCTGCGGCTCCGCATACTCCAACCATTCCCAGATCACTCGCTGTTAACAGCTTGAGGTTCTTCAGTCCTATACAAGACTTGATTTGCATCTGTGAGATTGAGTATAGTTTCATCAACGAGGCACTGCGACTTTAGACACTAATAAGAATTTGCAAGTTCATTCGAGATAACGCTGCGATTAACTTCCAGCCGTCTGTCCCTGCGAGCCGGGATGCGGTGCTGTAGAATAGAATGGACCATAGATTACGTGGAGACGCACATACCGTCCTGCTTCATTGGTCCTGCGAGGGAAACGAGATCTAATACACAACATGCACCATTTTTAGTACGGCTAAGCCAGTCGGCTGGCTTGGGCGAGGGAAAGATGCGCTCAGGGGTATGGTCCGCCGACCTAGGTATGCCGCTACTCGGGATGCCTATTCATAGGGGGAGCTCGGTATGTAGCCGATTGTCCAGTGTCTCGGTAGCCAGGATGTCACCATGTGAGGAACTTGTTCTCCAGGAGCTTTATCAGCCTTATTTAGAAGCCAAATCTGCCAAACTGCAGACAGCTGCAAGCCTCAAGAAGGCGGGTGCAACACGCATGCGGCGCATGTATCAGCACCACCAACAGCCCTTAAGACTCGAAATGAAGCACTAGTCGCAATTCTCAGTAAGGGTTAGTGCTACTCAAGAGAAGAATGGTTGTAAGCGAGGGCGCCGACGACTCTACATTTGCACAGACGGGGGCCGAGCAAGGCATTGGTTTCCGCTACTATGAGGCAGCTTAGCAGGGGATGATATGCAGGTTCGTGAGGGTCCCTGCGTGCGCTGAATTCGTGGGGTCTGCCTTGGCCACTGGTAATAGCCGCTGCATCAGATTGCTGCGGCAGAGCTGGGCTGGGCTGTGCAGCGCGAGACCTTTAGCTGGCGGTTGGGAGGTCGGCACAGGTCCATGAGTACAATCTTTTTTCCAAGTTGGATTTTGACGGTACACAAGCCTTTCCCTCTAGTTTCATTCGAGCCTTAGCGTACTGTATTTCATAGTAAGAGACTTCGACGTTGCGTTAAGACTTGCCACTGGTGGTGACGCAAACTCCTTTCGTGTGACAGGGGTGTTCAGAGTCGGATGGTTACCTAGTCTAATGCGCGCCTAAACGAAATAATCAACGGACGATGGAGGGGTTGAGTGGATGGATAAGCGCAGCGAGGGATGACGATGATGATGACGATGACTACTGTCGAAATAGCTGTCGCTGTCGCTGTCGTTGTCACACTTGTTGTGTGGTATATACAATACCTACCTACTGCTCGATTACTGAGCTATTTTGCAAGTAGGATTCCTCGATGATGCATGGGCATTATCCAATGTAGGATACACGGAGTTGGAGGATGTGTGTGCGTCACGCGGACGTTTTACACATCCCGATCTCCTGCCTGCAGCGTAAAAGGAAGCAAGTCTAGCCTGTCCAGTATTTTCGCGGTCTTATCTCGGGTGTGGCGGACGGCATGGCAGAATTGAAGGAACACGTCTCCACGAATCTTTCCATGTCTACCCGTATTGGCAAGTCACCCGAGAGCGAAAAAGAGAGGACAATCCATCCATACTAAGTCGAATACATTTGAATATAGAAAAAGCTCAGTGCATTGGGGGTTTCAAGTGGTTGGATTGATGTGGAGCAAATCCGATAGAGAGACACCAATATATCGCCCGATTGACTACCTAGTACCTCCCTAGATAGACTACTGGTAGGTATACGGAGGAGTGGAAGTACCTAGGTACCTATCCATACTACACATGCAGCTCACGTGAATATCTCTTTATTACATATACTTACTATAAACACTTTACTTTCGCTGGTATTCCAATATTTCCCAGCTCATCGGGATCGGAGCTGATTCTGTGCATGTGAGATATGCCGTAATAGTTTGCGAGCTTATTGTTCCTCGCCATCCACACACACTTCCTTCAGGAGTATGCCGTGCATGCTTGGCACATATTCCTGCTACCGTGCACAATGCGACTATTTCAATGTATTGAGTGCTGCATTCTCCCAAAACGAATCCCCGTCTACACCGATCGATACCTGGAGGTTCGTTCCCTCTCGCTCTTGCATTCCCATCCGGGCCATCCATATGAATTCTCATCCTCGTCCTCGACCAGGCCTGAGTCCTTCGGAATTGGTAAGTGTCAATATTATTCCGATTCGACTCGAGTGGGGCAAATGCGACGAACTCGGGAGGCCGCGAGGTTTGTAGGCTGGCTGGAATGCTCTCCAATACTTACTTGATGGTCCCTTTGATTGCGCAAGCCTACATTCCATCCCTTCGCCTAGTCCGCATTTCTTGTCCAGTCTCTTTGCCTCAGCCGACGTCTGCGCCGCATTCGAGTCAGTCGGCGAGCTTGCGAATATGGTACGGGCGTAGCTTCTTCGCATTGGTCATTTGTATCATCCATAGGCAATAAAGTAAGATCGTTCTCGCTTGTGACAGAGGTACCTGTCCGTCCCCCAAGATGCTGTCACATACAGTGACATCTCGGGTGGATTACGTGTTCTGGGACTTTGAAGAATACGCTTCCGACCCAACGGTTCCAGACCTCGATGATGCAGATCTCCAACAATTTCAGGTGTCATCTTTGGAACCACAGGGCAACCTTCAACCTACCTGATACTAGTAGCTTCACTAGTACACCACTGGCAAAGCCTAACTGGCCCGGCACGCCCGTTAGCCGCTTGGCCGCCAGAACCGTACAAGTACTCAATCAGAACACCAACCCAAGGCTCAAGCAGCTGCCCGTTCTGCTTTATGCTGTTGGTGTATTTGACCTGGCAGGTACTTTGCTGTGAGACTACCTAACCTACGCAAGTACGCCGTATTCAGTCCCACCATTGTTTAATGCGTTTGCGCTCTATTGCTATGAGGGGAGCCATCACATTCCTCAACGCCCATGCACATTGAATTCCACGGGCTACTGCATGAGGAGCGATTAAGTCAGACAGTTGACGTCAAGTTAACCACGGCTCTGCCAGGGACTTCGGCCCCGTGGCTTGATACAGTACAGTAAATCAATACGATCTACGCTAGGTTCGCAAATAGAAATTCGCCAATGGAAAGACAAAAATAACAGGATATGCCAATGGGGAATACCCTTGCTTCAGAGGCTTGGCTGACTGCCCTCGACGGTCAACCCCGGTCTTCCCGCGCTGCTCCACTGAGCCATACCAGGACGGCCCCTGTAGTAGAGTCTGCGTTCAGCCCGAGCCAGGCATCGACTTTTTGTCCAGCAGTTAGGGATTGCAGACTGGAATCCATCAATGTCACGTCACCCCCTTCTTCGCTCCCATCTTTGCGTTTTGTGGCATGATGGCGGAGCAACAGGATCAAGTATGAATGGAGATAATAATGCGGCCCTTCTGCTGCCGTCCTGTCATGCCCTTACTAGGCAGCCTAGACGAACAGCCCTTAGCCCTGCGTGATACCCCGGACTAAAGCCAATATATGATATGTCTCTCCCAGAGATCTACATGTCTGATTACATCTCCCTTGCGTCGTGCGGCCACCATGCTATCCAGATCGGGTCTTAGTATTCGAAAGTTTATACCCCACCGCCGGTTCAGTGTCAGTGATGACCAGGAGGATATGAGTGGAGCTGAATTGAAGAATGAAGATACTCTCCTATGGACGGACCAAGATGACGGTGGCAATATCCATGCGGCAAACAGACGTTCCAATCGCAAGAGACGAGCACCTGCACCAATTATAGCCACGAGCCCTCTCACCCATTACGATATCTTGAGACCATTGCCGCCGCTTCCGAGCGAGACACCACGTTCCTCAGCCAGTTCATCGTGTAGATGCGAACGTCATGCCGAATGCGACTGTCCACTATTGAGTTGGAAAAGACGATCGCCTCTTAATTCGATATCATCAAGGGAAGATAGCGAATATTCCATATTGTTACCTAGTGTCAACAGTTGCGGTGCCGATGAGACTCTCGCCCATCGTATACCCAAGTCTCGGTATTACTTGTCTGGTGACCCTAAGAGTAAGGAAGACGTGACCCGGCCTTTGTCCTCTGAGGGGGAGCACAAGGAGCAGCGGTCAAAGGATAGGCACGTGGACAAGCATTCATCTCAAGAGTTATCAGAGGACGTCCAACACTTCATGCAAGAGGCCGACGAGGCCTTCAAAGCCATCGGTACTACCTTTTCCGAAGTACATCCTATTCAAAGCACTGTCCCCCAGACCACAAAGCCGAACTTCTCAGACACAGGAGCCGACTTGGAGTCCACGCCACCTACTCCACCTCCAAAGGAAATCCCAATGTTGCTATCAAAGAGCCCTTCAGAAAAAGCACTATCCACGTTTAGTTCCTCTCCTGACTCTCCACCTAAGAACGACTCCCCTACGAAATCCAAGAGGAAGTCCAAAACATCCAAGAAAACGAGATCTATGAAGCCACAACGGAAATCTGCCTCGCCAAAACAAGCGATGAAGAGCGGCGCAAGATGGACACTACCAGAAAATGTCTCGGAATTACTGACTTTGTTTCACAAAGTAGAAGCAGACGAGATGCTCACACCTGATCAGATCGAAGCGTATAAACAGCGGAGGTTAACGAAGCTCCAAGCAGAGAAATCGGCTGAGGCTTTAGAAAATGACTCAGCAGACACACCGATTGAACCCTTTCACCTTGACGATCTCCCCCTACGGATTGGATCGGCAGGTGTCAAGACTGACTTAGAGGCAACGACGGAGGGAAAGCCCGCGATCACATTTTCCCAAGACGTTGTGCAGCGGAATTTTATCTTTGAGAGGCAGCATACAAACCCCACGGCTCCATTACCGACAGAAAAACCGCTTGGGCAACAAGCAGCATTTAATAAGACCAACACACCCCCCATGACATCGACAAGACACTTACGGTCCGCATCGCGCAAGCAAATAAATGAGCTCCCAAGCATACCCGAAGCTGGTATCACACCACGACCAGCTGACCGACCAAACGACGAGCTTCTCTTCAGCAAGAAATCCGACGATTCGCTTGGTAACGCTTCTGCTTCTGAATATGTATATCTGAAGTCGTCTCCATGCTCTATAACTACCCCTACTTTCCTACATGGGCTCATTCGACTGCCTAAACCGGACCTGGTGCCAGATATGAAACTCGGGGCCGACGATGGTCTCGACTGGACGGCATTTCAGATGGCGATCCTTGGTGGTGCTGGTGACTGGTTTTCAGACAGCGACGATACGTTGCGGCGAAGGGAAGCAGAAGACATTGCCGATATCGCAGAGTGGTGGGACTCGTGGCATTTTGAAAGCACCGGCGACCTCGTCACTCATGATTACGAAGCATCGAGTCCCACAAGCACACTTTCGGGAGACGAAATCCCAGACATTTCTTACAGCGAGATCGAGAGTGATAACCCGTATCGCCCACACCACAGATGGCAGGAAGTGCGGCACAAATCAGGTGTCGAAGGTCTCCAGCTCGATCTTGACTATGCAAAGGGGAAACGCACACCATCTCATTACTTCCCTGGTGCACTAGTTATAGATGACAGATGGAGGCGCGATAGTGAGCAGAAGGAAGTCGTAAACCGCGAGAGTGTCAACAGCCTGCCGCCTAGTCCGATGCTGGACCTGCGAGTCATTCGCAGCGACAATGGCGACGATCTGGATGTCGTGCCCATGGGATATAATCTAGGGCATGATCTAGGAGACTTTTTGAAGTGGGAAGCCGAGCATGCTTATGCTGGCGACTTCAATTCGCCTTCTGGGATAATGTAGACTACCTAGAGATACTTTCTGGCTTCAGCATGTCGGGTATGGGCGTATGGCGCATAGGATAACACGATTGATACCCTGGGTGACGGCGAATAGAAATTTTCGAGGCCTACGCCTATCCATCCTAGAACTTTCAATTACTGCTAAGTGAATATGAAGATACACACTTGGAAATATTGGCTTGGGTGAATTAGTCTCTCGTTTATTAATAATGTTCAAAGCCTGGCTGAAACAGTTCGGCAACTTGATTTTCTTGTTGGCAGGGATACACAAGTGAAAACTGGCTTCGAGCACCTTGTGTTGGTTGCATGATCCGTATAGAAACTTTGAGGGTGCATACTCTCATGATCGTTCCCTAATGTTCCTGCCGCAACCCCCAACGGACCTTGATTGATGAAATAGCAACACTTGCCCATTACCCAACGAAGATTAGGATGAACGGAACAGCGCTATACTGCTCTATCCATTTGAGGTCACTCCAACCAATGCTTTATTCTGTCTAATGAGTTTCTCTTTAAACTGGGGAGACGTACTTACACCCACACTATTCTCCGCAGACGAAGTTTGACTACAAATAACTCTTTTCCGCGCTTAGGTCTCGCCATCGAAACTCATCCGAATTTTGGTACCACGTATCTGCGTAATCTATTTCATACATCATTTGCGGTGGAACCATCGTCCGCCGCCATCTCCCTTAACCGTAACTCTACAACTTTATGGGGGTAGCTGTCTCAAGGCGAAGCCAAACCTGGGAACATCTAGAAAGATAATACACTCTTTTGTTTGACAGCGTCATGCCTCACATCCTAATAGTATGAAACGGGTCATACTTCACTTGAACAATGCCCAGATGCAAATGGCTTTTATCACGCGCGCTCTGATCTGGCTTCTTCTGTCACTCAGAGGACTGGTAGCCATGCATCATCAGCCGTACGACGACTCCACCCTCACACTCACGTCCGTCGGGACACCGGATCCCTTTGTGAATAAATTCCGTAGTCAATACTACCTGGTGAGTTTTGAGCAAGGGCGACCCTCTCTTGCCGATTTACCTAGCGTTCGCTGATGATGGGGGCCTAGACATTCACCACAGGCGACAAGATTGAGATTTGGTCATCGAGCAATCTTGCGGACATAGAGAGAACTTCTACCAAACATCAGATATGGTACGGCACACATCCAAAGCACCACGGAGTTATACCCGAGGGAGGAATCACCGCCTGCTGACTTGGTCTTCTAGGACACCACCACACGGGTCAAACCACTCAGCGGACCTCTGGGCTCCCGAGCTGCATGCGCTTCACGGCCGGTGGTACATCTACTACGCGGCAGCGAGTCCGGAACGGGGCAATAAAAGCCACCGAATGTATGTGCTGGGCGGGCCGGCGGCGACAGAGGACCCGTGCTCGGGGCAATGGGAGTTTCTAGGACGCATATACGGTATGCCGGACCAGTGGGCCATTGACGGGACGGTGTTCGAGCTTGAGGGCCAGCTGTACCTTGCGTACTCGGGCTGGCCGCTCGATAACAACAGTAGCGAACACCACAATCACTTCACAAATGGATACTCAAACCAACACAAGCTCAGCAATGGTAACAACAGCAAGCACTACGACTTCGACAACAAAGGTAATAATTCGACGACGAAAAACAAAAATAACTCGGGCCTAGTGCAGCAACTCTTCCTCATGCGCCTCGACGACCCGACAATGGCCAACAGCAGACCCGTAGCAATCAGTCTGCCCACGCAGCCGTGGGAGATCACGCGCGACCAGAACGGCGCGCACGCCATCAACGAAGGGCCGCAGTGGCTCTCGTCGCCCGACGGCCGGTGGCGCGGGCTCGTGTACTCGTGCGCCGGGTCCTGGACGCACGAGTACAAGATGGCTACGCTCGAATACCTCGGCGGCGCGCCGCTCGACGCGTCGTCCTGGCAGAAATCCAAGGCGGCGCTCCTGCAAACACCAACACGCAAGCGTTCCGGGAATAGCGGGCCCTTCGGGCCAGGTCACGGCAGTTTTCTAGATGTCGGGAATGGCAATGTCATTGCTGTCTATCATGCCACGGATAGCCCGAGCGATGGGTGGGAAAATAGACGCGCGAGGGTCCAGCGCGTCGCGTTTACGGAGAAGGGGCCTTACATGGGGAGGGCGTTTGGGGTCGAGGGGCTGAATAAAAGTGGCCTTGTGGCTAGGATCAGGGCGAGGCTGGGTACAAAGGTGAGATGTAATTCAAATGGGAAAGAGGCTTTGAGGGCTTTGTTGGATGGCCGGAATATGCAGAATGGCGCCACGGTAGATGATGATGATACGGCAACTTGACAAGAGCGGAGGGGGGGCTACATTGTGTACACGGATTTTTTGCGTAGACTAGTAAGTAGAGGAATTGAGAGTTTGGTCTTTCTGTCATGTGTGTGTATGCACTATGTACGTAATTCCTACTTCCTTTCTTACTTCAGAGTATGGATTTGGGTATCTTCATTCTTCCCTTCTAGAAACTAAAGTAAGTTGCATTTGAAATACTTGGCGATGTGTAATAAGTAAGCCCTACGGTGGTACTTTAGGTACTCTTGGCCCCTTCCCTTCCCTTTGGCTCCCTCCTCTGCTGACGGCTGCGCAAATACGATATATCATCGATATAAGCAAACAAACGTTAGAGATTTGGGAATATAGTGGACCAAAAATGCAAAGGCATTGGCCGAGCCAGTCGCTTCTCCAGCTGGTAATGGCCTCCCATTCCTCCATATACCGCCGGAAACGGGGTTATCAATATTCGTATGCGCGTCTCAATAATCTGGGGGCTATGCTGATGAAAAAGTACCGGCCGTCGTGGCTTGTCGGTGCGACAAAGCGCTTAAAACCCTGGTCTTTCCGGGAGTCGCAGTCGCAGTCGCGCGCAGAACCTCTGAGATGGTTTTACCATCCCGAATCGGAATGGGGAATCCAACCTGAGCTACGCCGCTTTTAGCCTGAGCCTGAGCCCTGTCCCGAGCAAGACCCACTTTCTCATAGCACGGTATAAGCAAAACTTGCATTATTTCCAATGCACATATTACTGTAATTGCACAAATACAAAACCCGTTTATTGTAAAACGGATCTTAAAATATATTACAGGACGGGTCCGTACGAGCGACTTCCTAGGAAGTCGCTCGACAAGCAATAAAACGTAAGCGCAAAGATATAGAACGTGAACATATCAGGGAAGATGGCCATAGACAACCCAGCTATCAATTACATATCCTTAAACGCTAGACTCTGCCTGCCGACACTGGCAACACTATACCTCGGCCCATAAACTGCCTTTCTGTTGATAGTGTTTATGCTGCGATACTATGATATGCCTTATCCTGTTGGGGTCAGCCACTTGTGTCTCTTTACCACGGCCCGAGTGTCTTACTATATCGTTTCGGGCTGGAGGAAAATTCTTGTCCAGCTTAGGTCGGAACACTTCGTAGTCCCGGCTCGTCTTATCTTGAGCGATCAATATATCGTTTAAGTTGAATAGGTCAGCATATTCCATAATCTTGCTTTGTAATGATCTGGCGCGGCGTTTGCGCATCACCCTGAGCCGATTGCTCATGTTGACTTGTTTGGTATTCTGAATTTGAAAAGACTCTGGACAAGGGGTGAAAAGAGGTAGGATCTGCTGTGTAGCACGAGATGGACATTCGACAGCGGGATGACAACCGACGACATTATACACCGAGGCGAACACATATACACGCGCGCTTGTACAGGTCTATCGACTTATCTACACCCGTTTCTTTATTCATTGTTCTAACCTGATATATCTCTAATGGCGCCTAATAAGCCGCCAAGCTTTGAAAAGGCTGATTCCAGCAAAAACATATTGCGGCGTTTTTCAGTTCAACCGAATTAATAAATCCGTCGAGTCGGCGGCTGTGCCTAAGGTGAGTTAGCTAACCAAAGCGAAGAAAGTCATTTTGCTAACATCTCCCGCAGGGGGGATGGCCTTCTCCTCTCTTCCCTTATTGCTCGTGTCTAACAGATAAGCGCATACAAGTCCCAGACTCGATGTATTCTGGGAATGTGCTTTCTGAATAAATTCTCTTGTTCGCGGTCCGTATGCATTGTAGATAGTTTAAATTCAGCAAGAGCCCGAACTTACATGACAAGTCTTAATGCTCTCTGTATTCTCCCCCTCATTAACCACGTTTTAATAATCTGTTCCCAGCTTCGTAACTATGCCGAACATAAACCAACCTAGCGAAGGCATTCAAGATCCCCACTCTTTCGTGTCACCCGGACAGGAGCAGAGCATTCAAGATTTCAACTTCAACTTCGATGATCTGGATCTGCTTCTTTCCTCCGAAGAAGTCCAGTACCACGCCGGTCTCCTATCGCAGGATTTATCTTTTGACGCTTTTACTACAGGGTTGTGCACGTTGCTTAAGAACTGCCCACTAAGCACATTTACCCCTAAAGTAGCATAGGACCAGTTGCTTCCAAATCATACGTCCATCGACCCCTCCACCCAGTTTTTTTTTACAGATCTTAACGTACCACGTACAAAATCTCGATAAGCAATTCCGATCTCTAAACGCTTGTATGCGGACTCTGAAAATGCTGTATCAACAAGCTTGCGGTACTATCCAAGACTTGACAAGTGGTCTGCAGATATGGAAAAGCATTGCCAGGAGATAAACAAAACTATTTCCAATGTGAGCGATAGCGCACAGGCTCAATGCCGCGAAGGCAGATCCAGATGGCCAGAACAGCTGTGGCACAGTATTATTTAGCTCCCCCCCATGCCAGCAAAAACAAGATCATAGCGTAACTGAAGGTTCAACACCAAAGTCTAATTGACGTGTATGACTTCAATAGCCCTCTAGTTCAAACTCTCTTCAAAGTCAAATGCCGGAAAATTGGCTATATAAGGGCGAGGCAGGTAAACAAAACTATATTGGACCTGTTCCGAATAGTCCTTACCTCCATTCAGGATAATAGACTAAAAGACAACTAAAGCAAGCGAGACTGAGGATAAGCCTCACGAGATAATAAACTTTATCTCGAAAGATACGAAATGGCACTGTTGAACGATTCCCCAGTACGAGGCCCAGATACGCCCTGCCGCTGTCTTTTTACTATCAAAAGCCATAGAGACGGAGGACATCAGCTGGAGTACGCTCTTGGCTTCTTTAAGTAAGGTTATGGTCACCAATAGGCTTCTTTTTTTACTCGGATCTCCCGTTGCAAGGTCTTCTCTCACATGGTACGAATATGTGTGTAGAGTTCCGATCAGAAGATGAATCCGATGAGGATATTGAGGCTTAGCTGCAGTCTAGCTACTATGAGTGAGGTCCCCGGTCGTTTATGACTATACTGGTTGTATCCAGTTGTTATACTAAAGACAATGGGCGACTGTGCAAATGAACTGATATTGTATAATTACCTAATTGATAGCTAGGAATCATGGTATTACGAACTCGACATAACTTTAGGGGTATGTGCCAGTGGAAGTAGTTGATTGCATCTACGTACGTGATCACTCATCATCAAGCCACTTCACACCACCTGGAAGCTTCAGGGGATTCGGAACCACGTTTTGGTCCCCAAGGATCGGATGCACCCAGTCATGTCGTTCCTGAACGTAAATCCTCTCGCTCGCCCACTGACGGATGTCTTCGAAGTTGCGGCACGTGCGGTGGGTTCGGAAATCGGGCCATGGTATCGAGTAGCCCTCGATCCACTTGAACGTGAGCAGACTCGTGTCGGCATGGCATTGGAGGGATAGACGGATAGAGTCAATGCAATGACCTGTAGATTACTTTAGATCATGGTGATTTGCGGCGGGCAGGACTAGATGAACTTCAACACGTACCTACATGCTCCCTCCACAATTCTTCCGCGACCTTGCCCGTAGGGTTGAGGATGTCCTTCCTCAGCATATCCTGCATAGCAGGCACTTGTTAGCTTTTTCATCTGCGGTGAAAGCTCGCTCTACGGGGGGATTGTTCGGTATTGGGCTTACCAAGCAATGAAGCTGATGGAAGACGTCGATGGTTGCGAGATACCCTGAGCCGTCACTCAGTCGCGTCGAGGTGAGGTTATGACTGGCGAGTTCCTCCTTGGATACAACAATCATGCCGACTAGGGCAGTATTAGCACTTCAGATTAACTCGATACCTTTTTCAGCGATGGTTGTAAAACCGTACCTTTACCCGGTGGCGCCGTGATCTCGTCCCAGAGCGAGTCAACCTCGGGGCCGTAGTCAGAGGTGTAGGGAGAGTACTCTCCGAGCTGTAAGTCATGGTACTCTCTCTGCAGTCTGATGAGTTTATTCAGTGATCCTAGATACAGGTCTTCTTGTTAGCGATGTTTTTTAATTGTGCAAGGTAGATTTGTAGGCGCGGAGAGGAAAGTACTCACTGTGCCCTGTCCCAAGGTCCTCTATAGATGGATGGGAGGCAGCGAATCGCTGACCGAGGAAGAATGTTACCACTATAGTGAATACCCATAGAGCTACGGAGCCGAGGGAGCGGACACGGGAATGCCTTGAAAAGTAAGTTTCGGGGCTGGTGATCTGACAATGACTACATCGAGGATCAAAGTGGGAATGGCTAGGGTGCTCGTGGTCGTGTTCGAGAAGGGAGACTTCATCTTCGCTTCTCATGGTGGACGGTTGTTGTAAACACTCAGAAGGATTCAAACAAAGTCAGGGTTGCCCAAGTTCCACGAAATGAAGTTGGGAATCAAGGGAAGGTCTGATACTGGCTTGATGGGTATGCTTGACTATCTGATAAGTTTATGAGCGGAAAGATGTGATAATGCCTCCGCTCATGCACCTCTTGCCTGCAGCTATTGTTCCGTACTATATCTACCACCATGTTATGAGTTGCTGAGGGGGTTTTAAGAAGAGGCGTAATTACTGGATCTGCTGTATTCGGCTGGTTGCAAATACCTTCGCCACCTGATTTGTATGGGAGCCATACTGACCTATTATTTTTCCCTGCTGCAGTTTCTAGTGCCGTTGTGGCTTTTGCAACCCCTGATAATTGGAGCGATTGGCCGCATTGAAGCTACTGCAGCCCTTGCTAATTGAAGCTGTTTGCTGCAGCTTTTGCAGTTGTAATCCTGTTGAAGCTCTTGGTAGACCGCCCTCCCCATTGCAGGCCTTGCCAACCGAAGCCGTTTGCCGTACTATGGCCGCAATTGATGGAGATAATAGAATTAAAGCCTAAAACATGGCCACAATAGGGAGTTGTGATGATTGGGATGGTGTTGGTGTTGATGGTGTTGAAGGTAGGTGTTGGGGAAGGCACTATGGGATACGGCGCCACACCTGGGGGCCACCTGGATCCAGCAGATCTAGCACGCCTCTTTAAGCAGGTGATCCGGACTCCGGGACGCATATAAGCGCGACCTCATGCCGGATGAAAGCTCCGTAACTAGAGAATAAGGCTGCATACAACCGGAACGTTTCGCGTGTGTCATTGGTTGACGACGCACAACAATCATCCCTAGATCGGGTCACCTCGGTCACCGCACTCGCAGCTACTATATATCTCGTCAAGCCCTTACTATACCATCTGAAGAGCCCCATGCATTTGTTATTGGCTCGTGTAACCCGAGATGACGACATATCAAATTGTAAATGTGTGCCGTATAGTCTTGCAACACGAAGAAATAGAGGCAAACAAGGGCATGAAGCTGATACATGTTGGAGAAATAGTCGTGCAGCCTAGTATTACTCTTCCCCCCGCTCCTACCTAATTTTTTTATTATCACTGACGGAATTTTTCCTGTGGAAACATGGGTTATCATGATTGTAGACCTTCATGAGGGATTTTACGAGATCTAGAGGTGCGTGGCTGCAGGAAACAAGCGTCGTGACTCTTGCGTAAAGGTGAAAGATCGTCATAGTCGGGAGACATCTGGTGGAATGTGTGCTTTGGTTGGGTTCCCTGGTCTACGTGACAGGATATCACGATTACAGGAAGGCGGCCATATTGGTAGATTCACTTTGTGGCTGGATAGTAGAAGAACTCCGAACGAATGGGTTGATTACAACAGACGGTGGACAAAAATGAGTATAAATACTCCGGTGCAATCCAGGCAGTACAGTCTACCAGCAGTCTCTTATCATCACTCGTGTCTTCCTGAACTCCTATAAACACTAAATCTTCACCACAACTTCTACTATTTCTCATTCAGTGCTTCGTCAAAATGCAGATCACTCGAAGCATTATCCTTTTTGCTGCTGTCGTCACAGCTCTGCCGGTTTTCGTCAACGAGGTCGAATCAAACCTTGAAAGTAAGAACCCTCCCTGCTAGGACATATTTCCTAGTAATTGAAGTAACATCTGATAACATGCTTGCAGAGCGAGCTCAGGCTTCGACTCTGGATATCGAGAATATGGCTGACCCCCAAGTCGTGGGCACGTTGGTTAAGGCCACTTCCCCCACCACTACGAGTAAGAAATTTTACAACTTATAATAGCTTACTTAGATACGTTGACAACTAGATGTGTGGACATTATGCTGATCGAGAATAACATTTAGGTGAAGAGAAAGCTGATTGCAGCATCTCCCTGATCTACGATTACGTCACCTGCTGACGCACGCCAAACAGACCTCATGGCTGGAAAAGGGCTGATAGAATATGAACTCTATTCAGGCAGTACGCTGGAAAGTAAAAACCATGTGAATTTGAAGTGCAGGAGGAAATGGAGCTCTGTCAACCCAGCTACCTTAGTCATCACATAGTTGAATCTCATGCTTCCATCTCAATCTTATTTTGACCGAACAAGCGTACGTAGTAAAACCGAGGACACGCTATGTTCAAAACGCAACATTGCAGTTTCCAACTATTTCTCGACACGCTGGCAACTGTGTTCGCTACATCAGCCTTGGTTCGCACGCGGGACTCGGCAGGACAGTGGCTCAAGACTACGCCTTGGGTTGCCTTTTCGAAGGTTTTAGCACTCCATATGCAGATTCACCAGCAGCTTTGCTTATTCCCCCCTGGCCTATCATTCCCAGACTACCAAGGGTGGAGGGCATCAAGTGAGACAACGCGCCTCAACGATAGACCTACGGCCCGTCCATCTCACTTGCTCCCAGACCTATCAGGTGCTCGACTGACCGTCCTTATGTGCTCTACTGCTGCGTCTTGGGGCCTTTCTTCAGCGCCTCACCACTTTAGACAATCATACCTCAGTGTAGTGTAGGTGGAGCCCATGTGATCGTTGCCCTGGATGACGCCGGCGCCAAGATGAAATTAGACGAAGGTTGAATGAAAGTGGAAATCGAGGACTTGAAGGTGCTTTACCCTTTCTGCCGAAGTAAGTCGAAGCAGTGTTGACGTCTACGCAGAACTACTGCAGGTGATAAATACGTATAATTAGTAATAGACCGTTTAATCAGGACAATTAACCTCTAAAACATATTATGGAATGCTATAAGACTAGATACCCTGTTATCTAGTAAATATCAACAATAGCTGTTAGTGACGTGGACACCCCGGAAGTGATGAAGTATATCCCTCGGTGGGATGAGGGATGAGATAATCGGCAGGCTGCCGCCACTAACGACAGCGAAAATAGGCGTGTATAACTTTGTACGTACGGGAAACAGTAATGCTGTTGGCAGGAGACCAGTCGTCGAGAATATATCGTCATGCGTGGCATCGATAAAACTCGATCCTCAGACCGTATAGGCAGTTTCACTTGAGACCAGCCCTGGCAGAAGAAACTTCGATAGCCACTTGATCTCAGATTTTTGGTGAGAGTCTATACGCCCGGTGGCGTTATCCATGTATGAGTGCAAGGCTTTTGCTATGAGCCCATGTAGTTAGGAACGCGTCAGTTAAGGCAGATGAACGCATGTAGTAATTGCTATGGATATAGACTAAGCCCCCAGCTCTATACCGTGAGAGTCTATATTCGCCTTTTGCAGGTATTCTTAGCTAGAGCCTCGCCTAATATTCGACTGGTCTTCAAGAGATGTTGGTCGCGGTATCTTGGGGCTACAAGGGAAAGACCGACGGGCATCCCATGGGAACCGTGGAACGCAGGTATGTTGATGACGGGCATATGGAATCCCTGTCTTCGAAGTTAGTGAAAAGAGTACATCTCAAAAGACTTCACAAAGCACTTACCGTCCAGAGGGTATTGAAAGCTGCGCTTCCCATATCGCCCAGTCCAAGCGGGGCCTCATCTATGGCGCTAGGTGTGAGAATTACTGAATACCTCTCAGCTAGATGGTTGATGATTTGACGCATGTTCGCGTACGTGTCGGAAGCTTGCATTCGCTCCTTTTTCGTGTAGTTGGAAGCGTTCTCCACGATGCGGCAAATTTCCGGAGCTAAATTCGTCTTGTTTACTTGGTACTCTCGAAGAAAGGCCGCTGCGGCCTCTCCCACAATGATGACCTTTTGTATTCGCTTCAAGTCTCCTACATCAGCGAGTCCTTGTGGGAAAGAGACTTCCTCAACGCGTACGCCGCAGCTTATTAGTATCTTTGCTCCCTCGTTCATAGCCGTGATCGTACCAGGACCAGCTGATTCCCACATAGGAGTCTTCATCAGAGCCACAGAAATTCGTTCAAGAGGTACGTCTTGAGGCGGTTCATCGTCGACGATGGCAAAAACATCAGCGAGTAGCTGTAGATCGTCAACACTGCGGGCGAAAAAACCAAACGTATCAAAAGTAGGTGCGAAGGCTTTTTGTCCTTCGGTTGAGATGGCGTCGTAGGTTGGTTTCATGGCAAAGACTCCTGTAAAAGATGCTGGGCGAATAATGCTACCACCAGTCTGCGCTCCGAGACTCAGCGGCACCTGCATGTCAGCTACTGCAGCGGCGGATCCGCACGATGAACCGCCTGGGGTACGATTTGGATCATGAGGGTTAGTTGTGTTAGGTCCCGAATTGGTGACGGTAAATTCAGTCGTGGTCGTTTTGCCTGCGGACAAGGTCAGCTCAAGAATGTCAGTTGGAAAAGCGTAGACAAACCGAAGATGAGAGCCCCTGCAGCGCGGAGAATTGCAACCGCGGAGGAGTCAAACCCCGACTGATGTCCTTGGTATATGGAAGAGCCGAACTGGGTAGGCATGTCTATATTGCATGAGCTTAGTAGTCAGATCTCATAATACTGACCGAATACCTTTTGTATTCATAATGTCCTTGACGCCTATCGCAAGCCCATGCAGCGGTCCTCTCTGGCCCTGTGGCACTTGATCCAAAGCACGGGCTTGACTAAGCACGAGGGCAGAATCTGCTGCAAATTAGGTGTACAGAACTCGATGTAAAAAATCAGCTGAGAGAACAATAGAGAGTCTACCAAGATAAGCCCATGCCTTGACCGTGTTGTCACGTTCTCTAATGCGGTTCAAGAGAGAACAGACGTAGTCTTCCACGGTCAATTTATTATTCTTCAGCATATCAGGTACCTGCACGGCAGTCAAGGTATGAAGCGGCGCCGTCATGGTCGAAGATAGCCGGCTAAGCACTGGTAACGCAGACCAACTAGAAGCTGAAGTGGAAGTGTTGTTATCGCAGAGTAGTAAAGAGAGCGGAGTACTCCAGACTGTGCTGGGCCTACCTCTTGAACACGGCGATGAAAAGGAAGACAGGTAATACAGCAGCCAGTATTGCATAGTGGGGTAAAGACACAGAGCAGATCAGAGTATCGAGAGACTGATTAGAACATTGATGGGTCAATTTTTGCCTAACCTAGATACTTAATGAACTACCTAGTCACGGATTCAAGATTTATTGAAGTAAATGTAAATAAGCGTCACAGGTAGCGACTTACATAGTCTTTACCTTATATATAAGCTAGTGAGCTTGCATATAATATAAAACTGATAGCGTGGGTTTGGGTGTACTAGTTGACCGTCAAAATCTAACCGTTTTGAAAACGGAAACCCTCTGCATAAATTGTACACAAATGTAATTCCTTAGTCACCTGACTGATGATAAGGTGAGCTGAGCCTGAACAAAAGCGGCGAGTCTGCTAAACCTGATTTGTGTGCCGCCATATAAAGTGGTAAAGCCCAGAACCAAGGGCCTGGAGCCGAGGAATGTATAGTGGGAATATTGGTACCACACGCATACAAGCATACAAACCGCAGGCAACCGGGGAATGCCGGTATTCAATAGATCCGGCATCAAGAATACCTGACCAGCTGAACCGAAGAATGATGTATTGCCATACCGGGAAGGGCTATATGCCGGATACGATATCCAACTCACTACGGCCGGTTCAAGAGCCGACGGGGATATTGTCGTACCAGTAATAGGTAATAGTCTGTTTGCATTACCATAACCTGAGTATCTGATGTAGTTGAATGGTATGTAGTAACATTCTCACCAACAGAACAGACCTTCACACCCTCTTCGCTAACGAACAGAGGGGGCTAGAACTCTCATGTATTCGTCACACTCTCCGAGAAGCCCAGTTATGGGCATGGTGCAGTGGCGGCAGCGTTTCATCACATCTTCACCCCCAAGAGACATGCGCCATCGGCCTATCGTATGCTCGCCCATCATAATATTACACAAATATGCTTATTTCCAGGGTCGGCGTCATATTCTCGGTGCTTACCCAAGCCAGTCAAGCACACATCCTATGGCCAATCCAACTGCAAGCTCGGGATGTGCCGTCGACGACCGAGTATGTTATAACCTCGACGACATGCAAGAGCTGGAGTCAATTCGTTACAACGATACCCCCTATGACGACGGTTTACGCCGTCATAGCAGAAAGTCTTGACCCGGCGGCTGCCGTTGGCCAGACGATATCGCTCGACGATGCCGTGGTTGTTGTCATTGCTACCGGGGTGCAGAATATAGGCACCTGTGTGGTGACTGCGCCAGAAATCATCACGACGGCTCGCGTCGAGACAGGTTCGTCTCCGATTGATTGTTCGAATATCACGTCTACGGTTACGTCGACGATAGCTCCAACTCCTCCGGCGAGTAACGCCCTAGCTTCGGCTCCTACTACTGTCGTGGTGACTCAACAGGCGACGGCGGCGGCGTCGACAATCGTAAAGACGCAGGTCAGTGTTGTTGTGAGCGTCTCGCAGCAAGTCACGACAGAGAAAGGGGAGATCACGACGGAGAAGGTCACAGAACACGTTACGGATGTGCAGACGGAGGTACAGACACAGGTGCAGACCGAAGTTCAGACAGTCACGATTCAGGATAGGGGATGCAAGCAGGACTGGGATTGCGATCATGAATGTGGCGCCGGTAAGGGTCTCGCGGGAGACGCTCCAAGCTGTAAAAATGGTAAATGTTGTTGCCGGCGCCCCGAAGCATGCAAGTAAAGGATACGCTCTGACTGGACTTGCCTAGTCCTCTGTTGACGGGGGTAGACTTCTGATGAGGGAAGCGATGATATTTCATAGAGGATAGCAATGCTTAAACGCCATCATACACCCATTGCTTGAATGGTGAATAGAAAGGTTGCTACTTGATGACCCATCCCAGGTGCTAAGTGACTGAAAACATCCGTACAAGCATCATGATTAGGAACATGTGCCCAAAGGCTAACTACACAAAATTATATATTGGTGCTAATCTTCCTTGTTCCTTAGATCACTGAAAATGCCCTAGTACAAAGCTGCTTATTAATAAAATGCCACTATATTCTACGGTTCTGCCTCTATTTGGGCTTCTACTCCATGTAACTCATGGTCTTTGCGGGCTATACAAGCATACCATTAGCGACGTAGGAGACGACGTTTTATACGCCTCCACGGAATGGATCTTCTCGCCTAAGTACAGCCTAGCAGCAAATACCACCACCACAAGCGACAAAACCTCTACCTCTACCTGCAGCGGTTCAAATTTAGCCCAAACAAGAGTAGCCGTGATACTCAACGAGGTGGACCTAAACTTCTATCCCAAAGCCTCCTTCCTCGCAACGCTCCTCATGGACTCTAGCATTCCCGTAGTTGTAGTCACAGGGATCGGACTATGTCCCACCATAACTCTAGCGCAGTGCATACAGACGACGATTCTAGACTCTAGTACGAGAACACCGTCTCAATCTACGTCGAGCCTTACTGCTCCTATCATGACCTCGACGTCGACTCCAAGCACATCAAGGCTGAGCGTCACGCCGTTTTTAACCACTTCACCACTTCCCCTTACTTTGACGGGAACGGAGAAGGACACACCACCAGAGACAACGAAGTCGAGGTCAACGAGCACATATACGATAACGACTACACTGACCACTCCATGCTCGCACAGTACTGGCGCCCCTGATGCTGATGCTGATGCCGGAGACGTGATGACGGCGGCTATCTTTCCTCTGTCTGCGACGGCACAGGGGATTTGATTTTTCACCATATAAATGACAATATAAACGACGAGATAAGCGACGATATAAACTTGTCCTGCCAACCTCGATAGCGAGACTACGAAGCGCGACATCAACGAACTGCAGGTAAGTTTGACAGGCGCAGGAGCTCAAAAACAACTCATCTCTTATTAAATTCCGATTCTAGGTGGCTGATAACTAAGGCGAACAATGTGATCATGGAACACTTAGTGTATGACTTCTGTCAGGATAGCGAACCCAATATCTGTACTCGGTAGCATACCTACAATGGGTACTGCGCAGCTGCAATCCCAATGTACATGGGGATCTGAGAATAGTGCACTGTTTAGGTAGATGGATGAGATTGAGTTATGATCGACTTGAATGCATGTATAATCATCTATCTTGGCTAATTGGAGTTTCTTTAGTCACCCGTTGGTTTGATATATATATTAGTAACCATAGGGCAGGTCTTTCAGGACAATTTTCATTGAAATCAGTAGTCCCTCGCCTTGGATCATAGCTTGCTGTGGCGAAGGATAGTACTATCTCACAGCTCACTAAAAGTACACAAAGGTCTGTTATTGTTGCCTAGTTAAGCTGGTTCGAAACGAGTGACGGTAGTCCAGCATTTGTGTCTACCCAGGCCATTCCAATCCGTGTAAAGCATTTTGCCAAACCCAACTAATAGCTTCCTCTGCCGCATGACTGTGACCTAACTACTCCTGGGAATCCCTCCACAGCGCTAGATCGTATTAGACATTAAGTGAATATTCCTGTTCCTTCTCTTGGTCGTTAGGCCGCTACTGGCTGTCTGCCACGCTGCTCGCCGTTTAAGCCATTATCAGAACTTAGGACAGAATGGGCCTGGTCATCTTCTTCAGATGCCTCCTCATATTCTTCGCTTTTGTGGTCGCCAGCTGCCACCCAGGAGTCACGGTCATTCAGCGGCACATCTTGGCCGGACAGGTCCAAGCCTTCGGACCGGGCCTTGATGTTGTTGCGGCGTCTAGTTGACAGCGTCCTAGCCCGTGTTGAGAGCTTAGCACTGACAGCAGCATTTGACGTAACCCAGTTCGTAAGCGCCTCTTCGCAGTCCTGAATAATTGCCTTGCTTGCTTCATAGCCGTCGTACGCGGCACGGGTCTCACCAGGCGTAACGGGGGTGTCATCAATAAGCTCTAGCAGGTGCTTTCCGAATCCAGCAATAATGGCGACCTTCTCGCTGTGCTCGCGCAGAGCGTCGAATTGGTACGTATATGCAGCCTTTATCTTTTCACGAGTAATATTTGACAGCTGTGCTTCGGCGACGAGGGATTCGGCTTCGGCACGGACAAGCTCCTGTTCGAGGACAACGATCTTAGGCGAGTTCGGCTCTTTGTACTTGAGCTGGGCGATTTGGTCGGCGATCTTTTGCTTTCCTGAACCTCTGTTAGTCTCACGATGTATTTCTGTTACTAAAGTTGTCTGGACTCACGGTCTCTGCTGGGTTGAACGGATGCTTCAATATTCCTAATGCTCTTCATCGTTACGCGGTACTGGTCGTAGCGGTCAACATATTGGTCCTCGAGTTCGCCAATTTCGTAGAGGAGGACACCAAGCTTGTCGGTGACATCAGAAACGTCTTCATCGCCGTGCTCGCCCCAGATGGATAGTTGTTGCTGCGATAAATGGTTAGCTTTGAGAGGAAAGACGGTTTACTCAAAGGTAGCACCATACGGCGACTTCCATGCGCTCCTTGGCAACCAGTTCCAAGCTGCGCATCACGTTCTTTTCCATCTTGACGAGCTGTGTCAGCTTCTTAGCTAGGTCGGGCCCAAAGGCGCCAGCAGCGTTCCGGCGGAGGGCATGTCCTAGAGGACGGTATGAGTCTGTCATGTTTCTGATGCTGGAGAGCTGTGTTTACGTACCAAAGCCGCCTCTGCCAAACAGCCGCCCGGACTTAGTTGAAGAGGGCGGTGGAGGGGGGTTCTGTTTGTACTCTGTGAGCGCTTTGTCATATATCTCGGTAGGCGACGCTCGGTCATTCGCTCACTTGGATCTGGGAGGCCGTGGGCGCCCTGGATTGGCGCATGGAATATGTCCGATGCATTGTGGCGGGGTATTTCGTTTATTAAGACGAGTATATTGAGTATATCGGGGTAGTCGCGTCAAAAGATGAAGAGCCTGAAGTGGTTATACTTGTTAGCTTGGGAGAGGACATGGGAGAGGGGTGGTAGACGAAGCGCACCGAGGTCAATAAAGCGAGGCGGATTTGCGATCACAGGTCAACGATCTTTGAGGTAATGCGACACAATCCGAAGCAATGCGATAATACGCAACGATGAGGAATGGAAGGGAGCAGGACAATGCGAAAAGTATGTTGGACAGTTGGAGTTGAAAGGTAGGTAAAGGATGCTTGAAGTGATCGTCTTTCTTGCACATAAATATAGAAAATGGAGAGACAACAAGGACCCTGTGGCTGCGGTTCCTGGGAGCTGGGGTATCAGTGACTGCTCTTCCTACGGCTACGTCATTGGAGCTGGATTAGCGTCCTTTTCACAGTCGTACTGGCACTTGAGGGGGCAGCCTATTAGCTATTAGGGCCCGTGCAGTAGAGGCTACAGGCATCTATCCATTGAGCCAATTAAAGATGAGGATGCAGCACTCTAAGAGGCATACCTAGGTAGGTAGGTACTGTTTACATAGGTGACCAGCGCTACGCCTTTGACAACAGCTTACATGTCCAAACTCGGACTGGATTTTAGATACGGTCTGGCTCGAATGTCATCATCATAATAACGTGAATCATCATTCCCTCGTCAACTTCTTTGTTGCTGGAACCAACAACGATCTTGATCCGGCAGTTTTTGCCAAGAGGATTCTTTGCAGATGGTTCCGGTAACCGTGTAAACAAAGAAGTCCGACCCGCCTTCTTACCCCGTAGGGCGCGCAAAAATATCTACTATGGTACATATACTAGGTATGTACAGCATATATTCGACTTATTACAAGTAGCTGAAGATTTATGAATTCCTTATTTCTTGCGTATCCCTGTTCATAGTGAGATGAATTGTCAATAGTCATGAATTGGTAAATGTATAAGGTCATGAAGGGGTCACCTTTAATCAGTATATGTTTACATGCTCTTCTTACTACCTAGTATTCGTTCCTTGTATGTTGACAATCTCGACATGAGGTGGCTTAAGCAAGAGTGCAACACGTATCACTCACTTGTTTGGGGTTCTATTCATACATAAATGCTGCTAGGTAATGAAATTTCTCACAAACCTGCTCTCACAGCCAGCTACACTTTACATAAACCAAGCATTAATTCTTCAGTTATGTTGCGAGAAGATGCATACAATGGTAATGACATCGGAAAGGTCACATCATGCAACGGGTCCCAATGAGGACGGTACGTATAGATAGTAGGTACCATGAGGTATCATCAATACATAGGTACATGTATGTATCCTTTTTTAGGAATTGATTGGATGGGTTAAGCGCCACAGTAATCTCTTCAGCCACTCTCCCACCAGCCTCAAATCCCACTTTGATAAACCATGGACTAAACCTTGCTCCATCTTGTTCCAGAAGGCGCGTCGCTAGAGACAGAGCGCCACGTGCAGTCTCATTTATCTCCCTTCTGCCGTGTCTCTCCACCAGAAATGATGTGTTCACGTATCGCCATGTAAGATATTTCGATTTTGACTCTCCTCCATAAACGCTGCTAATTAGTCCTCGTTAGATATTGAGTTTGGCCATCTTCCTGGTCATGAGAACGCGCTTGTGAATCAACAGCAGCGGGTTTGGAGAGATCGATTGTTTCGCTCCATCGAATCGTTCGTGGATCTTTTTCATCCACATGCCCCATTCGATGCAGCCCATCAAAGCTTACATCCCTTCATAATTGAGGAAGTTGCATCAGGCTCCATCGACAAGGGAACTTTGGCAATACAACTAGCACAGTACTACTAGCACTAACCGAACATCTGTGGGCTTTGATGCTTATTTAACTCGCGCCCCAGGCATCAGCAGTTGCTGATGGCATGACTGCTCACAATGGCGAGAGCAGAGTTTGATCTCACACATGTCATCTCGGACAGCGAACCTGATGAGGTGATTTCACCACCTAGCGTGCGAACCCGCAAGCCTATCAGTCCTCCTACACTGACACGGCAATCGTCGTCGGGAACCGGGCTGACTGAGCCTACGTCGCTTCATACTTCAACCCCTTCGCGAGCAAGTCGGGCGCCTTCACAAAAACCAACAAGTCAGGATGCAAAAGGAAGTTATCTGCCCCACTGGTCGTCCGGTACCGCAAAACCCACTCATGATAAGGTACATTCTCCCTTCACCCACCTACCACCTACGAGTCAGAGGGACCCCAGGAACCAGACCCCCAAGAAGAGTGAGATGACCTTGGCGAAGTTAGAGTCATCACTACGTGATTTCTCCCGCGAGATAGGCGTTAGCCACGCTAAGCTCACAGTGCGGTTAATTCGTGATGGTTGGAAAAGGAATGCTCCTGAGCCACAGTTCATTAGCAAGAGGGAACATTTCGCCGGGGTGAAGCTCGATCCCGCGGACGCTTCAAGCAAGTCGACAGACGCAATCCGTATCAAAACCAAGGTTCGTACCCTTCTCCTGGCAAACGCGGTAACGATGCCTAACATGGTATCTTAGCAAGTCGGCCAAGGAAGGTCAGGCAAACAAGAAAAGCGAGAACGCTATCCGGTAATATGCATAAAGACCAACCAGGAGCCCACTCCTCGGTACACCTTTCACCACGTTGAGATCAAAAAGAACATTCTCTCTCCGAATACGATGCTCACGTATGTCCCACACCTACGAGATTTGGCGGACAATGAAGAAGGCGTCTATAGGCGTTGGCTTGAAAACCTGGAAACCATGGACAAAACTTCTGGTTTTGCTACTCTGAGTCGTCACGAGAAAGTGGTGAAGACCATTCAGAAGGAGCGCGCTACTACGCTGCTGGAGTATCTCGATTTTTGGCTGGCTAAACTTAACATCGAACACTGCACCAAAGCTGCACTCATTCGCCATTTGGCTACCCACAGTGATGCAGTGACACCTCAGCAGAAGTCGAGCATTCTAAATTCGTACAACGACGATTCTAGCTCACCGCGGTCAGCCAAACCGATCCGAGTATTCGAAGAAGCATTTGATCGTGTTTTCAACAGCAAAGACCTCAAGGAGTACGCCGTTCCGCTTCGTGACGTTTTGTTACTGGACAAGTCCGTCGACACGATTGTTGACTCGAAGAAGTATATGAAAGATACTCCAAGCCAAGCCAAAACCGCCGAGGAAGACAAGTCAGTCGAATCATTTCTCGAAACTTATTCTCTACTTGGCTGTTTAGTTTGCACTAGCCACTCCTGCGAACACGGCGAGTACGGTGTCGACAATGAGCGGAAGCGTTTCTCTGTCGAGGTAGTAGGTGGTTTGTCACCTATGATACGCCAACAACTTTCCCAGAGGCTCAAGAGCAGCAATGGCGAAAACTTTTCTCCTCGCCAGGCTGGGATACCCTGTGGCGATGAGTGCTTTTCGAAAGTGCGTCCAGGCACCCGTGCTCGTCCATGGAATGAGACCGAAGTTATGCTTCTGAGATCCTTCTTTTTAAACTTCCAGGGCACATATATCCCAGTTCAATGCTCTACTGCTGTGGCTACTGGTCGGCCGTGTTGGGATGTACAACGGCAAATGGATAAGCTCGATCTGTCCCTTCCCGATGTCACCGACCCTCCGCCGTTGCAGGTCAAACCATTGCCATGGTACGATCGAAACAAGAAGATGCTTATAGGCGATTGGCAAGAGCACACCAAAACCCATGAACATCAAAGGAAAGATCACTTCGACCCATGCCATCACGAGGGTCCTTGTGATAGGAGCTGTCCTTGTGTCCAAAATCGTATCTTATGTGAGCGTTTTTGCCGTTGCACAGCAGAGACTTGCGCCAACAAATTCACTGGTTGTGCCTGTCATTCCTTAGGGAAAGCCTGCATGGCTAAACAAAAGGATCGTCCTTGTATTTGCATATTGCTCAACCGAGAATGTGACCCTGCTTTATGCGGAAGCTGTGGTGCTACCGAGAGAGCAATGCCCAAAAATGCAGACGATGAAGCTTTACATGCTACTGGGTGTCAAAACTGTCCTCTCCAGCGCGGCAGGTCGAAGGCTGTTGTCCTTGGAAAGTCGAAGATTTCCGGATACGGCCTCTTCACAACTGAGGATATTGCTCAAGATGAGTTCGTTATCGAATACGTAGGCGAGCTGATCAGTCAAGATGAAGGAGTCCGCCGTGAAGCCCGTCGCGGGGATGTCTTCGATGAGAGTTCGAATTCCTCCTATCTTTTCACATTATTAGAGCAAGAAGGTATCTGGGTAGATGCCGCCATCTATGGCAACCTTAGCCGGTATATTAATCACCAGGATTCGAACTGCAACGTCACGCCCAAAATCATGTACGTAAACGGCGAATACCGTATCAAGTTCACGTCATTACGCGATATTAAGGCCGGCGAAGAGCTTTTCTTCCATTACGGAGAGAATTTTCCCAACTTGACTAAGAAGCTACTACAAGAAGAGAAAGATGAAAAGAAGCGGCGCAAAGCCAAAGAGAAGGCAGCAACGTTAGAGAATGGAGAGAAGGTCAGGAAGAAGCCGGGTCGTAAGCCAGGGAGAAAACCTGGCCGCAAGCCTGGTCGAAAGCCAAAGAAGACATTTGCCTCATTGGAGTCTGAAGGTGAAAACGAGGAGGCCAATGAGGAGCCCATGGAAGATCCGTTTGCTGATATCGATCCACCACAGCCACGTAAACGGAAGCGAGGTGCCATTAATGATTCGGATTCGGGCGAATATCGGCCTAACATTGCTGATCCTCGGGATGGTACGCAATTTGGTACCGCACCAGCAATTCCATTCCGTTCTGAGCCACGCTTTACACCAGTAGGAAAGATCAGGCGGAAGCGGTTACCCAATGGAACGTTTGCTGCCGGTTCATATGTTGATGCGAATCAAGATGATGAGGAGGATGAAGAAGTATATTCGCCGAGACGGGCAGCTAAAAGATTGCGGACACTCCCTGAAGATACCTCGACAACAGGAGTAAACGAAGATCCTCCCGAATCTATCCTTTACGTTACACCGAAACGACGAGGTAGGAAGCCAAAGAATCTCAACAACATCGCTGCTCAAGATGAGAAAAAGCCCGCTGTACAAGAAAGTAGCTATAGTAGTGCGCGAGCAAGCCTTCAAAATAGCAGCCGCTACAGCCATACAGAGGCTCGTCTTGAACTCGATGAGGAATCTCACCTCGATGAAACTCCATCACGGCTCAGAACTCGGCACACGACCAACCAAGTCGTGGAGTCAAGTCCACTCTCAACTCCTGACGATTCGGGTCCCATCTATCTCGAAGCCGAGATTTCCGATTCCGATGTGCCGCAGCCGCGCAAAAGAGGGCGAAAAAAGAAGACCGCCGGTGATGACGAGTACAACGGCAGTAGCTGGACAGATAGCGACGGTGTTAGGCATCTTGGTGGTCGAGATGACAGCGAGGATGACTCGGGTCCTGTGGACGGCCGCCGCCGGAGACGTCGGCCTGCTAGGTACGAAGACTAGACCTCCTATGGTGATGATGAAGTCCAAGGTTCTCTAGATTGGGTGATATATCATATTTGCTGAACTCGTAGTATCGTTTCGCTTCATTCTAGGCGCTAAGGGTTAAACTACGGGTTCCAGGGGCAGGCAGGCGTAGTAGAGACCATACTGATAGTAGCAAAGTTGGAGGACAAGTCAATGCGGTCACTTCACAATCGCACTCAACGGCTTCTCAAGGACTAATTACATGTATTGTACATTTTTGTGCGAAGACAGCTCGCGTTGGGTAGTCGCCGCTTTTATATTTTGACACATCTGTTCGCACCATGTCGTGATTAGTGTTACCGCCTTGTATATTATCTTTCATCAAAGCCTCCTAGCACAATGTGTACGCTGATACCGTATGAGCAGTCTATGACTACTCAGGGTCAAGATTTGCGAATCGTAAAGTACTGCAACTGCCTAATTCTTAATACCTGTAGTATTAAAGATTTCCAAGAGCCTGCTACGCCGTAGAAGTGCCTTCATATTGCTGTATCGCTGATGCAGTGAGTTTTATGAACCATAAAAGGCTCAGCGCTGATGTCGCCACCTCTGCCTCAACATGGTTCTCTTGTTTTGATTAAGTTTAGTTTACGTAGATATATAGGATAGTGTTGAAAACCGATAGTGAAGTGAATGCTGACAACCATGCTTGAACCTATTATATATATTATGTTTCCTGACCGGAATCTCGACACCTCCAAACGATCAAGTTCACGTGATCTCGCGCCGCCTTTGCTCAGGCTGGCTCATGTCTGCTCACCCATCTCACTAGACATCGTCAACTTTTAACGAGGAGCCCGAAAAGGTCCCCTTTACCAGCCAGGGATACCAAATCTGTTCCCACTGACTTCCACAACTTGTGCCAACTAGAACCTATTCCCAGACAGCTGTCCCCGTCTACTCGTTTTCATGCAAAATGCCCACATGCAGGGACATTTTCTTGTGGTTTACTTTAGGGTGTTTGACGTCGTTCTCTGCAGTTTGCTTGGGCTTCGTACTCTATAAATGGTTGTCTCCCTTTTGCCTTCGCATCTTTTCTCTCCCATCTTCTCTCCTACATTCTATCCCATCTTCTCTCCCATCTTCCCATCCTCTTCCCATCCTCTTCCCATCCTCTTCTCACGTCTCTATCCAATCCCTCCCATTCCTCGAGCAAGACCTTCTTTTCTCGTTTCCACTCCAGATATCCACATCCGCGCCTACACGCCATGAACACCGAGCGGGCAAAAGGATTTTGGGGAGGACTAAATCTAGACGAGCATATAGAGGCAGCTCTGAGGGATGGGCTCTCGGAGCACAGGTCTGGGATCGATAGCGATCCCATTCACAGAAAACTTAAAGAAAAAACTAGTCAACCACAGTACGACGCGATACAGGATTTTTAGGAAGCGTAAGTTGCCAACATCACAAAGTCAAGTCTAGAATAGCAAGCACTAACACATCTTAGGTATAAAAGGAAACATCCAGGATCGGACTTACGCAACATGGAAGACATAAAGCATATCACATTGTCGGACGCGCAACCCCCTACAGGTTAAATAATTACAGAAAATATGCAAGGCGACGTACAAGGTGAGACACCAAGTCTGAGGTGGAAACGAAACCCCCGATTTTCGTGCTGACCATCACCAACAGGACCTCGTTTACATGGTTGCATGGAAAGATGGAGAGACAGAGATTAAGACAAGTTTCAAAAGAGAATTTACGAAAGGAATGCAAGACACCCCGAAGAAGTAAGTTCAAAGTGGGTCATCCTAAAGCTCGGGTGGGTTACTAACAGCTTATACACAGGCCAAAACATCCACTGTATGGGAGGTTGAAGCCTGCGCCTCCTCTTTCCGCCAACGGCCTCTTGTTTCTACTCGCTATCATTATCTCGGCCGGCGCGTTCAGGGACTATAGCACTAGTGAGGATATCCTCGCTGCTAGACCGCCGCCGGGCAGAAAGTACCGGATTATGGACTGGGTGGACGGGGTGTTGAACGATCCAGTCTTTCCAGAAATGTCTGCAGATGGACCGACGGAGAAGACCAGAAAGGAGACCGCGTGGGACCACCAGTGTTCAGACTAGGCAAAGAAGGCCGGTTTTACAGGAGGGCTGGGGCTTCATGCCACCCGTCGCGAAGCGCTTATCAAGGTAGACAGTAAGGGGTACTCACTTCGAACAAGCTCATGATGCAGCAGGCTAATTAGCAATAGACGGCGGCTATTCACTGGGGCAGGTCATGAAGTTCGCCGCGCACAGGAACTCAAAGACTCTTATCAGCCACTACTTGGATGACATGAGTATTGTGGACGGTGCAGCAGTCTTCCTTGGCCTGGAGCCGCGACGGGATCTCACAAAAGACTTCCGCTATATGTCTATGAGGAGAAACCCAGATCTCCAGCACTCACTTCCAGGAAAGTGCCTGGACGAGCTGAGATGGCGCCGGGGTTTTACCGATCTTGGCGAGCAGATTGACAACCTCTCCGCTCAGATCACGGCTGCCATTACGGAGAAGGGGCGCCAAGAGCTCAAGGCTCAACGGCACTATGTCTATGATCAGCGCCAAAAGCTCATTAACGAAGAGTTAGGGAAATACCGCAGGGCGCAACGGCGAGTACACACCACCCAACGTGAGGTGGACGACCTGGGCGAATGGCACCGCAGTTACTTTGACCGTGTAGTCCGCCACATGGTCCCTGAGCGTGATCGCCGCCCCGCTGCGGAGTCCAGAAGATATCTCCGCCCTCCAAAACCTTATTGCGTTCCGCACAAATGATTCCCATGTTGCGTACTAGGAGGCGTTACGGCCCATAGGAGGTTGCTGTCTAGTACCGACCTGCGGCCAGGAGATTGAAGAGTAAGGATGGTCCCCCCTTGCTAGTGCCACTTCTGCTAACAGAACGCGTTAGCATCGTCGTGAAAGAGAGGTGAAAGCATGTGCACCGGTGCTCCAAAGAATACTATGAGAGGCAATCTAGCTTCGCCAAGTTTTGCTTCCGGTGCAGCAGGTGGATAACTAGCGAGACAGATTGGGAAGCCCACTATCAAGATCATATCGATAATCTCGATGTGCCTTTCCGGTGTGAACCAGTCACTTTCCGCCACGCCGTTGACTGCGCCGAATATTGCAGCAGATGTCTGAGGGAAAATTGGCTACCAGTAACTGTACGGATAAGACAGTTCCACGATCGAACAAGCCGGTAAAGATATATTTCTGTCTGCATCCTAGAGTATTACGGGAGTCTAGATAGCAAGGACCTTATTCTATGTCCGCATTTGTGATGTATTGTGGTGCTTTATTCGGAATTAGACTTGTAGAACCACCTCGGAGATATACACAGCACTTACAAGCTAGATGCACAAAAGAAGCGCCAACGTTAACAAGAAGAGGCGATGATAAATGAGCCAAAACGTCGGGTGCCGCTAGAACGAAACAGCCTCGACTTCAAGGAAAGCTGGAAGATGAGGACTACAAAATACCGGGTGGTTAAAAATTAGTCCCCAAAAGTCGCTCCAAAAACCCTCTTAGCTACACGTTTATGAATATCTCGGCAAAGGATTTTAATTCATACTCAGCGGATGGTGTCGAGATGGCAGCAGTATCTAGCGGTTCCTCCTCACGTCGTAGCACCCCAGTTGGCAGCATCTAGGACAATCACGATGACTGTTCCAGTATGGATACTTCGCTCTCGTCTCTATTAGACGACATTCTCGAAGCAGTTCCTCAGGTTGGAGAGGATTACCGTTCTCCCTGGACAACTCCATTAGAAGCTGCCACCGTCAACCTCTTTGGTGATTCTGGACCTTGGAACATTGACGCGATCGCAGATGCTATCTCTTCTCCTATTAAGTACCAGGAGGACTGGGTTCTGTCCGGCCCCGACACTCCTCCATCGTATCTATCCAGTATTCCGATAGAGTTGGTTGATCCGGAGCTTCGAGATGCTCTTCCTTCTTCCTCATCAAGTCTACCAACAACCGCCGACTCGGGGAGGCAGGCGCAATCAGCCTCGGGACGAAATTTGGTGATACGCTGAATAAAGGCTAGTGGTGCTCGTTAAATGACACTGCTGCATAGAACAATCCGGTTGACGAATTTCGCATCTCATTCACTAATCCGTTGGATGAGCAGCGAGAAGAGCGAGTTTCCAAGCCTTTCATTATCAACGACGTCAACGCCGTGTTCGACTCAGACACCACAAAAGAATTAGGTCTGTGGCTTCGGGGCGTCATTGGGCGCTATTCCGGATAAAAATAAGTGTCCCCAAAACGACAAGGTGCCTTGGCGCATACCGTTTCTGATTGCACTCTTGAACACTAGGACCGCGATTGTCCTCTTCTGTCAATGATCACAATATGTTCGATGAAATCGCCGCTGAGCCCCAACCCCGCCATGTCACTATCGAAACCTAAAGTCATTGGGGTCGGCACTACATGCTACGTGACGACTACGGACAACAGAACAGTCCTGAAGGGGTACCAGGTCTGGTTTGACGGGAATCTGGTCTATGATTACGGTGTTAGGTGCGAGGAGCGCCTGGCTCGGGAAGCCACAATCTACAAGCACTTCGGCAAACATCCTCAAATCTTGACGTGCTTTGGCCTTGAAGAGGTGCGCCCTGGTGTCTACTCGCTTCGTCTGGAGATGGCTCCCTTGGGGTCCATCCGCGCCTACATACAGAAGAATGCTAACAGCCCACCTTCTATGTAACACCGCCTGCAGATGGCCCTCGATATAGCTACTGGCTTAAGCTACGTGCACTTACGAGGTGCAATGTCATGCGATCTGTCTTGTACAAATCTCTTCCTCTTCGACGAACTCCGCGTTAAGCTTGGCGACTTTAGCGGGGCTCTTCTTGACGGATTTGACTTTGAATGGGACCAGACGCATGAGTCTCGTTATCACTTACCTTCACGAGGGCGGGAGTACAATGACGTACCGCTCATGAAAAGGGAGCTCTTCGGCCTGGGATCGGCGATATATGAAATTGTTGGGCTGAAGCATATGCAACTGCGCAAGAAGTCGCAAATGATTTGAAGAGCTGCGAGTCGTCTTGAGGTGCTAAATGGGACTATAATCGTAATGATTGTAATGAAAATCGAAAATCAAGCAAAGGCGATCCATAGACTCATTCATCCTCCCAAGGAAAGAAATTCAGTCTCCCAAGAGAGCATTGCTCTTGTGTACGCAATCCTCAGCAGCCCGAGTACCGCACAGTCCGCCTTCATTTCCAGTTAGCGGGAAGACGGCCATGACCTCGAGTGGTTACGGCTGGAGAACACCTGGTGCCCACAGGCACCTGTTGCCACCTGCGGCCCCACAGCTAGAGTAGATACCTAGGTACATGTATATCGCTCATAGCTCACTTCTCACTTCGTAGTCTGGTTCCAAGGTTGTTGAGACTACTTCTCTTCGATCTACATCATCAACAACACGTTCATACCATCACTTCCAGCCTTTGCAGATCACCTGCAACAGAAAGGCTTCCTGCGATATTCACGTTCATGTCGAGACTGCGGACGACTTCTAAGTCTTTTCTGATTATTTAAACGTTTAGGTACAGGTCCACGTTGTGTGCCACTATCACTATCACCCTCTGCTCCCTGCTCCCTGAATCTGATTCCGACCTGCTCAAAAGAGAGGTCGGTATCCAATAATGTCTCTCGGCAAAGACCAAATACTTCAAGGATCCACCTCAGCTCAAGGTGGTACCGACGGCCGTGACAACTAGCTAATTAAGCGTGAGGCCGTAGGTCGACAGAATCTCGTTCACGGGCTGGAAGTAGGTCGTGCCGCCGCTAGTGCAGTCGCCAGAACCTCCCGAGGTAACGCCCTGGGCCTGAGCACCGGAGTAAAAGGGGCCGCCCGAGTCGCCGGGCTCGGCGCACACATTGGTTTGGGTGAGGCCGGTGACACGTCCTTGGGAGTAGGTGACCGTCGCGCCTGTGGCGCGGACTGTGCCGCAGTGGACACCGGTGGTGGAGCCGGAGCGGCAGATACTGGCTCCGACGGCGGCCGCGGTGCTGCCCGACACAGGCAGGTTACCCGAGCCGTAGCCGTTGATTTCGCCGGTGAGGGTGGTTCCAGAGACAGTGCGGATGTAGCTCATGTCAGCGCTGCCTGGGAAGACCGAATTCGAGAAGCTTCCCAGCGACGCACCGCTGCTGGTAGTGACAGAAGCACCTGCGGTGCCACAGTGGCCAGCCGAAACGAATCCCGTTGTGACCGTGAAGCCGACGGAGCACCGGGCGCTTCGATTGATTAAGTAGGCATCGCCGCCGTAGACCGAGACGAAGGTGGTCGGCAGCGCCGTAACTGTCCGCACCTCAAACTCAGACGCGACGAGCCCGACCTGTGCGGCCAGCGCCTCGGCGTGGGCGGTGCTGCCGGCGAGTGCCTCCAGGACGAGCTTGTTGGCGGCGACGTCGACGTAATACGCCGCGATGCCCGAGTCGGCCGAGCTCGTGTCGAGAGTCTTGGCTTGGCTGATGTCCTGGTTGTCAAGTGCTAGCTTGGCCTCTTCAAGCTTGGAGAGGCTGTTGGCCACGATGGCCGGCGTAGCGCCAGCAGCGGTTACCTCGGCGGCCAAGGCTTGGTCCGTGATGCCGACGTTAAGCGTGGTGCCGTCCTCGGCAATCCAAGCGCCGGCGAACGAGTCACCCGTCGAGCTACGCAGCTGCTCGATGATATCGGTGGCCGCGTGCTCCCGCGCGACACGAGCAGTGGCCTGCTTGGCGTCCAGCCCCAAGTCGCGCTTCATGGCGGCCAGGAGCTGGGGGTGAAGGCTGGTCGCGACCGGCGAGGGGGCACCGTAGGCCAGGGGCAGGACGGCCGTCAGGAAGGCGAGGAACCTGAAGAGCTCCATGTCTAGCGTTCTGAAGGCACTACGTGGGAAAAAGGGGCGTTAATATTGTCAAAGCTAGGCAGAAAGCAAGATGAGTCGATGATCCTGCTGCAAACTGCCAGACTGGATGAGAACATGTCTACTCATTTATACTTATCTCGGCTCTAGTATCGTGACTTGCATCACGCTCCTGTTGTCGCTCTCCAAAACAGAGCCCTACATTAGACCAGCCGTTGCTAAATCCTCCTTCCTAATCCGCCCCAATCGGCCGGGCGACGTTATCGGAGGTTTTGACAGTATCGGCAGGACAGTCTTCAAAAGTCACATAGCTTTTGATAGATAAGGTACTGTAACTCCAGGCCGGCACAGCTTGGTTGACAACTCACGCTTTTCCACACCTTTTAAGCTTAGCAACATGTCAAGTTAGGTTCAGAGCATCAGCTTCGGATTAGCCATATCTTCAAATTTAGTGTATGCCGACGGTGACGTTCTGGTCCATAGACCGGCAATCGACGCCTTCAGCCTGCAAAATTCAAGTCGCCGGCAGCCGACACCAGCAGGCAATCTCACGTGGACTTCAGCCACTGTTAACGGTACTATGCGTTTCCAGCTTTACGGAGAACCTTGCAATACTCCGGCTATCGTCAATATCCTGTGTAACACGTGTTTCGTAAGCTGCCGGTAGTAGCTTGCATGCCGGTTTTACTGGGTCAGGAACTTAACAAGGCCGAACGACTAGGCGACCATCACTCGCCGTGGGCTCGCTTGGCCCTCTCTTCAGGCTGGCATAATCGTTGATAGGCCAAGAGGACCTAATTAGGAAGGCAGAGGAACGAGGTTTCTTGGTGTTCGGTTTCTGCACCTCTTGGCGGTTGGTTGGGGTAGCCAACCTACTAACCGCTGGAACCCCATCTCTTGGTGTTCGGTTTCTGCACCTGTTGGAGGTTGGCCAAGAGGTTGGCTGGGGCAGCCAATCTACTAATCGCTGTAACCCCATCTCTTGGTGTCTGGTGGGCATCCAACTGCCTATATTGCGAGTTTTATCCGCTTATAACTTCACAACTTCCATTTTAGGTTGTTGCTAAGACGTTTGGCATGCGCTATAATGTGTTATAAGGTAACTTTTATTTTAGGCTATATAAAAACTACAACACCCTGATGGCAAAACGGAGGCTTGGCGGCTACAAGCTGGGGCGGTCAGGGGCGGTAGAACCTGTTAAACTGCTGCACTGCCGCGATGAGTTAACAAGAAGCGGAACCAATCTGCCTCACGATTCATCGTGTTGTTAGATTGAAGGCGTTGGTCTAGTCTAGATGACAAGTCGGTCATGTAGGTCCTTAATACCTGCCTTTAAAGTAAGCAATCTCTAGCTGCAAACTTTCCCTTAAACGTTTGTAACTACGTATAATTGCTAGAAAAGAGTTAAATGGAGGTTTGATTAATTAATCTATTAGTGGAAAAAAAAGTGCCTATGGCCAGAGGTTTCCTGTAATTACGGAGTAATGTAAGGATATCACAGTTAGCTAATTAAGCTATCCTGAGCAGACCTGATCATAACTAATCCGAGCCTGAGCTACCTAACCTAAGGAGCGCCGGAGCAAAAGCAGCGAGCGGTCATGTGACCCCGAGTGTTAAGATCGGACGTGGTATAACACCCTGATTGCCCCCACAGGCCAAGACTAAACACATGCATCCCAATGCACACCTCGCCAATATTTGATGGCAGTGGCACATCTATGTTCGGCGACGGTGAGTCCATCCCGAGCCAAGGCGTGGTCGTGCTGTTCGGCGATAACACCCCTAGTGGGGGCCTCAGGTGGTGATTCTGAATGGCCCATTGTCATACAACCCGCGGTGTCTGAAGCGCTCACTCACAGATCAAAGCAACCAGGACTTTACCAACGCCAGTGCTATACCGTCTCTGCTCGTAAACCCTTGAATGTCTACGACTTCCAGATGTAGATGCAGGGTATTCTAGAAACCAGAAATATCGACGTCCATGGTGGTGGACAGTATGCGCTTGGAGGAGACCCGGGACGCGATGCCTTTGTGTCGCCTGGTGATCCAGCTTTTTATCTCCACCACAGCATGATTGATCGCAGTAAGCAATAACCTGTTTTGTTTACCTTTTATCTCATAACGTCGAAACTAGTATGACACACGTCGATACAGCCTGGTAGATTTGGCAGAGCTTCAAGCCGTCGGAGCGCACGTCAGGACCCAAGGCACTGATTGGGACTAACACGTTCCTTGGCCTCCCTTATAGTGCTAATAAGACCTACGAAGACCTCGTTGACTACGACTACGCTACGGATCCACTCCGTCGGATTAAAGATCTGATGAGCACCATTTCTGGCCCCCTTCTGCCATGTCTACGTTTAGTAGAATATTTCTGTATTCTACTTTTGTGCTGCAGTCAGCAGGTCTCTAGATAAGGAGGATAGTAGCTAGTAAAGCATTGGACATAGTTTTCTTCTTGTTCTGATCTAGGCTTACTTAGATATATGAGTGTCTTGGTCTGTTGATAGCTTTTGAGAACATGTCTTCAAAAAGAACCTGAGTAAAAAGTGGATTCAACTGTTCTGGTATAGCAATAATTTGATATTGGCTGTGAGATTAAAGCTCTGAAACAATGTTAGTAGTTTTTAAGGAAGGTTAAGGATGGGTATGGTTAGGTGCCTGTTAAAAGGGCTAGAGGCATGAATTGTCTTATCTAACTACACTATATAGGTGAAGGTGGTATATATTTCCCTGCTAATTTCTTTTACTTAGCTTTCCATTCACGCATCAAAGCTGATAGACCCATTCAGCCGACGACGCACGTCGAACAACCTCCTTTCTGTGCCCAAGTGAATCGCTACCAGATGAGACCGCCCAGTAACCTTTGATAAAGGCTGAAAAATCCAAGGCTAAGTAGCGATTCTCGATTCTATGTCTATATTACAATACATTGATTGTTACATCCCACCCCTTTCCCAATGTTATGACTTCGCCCATGGTATCTTTCCCGATTTGAGATCTGCCTGGATGAAGTCCAGCTTGCGCATATTTTGGATCTTCTCCATTCCGAATTTAGTGAGCATCTTTTCATCAGATATCATCCAAGGAAGTAAATACTCTCCCATGAACCAACCCACATAACTGTCCCAAGTGTTCATACGGATCATCCTCGCCGCCATGTCGCATATGAAGCGGGACTCTTCCCGGCGAGCATTCTGGTATTCCTCGAAGGCGCGCTCTAGCGTTTCTGTGTCCGGGTCGGCGTTCTCGCTCAAGGCCTCGTGGAGTTTGTTCACCAGCGCTATCGCTGACTGGAGGCCGTTGTTAACGCCCATGCCCGCAGCTGCAGTCATCTGTGCGGCTGAATCACCAGCCAGCACCACACGACCGAAATACCAATGCTTCAGCAGACCTTCTGGTTGATTAATCAGCTTGGTCCACTCGCAGTTCTTGTAAAGCTCCTTGAACGTCAGGTTCGGCATGACCGAAACGTCGGAGAAGGCTTCCACGAACTCGGCTACTTCGTCCTCGCTGTATTTTTTCTTCTCTGTCATCGGATTCGGGAGCTTCCGATAGATGCCGAAGTGCATGCGGTGCTCATCCGCTGAAATCTGCGAACTCCTGTAGGTGCCATGCGTCTCGAAGAAGGTCCCAGTTTCTACGCCGGGGACGTACTTGGCTCGGCCGTACTGCATGAGTAGAAATATATATTAGTCGAGATCCTTTAGTTTGGCTCTCTGGATTTTTCCGAGGCGTTACTTCTAAGCCCAGGCAAGGGACGCCGAACTGGAGAACTTGTACGAGAAAAAAAGAGTAAGGGGCTAAATATAGGACCTTTCAATACATACCATGATTTGGTAATTAGAAACGATGGGTTCTTCCTCTTTTGCGAAGTCCTGACCTGCCTCCTTGGCCAGCCTCTGCATAATAGCTCGCGTCCTCGAGTGGGCGCCATCGGCACCAATGACAATAGAGCCCTCCTCAACGCTTCCATCGGATAGGCGGACTCTTACGCGATTCTCGGTCACTTCAACGTCCTCTATTCCTGTGCCTGTACGAATCTTGGATTTGCTCGCACCAAGGCCCTTGAGTAATGTCTGAACCAGCAAAGGACGAGGGAAATTCATACACGCGTAGCCGTGACTAATGTTCAGTTAGTATGAGGGTACATTGAGAGGGTAATGCTACCGTCTAGTAAGTATCCTCGGGGACAACTTACTTCTCTTCAAGATACTCGAATATCGGTACCGTCCGCGTCGGCGTCCCGTCAAGACGTATATTCGTCTTCTTGTATAAAGGGATATAACGACCCTCACAAGCTTCGAGGAGCCCTAGTTGGTCGAACAATCTCACGGTATGCGGCCACAGCATGATGCCGGCTCCTGACTCCGAGGCGATGGTCGGGTGGCGCTCCAGGATCAGGAAGTCCAGACCTGCTCTGTCTAAGCCGTTGGCGATGGTGAGGCCGACCGGCCCTCCACCGATGATAATGGCGCGGAATTTTCTTTGAGACATGTTTGTCCTTGTGAACGTGTCTCAAGAGACAAGAGACCGGAAATGAACAGGCCGGAATCTTATACTCTACGTTAGAGGCGATGTATGAGGCGAGAAGGTTGGAAATGGGAGGATGTAATTAATGCGATCACACACAGCCAGCGGACCCCTTTAATTGTGACCAATGTTGTAGATCTGTGGGGTTATTAATGAAGACTGTAAATTGGCGTTGAGTGGGGATGTCTAGGAAATTCTCGATGTATCCAAGCCATGACTGAGTTATTAGATAGGTGAGGGCAAGGACTTTTATATTGGAATACAGCAAACCCCCATAATTTCTTAGAGTGATGCTCGGAACAGTTTCAACCCTTCTGTTAGGCAGCTATTCGCTGGACTGCGGTTATCTGTTGGGGCCCCCGTATTCCCAAAATGGAAGCATTGCGCGCCGCGCGGCTTGAGCGGAACCGGGGCTTTTCGCGGGTGTCCGGGGTGGTGATCAGTAAGGGGTGGAGACAACATCTCGGGTCGTCACTAAAAATGTGACTGTTGGGCCTTCGAAATTCATGGAACTCGAACAAATCAAGCAAGGGCCCTCCATATAAACGACTCATCCTATTGACATCAAGTCTTTAACGCAGGTCTCCTGACCTTTCGGTTGCTCCATCTCTCCACTATTAATAGATTGTGTGCTACAGCCTCAGCAACATCCGTTTACTGGAAACCTGCGTTTCTTATCCCGGAGCTATTTTCTCGCTCTGCTGTTCCCACGTGTCTGTCATTGCCAAGTGCCCTTTTCTCGCCACCTGTATGGAAACGTCGCCATGGTAGCCATGGGTTCAGCCGAGATGTAGGTCTTTGGTAATCCGGCATCTCCGCCTAGTTATGGTCGTCGATTACGTTGTACCGGAGCCCACCCTTGTTGCTCAACCCTTGGCGGAAAACTGGTAGCTTGTTATTGTAGATAACGTTGAATTTGCCGATGAAATCCCCGGTTTCCAGACCTGAGTTGTCGCCGCTTTAGTTGCAACCATCGAAAATATGGTACCACAGTTGGCCGTTATTCTTTTCACCGCGGTCGAAGCAGTATATGCTATTGTTGTACTGAACAGCTGAAGGACTAGGCGACGTGGCATTCTTGGTACTAGAGCTGCTTCAAGCTTAGATTCCGCCACGTACTTTTGTCGGCCGTAAGCGTCGCTGGTATCATTCCGCAGCACAGTGTGAATATAAGTGCCATCATAGCAAGAATATAGTAGACGATGCAAAGTCAATTGATTCCTGAACCTTTATAATCAAAAGGATTTAGTGCCCTTATATACAGCCCAAATGGCGATACCGGCGCCCTACCGTGTAGCTGTTGCATGGAAGCTCAACAAACTGACTACTCATTTCCCAAGAGTATCTCCTTCCCCACTGATAACTGGGCCTTATTCCTCGTTGCTGTATTCCATTCGTGAAAATTATTATACTTTCTCTGAGGCATCTTTAAGAAGGAGCCCGAAATATTTCAAGGTACTCTCGTAATTTGCGTTGCATTCATGTGATCGAGGTAGCTCAAAGTCGGGTTACAGATATACTCTATATAATTGGTTGCTAATGAGTAACTATTAACACTGCGGCCCATATCACCACTTACCCCTTCCGTTCACTGCTTACCTCGTACTATCTGGCTCACATGCCAATACTGACTTATTAGTAATATTGTTTTTAGGGGGAGAAAGAGTAACCATTAATATGTTGGAGACATACGTAGGGAGTGAATACCGCTGTTGAGGGTCCTTAGTTTACCCCCTTACTGCTGAATAATTCTCACAATCAGCCTAGCAGGCGTGTTGGTTGTATGGCAAATATTGTTGGTACATATATGCCTACATGTACGAGGCTTATGATTTTGCTGATGTATATATATATATATGTGCGTACGATACAAGGCCATAATACCAGCTAACTTAAACAATACATGCGACTAATTTAAATGTCTGCCCAACTACCAATTCCGATGTTATCGACGTGATGAACATCCTCTTTCCCCTATATTTTGGCTTGATTCTGCATGTTTACATACGATTTCCCTCCTTTCTCTTTATTTTTGTCGACTATGTTCATAAATTTATTTCTGTCACCTTTATAATTGCTCTCACTTATTTTGATCAGTGAACTACCATACACGAGTGAAAATAGCTTCCGCCAACATTCAGACCAACCAATATCAAACTCGACTATACGACAGTCCTCAACTTAGTAAGTGACCAATCTCTCACCCCTAGATCGTTCATTACTACGCACACCGTGAACCCTGCCACTTTGGACTGAAATCGAGAAGTATCCATACGTTAGAAGGCATCGATGAAGCCACCTGGTCAGCCCAGAAGGCTCGAAAGATCTGAGCAAGCGTTCCATGGAGTGAAGGCTAACGTTGACCAGGATACTTCGTTGACACCTCGATGCTAATAAAGCGGAAAGCCTTTGTGCAGATGCTAATAAGAAAACAATGCAAATTAATCAGTCATACAATTATTAAACCCCTACCATGAACGTGTGGAAATATATGCCTTTGAAGTCTACGGCTTCTATATGTTGGCACTACCAGAAGAGGTAACCAAAAAAAAGAAGTACGTAAAGTCATCAAGCATTATACACTTATCGTGTTACTAGGTCGATTATTATCGCGGATTTCCCCAAGCCACTCCAAGTTCGAGCGCTTACGTAGCCGAATCGGTTATATGTACAGCAATATTACCCTCACATTTTCGGCAGAAGTGGTCGTAGTACGTCGGTGCTTTCAGCCGCCACAACGATTGATAATTCTGCAATCACACCTTGGTTCAAAGGACGAACTTGTTCGCGTACATTTCCAGTAAAGTTGGAAATAAAGGCCTGTTGACAGGATAGCCTTAGCAATATCTTCAGCGTTTGACATCACAGGGACTCAACTCTAAAGCGTCGCCGTTATCATACATAGCCAACACAATGAAGCTTCTATTCATCGTCCTCATACCAGCCGCGATGGCCAGTATCCCACGATATCGCAATCAAACCTGCGACAGGGCCCTTCTGAAAGAAGCCACGAGCCGGTACATCGCAGCGCAGAGCACAGGACAGCCACAATGGCTATCATCACTTCTATCCCCAAACGCAACACTAATCGAGAACAACGCAATGATCCCAATCGTTGAAAGCCTCGTCCTCAGCAAACCGCTCGCAATCGCGCACGCACGCCATATCTACGACACGGTAGCCTGCGCCTCCTTCTCCGAGCTCATATCCCTCGCGCCGAGCCCAGGGTACCAGATCGGGACACAGCTGCGCGTCGACGCGGCCACGAGGAAAATCACAAAGATCGACAGCATCGTGACGGGCGCGGGAGATCTCTACTTCAACACGACGCACGCCCTGCACTACCTCCTGCGCGAGGACTGGGCGCCTCTCCCTCTTTCGGACCGCGAGTCGCGCGCGACGATCCAGGCCGCCGCGGATGCGTACTACGCGTATTTCAGCGACGGGTCTACGGCCGTGCCGTGGGGCGCGCCGTGCGATCGCCTCGAGGGCGGCGCTTATATGGGGCAGGGACTCGCGAACGATACGTGCGATGCCGGACTGCCGCCTTTCAGCGTCGAGATGCGGGATCGGCGGTACGTGGTTGATGAGGAGGTCGGCTCGGTGAATATACTAAGCGAGTTTGGAATTCTGGGGCCGGATAGTCACGAGTTCCGCGTCGAGAACGGGAGGATTAGGTGGATTCATGCTATGACCTTTTGTAGGGGGACGCCTAATTGTAATGCCCCCGAGTTTCCGGGGTTGAGTGAGGAGGTTGGGTGGTGAGGTGCAAAACGAAGTGAGTATAAATCAATTGACTGGGATAGACAAACGCCATTTCTTCCCTTTCCCCTTCGTTTCAATTTTAATTGACTGCTTGTGGTTTGCTTAGGCATGTTAGTAAAGTTTAAAGGAGAAATTATAAGGCAAGTCTTCAGCATGAGCACAAAGGAGGGGGGGTGTTTTTTTGGCTTTTTTTTATTTTAAATTATGTCAATGACGAAGTAGTCTACTGACACAAGAATTGTTGGCAACATGGCCATTTTCACCCCTGTTTCCCATCGAGCATGTAAGATACCTTGCTATGAAAGTAGCCGTCGCCCTAATCCTCACTTTTATCCTTCAAATAAAGGAGTGACGAAAGATAGCATTAGCCCCGTGCTAGTCTGTTGAACAGCTCGAGACTCTCGCTAGACAACTATCTAGTCCATATTTTAGGAAAGTCGATCGCAATTAGTCTTGCATATCGTAGTCGAGTTCTATCGAAGGTAGTAGATCATAGGGACGGGGAATAGCCACATTAGCATTAGCGTGAGAAGTCTTAGAGATATCCTGTTGTTGGTGTACTCCTTTAAAAACCTGAGTTGGCCTCTTTTCCACGCGCGCCATCTTTCGGTGCCTGAACGCCACAGATCTGCCCTCGCCGAAATTCATCTTCAATCCACCGGTGAGTTCTTCAATACTTTCATCGTCATCTATTGCTCGTCGCTTTGCTGGAACGGTCCTCTCAACTACTTCGGTACTGGTCTGCAGGTTGGCATTACGGGGGGCGTGGGTCTGGTGAATATTATATCCGGTATAGGTATTTTGAGTGCTCTGGGCAGAGGCATCGATATTCCCAGATCCCCGGGTTTCCTCGTTCTTAATGAATATCGCGTTGGTAGTAGGTGTGCTCTTAGATTGGTGGACTGCCTGCGAAGTGTACCAAATCGCCGAGGGGGCGACTTTCAGTTTCAACTCCACCGTGCGCTTGACATTAACTGGAGCCGAGCTACTCTCTTTCTTGCTTCTAATGGCTAGTCTCATAGATCGCCGTGTCGCGTGGGATCCTCTTGGTTCTGGTTCTGGTTTATTCATACGTGGCTCGTACTCGCTCTCGCTCTCGCTCGTTGAGCTACTTCGCTTAGACAGCCTTCGGTTACTGCTCTCAGCCTGCCTGAATTTACTTCGCAAGGGGTATCTATTTCTGCTTCGTGTAGAGTCTCGTTGCTGTGAGCCACTAGGCTTGCCTCTATCCCATCTCCTCTGTCTGCGGCCTTTATGCTCCGATGTCCCCTGCTCAGAGCTGTTGTTCCAAGGTTTTATTTCCGCCGGATGAAGAAACCCCATTGCCTGTCCGAGGAACACGATAGTCTGTCTTCTCTTACTTAGAAAGTTGAGCTCACCCAGCTTGGTCAAGTCGAATTCCTTCCCCAAATGATTCTGCATAAGCGAGAGAGAGTATGTTTCTTCCCAGGCAAGTTTGACACCGCTTGTTCTAAATGCACCTGGTACGGGTGATCCGAGTCCAGGCACATTGCCCATTTTCCATAACGGCTCGATGGGGTCCACATCGTTTAGTATGGTAACAACCTTTAACAGAGATCTGAAATCGATCGTTGGCCTGTTCTCAAGCGTGGTCTTATCCATGAACGGATCCGCGTCCTCTGGAATTCGTCCTGGATCTATCGGGCATCCTCGTTAGTAACAAATATGCAGTAGTTCAAAGTGGAGTGTACTTACTCAACCTGTCGGCCATGGCACGGAAAAGCATCCATCTGAACTGGCATGCTGGCATCACACCAGTGTCAATTTGTGTGGCATTCGCGAGGGTGATACGGTGGAGTTCTGTCCACAAGATCCCCTGGAATCTCGCCTTGACAAACTTTTCCTTGCCAGAAATTGTCGCTTGCAAATCGTGCATTACGTCCTTGAAGTTGCGTTTATGTTCCGCCATGGTGGTGCTGCATAGCTCTCAATGATCGAAACGGAAGAGTGTAAGAGGCCTAGACCCGTGGAGAGAAAAGGAAATGGATTGTAAATGACGAGATCGCAGCACACCGAGATTAGGCGATGACCTGAAGGTACGATGTGGTGTACGGAGTTAAGTTGTAAAACCAGCAGAGAAGGTTTGCTGATCTGACGTGGTTTGTTGCTGGTATCAAACGGTTTTGTTGAGATGGGATGCAGGGGCGCCACGGCAACCACTGTAGAACAGCGCATCTGTATCAAGGTGCCCTAACCATATTATCTGTATATATGCACAACGTAATAATACCTTCAAATCTGTACTAATCAACTACTAGGTAATGGTAGCTTATGGGAGCTTACCACATCAGGTGATAGACAGACTATTTGCGTTTGTTCATTCACCAAACTTCGGTCGACTTGGCACAACGCCAGACTTAAGCATATCATATACCATCTAGATATCTACCAATTTGGACTCTATTGAGGGGAATCTTCCGCCTTCCTCAATATCTCGAAGCAGTCCATCAAACGGTATCGCTAGAAAATCGTCAAGGCTACCGCCACACCCATACAGGCTGGCAAAATCGGGCAGGTCCGCCATAGAAGAAAAGCTGTCGAATTTCCATTCGCCTCCCTGGGTTTCATTCACGCACACTATTCCCCTGAGAATGCCGCAATTTATCGAGACTTAAAGAATCGCGATGCCTGTGAGCTCGACGACCTTGGTGGGTCCACCTATGGATGGCACTGCGTCTCACGTCCTTCTGTGATCTGCCAGCTTATATATCAATGCTTCTTTAGTATGACTATCGCGCAATATCTGCTTGCACTAAGTCCTACGTGTGGGTGACCCAATGCGGCTTGCACTACCTAGACTAAGCCTTGTGAGCTAGCTGCAGAGCGCATTGACCGGCTGAGCTCTTGGCCCCTCGAATGGGCAAGCTTCCGCCAGGCTTAACGTATAAACCAATAAAATGGAAACCCGCTGGTACGGTGTAAGACTTTTGGAAGGACGGCTAGGGTGCCAATGGGCAGCAACGTCGGTAAGTTAATATCTGACACGCACGTGTACTTACTCCGCGTACGACGCTGAGACCTGATACCCGAGACTACCTACGCAGGTGGCTACCCGGTTGTAACCGGATACCGCAGGTCTTTTGCCACACTCAATCCCTATGATGCTCGGAAATATCACGCTGGCTGAGCACCCTTTCCGGATATAGACTGGGGGTCGTAAACCCGAATTCGGAGCCGAACTTGTCTGCTGAGGCGCCGGCTGGCCTTCGAGAAGGTCCGGTGCCGCCAATGGGCAAAAAGCTATGCTTCAGGAGTGGTGTTTACGTCATTGCCTGGGTCGCACATCTTCGGCATTGGATTGAGCCTCGCTTGTGAGATTATATATGTCGATAGTAGTTGATGGATAGGAACAGTAGTACGCACTTTGAACAATCAATCAAGCTTTCTACATAGTACATATTATAACTCCTGTAAGCCTTAGCTAACCTAGACTGGTTAGATCACGATAATATGGGGCCGAACTTTAGAAGCTGACCTGTTGGGCTTCTAGCGCCGAATGGGATGACTCAGGTCATGTTGGGTAAGGGAGGGTCAAGGAGGGTCAAGGAAGTATTCCATAACGAGCTTGGCGGACTGGACTGCCTACCTAGGTTAGGTAAGTCTTCCATGGTCTCAAGAACACCTGAACGCCAAGTCAACTAAAATTCCACCATCTTATCTTCTCCATACCCCTCCAAGCCTTTCATTTCTCCTCGATTACGGTATTCTCATATACCCCATATTCACTTTGATATACAAGAAAAGCACAAAAGACCTACCAGTACAACGTCATACCCATCCCGGTCCGTTGCAGTATATCTATCTTGGAGCTGTTAATTGTTACATGTCAAGAGGGAGGCAGACTTGTCCGGTGTGAAACCTGGCAACAATATAGGTTTTACCCTTGGTGGTTCTCTAGTTCTCTGGTTCTAAGCTCAAAGCCGAAGACACTAATAATATTTTCCACCTTATTACGGTCAAGTCTTGCCTATCACTTTCTTTTTTACTTTTATTCTAATAACACTCGTCTACGCCATCCTACGCTGCCCGTCTGCTATCCGCTCTCTCGCTACAGGTCCAAGCTGTTTTTCATGTCGTGGTCTTCATGATAGCTTCATGACCAACGAACGACGCCCGTGCGACAGAGTCTGATGCTGGCGTCATCACGACGATGAATTCTTCTGTGGCAGACAGCCCATCCACAATGGCATCCTCACAAAGGTCGCCGACCTTCCATTCCCACGATTCGCCCCATTCCTCGACGCCTCACGATCATACGCACATGACCAACAATCATCAGCCCTCACACCCTCCGCCACCGCTACCCGGTACTCCTCAGCCATTCATTACAGGTGCCATTACTCTCGACCCATTCGCCACACCCTCCGCGACTCTGAATCCCCGGAGCTGTGTAACATGCCGTCGCCGCAAAGTGCGCTGTGACAAGCACATGCCGTGTGGCAACTGTCGCAAGGCCCAGATTCAATGTGTCTTTCCCGCTCCTGGCCGAGCCCCTCGCCGACCCCGCGCCAAAGATCCGAATGCTCCGCCGAAGCAGACGAGCGAACGTGAGATGGAACTTATGAAACGGTTACGAAAATTAGAAGGCATTGTCGAAGACCTGAGTGGGCAAATTGAATTCGAGACGTATAAACATGGTGGTAATAGCGAGTCGCCTGAAGCGACACCAGACACCGTACACGAGAACGATCGACGGAAAACCCCAGCCAGTCCGCCCGTCGAAATTCCTTCGAGTAACAATGTACCGTTCGGCTACTCTATGCCACGTCGAACCAACACTAGCAACTCGACGACCAGTAGTCATGCGAATGCGAAGGGCGATGTCAACAAAGACTTTGGTAAGCTTGTTTTAGGTGAAAAGGGCAAAGTTCGTTATGTTAGCAATGCGTTCTGGACTAAGATTACCGATGAGGTATGTCTGCTTATCACAGTGATGTTCGGCTGTTCGTACTAATTCGTGCAATAGATCGAAGCTCTGCGTTCAGAGACCCAGAAGCTCACAGACGAATCTGATGATTCGTCTGGTGACGAAAGCTCTCCTGTCATGGCCAATCCTTACACGGATCAACATATCGATCATCACGGCTTCATTTTCGGTTATAGCTCGTCCAACGTTGACTTGCGAAAGCTCCACCCTTTACCGTCGCAGATGTTGTTTTACTGGCAAGTCTATATGGACAACGTTGATCCGATAATCAAGATTCTTCATGTGCCAACCATGACCAAAATCGTCAAAGAGCTACGAAGCGACATGAGTACCATTACCCCTGGTGTTGAAGCTTTGATGTTCGCAACTTATTTTGCCGCTATCACATCTATGGAGACAGACGAGGTATGCGCCACCCACCAATATCCTAGTTCATTCCTCTAACTTCTTGCTAGGTCATGACGAATTTTGGTGCTGAGAAACCTCAACTAATCGCACGATACCGCTTTGCGACTGAGCAGGCTCTGGCCAAAGCAAATTGTTTAACAACTTCGGAACTGGTTGTTATACAGGCCTTTGTACTCTTCCTTATTCTTGTTCGACGATACGACGACACAAAATTTTCTTCGGCGCTCACTGGTTTGGTGGTCAAGATTGCTCAGTCCTTAGGAATACATCGAGAAGGGACACACTTTGACAATTTGAGCCCCTTCGATATCGAGATGCGGCGAAGGCTATGGTGGGCCATATGTGTCCTAGATCTCCGATCAGCAGAGGATCAAGGCAGTGAGCTGACTGTTGTGGAGCGGTCGTTTGATACACAATTTCCTCTGAACGTTAATGATGGCGATATCAGCCCCGAAATGACAGAGTTTCCTCCAGAGCGCATAGGCTCGACGGACATGACTTTTTGTCTGATTCGCTATGAGATCTGCGCCTTGTCTAGGACAGTACATACTGCAGCGAGTGGCATATCGCCATGCCCCAAGGAGTCGCGGACCACTCTAGAGGAACACGAGGAGAAGCTTCTTGAGATGTATGAACACATTGATCAGAAGTACCTGAAACCATGCCCAGCTAAAGAAACCGACCTGCTAAACTGGGTCTCTGCCACAATCGCGCGTCTCATCATGTCTAAGATGAGCCTTGTTATTTACCAACCCCTCATGCCGTCTACCGGTAGCGAGCTTGCCAGCGATGTCCGCGATCGGCTGTTTATGTCTTCTATAGAAGTCGTCGAATACAATAGGGTCCTAAATGCAGAACCCAAAATTCGCCGCTGGCGGTGGCTTTTCCAGACGTACAATCAATGGCATGCCGTCGCATACCTACTGCTTGAGGTTTGTCGACGGTCTTGGTCTGCCTCAGTTGAGCGCGGGTGGGTCGCGTTGAATGCTACCTTCCAGCCTGACGATAATGTCGATTTTGCCAAACCTGCCATATGGGTTCTATTACGAAAGCTCATGATTCAGGCGAGAAGACATCGAGAAAGTGAGATTGTGCGGCTACGGGCCAATCCCCAAGCCGCCGAAGAACTAGACGTCGAAGAACACAATAAGATCCCACCAGCTAGTTTCCAACACCTACCCAGCTCCGTGCGTAGCACGCTAGCACGAGATCGCTGGCGGAAACTGGTTGGTACTACCGGCCAAGACCAGGCACTTCCCATCCGTAGCAGACTAAACAGCATTAACATTCCGGAAACAACATCGGCAACACCTAACGAGACGATGCCGGGAGTGGCGGAAGTGCAGTTTAATGATCTTGACTGCGCCATGAACGAGCCTTATTTCAGCCCACAGGACCTCTTCCCTTTGGTGTTTGGAGGGAACCCAAGCGAGTTTGCGAGTCAAGCCACCTCGAATGGTGACACATTAGCGGCAGACGCCTTCAAGTCACAGCCGGCGGGCGTTCCCATCGAGCACTTTAACACGAGAGGGGGCAATGCGCTCCCGACTCAAGGAGGGCCACGGATGGGAATGGGCCTAGCAGAGGGAGGTGGGGTGACGGGCGTGATGACGGATGACCACCCTCCACCTTGGCTCTGGAATGCGCAAGCTATTCCTAACTACACAGGCTATAATGGCATGAGCATGAGTGACGACCAAGAGATGAATATGGAGCCGGACGGAGTCGTCAACTGGCAGAACTGGATGGATTCAGGCCTAGGTTTAAGTGGTGTGGGCTTCACGGGCGGTATATAAAGTTGCTACTTACTATGAGATACGCAAATGGTGCAGGGTATGTCCCATTGTATATACTTTGGAGCCGTGTCTTGGTATATATCGGGAGCGTGGTTGGAGAGATGGAAATCCACTCATCAATCACGTAATAGAAAGATATAAGAGTATGACGAGGCATGTAGGGAGGATCCAGGAGTTGGAATTGGGCTTAGCGTAGTAGCATGGTATACCAGAAGGGAGTTGGAGGGAGAAGTTATAAAGCGTTATTGAGTTTACGATGCACATGCTTGCACTTATACCTTAATCTGAAGTCTGCTCGTCTTATAGGTAGCTGTCATGTCGCTCTCTTGAAAGAAGATTTTTGGTGTTGTTTATAAGGGGGGATAGGTAGATTGTCTTTAAGGCGTAACATCTCATTACGCGGGTTTTCCCGTCCCGTTGTAGTCCAATGAGCTCACCGCTTATTTTATGTCCGCCTCTCCCTCTAATCGAAGCTTCTCCTTCTACCGATATGGATATACATAGCATGTATTTTGTTCCCCAATATCATAACTCGTGGGAGGGGGAGCTCTTCGCTTCATCCTCGCCCGATGTCTCGCCCCCGACCGCCTATTTGATTCAAAATACTGCTGGTTTGATTATGATTCTGACTGTGACCATTGATACTATCATTGGGTCTCTTCTTTAGCCCGACGCGGGAAGATTTGTGGTGTTGGGGTTGGGGTTGAGCTTGAGCTTGAGCTGGTGCGTTATTTGGGCCTATGGTGTTGCTGTTTTGGTAGTTGGTGTGGACGTTCGCATGGTTGCGGTTGTTTCTGGTTCTCTCGACGGTGGCTGGGTTGGCGGTGGTATTGTGTTGAGGGCGGTAGGTTTCTGAGTCCATATAGCTGCTCCTCATTCTCTCGCTGCTGTTTCTGTTGTTGGTGGTGTTTGGATTGGCATGAGGGCGGCCGTATGTGTGAGTGCGAGTGTGGTTCAGGTCGTCTGCGCCCGTGTCTGAGTGAGTGGGAGCGGGTGTGGGAGAGCGAGCGCGAATCCTGTGATTATTAAAGAAGGTATACGTGGCCGTGTCCCTGGGGCCCTCGTGGGCGGGCGCGGGCGTTGACTCAAGAGTCTGGTTGTTGGTACTTCTGCCCCATGTGCCTCCACCATCTCCACTCAGAGAGTAGCAAACACTCTGCGAGGAAGAATGAGGAGGAGAATACGGCGTGGGAGAATATGAACTGGGAGACTGTAGTGCTCGAGGGACTATATTGGGGGTGGTAGAGGTAGTAGCAATCGGCGGTCTGGCCGGTGGTGAGACGCTCGAGCATCTGGGTGGACGTAAGGACCGCGGCCGCGGCAGCCTCGTGAAGCCATCGCCTTGGCTATCTTTCCCGCCTTGTATATTTCCCGTCTGCGGAACGTTCTCACTTGACTGTTGAGGCGGAGGTATCACGGAAGTAGTCAAAGCCGGGAATCCTTGTTCCCCTGTACTAGGCCTTGAGCTAGATTGCGGGTCGCGTGGCTGGTTATGTTGAGAGTTAGAAGGCAGCCTTGATCGTTCACTCTGCGGAAGCAAATGCTGCATGAACTCGGGTATCTCGTATTTATGCGCGTCTGCCCGACGGGGCTGCCATGCTTTCTTGCCATGCCCTACCCGTAACTTGTTAGAGGAGGGGTTACCTGGGAATTTGAGACGAGTCGGGCAACCTCACCACCTAGTGCTTTATTCTTCTCGGAGGCTTCACTTATAGAGCCGCCAACCACTAATGCCCATATGTCTGAGTCAACGCACTATCTTGCCGCAGGGGGGAACATTGAAAGCGACATTTGAGGTTGCGAGGCGAGGCAAGCAAAAACCTACGTACCTTGGATGACATGGTTTTCCAGCACCCCCTGGATTTCTATCTTTATGTGATCTTTCGACATCCGCCAGTGTCGCATGACATCCTGGGAATAGACTAGGGGGTTTCTCTTAGCGTAGAAATCACAGGGAGAACAACATGCGATCCAGAGCAACGAAGTGTTATAAGGATATTCGAAGATAAAGGCGTCCTTAACGTCCTTGATGTGAATGACCCGATGCTCGGCCTGTCGAATCTTTTTCTGCGGATTCGAGTGTGCCTCCTCTGGCAGTGGAATCTCGGCTCTCCGTTTGCCGAGGCGGGTTCTGCTCATCATCGGCTCGGTGTCTGAATCGTCGGCTTCAATCCTCCCTTGGGACATATGAGTCCTCTCCGGATTCCTCCCATCCTCAGCGCTCGTCTCTATGGTTCCGCGTTCGTGTGCTTCCTCTGTTGGCTGAGGCATAGGTACAGCACCTCGACCTAAAATAGATGGAGTGTCTTGTTCGCCGTGACGCCTCAGGGATGCTATGTTTTCGTTCTTCGTGGACAGTCGGACGATACCCCCGCTGGAGAACTGGTGATCGGTCTCCTGGAGTACATGGTTCGTTGCTGCATGGGCACGCCGACGGAGCTCCGCAGAGAATTGTGAGCTTTCCCTTGTGCAGTCTGATATTATATTGTCAACATTAGCTGCAAATTGAAAGAGTTCGCCCAGTTTTTCCCCGATATCCTCCACAGCCTTCTGTTTGTGGTCGATGAACGCTCGGCAGTGCGCCTCGTAATGCTTTACCTCTCCCTCAACTAAAGCATGTATAGTTGAATGGGTCCTTGCGGTATCTGTTTCTTGGATAAGCATTATAATGTATTGTAGACGGGACAGTATCTTTGCGATGCCAGATGAAGGAGAGAGTGTGATGATGATGATGAAGAGCCCATGTAAAATCTGAAATTGTGGTGTTTGCAGGATCCATGAGGCAAACAGTCATGACAACAAGTCGACATGTCACATGTGAGGGCAGTAGCCCAAATTCAACGATAAAAGACCTTTCAAGCCTATACTATGCATATACAAAAAGACACTAATGTAAGGATGCAACTTTAGTGATCATACTGGATCATTCCAATATAGCGGCGTCTAGATTTCTTGGTTGCGCATGATAGTTTCTCTTTGTTCTCTGGTCTGAACCGGCTTCTGCACCATATAGGATGAGCAGGGCATAGCCAGGTACAAAGCAGGTTACCAACACCTTATACTCTGTACGCGCTGAGTGGCCCTGTGTAACCCCCTTTTAATGTAAGACCGCAATGGATACAAACGCAAGGGCTAAGGTCTCAGTATTCAGCAGGTCAAACGACTCCGTTGCACGTTTGATAACTCATACTTCCCGCGATGAATTATGTTATGATTTATCGGTGAATTGCATATATACTCCAACACTAACTCGTTGGTTTCTTTTCCTCAATGGCCATGTTGATGCCGGTTCTGTTGCCACCACTTCGCTGAATTTTCCATGTCCCTTGGTTCTTGACAGGCATGTAAGACTTGCAGCGAACAAACTGGAATAGGTTACCATACGCAATTCATTTAAATAACCGAAAGAATTATTGGAGACAATAGTCTACATGGCTTGATGAATGGCCGCATGAGGTCTAGCCCAGACTACCTATGACAGTATTGCTTTTCTTCTTCTTTCCCCACACCAATATCCTCATATCTCAGAGTACTGACTACAAAGTTGGTCATTGTGACACTTTGAATGGTATGGGCGAATGTCATCGGTAAAAAACCCCGATTTTTATTCCATCTCCAACGTTATTTGCAAGAACCGGCACATCTTTGAAAATCCAAGAGACTAATTCCGATCCATATCCCATCACCACCGGGCTAAATTCCAAAGTCCATCCGCAAGGCATCAGTAATTCACCCGTCGCCCCAGAAACGAGCATCGAGGCAACATGAATTCACCCGAGAACACATATCTTAGTCAAAAAAAGTATATTAATTAAGATATTAGTAAGTCCGGGTGATTGATTCCCCAAGCAATTCCCCCGGGGCCCATTCTCCAACAAAGCCCCCACCCATACCGCTTCCCTAGGCCATATAAGGCCGGGCCTCCGGGACTTGATATTGATGTAGGTGGACTAAGAGACAAGGTTAAGAGTATAGCGTCATCCAATCATTGTTAGCCATCTTTCTCAACACGGTATAGTTACCTCACTTCCAAAATACGGTAATAGTTAACCTACTCTAACTCCATATTGGACTAGCCTCGAGCCTCATAGTTATCAACGTCACTAGACTATTATTCTATCATGGCTCACAACATCCTGATCACTGGTGGCTCTGGCTATCTCGGCGGGACACTACTTGCGAGATGGAAAGAGGCGAACCTCCCTGCTTATAACAAGCTTTTCGCCCTTGTACGCACGCCAGAACAAGCCGAGGCCGTCAAACAATACGGCGCCGAACCTCTCCTATTCGACGCTTATGACGAAGCTGAGGTCCGGGCGGCGGTAGTAGATAACAACATCAGTATTGTATACCACTTGATCGCACCTAGACCTCATGTTTCGCAGTCATATTTCATCAAGGCTATGGCCGAAGTGAAGAAGAACACTGGGCGCGATGTTCACTTCTTGCATGTGTGTATCCCAACATTCATTCACTTCACGGCGGCGAGATCTCTATTTACTGACAAAAGTGCACGACGAGTAGACCAGTGGCGCAAAGATGTTCTCATCTCATGCTGCCGCTCCTACGGATAAGCCCCTGCTTGACAACGATCCAAAACTGTATGAGATCCAAAAGGCGCAGAAGGTTCCCGTTGAACCTATGCAAGAGGCTAGTATTCGTTCTGAGTCTCTTACCAGCCCGCTACTGACTGAGTTACAGGCGCTCGATGCCAACAACTTCGTGATAGAGGAGACAGAGAAGTATGGAATTCGCGGCTACGTCTTCGTGCCTTGTATCGTGTGTAAGTTCTTGACAAGTTCTCGCGCCGACAAACCTACAGGTAAGCACTTAGAAAGCATTCTAACAGCCAGCTCTACAGATGGCAAAGGCGAAGGTTTCGGCAGTCCGATCTCGATTCAGACAGTTGCAATTGTCCGCGCCGCCCAAGCTGTGAAGCGCGTATATCGTGTTGACTCTGACCGGCCAGTAAGTGATTAATTCCCCATTCGGAATTGCTTGTAAAATGCTAACAAAAGCAGACTTGGCCTGTATGCCATGTCCGTGACAACACGAGCTTTTACCTAGAACTCCTACGCAAAATCTTGGCCGGCGGTAATCCCAGCTATGGAAAGAATGGCTACTATCTGGCTGCGTCAGGCAGCGTTGCCGTGAGTCTCAACTAATAAAGAGGACTCTTGAAGATGGCTGATTTTGCGATACCTACAGTGGGACGATTTGTATACAGCAATGGCAGCAGCTCTGGCAAAGCGCAACGTCGTAACTGATGATTCTGTGGCCATGGCGAATGACCAAATTCTTGAAGCCATGGGCGAGGGACTCGGATGCCCAGGGGCTCTAGTACCCGTCATGCTAGGAGGAAAGTAGGTTCATCACTTTCCCCCTGCCTCGCACACGCTACATCATGATTGCTAATAAGGTGCGGTAGATGCACTTTTACGGCGGATCGTGGATCGAAGGAACTTGGCTGGAAGCCTTTTTACAAGCCCGAGCATATCCTCGAAGACGCTGATGCTGAGGTTGAATTGATTCTTCACCACAAGAATTTGAGGGTTAACCAGCCTACGTTTGTCAAAGCTGACGAATCTTGAATCTGATTTCACGTCACGGTATTTAATACCCACTCATCAATTTTGTGAACTTTTAAATATGACTCTAATCTAAATTTCATTGAGATAGCAAATTGTGATGTATTTAGATGACTATGAAAACACTGAACTAAATAAAGGTGGACGAACCAACATCAACTCGCCGACACAAGTTCCTAGACCTTTACATACTGATATCGGAAGCGCAAGTGCTAACTTCAAGTCAACTTCAAGTCCAAGATGTGTCTTAAACCTGTGAGTGCCCTCCTCGGAATAGAAGTGATTCTACCAATCGAAACTACCTTCTAGGCCATTGTTACAACAACTTATTGTTCGGCAGCCCCGTTGCCAAAGAGGCGTCCAATTGCATTAGCCGAATGGTTGATGACACCCCAAGCATCTTCTTGTCTAAGGATACCAGCGGCATTCATCATGAGCGAGGGGAACTTGTTCAGCAGGACATCGTCCATCCACATAAACGGCGGGCAGAAGCGGGAGAAGAGCTTGAAGTTTTGGGCCTGCAAGGAAACGAGTATGGCCAAGACCACGTTGCCAGCAAAGAAAATACCCTGGATCTTCGCGTAAAGCCAGGGACCATCAAGCCAGGGTAGCTCATAGGCTCGTATGCTAGCGTAGAGCAGGGCCTCTAGCGCGAGCCAGCTAAAGGGTTTCCTGAAGAAGATATCCCACACGGTCACGGCCACGCCGCTCGGAGGCGGCCCATATACAGATAGTGTGACCTGCGTGACAGCGACGAAGAACAGCCACCAGAACCAGAAGATATCGATTCCTTCGGGCCAGAAGGGCCAGTGAAGCGAGGACGTCGCAGTGCCGTCGGCGCTCCAGTAGCGTCGCCGGTACGGGAGGATGCTCCCGAGCATGCGGTTCCAGGAGATCTGGCTGAGGTGCGCCTCGAGCGGGATGCCATCGTCTTGGCCGGCCGGGAGGCACACGAGACCCTGGTAGTAGACGACCAAGCACCTGCTGAGGATCGTGATGCGTGTGCCCTCGCCTTCCTCCTGGATATCCTGCGACGATGCCGGCCGTTTAACGTCGACGATGATGTCGCCGATGTTCTCGGCCTTGTACCGCGTTAGCTTCGGGAAGACGGCGTACATCACCTTACCGCCGCGACGGCGCCGGCTGTCCATGATTTGGTATTCTTCTTTTCCTGGCGGCAGTGGCTGGTAGGCCGCGATATCGGCCGGGTTAGTCACGTATTTCATCAGCTTGTCAACCAAGCTTTGGTCGTTGTTCACACTGGCGTCCGCAAGCATCCGCCAGCGATCGTTGTGGCTGTCGTGGAAATATTTGGATTTTCTGTAGATTTCACGGTCGGCATGCATCTCCTCGTCCCACTGAAAGCGCGCCCCCGGCGTCGCAGACAGAATGTGGAAGACGGACGGCGAGATGGTCATGCAGACCTGGAAGTATCCGGCCATGGCGATGATCGAGTGCGCTTCCTGCCAGAATACGGCCGCTGAGTCTTTTGGCGTCTTGCCCGTGACAAGGCACATCAGCGTGAACAGAGGCTGGAAGATGAGGACAGTCTGCCCGGCCAAGTCATCCACAGAATCCCAGAAGTCTGCAGGCACGAGACGCTCCCCAAGTGCGGCACGTGCGATCTGGCGACGACCTTGTTTACGAGTAAATCCTACCGATGTGTTAGTATGACTTTCCGATGATCCCAAACTTGGGTTTGTGTTGTTTCTAAGGAGATGAGCGCGATAGGCAAGGCAAACTTACCTTCTTGCATAACCCAATGCTGGTCGTGTCGGTCCAGTTCCGTCTGGAACTCCTCGGTAACACCGAATAGCAACTGGTTGAAGATTTTCCTCTCGATAATCTGAGAAAATATGCTGACACACAACCACTTGCGGTGCGTCGGATCGCTGAGCATATCCTTCCAGTTGATGTAACCGCGGTCCTCGTGCGCGACGGCGCGGGTGTACTGTACGAATTGCTCCGTCATGGGCACCTCCCAGACTGAGATGTCTGCGGCGCTATCCCGCCAGTTCTCGAGGATCTGCCCAGCCCCAAACCACTTCTCGGCAAAGTCACAGATGGTATCGTACAAAGCCGTATAATTATTTCGGTAAAAGTCGTCATCGTAGTCTTCCGGGTGCTTGAACCGTCCATACCATTCAGAGAAGTCAATCTGCGTCGGACTCCAGTCAGTCTTGGTATCAATTTCATCCTGCCAATTATCAATAGGTTGGTCCCTGGTTCTCTTGGCCTTTTCTGATGACTCCAGAGGAGAAACGTGTTCGGTGTCTTGGGTATTGCGGTTTCTGCGTGACCTTGGTGGCGCCGGTGTGATGGTAGGAGGAGGAGCATCTGCACCGGTGGCCCAGTAGAAGCATTGTTGTAGCAGATTTGGTCTTGTTTGGGAGGCTTCTGGAATATGGCTCCATATATATTTCAAGCTGAAGTCTTGCCAGTTTGCCTTCTCCCTTCGGGCAGCTCGGAATCTCTTGTAAAACGGCCCCCATATTAAGTCACGATCATTGCCGCTGTAATACTTGATAATTTCTACAAAAGAGTGAGGGTATTCATTCGGCGGAAGCGGTGTGCGTCCTTGGGGTCTCGCTTCCTTTACCGGGGGTAGTTTCGTTGCAGCATTGCTGTTGCCCTTCTGCTGAGAGCTCTGATTCGTAACCATGTTGCTTCAATGGCCAATATATTTGTCGTGAAGACGGTATGGACCTTAGATTGAGTATGAGGACAGATGCAAAGCTGTGCAAAATTCAAGAAATCTCAGCGCTACCAGCTGATTAACTAGCCAGAAAGGTAGTTAGATAAGGCATCCGATTAAAAGGGATCGCGAACAGCGTATAGGCAATTCAATGGACAAAGACGTATGTAACAAAGAAACCGAGCATCTATGCCTGAGACCATCCTAGACTTAGTAACATGCTATTGGACGTTTCCGTGGTGGTATACCGCTTTCGGGTCATGTCTCACATCTGAAGCATTCCAGAGCAACACCGGATAAAGCCTTCCACTGCTCTCAAGCTCCGGTTTCCCACTATCTTGGTCGGAATTGTTTGTGCATCAGTAGTGAAACATCATATTGTATTAGAATCTTGCTACTGTTAAGACTGGCCGCTTTGTCATCAGACCACATCCCTTCCTGTGTCCCACGTCAGAGTTTATAACAGCCCAAAGCCCAACTATATAATTATAGTCCTTATTAAGCTATCTAGACTTAGAATTAATGCTGGGGTTCCTGATCACAGAGTTGATGAGCCACCGAGTAGCCCAAGAAGCTGCAGTCATCCACCATAGAACCATCAGTCGGGTGGCTCGCAATGCGTTAGTTTAGTATGTCGGTTAAGGAGATGCTTCATAAATTTGATGGGTCGGAGGCGTCTGCTGGTGAGGATAAGCTTGAGGTTGCTGCGGTGTCTGCTGATGAGGATAAGCCTCAGGTTGCTGTTGTGTTTGCTGGTGTGGATAAGCCTGGGGCTGTTGTGGTGTTTGCTGGGGAGCATAATAAGCCTGAGGTTGCTGTGGTTCCATCTGAATCTTTTCACCGCCAACTGGAGCACCTCCTACAGCCGGGGCAGTAGTCGCGGAGGTGGACCTGCCGGGCATAGCATGAAGACCAGCACTACGGTGACGATGGAATGCGATGCTATGCAGAATGAGAGTAACAATATAGGCAACCCTAGCTGATGTTAACACATAGTCGAAGAAGTAAGAGGGGCTATCCTACCATACTACGCCGCCAAGACCGGCAGCAGCCGCAATAATCGCACCATAGGTCTTGTCATAATTCGTCACACCGTAGAACCGGTAAACATCATCGTACGCACTGGCAACGGCAAGGAATGCAGCAGCCTCGGAGGCGAGGAGAGCGAAAGAGATGAGCCAGAAAATAGCATGAAAGATATCCAAGCCAAGGATAGCCCAATAGTTGTAAGCTGCTGGAGGGCCGAAATGCGCAACAAGAATATAGATACTAGTGAGAAGGGTAACGATAGCCTATAAAATGTAAGTTGGCAATAACGAGATCAGCTCTGCTTCGAAACTTACTGTAAACAGCATCAAGGCGGCGCCGTTTATCGGAATGATTGCTACTGCGTAGGCAGTCAAGCCCAAGCAGATAATTCCAATCACTAGCTGAATAATGCGAGCAACAATAAAGCCCTTCGGGTAAAGAGGTATATGCTCTCGTCCCGCGGGACGTTCAGTTACATGATTCGTCGACATCGTCCGGATATGAGGGCAGTCCAAGCGAATATTGAGACTAAGTAGAAGAAAGATGAGAACGAGTAGCGAAAGTGATGGAAAATTATTTATGAGAAGTGGAGGAAAAGAGCAAGGTCCGTAGGACACGCAGGACATCAACTACATATGAATGATCATGGACAGGTTGGTCCGGCAGACAGAACCCCCGGAACTCAGACTCAAGAGAGTACCTGTATGTGTGAGGGCAGGCATTACGGCCCCATCATGATCCAATAGAAACCCGTGACCTGCAGCAGTACATGTAGGCAAACAGCGCCTAGGAGGAGACCTGCATAATGGATAGGTATACTAAAAATAAGAGACCACCGGCAGATGATGTGGCGTTGAGCTGATACACATGGCGTTGTTGGGCTCCAAGCTAATCTCAAATGTTCTCCTGTTAAAAGTTGCGCAAAAGAGTGGCATGGGCTTTCGACGATGCCAAGAAGACAAGTGAGTGAGGAGCCATGTGCTATCTAGTCTAGTGTACAGGTTAGTGTAGAAAGGACATCCTAGATGGTAGAAGCTAGCGTGACGCTAGGGACTTGAGCTTCAGGGGTGATTTATTTGTATGGGGAACTCTTCATATATACTATATACCCGAGATTTTGCTTTGCCAGGGGTGAAGTTCTGGTATGCTATACTGTCACTATACCAGAATATAGCGCCGTGGTAGCTTTTACCATCCTTCTGACCTAGAGGATAACAATAATAAGTTCGAGGGCAAGGCAGATTCCGTGAAAGCGTGAGACGTGACGGCGAAGATACTCAGGCAGGCAACTAATTACAGCGGTACCCTACGCCGACATCATGTTATGATATTATAACACGAACTTGAAGAGCAGGAGAAACATATCAGCAAAAACTTGGGCTGCTATACTAGAAGGATACGAATTACTAAAACCTTGCTCTCATATTGAGACAGACTAACAGACATGAAATAAGCATCATCGCGGTTGAGTCCCCTCCATTTCTATAGGCAACCTGAGGGGATGAAGATAGAGATGTACTATAGTACATAGGTACACTAGTGTAGATGCTACCTTAGTGTGCGAATGGACGGCTGCGGCTGAAGACGACAAGCCAGGGGACGATGCAGATTATACCGTAGTGTGTAATGTGACACGTTTGGGTGCAACCTTACCCTTGTCATATCTGACACCCCCTACCACTGTATGAATAATCCTCCCACCCTCATGTAGCAACGAGCAGAGCCTCGCATCTTCTTACCTATCTTTTATTTAATAATCAACATGAGTTGGTTGCGTCCGGCACTCGGCCAACTTGGCACGCGACGCGGAGTGCCGAGTCCGTCAATATTGACTTGATGAGTCGACGGCACTGACGGTTATATGTACTGCCTATCTAGTCTTTTGCCGAGTGTACCCGTCCATGGCAAACATTAAAAGGCAAAAAGCACCAGAATGTCCAAAAGGAGATGGTAACTTGAAGTCGACCATACCAATGTTTCATAAGACATGTGTTGTCTCATACTAGATCCCGTAAACAACCTCATCATATGACAATAAAATTGTGTAAAGATCACAGAAATGAACACTGAAATGAAAGCGGAAATGCCTGATGCATCATCCATCACAGCATTCCCTCATGCAGCGTGAATTGCTCATCCTAATCAGACTTCAACAGGGATGATGACCTAAGCGAGACCGACTAGTGTTCAGCTGTTAGACTTCAACCAATCGAAGTTCTGCAACCAGAACAGAGCTAAAGCAGTGATACTACCTATTCCTGTTTCGGTAACGCTAGAGAGCATGGTGTAAGACGGCCCAGAGACATGCCGCAACCTAACCTCGATTCAGAACTTAATTCTCATCCCTTCATAGGGGCCATAGGTCTATAACGAGTGAAATACTAGACTAGTTTGTAATGTGTGTGCTCCTTGAACACAACTCTAAATCTACCTAGGCATAAGAGATTTCGTTCGAGTTGGTCAACGCAAATGCTACTCTGAGACGATAGACTATCAGGTATATATATACATGCTTTGCTTTCCAGTCGAGGGTACTTCAATTGTTTCGATCTTACAAGTTGAGTGCTTTCTTACTAACTACCATGTGACATTGCTTTCTAACACACAGCATTACAACACCTTGTATGGCTTATTACAGCCGCATCGGCCTCAGTTTCAGATTCCGCCATTGAATCGCGTGTTCTCAAATTTATCGCTATCCGATGCCTGCCTCCTTCTGTTTTCACATCCCTTCTCATCACCTATGGTTTGACTGAAAGGCGTAAGGTTACTCAAGCTCTTGACTACGAAGAATAAATAAATAAGCAACTCGTACTAAGTAGGTACTCTACATATCTGCTCATTACCCTATTCAGTCCACCGATGGAATTGTGCGTTAGTTTCGCGTTATAAAAAAGCCCCAAAACCAAATGAAAGTATCGTATGTCGCTGCCCGATTTACCTAGTCAAGCGAGTCTTGTTAACATGAACTTAACCATTCCATCGGACATCAATCAGTGCAAGAGCCGATTCTTGCGGCTCAATGACTTCTTTCAAAATGAACCCGTGATCTGCCTCAGCAAGCAACGCTTTCCATTCACCATATGTCCGCTCTCGTGCGTTCAGGAGAACCCCCATCATCATGTCCACCGTCCTATGACCACCAGTCTCGTCAGAAGGGTATTCCGTAGGCATGTTGAAGTATCCTCATATTTACCTCACGATTTTCTCTTTCCACAGCGGAAGAACCCCCCGTTCCTTCATGCATGCGTCCATTATGACGACTCTAGATCCATGCTTCAATGCCGGGATCAAAGCTCGCAGAATGCGTACAGCGTACTTGTCAGACCAATTATGTAAAACCAGGCGCAGGAAATACACGTCTGCTTTGACGATTTGCGGTTGAAAGAAATCATGGGCTTCGAAATGCAGTCTCCCTCTAAGCTCCTCGGGCAGCTTGCCATCGGCGCCATCAACGACAGTCTCTATGTCCTGGACCACAATCTCGAGATTGCCGAAGTGTTTTGCCAACTGGATAGCAACGTGCCCTTGCGAACCACCTACATCAACGACTGTGGCTTTCCCTAGAGACGCCCAGTCATAATTGTTGATGGCATGCACGGCGTCATACTCGTAGCTCGAGGTGCTAGTTTCCATGAAATTGGCGAACCTTTTGGCCCGTTTAGAGTCCGCAGCCATAATGCTGTAAATGCTCTCGGTCGTGTTGTTGGCCAGAGAAAACCCCTAGTAAGTCAGCCTAGAGATACACCAGTAGCGTGTGAAGGACAAGCACGAGATGAGGGTTGGCGAGACTACCCTAGTCTTACAGATTCATTCGGCTCCTGGGACTTGGGCCATTTCTCGAGTGCATCGACCATCTAGAGATCGTCAGTACTGCATATCCTATGTACTGATAGGATAAAGTTTACCTTAACTGCGGATGGCCATCCTTCTTCGGTATGAGTACTCAACCAGTCGTAGATTTGTGGATTCATGAATAGCTTGGAGACCTTCGTGTGGGCTACCATCCCGGGCTCCGGCTCATGGAAGATACGCATCGCCATGGCGGATTGGAGTATCCGCCGGAGTACCGGCTCACTCAGACATGTCTTCTCGGCTATATCCTCGTAGCATGCCTGGCCCTTCTCGGGAATCATGTCTGCAATCTTGAATCGAGTGATGGCCTGTAGGGAAATCATATTTGTATGCTGTCATCGAATGTCAGTCAAAAGATATACATAATGTTATGCTATGCTAAGTGTCATGGGAAAAACATACGCCACCATGTATGAGAAGTAGGCTGACTGGATCAAGTAGCAGGTCATGAAGCTCCACCGTTGCGTCGATGAGTACATCCCGAATGTTAGAGGCCTCATTAGGCACTTCAAAAGCCCCATCCTCATCAAAGGAAGGAAATGGCACGTTATGGGCCAAGAGTGTCTCTTGCAACTGGGTGACAGACGAACTGATCGTCTGCGCAAGTTGAACGAATCGTGGTAAACTCTGAGACCCCGACATGATATTATTAGGTTGGTCAGTCGCGTTTTTAGACATTTATCTCCTTTTCTTCGTTAAACAACTTCTGTGCTGAGGCGAATATAAAGATTATAGTGCCGTATTCAAAAATTGAAGAATGTAAGAAAACAGTTACTCCGCATTCTGTTGATAAGCTTGTGTAGGATGATAGTAGAAGCATAAATGCTACCTTCTCCTCGGATAAAGTAAGTGCCCCCCTGCTGCCTATGCTACGCCGGTTATTGCTAACAGTTTAGTAGCATAACTCTATTCTCAGGTGTTTCCAGAATATTATACTGCTATATATCAGGCCATAAGATACACCTACACCTTCGACTTTCCTACCCTTGCCATTCTGCCTCGGTAACTCAGCAAATGGCGCCGTCGGGGTGGTGAGCCCCCAAGAAAATCAGGAATTAGTGCGACGGAAAGCCTCAGGCCATTCGTTGTATCGCCTTTTCTTTCCAGGAGTAATTGTCGAGTGTTTCGTCGGCAGTTGGATCATGTTTCGAAAAGTATCGTCTAAATCTGTCCGCGCGATCCAGATTGTCGGCAAAATATCGAACATCCCTTCGTTACTACTGCTTGCCAAAGTGAATCCCTATCATGTTGGTTAGATAACTACAGCAAGATTCTCAGCTAGTAGGCCTTACCGTTTCATTGGTCTCCTCCGAATTTGGCCACCTTTCCATAGCATTCTCGTCCAGCTCTGCAATCAGTGACTTCCTGGCTAGTTCATCACGAGCGAGCATAATTGTCAAAGTTGAATGCGTTATAAATAACGCCGGGAGTGTTCTCTCGAAAGAAGCGGTGGTTGGTGATGGCATGCCTGACGAGTATCGCCTAGTATTTTCACACTCAGTCCTGAGAACTTAGACATTGGTTCAAAAGAAGTAGTCTCTCCAACTGCGAATTATCTGTCCAACTTAAAGCGAGTGGTCGCCTTCACACTGACATAGGTCGTCTACTATAATCCTGTGTGAGCTAGGACACATTACCATTCAAATTTAGACTCTGCAGGACGTTAGACCTAAGCGGAAAACACATTATAAACCTGATTCGATAAACGAACTGACCTTAAATCTCAAAAGTTCTCTAGGGCCAGTAAGTAATGCTTTCAATTCCGAACAGGCTTTAATTACTGCGACCCTTGCAGCCTCGATGTTTGCAGCTCTATGCGGGATAGGTAGCAGCTGAAAGGCGTTTGGTTCTAACGACTGAGTGGGTAGCTTGTTTTGCTCGAAGAAGTCGTTAATTACGGTTGTCTGATGGGTGGTAAGTGAAGAGAGCTCAATTATTCTGTTAGTAGGAGCCATGATCTTAGAATGAAGTGCCAATCATGTGTAGCTGTGAAAGATAGGGGCTTCGAACTAAAATGATCTCTTGTAATCCATAAGATTAAGGGGAGTATGAAAAGGTAAATTCAGTTGTAGTGGTGCATTTTAATTCTGTATTATGTTCCACGCTACTTTGAACCGCATACACCTTATTAGTCCGTCCGGGTACTTGAATAGGATAGTCATACCCCAACAAGCGATGTAGTCAGTCACGCACTATCCCAGACCCTTTGCTTCATCGAAGTCTCAAGCGGGGTGCTGGTAAACACAAATGTTTAGTATAGGAACATTTGTGTACGTATCTACAATAAGAGCGCGCCTGAATAGTCTCAGCAATCAAGGCATAGGAAAAGTAAATGAAACGCTCTAAGCATGTTGCTGCTAGAAGCAGCAAGTTACCATGAGCCCTTCAAATGCCGTAACCTCAATAACGTGGCCCATAGGCTTTATATCGACTTATCTTAGGGTATAACGAAGTTTTGGGAAAGACCATAAGAACTGAGGTCTCCCGTCATAACTACTATCGTCCTGGAGCTTGCTATTTGGCACCGTAGCCAATTTTTGTTGATGCTCGAGCGGTACGAGCGAGAGGTGGACATTATAATACTCGGTACACTAAGAGAGTATTACCAGCTAATGATATTACTGGTGCAACGGACGCTAAATAAGCTACGGACGCAATCTTGTACAGTTGCTAGTTCTTAGCTTACCTTGGAGGCGGCGGGGATACAATAACACCTGGACTTGATACAGATAATGGGAGTAGTAAATGAAGAAGCGTTAAGGCAGCCGTGACTACTCATTAGCGTAACAAGGCTAGTGGACTATGTGAAATCGTGCTTGGATGGCTGCCTCTCCGTAAGTAGTGCCTTTAGTTGCAAAGCTAAGGCAGAATGGGCGTACTAGCTTTCAGTAGCTATCAAGCTTGAAATGCTTATTACTCAAGTTTCAAGAACTCTAGTCATCAACTAAGTTTAAATTTTTTTTAATTCTGTATTTATAATTAGTAACATATAACTTAGGACTTCCCTTCTAGTGAGCAAAGCATCTTTTTGTTTCACGCACCTACTCCCCTTCTGTGCTCGACTTCATTGTGGTTGCTTGACTAATAATTAATACGACTATGAGAGGATAGGAGAGTGGTGCTGTTTAGCTAAGATAAGGAACTAACGAAGTGTATAATAATAGTTCCGGACATATTAGTATCCAACTTGAATACCGTATTCGTGAGATGTAGACTACTCGGCCTGGTAGTGGTAATTGCTCTGTAGTGGAGGAATTAATCCCTATAGTCGTCTACGTCTAGTAAAGAGAGGGAAGAAGAGTAGAAGAAGGCGGTATATAGAGAGAGAGACCCCAACACTAATTAGACCTAAGCGCCCCGCGGTAGCCGTTGCGGCGCTTCAAACTGCGTTTATATGAAGATGAATGATTACGGTTTCTACTTGTGTGCTTATTTCTGAAATAAATATCAATCTTGTCTCATGTCAGCAACTAGCCTAGGAATCCCACAAAAGGAAGAAGACCAGATAGGTTTCCCTGATTCATGCCTGCATGAGCGTGCTACCATACATGGACATTTTCAATGAGTCACAAGTGTCTTGTAGGTAGCACTTCGAGTCAACGGGTAAGTAGATAGTACGGATAATGTTTCCTCATTGTTTACACTACTGGATGGCCCCCATCCCCTATTCCACTAGCACGTCTATATACTGACACCAAGGCCGACGTCTCGGATCATCACATCCGATTCTATCGATCGTGCCTGTCTTCTCCCGTCAGGTCATGAACACGTATCCAGGTTCGACAGAGATCGAGCAGATCTCTCTGACGCCCCATTAAATGTATTTTTGGGGGTTCAAATAAACCACGTAGCACCCAATGTCCCACAGCTACTCATTCTGTATTCTAACAAACAAAATACCCCAAACCAACGCAGTCTGCCCAAACATTATTGGCTAGAATGAAGAAGCCCATAATACAGGCATTCCGGTTAGGATTGATGGTGACAGAGACAGAAGCTAAGGGGAGGAATGAACAATTAAGAATAGCATAAGTATTCGTTGATTGTAGTAGTGTCGCATCAAAGCAACTGCCGCCGTAATAATGTAAAGCTGGAAAGCTGAGGCAGGCAATGCTGTAATTCGATCCAGTCCGGAAAAGCACAACTGATAGGGTATCTCATCGAGTCCGAGAGAAATTTCGGAATGCTTGCAACCTCAAATCATGAAAATATGAGCGCGGGGTCAACCCAGCTCGCCCAGGTTCTTTCTAGGAGTAGTCATCTGCGGTGGGCGACAATACCATGCGATCAATGCGTTGGACTAGCTCTTTAGTCTCGCGGACGATCTCGAAAGCGATCGGTGGAAGGGTCTGAGTCCACATACGCCATTCTCGGTCGTTCTCACTTAGGCCACGAGCTGCTAGGCCCTTGCCGTGATCACCAGCTTCGAGCAGTCGCTGTCGACAAGACGATAGACGCTCGAGCATCTCGCTGGCATTTCCACTGGCTTCTGTCTCAGCAACGACCTTGCCAACAACCTCGGCAATTGAAGTGATCTCTTCGTTGATCTGTTGGATGGGCGCGTCGCCACGAATGGACCCTACAAGACCTTGTATAGTTTGGACCATGATAGCGGTCTGGTCCTCTAGATAGATCTTCAGATCTTCCAATTGTGTGTCCTGCACTCCATAGCCGTTCGGAGCTGGTGGAAGGCCTTTGTTTACTCCATTATGTGCCATACCACCGTTCCCATTTACTTCACCATTGGGGCGAGCCGATGATCCCCCGGAGTGAAGAGACGCCCTGGGAGAGTTGTAGGGACTATACGCGGAAGAATTGGCACTATCGCGCATTCCCGCGCGTGGTCCCTGAAACGAAGGCGGTGGAGCTAAAGGTGAATCGGCCGACTTTGGGTAGGCATCCGGTTGAGTGGTGGTTGTGCGGTTAGAAAAAAAGCCAGTAGATTCGACGGGTGTAATGGAACCATCATCGTCGTCTTCAAGCTCTGCAGCTGGCGTTGCGCGAATCTTGACAGTTCGCAAGAGCTCTACGAGAGCTGCCACAAGGTGGGAGGCAGCCGCATCAAGCAGTGAGACGGGAGAGAGACCTGCGGCAGATGCAAAATTCTTGGAGGCCGTAATAAGGTTATTGGCGGTAGCGGAAACACGGCTTTTGAGTTTCTGCTGTTGGCGCACCACGTCTTCGTCGTCAGGCTGGGAATCATCTATGTCCTTGGTAATACGACGAACATTGGTAATGACCGACTTCATACTGTCGATTACTCTCTCAGGTTCGTCTGTACGTGCACGTTGCAATAGCCCGTCGATGGAGATTTGGAATTTGGTGACGTGCACATCCTTGACCAAGCCGGTGGCCTCAGTAAAACCCCTTTCTCGTATGTACTTTCCTGCATCTTGTTCAATGGTGAGGCCGATCGAAGACGCGCGCAAGTTTCGGAGCTGTGTCTTTGTGCGGGCATAACGATTCCTCCAGTCGCGGACTTCTTGCTCTAGCTGCTCGACTGTTCTCTCCAACTCGGATTGCCTCTCCCACGAAGGCATATGTTGCTGAGAAAGCGCCCTCATCTCTTCAAGGAATTGTCGCGCCTCACGGCGAGCTTCTTCGGTCACATGTTGCTGTTCCTGTAGAGCTGTACGGAGCTCCTCATTTTCTCTGATGGTCTCAGAGTCGCTTACACCACGACTACTCTGCCGGGCTTCTTCGATCTCCTCTCGTAGAGTTTGACTTTCGGCAGCATGCTCATCTCCCATGCGCTCCAATTCGTCTCTCATGCGTTTCAGTTCGTCTCGGAGTGAGACATTCAGACTTCCAGCGTCGGCTAGTTTGCCTTCCAGATTCGTCCGCAAGTCGTCCCAGTCCTTTTTCTCTAGATCTGACGCGCTAATCCGCGAGCGCTCGCCATCCCTCAGGGCTACAAGTTCTTCATCCTTTTTCCTCATTTCAGTTTCCATGCCATCTATTCTTCCACGAAGTTCTTGAACTTGTTTTTGATAATCATCGATGAGTTTCTTATCCACCTACTATGCATTAGTTTTCGACATCGTGGGTTCATTACTAGCGCCGCGGACTTACCTCTGAGGTGCCTCTCATTGCAGGTGTTTCCCTCGTTATAGGTGTTTCTCTCGTTATTTCTCTTTTACTATCCAGGCTACGGGACCCGTATGCTGCATCATTGTCATCTTCATTGGAGCCAACGCCGTCGTCATCTTCCTCGACCATCGTACTCTTGTTTGGAACAATTGTATTACTTTGGAATTGCTTGGGAAGCGGTCGGTCGACGTTCCCATTTGGCGGCAGCCCAGGCGAAGGCGGTACTGGAAAGTCATTGGGAACTCTTGGAGGCCCGGCAGAGCGAATAGAGCTTGCATCGGATGGTCGTCGCATAGCACCGTTTGGTCCTCTAGGCAGTCCCATGCCGCTAACAGGAGTTCCGGTCCTACTCGGAGGCGCCCCAGGCGTGCTTATCCGTGGAGTAACGCCAGCAATAAACCCCGGTATGCGCCTTTCCAACTCACAAAAAACATCGGTGGCCAAATCTCTAAATCTAGGAGAACCGAGCGTCGAAAGCTTTTGTCGCGCCTGGTTACGCTTGGGGTGGAAATTTGGTTCGGGTAGCAGGTATGGGGGCGGCCCAGCATTAGGAGGAGCACCGGGTGGCGGTCGCTTTATTTGCCGTCGCATCAATTCATCGAAAACATCGGTGGATAATTCAAGAAACTGGACGGATGACAACCGCAGAAGTTTGTCTCGGGCTTTATTCGGGGGCGGATTCGCTCTGCCATCCTTGGACGTGGAGGCTAAATATCTTCTAAGCGCAATATAATGCTCTCCCAATATAGCCTCGGTATTATCTTCGCGTATACTTCGTCCGCTCTCACTACGCGCATAGGTGCTGGAGCGGCCAACCGAGGGTGGAGGAGAAGGACCGCCGACACTCCTGGGCCCGCCAGGAAAACCATTCATCATCCCGTTCGAACCGCCGGAGTCTGGAGGGGAGACAAGGCCGCGATTACTATTATTATTTGGATAGAGGCCGTCGCCTTGATATTTTGATATGCCAGACCACTCGCTACTACCGCCTATAGAGACAGGTGACAACGGCGCATTGCGAGTGTTCATGGTCGAGGCAAAAGTTGAAGGTTGTTGGTAGCTCAAGCGAGGTTGTGGGTACGTTCGATCCGAACAAAGGAGTTGAAAGTGATACGACCCGAGGAGGATTGTGCGCCACGCGAGAAAGGGGGCTTCGTGTCTCCGGGCCAGTCCTGCTTGTACCGTACAATCCTACGCAACAAGGTATCTCTTCGGTATCCGATTTTCGTTCAATTGGTCCACCGAGTCAGTCTGATTTGGTTGTTGGGTTTGACTGTTGTCCGTGTAGTCACAAATAAGAAGCGGGTTGGACTTCGGTGACAAGGATCTTTCCGCGATATTATCACGTTTGAGTGGAAACGAATGTCGATTCGATATTCAGTTGATTATCAATTACGTTGTACGGTATTTCGTAGCCCGAGAAGTGCAAGCAATGTTGTGGCAGGTCGAGAGAAGCAGATACTGGAGGACAATTCATGTAGTGCGATCCGAGGGGATGGGATTCTCGGGGGGGGAGGTTGGCGGTAAATGTCTTGTCTTGTCTGTCTGTGAGCCCCTGGGTCCACGTGCCAAAAATGGACAGAATCAGAAACGATGTGCTGTTGCTAGTGGGTGGTGGTATTTGGTGTTGTAGTCCAGATAGGTACCGAAGCAAAAAGGGAAAAGGGATGTACTTGGAATTCAGCACAAACAAGCAAATAGACTAGTGAAGGTAGTAGTAGTAGTAGATGGTATCTACTGATCTAAGTCTCGGTGACCATCCGGATGGACATAGCAAAGGAGAGGATTAGAAGAAACGCATTGTTACCAACGAGAGAAAGCCAAGCGGGAGATTACATGTGCACTGGAGAGGGTTGGCGAGGGAAGGAGGAACGGGATATGGATTGGGTGGATTGGATGGATTGGATGGAGTGCATCAGGTATCTAGCGCAGCCCGGAAGATGTGTTGAAACCCGTGGGTCGGGGGAGGGCTTGCTGCTTGCTGCTTGCTGACGGTACCTACTATAACAAGCTTTTGGCTTTTCGTACCAATTGGGAAAGGGGTAGCTATTCGTCCAATGAGAGCTGCTGGAATACGCCAGTCTAGCTTGATTGAGGCATTTCCTCTTACAAAAGACTGTCGGTTTATCAGTTTATCTTCTTGTCTAGGTACAGTATAGACTAGCAGTATAGCATACTATATAAGTCGATAGGTAGGTAAGTCCTTCAGCCAACCTCGCCTTATCTATCTAAGGTACTGGAAGTAGTAATCCTTCTCCTGGAAATACGCATCTACACTACCTACTTGTATGGTATTGGTCTGCTTTCAGAAAGATCTACGTGACTTCTATTCATTTACCATTAAAATTATGGGTTTCCCTACCCCATGACATGTCCCCACTCCCCATCTAATAGATCTTGCACCTCATCAGCTGGCTTCTTGTTGTCACTGGTCAATGATGGTGCTCATTACATTGGAACAATGGAACCCATGCAAGGTACGTGTCGACCTGCATTGGGTGTTAGATGCGGTACTACGATGGACCACTGGCCTCCTGGGAGAGGAAGATTAGGTAGCTGTCACTACCCGTTGAAGATAGGCTGGAGAACCAGATATAAACAGACCGCAAGATCGACAAGTGCCCATCTACAGATCTGAACTGACGCGCAGACGGAACAGATCGCTCGCCAACTATACCTAGGTACACTGTATATCGTTGCACAGATATATGATAGGCTGTAATTCAACTTCCACGAGCACACGCATATATGCTCCCGGAAATATTGGTTTCCAACTCGTCGACAGCAAATTACTATAACTAATTAATGGTGTGTGGGTTAACATTCAATCTCGATTCTCTATTCGTCCAAAACTTCTGCAGCGTCCAAACGTCACAAGCCTCTCGAGGCGTTAAAGTCGATTTCTATTGGTTCTTCGCCCATTCTACAAAGCTCTTTAGGCGGCTCTGTCGATTCGCGCGCGCCACTACGCTCAATCACATCTGAACAATTTAACAATCCCGAAGCTGCCGGTATCTACATTTCTATTCGGGGGTACCAGATGACCGAGTAAATGTAATCTTTTAGCCTACGAACCTACAAGCTACCAATTCACCGTCATGAACTGCTTGCAAGAAAGACCCGCAGCTGCTCGAATTCAAATCCTACTCGTCTCCATCTCCTGACTCCTGACTTTTATATCATATTGGAACGGTGGACGCGAAAGCCCGGCTGAGGATCCCCTGGCTGGATCCCGTCTCAACCTCCTCCTGACCAATGGGAACTCTAGGAGCAAGCCTGTTTTTGACGCTTATTTTGACGCCTTTTTGTGCTGCAGAATTTTTCATTTATGTCATGAATCATGAAGTTGTCGTCTGTTGTCTTATGTGCATACCTTGGTAGCAATTGAAAAGGTTATCTTAACTTTTGTAAATTCTCAAGAAAAAATGTAGAAAAGTAAGGGAGGGACTCCGATGTTCTAGACTCAATAATCAGGCATCTTCCTTTAATCTGAGTCCCAGCCTCCTGGCAACGCACCGCCACATTCCTCTCAAAAACAAATAACCTATTGGTCTGATACTTGGCACACGCAGGAGAAGTATTTAGAGAGTCCAGAACAAAGTTCCGGTAGGAGAAACAATAAATATTTAGTACATAGGTTCTAGTACCTATGCATGGTGTAACCTCTGCTAAAAACCGGAGTACAGCCCTATAAGCACTCAGCTAAGAAACATCTCTCGTTTTGGGTTAGGACATGTCAGGGTCAGGTTCGCCCTATTTGATCCTCGTCGCAGCCTGCGTCTCAGCCTGCGTTTGAGGCTCCTTCAGCAACAGCTCACTGTTAATCCTCCAGCCTATCAATATCGCACAGGAAGATGTCACGAATGCTGAAGCAGCGTATCATCTTATGACGTGGTTGACTGGCCCGATTAGTCCATAGCAGGAAGCCAGCTGAGACTTTGTTCAATCTTAGGATGCGCAATTCATCACGAAGCATATCAAGGCGTTCATCAGTTAGTTGTCGGATGAACCAATAATTCCATGATGATAAATCTAGTAATGCTCGCTACCACGTGGTGGGACGAAATGGGGTCAAGGTCCCGTACTGTAATCGTAGCCTAGGAAGAAGGGTTTGTTCAGTCATCGGGTTATAACTCTCTTCCCATTGACTGCGCAAATTTGCCTAGTGGCTGCAGGGAGGGTGTCCATTACATGCCCTTTGAATTGTATTTCCCTGAACTGGGTGTGGTATTGTTCACGCCTTTACTCCCGCAGACCCATTCCTTTGCCCAATTCATGTATCATTAGCATGGAACAAACCTGTCAGTTCCTGGTATCATAAAAACACATCAAGTCATTACACGAGGTTAAAGCCAAGCCAACGTCCATGTTGCTGGCAGATTTGGCCACCTCTCCTGCCATTCGCCAATGATCTCAGGGACTCGCTCATCAAATGATGTCCTGCTCGCGGCGCTGGCCATATCGAAAGCCGCGGCGCCGATGACATCTCGCTCCTCTTTAGCTGCCTGATTCAAGGAATCTGCGAGATCTAATATGCCTCGTCCACCAATAGAGGCTTCTTCGTGGTTATCTTTGATATCGATGTTGATAACGTGAACAGGGCGATTCAAGGGTGACCCTCGGTTCAACAGGTCATCGACAACGGCATCCCAACATCTCTCTTCACAAGTAAAGACAACGTCTACAACGCCTCCTTCTGTGCCTGTATGGCCACGGTCCTTTACCTGCTCAGTTCGTGGAATGCCTATTTGCCAGTCTTGCCAGCGCTCGGGACCCCACTTTACTTGTCTATTCCTTCCCAGCATACTCAGTAGTCCGTTGGCTGTATATAGTCGGTGATCCTTCCCATCAAGTTCCCGATACATTGTGTCGTAAGAGACTTTGTTAAATGGATAGACGTTGGGTTGAGTGATGGTAGGTCCAGGCAAGCGAACGAGCGATCCGGTTCCGAATGAGATGACGGGGTAATGGGCTTGTGAAAGTCGTAAGTGCGCTTCCATAGATCTACGTCGTATTAGCTTGCTTTGCGAGGCATGGATTCGCGATGGGTGGCTTTCTAAACGCATACCTATTCTGATTACTAGCGCAAACCGTACAAAACTTCAATTTGAATCCTCCTAGATCCTCACGCTCGCCATTTGTGGCCGGTCCAGGAGCAATGGGTACTCCATTGGTAACCTCCATAACGAAAACGCCAAGTCTATATTATTTCGGGTTCTCGGAAGGTAGTGTGTTGTTGACGAAGACTCGCTATCAACTGCTCTCAACAGCAAGGCTCAAGAAGCTCAGCGAACCTGTTATATGAAGTCAGCGACTTATGTTGAGACGTGACTGCAACTGACAAGGGAAGGCTCCAAAATAATCAGAATTTTGCGTATAGGTAATATGTTGGGTGTCACCATGGGAAAATCAGACAGCTCCAATAAGGTTTCATCATAAAAGAATAGTAGCGTGGCTCAAAGGTGTGTTCGATGATGCATACCTTTGTTGTTTATGTGGGATCAGTGCAAATTGCTCGAAGACCACCTAGCCAAGTTAATCGATTCAGGCAGAAATACACGGAGAAGACAAGCCGTTCTACGGCGCGTCATACCGAGTATTAATAGATTAGGTACTTAAGGTTTCATCCGAGGAAGAGAGTGTGAAGGATTAGCAGCAGGCCTCATAGTGTTGAGGTCAAGAGCTGCAAGCTGTGCTACCAATTGTGGAGTTGGTTCAGGTTACAATTTGCGTCTGCTTGCTTTTTGGTGCGTAAAATATTGATTATGTAAGGCATGCTAGGTAATTGACCCGCTTAATAGCTGAAACGGATACAGTGATATTAAGCATAACAGTTTTCTCAAAGCGATTATTCCAATGGCGCGCATGCGTGCAGTTATTATTACGTCAGACAGGATGTAAAAGGCCAAGCATTTCGAGGCTAAAAATAGCAATAGCTGTTCCGACTCACAACCACCACCACACCTGGCCAACAGGTTGCCTTTCACGCTTCGACCCTGCGCCTCGGATAAAACTATCAAGGGCATGCTTCACGATGCCTTTGGTAGTGAGATGTAATATATCCTGGAGACTCCGAGCTGAGATATTCCGCTTAAACGATCTTGCACTCAGATTGAATGGCCGCTCTTTCAACTTATTGCTGAATTTTCGAAACAGACAATAGCAGGAATAGGATTTATTGTGAGATGATCTTGGACGAAGCAGTTAATTATTTTCAAGAAGTGATCACACCCCGCCTCCGGGCTGTGCTATGTTCCGCACGTCCCTCTCTTATTCACTCTAGGCCCTGCGACGTTACACGGGCTCCTCTCTACCAAATCAACGATCGCCAACACAGATACACTTAATGCACGGAACATCGGTAGCTTGTCACGTGGCTATCTTGGGGATGGTGTTTCACATTTGCTGACATGCATAATGGTTGGTTCGTGCGTCTCTGAACTTTCATCGCTGCATGAGAAAAAGCGGTGTTAGCTGCATGTCATGTCGTGACATGCAAGTCCTACATACAATTTCCACTTCAAGCGGTCAAGAGAATATGCAAGTAAAGTCGAAATCCATGATCTCAAAACTCGGGATATACGGCTGTGAGGGGCTCATAAATGACAAAATAGCAGAAACAATTCACATACTAACTACCGGTGTACCAGCTGGTGTCACCTCAAGCACATATGCTGACTTTGGCTAAACAAACTCTAGGGACACGTTACCTTTCTCAAAGGCTCAGATCTAATAGAGAACTGTGTTTCTTGTCTATAAGATATCATGCTTGCTTTCTCTGTGCATGACTTTCTATTCTCCATATCAAGATCTGCTCTATTGAGGGAGGACAGAGGCTCTGTCTAGACATCATGGCTTCGTCTTCTTGAATTCTATCAGAAACGTCTCTTAACTGAACGATTCAGAAGTCCCCATCACAATCATCACATTTCTGCGCCGGTAACCATCTTCTTGTTTTTTTTCCTTTCATTCTTTCAATGATTCCATCTTCTAATATTGTCAAATTGGACAAAGGTGTCAGCTGTTAAAAAGGGTTCATTATTTCTTTGTACATCTTTTTGTCTCTAGGAGCCTCCTCGAGGCTCAATGAGCTTATATCAATGCACGGCTACCTTGTCTCCGTCCCCAAACACCAATCACTGGTAGGTAGGTATGTAGGTAGCTAGCTACAAGATGATAGTGACTACCTAGGTATGAGCCTACCTACCACCTTACAATTTGTAAGCGGGCACTAACTGGTTTGAACTTTGATCCTAACAACCCCACCAGATTGGTGAAGGCAAATTGGCAAATCATAATGTAGCAAAAACGCGCTAGTGATCTGCTTTAAGAGATTGGCTAACAAGTTAGCCGTTCAAGATCCCTGGGAAGGTGTACTTTATGGGATACCTAGTCAGGCTGAAAAACATTCAGGGAGCCGCTTTTGCGGGTAGGATAGGGTGTAATAATACGAAACAATTGTATTTATACCATTTGTTTAGGCTTTCGATAGATCTGGATAGATCGATTTCCCCGCCATCACTAATGGGGCATTCCATGTCTTATCGATATACTACCTAGTATATATCTAAATCAACAATTCATGTCTTCTTCGAAGTGCCATTGTTGCCAATCTGCTTAGTGGGGGCTCCGTGTCTACCTAGGTAGTCTAAAGCAAGCGCCGTCCAATCGATAACAAGAACAGTTACTCCACAGGTCGGCATACCGCACTACACACTACTGCGGGCCAAGACCACCGTTGCTGTTGTTGCTCTGCTGCAGCACTTTGGCTCCATACCTCATACCTACCTCTACCTAGACTACCTAGGTACCCAACATTTTCGGTTGCCTCGAACCCTCGAGTCCCTCAACCATATACTTACCTACCTACCCTACCTACCTACTGGTACGGTACCGCACAACCTACCTATCACGAGACGGTCCACTTCTCCCACCTCTTCTCTCAAACTTCCCTTTTTTGCTTTTCCTTTCTCAGTCTATACGCACGTCCATTTGCTCTCTCCATTGCCCTTCTCCACCCCCGGTTACAATATAGTTTCAATTGTTTGTTTCTCTGCCCTTTGTCTTCCACTTTAGACCAAACGAAACAACCCATAGGGCCACAGCACACATCTCGAGGCGCTCTTCGCCTGCGCTGTGCCCAGGTCGCCGCCTGTCGCCTTCGCCCTCTTCCTTTTGCTTTTCACGACGTTCCTTTCGCAAAACCATCTTTTGATGCCTCTCTGCACATACATCCCCCACTCCGTACTGGAATAGGTAGACGCTCAAGCAACCCAAAAGTAGGTAATATTGGGTTTTACACCCCACACGACCCTGTTTTAGCCCTGTCTACCTTGTCCACCTTGTCTTCCTTGTCCGCTTCCCTGTCTGCCTATAGTATACTGTACTGCTTCTTCCACCCATTGCTTTGTACACTTCAAGTTCCTTGTATGCCCACTCTGGTACTGACAGATCAGCCTCAGCCAAACCGACCAACGACCTCGGTGTGACCAGGCAACCCTCCTGTCAATCGTCGCCAACCGACCGCAACGACTCATCGGAACCTCTATGCATCGAGTGTATATATACATACACTCTGCCACAATCTCAGCTTGCGCCTCTTAGTGGCCGAGCATTAAGTCGTCGTCGTCGACGTCGGTGGGACACAGCTTGCAGGACAAGACTGTTGGGCGGCTACCAGCATCGCTACCCCGGCGTCACTACGTTTCTCTACATCTCTGTTGCGCATACGTATACGTATACATACACGCGAATAGTCTATCCATTGTTTTGGATATCGAACCCAGGGTACGCACAACAAAAGCAAAAGCAAAAAAAAAAAAAGTTCCAAGGCCTCTTTCCCTTTCGATGGCCGCAATCATGTCCTCTGGCTCATCTCCGGCGACGTCGCCTCCAGCAGTAGTATTGTCGCAACCCCCCTCGACGAATCCGAACCATCCTTCGCTTCCTCCTATAATCACGTCGCCGCCCGCCCGCCGATCTGCAATCCCTCGTCCGATGTCGCACGCATCTAAGAACAGGCTATCCCAATACTCGACGGGCTCTATTCCGTCGCGGTCACGGCCCACCTCTCACCTTTTCCCTATTTTTCATTCTAGCCTTTCCTATACCATTGTCCGTGACTTTGCCTATCCTCCGGTGAATCCTATGCACTATGGCCCCCCGCCGGAGCCCTCTCGACCGCCGTCCGGAATGATTACACCCGCTAGCGATTCTCGGCGGCTATCTGACCCACCGGTGTCATGGGACAACAAGACGTCATGGGAATGGACGGCAGATGGTGGATATGGAAAGAGCGGGGAATTAGCTCCAATTCATTTTGGGGATGGGCCTCCGTGGAGCGAAGACGAAGACCTTCATAGCCCTGTTGTTAGCTCACGGCACCGAAAGCACAAGTCTACCTCGGCGACAATTGGGCATGGCAAATCAAGAAGCTCGAGAGAGGGCGATGGACCCTCCATTATGAATGCCAGCCATTTCGACACAGAGAGAAGATATTACGTTGGTACAAGCGGCGATGGTAGTGAAAGATATTATGTGAGCCAGGGCGGAGAGGCCAATGGTCCCGGCGGAGAGTTTGTCACGTATCCTCCGGACCAATCGCGACACTCGACTGCAGTGTATCGGCCTCTGGAGCAAGAACCGCGACACTACGCCGACAACAACTCGGGATATCGCTCCGAGTCGGATGCGTCAAGCGTCGCGTCGTCGCCCGGCTTTAATGCATATGATGAATCAAGGTACTCTAGGGATTACCAGTTTACTATTACCTCGCCAGACGAGGAGATGCATGGTAAAGCCGTTGCATTGTTTGACTTTGAAAGAGAAAACGAGAACGAACTTCCGCTCGTCGAAGGTCAAATCATATGGGTATCATACCGACACGGACAAGGTTGGCTTGTAGCAGAGGACCCTAAGACTCAAGAAAGCGGGCTCGTTCCTGAGGAGTACGTCCGCCTCCTTCGGGATATTGAAGGTGGCATGACAAGTTTGGTAGGTCAGGTAGCCGACGGCTCAGGAACACCTAATGAAGCAGGTACCCCAACGCAAGCTGAGCACAGTAGCCAGAGCATACCCGCTGCGCAACCCGGACACGCGCCATCTTCAAGCACCTCAAACGGGTACCACCAACCGATAGTGTCCACGTTTTCAACCTCAAGTAAAGATCTGGATCCATATCCGCAGCACTTGCTAGGCCAGCATGGACAGGCTCCACAGGTTGTGCATTATCACGGCCAGCGAGGAGGGAGCCAGGCAAACACTCCAACTGTACAGAATACATTTGATACTGCACTTGGCCGGCGGGGTAGTTCAGATGTCAGACGTAGTGATTCGGTTTCTGCCAAACCTCAGCCTTTGGAGACGTTGCCCGATGCGAGACTGGCAGCTCCTCCAGAGGATCCCGACCTGGACGAGGAAAAGGAACAAAAACGAGCCTCCCGGTGACAGTCAATCAAGTCGTCATTGACGAAGCTCCAAGCTATAGTCTTGTGTCACCGATAGATCCCGCGCGAATTTCGTGGGCTATTCAAGTTATAAGGTTTCACGCCATGACACCCGATGCTAATCGGATGCCTACACTAGCTCCCTATTCTCATCCTCACATCCTTGAGCATGAGCATGAGTCCTAAGAGGGCTAGAAAGAAGGAGTGTGAATCCAAAACAGTGGCCTGGATCAAGACTGATGAATGATGAACAGCGCTTGTGGATCTCATCTACTACAGATATTGGGACTGTACGGGACGAAGATATCAAAATGGACGTTTCCTGAATACGGGCACGATCTAAATGTTTGACACGGAACGAATTGACTCAGATGATTTGCCAACGACATTTTGCAATCCCATCATTCATTCCCTGTTCGTGACCTGACCAGTGATGGCATATGCTCTTTTCCCTTGCTTAATAATACCCAACGTTTGTATCACGATGAACACGCCATGAATAACAGTAAACTTCTTTTGTTTGCATGATCTCATAATGACACATTTCAGTTCAGCAATCTGAGCTTCTTTGATGGCTTCCCCTCGCGTTCAACTATTTGATCTAGCTTTGGCTGTCGTCTGTCTTGAAAGACGGCAGTGTGCCAGTATGCATGACTTGTTTCACATTGCTAGTCTGGCTGAATGTTTCTATTTCCTCTCTTCTTGATGCCAGGTGGCAATCCCGCCCTTTTTCTTGGATTGGAGAAGACAGTGGTGGATCAACTTCCCATGGCTATTTGGCAGCTTGGGATTTCAAGTCTACCTCATGCATGCGGGTTTCTATTGCTCTCCTATTTGAAAACCAAGTAGGAATTGGATTGGGGGAAGTACATTTGTGTTTGGTGCTTCACGGCAAAGTACGATGTCTGATATCTGGCTTATTGGGTTCTGGTTTGGTTGTACCCCCCTAATGCAAGGTCTTATGTTTTACTCGGTTGAAAGCCGGTTGGGACTGTAACGAAGGACTCCCCCCCCCCCTCCCTCCCCGGGGAGTATGTTGGCAAAAGGGCATGTCCCGCTGGAACCAACCGCGGAATTCGGCGTCTAGCTTGCCAGCAGAGGTAGGTATGTATCTTCGTTTGCGCCCATTTCTGGTAATGGTAAGCGCCAGGAATGAGGAAGGCCGCTCCTCCCCTCACCCCTTCTTGGTCCGTTTCTTTCCAGACCCACACTGCAGGTTTCCTCTCCTGTCTCTGCAGTAGGTGGCTTGCTGAATGTTTGTTTGGTATGGTAGGTCGGTAGCGGTGTGGTCAATGCCATGAACCGTGTTCTCTGACAACTTAGGCTCTTGAATTTCACTATATGTACCTCAGCTGCATATATGGCGTCATGTCTCATGGGTTCTGACTGGCGACGTCTCACTCAAAGCCCTCAAGGTCCTTGCTTTGTGGCTGGCAGCGAAGTTGGTATTTCGTAGTTGGTAGTTGGGCTGTTGTCGATGTATAAGAACATGGATGATTCCACGGACTGAACTGCAACCGTATTTCTCAACTCTCAACTATACAACAATACACTCATTTCATCTTCTGCTACACGATGCTAGTCCATCTCATATACGCTTTTACATAGCCCTTGACCACTCACATTCGAGCTGGTCTTTTCTTCCATTGTTACACACTGGTATCTTGACCACCATGATATACCCATGGTGTGATCAACCCACAAAGCCGCTTACTGAACTCATAATTCGGGCGTCCGCAGTGTACGTGAAGGCACCAGATACCACTTGCGCAGGAATCACTCCGACTCGAGTAGTGAGTGTAGAACATCTCTATATACATCTCCTTTCCTCTTTGGCCACGATCTTGCACTTAGTAACTCGGGATTTCCGACCGCCAGGAAGAGTTCTAGGTAAGAATGCGACAGCTGACTATGGAAGCTGTCCCTGTCTACTTGTATGCTTAGGTCATCAGCGGCTACGACCTGGACATTTACGGTCAAAGGGAAGCTTGGATAACCATCGCCATGTCTTCTACCATGAAATCGGACCTAATAGTGTCCATTACTTCGAAGGGCAGTGCATTTACATTGTTTGGGTAAGCGAGACCCAAAAACGTATTTGCCGTTCAAACCTTACTGACAACCTTCAGCAGTTCGCAGCACGAGTAGAACTCGTGCTACTATCTAAGTTCTGTTCTCGACAGACCTAGGAGAATGTCACCGCATTACTATCCCATATCCAAATATCACGAGCAGATTTCTCGTCTGCGGATGGGTTGGATGATGGATGCGCGAAACATTCAACGTTCAAGAAGGCATTAATAGCAATAGTGCTGCTATTTTTTTTTTCTTGCTGAGAAGTTTTTGAAAGAAGCCGGGGTTTGAATACCTCGTGGATTTCGACAAGGTATTCGGGTAAGACTGCCCCCTGACGTGAAAACAAGGCAAATAGCTCTATCACCGTTGTAACCGCCCGGACGACTATGTGCGACGGGTTCATCTTGCTAACGAGAATCTGCATGGCAAGATCGAGTTTTGCGACTAGGAGTGGGATTTCTGTTTGATGTGCTGAATAAAACATATCCGAGAATAGCATGGTGCAGAAGGTATGTCGTATCCAAAGGCAGCTTTACGATGTCGAATACTGATTGTGGACGCTAAATTTTGACAGCCTTTTAGATAAGTCTAGTCTGAAGAAGCCGGATGACTCGAAGAAGCCTGTCTCTACCTAACTCAAAGAATTATTCAAAGTCTTTGTAGGAAATTATCCATGATGATTATCATTGTCACGAAAAGTACTCTCGCTGCCTGTAAGTTCATACGCACAGAATCTGTTTGTGGCAAAAGTAAGCGGTAGAGGAACACAAGGCTGACGTGTTGTAAGCTTCTTCCACTTTGGCGGAAGATGGACATCCCGCTCTCTTCGACGATAGACTTAAACTAGCGCGAGACTAATGTCAATGTGACAGAAGTTGCAGCTGGCCTTCGCCACAGCCAGGATGGCTAGACTCATAAACGCAAACCCAGGCCTCATGTCTAGCCCAACTGGGATAGAGAAGTGAGTATCCTCGCGGCAGCTACTTTTGTGGAAGCGCCGTTATAGCTATTTACTCCACGATTGCTCGTACCAGATAGCGGTGACGACACAGCGTTCAAGTTCGATTTCGATCTAAGGCAGCTAAAAGCACGTCGCTCTACAATAAGGGACGCATATGTGCTTCGAGGACGCCAGCCTCACTTTTATCAATATAATGGTCTTCTAGACACGGCAACAAGGAGTAGGCAAACACTATCCTTTGGGCGACTGCTACCACGGAAGTGTGGAACGGCTACCTAGAGGTGCTTCAAAAGACGAACATCTCCTGGCGTAAAGTCATCACCTCAAAGCATACAATCTTGGCATTTCATCTTGGCATCACGAAAAGATATGGCAAAACGCTTTCCAATGGGATTTCTGAACAACGGGTAATTTGTCTGTTGGTTGATTTGCTGGGCCTCGAAGTAGACTGTGCTTCAAAAAGTCAGGTTTACACCATCTTCTTCTTCACTTAGCCTCTAACTAACTTAATACTTAGTACTAGCGAAAACAGCAACTCTGACACGACAGCTGGGCCAGTTCTACAACAAGGAATACAGATGCTCTGCTCTCCGATCGCCCTCTAAACAGACTAAACAAAATTTGGGCTAAATATGACATGGTGATCACGCCTACCATAGAGAAGGCCGGATGAAGCTTGAGGTCAGCGACGAATATGTGCTCACGACCGGGTTAAATAATCACTACCATGAGTTAGAGCATGTGAGAGGTGCCGCCGCAGACCAGTCGCTCAGGCAGGTAATCTGGCGTTTGCAGAAGATGCAACGCACCCTTGCTGATGGCACATGGACCACTGCCTAAGGTCGAAGCCATGGTTGCCAGAAGTTACCCAGGAAAGCATTACAACCCCTGAAAATCAGCAGTTGGTCGCCTCGAGATCCAACCTATGCCAACCTGGTATTTCGATTTATAACCATGTCAACGAACCAGAGGTGGAACCAAACATTTCGACAGCGCTGCATACAGAGATCGCCACAGATAGCAGTTTCTCAATTGCGAGTCTCAGGCATTTATCGAGTCTCACTTCCCTATCATAAGAAAAGGCCAGATTTTCTTCATGTTGGAGAAGGTCTCTTTGGTGTTGGGTTGTTTTTTGATTTGAACATCCACAATATTATTGGCGCCCCCTTGCTGGCACGGGGGGAGTCAAATAATACCGTGTCACAGCTGCTCTGGCCATATGAATCTGCCCTAGCGGCATTGAGTCTGTGCGCTATCGCTCACATTCGAAATACCATGGTATATCAAGGCCCGAAAGGTCATACAGAATGCCCTTAGGAACGATGATACTACCCACAGTAAGTTTAATGTCACGACCCCTCTCATTCTTTTCTGACAGAACTTAAGATATCAGTATTCGATAAAAAGCCGGCCAAGGCTCTTCATTGTTGACATCATTGTGCCACCGCAATAGATCTAGATCTACGAATTCCTGCCGAAGTTGACAAGGCCGGTCAAGAGCAAGAGAGAATCCTAAACAGCGATGGGGACGACCCTTTCGTCAATCGGGGCCATCGACGTACTCCCGAGCCACAGAATTGCCAATGCCCTTAATGAGGCCTACCGCTGCCTCCCAGCTGACTATGGCCGGGCCAGTCATCCCCCGCTACCACTCAGAAGGTTGCGTATCCTACAGTTTTTAACAACCTCGAGTATAATCAACCATGGCCACTGGACGATGTACTTCCACAACTAGGGCTTCGCGCTTTTGGTAGCTCCGCCTCGCTCGGGCGATCCCAAGTGAGTCGGCACTGGACCTGGAGCAGAATATTCCGATTAACTACGTACCTGTCTAATTATAATTGCCCCGGATTTGTCACAAACTCTGAGAATTATATCATGAAGAGGAGCTACTACATGCCGAGAAATGGGTAGAGCATGCCCAAAGTGCCCATGTTAAAGACAGCGATCAGCCCTTCGTCTGCTCTTATTTAGAATGTCGGAAAGAGTGCGCTTCAACCGCTGAACTACTGATCCACGAAAACCGCCATATCAGCTCTTCACCAGCCGATCTTCGACAGTTCTGGATTCAGCGCCTTAAGTATGCTCACTGTGGGTACCTTGCATCGAACATATCACACCTTAACGAGCATATTCGGAGTGCTCATACTCTATCACGCCACATATTATAGGAGGCGCAATGAGTTGACAAGTTCTGCGGTGGGATTGCATCTGTCCATAATAATATGCGGAACACACGACCACTCCGGTGCAGGTTTGACGTCCAATGGCTCGGCATATGCTTCGAAATCCACAAATGCCACGCTCTTATCTTGCGGACGCCGCCTCCAAGTCAGCAAAGTGACCAAGCATGGATACGCCCTAACTGGCGATGAGGTGGTGCATCGATACTGGTTGCGAACACGCACCGCGGCGCCGCCGAGGCTGTCCTCGACGAAGTTGAACGGCACAAAGGAGATGAAAAGCTGGCCGTTACCATTTGAGATGTGAGGTGATCAAAGGCTTCCTCGTCTTTACGAGCTCGGCGACAAGCTCGCCGGCGGGTCTATGCATGTGAACACCTGGGTTTGGTATCAAGCTGGCGATCCCACCCAAAACGGCGGCCATGACGAGTTAGTAGGGCAGGTCTGGCATACGACTACTCAAAAGGCCAGACTGTGCCGCATGGCCTCCTAATAGTTGAAGTTAAGTGGTTATGAACCCTCTTAACAACGTTTTATTGCGGAAAACGCTGTTTCGATAGATTGCAGGCCATAGAGAGCATATAGCAATTCGGACAAGTTGGCCACCAAGAAAGCCAAATAGCCAGAGGGCGTATTGGCTAAAGGGTTGCCCAGGTCCTTTGTTCGTACCCCATTGCCTAATTTAGGTAGAAGTATACATACTTTGCACGCAGACCTTCCTATCTGCACTACAGATGCGACGGATCAAGCCAAGAAAACTCGGCGTGCAAGGACGCAAGTGCACTGTGAAGCGCATCCTGTCGAAATCGGCCTACCAAGATTCAGCGGTTGAGAGTCGTGGTGACACGCCCCCGTTGACCGAAAGTGTGGCTGGTCCTCTGGGAGATGGAGATGGATCGGATATGGAAGTGTAGATGAATCCCCTGGAGATGATCATGATGACCAACATAGGCGTGTCGCCCCTAATTATTTGACAGCCTGAATAACATATACTAAGATTCCGATAATCCCGAGCACGGTCATAGCGAGCGAAGCCTATATAGAGAAGAAAGATAGCACTGATTATCTACGGGCACATCGAATACGAGTTCCGCTCACTGGTTGTTATCAAGTTGGATATCTGTGTCAAACAGCATTCAAGAAATATGAACGAGGCAAGGACGGGGTTCGACGCGCTCGACATCCGCGCTGCACAAGTCAGTCAGTCAGCCAGTATCTGAAGGAATCGTGGCTGGAAAAAATTGAAGACTGTGAAGATCCTTTTCTTGCCGTCAAGTTCCATCGACTTCATTTTGATCATCTCAAGAATGACGTCCCTACAGCCTGGCTGTAAAGTCTCCCAAACTCGACGAGCGTGTTTCGGTCACTGACAATCTCAACAAGACATCACGTTGGGCTCATCAATGTTTCATCGTTTCCATCAATGTGTTCCTCCTCCCCCCAACCGTTAACGTACCAACACCAAAGGTCATAGCATGTCCGACGACAGCGGGATAAGTCTGCTGCCCCGTAGAAAGCGCCAGGGACATTTTGAAAGAGGCGGATGAGCTGGCCGATATAGTCAAGATCACGTTTTAGGAGAAATATATTATGCTATACTAAAACACTGAGAGTATAGCCCATGCCTACTAAAAGACCGATGTGTACAATACCTTTCATATCTGTTAAACTCGACGCTTGGAATGGATGCCCTGGAAGGCAGATGGTATTATGGGGCCCAACTAGACACTCTTGAAGCCTCTTCTGCCCGCAGTATAATCTAGGTGCTTCGGTGCGATTAGTTAAAAGATGATGGTATCATGTATCATAAAATGCTATAAAATAAGGGTATCTCGTATGTGTCGATTCCTATCCAGGCACAGGCAGCTCAGGGCTGAGAGGGACCACCATCGCCGCCTCGTCTTGCCCCGTCATCCGTTTTCATACTCTCTTCCAGCGCCCGCCTTAGCTCCTCATCATCTTCCGTTCCTGCAGCATCCTTTCCTTTCTCGTTGCGGAACGCTGTCTCCGCAAGACTCTGTTTCTTGACATACTCTAAAATGATATCTTCTTCTGATTTCAAAGAGTTTAACCGTGCTAACTCTTGTTGGTGAGCTCTCTCAGACTCCTCTAGTGCGCGCTTCAATTCCTCGTCATCGTCAGGCTGTTGGTGGAGGACTTGTTGTGCTCGGGACGCCTCGATGGCTTGACGCAGCGCTTCTTCGTCGAACTCAGCACTGTTTTGTTGCTGCCTCTGAGCCTCATGTTCAGCCTGCGAAGCTTCGAGAGCTTTCTTAATTTCCTCATCACCGTCATGGCGATCAGCGTCGTCTGTCTGCGATCTCTCAAGGGCTTGCTTGAAGTGGTCGTCATCTTCATCGTCGTCTTCCTCAAGATCGTGCATGCGAATAGCCTGGTGCTGATTCTCTGTTATGCTGAGTTTAATAGCCTCTTCAATGAGAGCCTGATACTCTTCATTGGTAATATTTTCAAGGTCATCGGGCGAAAATGGATACTCGCGCTTCTCATTAGGAAGTGGGTGTTTAACGTCAGGAACCCATCCAGAAAGTCGTGCACCGGCATTCGAGACATTCGAGTTCGTGGACGCAAAGGAGCTCATCGTCGTTGACCGCCCTCTCATGATTCTTACGCTGGACCGAATAGCTTGCTCAATGCGAGCATCTTCGACTGCATCTCCCCTTGATGTTTCCTGAACCGCAGCTTGAATGTAGCTCTCGAATTCGTCATCTGGCTCACCGCGAATACTATCGGTGGAAAGTCTTGCGACGTCTTCTTCAACAAACGGGCCGCCAGCTCGTTTCTTTCTCCACGCCTTCTTCTGTTCCTGTAACCTCTTCTTTTCGTCGGTACTAAGGTTCCTGTTCTGAAACCACCCAGACCTTGGCACCTCGTCCAAATGATCGGTGCTGGTTGAGGTATCCTCAGGCGCTGAAGGGACTCCATCTCTCGATTTGCCTTTCTCCTTTTGCTTCCAGGTATTGAATCCCTTCAACTTATCCTTCTGGTTTAGCCAGCGCATTTCCATATCCTCACGTTCTTCAGGCGAGGAGTTATTAAATTCCTCATTGCCTTGAGAAATCCGTGACGCAACGATATATTTGTGAGCACTTTGTGCAAACATGGTGCGAATCTCCGCATGGACACCGGCCATGGTATAAGCAGGCACGGACCATGCAGCTGTAAAACAATAAGCGCATATCCTGGCAGACCTGTAAAAGAATACTTACCTGCAGCTGGTTTGAGTATCAGTCCCCCGATACCTTTGCCAAACCCTTTGAGGAGTCCTGCACCACCTTCCTTTTGGGCACCTTTCAGAGGCTGAGTTACCAATCCTGTGATGCCATCAAACATCCCAAGCCCAAATTCCTTCCCTGCCACTTTGAGACCACTACTGAAGCTGGTGACCTTCTCCACAGGCCGTATAGTGTCGTCATTGTAAAGGTTAGGTGCATTCCTGAAGCCTCTCGCAAGACCCATGCAAAAATTCATGGGACTCTTTAACCCAGTGGCTACGATGTTGTTGATGCTCTTGCTAGTGTCTAGTACCCTCTCCAATTGCAGATTTGCGCTTTCAGGTAACATTGTGTCGGTCATCTCAGTTATCGTAGAAGGCAAATTACGTTGCTGACGAGGGTTTGATGTGGCTGCTGCCTGGGTAGCAGATTGATTTGATGTTGCTGATGTGATTGCTGTAAGATTATGGCTACTGCTGTTAGATGTACCCATACTAAGGGTATTCGAAAGGACGCTCGCCGAGTCCGAGCCTGTTACATCGGATGCACGCGGTGTGGTCAAGTCATCTTTTGACGCCTCGGGGGTTGAACCCACAGCAACAACATTGTCGGTAGATTTTGATTTTGACGGCCCCACAGCCGCCTTGAAAAGATCTCGGGGAATGTCTGCCGCAGCCATCACAATGGTAGTAGCATCGCCGACCAATGCCGAGGTGCATGCCGAAATTGGATCTGTGGGATAATTTTCTGTCTCGTACTCCTTTGCGCGGAAACTATCAACCTGTGTTAGCTGATGTCCACCGTATCGAATGCTTTCAAGGAACTTACAGCTTCAGATCAGAGTATCGAAGATGGCCACAATTCACAAGCGTAGCGGCTGCAAGTGCGCTGAGGTGTGTTTTGGTCCGCCTCACCCGCCAGACGGCCACTCTACTAGGAGCAACCGCGCATCGAAGGGCGTCGATATCGAGATGCTCGTGGAAGCTTTGTCCTCCAATATCAGTACCCTTTTCTTCGCGAATTTTCTCACCCAACTCTTTTGCTTTCTCCTGGGTCTCTGGTTCGAGCGCAATTCTGATGGCTTCGGCGAGCGTTTCTCCAGTGAGCTTCTTGTACGGTATAGGATCTGGCCCTGCACCAGCTCTCGAGACCATAGCACCCCAAAAAGGTTGGTCTCCGAAGAAAGGAACGACGATTGTCGGTTTGCCAGCTTGGATTCCGGCGGCTGTAGTTCCGGCACCTCCATGATGGCATACGGCAGAGACATGCTTGAACAACCAATCATGCGGTACATTGCCAAGCATGAAAACACCGTCGGGTATACCCATGGAGTCGGCGCCGAGGCCACCCCAACCCTTTGATACAAGGGCACGAACACCGGTTTCGGCGACAGCATCAAAAATCTTCCTGGTAAGCCCATCGGGGTCATCGACGACAATGGAGCCAAATCCGATGTAGATTGGAGGCGGCCCAGCCGCAAGAAAGGCAGCCAGCTCGGGTTCCGGAGTAAACGATGAGGCCAGGTTTAAAAAGAAAAAACCAGCAATGTCTATATGATTACCCCAGTCATTAGGCTTGGGTATGAGTGCCGGAGACCTATATTTTTCGATTAGGCTGTCCGTCATTCATATGAACATATAGATTTAAACTTACCAGCAATATGTGTAAGGTATTCTTAGACGCGCCAGGACACCTGGTGCCCAGATTAGGGCAAGCGGCTCCAGATCAAGGATCTTGGTTCGAAACCGATTGATGACATCTCCGAGTCCCTGCCATGTCATCATCTCAACCATGGCATATGATAGGTAATTGGTTGTTACTGGATCAGTGTTGGATGACTGAATATTCGCAAGAGGCTGAGGAAATGCTCTGGTTGGAGACCAAGGCATACTAGCGGGTCTTGATTAGCCACAAACACTCAAGAACATGGTACGTTTTACTCACGTAAACATCAAATGAAGGGGTACGCCAAGTTTCTCGGCGACATGAATGTGCGCGAAGCTGGGGGGATTGGCAATGATGGCATCTGCAACGAATGGCTTGTGTCTTGAATCACCCATGACCGGGATCGTGTAATCATCGTGGTCAGGCGGACCATTCGTCTCTCTACGGTTGAAACGAGGCGCGGGTCCAAGGCCATCACCAGTCTCGATGCAAGATCTCCAGCAACCCATAATGATTTGTTCAATGCCTTTTCTTCGCCTGGTGATCTCCCCATTCTTCAGCGCATCAATACCGGGCATCAAGCCAGGATTCTTGACCATAAAGGCCATAAGTTCAGCAGGGTCGCCTCCAATGGCGAAGAACTCCAAGCCATTCTCCTCGACGAACTTTTGGAAGGTGGCATGCGTAGCAATTCGAACACGGTGGCCGTAGGTATTTTTCAATACCTGTCCGAGAGCGATAAAGGGCTGGACATCGCCTCGGGACCCTACGATCTGTATGACGACGTTTAGTCGGGGTGGGGGAGTCTGGCCGGGTTGACCACCTAGACTCGGAGGGATGTATGCAGGCGGCAGATGAGCACCGGCTGAGGCTCGGGCCTCATATCTCAGCTGGTCGCGTAGAGTAGGTGCTATGATATCGGCGAGGTGTCTGGTTGTCTGGTTGATGTTGATGTTGACCCGGCCGTCGTCTGTTGAGGGGTGAAATCGTATCAGTAAAAAGCGCATAAAGCATGAAGCATATAGTGAGCCAGTGAAAAGTACCTGTGACAGCGGCGCCAGCATCGAAACCTGCTTGGTGGATATTTAGCTGGTCGTGAAATTCACTGTATGCGGGAGGAACATCTTCTTCGGCGACGAGCTCGGGGGATTCGGGGAGGAAGCCATTGTTGTAATTCTGGTTATCGTCAGTGACGAAGAGCCCCGGAGTCTGGCTCGCGTCAGTTCGATTTCGAGATCGATTTCGTGGTGGAATTTGAGGTGGACTGATGGGTATGGGTGCTTGCTCAGCTCGAGCATCTGCTTCTGCTTCTGCTGCTGCTGCTGTCCGAGCGGCGTCGTTCCTCCTCTTCTCTTCAATGAGCGACATGACCACAACGTTGGTTTCGTCTTGGCCAAATAGTGACCAGATGGCGTTTGTGGTTGGTTCGCCTGGAAGGGAAGGGTGTTGACGGACAAGGGGGAATCGAGAAGACAAAGTTCAACACATTAGGTCGTCTCACACATAGGTATGAAAGAGATGAAGCGTCACATGAAGGAAGCAGATAAGAGGGGAATAAGTATTACCAGAGGGTATCACGGTATGGAAAGAAATTAGGAGAGCAAGGTCAGAATTTCTCAAAACTTCAATTGTTTCTCGATAAGAGACGAGAGATGCTACTCCTAAACTGGCTGCCTAGCAAGCACACGCATGACAATATGGAGGTAAAATGGCAGCATGTGTAATGAATGAGACATGCGATGAATGACGTGTGGGCCACGAGGCTGAATGCTGAATGCTGAAAGGGTCCCCCCTCCCCCCCGCGTCTTATCGCACTTTCGGGTCAACGTGCGAAAATCGGAAGTTTTGTATCAGATTCGCCGCTGCCCCCCTGCTGCTGCCCCTGCCAGTACCTACATTTCCCACCTATGCACTGTGTATTAGTACCTGTCCACTTACTTAGCCACACTATTCTTTGGGGTTACTTGAGGTGCTGCTAAATATCCCCGCATATACATGGGTATCATTTTAAGAAACCTGTTAATTGCTAAGATACTTTTGTCTAATTGCAAGTACTTGTAAATGAGAGACAGTGCCTAGGTACATTGGATGTTTTGTGCTGAACATTATCTTGTAGATCAGTTTATTTATAGTCCGAGTCGCTATCTACGGGTATATCTATATTAATAATGCTTTAGAATACTTACCTAGGTCCTGCCTAGGCAGCAAGAGTTCTCATTCAGGTTTCGGGGCTGAATAGAAAATTACGTACGTAGTCTCTTATAGACAGACCATCTATCGAGACCATAATTGAAGAGGGGTAGCTGAATGACTGATGACGTTGTACCGTGGCTCATTCAGGCAGAGACATTCTGCGAAGGTATCACTATTAGACTAGTAGTTCAATGCTATAACGACTTTACTTATTAGGCAATTCGGGACCTAATCCCACCAATAAGATCTTGTCCAAGAATAGCTACCGTATCTTCCAGGATGATCTCAAAGAACTATCCCCGATACCGTATAAAATTGACACTCAGCCACATTACCAGCCACCAATAGTTAGTAGTGATCATGATAAGCGATTGAATTAATTGATGAAGGACTGACTTCTTAATTTTTTCAAACTTGAATGCTTGTCTAGTCTGCCTGGTATCACTTTTTATAGGGAATCTTCAGGCTAAAGTGTTGCGACCGTAGTAGGCGATGCTCATGGCTGCTTTTCTACAGCACGACGTCTCTGTTTTCTACCACGTCAAACGGCCTATGTACCTGATGCACCCCTGAGGAATGGGCCCGTTCCTGCAGGACCGGTAGTAACTCGCCACACATTCCGAGACAAACGATGACCGCCATACATGGAACAGAAGCACTAATATGTAATAATGTGATACAACGACGTCGCCTGTCTACTTGGGTCGTAATTTCAATCGTACTTACGCTTTGATCGAATGTCGGGCAACTCTTGAAACCACTACTCCTTCTGTCTACCAATACAAGTCACACTGAGGTTAAGTGAGGGGTTTCCAGTCATGATACCTCACGGTGGTATTCGTTTACTCCGTCATGTCCCTGTCTCTCCCCGAATGGAAATGGAACGTGAGATGGTTCACCTGACCACCGGAGAAAAATACGGCACGGATCTCCGTTCATCGGGCCGAGAAGTAGGATCCTTCTCACGATACGTAATAAGAGGAAGAAGGCGGGGGATAAACCTACGGCATCTATTTGCATTTCAGACACCGAAACAACACGGTAATAACAGGTTGGTATCTTTTCTCTCCACATCTTCTCTTCCCCTCTTCTTCTTGTGATCCAACAGACAGGACGATCAATTAACGCTGCTTGGCTTGGCTTTGGTTGAATGGCAGCCACTGGTATCGTGAACCGATGTGTCGGCCCAAGCAAGCAAGCAAAGGCTCGGGCGTTTCAAGACAGCTGCAAAAGGACAACATCAGGCTCATCTGCATTGTGTATTCTGTACGGTCTTACACGGCAGATTGCCGCATGTGTCCGCATCGTTACATGAGACATGAGATCCCGGATGATTGGCGAAACTTCGAGCCCACCCGCTTGCTTGCTTGCTTTAACGGAAGACATTAAGACTTAAGGTGGGTCGCGCGACCTCGGTATCTCCCACAACATCGTGTACCCCGTTTTCCATCATCGTAGTCTACCTAACCTATCATAGCATGAGAACGCTCATTTCTAGGTACCTTGCTTGAGTCATGTTGATACTTCATAAGTACCTCGCTTGGTGGAGTGTGGACCCAATTGCTATGACCCCCCGTTACCCAAGGATTGACGATAACTGCTACATACATCTTAGGCATGCTTGGTAGACTTGCATACCACCTACCTACTTGGAGTGACCGTAGCTGGGTGAGACTCCCTGAACTCTAACCTAACTCTTCCTTCCGGGTGAAGTGTAAGGCACTAATTTAGATGGGATCCCTTTTCTGGCGTAAGGTTTGGTCTTAAGTCTAGCTTGAGTTCAACTCTCTCTCTCTCTCTCTCTCTTTCTCCTCTCACACTCTCTCATACTCTCTCTCTCTCACCCTTCCTCTCAACCTCACTCCGCCTTGGACTAGGTCGCAAACATGGTGATAACACAGGTATCATCGAAGGACCTCTTACGAGCCCAGTTCGTGGGCAAGACTCTCCATCAGGTTCCCACACCTGCCGTAGTGTTGGATCTGGCAAAAGTAGAGGCGAACTGTAACATAATGCTCGATGCTGCCCAGAGACTACATCTCAACTGGCGAGCACACATCAAGACTCACAAGGTTAGCCTAACCATATTGCTTGTCTTGTCTTCCATGAACCAGGCTAACGCCGAATGATCAAACAAAATAAACAGACCGCTGAGTTGACAAGGCTACAAGTGGGCGATGACGCCTCCACACCAGTCAACATTGTCGTATCGACTCTCGCAGAGGCCGAGAACGTGCTACATCTGCTCAAGGAGTACCAGCTAAAAGGCCGTGAAGTCAATGTACGTCTGTTTTGCCTATGACAGGTAGTCCGTCACGATTCCTATATGAAATCTTCACTAATAAAGTCCGCCAAAAAGATGCTCTACTCCTTCCCCATCTACGCGTCAAGTGTAGACCGACTGGCCGCCATCTCAGCCCAGCTAGGACCCGGTGGGCTGACCGTCATGGTCGACCATCCAGAGCAGATCAAGCTGTTGACCTCACTCGCCTCCAAGTCGGGCCATCGGCCCTTAGTATTCCTCAAGATCAACGTGGGCAGTAACCGCGCCGGCGTGCCGCCTAACTCGCCAGTTTGCGCCACGCTGATTAGCGAGCTACTACTTTCTGAGGCCGTCGGCGCCTCCATATTCTGGGGCGTGTACTGCCACGCGGGCCACTCCTACGCGTCACGAAAAGACTGGGAGGCCATGGGCATTCTCGGCGCCGAGTTCGCCTGCCTCCACGACGTCGCGCGCGCCGTTCAGAAAGAACGCCCCGATCACGCTCTCGTGCTCTCCGTCGGTGCGACACCCACCGTTAAGACGCTGCAGCATCCAGATTTCGGCTCCGATTCTAACACTAACGGGGCGGCGAAAGAAGCAATGCTGATGACGTCCGGAGGAGGCGGCGCAAACGGCACCACCACGCACGTTTCAGCGACAGAACGCCTCAAGGATATGATCGCGCGTATGCGTGCCGACGGGCTGACACTAGAAGTCCACGCGGGCGTGTACCCTACGCTCGACATACAACAACTCGCCGCGCACTCTTGTGACGACACGTACCTCAACGCCTCGTCCATCGCCATCACCGTGCTCGCCGAGATCGCGTCCGTGTACCCAGAGCGCGGCGCTAACGATACGACAGAGGCCATCGTGAACGCCGGCTGCCTCGCGCTGGGCCGCGAGCCGTGTGAGGACATGGGCGAGGTGAAAGGTCAACACTACAGAGCGTGGGGCATCGTGATGCCGTGGGCGGACGTCTCGAACATCGTCCCTGGCCCGGAATTTCCCGCCGTCCACGCCGGGTGGCAGGTCGCACGGATCAGCCAGGAACACGGCGTGTTGACGTGGCAGGGCAAGAAAGAGGACGAGACGCCCATCGCCGTCGGCCAGCGCGTAAGGATTTGGCCTAATCACTCTTGTATCACGGGGGCCGGCCACCCGTGGTATCTCATCGTCGATTCGCGGAATGATGGACGCGAGGATGAGATTGTGGATGTCTGGCCGCGGTGGAATGGGTGGTAAATATCTGCTCCTTTTTCGTATCGAGCCCGTCCTGATGTTAGGAAACGGAGCTAGGAGAGAACGAGGAGAAAAGGCGTCTTCATAGCATTAGAACTGCACGGCCAGCCTAGCATCAGTCTACAGACACTACATCGTTAGAGAAGCATTGGATATTACAATAAACCCGGAAAGATTGCTAGATTCGAAAAATGTGCCGCCTTTCACAGGCTGTACAAGTCATCAATTGTTGTGAAGCGCCATATCAATCAATAGACATGACATCTCGTCTACAAGCTTACAGGCTGCAGATTTTCCCTTTTCTGCCGTTTCCAACCCCCCCTCCTCTCTTCGTAGCTTGTGAACGCAGGGACTTGAGTTGGTCTCTCCCTAGACAAATCTACATTTTCCGCGAGTAACTCCATACGCCGAAGACCCGTCGAACACTGTTAGCAGCGCCGATTCTTCATCTACCATGATTCGTGAAACCGCGAAGTGGCTTCCATTACAACGTTCTCCTCTCTTACGTTTTCTCTCTATACAAATCTTCCAAGAAAACGATATCGCCTTAGACATAGAGAGAGAAGCACGTTACTTGCAGCGCTTCTCGACAATGCCGACACCGTTCTCCTCGTACTCTTTGCGTGAGATCCACATCTGATGAAAGGTCCCCAAACTAGCGAGAATACTGCCACCTATCCAGGCGCCGAAGCGACGCTCCGTCGTTAAGCCGGCGGCGTGCAGTTTGATCTTCATGCCGGGGTGCATGGCCATGAGCTCGTTGTTCAGCCGGTCGTTGAAGCCGTTCAATAGACTGGTGCCGCCCGTGACCACGACGTTGCCGAGTAAATTGGGCCGCAGGTCAACGTCTACAGCACTTAGACAAGCCTTGATCATCTCGGGAATCGTCTGTGCCTTGCTGCCGTCTGGGTTCGGGAGGGCGGCGTTTTCGTCCCACATTCCTTCTGACACACGGTATCGCTGCTCCCGCCACATCTGGTTCGCACCGTCTGGCATCTCAAAGACGCGACCGGGTTGCGACTTGACAAGGTCTTCATTACCGGGGTTTAGGTATCTACCCGGACCCCTCCACACTTCGACGACAGACTCCTTGAATTCGGTTAGGAGGCGCTCCTCTTCGTAGGCGCGGTACGAGGGCGTGATGTCGAAGGGGAATTTTCGGAGTTTGGCCTGGGCTGGAGCACCAGCATCGACGGGAGTCTTATTCTCGACCATGAAAGAAGGTACCACATTCACCCTGGGGTCATTGTTATCCCACATCGTCCGTATTTGTTGCGATAACCATAGACCGCCGACGGGAGACTTCTGAATTGATCGCTTAAGGATCATGCCATCGTGTATGGCCGTGACGCTCGTATTGGCACCACCGACGTCGATAACCAGCGCCGATGCCTTGCCTGCCGCAAACGCAGCGCAGACTGGCGTTCTCGACATCCAAAAGGCGGGACAACCCCAGTTCTCCATGGCAATCTCGATAGCCTTCTCGCGGGCCTTACCCGTGTTCCAAGGTGCCTCGGTCATGAGGAGGGGGTTCTCCGCCAGCGGCTTCTCGTGGTTCTCAACATCCTCCATAGCCACATCGCCCTCGCCATCTGCTTCCGGGTCGTTCAGGCCATTCTTGCCTGGCGGTGTCTCTCGATCGGGTTGCAGACGTTTGATCAACATGTGTTCCCATATCTTGGTGGCGGCGTCCCAATCCTCGACTACACTCTCACTGCGTGACATATAGTTCTTCACCTCAAAGTCGTCACGCGGATATAGACATTCATCGCCGAAAATGTCTCGGTATGTTGTCGTCGTAGAGTCGGTGTTGCTAGTCTTTAGACTTCCGTAGAAGGAGGGTAGGACGGATTTGGGGACATCTTCGCCAGCAAAGCCAGCGCGGGTGTGGCAGTAACCGGCATCGAGGACGAGCGCCGACACCTCGTCTTTAGAGCAAGTTAGTTAGGCATTTTGATGCCGCTGGTACAAGGCTACAGTTCAGTCCTTACCTCCACCATAGACATCTAATGGCACCTGGGTATTCGGAAGAGGTTGTTGGGCGGCCATATTAAAGAAAGACGAGGCCAATCGAGGGGAGTTGTTGGCAAAGGGGGTATGCGACGAGTAGTGGGAGGGTGAGAGGCGGTAGAACTGGGGATAGTGGGTTTCGTCGCAAAGCTTCAATCGCGTCTGCTTTGCAGGTTTGTAGCTAGTTTCACGGGTCGCGTGTGGCTGTGTGGCGGCTGGTTCTTGATCAAATGGTACCTAGGTACGAAGGTAACATCGTACCTCAATACTGCACTGTGTACATGTATGTACCTTAGGCTGGTCATTTTCTTGCAGGGCAGGGATTTAAACTATATAGTACCTAGGTACCTAGTAGTGGAAGGTCAATGCTCTCTAGCGCCATCTGATAGCCCAAATGCCAAGCTTCAACCCAATTGCGTAGCTTAAACACCGTACAGTGTTTCTCGCATCATCATCAAATTCATCAACTTTTCGGGTTATAATGCCAGATCAGATGTTCACCATGGTTTGGATAAGTAGACAACGGTAAAGTCATGCTTCCAAGTAAGCAACTGTAACGCTTACGGCTCGGTTAAAAACCCCCACATACCACACACCACATTGGCACAGTTCAACATGTCGTTACTCTCCGATGATGATGACGAGAGGGTCGATTTCCTCTCAGACAACCAATCCAACGCCTCATCCTCAAGCGACGACGAACCATTCTCTCCACCTCCATTGAGCCAGAACTACTTCGCGCCTCCTTTCTACGGACGACCTCCGACTCCCTTGCCACCATCGCCATCTCTAACCTCACTACTTCGTCCTTCACGACCCACGACTCCAGATCCCTCAGACGATGACATCGAGCCAGTGCCACGCGCATCTCCAAAGGTGCCCACATACGAGTACTATGGCTTTGTCGTGTACTTGTTCTCCTCGCTCACCTTCCTGATCTATCTGCTATGGGCGTATCTGCCATCGCCTTTCCTCCACGCTCTCGGCATATACTACTACCCGAACCGTTGGTGGGCATTGGCGGTTCCATCCTTCATCGTCATGTTGCTTGTGTACATCTACGTGGCGCTGGCGTTGTACAACACCGAGGTGCTGACACTACCCATGACGTCCATCGAGACCATCGTTGACGAGGCTGCCAAGATCGCCACCATTGACAGCAAGGGGCGCATCAAGCTTGGAGGGGGCAGCGAACGGAAACAGATGACAGAGGAGAGGGCACGACAGCTCGATTGGAAGAGTATATGGAACAGAGGCACGGATGCTGTCATGGATGTCCCTCTGGCCGGAGTCTGTGAGGTTCTCTATGGAGATCTGGTCGATGAGGATGAGGAGCAGCGGCAGGATGGTTTGAATATTGATACCCTTGATTTAAATTAGACAAAATTGCGAGGCGCTTGGTGTTACCGGGGAGCTATAGCTACCTATCTGTTTGAAGGTCATAGTTACTGAACTAGGAAGCATTTGCAATTGAAGAAATATTTAATGCCTCCTCTGTAAGATGAATAATTTTTCTTGACCTTCAAGAACGCATTTCGCTGTTGATTTTATATGGTGTCGAATATTAAGCCATTTCTTGTTTATTACCTGCATGTTTGGTGAGCAGTTAGCATCGTCCCACTCCGCCTCTCGAACCGCAGGCTATCATTGGATAATGCGCCGCAAACCTTCACTACCTCCGTTCATATCTTCGACTCATATATATATCCAGTCGCTACAATTTATTCATTCCAGATGGATAACGAAACGACAGTATACCGAATGCAAATAAATCAAACTCGACCAGTAACACTTTGCAGCCGCGCGAACGTTCAAGTTCCGTTCACCGAGTCCAATCGCGGCCTCACTATCGGTCGCTTTTAGCAACACAAACTCACTCAACGGCGCAAGTGACTGACTCACTTACTCACTCATCGCAAACATCTCTCAACCCAAAAAAAAAATGGAAGAACTCCCCACAATCCCCCACGGCTTAAAATTCCAAGCCGACTTCATAAGCCCCTCCCACGAAGCATCCCTGCTGCACATCTTCCAGCACTCTCTCTCGTGGCCCGTTCCCAAGACGCCCGGCGCGCGTCTGTCTCTGCACTACGGGTACACGTTCGACTACAAGACGTTTGGCGTGGACCCGGCCGTTCCGTACAAGCCCTTCCCGGACTGGCTCCAGCCCCTGATCCCCGAACTGGAAGGCGAAGCTGAAGACGGAGACGGAGACGGAGACGGAGGTGGGAGGAGGTTGCCGGACCAGGTCTGTCTGCAGTATTACCCGCCTGGTGCCGGCATCCCGCCGCACGTCGACACGCACTCGGCGTATGATGAGCTTTATGCGCTGTCGCTGGGGTCGCCGGTTGTCATGCAGTTTCGTCGGACCAGGGGAGAGAAGGGGGGAGCGAATGGGATGGCCGGGTGTGTGGGTGAGGGTAAGGGTGAGGGTGTGGAGGTCGAGAGAGAAGTCGTAGACGTCGATCTGCCGCCGCGCAGCATGATGCAGATTTCGGGGGACTCCCGTCTGCACTGGGAGCACGGCATCAAGAAGCGCAAGAAGGACGTGCTCGCCGACGGCACGGTGCGCATGCGCGCCGATCGCTGGAGCATCACGTACCGGTGGCTGCGCGAGGGGGGAGAGTGCGAGTGTGGGAACGAGAGGCTTTGCGATACGGCGCAGCGGCGGACGGGGGTCGAGAGAGAATATCGCTGGAAGCAGCAGAAACAGACTGGGCAGCAAGAGAAGGCAAAGGATGATCAAGAGCTACAGATACAGGGGAATCAGGGAAGTAAGCAGGAAGTATCAACAGAAAGGACCGAGCTACACCGTCATGAAAATGGTAACGGCAATATACTCTTGTCTCCACCTTAGATCTTCCTTTGCGGACTAGACTTTGCGTTTTCATATTTGGCTGTGATCTGGTGTCTATCCAAGTAATATGTGCCAGTTTGCTTCTGTGACATCGTGGTCTTACTAAGAGACCCTCAAGTCCCCACGGACCGTTACTCTGACTCTGGACTCTAGCACCGAAAGTCAAGAATCGAATCTTCGCATGTATCAGCAAAGACAACGTCGGCCAAACCCGGCTAAGCTAGGCTGAAAACTTCTTCTTCCTAGCCCTCCACAAGCCATAGTCCATCTCTCCTCTACCAGATGCAGCGTGTTCACATCTCCCCACACTGAGCGATGACAACATCTAAATCCGGGACATCACGTCCTCTTCGACCCGTCTTCGTCCTCTCCATCTTCTCCACAACCTCCATGCCGTCGACGACCTTTCCAAAAACGACGTGTTTCCCGTCCAGATGCGGAGTAGGCGCAGTCGTTATGAAGAATTGGCTGCCATTTGTATTCGGGCCCGAGTTCTGTTCCGAGTTAGCGCTACCCCAGAGCGACGTGTGGCACACACCATGTTGGGTGAGCAGGTACTTACGGCCATGGAGAGCAAGCCGCCCTGCGTGTGTCTCAGAGTAAAGTTTTCGTCGGCGAATGACTTGGATCCGTAGATGCACTAGAAATCGGAATTAAATCTTCAGTGTCTATTCGTTCATTCATCTAACCTGTTACAAGGGAGTAGTAGGTCAAGTATTGAGAAAATGGAACTCACGGTGCTCCCAGTTCCATCTCCATTCAGGAAATCGCCGCCCTGACACATGAACTGACCGATCTAACAGAAAAGAATCAGAATCTGTGAAATGCTATCACAAAGTTGCACTGGGGTGCGGGGAAAAAAACTCACGATTCGATGGAACTTGCTGCCCTTGTAGCCTTGAGGCTGGCCACGGTTATTCTTGGACTCGCCAGTACAGAACTGGCGGAAGTTCTCCGCTGTTCGGGGGACGGTGTCCTTGAAGAGCTCGAAGGTGATGCGGCCGAGGGGCTCACCTGGATGTCATTAGTGACTGGCTGGGTATAACGATTGACTATGGTAATAATATGGTGGGTAGGAGGTAGTAATGTGGTGAGAATGATGACCATGATGAAATGAGGACAACGAAGCTTGTCCTCTGAATTACACATGGACACGAGGTCATATTCATAGAATCATAGAATTAGAGACACGTCGAGGTAATGCACTTTACCTCCAAGTGTGATGTCGAAAAACACTCTATAATCCCATAGCGATTAGTCTCATCTCGAGATGCCTCAACTCGACAATTTTGACTCAGCTTCCTTTCGCCGAAATTAGACTGATGGGCATTATGGTAACTCACAAAGGGTTTCCGGAAGCGGGAAGTTGCGTAGGTGCCATTTTGATTGCTAAATACAAACTTGTAATTTAGCCTCGTTAAACTAACATCTACCTAGGTAGTGCTTGGTATGTTGACGATGGTCCTGCGTGATGGAAACTCTTATGAACGGGATGGAATGTCTGACGTGGAGAATGATGCCGGCTGTGAGCAAGCTACTGACGGCTCTTCGACACTTGGCTTTGACAATTGGTTGACGAGATTGGACCGGCAACAGCTGGCGGCGTGATAACTACTACAACATCCTAGGGGTACGAAACCATTTACTTGTCTATCTAGCTGTTTCGAGTGATTCAGCGGGGTTTTCCTACGTAGGAGAGACCATTAAGTTACCGAAAGAGAATAGCCAAGACTTGTGATGTTGCGGATGAGGCATGCTTAGCATCTCGATCCCGGGGTAGCAACTTTCCAGGTCTTTCTGGTTTCAACATGGGATTCGTTTAGACGCTACAGCTAGATGAACAGTCCATATGGTAATAATTATTTACAAGTAAGCTTCCTCATTTAACCATCAATGGGACACCTATACTCTCTCTCACGGCCAAACTCGTCAACTGTCCTATGCCTTTCTCCTTTGCGCTGCTCTTGCAATGCATCTAGACAGCTTTGGTGATAGATATGTCTACACGCAAGCACGACGAGTGGGCCAAGTGGTTGGTTATTTCGCACACTTGTAGCATTCCCATTGACAACGACCGCGCTCTCTTCATGAGGGTCTTCGTCTTGAGCTGTTGCGCCCCCTGAAGGGCCCTGTTGTGATGCTGATTCGGCGCTCTTGCCTTTACCCTTCCCCAAGTATGCTTCTGGTTGTTGTGGGACTTCTGCTTTGCTTTTCCCACGTGCCGAAGACATTTCGGCAGTAGCAGCTATGGCAGCAGTGGCCTTCTTTTCAACCCGTCTTGAGTCTTCAATAGCTTGCTTCTCTTCCCAGGCTTCAAAAACATTGCCTGCGACACCAGGACCCCATATTCGACGTCTGCAAGCTTCACAAGTTGACCCTTTTGGCCGCCATCCTCTCTGACGCAGTTCTACCGCTTGCTTCACATTAACAAAGAGCTGTTGCTCCAGCAGCCGGTTTGAAAGCTGTAATATCGACTCCTCATACGCATAGGCAGAGAAGATCGACGTCAAAACTGCTCGTAAATCAGCAAGATTTGGCGACGTGGCAGCTGCTCGTGTCAGAAAGGCACGAAGGATACGCAAGAACGTTAAGCTACCCCCAGAAGAAGTAGCCAAGAGCGTATTCGATTGAGGGGCTTCTTGACCTGATGTTGCCGTGAGGAGAGCCGTAAATGTGTGTTGAACTAAAGACCGTAGCAAAGCAACAAGCTTATCGGTGTCCAACGAGTGGGTCGAGTCTTCTTCCCTCGAAGTCGCATTAGGGCCCGGTGAAGCGACCACGGTAGACAATTTGCGAGTGATCTGAACCGTAGTATCAATCATTTCCAGCCATAGCTTCTCATTTAAAGTGAGATCACTAGGGGCTGGCAAGGTTTGTCTTCGCTGGATAGCATTGACCTGCTTAGACGTTTTCATCTGGCCTTGGCACAACCAGATACCTACGTGGGTATACTTCTGTAGTGCCTTTAGAAGATCTTCAGCGACTTCTTGAGTATCGACCTCTTCTTTACGTTTGCTTGTACCGGACAGCAGACCCTGAAGTGCTGACTCTAGAGTGTGTAGATGCCTCGTCAACCGACTCATGGCATCTTGCACTTGTCCCTCTCTTGCCATGAGAATGACAGCGGCATCGATAACGCCTGTGTCTTCCATTGTTGGCAATAACTTGTCAAGTCTCAAGTTTGTCGCCTGAACTAACCCAATATATCCGGATACATGAGTAGGGTTGTATCGACACATGAGCTGTACGTAAAGTTCGATGAAATCTCGGTCTAGAACACCCTCTGGTTGTCCTGAAGCTTCAGATTCAGGCTCCAATAGCGCCTTGAGATAAATGTATTGTAACTCTGAACCATCATCCAAAGAGTCTAGGATGAAGCGGTGTAGCTCTGGCGCATGAGTGTTTAGTGTTTGGGCAGCCTTTATCGGGTCTAGTTCAACCAAGTCTCTCGAATGCCTCTTGATAACGTCATGAACGTCTTGGACTTGCCGTTTTGTCAGGCCAGCTTGGGATCTAAGACAATCTGCAAGACAGTCAAAGATCCCCTCTTGATCTTCAGGATCTTCGAAATAAGTCTGGACTAAGAGGCCGTACCGCTTGTCGTTTTTGTATATCCGTTTCAAGATGCGATAGAAACCCGCCTTTTCGAATAGAGGTATCATTGGTGTCAAGTCTGGAGGCTGGTACACCGAGAGAAGGTATTCCACACTGAGTTGGGCATCGTCTGCCAGATCTACACCGGGATAGCTGCAAAGTCCACTGATGATCTTCTCGAGTGTTGATCCCGGAATAATGAGGTATTGCTGGAATTTCGGTAGATTTCGTGCAATGAACATGTCTAGATAGATGGTATCTTCGGAGGCGAAGTCGTCGGGGTTCATGATCTCTAGTAGGATTGAAACGACGTATTGGCGGTCAATAGTCATGCCAAATACTTGCTCTTCGGGAAGATCCTTGCTAGTACCACCATTGAGCTGCTTCTCTTGAGATTCATTGAGGAAGGGGTCTTCAAAAGCCTCATTCAGCGCGCTGAGTAAACTTGGAGCGTCAAACTTCAGTATCATCCGCAAATAAGGGAATGGCGGTTCTTGAGTTCCAGCCCGACGAGTGAAGAACTCCTTATTACTGCCTTTTGGCCAGGCGATGGTATTCCCAGAAAAGAGGAACCAGTAAAGTTCGGCCTTTGCTTTAGCGGCCAGTTCCTCCTCGATGATTTCTCCCGTTGGATATACTCTGCCTGTCAGGGTGTAGGAGAGATATGGGAAGATCTTGAGAGCGTTGACGCTAAAGATTTCATCTTCCATCATATTCCCAGACGATGCGTAATCGCCGTTTTGCATTAATGGCTTAAGCAGCGCCAGAAGATCGATTAATGGCGTGATGTAGTCATTTAGGGCTTGGTTCCACACGTAAATTAGAGCATCGTAAAGACCATGCTGTTTGCATAACAGCGTTATCTGATCGATGTCGAGGGTAGCCGTCTCCATATGACATATTATCTCCTCCAGACGACCCTCCCAGCCTTGGCTGACAAAATGCGTCACCATTGCCTTGACGACGGTTGGTGGTACGGCCCTAATCGTCTTCTCGAGGATATATGGCTCAAGGACCTCGAGGAATATTCCCTCCACATCTCCGTCTTCATACCATTCATACACTTCATCGAAGAGGAAGTCGATGTCTTCTACATTTTGGCATGCCACGAAGCAAGTTTCTGCTAGCTCATGTAAGTGCTGGTCGTCGGCGAGCGATTTGTTCTTCTGACGTTGACCAAAAGCGTACTTTAGAGAAGCACTCATGATCTCCATTAGTTTGTCCCGGACGGTTTGATGCCGTAAAGCAGCATCTTCAGGTAACCCAATAGTCAACTTATTTGCGTCGCCAGTATAATAAGAGGTTGCCAGTTGAATCGCGCCAATATAGTCGCCATTTTCCATCAGAGCAATTAATCGGTCGGCCCAGTTTGATAGTGCACCGATTGAAACATCATTGAATCCGAGTAAGAAGATCCGTCCCTTATAGGCCTTGAGACTCATGTAGAAAGCATCAGCAACGACACCGTGCATAGAGGTGTCCTCTTCATCCAACTGTTCTACCAAAGCGTGGAGTTGTGTTGAGAATATGTCTGTGTGGTAGATATATTTATGGATGAGATCGAAGGCCTCAGTCATTCTCATTGAACGATCTTCTAGGACGATCAACCGCTGACTGACAGTCAAAACTGTCAAGACCGATCGGCTCAACCATTGTACCGCAACAATAGCTTCTTCGCATTTCCAACGACTCCGAGCTTTGAATTTGAGTGTTGGCGGCTTATCCTTGTTATCGGAAAGCATCTCATCCACGTCTAGCACAGTTAAAATGTTAGACCAACAGTAGACGAGTTTGACCTTTGACATTGTACTGCCTGTATTCGGGTCGGGGACTTTTAACTTGACCGCAGGGAACCAAGCCAAACAGCCGCTCATAGCGCCATGTGGTGCAACATCCTTTGGCCTTGCTGACTTGTGCTGAGTTTGCGCAATCGGTGTTGTTGATACAATGACTAAAAGGTATGGCGTGAGCATTGCCGTGAGCCCCATCGAGTCTGTCGCACGGTCTACATTTCCAAGTGGTAGAGGCGAAAATGCCAATACTGTGCTCGGTTTTAAGGGTTTGTCTAGCGGCGCTGGCGTATCCGGATAACGTCCAAGTATCCTCACCGTCTTGACTGTTCTACCAAGTGCGCCAGTACCCCTAGTGGCGAGGTGAGAGAAAGCCATGCCGCGGTCATCTGCCGAGACTAAAGCTGTGTGTCTTGTCCCTAAAAACCCAATATGTGTAATAGCCACGTTAGGCATGTGACCATCTATTGTTCGGTGCTGCATTTGGGATGGATCTAGATGAGGGATTTGTAGAAAAGGTCGTGACGCTCGACTTGTATCCCATGTGAAGATATTCCCATTTGCATGACCTCCCCCTATCGTGGTATGGTCTGCCGATATGGCGATTGCGGTGATGGGTCCAGATTCCACGGCTAAATAGCATTAGGACGTAATTAAACAACACCGATTCGACGAAAGAATATCTCACCTTTGGTACCTGGTCCGATAATCATTTTCAGATTTTGGTTGTAATCAAACATTAGAATTATACCTTTAGTAGTGCCCAAAACAATTGAAGCAGAGACAGCTATACAGGTAGGAGAACCAAAATTGCGTTTTCCAGCTTCCGAAAAGGCCTGTCCATTCATTTTCTTGAGTTTCGTCCATCGTACAATTTCCCATGGCGGCGAGGGGGTTTCGGTCTCGCCAGAATCGAAAAAGAGCTGACTACTTAGAGACACATTTCTACTGTGGCTCGTCAGGAAGGCAGGAGATGAAGGCCGTGGTGATAGAGGGGATGGAGATATGCGTGATTGAAATCTTCGGTCGAAAGGTCGAAAGGAGGGAGTTGGACTGCTTAATCCGGGTCGCGATGCTACAGACGGGAGAACGCTGCTTCCGAGGGACGACATCATCGACCCCTACAGGCAAGTTAGACAAATCATTGCCAGACCATAAGTGTTTGTTCTTCTTACTTGAACTGAAGGCGAGTCATCTGGCACCGACAATAAGGAATCTATCGGACTGCCTGCTCGCCGAGGTAGACCATCCATAGACGAACCCTCGTCAGATCCATCCGCTTGATCTCTGAGTAACTGGCGGTACCGATTGGCGACGGAGCCTTGGTCAGGAGGGGCGTCGGATGCATCTTCAAGTAACTCTTCCTCCGATTCTTCAGTACTATGTCCTTGATCAATATCCCCCTTGATAGTCTCCTCGTCGCTTGAAACCGCATCCCCATCCTCATTCGGAAACAGGTCTAGGTGGTCTTGGCCCATGTCCGCTGGAGGGCCATCTTCTGTCTCCGGCGACTGTGTGCTCATCGAGGCGGTTGTATCGGGCACATGGCTTCAGGAGAGCGGTTTCTCGATGAAATCGGGTTTAGAATCGCAGTTTGCGGAAACACCTGCACCGTTTCGGACTGTTGCGCGTGGATTTCTTGGGATGTTTGGAAGCTCGCAAGGTGAGAGGTATCTCGGCTTATGGGGGCGGATAAGGGCAAAGCTCGCTGGGGTTCTCCGAGGTGGACTGGACGTAATATAAGGGGTGAGGGGGAAAGGATTAGTTAACGGATAGGCAAACAGCTTGCAATATGTTGTACGCCGTGGGATCATAAGCTTTGGTACTCCTTTCCTGCGCCTTATCGAATCCAATTGGCATTGTTCGAGCCGCACCTTCCAGGTTCATAACGTACCTAGCAGCCTACATATAGGTAGGTACCTAGGTACCTACCGGGTAGAGCTTCAGCCTGGCTGTCTGGCTTAGCCGCCGCAGCACGGCCTACATAACTACTTAGGTACCTACGTAGTGTGGGTACAGAGGTAGGTACCTACTAGTAGGTAGAACACTCAACTACCTAGCCCAGCCACGTTCCCGTCAGCACAGATCCATTCCAATGATACCAACGTCACTCTATTAAGCTTATCCATCCGCTCTGAATCTGTCTCAACTTATTACATACTCCATCCATACCTGTACCAAAGCTTCAAGTCCAACCAATACAACCACATCCAAGCCCTCTTCACCCTGCTCAGCGACTATACCATTTCAGCCACTTAATTTATACTCGACTACGCGAACTGGACTTTATCTATACTTGGCAATGGCCTCGATTGGGCCAACATTACCACCTCATCTTGCGAAACGCAAGCGCACACCTGACGATGAGGCATCTTCAGACTCACCTCCCACCAAGATTCGCGCTTCAGAGAGCGCCCAAGCCAACAAAGACGAGATAGAATTAGAAAGCGATAGTGACGACGGATACGGTCCTTCCGCTCCAAGACCCATGGTGCGCCCGTCAATAGGGCCTCCGCTTCCTCCAGCAACCTTGTCAGGACCGAGTCTCCCACAGCGGAACGCTGACGAGAACCAAGATAACGAGTCGATTAGTCCATCGGCAACACCACCATCACAAACTACAAACACTACAAAGCGCTCCATAGGGCCTACGCTACCTTCTACCAACATGTACGAAATCCCACTTGGCAGCGAAGACAGTGATGTAGGCCCAGCACCGCCAGAACCCAAACGCGTCCAAGGTCCTGCTCCTCCGCCAGCACCTCTTTCAGAACGACCGTCCGCAAATGCAGACTCGGAGTCCGAATCAGACGACGATTACGGTCCCGCACTCCCGTCTTCAACCTCTCACCAACAGCGGCAAGCCCGCGCCTTCGAAGCAGCCGCAGCCGAAGCCGCGAACAACACAGCACCGAAGCGCGATGACTGGATGCTAGCCCCGCCGACAGCAGGCGGGCACCGCGCAGCCGACCCAACACAACTCAAAGCGCGACGGTTTAACTCCGGACCACGTGCAAACACGAGTGATTCAGGCGGAGGCGAGATAAGCAGTATCTGGACGGAGACACCCGAGGAGAAGCGCAAGCGTCTCGAGAACGCCGTCTTGGGTCGGGATACAGGGTCCGGGCCCAACTCGACCTCCCACGCCAAACATTCGAAACCCAAGACGAAAGAAGAAATCGAGCGCGAGGCGCAAATCCAAAAATTCACCGAGGCGACGCGGGGTCGCAGTCTCTACGAGGAGCACCAGGATGCAAGGACGCGCCGCGACCCCCAGGGCCCTCAAACGAAGAACGCCAAGAAGAGCTGGGTCGACGAAGAGGAAGACGACCCCAGCAAACGCGCCTTCGACAAGGAGAAAGATATGAAGCTCGGCGGCCGTATCGGGGCTTCGCAGCGTCGGGAACTCCTGAACAAAGCTGCGGACTTTGGGGGTCGGTTCGCCAAGGGAAAGTATTTGTAGACAGACCGGATCGATGCACTCTTGCCATATTCGAACTACAGCTTGCTGACAACTCGGGGCCGCCTGGGAGAGGATATGAGATGAGATGAGATGATATGGGATCGGGCTACAACCAAATTTGGTAGTTTGCGTATCAATGTGCCACGCTTGTTTATGTGACTGCTTAACTGTTCACAAGCAACACGACGGCCCTCAAAGAGAAAAGTGCTCTTGGGTTCTACAGTTTGGGTTGATTGGTGTCCCGGGATCTAAAATCTGCTCTTGCCATCAGCTCACTCCTTAGATCTCAAACGTGGTTGTTGGTATCTGCGACTCCACGAGCATCCACCAACGTGCCCCCTTTTGCCCTACGAATTTACCATACGCCTTGATCAAGATATCTGTCAAGGACTCACCGGTAACGTGGCACGATGACTGCGGCGATGTTACATGCCAATCGCGATATAGAGCATCCAGGAAATACCTGCGCATTCATATAATATTATGGAAATAATCCATGAAGTCTACTGGTACACATACACGTTAGACATACAATACAAGTATGTCCATTCTATAGGAAATAGAAATTTCGTTAAGAGATATATAATACCTAATGATCCGATGACCTGCCTATATGCCCTTTTCTCTCTTGCTTAAGTTTCTGAACTCCTAACAACTTAAAATCAACATGCCATACTCCCACAATGCAATTCATTCATTCACCGGGGTTAGGTGCCCGACATTGATTCAACATTCGAAGACGTGGGAATGTGAAGCGATTCTGTTAGGAAAGTTCCTAAACGCCGATCGGAATACGCATGAATGCTAATTCCAAACCTGCCAATAAAACCCCGTTCGACATGATATCTGGCGTGCTCCCTTATTTCTTCAATTCCGCACCCTTCCACTGGACCCTGGATTTCGGTTTCCATGTGGGTAGTATATACTCGTAAGGGGCCGGTTTATGCTGCTCGCATACTGACAAAGACGGTTACTCGCTAAAAACGACAATGGGTATGTGCGTGGGTGCGCGACTCAGTAGAACCATAGGTTCATGCAAAGCCGCTGATAATCAACGTTTAGAACTTCATTCGTTTGTTTGCGTATATAAATCAAAACACATGATTACTCAGTTGGCCTGGGCAGTCGATGGCCGGACTCCCGCTTCTAATTGGGAGGGTGTCGTGGCAGCAGGAACGGCATCGTTACTGCTACTGCCAGTTTGGCCACGTTGTTGTGTCCCAGCAGCTTGTGCTTCTCGGTTCCTTCGCATCACCTGATCTAATCTGAACGGTGGGAAACGATTCCGAAATCTTGTTACAACATTGCCTTCGTTTTCCTCACGTGCAACACCAGGTTGGGTCTCATTTGCAGTGTTTCGACGGCTAGGCTGTGCTGGTCGTTGCTGTGATCTGTAACGGCGATCAAGCTCAGCAGGATCTCTCGGGTTATCGAAACGACTGGGAAACATCTGACGAGGAGCGTCACGGAAATGACTCCAACCAAACGATCTCACAGGTGCTCGCGGGTAATTCATACGGCCGTTATTCCTAGAAGGATCGCCTGCAGGAACAGGCGCATTGGGATCTTGAGCTTCGCCCTCTGCAGGTTGGGGACGAACCTTTGGTGTATAATAGTCGGCTTTACAAAGGGGACAGCAAGCTCTCCTGTTTGTTAACCAAGGGTCTAAACAAACAGCATGGAATGCGTGCCCGCATGTCAATCCACGGACGTCGTCATCGTCTTCGAGAGTATCGATGCAGATAGCACAAGTGTCGCCTGATGAACCCACCATATCCGGATCCATGGCGGCATCAATATGATCATCATCTTCTTCATCATCGTCCTCGCTTGATCGATGTTTGCTTGATGAGTCTTCTACGGTCTGTACAGCTGGGACTTCGGACGCGTCGTTCGTGGTTGGCGCAGTCTTATCGGCCGTGGCAGTGGCTGTGGTATTGGGAGTCTCACTACTCGGTTTCTGCTCGTCCTTATCGGTGGGTTTTACCTGTTTCTGGGCGATAGGATCGGCTATAGGATTGGCATTCGTAACAGGTTCATCGGTAGATTGCCGAATACCAGAGGCTTGTTCTGGAACAACTCCTTCCACGCTTCGTATACTGTTGGCTCGGCTAGCTGAAATACCGCCTGCGGTGGGTAAACCATCTCTCTTGCGTTCCAAGACCCAAGTCTTGTACTTGACCATGGGAAATTTCTCGTTGACTTCATCCATGGTCATCAATTTCTTTTCACGACGTCGTCGGTGTGGCCGTACGGGCATGTTCTGCATATCGATAGGCTCGCCATTCTCATCGACTCGTGCCAACGCGCGATTGCGAGCATTATACCGGAAGCAGTACTTAACACCAACAATAATCCTACATCTAACGTTAGAAATCTACGGCCTCCCAGTTATCATGCAATCACTAGGGCTCACCATAAATTCGTAAAGACGACGCCGAAACCGAGAGCAACGAAGAACAATAAGGGGGAACTTGACCCTGTGCCACCGTCACTTTTCTTGGTCGGGTTGTCGGATGGTCCTTGAGTTGCAGTAGCCGTAGGATCCGTGGGATTACTTGTCGGGGACATTGAAGTCGGAACTGGTGTCGGTGGAACGCCCGAAGATATGGCAGACGTGACAGCTCGCCGAATCTGAAATTCCGCCGCCCTCGCCACTACGTGGGCGCCGTCCACGATTGCCTGATTGAATATAGCCATACTGCAGATGCTCGGGGGTGTCGGGGGTTAAAGGTGGTTGACAGAGCGAATGGGGTCGATTAAACCGTCGATGGCGAGGTCATGGATAATATAATAACCATGGGGAAAGGTGACAATGGAAGCTTGAACCTAGGAATGTTTGGGTTGCCCGAGCCGCTTTATCGGGAATTTGTCGATTGCCAGATATTTGATTGACTTGATCCTTTTGAGTAAACAATAAGGAACGTCGCACGATTAATCGGGTGCTGTTAATCACAACGCCCTCCTGAATATCTGACGCAGTTAATCGAGAATAAACAATCGAAGGTAATGGTCGTGATGGGCTGAAAGGTGGGTACTAAAAGGGTCGGATTTCCTAAGTCTCGGATGAGATGCGAAGACTGGTTGACTCTGGCTATCTCTCTGTCTCTATGACGGTGGTAACTTGACTTGATTTGACTTGACTCGACTCGACTCTCGCAGTACGTGCTGGTGCATACTAGAGAAGACAGGTGGAGAAAAAGGCGTCTAACAAGCAACCCCGAAAGTGAAACGCAAGAGAAGTGGAATGAGAGGGAAAGGAGGGAATTTCGGGAAATAGAGAGGAGATATGGTTGGTGGTTGGCTAGGAAGTTGGAGGTAGGCTTTGAGAATCCAGGCGCCGGGCGACGTACGGATGGGATGTGCTGGAGGCTGGCAGGCTGGGCTGGGTTTGTCTACCTTAGCGCGCCCCCCCGGTCCTACGTACTCATAGTAAATACAGTGTTCAGAAATACTATACTGGTCCTTATTAATAATGCTTTTAACCTAGCACATACATAGTTGAAATAATAGTATAATTAAAAAATAAGTAAAAAATACAATATTAATAAGCTTATATATATAGTTATTATAACATTATTATTAAATAATTTTAAATAAGTTATTATTTTTAAAATAAAAAGAATTTTAATTATAATATAATTTTAAACATGATTTTCTAATAACTTTAATTTTCTGGTAATTTTGATTTTCTAGTGACTTTAATTTTTTAATAATTTTAATTTTCTAGGCTTAGTATTTAAAATAACCGGCTAAAGGCCGGTTTAAATTATCCAGTATATAATTTTTAATATTTGGGGTTTTTTACATCCTTGATCCTTGTAGTGTAGTGGTATAGTAGATAGAAAAAAAAATCGTAGAAAAAAAACCCCGTAGAAAAAAAAATTAGAAAAAAAAAACCTGTAATAATAAAATAAATAATAAAATAAATAATAAAATAAATAATAAAATAAATAATAAAATAAATAATAAATTTTATATTTATTTATTAATTTATTTATAATTTATTTAAAATTATAGTAGTTATAATTTTAAATTTAAAAATTATTTTATTTAATAATTATTTTAAAACGTAACCATTTTCTAGAACAAACTGATTTTTAAAGCACAACCATTTTCTCGAACAAGCTGATTTTCAAAGCATTACTATTTTCTAGAACACCATTATATTAAAATGCCCTAACTATTAAGTTAAACAGTTAAGTGTCTATCTCTTAAAACCACCATTGTTTCCCTACACCTTATTCTATTTGCTATATATACGTAGACCCGGGGGGGCGCCCTAAGGTAGTGTAGGACGCTGCAACTGCACTGCTGCAGCATACAACTAGTGGACACTCCCAAAAGGGTTGAAGGGCTCGAGGGTCGGGAACAAAAAACCGGGGTTAACTTAACAAATGCTAGTGCAGTTAGTGCAGTTAGTGCACACTAGTGCTGATCGGGTTGGTGCAAAGCCCCCGCTTCTGTGCCGGCTAATAAGATGCCGTGTGACAGGAATACTCAAATAGCTGCAATCAGTGGGGATCTGGCCAATAGAAGACCACAAAAGCATACAGTAATACTCCGTACTAATGTAGTACTACCTTTTGTGGTAAGACCACTCATCTGCCTTGGCCGTTTCGACGATTATAATCAATAAAGCTTGGGGTCCCCCTCACCTTATTTCAGTGTGAAATGGTTTTATCTCGAGACTAATAAGACAATCAAATGGATACGAAGCCTTGCGAGAGGAATGAAAGCGACAGAGTAGGAGTCTTTTGGATTCAAAATACAACCTCATATCTATTCTAAGAGCAGTGGGTGATAATCCGCCCCATCGTCAATGCATCATATTCACACGAGCTAACATACCTCTTAAATACCCAGCTGAGTTAATGATTTACCTACACTACACTACTATACGCGCTAGAAACCCTTGTCACAACGACATAGTGAGATTACTGATCGGGATGATGGCCCTCTTTCAAGAAGATAAGATCGACGACGCATTGTGACAGTAAACTAAGTTGCAAGTGTTATCTGTTCACCATTTCATCATTGTTATTATACATGCTGATTCAACAGTGACAATGGCTGTAGAATCCTAACCGCAACTGCATGACGAACGGACGCTATTCACCGGTGTCAAGCCGGGCAGGATGAAGGATTTTGGAAATACTCTTCGGTAATTTCACTGTAAGCCGGGGATTCCGAATCCTCTTTCTACAGGGTGCGTAACCAATAAATGCCGCCAAATGCCAGCATGTTTGAGCCTCTGAAACAACTCCTTATTATTTCCAAGTTGTGCAATAGGTTTGAGATTAGTGAACTGCGTACGCAGTACTGTTGTTCTGGTGAACGAACAGACACAAGCACAAACGAAGCATAGCTTCATTCCAAGTGACCAAACAAGCACGGTCTCTTCAATTACTCGGCGAAAAGAGACCATAGACTCGGGATTGCATTCAGCGTGTGCAACAGCACTAAAAGACATCTCACGTCGAAGAGTGTTATGATGTGCTACCGTGCCAGCAGTATAGTGGCCGGCGCTTATTGACCTACATGTGCTTCCTTTGACAGGTAGGTAGTACCACCTATCACAATAATAACACAGAATCCAGTATACATAAAACAACAACAATGGTCCGCTGCTTATGAGATGGACTTGGAACACGTCGCAGAATTCTTCTACAACCATCAGCTCCGTGAAATGCGACCGTGACATGAAGCAGGTATTCTGTGTTTATGGTCTAGAATTACAGCAGATATTCAGCTTCAAAGGGCTGTAGTGAAACTTCTCAGCTCTCGCATCTAGACACAGGAGCTGACGGTCAATCAATCAATCTGCTGCTGCAAGGGATACTGTGTTGCTTTTCGTACATATGCATTCAATCTGTATGCCGTCAGCCATTACCGTATTAGACTAGAGGTTCACCGAAGCCGATGCGCCTCCGATCACACCCTCTCTCCTCTCGCCCCGATAAAAAGGGAAGCACATTACTTATTACAAATAAGCGCCGAATACAACAGTCGTATTGTTTCTTATATGGGCTGATGGGCATTGAAGAGGCATTTGGATCAATCGACCTTCTCTTCTCTTCATCACTGTATTCTGTTCCGTCGATGCCGAGCCTCTGTGCAGGTTGGTACTTGATCTTCAAGGCACATTTAACTATTCCGAGTAGATTACTGTTGTGTTTTCCTCAATGGGTAATGATTGGTTTGGTTTGCAGCAGTTCTACGTCATGCGTACCTGTGTGCTGGAATCCTTGATTCATCGTCCCCTTTTTGATATGAATCCCTTGCCTACCTACCTACCTTTCCAATAAGTACTGTAATACGAATCTATTACGCCTCGTCTCGCCCTCCGGAGCAACTGTTGGGGCCTACTGCATAGAGGCTGAGTTGTCGCCCACTTGCGCCCAAGTTCATAGGTAGCGACATCAAAACATCAAATGAAGGCATATCAAATTCGGGTAACGTACCCGTGTCTACGTGTTCTTCGAATTGTCATGCGGACCCAATGAAATCCTCGCTTGATTTCCAGGTTCAAAAGTTTAATGGTAGAACGCGCTGGGATCGTGGCATGGCGTGACCTTATCGATCCTTCAGCGTATCAGGGCTTTCGAGCCTCTGATTAGAGTTATGTCATCAAACGTCACGATGAAGACGGACACTCTATTAGCGGGCATTAACGTATGACTTGATGGTCTAGGCCAAACTTCCATGATGGAGAATGTGGAGTATCATAGGAACGAATAGTATAATCATTATTAGTGGCATCACCATGAGGAAAGGCTCTAGTGAATCATATCAGACCCTAGCTAAGGATTCCTCGCAGGGTGTTCATTGTTGTTTGCCATATGTCTACCAAGTAGGTTATTACTCACCTCACCGCATATCAAAAACATCGTCTTACCTCAGCAATCAATAAATAATCTCATATCTTACTGGAGATGCGACATAATGTCATGGCGCACCGAGAACGTGTATGAATTGTTAATTGTCTGTGAAGCAATGGGAATATTTGGATACGGTTGCTGCATACATTATCGTCGCATGCCTATCTGGGCAAGTCGGTGAGATGTGGCTGTGGCAGTGCTTTAAAATCTGCTCATGATGTGCATAAAGCCATACCATTTAGACAGGTGTGGGTAGTACCGATGCAATGTTGTGCCAAGACACGCGATCCCATATTTGTCACGCGATTGAGATGTTGAAACAGCCCATGGCCAATGAAGTAGAGAAAACCACATGTCCAAGAACAGGCTTTCGCTCTAGAGTCTACAAGGGTTTACTATTTGCTGGGATCTAGCCAAGTTTTTGCGCCGAAAAGGCAATACTCTGAGCATCTCGGTCTTAGGTTCTTCGTCGGTGCAACTCTCGGATTAGAGCGACTTCATGTCGGTCGCGCCGGAGTGGGTTCCCCGGGTCTGGCCGCCGGACTCTGTAGAAGGACTCGGGATCGTTCCGGCGTTGGTCGTCTGATGAACGTCAATTCTTACAGCTTATACTCTCTATTCACCAAGCATGAAACTAGTCAGATGTCTCAACAATAATAAGAAGGCCGTAGTCATCTTGGGTTACGCCGAACTTGGCTTCGATTGTCCTATCTAATGCTTTAACCACGACTAGATCGGGATAAACACAGGCAAGTGTGGAAGGTTCGTTCTCAAAGCTCATACTCTCTTCTCAACTTTGCCCCAAGGATCCCAGTCGAGGGATTTATAGACGTCATCTGTCCTCCCACCACACTTCTATAGGTACACGATACCTTATTTGGTGTCTAAACTTATAGCCACTCATATGTTAACCACGACAAAGCCAGACAGGTCAATTTACAAAGAGGTAGTTGATATTGCTCCGTTACATCAGACACGACCCCTCAGCATATATCGGTCCGTTCCACCAGCCAATTTCATCATGCTACGGTTATAGAACAAAAGAAGCCATCCGTATATTAGCAGCAAGGAACACCCAATATGCAATATCGGCGTTCTTTGCGCAACAACAAGCTCATTACCGACCCCTATACCGTGTTCCTGACATTGGCACAAGAGAAGCTGGTTTGCGCGCGAATGACAAGCTTGTTGAACCCCAAAACTGATCAGACTATACTTCACAGCGTCTACACGAAGTGGTCTACTAGGACGTGTAAGTTTGCAACGTTGACCATGGCAATCCCAGCATCTCATCTATGCTTTTTAGTCTCGTCCTCTCCTCCTTGACCAACTAAATTCACTAGCCCCAAGACGCTCCCAGAAGCTGTTGATGATGATTACGAGGCGGTGAACTTCATTGCCTTTATCGTTCTATGTTAGCATATAGGGGTCATGTCAACAGTTGCCGATTCTTTCCATCACACACCTTCTCCCTTAGTAATAAGAACACAATGGCTATTGTAAGATTGTTAAAGTAATAATGAATGAAACTTCTTTGTCTCCCTTGCAAGGAAGGAAACAAAGGCTGACTGCCCGAGACTTTGTAAATCTTTGTCTTCAAAACAGCGGGTATCGTTCGAAGCGCAGAAAGCTAGTGACACAAGCATTGTCATCAACAATTATTAGTATATAAGACTCATGGTTCACTGCAAGCTCATCTTCTAAGTAGGTCAACTTTTCCAAGAGACACCGACAAATCCAACCGAGTTTATTTTCCAGTTCATCATATTCGTCACAATGACTGATCAACACGATGCAACCGAGAAACGTCCAAAGCTATTAAATCCAGTCAAGGATTACCCAGATATAGCTGAGCAGTTCGTCCGCAGCATACACAAACAAAAGCCAAATAACCTTGACCTCGCCGCTGCCGAGCTAACACCCCTCTACGGCTTCGGTCAAGATTCGAAACATGACCCTTTGGCAAGAGCAAGGGCGCAAGCCCTGTTCGTGAGCGCAGAGTTTATGGATCCGCTCATTGAGTTTGGCAGACTATATATACACGGCGAGTGGTGCCTACCGGTCGCAAATTGGAATTCCACAATGAATCTCGTAAAAAAATTTAGGAACGACAAGGCCTGGACTTCACCGCATTGCCCCGTCACAGAAGGAGGAAGCGCAGATGAGTACTATGCAAGGTTTTTGATACTTATGCTGTGGCGATTGAAACATCCAACAGGAGTAAATCATTTGGTGAGTTGGTTGCGCGATGCCGCGTATGAAGATGAAGACGACGTTTGCTGGGTCCTATTCCATGCCCTGATGTACCGCCAGCTTCAAATCATGGACGCTCACAAGAAAAAGACACCGTTTAGGCAACGGGTGAGCCGCTATGTCCGTAAACTAACAGGTCCATATCTCATCCTCAACAGAGGTAGAGACGAGGGTGAACTTATGCGAATACTTGATTAAAATAACATAAACAACAAAGAAATGTATTATTGTAATTCTATGTAGTTTAAAAGCGTTGCAATAACTTTTGCGTACGTAATCAAGCTTTAATTGAATATGTTTTATCTGGCTTTGTAATAAGTTATAAAGGGTGAGCCGTAGCCAGGGTGGTGTTTACCTTAATTAACAAGGGCTCCTTTTACTACTTCCTAGATTATCCTTAATGCCTTGGATATAGCCATCCTTATTGAGTTTAAGTGTGCGGTCGAGGTTAGCTGGCTGGCTTAATCACCCGTTTCGATTGGCTGTTTCATTTGCGTCAGTCGTCAGCTTGCTGCTCGTCACCGCCTTCATATCTAACTGCTTCATCTTCGACATCTCCAGCATAAGTCAACGACGGGACCCCAGTCAAGTATCCCCCACCTACATAGGCCCAAATTGAGTCAAACGAAGCTAACACCGTGGACTTTAGAGGGCTGTACTATTGTTAATGTAACAAAACGGCGCTGCAATTGACGAAGTGCGTATCGAGATTACTTGTATACCCATCTCCATCTTTTTAGAGGCGACCCAGGCTCTCTTTCGTTTGAACCTGCGATGACCCATCTTCGAGACCACCTCCAGCTACCCCTAGGTTGTGCTCTTTCTGCCAGAACTGTCTGTACATTGACGAATGCATCGCTCGGCTGCGGTGAGCTCTCTTGCGTCCGCGAGGCCTTCATTCGCCTAGTTTTCATTTATATCAACTAGCCCAATGTCTCAATTCAACAAATAGATGCTGAATTCCTTCGTTTCGACAGACGACGGCAGGCCGAGGGTAACGGCTACTGCTATATATGTCACAGATACTTTTAGAAGACTCGTTATTCTATATTAGTTGGGAAGGTCTGCCTCGAGAGGAACGTGTTAGCTATTTAGTCCATAATGCGATGATGGATCCCGACCCGATTCAAGGCGTATTGCAGCTGGTAGAACCGCAAGAGTCCCCGCAAGATCCCATGTAGTCAAATGGAAACGGGAATAGTCCCTGTCGACTCATTTGATAATATATAGTTATTGCTTTCTTACAGGGATGAGGCAATGTATATGCATGAGGAATTGCGGCGGGGTTTCCTGTATCTTGCATGAACTCTTCTGGTAATGAGCACGCTAAACAATATGCTTAATTGCTGCCTCAAGGGCCATGAATCCCGTGCATCATCAAGTGGTAGTTGGAAGGCTTCCCTATCTCAGTAGTCTTGCTCTTACGACACAGTGTACGAAACCCCTGCAAATCAGTTACACATTACACTGAGCACACACAGTAACACAGCAGCAGAACGAGGTGAATCAATTGCGGCATACGTACATGGGCCGGGCGAAAGGGACAAAAACTCATCAGAAAACCAATCTATTATCTTAGTTTCCTATTTTAAGTCCCGTCTCAAAATCTCCTATCCTGGCAGTTTCATTTCACCTCTCACGCAAAACACAACCGGCCATCCGAATCAACTGCGTATATCCATGCGTCTGCCTACCAATCCAGGAGCAGCTACGACCACCAAAGATTATCCGTAGACACATACAACATAGGCGAAAGTGTTGTATAAACACCGGGCCAGCACGCTTTCTCTCAGGAGGATTGCAAAATTTGACTTCTGCAAGACCTTCTGGAGCGTGTTACTAGTTTGTGGGATTTCTCCCAATAGAATCGAAAATGGTTGTTGAAAACAAGGTGAAACGCGTGGCGAGTTTTTGGGTCGTAGCAAAGAGAACAGCAAATCGTAAAGCTTGCCAACTGTGGCACAATAAAGTCAAGTGGGGGAGGTCCAAGAGATGTCGAGCTTGAGTGGCACAAGTTCGATTCTCATCTGGATTGTTGAAGTAAACATGAAAGACGCGGAGCGACATCCTGTGCCGACTTTGGTAGTCTGCACATTGCAGACTGCTGTACAGTGACGAAAACAGAGAACTTGGGGGGACTAGTGAACAAAACAGTAGCTGACTGTCAACTCTCATGGCACGTTTTGATCCCTTAAAAGGATTGTAAGACCAGCCACAAGTACTGTGATTGCGTTGAATCATCGAAAGAAATCAATTGGGGAGAGATATCAGCTTCGAACCTTGCTCTTCACGACAAAGTACACCACGACGGTGATGACAGCGCCAGTGTAGATGATAGCCTCGACAAGGAGCATCCACTTGATGGAGCGTCGCTGCCGAGCGGTCAATCGGTCTACTTCGCCTCGAGTGGCCCATTTGAGTGCCTCGCTAAATGCTCCACTCAAGACGAGGACACCGACGAATGGCAGGAGGGAGAACATCGCTAGGATATAGAAGCAGGCTAGACGAATTCGATCGGCGCGGTCGGAGACGTAGTCATCAGGTGCGACGAAACCTGGTCGAGGCTTGTGTCGGTGTCTGTTCTGAGGAGGTGCGGAGTTACGCTCTCTCTCGTTATACCATAGACGTCTCGTAACAGACGGGGTGCCGAAAGAGGATGGAGTATTCGGCATTCCTAGCCCGCTGTCCTTCCGATGTTTACGATTCTTACTGGGCGTTGCCTCGCTGTAGCGACCCATCCGGACACCCATTCCAAAGGGGGTTGGTGTATCTAGTAAAGTTAGCAGCTGTCATTAGTATGACTGGATAGGGGCTCGTATTGGCTTACCTTCCAAATTCAGGTCATGCAGTTGCCAGTTAGGAGGCGAGAAATTGATGGAGAGGTCACGACTAGTGAAGAAGGCCTTTGCGGGTGGCTCGAGAGGATCGCTGGATGTAGCGCTCTGCTTTCGCTTCAGTCTAGCCATCGTGGATTCAGTCTCGTTCGTTTCGCCACTGTCTCTCTGCTGCTTGTTCTTGCGTTTGGCTATGTCGAGCGGTAAAAGCTCAAAGTTGAACTTCGACCTGACAGAACTGGCGGAGGGTGGGTCATAGTAAGATGAGGCAGCTGCAAATTGTTGCCTCTCGAGATCCTCTAGCTGTCTGCGACGGTCAGCGGCATATATGCTTAGTTTGACCGGGCCGTCTTGACCACGTCGCGGAGTCTGGTAAACATCGTCACGCTGAGAAACCCTGTTCGAGGGGTTTCTATCAGCATCGAAATCAGCCGACCGATCGAAATGTGCATCCGTCGTAGAAGGGTGGTTATCGTCGCCAGCCTCCGACACGGGAGATGGTAGAGAGCCATGCGTAGCATACGGATGTGTTCCGCAATTAGCCTTTGTGCTTGCTACAGCAGGTTCATATTCAGACATGGAGTCACGGAATTCGTACTTTGAGCGAGCATTCTTATCAAAGTTGAAGTTGAAAGCCAGCCGGGTAGAGGCCTCTGGCCGTCTAGAATTAGGTGCTCGAAACGGGTTAGAGGTCTTGGTTAAAGGTTGGGGACGAAATTGACTCGGCTCTTGTTGTTCGGCGCTTGCCCAACGACGATTGGCGTTCTCGGGGAATCCATTGTGTCGATGCGGGAGTAGGACTGCGAATTTCGAGTCTTTGGGTCGCTGCACATTGAATGGCTTGTATTGGTCTTCGCTTGCTGGATGCTGGATGATTCGTTCGCGTGACCCAAAGCGACCCAACTGGTCTTCATTTTCGTCGTCAGAATAGTTGGCAAGGCTACTCCCGGTTTGCTTGTAACCCACAGTCGGAGACCCCTCAGCAACAGCGTCAACGCCAAAGTCAAATCCGGCGTCGCTTGTTGCCTCGGTCACCCAATCACCATCCTCAGAAAGTGTGTCACGATCACCCTTTGCCAGATTGAAAGATGTGTGATGATGTTTAGCGTCAACCTGTGCGTCGTAGCTGTCCTTGTTGTCCTTGCCAGTTTCAGGCTCTGGACCGAGATTAACGTTGATGTGGCGGATGGGTTTCCCTCCAGTGCTAGTTGTCGGGAGGCTAGCTTGGCTAAATATCTTTCCACGAGGTCGTGTTAGTCGAAGAAGAGAGTCTTCGGCGTCTGAGCCAAGCTGTACTGCGTCTTCCACTTCGATGCCACGAATAGAACCATCTGCGCTGTACAATGTACCAACGCTTTGGCCGGCGTGACCGCTTACATGTCTGAGCTTCTGGCTAATTTCGCGTTCCATGGGAGGCTCCAGATATGTTTTGTAGACCTGATCCTCGGGATGGGCAAAAGGGTTCTTTGCAGGCGTCTCACTGTCAAACACAACAAAACCTGTCGAGGCATCATACGACTGCTCTCGCGGAATATCTATGCCATTACGGGACTGGATGAGGTTAAGAGGCAGTGGAACAAGAGCTCGTCGTGCTTCCTCTAGCTCGCGAGCCTGCGCATCCGCATCTAAAAGATGTTGCGAGTTGCTGATACTTGAATCCGGAACAGGGGAATCGCACTCGCTCTGGCGCACACTTGAGGCAGGACGCATATTGGTGGGAGGAGCACCTGGAAGCGTAATCTGCGGCGGCTGAGATATGGAGAACTCGGTGTTCGCCCGATGCTAAGTCATTGTAAGCTACAGTTCCGAAAAATATGCGTTACTTAGAAAGTCCTACCTCTCGCGTGTCGTGCTCAATCTCGACACTGGATGTGCCAGTATCATACTGGTCGAGAATCCTCTCAATGGTGCTTCCGCTAATATCCAGAGCCTGAGCCTGAGCCTTCAATCTAGTCATCTCGCACTTGATTTGTTCGCTAAGACTTATGCGATTGCGTCCCATCTTGGGCGACAGGTCTCCAAAGAAATCGATTGAATTAAAGGACGCGGCACGGCTTCTCTTCAAAGTCCCCCGTGCAGCCGAAGCGGGACTGGGGATCTCCAGGTCATCTTGAGACTTGACGATGACCCGTGGACCAGCGACAGGCGTATCCGGAAGTGATACAGGGGCGTGTTGGTTAGAGACGGCGGGCTGTGACTCGGCCTGTTCCAGGGCTTCATGGAGGGAATTATTGGATCCCTGGCGTAAGGTGATGTTACGATATGCCTCGCTGAGGTGTTTGAAGCGTTGCCCTCGTGGAGTTAGGCTCCTTGTAGTATTCGATGTCGAAGGCTTGGTTTCAGGCTCTGGAGGAGGAGCTACCTTGGGAGAAGAACCTCGGGTGAAAGGGAAGTAGTCGCCCTCATCACGGGCTTTGCTTTCCGCCATGACGGGCTGTAACGTCAAGATGGTTAGCTTTGGAAGAAATTGGGAATGTGCGTAAGCCATTGGATGGTGCTACTGTCACGTCAAATGAACCGAGGAGGGTGCCAAACCTACCTGGGAGACAAGGACAAGATGTAAGGATGGAAGCCGGGGAGCGGTACCAGAGATGGGAAGTCGGACGTTGTTCTTCGATTTGAAGTTGAACGATGAAGGGTGCTTGCAAGCGGACGATTGTTGATGGTGATCAATGCAGGAAGGAGATGTTCTATACCAACTATTAGATGTGGATGGGGGAAGTTGCCATAGATTGCATATAAATGGAAGATAATATGGAGTGGAGGTTCAATATAGAAAGGAAGCTGGATATTTGCTTAATTCGAGACTGAAGAGTCTTTGCGGGGGAGTGTGAAGATTGAATATATGAGGGAAACTGGATGTCTAATCGATTTGGAGCTGTAGTGGCTGTGTATGTGGTTATGTAGGTGTATATGTAGATTGTGGGAGAGTAGATGTGCGGCTGGAACTGGGCCAGACCTCGAAGAATAACGAGAAGCTGTAGTGATGAGGTAAGGTAAGGCAGTAGGTAGGGCCGTATAGATTAATAGATGGAAGAATGGAGGGATGGAGGATGATGTCAGTGATTGATGCAAATATGGCAGGCACAAAGTCAACAGTCAGTAGTAGAAGGAGCATACAACTTGCCAGAAAGACAAGCCTCAAGTCAGGCCGCGCAGACCCGCGCGGGTCTATTGAAGATGGCTTACCTTGGCTGCTTCACCTGCAATCACAGAAACGGTTCATAAAGTTGCCCACAAGCGTCAAGCGTCAAATCGATGCAGACTATATCGGCGATGCGTGATGCAAGTGCAGATAGTGGATGAAAGAGTGGTGTTGGATGAAGGTCGGCGATGGAGGAAGATTGGTGATGAGGTGGGGGGAAGGAAGGTGGAGAATAGAAGGATAGGTCGGCGATGGGATAGAAAAAGGTGACGTGGGAGAGAAGAGACGAAGGAGAGAGAGGCTGACAGCAATGCGTGCACAATATGCTATAACATCGCACTGAAGCCTGCGTTTGCAAGTTGTGCGGCACGTGGTAGCATGCGTGGTTATGCGACGGTTAAGTACAATGAAGACATGGAAGTCTGCTCGCACTTCGGATAAGGTCAGAAGAGCACCCTAAGGCATCAATTGCCTTCATATATATGACACTCCCTTGATCCCCATATTCACAGTTCCAGTTTACTCACAGTACTTGCACATCTGCTATCTTGCCGTGGCCAAAGCTCAAAGGAACCTGTCCAGCCACAAGTACCGACGTGTATTCCCATATACGTATGGATTTCCTCTTCTTCTACTGTAATGAGTCATAATACTATTGTTCTCGGAGTTCTCAGTACCTACCTCATTCACCCAAGCTACTCAACACGTCTGTCATGTCACCCTTCTGTTTGCTCTAGATAAGTTGCATCTCGGTGTAGTAAAATGTGGGTTTGACCACCTAGCCAGATATAGAGGAGAGTAGGAGATATGTGCAGCACGTCTTCTGACATGCTCATTGCTACATAATAAATCTATAGCGCCAGATATATTTGGCAGTTTGTTGCAGTCTACATCCTCGGATTGAGACTAGGTAGGAGGCTTCAGTCTCATATCTCATCCTCCAGCTTCAAAGGCCCGACAGTGAATGGGAGACCCTACGCCTGGCTGTTATCGTGGAGTCAGACCCGTTGACTTGCACGCCTATTGCCAACAATTCTGGACCGGTCTCCAAGATTTCACGATTATGGATAGATATCTACAGTAGATAACGAACGAGTAATATAACAAAAAGCCCCCCACTATCACATATAAAGTTTCAGCTTCAGACTGGTGAACGTAGATGACCACAAACATCTGCATCCGGTAGTTTGGGCCTTGGTACGTGATGCCGAAGACCCATAGTAAAAGCTTGGTTTGTTCATAGTTGATCCATGTCAATCCACGATTAAACCGACTTCTTATTCTGAACAAAGCTGTACTCTACAGCTAGATCACAAGTTGTGGGGATAATACAAGCGCGCCCATATTAGCAGCCACTATCATACCTTCGTGGCAAAAACCATCACAACCGGTGTTTTGGTTCTCACTTTCTCACCGCCCAACGCAAGCTCAAGATCATCCCAAATCTCCTGGATCTCGGATACCGGGATGTTCGGTACCCAGGTATCACAAAACCCTTGAAGCCACTCGAAACCGTGCATGTGACACCAATCCTCATCAACCTCTTCTACCCAGATCTGTTCCTCTCCTGGCCTGACCCTGCTTTTGCCAACTCGATCAACGTCTATCTCAAACGCTTCATGCCCCGACTGCGCGTTGATGTAAATTCTCTTCACGCTGCCCCATTCCCCCTCGGGAAACCCTACCGCATCCAAGCCTGAGTTAGCAATCTTTAAAGCCTTAGTATATATGTCGCTCTGAGCCCTCTCTGAGTATGCATCCCAGACTACTTTCCAAGCCATCTTCGCTCGTTCGTTGCCTTCGATGAGCGGGGGGGAATAATATGTGATGGCGAGCGTTCCACCGGGGACGAGTTCCCTAGCAAACTCCTTGATTGCAAGATCGGTATTGGTCCAATGAATGCATTCGCAGACAGTTATTATATTCACCGTGCTTGACTGCACAGAGCTCTTCTCGGCTGGCTCTTCCAGAAAACGGAACTGGGACTCGGGGAGAGACCCCTCTTCGACGAGAAGCCTCCGAGCTAGTGGGACGTGGCCATCATTAGGGTCTGAGACCACGACGTTGTCGAAGCGCGAGGCGAGAGCAGACGATACTATTCCGCAACCCGCACCGATGTCATGTGCCACAGACCACCCTGCTTCATTCTTTTGAGAGTGGTAGTCGTAGATGCGCTGAAAGAAGGAAGCAGGGTAAATGGGACGGTAGACGAGATAGTTGGACCAGTTGACACCGCCTCTGATGGAAAATCCGTGCACTTCGGCTGATTCATCTGACTTGGTGTGAGCGGCGGCCATTGTAGTTGACGTGCTGGTAATCGGGACCGTTACTTGATACTTGATACTTGCTTCAGGTATGCTAGGCTCCTCAAGTTGGTTGTTCAAAGAGAAGCGGGGATGAGCATAACTCTCCAACGAAGTGGGGAGTGATGCTGAATAACAATATCCAATGACGACAGTCGGCAGAATTTAAATGTCCCTATGCAGTTGGAGGACATTGAATTTGCGATATGATGGAGTTGGAGTTACAGTAGCCGTGGATGCCGAACCCTATATCGACGGTCCTACCCGGTAGTTTCGAATCCGCGCCACATTTGGAAACCACACAGCCACACCACTACGCTCTTTGTAGCAGTGCACGAATCGTGGGACCCGAGCACTGCGTACAGGGATGTGGCTGATGGAGATAAGGTCCACCGTGGAGGGGTCGATTCGGATGCTATCAGCTAGACATCAGTTATCAGCCGAGGAAGCTTAGGCAGGTACAAACAATCCGCTTCGTCATCCTAGGTAGCCTTTTGGTCTTTGACTCGTGAGACCGACCGTGTGATACCATTCCGGCTCTCTTTCAACTATGACTTCCTTGCTAGTTTTTTCAAAGAAAATATCTGCTTAGCTCAATACAACCATCAATTCAATTCCCATGCTCTATATGTTTGACGTTTGACGTGGACGTGAACCTGAGATGCGAATAATACCGCTATGGTTGAAACGAACCACCTTCACTCGCTTCCCGACGAGATCTTGCTTCACATTATCCATTGTAAGCCCGTCTCTTCAGTGTCGGATTGATCCACCGTGTCATCTATGTCTCTGGTAGTCCTCTTGATGCTGATCACGTCTGTGCCCCATCAGTTATTGAAGTTCCGGATGTCGTCAGGCTCCAGTCCGTATCTAAATATTTTCTACGAGTTTGTCGAGATAACCCTCATTGGCGTGCGCGATGCCTCGAGACTTCTGCCGTGCGCGAACACGTGTCGTTGCGTCGACGAGGATCAGAGTGGGTCGACGAAGATGGCGTACCGCTCGCTAGAGCTGCGACGACGAACGGACACCCCTTACAGCATCGCAGCATGACCGAAAGCATCGAGAGCATAGGGTTACTTGCCTCTAGGAAGAGGGAAAGAGAATATTCCCGTATTGCCGCCAACTGGGATCCGACTTTTCCTGGAGAGCAGACCAACTGGTACCATGAGTATATCCAAAGGAACGCACCCATAACCACCAACTGGTTCGAGCGACCTTGGATCATGAAAGATTACGCGGTGCGACCTCGGATTCTTAGCGGCCATACGGAGGACATTATTGACGTCCGCGGTGTTGCACTTTACAAACCTTCGCAGGTGGGAAACCAGCTGTTTGCAGTATCACCACTTGATGATGGATCCATCTGCTTATGGGACGTAAAGGGCACAAAGGGTAGGAAGGGTTCCATACTGTCCAAGAGCAGACCGCGACTTCTCTGGGAAGCACAGGGCATCTCGTCTATAGACATATCAAACAAATCTATCGATAGAGGAATTGTCGAATGCGTGAGTGTCGATAATCAGAGACATACTGCATTTTTTGCCGTGGGGAATAGTAAGTCACCTCTCTTTAGGTACGTGGAGGTATGTGCTCACTATCTTGTAAGACCTCGTAGAAGTAGATCTTCAGTCGCTGAATGTCGTTACGAGATCGCCCTTCGAGTCCTTGATTATGACCATGTCAGAAGCAAATCCGACCGTGCCACTGACGGTAGGCACCTTCAATGGTCTGTATTTACATGATTATCGGATCAGACCTGCGCAACGCGGGCAAAAACGGGAAGTAGTCGATCCGTTTCCCAATGGCGACCTGAACCTCTCCAGGATCTTGCAAGATCAGCGGCCTCTTCCGCCATATGCTGCTCTCGCTCAACCGGGTCCGCAATACATTCATCACATGGGCAATTCTGGGCATGAACAGCTATCTGATGATATTTTCGTTGCTGGTCGGTTTACCAGCGTACTGCACTACGACCGACGCATGTTCCCGTCCATCAAGGGTTCGTTGCATTCAGGCGGCCGACTGTGCAGTCTCACATCCCTACCCTATCCGTTTTCCAGCGTTGCTAGCGACCTCCGGCGCCGCCTAGAGTTATCGGAAGAACAAGTCACACAGTCGAAGAATGCTGCCGGTGGAAGAACGCTTATCGCCTGTGGCGAATATGGTTCGAAAGGTTCACTTGAGATATATGGCTTATCGTTCAATGTTGAAGACGAAATCGGCAAGCAGGTCTCTTACGATTCTGCTACAAAGAACCGGCAGACGGCTTCTCAATCGAAGCTCTTATCAGTCATTAACCATGGTAACCGGATTGTCTACTCCGACGGACAAGGGTATCTGCAATGGGTGGAAAGAGATGGCTTTACAGGGGTGCGGCGGTATAAGATCGGCAAAGTGGACAAGGTCACTCAGCGTTCTCTGTTTGGAGCGATGCCAGGATCGGATGACATTGCCCGAAAAATCTTACCAACACAGACGGTAGCGGACAACAACACTCCCAATAACGACGACATCTTATTCTGGACGGGAGAGACGTTGGGGCTGGTGAGCTTTTCATCGAAACCGGGCTTCATGCCTGAGGACTTCATTGACGACCCGAAGATGCTAGAAGAAGCGGAGGAAGAACAGCTCTTCGTGGAGCAGATGAGGCTGGCCTTAGAACGACAGGCGGACGAAGTCCGGTTTGTTCAGAATCTTGGCGGTGGAATTCCTCGTAGTACGTTTTAGAAGATAGATGGGTTGCCCCGTCGATTAGATTAGATTGATATCATGATCCGCATCAACTAGTACGGATGCTATAGTATCCGCATTTGGCTATTACGCGACCGGGCATGTTATAAGGCGAGATTGGCGTATTGTATTTTTATGACTTCATAAAGCACGATTACGTAGAAATGGTATAACCAATACTAGGTAATAACACCAGGGCCCGAGTGTCGGAGATTACAGAGCAGGTACAAAACATTGATGGATAGAGTCACGCAGTAAACGGTATATTACTGTACACCTGCGTCTCGCAAGTTTAGGGCGTGTCCGATGAATTTGAGCCCACCCGCGAGTGAGTGGCAAAGAGTACTTCTGGGTCCCATATTATTTGCATTGTTGATCAAGTAGATCTTCGAGTGTGTGTTGCCCATGGGATAGGGGTCTAACGTATGACTATTGTAGTGTAGGTCAACCGCCAGGTCCAGCATCGCAAGGGCTGTTTTGGCTAGATTTGGAGCCTCAAACCGGTGGCCGTAGAAGGCCCAAAACTGGCCCTCTAGTCTACTATATTAGGCAATTAATCTGGTCTAGGTACTCCACGCTGCCGCGACTGCTAGTAGTGGCAATCGCACCAAACTGCCTATTTTGGTAGGGATAAGCGGAGATACATGCAAGTTTTTAATAACCTAGGTAGCCACTGCATTTGAGAGTGGTAGGTACTAAAAGCGGTATAGTGCTGTGGCTGGAGAGCTTAGTGCCACGGCGGAAGAACCAAAAACTACAACCCCAATTTTGAACCCCATTCGCGAGTGGGAGCCATGGTTAGAATCTGCTCTGGAAATGAAGCAGAAGACAGATACAACCCAATTAATTTACTTATTCGCCAACGGTTAACAGGCATTCCCCAGACGCCAAAGAGGAGGATTCTGTGGAAATCCATGCAATCCCCTCGTCACCCATCTGAACTTGGGTGTCTACAACCCACAAGTACAGCTGCAAGTAACTCAATTGTCAACCAATATACACGTTTATTCCAAAATCGTCAACTACAACAGCACGAAATCAATATATAATTACAGCCGGGTAGCGCGCACCGCCCCCAGATCTCCGCCAACTGAGCCTAACTCTAACTAATAGCCAAAGAATTCAAGATGTACCTTTTGGAGGGCAGGGTTAAACGGTCGCAGGGGCTGGTCAGATCAGGTAGATCATGAGTACGTATATATGGGGTTGGTTCATCAAATATGTAGAGGGGATGGCCGCTCTAGGTGGGCTAGGCTTCTGGAGAACGCAGAGAGCGCTTTTTGCAAAATGGATAAGTTAGTATGGTGTACGTATGATATCTCAGAAACGATCACCTGATAAATTATAATAATAACAAAAAACAGCAGCCAGTGAATCCAGACCTTTAACCTTGTCATTCATATAAAAAGGTCCAAGAGAAGTCGATAGCCTCATACAGTTACAGGGTTAGACTTAACCGAGTCAGCCTTAACCGACGGTTGGATAAAGTGCCTCACCAACCACAGAAAATGAGGCGACCAATCAAGACTTATTATTCCTCAGCAAAACTCGATTTGACGAATCAAAATGCTGATAATTGAATCTCGGAGGGGTCTAGGGCTAATTATGCATTATCCGCGGCAAACCCATTGGAACTTGAACTTGTTGTCCCCAATCCCCCAATGCCTGGGATTTGCGCGCCCCGTGACCTGTGGAACCAATCAACCAAGGTCGCCTTTCTTCTTTGTTGCAGTGAGATTTTGGGGCCGTTGGCTGACACTGACGTCTTCAGACCACTTACTCTCATTTTGGCCATTTCTTTGAACATCCGGACTTTCGTTCCGGATAAGATACCTCATCTGAGCAGAAATCTGAGTAATAACCACGTACATTTGCAGACACAAATGTCAGGTGAGACTTGGGGATGTCGTCGTCGTGTGCGACATATTCAATTGAGATGATCTGCGGAAACATGCCCATCTGAGCACACACAAACGGTGTGATCTGGTGTCCCTGTCCACGCCCCTGGCTGGTACCCTAGTGGGTTTGACCGTTCGTTACGTTGGACAGCACCGGGGATCCAAGTATCGTGAAACCCGCTGTCGGACAAGACGGTTCGGGAACGATGTTACGCCACAGGTGAGCAATCGCTTGGTGTTCGATACACCACTGCTGGCTCTGAATGGAAATACCTACTTGAAGAGGACTGCCTCGTCCTGCTGGCATACGCAACGGCGTATCATGTCTTCCTTGTCTCCATATGTCTGCATATACATTCCTTTCAGTCGCACGTCCGCCACAGCACTACTGCAACCTGTTTCGCCACGCCTTGACCTGTGCTGTATAGTGGTAGGCGCTATGGCAGATCACCAACAAGCCCTCCTAGACCTGCCCGCAATGCCGTTCGCTCGCCGAGATCGTCTCTGTCGCTGTCTCTGGTCCTCCTGTTATTGCGCTTCATCCTTCTTACGTCCCCTATACTTTCACCGCCGCGCTTGTTCTACATGATTTTCGGATGGTAGCAATTCCTTGCTTCTCCACTTGTATGCGTTGGCTCCTCACATTTCTCCTCTTACCGCCTTTCATACTACACTTTGCGCAGGGAGGATGGCTGCTTGCCTAGAGCCGTCACAGACTCAATAGATGCTCGTTGGCCAAGGATGTCCTGGGCTGCATGCATCCTATTATTAATTATGTCTTGATGCTTTTCTTTTCTTTTTTGCCCTGTTACCATATCTCTTGAATCCATTCCCGACCTTTCGCATATCCACACCTATATTGCGGCCTTTTATCACGCGAGCATTACATTTCGAAGTGAGGCTAACACTATTCTCACCATTGCCGGTATCCACCTAAAACGAAGACGAGGGATTATCTTCCGCCCGTCGTCTCGAAAAACCCATTGCCCAGCTTGAGGAAGAAACTTTTTCTCTAGCAAAGTGTGCAGTCACTATTTGAAACGGCTCATCGCAACGGTGTGAGAGTTGTCGAGTGACATTGCGTTCTTGGCGGTCCAAAATTGTATTGCTTCTTGCGCGCCCATTATCTCTTGCCCAGTATCGCGAAAGAATCAACCTGGAGCATGTATGATGGCCGGTTGGCAAGTGGGAGGCGCCGAGATGTCACGCTCCTTGAGCGACTCGGTTGTTCCCCCAACTCAACATTATGACTACTTTCTACCTCATGAGGCGAAGAAAAGACGGTTCCACCAATTCCACCACCTCGATATCACCGACAACTACCAGATGTTGCAAGAATGGAAGCGCCCTCGAGTCACCACCAACTTGGACTATACTCCTGCTCAAATTGATCAGGAGTCAGTCCCTGCGTTCTTCATCATTAAAGAGGTCAGCTGGCCGACACGGGCAAGTGAGTTAGAGCTATGCGAGCGCGAATGCGAAAAACTTGCGCACGGAGACTCAACACACCAGTATCAATACGAAAGTGAAAAACTTGCCCACAATCTCCGTGTGCGGAACAAGAACGAGCCTCCTGCTTTTGAGCCGCTGCTGGGGATGGAAGACGATGATCGCCACGGTGCAGCGGCGGATCTCGTCGAAATAGACATGGCGAACTATCGAAGACGAGGGAGGTTATCCCAGCATGAGAGAATATTAAAAAGCCTTATCTGTCCCAAGGCGTTGGGCACCGAGTTCGAGATTGACGACAAAGCGCTCCAAGGCATATTTTATGCCACTAACGAGATCTTTTTCGGAGGAAGTTTGAAGGGCAGGGTAACCTGGACCTGGGAGGATCTTTCATCTAATCTGATCGGCACGACAGCTTGGAGGAAGGCGCCTAATGGTTCTGGCTACGAGACTCTAATCTTGTTGTCGAAACAAATTCTCAAGGACAAGAAATACAATCGACGCTTGCTTATATCGACATTCATTCATGAGCTTATTCACAGCTACCTTTTCGTCTACGATGGAAATCAACCGGATGGATATCAACCGGATGACTGTGGTGGTCACACGAGCGGGTTCAAGCGCATCGCAAAATTAATCAATAATTGGGTTGGAGAAGAGAATCTCCTGCAACTCCATAAGATGGAGGCCGAGCTCAGCGACTTCGAGATTAGGACAACAGACACTTCATCGCGGGATCATGTCTCTAGTGGATGCCAGGTGCAGTGGCTCCGCAATGGCACACTCGGGTATATTATTCTGCAACCACGCCTACGTTTACTGGACCCAGACCCAGCCCGAGGATAAGCGGTCGGTCCAGATATTTTGGCGTCCTCTATTTTGGTTTAGTTACTTAGAGGACGCTATCCACGTTTAAAAAAAAGCGCACAGCATATTGTCTTGCATCTCTTTTCTTTGTTAGTTGCTTCATTTATCAGCATGGCGATGGCGTTCTCCATATGATACCATAGAATTATAATAACCTTCCAGTCAAATGCGTCTATGTCCTAGTCTGAAACCATATTTCCTCACTTCACCTTATTCCCGAAGTACACTGATACTCTTTCGTGTCCCTCCTCGTTTAATGTGTCCTATAGAGTCCTAAGGCCCTCCGCGCCCCCGTCAATACCTGTATAAATTTGACTCGTAACTGTTTGAGGAGCTGGTGAAGTAAGAACATCCTATTGGTTTGACTTCGTGTGAATCCCTGTTGCCTCAGCTGTGGTATGTGCGCCACATTGTGAATTAGTCGTGATTCAACTTCGAGACATCGTAGTCTGCTGTTGTAGAAGTTAGCCAGTGATTAGCGGCATATGCACTCTCACTTCCATCACAGCTTCACATATCTTCCATTACCTCTTCGCCGCCCCAAACACGTCACGTACGACCAAACCCACGACCCCTGTCGAAGACCTTCTCCAGCGCGTTCCTGACTACCAAGTGACTGAACTCCACAACAAGTCATACATCAAACTTACATGATAGGTAATTGTCAGACTACAACACCCGGTCGTGTGGCAAGTGCAAAACGAAAGAGCGAGCTGAGCTCTACCCATGTCATATACAGCCTCATATGGGGACGTCACGTCAATATATACTCAGTCTCCAATCACTGACACCATGCCCTCATTTTGACAGCAGCCCTACATTACAAGGGCCAGGGGGTCAAGATGAACTAGCCTCGCATATGTTCTCCTACGTTTCTGCGCCACTGAACTAGAAGGTACAGTGTTTTCCAACTACAGGTGTCTTTACACCTCCTCGATTAATCCAAATAGTCGCTACTATTACATCTGCCGCCGCAGTCATCCCCACCATCACCATCACCACTCTGCCGCTTACCTACCCACTATTATTATAAGTAACGGTATTCCCTTGCTACTCGCCCTACGCTCCGCCCATATATTACACAAGTTCAGCCATCCTACTGTCGCTGATGTTGGCGCCGCCAGCATGACTAGGCCAATTCCCCAACTCGCTCTGACACACGGAATCATTTCGTAGTAAGCAACTGTCCCGAGAGGCTGCCCAACTGATGATCTTGCCCTTCTAGCCTTGTGCCTGAGCCTTATTGTTCTTATCACAATGTGGGGGCCAGGTGCCCAGCACGAGTAAGATCATGCTGTATGTAAATTTTGTTTCTGTCTGTGTTCTCACCGAGTACTCGCCAGGGCCTAGTCTGTACGCGAAACTTCCATACCTAGAGACAAGATCCGAAGAGAACCGAAATGCCTCGTACACCCCGCCCGCCGAGCCCAGAAACCACCCGAGGATGCCTAGAAGGTTCCGTGGGTTCGCCCTCCCGGGTACAAGAGTGGCGGGAGAATTGTACAAAATCCATTAAGGAGCCAACAGCGGAAGGACTACCGTCGCTTAGTACGCAATTACTCTACGCGAGGTGACCCAGCACCAGACGCGGCCGATCAAGAGATTTAAGAAAGTACGCTTCTCCGTGCGGCATTTCATTATTCGCACCTGGTTGGAGATCGACTGGAGAGAACGTGCTCCTTACTTTGACTTGAATACTGATCAGTTTACTCCTTCACCTTCCAAAGATGGAAGATGACGATGAGCTTGAGGATAAGCTGAAAATTCCGAAGAGTGAGACAAGCAAGAAGCAAGCCATGACACCGGCAACAGTACCGGCAACGAGCCTGAACAAAGAGGTAAGGGAGCGAAAATTGCCAAGATCAAAACCATTGTCATCGATAAGCAAATCATGATGATGACTTCATCAAGAAACTATGCCATCACGTATATAGCACTTCTCTAAGACAGGAGACTGCGCATGGAGAAAACATAAGCCTTATTTAAGTAGTCGGAGAAAGCGCTGGAGCTGCATAAAAGACACGAAGTTGGTTTCGTCCTTTCTGACCACGTCAACTTTTTGTAAATATTGGACGGAGGTGGCTATGTGGCAGGCTTGCATCGTCTGGCTCTACCAAATGAGATAGCACGAACTTCCTATTCACTTCAAATCCAATCAAGCTATGTTTTTAGTTAGCGAGACTCTAGCTTTATGATGACGTGGACGCTTACCTATCCAGCCAGGAATCAGGCGCCGACACGTCTTTTATTCTGGCGACATATCGGCTAAGGCCAGCATATGACTACTTATGGCTTTCTCATCATATCCTTCAAATCTTCCAGTGGGCTCTTATACCCATGATTCGGGATCTGGCGCCCACTTTTGTTCATCCCCAAATGCCATCACCACCGGCGTCCTTTTGCTTTCTCCATGCGTCGATCAGATCACTGAGCATCGTCATCTCGTCCTCCTTCTGGGCTGCGACTGCGGCTGCGACTCCTGACGCGTCCACCCCGATGTGATTGGCGATTACCCCGTCCTCCCTTGCCCGGTGGTGGCCGTACGAAGGCGAAGTCGACATAGATTGTCTGATCGAGCAGCTTGGTCTCGTGCGCGCCGTCGATAGCAGCGCGCGCTTCTTGAAGTGTCGGGTATTCGATGAGCGCATATCCCTACACCGAAAGATACCAGTAGTTAGCATCTAATCTGTCCAAAAATACTCTTCAAGAACCAGAACAGGACAGGTAGGTGCACAGCTTACCTTGACATAACCGCTCCGGCGATCAAGATTCAGATGAAGATTCTTGATCTCGCCAAAATCGGCAAACTTGTCGTGGAGGGCCTCTTCGTCGGCTTCCTCGTGCACGTTGGTGACCATGATGATCCAACCCTCGATGGAGCGCACGGCGGTGGCCTTCTCGTGCGTCTGCATGTCGCCGACCTTTGCCTGGGTGGCTTGGGGGGAGCCGGGCTCGTCGACGTCCATTTCTACGTCGGCCATGGCTTATACGTGTCGTGTATGAAATGGGTATGTCGAATGTGGAATGGTCCGGCGTATGATGTGAGGTAGAAAGAGTTAGGTTGCCGCTAATTCCAATTGCTGTACTGAGCTTTCAGCCTCGCTGGTGCAGGTGGGTTGAGGACGGGATAGCGTTAGTGGGGCCTGATAACACCTAGGGCGGCACTTCCACGCTACCTAGGTACGAATTGCATTTGCGGCGGTTTGGCAGCTGGTGGTGCCAGCTGTCTCAAATGACCCAACAACTGCCCATGTGCCCAGGTGCGCTGGTCCATTTCCCACGCATCCATCATCTTTATCTCCGTCTTCATCCTTAGAACGAATCTCAACAGGTAATGTACATATCCATAAGGTCCGTCAACCACCACCTGCGCTTCTTGGAGGATGTAATAGACGTCATCATCCGGTTAGAAACGTTTTTCCAAAAAAAGTACTTGATTACTTAAATAAAACTCAACGAGTAAGTAAACAACAACCAATCTATCTTCTACCCTCATGAGGAGTGAAGTCGCAGTAACAGAGTTCTAAATGTCAAAATGTGTCACCATACCTAGCTCAAATCCATCCTTAGGGACCATAGAAACCACACGAACCACGGACAAACTAACAACGCGCCATTGTATCCCGCTCTCCTCCTGATTATCCAAGTCTTTGGGCAAATCCGTGCACTGGATTCTGACGCAGAACGTCAATTAAGTTCACTCCAGACATCGCCTCAATTATCTCCTCTCCCATCTTCTCACATTCGATTTTCTGCTTTTTATTTACCGGTCCTCCCAACTTACGCTCGCCTTCGACTTCCGACTCAGCCTGCTCAACCAGCTTCTGTGCCTCCTCCTTCGCCTTCGGCTCAACCTGCTCGACCAGCCTTTTTTCTTCTTTCTCTAGCTCCTCCGTAGTCTTCCATCGAACGAAGAACGCGTTCACTCTCTTCTGAACAGTATCCCATGCCGTGAAGCATTTCTCAACTTCCTTGGCCCAGCCGCGTTGCTCCTCATCGAAGTCATCCATGGATGCGAAGGTGATATCAGTGGGAAGTTTTCCTGTGACGTCGTAACCCTTGATAGCCTCCTCGACTTTCTTGTTATGTACCTTGTCGCCTCGTTTTTTGAAGGTTTGGTAGTATTCATACGCATCATCGTTATCCGTCTTGCGATTGATCAGGATGAAATGGTTTTGAAGTCTGACCCTCTCACTTGTCAAGATGCCAAAAAATTCTTGGTAACGCATCTCCTTAGAGAACAGAGGTGATGCATTGTCCAGGTGCCATGGCTTCATCACCTGGTAAACTTCCTCCAGACGAACCACGAGGTGGGGCCACCATTCAGGGCCTTGGTTTCCATCAGGATCCCAGTGAAGAGGATTAGTGTCAGCTGAAATCATTCGCCTAATATCTTGGATATTACGGCGATTCGTTTCGTGGAAGTTCTCGAGAAAGTGAAAGTCGATCGGTTTTTCCTCGCCATCCTCCTTATCCTCCTTGTATAGAGGGTACGTCGACAGGTGACCACTACCCCTTGCGTATGATTGCCGTGGACGTCGGTACTTTTCGTACCATGCCTTCATTTCAGGGCCAGAAAGGAGGGGGGTGAAGGCGGTCTGGTAGTTTTCCACGACTGCAATCGTCGGGGTTAGTAAGTGCCTTCTTGAGCGAGATTTGTAAGGGTTTCAAGAGCATGCAAAGCTCTTAAGATATGATTCTAGCCCGAATAGGAGCCCTTTCACTCTTGAAAATGACTGGAATTGGAAAAAAATAACACCGAGAATTACTTACTACAGTCAACGCCCACACCTGGCACCGCCCCATACTTCCCCTCAGGGGAAGGCCGCGTATTGTGGGCCATGAGACTGTCACCATCCCAAAAAGTAATGTATATGAGAGTCGGTTTCTCGATGTATGCTTTCATAACCCCTTCAAGAACTAAATGGTCTTTACGAAGCGTTCCAATTGTTCGGGCGATGGCATCTCGGATGACGTTTCGTGTTGGCTCTGCTGACTGGGAATCTGTTGACTGAGACATGTTGACCGAATGTAGTGAATCTGTTGATTCTGGTTGTGGTGTTGGCGGTGTAGTTACAATGTGATGTCAAGAGATGGTATGGCATAATTGTTCTCTGAGTGGAAGACAGAAGCTTCTCATATACGATCAAATGCACGAGTAGCGGCACTCGATGTATTCACTTCGACTCTCCGAGAAAATGACAACCGAGTTGATAACGTTTCCGGGTCAGCTGCTATTTCACGGAATTGGTGAGTGGAATGCTGTGTCACAAATCTTTGGGCTTCTCTACATTATCGACAGGCAATATCCACCCAACAGAGTAGACTTGCATTTTTACGGTTCTTACGATTTGATCGAAGATGCGTAAGTGTGCCCCTCAGCTACCCGAACTGCGCAATGAAATGGCGCGTGCAAACAGCCCACATCACAATCACATATTTAGTAGTAGTCTGACTACAAGACTACTATGTTGCTGTAACCAAGAGTTTCTGCTTGCGGAAAAAGGTCTTCTGAAGAATGGGTCTTTTAGTATGTTGGTTTCCATACTTGAATGTTCTTGGGATGACTGATGAGCATATACCCCTGCCAAGAATTTGTTTGCGGAATTCGTTCGCCGATATTGTCCTACGACGACTAATCTGGGGCCGAATGCAGGCAAAGCTAGTAGCGATGACCGACGATCCCCAGGCATTCTACTAACCTCCCACCTATCAAGTATGAACCCTGTGATATAGTATGGAATACTTCTTCCTAGTCAAACCCGAGTCCGAGAACCCGGAGTATAGCACGAAGGAATAAATACTCAGGTGTTTGGGTCAATGGTTCCCCCGCCCCCAGGGCCCCCTCTTACCCGTTTCCCCATTCCCATTTTCACGGCATTTAGTGTGAGTAACACGTTACCGAGAACTCGGTACATCTCAGCGCATGAGATTACCGTCATTGGATACGTCCAGAGGTACCTAAGTGGCTACCCACCGTTATGCATTCACTCCACTGGACTCGCCGAAGTCTGTTATCGACGTTTTGCATCTTGACATTTGCAGGTAGAAAATGTTGCTTTCAGGAGAGGTGATTCGGCTTCTCTCCTGATCCCTACTATGACTCGGAATCGCAACGTAAACAAGCACGACCGAGATGCGTCCTAGTGGCGCCTATAAGTCGTGACCCACCCGGCAGTGTAGGGAAAGCCGTCATACCATACCCATCAATAAGGCGGCCACCTTGCTCTTGCGCGTCAACGTTTTGTTTCACAGCTAAGCCGATGTTCAAGAGAAAGTAATTAATGACTAGCTTCTTCTCGTTTCTTATTGGCCCGGTAGAGGCCTATAGTCGAGGTTCCTCCCATATCCTTGAGGGCACATTCCCCAACTGTAGTATTCGAATTTTTTATGACTTTGAGGGAGCGATATGTTAGGCAAGGGATATAAGTATGTTTTTTTTTTTTGCTTTTCTTTTTGCACGTAGAGACGTTCCACACCCATTAGGTTCAAGAGGCTCCGAGCCTCTGTACCCTCATTATGAGAGCCTCGTCGTGATCTGCTGGAGTTTTAGCACCTTTCTCTGTTTTCCCTGATCTCGGGTCCTCGGAAGATAAAATAAAACAGACGGAGAACCCGATTCAAGAATTTGATATGGCGTGAGGTACCCTCACTGGAGAACTGAATATAATCTTGAATGTATACTGTCTCCTTGGTGAGACAGCATCAACTATACTGTGATTCATAAGCAAAAGAAGTCGGAACGTCGTCGGGCTCTTTAGAAAAGTATCTGAGCCATTTTGATTATTATCTGTATTCTCTATGCCTCGAAACCGAAGCGGTGCTTATGTGTCTCCTTTACATCACATATCTAGTTGAAACATAAAAGAGCACGTTGTTAGATTTCAAAATATATGAGACCAGCGAACAATACGCTATTTGTCCTGGCAGCTTCAACATCTAATCCGCAACCTGAATCTGATTCAAAGGAACGAATAATTAAAACGTTTCCGCTGCCAACCATCCGCGCGATTTGGGAACCCCATCAAAATCATACATGGACTCCGTTCACAAAATCCACAACCAAGGCATCCGCAATGAAGGGCTTGACATACTGGACCCACTCGATGTGTGCAGGGTCAGCCTCTAGGTAATAAGTCCTATCCTCTTCGTTGTCGAACTCGCAGATGTAACCGTGTGTGAAGCCGCGCTACGATAATCAACGATGAGCCTATGGCCTGGGTTTCACCCGTATCCTCCCAATTTATCAATCTCGAGAAGGGGGGGTTGGAGGGCTGGAGGAAACTTACAGCTCTGCCTTCTGGACTGTTGTTAATCCCCCCAATCCTGTTTCTCACGTAGGGTTTCTTGGTCTCGGGGTGTAGAAGCTTAGCCTCTAGAGTGACCATGCCCTCGGACGCCTTTTAGTGACGTGACGACGTTAGCCTTATGTGCTTCTCCCGCGTCTTGGGAGAAAAAGAACGGAGCTGCCCTTACCTTTTCGACTACCTCTTTCGAGAGGTCATCCTTGAACTTGAATAGTACGATATGGAAGATGCTCATCTTGATTTCAATGCTGCTGGGATCGATCGTGCTTGTTTTCGTTCTTGGGTTTCTTGGTTATCAGTGTTGATGCTGCTTAATTAGGGGATGGTTGGCCAGATGGACAATATAAGTCTGCGCACACCCCTTGATTTATTTAAAGCCGGGTGCATTGCAGTGGACGAAAGAAAACTATGGCACGGGGCTGATGATAGGATTTTGCCGCGACATACTGCGTTTCGGGGCGGGACGTGCTCCTTTGGCCGTCCTCTGTATGCAGTGCGAGCGCCGCATTTTGGCAAGTTTCGCCGAGCCGAGTCGGGGAGCGGGAAAATGACACAGCGGGTGGGGGCCGGACCGGACTCTTTTGTGCGAGAAATTAGGAACTTGTAATGCTGGATTCGGCGAAATATGCGCCAAGGCGCCCTACCTGAGCAATTGGAACTCCATTGTTTCTTATTTTAGACAGCGATATGGGGGCCATGTTAGATACGGCAAATCGGTGCGGCGTGAAAAGTTTCGCTCCGAAAATTGCTAGAGACACAAGTCTTGGCGCGAGCATGTCTCCGGCTTGCATAAAGACTGCATTGTGTAATGTATTCATCTTCACAGAGTTTATTTCAAGTCGCATACTTAGGTAGTAACTCCTCGCTATCAATCGTAGTTACTTTAGGTTTTGCTCGTAACTTGTATGAAAGCCGAATAGATCATCACTTCACGATACGTCCCTATGCTCTGGCGCTGAACAAAACCCAATGGCAAATTGTTCCATTTCAGTCCCTTATAAACTGGGATCTGAGCATTAAGCTAGATCGCCGCATTATATTTCAAGTCACGTTGCGTAGGTTTGTTAACAGGTAGAGTTACAGCAAAGCAGCCTTAAATGTTCCTTTTGACTTGATGAGTTTGATGCGATTCGGTGTGTTTATTCATTGATGGGGACACAATGACTTAACTAAGCTCATGATACGAGAAATACAAGAAATCAGAACTCTCTACTAATCGAACTACTTATCATGGCTGGGACTCTGTAGGTTAGGCCCGAGCTATCTCTCATTTGAGTGCGTTGCCGCTCTCTCCCATGGTCTCAATAAGCCTCTGTCTGATATGCTCGCCAACCACAGTCTCCACGCCAGAGCCGTCGAGAGCCTTGCACTTGAGCTTCAACTGGCCGTTCAAGAAGAACGGGACGCTATAGCGGTGCTCTCTGCCACCGTTGACGACCCGGTGTCTGGCGCTACGGTAATAGCCGGCAGTGTACTTCTGAAGCATGTCGCCAATGTTGATCACGTAGGAACCTTCCTTCACGGGCACCGGGATCCAGGTCTCAGTCGGAGGATACCAGACCTGCAGACCCTCTCTGTTCGGTTCCTGCAGCAGGACAGCGATGCAACCGAAATCCGTGTGATCGCCAACTAAAGAAAAAAAAGAGAAGTCAGTTAAAAAAAGTTGCAACGTTACCTTCCATTCCTCCGGTGAATGTGCAAGGAATATGGGATACCATACCTCCAAATTGGATATCGGTCTGGGTAGCCTGAGGTGCGTAATGAAGAAGTCGCATCGGCATGGACGGATTGACAGCGAGCTCGTCGAAGACATCGGGTGGGCATCCCCACTCTTCGGGTAAGCCGAGCGCCAGGATCTTCAGCAGAATCTTGACAAGCTCAAGCATCTTGCCCTGGTACTCCATAATGGGAGCGCGGAACTTCTCATCAGGCAAAGACTTGGGCCAAAGGTTTGGTCCTGTGGAGAACGTTCCCGCCTCAGGGTCGTCCTCTGGGACCTCGGCGCCGATGATAAAGGCCTAGATCGTGTATGAATAGTTAGTAACCGGCGCTCCTTATTTTCGTTTCTCACTTTTCGAATTTGAGGTATCGGGGGTATAAAGGGTTGAGTAAGAAAGGGGCAAAATCACCTCCTTGGTGTCGGGCAACAAGCCCTTCTGGTGGGTTTGAATTCCCGGTGGTTCATAACCACGGTGCGACTTCCCAAGTGACTTCTTGATCCACACATCCATCTTTTCCTGTTCGGAAAGGGTAAAGAAGAGCTTGGCACAGTCCAGTGCCCTGTCCTGCTCTTCCGGGGTGATGCCATGACCGACGAGGTAGAAGAAGCCGTAGGTCGTGCAAGCATGCCTCACTGCCTTAACAACCTCCAACAAATCCTTTGCCGGGGCATTGTTAACAAAGGGACTGATGTCCACAGTTGGGATTGCTTCGGTAACTTTGCCAAGGCTACCCATGATGATCGGATTGGTTGGAGAGAACAGAGAGAAATTTTATGATTGTAGACCTTTGATAACGTAGCTAGCTATGCTTAGGAGTAGTGCATGGAAAGAAAGAAGATTTCAAACTAAGGTTGACCTGGAAACGGAGCCCTATTATGAAGAGCAGCAGAAACCTCCAAGCAAGCCTAGAAGATGTCGTTGCATCGTTATTGATTCGACAGCTGTTATGAATCGCATGATTCGGAAGGAGCTTGTAGAAGGCCTCGAAAATTAGCTTGAGGTTAGGACAAAAATGAGTCGACAAGTCCGAATTGATGGCGTGACAGTCAACCACTTGGATCCGAGAGCGAGGCTCAGCTCCAGGCGAGATACTCCGCTCCGGAGCCCATCGGAACTGCCCGGACATTTCTGGTGTTTACCATATCACATACTCTCTTTGAAATGAAGTGTGTTTTGAAATGTATTGCAGCAGAACTCCTCGGAGAAATTCGGAATATCTCATCCTAAACTTAACAATGGTATCGGATTGATGGACTGCTATTGCTGCTTGCCTCGGTCATAAATGGTTGCCCGATGATGCATTCAAAATGTTGTGGTAGCGTTGGACGAAGCCTTCTGCATATATACTAAACTGTCAGTGTCGAACCTGCGCGGAAAAGAATAGCAAGTCGACTTTAAAAAGACCTTTCTCAAAGACCTTCCCGCCCCCCCAAAAGGATTGATCATAGTATCTTTCTCCGGAACCAATACCCTGATAACCACTTTTACTATCTTAGGGGGGAAATCCTAACTACCAAATTTTAAAAAAGACTACATCATACCTCAAAAAAATGCCCGGGCAAAATGACTTTTTGGTGCAGCTCCCCGACAGGCCCGGCGCGCTCAAGACGCGGATGGAGCACCTCGGAGCACACCTGACTCACAACAAGCCACTTTTGGAGGCCGGCTCTCTCATTCTATCTGGTCCCACGCTGACGGGTCATCCCGAAGATCCCAAGCAGGGGCTCCCCATTACGGGTAGTGTGCTGATCTTCCGAACTGGAACTGCCGAAGAGGTGTGGCAGATGCTAGCCTCAGATCCTTGTAAGTAATTCTCGGAGTTATCTTCTTCCTATTCCAGTCATTTTAAGAGTAAAAAGTTCCTGTTCGGGCTAGAGTCATGTCTCAAAAGCTTTTTATACCCTCGAGACCCTTACAGAACTCGCTCAAGAAGCCGATTACTAATCTCGAATGTTGTAGTGGCCAAGGCAGATGTGTGGGACATGGAGAAGGCGACCGTCACGCCGTATCGGTGCGGACTTTGGAAACCATATTAGGCTTGGTACTTTCTGGGCGATGACGTCGATGTAGCTTTCATTACCTATATATTCAAGTGAGGAGACTGGGCATCACTTGTACTATTTCGAATGTGGGCGATAGCACACAGGCTCAATGCCGCTAGGGCAGATCCATATGGACAGAACATCTCTAACACAGTATTATTTGACTCCTCCCGTACCAGCGAAAACAAGAACATAGCGTAACTAAAAGTTCAACACCAAAGTCTAATTGACATGGATGCCCTTAATAGCCCTCTAGTTGAAACTCTCTTCAAAGTCAAATACCAGGAAATTGACTATATAAGAGCGAAGCAGGCCATGCTGCTTTTTCCAACATGTACCAAATAACAATTTCACCATGATCACTTGTACTATCTCTGAAGCTCTGTGACCGAAGGGACTCTACTCTACGTTTGCGACTGCGTATGATGTGGCATTGACACAGTGGTTTCTCAGCTATCCTGGCCACAAGGGTTACTACTACCCTAAGGAGTGAATTTATGAGTTAAACCTGGGGATATAAGGCTGATAGCCCCTCCCACCTAATTGCTGGAAACTCGGGTTTCAATAATATTGAGCATCCTTACCCCTATAATACGTCGTACTAGTGACCTACCTGCGACCCCTTACTTCACTCTGGAGCTATTACTTCTGACAGGTTTATAAAATAACCCATGTAATTTAATAAGGCAGAAAGTATTATAGTAACATGACTACCAACGGTCTCTTTGCGACACGCTCATTCCGATCAAACCTTGACTTGTATTAACAGGATAGGACTTGACTTCAACTTTGGTCTTTGAAGTGATGATTCTAGTCTTCAGGATACTAATCGAGCGGCCTAGGGATATGGAGCTCGTTTTCTCCTAGTTAAACAGAGATTATCTTATAGGCTTTATAGAGCGCTTGCCAGCGGCCCTTCCCGCTCGCCCACCTAGGCATGTAGTGAAATGAAAGGCTTGACTTGATCAACTATCTGTGAGAGAGATGGAAAGACCCCATTATATACACGAGAGCCCTTGTGTGCCTTGGTACAGTACATTCTATGTCACCTTGACCTATTCCTTCAGCAGCATGTAGTAGACTAGGTGGACTATCCTTGACTGTTAAACCCGGATAACAGGGACACCCTATCCTTAATGGAAATTGGATAATAGTCTTAGGTAAAAAACCTAGCGCATCTAGCCAGCAGAGGCGCTATAGAACGGGCTGAGATGTCGGTTGTGGCGTTTGACTTCCATATCGGGCGAGTCGCAAAGCTCAGTCGCGTATCTACGCGTGGCAGACAACGAATTCTACTCAACCTTGCGGTCATTCAACGCCAGCAGAGGCAGTGATAGAACCGGATATATCGAGGCTTGTATGTAGATGCTAAGCATTTGACTACCGTCGTCCTGAGCACAAGCTGATGAACTTGTGAGCTTGCGGTGGTTAAAATTCTTAGATAAGCTTGTCTCATATAGCTAGCCAATCACAAGTAGCTCTATGGCCGAATTGAGCTAAATCGTAGACTACTAGTAATGCCAAGTTATTCCATATTTAGTCTGGTCTATTTTGGCGACAATACTTGAGCATTGACAAATTTCAACAACAGCCCGAGGACAGCAATTCAACAGATGTGTCCCTTGTGTATACTCTACAGCATAACCGCACGGCGATCGAACGGGCTGAATCACGATGGATTGCATGAATCCTACTTGGCATTATGCCTTCAACAAACTAAATTCGGTCGCCGAGGTGACGCTCGCTGGGATGCACTGCCCTGGTGTAGACTAAAACCGAGACGAGCCGAGCCGAAGCGAGATCGCTCTCGGATTAGCCTCGGATCGCCGAGGTTACAACTCCGCGTGCAGTCCTTGTCCCTTCGGCCGAAACCAAACCCTAGGCAGCTCCGAGCTAACAGGAATTTGTTTGGGTGGGCTGTATGCATGCTTATATGCGGCCACTTGGTAGATGCATGCGCTAGGATGTATAAGCGAGCGTACATATGCGTTATGTATGCATACACATGTATTCTTTACGATAAGTGCGTGGCATCATAGAAGCTATTCCAGTTTTCTAGCTAGGTGTCTTGCTCGGATCACCAAGTTCCAACAGTGACCACATAAATACACTAACATGGATCTCGTCGACTATTGTGGCCCCTGGGTACGAGCTAATTATCCCGGGCCGTACCGTCGGATACAGACCAGTGGTGACAAGTTCTTATAGAGGGACCTATCCACACATAGTATCAAGTGGATTACATGACCATAACCCACTTGACAGTCCATAACTCTTTTTGCGTGGGACAAGGAGAACGAGAGCGACTGTCGGAGCATCACATGGTAATTTGCTGGGAAGTTTCATTCATGCAGCCATGAAAGCTGGAGATGAGACAGACATGCGTGATGTGGAAGGATACTCCTATCGGGCGTCGGAGTATCTCAGAAAATTAGCGCGACGGTGATAGCATTGAATTTCAGTCGGTAACTGGTTCCGAACCAATAACAAGGGATGTTCTAGACCTTGATATCTGTATCAAGCCTAGCGCGTTATTATCAGTGTGACGTATCTGCTTTAACCCTTGTCATAGACGGCTTGCAGGAAGATATCGGGCGCTCAGTGATCATTTTCATTTACGCCGTTCCTACCTAATAAGCTAAGTGCGGCGAAAGAGATTTTCTGATTCCGTTGTGTTGTCCGTCCATCTGTCCGATTTCATGTTTCAAGGAGTCCATAATGGAGCCTTTGAATATACTGTATGGCAGTTTGAGTGCCGGTAGAGATACCTACTATAGTCTGTTTAGGAATGGTCATATCGCTTAGCTGCCGCTACAGTAGTCCCGAACCGGGGTAAGGTACCTTGTCGTTATCTCCGAGCTATACATTTCGCTCGATATAATTAATAGTTGCGCCAGGTAGGCATTGTCAATAAAAAATATTCTTCAGCTTCATGTGTAACATCCTCCCACCTTTCCTCGGCCATTGCGCACCCGCGTCGTTATATCTGCGCATACCATTGTCACCTATGGGCAACCACTGAACACATACTCCAGCCGTCGAAGACGAAATAAACGCAACCTACCTCCCGATTCTCCTGCTATCCAACTTCCAACTCTCTATCATACACCCAAGCCAGTAAACCCGACATAAGAGCTAGTCGCGCTCACAACACCTTAAATGCCTGGTAGCCAGTCGACATCCTCCTCAATGCAGGAGAAGCGGGAAGAGGTGCCAGCAAATGGGTTGAATACGGATTCAGAAAAGGGCGAAAATGCGCCAACGCCAGCCCCAGCCGCACCGCCTGGTTTCAACCCGGCCGACTTCCCCGATGGCGGTCGCGAGGCTTGGCTGGTGGTTTTCGGTGGATTTCTAGCCCTATTCTGCTCCTTCGGTCTCGTAAACTGTATCGGTGTTTTTGAGCAGTACTATGTTCAAGGCCCGTTATCCAACTACACGACCTCGACCGTCAGCTGGATTCCTTCGCTTCACGTATTCGTTGTGACGGGGTCGAATGCTATTGTAAGTATTACACTGCTCTCTGCCCCCCCGTTGTCGCTACATCGCGCTGGATACTAACTGAGTACGTAGATGGGCCGCCTTTTCGATAGTTATGGACCCCGCTGGATTCTCATCATTGGCACAATCGTTTACTCCTTCGGCCTTATGGTGACCTCACTATCGTCCCAATATTACCAATTCATCCTCTCCCAGGGCATCGTGCTCGCCCTCGGTGCCAGCGCCGTCTTTAACTGTGCAACCAATTCGGTCATCACCTGGTTCTTCAAGCGTCGTGCGACCGCTCTAGGTATTATGGTTTCGGGTTCTTCGCTCGGTGGTGTTGTCCTGCCCATCATGATGGACAAGCTTATCCCCCGGATCGGATTCCCATGGACTGTTCGTATCTTGGGTTTCATGTTTCTGGCCCTTTGTGGTATTAGCTGCGTCACTGTCAAGTCGAGGCTGCCTCCGCGTCCCAAACCGCTGCGGGTTTCGGATTACCTAAGACCCTTTAAGGAGCTCAAGTTTACCATCGTAGTGACTGCGTCATTTTTCCTCTTCTGGGGCCTCTTCCTGCCGTTCAACTACCTGATCCTGCAGGCTATGGATGCTGGTGTCGATCCTACGCTTGTGCCTTATATTCTACCCATTCTCAATGCCCTCAGGTAAGCTCCCTGGTCGCATATCTTCACTTACCCATTATCAACTGCTTGAGCTCCTCAACCTTCCCCCTCCCCGTTCCCTCCTGCTGTTCACATCTAGCTAGACGGCTATTGGGGCCCAAACGAAGATAAACTACCGTGTATCCAACTAGCAGAAGCTGACAAACTCCTAGCATTCCCGGCCGTATCTTGCCTGGCTTCTTCGGTGATAAGCTGGGACGGTTCAATACCATGATTTTCATCTCTGCCCTATCCGGCGTCATTACCCTGGCGCTGTGGATCCCGGGCAAGTCTACAGCCGCAATTCTCGTGTACGGCGCCATCTTTGGCTTCGCTTCGGGCGGCATCATCTCCCTGCTTCCTGCTTGCATGGCCCAGATCAGCGATATCAGGGAAATCGGTACGCGCAATGGCGTGAACCTCTTCTTTGCTGCAGTTGGCGCGCTTACGGGCTCGCCCATCGGCGGCGCCATTAGCGGTGGGAAGAACTATGTCGGCTTACAGCTCTTCACGGGAATTACGATGCTAGGCGGCTCGCTGCTTTACGTTGTTGCCCGGACGGTGCTGGTTGGGCCAAAGCCTGGTAGGGTCTGATTGTGCGCAGCCTTTAGATCTTTTAAGCCACACAGGTGATTGATTGCCAACTCGCTAGCTCATGATGGAGAAGTATAGATCATGGGAAGACGAGAGGGAGAGAGAGACAAGGCACACGTACTGAAACCACAGCTGCCTAGGGTTTACACCTAGCCGTAGTTTTGAGAGATTCGCGCATCCATTCACTTACTACCACACTAAGAGGCAAAAGACAGAGTGATTTGGAGCCAGCGCGACAGAGGGAGAATAGGAGTGAAGGAATAGGGAAAGGAAAAATATAATACTAAGTTTGCTCGTTCTAGACTAGTTTATAGGGTAATACATGAGAGAAACTCCACTAATTTTTAAGGGCAACACTGCATCTGCTACCTATACCCACGTATAATCAGCTGGAGGCACCTGCCCCATCTACTTAAGTAGATCGAATACTACTAACAGCTTCAACAGCAAAGTGCAGGGCTTTTAAAGGGGTGCAATAGCATGTCATTGCTGCTAATTAGCTTCGAACCTCATTAAAAAGGGCTTAGATCAACTAATCAACTAATTCTCTTGTAATAAACGCGTTTTATTTGTAATTTAATTATGAATCTGTTACTTGAAATACTTTCTAAAAATAAGAGATTGTCGACATTAAGATTGTTTTTTTAGCTTTACAAGTTAATAAAGTATGCATATAAAATAGCCGTATATTTTATTAAGGGATAGGGTAGGTGCCAGCTGATTTTATGTGGGTACAGCAGATGCAGTGTCGCATTTTTTTATTATAAACATCCTCTTAAGGTTTAGATAACTTAGGTCACGTAGAAACTAGCAAAAGATGAAGTATATTAAATTTACGATTTGGTGGAATTCTTTAGTCAACAACTTGACGAGCGCAAGCTGTGACTTTCGCTTACACTTGAAAGACTATGACCATAATGCCGGCCGGTACCAAGGAGAGAAACAGTGCAGAATCGCTATCGTTCCTATCGTTAGGTAGTTGGACCTGACGTTCCACAAGAAGAAGAAATTCGGGAAAAGGGTAAGCAAAGGGAGAGAGAGGGGGGGAAGCATTAGGGTCATATGATTGTGTTGCCAACAGCCGTTCTCTTTGGAATCATTCCTGTCACGAAAAAGGCATGCGCGATGCAGATCGTATGACGGCACTCGTACACTGACCAACCTCGCAGATTGTCTGTTGAGAGGCGTCCAGTCTAAGCCTCCGATGCATGGAACTTGCAGGTTGGGTTTCGCCGTGCCGGCAGGCCTCAGCCCGAATCATGCATATTTGATGCGTAGCTGACTTCTGATCTGCTCTCGAAACTGCCGGAGGTTTCGAGGTAGGTGGCGAAGCTACGTTGTAAATGAGTTGTGACCTTGGACACACTGTATTTTAGCCACTTTACTGCGAAGGAATAGACGAAGACGCTGTAGCTATCTCGATAGGCGCAACAGAATAGGCGGTCAGCATCGGCAGGCAGGCAAAGATCAGAGAGATGGTTCGTTTTTCAAGCAATACAGGCACGTGGTGGTCAGAATAATCAGGACAGCCTAGCTATGTTGTGTGTACACCTTTGCCGATCCCTTAACTACTTTACGGATTACAACAGCACCGCGTTTAATACAAAAGGGCGAAAGAAAATTGGGTTTTACTCAAATATCTATTCAATTATACGCCAGAATATAGCTTTTCCTTAATTTTTTTTAGACAGTTAGTGGTTAAGTTGTACGCTGTTAAACACCGAGTATAATATGCTCGCTGTGGGGGTGTTACGATTATTCTCACTACCGCGTGAGAGGGTCTTGCTGTACAGGTTAATCCCTGGAATAATGTTAGCTTCAAACCCTTGAAACGAGTTATAAGCTCATGGATACGTATACGGCTATAGAGTGCTATTACATGTTCAATTTTTCGATCCCCCTTTTAATAAACAGCTTAAGTTAGCATAAGCATGCAGGTATAGTATTAGAAAAGGAGTTGCCGTATAAATTTCAGAGAACAACATAGGTATGCCTAGGGTGGTAAGATGTAGCTTTGGACCCGCAAACTATGTAACATTGTTTCAGGGATTAACCTATACACTAGATAAGATCATCACGTCCTGCAGCTGAGTGGATACTAAGCCGCTGACATGTGTACTTGTTTATACAAGCCAGATACCCCACTCCCAGCCCAATCACCCGTGTGTCGATCCGGCTTGGGCCGAGTTCAGGGGTCCAAACCAATGCCCTTTCCCGGAGACTTATAGACGGCATCATTTTAAAAAACTTAGTATTAACGTCGGACCTAAAACTCTCTGCCTGCTGACTAGCTAGGTACACTCTATGGGTCTGCGCCGCACATGATGCATCCTTTCTTTATGCGGTCCTACCTGAACATGCCCGCCATTCGTTCGTCACAATTTGACTACGATCTTTTGCGCCGACACACCAGCTCGGTGAAGATCTACGGCTGCTTGAATGCTCTCGAGCCCCTGGCCAGCGACTAGCGGCTCAGGCGAGGGCTTATACGAACCTGCCTCTAGCGCTTTGGGCAAAAAGTCCTCGTAGATGGCCTTGGCTGTGTCGTCATCCTTGACGGTCAGTCCGAAGACGCCCTCCAGCTTTACTGCCTCCGGCGGAGCGGGGTAGCCACGCTTTGCTGTCGCGACAAACTTATTGCCCGAGGATTTCTGCATGAAAGAGAGAGGTTTAGTCGGTAAAGTTTATGCTATTTTACCCGTAAGGAGATTTAGGGTCATACCAATGCCACCTCAACGCAGATTGCCCAGGCTGGAGCCCCGATGCAATCCATAACGCCCGCGAGGGTCTTTGACTTGAAGGCATCTATCAAGTCCTCTTGCACCGTCGGGCTCTTGTAGTCAAAGACTTGAGACGCGCCAAGCTTCTTCACATAGTCAAAGTTGTGAGCTGAAGCTGTGGTGATGACTTCGTAGCCGGCCGCGATGGCTAGCTGGACTGTTGCGCACGCATAAATGTTAGCCTGAGAATGAGTAGCGGCAGGCACGAAGGCCAGGGCATGTCTCTGTGCTTACTTGCGTTGCTGCCAACGCTGGAGGCGCCGCCCCAGACAAGTAATGTCTTGCCAATGGGCTCCCGAGCTGGCTCTTGCGGGAGCTGCAAGCTCAGAAAGTTTTTCTGGAAAAGTCCGGCTGCAGCGGTCGAGAGTCCCAGGGGCAGCACCACGGCCGTCTCGTACGACATGTTGGCCGGAATTGGGCTGGCCATGTTGGTCTGTAGAGTAGTGTAGTGCTGGAAGCCTCCGTCCTGATGACGCCCGCTGACCATGCTGGTGGCATGCCCAACAACGCGATCGCCGACCTTGAAACGAGTCACGCCGGGACCGACGACGGCGACATCACCGGCGACGTCCTGCCCTAGGATGGTCGGGTATTTGAGCGGAAAGAAGGCCGTATACTGGAGATTGCCATCAACGGGGTTGATGGCGACGGCATGATTCTTTACCAGAATTTCGTTATCTCCCGGAGTCCAAACAGGAGCAGACTCTACCTCAAATGGGTGGGCCTTGGCGTGTGTAAGGAACGCAGCCACATTGTTACCGGAGGCCATGGTGCGTGATTGTGAGCGCGACAAGGGTCTCTGGGCAGAAAAGCGCGAGCTTAGATGATCTTCGATGCAGCGTGAAGTAGAGGGCCGAAAGCTATAAATGCGGCGCAGTGATGGCTGTAAAGACGAGCACTGGGTTGGTGATACAAGAATGCTGGTGCAACTAGGGCGACCGCGGGCTATACATTTGAACCACATGTTGATCTTGTATCTGAACTCTGATCATGACGGCACCTAGCCATAAATGCGGCTGCGCCCTGTGTGGCACCCGTGAGACTGTAATGCCCGTGAGATAGAACGGCGATGCATATTGTGGGTGATTCTCCGAACCCGAGCGGCTCGGATGTAGCACATGATGATGCGAGGAATACTAGTTTTTGGCAATCTCAAATTCCCTCGGCCCATTGAGGATCAGCAACTGATATTCCGAGCCGTGCTGTGTAACTAAATACGGTACTTTATGCCATACCTACCTAGGTAGGTAGGTAGGTAGGTAGGTATAATGTTGCTTGCTGGTGTGTGCTGGCGTTGCTTTGCGCTATCCCCTGTCGGGCCCCACTTATGCCATGCTGAGAAACACGCGGGGCTAAAAAGGGGAGCCAAATGCATCCGGGGATGAGTGGGGCGTGAAGCCTGAAGCTTAGCGAAGCTTGGCCCCCAGATATCACTTACTGCACCGGTAAATCCGTCCCGAAACCTCATAACCACGCGTAGTGTAGTGTAGTGTAGGTGAGATGGGTTATGTCGGGGTGAATGATTAATTTGCCCGCTCTTATGGACAGATAGACATCTGCCAGACGTAGGGACGGCATCCTGAGTCTATCCCGAGGTCCGTGTTTACCGATAACGCTCGGCCGAGTTCAATTCCAACCTAACCCACAGGGTTGTAAGGTGAGGTGCAGAATCCTTCGCCCTATCTATCCGCCTCTTCCCGCTTTCGTATGAATTAGGTAGGTTGCTGCTCATACTATCATTCCTGGCTGTTGACGACTTAAGGTTATCCCGGGCCGCTCGAAGCACTGCGGAATGGTATAGCCCGGTTTCCGCTCTCTCGGTGGAAAGGCACGCGTGTTTATGTGTTTTTATCTAGGTCATCAGTGCTATTTACTAACAATTTCCTTATGGTGCTGTGATTAGTCCGTCGACTACGCTCAGAAATTTTATCCTATCTACACTCACGCTGGTGGCAGGACGGAGCACACTTACACCGATTGTCCTAAACCTTCCACACTTACATGTATGTTGTAATTGGCCGCGGGATCGCGAAAAGACATGTGATAAGTCCATGAAACTCGATGTACACTAGTAGGAGACAAGGCTCCGACAAGGCTATCGCCAGGGGGTTTGACAAGGGCATTTGGCTATAACAGGACAGTATGTAGATCCTTCGAGCATGGAGGGACTTCGAATGTGGGCGATAGCACACAGGCTCAAATGCCGCTAGTCTAAGGCAGATCCATGTGGCCAGAGTTTCAAGGTTTCGAGGTGTAGTGTGGGGCGTCGAGTATACTAAGACATGGTCTCACCAGCAACCCTGCACATCAAGAGTCAGCTGTAGACAAGAAACGCACCTCTTACCACTACCTAGGTAGAGTTACGGCAGGACGTGCCGTGTCCGTATATACCATAGTCTACTATCCCTTTAAAGGGTTCCCATCTGCAAAACAGCCAAAGCACTAGTGACAGGGTGTATGGCCAATAAAATCGATCCGTTTAAGAGTACATCTATTTACATAGCATTTCGCAGATAACGGAAGTATCGGCAATAATATTTGTCCGTTGGCTTAGTACCTTTTCCTGTCAGTAGGGGTAGTGTGGGCCGGTCCGCAGATGGAACCCCTCTAAGAGATAGGAATTCAAACCATCAGATTTAGTTATTCCATATCCCCTTTGGGGCTTTCGCACGGTATGGTTGGTTGGAGCTAGTGCACACCGTGACAACTAGCTACCCCCGGCAGGCATAGAAAATTGATGTTTAATACAGATTGCACTTACAACCTAACACATCGTTTAATTTCAAAATAAGAAGTATTAGCGGTTTTATCAATGAGCAGCAGCTTTATTTCTTACATAATACCAATAGACGTGACATGTTTTAATTCTTCACAGTTAATTAATTGATATCCAAGTTGCCTGCGGCTGTTATTCAGCTGTATGTAAGTGACAAGGGATGATGCAACCTTTTTTGGATCATCACCTTGGCCGGTGTGTTGTTTAGTAAAACTGAGCACAACGGTGGCTGTTAGCGTACTCCTTGCTGTCCAATCAATCTCGCTTTCTGCATAGTCAAGCCTAGACCCTGCACTATGGCAGAAGCGAGATACGGGTCATATGGTGTTGCCAATCTTGGAAGGCTCTAATAAGACGACCTGGCAGGCGACTGAAACAATAAATGAGGCACCCGGCCCCGAAGTACACTATGTACCTCTAGTAATACTAATGTTGATCAACCGCATTTAACAACTTAACACAAGCGATAAAAATTTTCCAAAAAAAATACAGGCATACATTTTAACCATCTGTTAATCAGATAACTAATTTAGTATTTTGATACAGTTTGTAGTCGTGATATGTCTTGTTGAAATAGAATATTATATAGCCACTATTGCGGATGCCTCGTTTATTGTTTCGGTTGCCTGCCCTGGAACCCTGGGACCACGGTACCGGGCTGACGACCCCGTTTGGCCGACAAGCTTTAGATCTAAAGTTGCCAACGGCGCGTTTAACTATAACTTACCGCCAATACCTCGGACTGTTTTTGATCCTCCTCGGTAAGCGAAATATAGCTAGTCTCGTCTCATCGTCCTTTAGCTTCCACCCCCACATCGGAACCTTGACAACTTTGCTGCTTCTCAAATCTTGAATCTCGATCGATCGCATATCAGGTGATTAACCGGACTCTGTGGGTAGGAAACGTGCATATTGGTCCAAAGACGAACATCGCAAAGAAGTAACTTTCGGGTCTACGTGTATGCATCTTTGCATGCCGACTTACAGCATGCGGAATATGGACTACCATGTATTTGTGGCAATGTTCTCGTTGCGTCTTGATCCCAGGAGCACATGGCGCCCGATCCTACGCTGATGCATACAGCATATACGGAATAGATTGTGACTGGAACCTACTACAGACACAAACATTTGCCGTAGTTCGCATCTAGCTGTCGCGATAAGACGGCCTTGGGCCATGCCGAAAGTGCCTGGGACGTCAGCTCTGGCCATTACATAGATAGGCCAGTGCCTCATGCTTACCGGTAATAAACCTGTTATAATTCCAGCTACGATCAACTCTCTATTTCATTGGATTTCGTGGTTAGAGACACACCTGACTGCCAAGATTATATTTCCTATCTATAGTGGTTTTGACCAAAACCGTTTTCTGCACTCAAACCTATAACGTCGAAGCGGCCCCGAGTGAGTGGTCCCCTCTGCGACCCCCTGTTCATCGCAGCTTACAAAGCTCTCTGTAAGCACGGGGCAGACGACCATGCCGCCACAGACCGACACGGAGCCAGGCACACCATCGCGGCAAAGACCCGGTGGTGCTTGCGAAGAATGCCGCCGGAGAAAGCTACGCTGTGATCGCCAACACCCCCAGTGCGGTGTATGCGCCGCTGCCGGCGTGACCTGCTTCACTACGACGACCCGGGCACCTCGAGGGCCCAAGCGCGGCTACTTAAAAGCCATGCAAGAGCGCATCGGCATGTACCTCTCAGCTTGTCTCGAATATCTGACATGTCGACTAATATGCTTCGTGGACGGCAGCCGCACTCGAGGGTGCCGTGAATCAACAGCAGGGGGATGGAGAAAGCTCAGACCCGGGGCCTGTCTGTACGGAAAACTGGTCGGACGACCTCTTCACACCCGATATAGAGCACCTAGGCTTACAGTGGGACTTTCCGATTGTCGATCCCGAGAGCTTACTGCACGACGCTGGTCTTGCGATCCGCCCGTACGGCTCTTCGGCTGGAAGTACGTCGACTGCATCTGAGAGCGTTGTCTCGGTGGCCCACATGACTTCAGAAGTTGGCAACAACCTAGCATCTTTTGAGGGTCCGAATGGGCTCTGTACTACCAATGTATCGAACTTGATGCAGGCGGAATTGTGAGTCTATCATTCTACTAGTACAGAAGCTGGGAATTATAGGAGTCGGGGCGGAAGTAGAAGTTTCTATCAAATCGGAGACTTCGTCGCTGATACCAGGAAAGCGGGCAACCGTCCATTCTCTTTCCCTCCTCTTCGCGCGAACATTTACCAAGACGTGAGTTGTTGACCGATGGCAGAGATCAGTTGTATTTCGATCGAGTTGACTCCTGCACGCCCATCGTGCACCGAGGACGTTATTCGTCTTGGGCACGACAGACGACTAAGACGAGGGCACAGCTGTGTCTACAATACACTTTATGGACGGCGGCAGCGGCCGCCTCGGCACATTATCAGGGCATGGGAGAGTTACTGTATTATGAGGCGCGGAGGCTAATCAGGGATCCTGAGGAAGGACTGACGAGCCCAGCAACCACCGAGATCGAGCACGTGCAGGCCTGGCTTCTGCTTGCCATCCACGAGCTCATGTTTATTGACTTTCGCCGTGGATGGATCAGCGCCGGGCACGCCTTTAGGCTCATCCAGTTAGACTGGGCACGCTACGTCAGCGAAGACTTGGACTCAGAATGTGCGCCAGCGCAATGGATTGAGGCAGAACAAAAGCGTCGAACCTTTTGGATGGCTTATTGCCTTGATCGCTTTATGAGCCTCCGAACCGGCTCCCCCCCAACCTTCAGCGAACAGGTAACAACAAAGCCATCCCCGTTATTTTTCAGTACATACAGAGTCTAGAGTACTAATCCGGTTGTCGTCCATGTTCAGAATATCATTCGCCTCCCTGCACCCGAAGCCGCATTTCAGAACGACCTATATGTGTTAACGGGTCGTCTTACAGATGCCGTCGCCTCGAGGGACGCGAGCCAAACGTCGCCTTTCACTGAATGCATCGTTGTTGCTACAATGGCCGGTCGCGCTCTATCGCACCAACTCATCACGGCCACGCAGCCGAACCCGCCTCTAGACTTCTGGGACCGCCATCAATTGATCAGCTCCATCATGATGCCCAGAATGGCTGCATTTTCTCTGAAGTACCCACCGGCCATGCAGGAAACCGACCCCGTTCTGATGTTCATTTCGCTCACGTGGCGCGCGACAGTCCTTTTCTCACAGGTCACTGAGCGCGTCGTCTCCACGACGGATGACAGCGGTTTCGTCGTGGCGGAGTATGCAAGGCGCTCCTCGCTGGCCGCGCAGGAGGTCATCTGCATGACCAAGGCACTGGCCCAGCTGAATTGGTTCAAGGTGGGTTTTGTTTGTTACAATTTTAGGTTACAATGAGCTGACTCCACGCCACCTTCAGATACATCCACTGATGCCGATTCCATTATCACTATGCTCCGAGTTGCTCAGTTCACACAACGGGCTAGAAGAGTCGGTCGGAAAGCGATTACCCGTCATCCAAGAAGTAATGAATGACATAAGGTGTTTCAATAATCTTGGCCGGGGTTTTTACAATTATAAATTGTAATGGTTGGGGTTTGCATGACAGACTGGGTATATATAGAATCATAAGAAAAATGAAAACAAATTAGAAAAAAAATAAAATAGTTAAGCAAAACTATCTGAGTATCTCCTCATCAAATGTCTAACATCATGGGCCTGGTGTAGGAGGCGTGTTTTAGCCGTCTGACTTCTGACAACGGCGAACAGAGAATGCGCACCATGAAGCAATCTATACTGCTTGTAACCAAGCATCACCGCCAGCCGACCCGCTCACGGCGAAACCTTGTGTTTAATGACCAAATATATTTCTTTCCGACTGTCATGTTAGATGTGAGTGCATGTATGAGCAGTGTCTGGTTGGTTCTGCCCCAGAGCTCCCCTAGATAAGCCTTCGTGCCCTCTATGACGCATAATGCGGGCTAACCCGGTCAGACGGGAAAAGAAGAAAAAAATATTACGGTATAATTGTATAACATCTGTAGGCATCAAAGCTTTGCAAGTTATCAAGCCAAGTAAGTTGCCTCCTCATTCACAGCCTATTTACCTACCCTGTAACAAGAAGCACATGCAAGGGACATCGATATCCACTGATTGATTACGTGCGGGGTGGCCAGGCGCGTGTCTTCCACGTGCGATACTACCCTACTTCAGATATCCCAAGTGGCGTGTTAGAGTTACTCGGCATTAGGTTACAGTTGTAATGCGTCGGGGACTATCAGGGCCTACCCTGCAGTTCCGGTGTCGGGGTAACGTGTAATTATGTAAGTCGCCCAAGACATATAAAAATGCGCTAGTGTAGATTGCCTCCCTCGCTAGAGTTAGCCGTAATTGGACGTTTCTCAACCACTCGTACATCAATATCGGCTCATTGCCACCGCGTCTTCGACAATGACGGGGCGCGATCCCGACGAGCACGAGAACAAATCTGGATCATTCCGGAATTCACCTGATAGGGAAGCTTGGCGCTACCTGCAATATTTACAGCCCGCTTAGAGTTGCCTGCCTTTTTGGTTAGAGTGGCCGCCATCTCCACATACTTTGATGACTTCTCTATATATACCCTGTATATACCTATACACTCACTACCTTGGTAGAATCATCTGCAACTGTTTAACTCTGCGTTTTAAAAAGTACGTCTTAAATTCTTCAACTATTAGTTAGGATTAGAGTCAGTTTAGCTATTAAATTAGTAGTTAGTGCTACCTAGGGTTAGTTAGCCAGGGGTTGGGGAAGCAGTGCGAGCCTCCCGATTGTGATAATATAGTGAATTCGTGCTGTTGTAGTTGACGATACTAAAATGAAAATACATAGTATGGGGATCGCAGCCACTCTAGTCAAAAAGGCAGGTCACTCCAGGCGGGCTGAGTATATCCTATGTACATCCGTTGGCTAATTTGCCCGTGTGTCGAACCCGATCAGTTGATCCGGTAACCTGTTCGCCCCGGCAATCAGGGCCATGTCGAATCCGGGGTGTCCACCCATGAGGATGTTGCAATTGATCGCCATATCTTGAGAGTTCCATGCCACGTCCCTAGTGAAGGCGGAATGGAAATACGGATAGTAAGAAGAGAGAAGCCCTCAACGGATTGCTCAATGCAAAATACTCGACGCAATGCTAGCTTCGTAGACCAATTTCGCGCCCCTATCCTCCTCACCTCGTACCGCTCAGTCTAAACCGACGGCTCGCAGGATCTTACGTACATCCCATACGTGGTGTGATCGACAACACAATCTGCCAAGTTCCCAACCGACGTTCCAGGCCCTCCTGCTATTAACCTTCGGAGACCGAACGAACAGGCCTCGTAGCCTGAGCTTCCCTAGTAGATAGCTGTGCCATTGACGACGCCGTTTGCCCACCCCCTGCTCTGCTTGTACCCCAGCAACGTTTCCTTCAGCATGGCCTCATAGTCGAAATGCCAGATCTTGAAGGTGCGATCTTTGACCTCCTCGAAGGCCGTTTCGGCCTTGGTCATCTTGGCATCGTCGGCCCATTCCAGCTGCTGGTGAAAGTCGCACACCCGCCGGCTGCTATTGACAAGCCATTGGCTGCGCGTACGCCGCACCTTATCATACGTCCGGAACGCCGCTGCAAGTGCCTTCGTCTTAGCCTCCGGGTGCTCGCGGACCTCAGCCACCACTTCCCGCATCAAAGTCGACAGGCACAGCGCATCCTCGATGCCCTGGCCCGCGCCGGCTCCGTGATGAGGGCTCGTCGCATGTGCTGCGTCGCCAGCTAGGCACATTCGACCTTTGTTGTAACGCGGGACGGGAAACTCCCATAGGTCATAGATGGCCCACTTGCTCATCGTGTCGGGGAAGCGCTCGATGAGGTCGCGCACCGGCGCACACCAGCCCTCGAAGGCCGCCTTGACATCGTCTCGCGTACCCTGGGCAACTGTCTGCGAGTCGTCGGGCCACTTCTTGGGATCTCTGACGAAGGCCACTGCATTGATCATGGCATTATTGGCCACCGGGTAGTGTAGCAGATTCGCGTTCGGCCCTATGTGGTTGTGCTGGTTCAAGGCCTTGTACTCGCCCAGAGCCTCGATAGCTTGAGCCATGGGGATCAGAGTCCGATACGCCACGCAGTGTGAGTAGCTGGGGCGCGAGGCGGGATGATCCTCACCCAGAAGGATCTGTCGAACGCGTGACTTGACGCCATCGCAACCGATTACTTTGACTCTCACGTCAGCGCATGATATCCAATTTAGCCCGTTTATGATCCTCCCTTCCATTAACGCCGAAGACAGCCCTATCTAGTGCAAAGGGTGTACAGGTCGGGGCATGACTTACCAGCATCCGCTTCGGCAGTGGTGCCGTCTCGGAATGTGAGCAAGAGTTTCTGGTCTTCGCCTCTATCCTCGATTGTTTCCAGGCGCTTCTTTAGGTCGACCACTTCGGGAGGTATGCACTTGACAAGAGCCTCGAGGAACTGATCACGTCGGCAACCCTCGAAACCCCGCGGGCCAGCACTTAGCTTATAGAACAAGCGCTGTTTACGAGGGTCATCCTCGCGATGTCGTTCGTACCCGTCAATCCATCGCAGGTAGTCGTCCGGGTCCTCGGCGCCGCCATTAGATGTCGCAACCGACCCGCTTGATCGCAGTGCAGCAGGAATTGACGGGTCGATCAAGTTCATGCATCGGATGGCGTTAGCCGTGAAGGCGATGCCCGCACCAATCTCGCGGAAGCCCTGGGCTTGCTCGTAGACTTTGACCTTGACTCCGACACGGAGCAGGCCGATGGCGAGTACGAGTCCGACGATGCCACCTCCCACGATGACAATCTCGGGCTCTCCGCCTGGTGAACTTGGAGCAGCACTCATGATTCCGAGTAATAAACGATGTGTTCTGATCTGAGGCTGGGAGGTAGACAATTTCAAGAATAAAGATAAGACTTGGACACGGTTGGGCTTAGTGTCAACGAGTAGCGAAAGATCATCCAATGAGTTGAGTCCTAATTGAGAGTTAGTAGATATACGAGACAGTTCAACTAGAAGCTTAAAAAGAAACAGATTTGATTTCTAGTCGTACTTGTTGGCTCAACTGTGCCACGCCACTGCGCAATTCGCCGGGAGGTCAACGTAACAACTGCATTCAATATCGGGCTATCACAATGCCACTTGAAATCGGTACTTTGTAAACTTAATGCCGTAGGCTTCCTGGCGTTGTGTAAATATCCCGTGCCGAACTCCTTGACGATAAAAACTCGGGAATATTCACAACTCCTGCCACTCTCGCTGCACCACACCTGAAAATATTATCTCCGGATCAATCAGATTTTCCTAGAGATGCAGTGGGATGACTGCTACCAAATCATAACAGAACGTGAAACCTGCAATGATTGGAGGCTATCGTGTGATGGTGTTGGGTACGTGCCCTGTTGTCGCCTCGGCTCGGGGAAACTCGATGCTGTACACTTGGCCGACTCAGCTTTTACCATCCTGATCTAGTTGCGTGCTTGTATGATTTCCTAGCATTGCGGCCTTGTTCATGTTTCTGGTTACCATTGTCTGTTTCTCTGGTGGCGGACCATGATACCCGAGCTGCCATGGCAATGAGAGACTCCGAAGGGTGTAAGAACGATCGGAACCGTCCGGTTGGGTGTAACAAAACCCGCCCTTGGGCTGAACGCGATAGGCGATTTACTCTCCGCCAACGTGATATGAATGAGAGGACGCGGCTCCGTATGCCCGCGTGGTGAAGTTAGGTAAACAGACTGTAACTAGCCTGGCCGCTTTGCTACTTATTATATTACGGGCTTGCTGCTCTAGATAAAAGTTATGATCGAAGCAGCGCAGGACACTAACACTAGCATCTTCCCCAGGCATCATACCCGCCATCTTACCATCCGAGCCATGTTCTAGTCTGACATTAAATATCACTGCACACGAGTTCCACTCAACTTCAAACGACTGTTGCTTCAGCTATTACCGAAACTAGCCGATCCATATCCAAATTTGTTACATGTTAACCATGTCAGCGATGATTTCTCCTGTACGGGCTGCCTTAGCCCATCCCACTGTCCTGGTGTTCGGCCCTCTTTCGCTGTCATGTAATTCGGAACAACTCTCCCGAGTACGAAAGGCCGTTGTTGGTAATGCTCAAAATGCATGGATCCTCGACCTAGTTGCTCAGCTGCCACAACTATGGACCAAAATCTCAACTGCTATCCCGGCACTTCAAGACGACTCAGGATATAGACAAGTCCTGGATCTGGCGGAAGCCTTTAGGATGGGACGACCTCTCGAGACACCGTATCCCTTGCCCAACAAGGTGCTCATGCCATTGGTGGTAATATTCCATCTCGCTCAATATACTGACTTCCTCGGACGAGCCGGTGTAAATGTTGAAGAGACCTGGAAGAGCCCCAGCGAGACCGTTGGGTTCTGTACCGGCCTTCTGAGTGCGTTTGCTGTTGCTACCTCAGCAAACAATACGGACTTTGAGAAGTATGGCTCTATTGCCATACGGCTCGGTTTGCTAGTCGGCATGGTAGTTGATGCCAAGGAAGGTTCCTCGGAACTCAATGTCTCCAAGTCGCTTCGTGCGGGCTGGAATTCGACGCAGACGAAAGGTGAAATGATGAACATCATCAAGGAGTTCCCAGATGTAAGACAATATTCATACGTCTCCCACATTCTCTTCTATCCGTCTCTTATCCCTCCTATCTCACTTGCCCCACCGCCCCCGTTTTCTCCTCCCTCCCTTTTAATTCCTTCAAATGTTTAAGGAGCTACATCTTACATAATTCGCTGAATCTAGACATACGTGTCTGTCGAGTATGACGAGAATCTGGCAACCATCACGACAACAGCATCGAATATTCGAACACTTGACCAGCGGCTGAAGAGTGCTGGTTTCATCTCTTCAGAACTGGAGCTCTATGGGCGTTTCCATGCCGAATGCCATCAAGCTTTGCTGGCACCTATTCTAGAGTTCTGCGACATGAACCCGGAGTTCCAGTTTCCCGATGCTTCCACGACGCTCTGCCCGACGCGCTCAAATACCCAGGGGCAATTGCTCACACAAGGAAGTCTGCACCACCACGCACTCGAGTCTATTCTAACTAAGACATCTGAGTGGCATCAAACCCTCGCCGCTGCGCGACAGTCTCTTGTGGAGAAAGACTCGCTTCTCATCTCCTTCGGCTTCGGGCGATGTGTGCCGCCTACACACATGCGCGCTATCAGTCACCAGGTGACCCACCTGGCTGACGTCGAAGACTCCATCGCTCTCGGGTTGAAAGACCAGAGAGCCATCATGGACAATGACATCGCCGTGGTGGGTATGTCGTGCAAGGTTGCCGGCGCTGATAACCTGGAAGAATTCTGGGACCTGCTCTGCGCAGCCAAATCCCAACACCGAGAGGTACCCAAGGATCGCATCGCATTCAAGAAGACGGAATTCCGCGATGTTGACGAGAAGCGAAAGTGGTTTGCCAACCTCGTCGATGGGCCCGACAAGTTCGACCACAAATTCTTCAAGAAGAGCCCCAGAGAGAGCGCCACTATGGATCCTCAGCAACGACTTCTCCTGCAGACTGCGTATCAGGCTGTGGAGCATTCGGGCTATTTCCATTCCGCAGATCCGGATAAGCGTGTGGGAGTTTACATCGGTTTGTGCGCGACGGACTACGAGAACAACGTCGCCTGTCACGCGCCGAACGCCTTCTCCGCTACTGGAAACCTGCAGGGCTTCGTGGCGGGTAAAGTAAGTCATTTCTTCGGCTGGACGGGTCCTGGCCTAACTATCGACACGGCCTGCTCTTCGTCCGCCGTGGCCGTACATCAGGCGTGCCGCGCTATCATCAGCGGGGAGTGTACGGCGGCTCTTGCCGGGGGAACTCATGTCATGACCAGTCCCTTATGGTTCCAAAACCTCGCAGGCGCCTCGTTCCTAAGCACGACAGGTCAATGCAAGCCCTTTGATGCCAAGGCAGATGGCTACTGCCGAGGTGAGGGTGTCGGTGTTGTCTTCCTCAAGAAGTTGTCGGCAGCTGTCGCCGATGGTGACCAGATTCTGGGCGTCGTGGCAGCAACAGCGGTTCAACAGAATCAGAACTGCACTCCTATATTTGTCCCGAACGTTCCATCTCTCTCGAACCTCTTCAGCGTGGTGACGAAGACAGCCCGGCTCAAGCCCGACCAGATTTCCGTTATCGAAGCCCATGGCACTGGCACCGCTGTCGGAGATCCAGCAGAGTACGACAGCATCCGACAAGTTCTTGGCGGCCCGGTCCGCTCGAAATCTCTGGTGGTTAGCTCCGTCAAGGGTCTCGTTGGTCACATTGAATGCACCTCGGGTATCATATCCATGATCAAGGTGCTGCTAATGATGAACAAAGGTGTCATCCCCCCACAAGCTAGCTTCACCACCATGAACCCTGCCATCAAGGCAACTCCAGCGGACAACATGCTCGTGCCAACACGCTCGCTCCCTTGGGATGCAGAATTCCGGGCGGCGCTTATCAATAACTATGGTGCGTCTGGCTCCAATGCCTCCATGGTGATTACCGAGTCACCTCTGGCGGCAAGACATAGGGCAGACACCGACGTCTCGTCGAAGTCAGCCCCTGGCTCGAAGTATCCTATCTGGCTTTGTGGCCTCGATGACCAGAGTCTCCGGCGATACTCCAAAGCCCTCGCGACATATTTAAGTAGACAGGCCAGCTCATCGGAGGATCTCTCTATTGCCAACGTTGCCTACAATCTTGCCCGCCAAACCAATCGCGCGCTTGACCGAAGCTTGGTTTTTAGCGCAGAGTCAGTAAGCGACTTACAGCAGAAATTAGCGGCGTTCCAGCAAGGAGGCGGACCCATCACGTCCATGGAGCGTGTGGTCTCAAGACCAGTCGTGCTGTGCTTTGGTGGACAAGTTTCAACATATGTTGGGCTAGACCGCCGCTTGTATGAGTCTGTTGCCATTCTGAGGAAGCATCTTGATGATGTCGACGCGGTAGCTCGCTCCCTCGGCGTAGGAAGCATCTTTCCGGCAATATTTGAACGCGCGCCGATCACGAGCATCGTGAAACTGCAGACGGTTCTCTTCGCCAATCAATATGCTTGCGCGCGAAGCTGGATCGACTCTGGTGTTCAGCCCAGCGCGGTCGTGGGTCACAGCTTCGGCGAGCTAACCGCCCTTTGCATTTCACAAGTATTGTCTGTACAAGACACGCTAAAGATGATCATCAGCCGCGCCACCCTGATCCAGGATGCCTGGGGTCCCGAGAAAGGTGCTATGATGGCCGTCGAGTCGGAGCTTCCCATCGTGGAGAAATTACTAGCTGACGTGGCTGAGGCCACAGGTGGTAATAAGGTGGCCTCCATCGCTTGCTATAACGGCCCCAAGAGCTTTACCCTTGCCGGCCCTGAAGCTGCTATCGACGCCGTCGCAGATGCTGTAGCCAAGACGCCCATGACAGACCCAATACGCGTCAAGAAGCTTAACGTGACTAACGCGTTCCATTGCGCCCTCGTCGACCCGCTGATGGTACGCCTGGAGGAGAACGCCCAAGGCTTGACATTCCGCGAGCCCAAGATTCCGATTGAGCGCGCAACAGAGTTCCCCATGCAAGAGAAGTTCACGGCTAAGTTCGTCCCCGAGCACATGCGACAGCCAGTCTTCTTCAACCACGCAGTGCAGCGTCTCATTCGACGTTATCCAACTGCCGTTTTCCTCGAAGCTGGATCTTCCTCCACAATCACCTCGATGGCTAGCAAAGCTCTGGGCAACCCGAGCGGGTCTCGTTTCCAAGCCATGAACATAACGACCGACAACGGATGGAACAACCTAGTCGACGCCACAGTCGGCCTGTGGAAGGCTGGCTTGACAGTGCAATTCTGGGCACACCAGGCCACACAGTCAATCAAGCATACCCCGCTGCTTCTACCGCCATATCAGTTCGATGGTTCCAGGCATTGGTTGGAGCTGAAGACACCATCCCAGACAGCAGCAGCCATCGAGGCACCCAAGGTCGATGCAAGTGTCGAGAAGTTGCCCGATACTCTGCTGACTTTCCTCGGCTACCAAGACAGCAAGAACCGGCTTGCGAGATTCCGTATCAACACCACAATTCCCCTATACGACAAGTTCATCGTAGGTCATGTCATCGCACAGACAGCCCCTATTTGCCCTTCCATTGTGCAATTAGATCTTGTTATCGACGCCGTACGCAGCATCTATCCCGAGATTGCGGCGGCCGGTCTGGAGCCTCAAGTTCACCTCGTCGAAAACCAGTCCCCTCTCTGTATTAACGCGGCGCGCCAGGTATTTATCGAAACCGAAGAAGGGACGGCGGGATCCGAAAAGTCCTGGAGCTTCCAGATATTTAGCACTGATGGATCCAAGAGTGGTGGCAAAGCCGTGCATACTACCGGTAGACTGGAGTTCCGCGCCGCTGACGACGTGTCGCTCAGGCTTGAATTTGCGCGCCTCGATCGGCTCATGAACCACCGGCGATACATGGAGATGATGAGCATGAGTAGCGGCGACGTCGACGAGATACTCTCCCATAGGAACATCTACAATATCTTCTCCGAGATTGTCGAGTACTCTGACGAATACCGCGGACTACAAAAACTGGTCGCGCACGGCAGCTACTCTGCCGGATACGTCATCAGAAAGCATAAGGCACAGCCTGGGGTTGACGATGCGTTCATGACGGAAGCCGTCTGTCAGGTGGGTGGTATCTATGTGAACTGCATGACTGGCCGATCCCCCTCAGATATCTTCCTCGCTACAGGCATCGAGCGATGGATCCGCTCGCCCAAGACCCAACAAGGAGACGCACAGCCGGAAGCCTACCATGTCCTGGCTTCACACCATCAAACTTCCGACAAGACTTTCCTAACGGACGTGTTTGTCTACGACGTGAACGGCGGCGCCCTAGTCGAGGCGATCCTAGGTGTCAGCTTTGTGAAGGTAGCCAAGCTGACAATGCAGAAGCTGCTGACACGACTTACACCTGGAATTGGTCAGAAGTCCTCTCCAGTGGGTGTGGCTCTTTCCCCGCCAGCCCAAGTAGACTTATCGGTGGCGTTCGAAGCATCGGCCGGGAAACATCTACAACCAACTTCACCGCCGATGACCCTCCACATACCTACTCCAAGCAAGGCAAAGAAGGGGCCTCCCAAGCCAGAGGTAGCTAACAAAGTCAAAGAAATCTTGGCGGAGCTCTCGGGACTGGAATTGCATGAGATCAAACCTGACAGTATGCTACCGGATTTGGGCATTGACTCGCTCATGGGTATGGAGATGGCCCACGAAATCGAAGGAGCATTCAAAATCACGCTGCCTGAGAGTGAGTTGATGGAGATTATCGATATTCCCAGCCTGATCAAGTGCGTAGAAAAGGCCGTGGGAGGTGGTGCTTCAGGTGACGGCGCGGATTACACGTCCGACAGCGAGGAAACTAGCAGCGTCAAGTCCGATAGACAGAGTATCGCTTCATCGCACGGTCCCTCCACGGGCCGAACGACTCCTCAAGTGGAGTCTGAGTTCGAGCTCGTCGGTGACTTGAAGCTGTCTTTCAGCACCGTTATGGAGGCATTCAACGAGACAAAGGCCTTAACGGACGATCGAATTGCCGAGTACGGACAAACCAACTATGTTGACACGGTGATGCCGCTGCAGACGCAGATGTGCATCGCCTTGACTCTCGAGGCGTTCGATGAGCTAGGAGTGACCCTTCGTGATGCTGCGCCCAACCAGAAGTTCCAACGGATATCGCACCCGAAGGAGCATAGCCGATTAGTAGAGTACCTCTACAAGATGTTGGCAGAGGCACAGCTCATCATTGTCGACGAAACTCATATCACACGAACTGGCGTGCCTTACCCCAAGGCATCCAGCAAGGAGGTGCTAGAGGAGCTGCTTCAGCGCTTCCCTGACCAGAACACGGCCGATAAGCTCACTTTCTACACGGGCTCAAACCTAGCACAAGTTTTACAAGGAAAGACGGACGGTATCAAGCTCGTTTTTGGCACGCCCGAGGGCCGCGAGCTCGTGTCGGGCTTGTATGGCGAATGGCCGCTAAACCGGATCTTCTACAGGCAGATGGAGGATTTCCTTAGCCGGCTAGCATCCAGACTCCACGGGGCAGACGGGCCGCTCAAGATTCTAGAGATGGGCGCCGGCACTGGCGGAACGACTCGTTGGCTCATCCCTCTTTTGGCTACGCTCGACATACCTGTCGAGTACACGTTTACCGATCTGGCACCATCATTTGTTGCTGCTGCCCGCAAGAAGTTCAAGTCGTACCCTTTCATGAAGTTCCGAACGCATGACATTGAGAAGGCACCCGCGGCCGACCTCGAGGGTACTCAGCACATCATCATCGCCAGTAACGCAGTCCATGCGACACACAGCCTGTGCGGGTCGACGGCTAACATGCGCAAACTCCTTCGTCCAGATGGCTTCCTGATGATGCTGGAGATGACTGGTACCCTGTACTGGGTCGACATGATCTTCGGGCTCTTCGAAGGCTGGTGGTTCTTCGATGATGGCCGCACCCACGCCGTCACGAACGAACTGAGATGGGAGAAGGATCTCCAGTCAGTTGGCTACGGTCATGTCGACTGGACGGACGGTCAACGACCGGAAAACAAGAAGGAAAAACTGATTATCGCGATGGCGTCGGGCCCGAGGTGCGAAAGACTAGAGACCCCTTCCATTTCCAATCGCCCTGCTGACCTTATAGCGCGGCAAGCCGTCATTGATCAATATGTGCGCCAATTCACGCACGGCTTCGACAACATCCTGGAAGGCGCTTCGGTCGAGGCCGCTGCCCTGCGCAGCACGAACACGAATGGATCCTGTGTCGTCATCACGGGGGCCACGGGGAGCTTGGGATCACACCTCGTCGCTAACTTAGCCAGCCGCACGGATGTGGCCCGCGTAATCTGTCTCAATCGACGCAGCAAGCTCGAGATCAGCGCATTCGATCGCCAGTTGCAGGCTCTAGCACAGAAGGGCATCTCACTACCTCAGAGTGCCCTAGACAAACTGCGGGTGTTCGAGACGGATCTGTCAAAGCCCAGTCTTGGTCTATCAGACGAAGAATACAACTATATACTAGACAATACTACTCAAATCATCCATAACGCATGGCTTATGAATGCCAAATGGCCCATCAAGCGGTTTGAGCCGCAGCTACAGATCATGCGAAACCTGCTGGACGTCGCAGGAATTGTCTCGAGCCGGCAGCCGGCAGGCCAGAAGTTTACCTTCCAGTTCGTGTCATCTATCGCGACCGTCGGGTACTGGCCAATCTGGACGGGTAATCCTAGCGTGCCAGAGGAGCGCATGTCAATCGAGTCGGTGCTGTCGACGGGATACGGCGACGCCAAGTACATCTGCGAACTCATGCTCGACGAGACACTGCACCGCCATCCCGAGCGATTCAGAGCGATGGTGGTCCGGCCGGGTCAGATTGCTGGATCGAGCACAAGCGGCTACTGGAACCCGATGGAGCACCTGTCGTTCCTGTGCAAGTCATCCCAGACCCTTGGGGCGCTCCCCGACCTCGACGGTCCGCTCTCATGGACGCCGGTGGATACGGTGGCCGGCACGCTCGTCGATCTACTCACGGCCCCCGAGCCCTACTCAACGTATCACATCGACAACCCGATCAGACAACCATGGCAGGGGACGTTGTCGGCGCTCGCTGACGCGATGGATATCCCGAGACATAACGTGATACCCCTTAGCGAGTGGATACAGCGAGTCAAGGACCACACCCGTGAGATTGGCGCGCGCGAGCACGAAGGTGATAACCCGGCCATTTTACTCATCGACTTCCTTGAGGATAACTTTGTCCGCATGTCGTGTGGCGGGCTGCTTCTTGATACGGCCAAGGCGCGAGAGCATTCGAGGACGCTAGCGAATTGCGGTCCCGTTAGCGAGGACTTGGTGCGGCTGTACGTGCAGAGCTGGAGAGATATGGGTTTCTTGCGGTAGCTGGGTGTCAGTCGGGCTATATTTTCCTTTCCCATCTTTTTCCTTATGTTAGATACGTGTCTGATGACGTTGTTTTTGTTTTTTTTACTATGCATGTTACAGTTAGGGTACGGGAGTTTGGGATGAATGATGTTAGGGTTTTGGGATTGGTGTTTTTCGGTGTTTTTGTTTTGTTTACTGGTTGCAAGGAATCACGAACATTGTTATTAGACGCTTTTATGAAAGATTACGAGTATTATGAATATATCCGACTTTATTAAGACTATCTGTATACACCTTGAATTGGACCGAGTGCCAAATACCGACATGCTAGCCCCCGTTACACTCCCACTTGAATGGAGGTTAACTTGCGCATTCAGGCATGGGTTTTACACCCAACAGGCTTGATTGCAATCAAAATTCGAAAGGAAAATATTGATAGAATCGGACGCAATGCATAACTCTGTTCCTGCTCCCTAACCACTAACGACTGCAGCGATCTACATACAGGTGTGAACTAAGTTGACTAGTTGGCCCATAGTGGCTTGATCTGTATATTTTTCTCCACCCGCGTTCACAATTCAAAAGATTCATGGCCCGCTTGCATTCTGAAGGGAGCTTCATCGTGCGACGACGAAACGACAGACTTGGAGCCAATTCCCGAGTCATTTGCACTTCCCCAGTTGGAGAAGTCTACCGTCATGTTTCCTGACGGCGGTTGAAGCTGGATCATCATGGAGCTATCTCGTTCCAGGGTCATTCCCTCGAGCTCCGCAAGCGTATCTAGACCGTAGACCCTTGGGGCCTAACACATACTTCAAGTAGAAAGCTATTAGGCCTCCGCCATTGCTGCTTCATCGAACGCACAAAACATAGGCGAGCCTGCATAGATCGAGAGTGGCCCTTACTGGCAGCAGAGTCTACCAAGATTCCGACATAATGGTACGACAGGAGTTCGTGATCACTGCCAAATGTGGGAACGTGTTGCTTGGGAGCATACAAATTCCAGCTCTTTACCATGTCGTCAATAGTCAGTCTACCATGAGACTGCGTGCACATAGCAGGATGTCCAGATATGATATCCAAGACTGCATCAGCAATATTTGGACTCTTGGAAATGTCAGAACCCGGCTGGTTGAAGTATCCTGCTAGACTACGGGAGTCTCCATGGTAAACTTGGTGGCCTCTACTAAGCCAAGAGACTCCGTTAAGAAAGTCAAGTATCTCTAGGCGGGGCTGATGTATGACGCAAACGACGGTTACTCTGAGACGTGACAGAGTTCTAAGCAACCTCATGATCGATAGCGAAGCTGGTTGCATCCAACCCGGACGTGGGTTCGTCTAGGGCCAAGGCTATAGGTGCGGCTGTTAATTCAATTTCCAATGCTGACTCTCTTACGTTGGCCTCCAGAAATAGTAGTCGAAACTTGGTCGCCGACGATGCTAAGCTATTACTAGCTGGTCTTGTCACAAAGCCCAAGCCGTATCAAGTTAAACTTGTTCCTTGGTCGGATTCTGTCAATAGAATAATTATAGAAGCTGTATCTGAAACAACGACAGATATTATAAATTTTGACTCAGTGGAACTTATATAAATACTACAAACCAAATGCTGTATTTCCTATTATTTCATTATCCCTTGCTGGCCGGTTTTACGATAGTATTACTACTTGAAACAGCGATCGCTACTCATGTAACTAAGAACCTTTCTCACTTTTCTCTAGCTGATTACCTGCTGGATTCATTCGTTCTCCTAGCGGATGATAAAAGACTACTTCCTTGCGTCGTTATAATTTGCGGACATTTATTATATCTCTACTACGCGTCTAGAGATTTCTTTTGTGGGCTAAAACTCTCAGTCACGGCTATGTACCACGATCTATCTCTATTTAACCTTGAAGTAATTCTAACACGTTCTTTCGAGCAAATTTCCAGCTTACAGGTGCCACACCAGATTCCTATAATATAACAACCTGTTTTCCCACATAAACACCTGGCTCACGTCAAATATAGCCTCACCTGTACTCATTTAGACCCCTTGCCGTCGATAGATTCTCTATAGTAGAGTAGTATGCCGGTTGTCCTTGGTTCTGACCGTGGCACCCAGTAAAACAAGTAGGGAGGATCTCAGGCGGGTCAACCACAGGCAGGGGCGGGTTATCTGAAATCTGTGGGAAAGCCAGATTTCCGATTAGTGCGCTTAGCCTATCAAACGTCAGAGTAGTATTGCTACAGGATTGAGAGCCTGGAGGCGAAAGTGTCATATCATCTCAATACTCTTCTTTTACCACCTCATATATGCAAGCCACCTTGAAATCCTTCCTTTACCACCTCGTATATGCACACCTGCCAATTTCTTTATGGGTGATAGAGATCCCGTCCAAGGTGGTATTGGGAGGATCAATATTGATATCGGAAGCGCTGAGTGATGGGTCCTCAGCCGATGGGAGTTATACTGGGAGGCGCGAGGGGCTTCTTCGTGTCATACCGTATCTTGGAGTAGCATCTTGGGCTATCTTCGATCAGCTCATTACTTGTCGTCTTATTTACTTACACAGCCTCCCGATAAAGTTGTTGATTGGGTCACTTTCTGGCGCTAACGGTCTTTTCCTGTCGGCAACGTCGCACTGCATCTCCTCGCAAGTTTTAACCGCATTTTCCAACGTAAGAATGACCAATCGGATGCAGTACGCAAATATCGGCACAACATATTTCCATTGCTTTTGATGAGTACTGCATTCTAGATATCAGATAGCTCTACTGGTGGCTTTTCTGAAGGACGACGCGACAGTTGCACCAGCCTTATCAGGGAGGAAAAGGTGGGAAGCAGGCTGTAGCCCATTTCCAAGTTGCTATAAGAACTTAAAACGCGAACCGAGACAAGTACCAGCTTAATCTATTCAATCGGAACCAGCCGTTTACAGAGTAATTATGCAAAGGTTGTGTAACTTGAACTGCTCTTCTCACGGCGTTATCAGAGCCTATAATTAGAAGCATTCAACCAAAACAGTTCCACTAGGCGCTACGTGCCCAATACCAAGCGGAAAGCAATACAACTATGGTCATATCTTAATAAATCAACTCATACGCTGAATATGAAATGCTTCGCCGCCAAATATGAGTTTTGGATCATGTAGAAGAAATTTCTAAACATGTTATTTCGGGGTTCAGGGGTACATTATACTCTCTGCATTATTTGAGCATATTGCAGCTTAGCGAGGAATTCTTTGTGTATTATAAGCTGCTTACGCCTTTGGTTTTTGCCAGTATACTAGGGCTTGTATTTAGGCTAATACACAGCGCTCGCGAGTCAATGGAGGGGGATGTCGTGACACCCACTAAGACTAGGTAAGAGTAACTAAGCTTCATGTAATTCGTTGACACTACCAATAGAGACATCCAGCCAGTCTTGGGGCTGCACACCAATACACCCTCACCAAATTTCAAGTGCAAATGTCACATCCCACGTCGTGGAGAGTTTCAACCCATCTCGTCAGGCAAGAGCAGTGTTAACCTGTGTATTAGACGGTATCAATGATATGTGGTGACAATTTTATATACAAGATCCCATGCTGTATCATAATAGCGGTTTGATCCTTGGGTTTGACACCTCCGTTCTTTGCAACCAGGACCTCATATTGCGATTAATTTACACACCTTAATTTTGCAATGGAGTTAGATGACAATAGCAAGCGGAGACTTGCGACCGCCATTGGGAGCTGCACTGTGGTCATCTTATCCATTGCTCTGCGCTTTTGGTGCAAGCTCTCCCAGAAGATTCCTCTCCGAGCTGAAGATTGGTGGATCCTTGTCGTGCTGCCAGAATACGCTGCTGCCACTGCTGTAGACATTTGGGGTAAGTTCATCCTTTGTTACTGCTTCAACACAATCCTAATTATATTCAAAGGACTTTTTAAAGGAAGTACTGGCAAAGAGTTTAGTGAAGTAGCTGTAGCACTCTTGACTTCGCCATCGCCTGAGAACGTTACTTCTCTCGAAAACTATCTGAAGGTGAGAATCCATAGTCTTGAAAGTATGCGCTTGCACCGAGCTTACAACATCTAGGCCCTTTATATTGGCTACTTTATCAGCACCTTTGGGCTTACCTGCATTAGACTCTCTCTATGCTGCCTTTATCGTCACATCTTCTCGACCCCAGAGTTCCGAATGAGGTCCACCATAGTCATCGGTGTGAGCCTTGCATGGTTTATTACCGCCTTTGTTGTGAGCCTTGTAGTGTGCATCCCACTTGATGCATTTTGGCATCCACTCGAGCCGGGGCGCTGCTTAAACTTCAGTTTATACTTTCTCTTGATCGGAGTATTCGAGACAGTTATTGACGCTGCAGTACTAGCTCTTCCAGTGGCTGCTGTATTCAAAGTCCAGTTACCACTGAAAACCAGAGTGATTGTCTCGAGCATTTTTCTACTTGGAGTTTTGTGAGTGAAAGAGCTGGTCTTTCATTTGACATACAAAAGCTCATTTTGGCAGTACAATCGTTACTAATATCCTCCGATTATATCATATATACCGGCCAAATACTATTTCGGGTAAGCTTACTATCTATATACTAAAGAAGCTATTAATATTGACTGTTCCTAGTGTCTCTAAGCCAAGTCACAGAGTGGACGCATATTCATTGTCTGACAGCAGTTCTATGCGCCAACCTTCCTCTTTACAGTCCACTTAGAATTCCAATAAGCAAACTGTTCAGCAAAGTTCGAAAAGTGCTGAATCCGTCATCCTACTCATTTCGAGGTGGGCCAAGACTAAGAGTCGGATATTCCGTTAATAGTCTTGAGAATGGGCTTCGTATGAGTGACATTGCTTCTCATCATAAGGCCACCAACACAGGTCAGTGGGGTACTTACTCCACGGAACCTGAGAATCGTAGCGGCAACACATTCAGAGGGATCAATGAATCCACAGCTAGGCGAAGCGAGGCTTCAGCAAATATCCTAGACATACCGCCGCAAGGGATTCGTCACACAAGGAAGTTTGAAGTGTTTTAACCACATCTGTCGTGAGTGTCCCCGCCATAAATATCGTGTAAATTGCTAATAAATTTTGTACAACAAAGATAACTGGTTGAGTTACTACTCCAGTAGACAGGCTGGACTTAGGATTATACCGCTGAGATTAGGTTCAAAGAGACAATATATATGCTGTACAATGTATCCCAGTTAAGAGGCATCTCGTCATAAAACAAAGTGGTGTTTCATTAAGTGAATCGATAGTGCTCATATATCTTTTATTGCACTAATTATGAACTATCAAATCCATTTTTGTAGCTTGGTGAGTATAATACCTGCTGTTTAGTGGATAAAAGCACGTAAACACCGGCACTGTCGAAGGTGACGGTAAATAGACCAGTTAGTGTGACAAGCCAGCGATAGCCTTTAGTATGTACTCGGCAAGGAATGTTGGTGCAAAACAGAACAGGAAAGAAACCAGGGATTTAAAACTATTAGGCTTCATCGATTTATAGCCTGTAGCAGCTGGCTATAGTTGCCGGCCAGGGTGTCTTGGTCCATTGAATGGCGATCCAGCCTTGTGTGTATACGTTCCTATTTATAGTCTTTGTTTCCATATCCACTTCCGTGTCACAGATACAGGCTGCCAAGCGCTTCTATAGCTTACCATGCTCTGTCACCACTTTCGCAATAAATAGCTGCTCATTTGACCTGGCTGTTTTCCGGTTTCTCGCTCATGATCCTTCGCTTTTATCATGGGTCTGCTTATCATCACTTGACCTTCTCCTTGTCCTTCTTTCAAACTTAATCGCTTGCAGTAGTATAACTGCAGTGTCTAGGCAAAATTATATCTGCAATACCTTGATGCGGTAGTATGCTGTATTCTAACATGCACTATAAGCAAAGTGTTATACTTGCCTAAGTGTTCGGCTATTCATGTTAATATTTCTAACGCCTTGAAGAAAAGAAACACTTCACTTCTGTCATAGACGGGAAGATTTTGTAGCTACTTGCAGGCATAGAGTACTGAACATTGGATGGTAACAATGTGGGTAGAATAGAAGATGAAGAAAACGCTAGGAGATTTACCGTAATCGTCCAAAATCGATTGATTAACCTTACGGGATACAGCTACCTCATCGAATTCTCTGGCTTCTGTTGTCTGGTTCAAGAAGTAGGTGTTAATAGTGTTAGTGTGATAGTTAGTACGCTAGCACGCAAAAGGGTGGATTACCCTGTCAACAAATTATTGGCTTCCTATACCTGATATAGGGAGATTTTGCACGCCACAAAACTCATTCAAGAAACGAGTATCTATTAGATAATATATGCTCGTTCGAACGCATTTTATACGTTCCTTCGCAATTGTATGCGGTTGGTTAAACAGAGGCTATGCGTACCCAACGCCACCCTATGCATACCATGCCTGATCTCACAAACGAACGCCATGCGTTCAATAACCATACAAGAACGCCACAACCCCCGAACTAAGCTCAGGTATCACTCCAATCCATGTGCAATTCTTGCCACTGAGACCAAGTCCTGATTGGTGGCCCATCGTTCCAAACCAAATACAATCCTTTTCATCAAGACTCCATATCCTGATCGACGGTCAAACATTTTACTTCGTAAACAATACTTATTATCGAGACCAGACCTCTGACGGGTGGTCTACTATTCCATTCAAGACAGGAATCCTTGCCAAACAGAACTCCGAGATCAGCAGTCCATTATTCCATTCCAGGTAGGATCTCTGCTAAGCACGCTCGTGATAGTCATGTCAATAGCCTCTTGACTCATCAATTGAGCATTTGCCTTCTGACCCTCTAGCACATCGTGCAGGTCATAAATCTGATCTCGCTTTAGGTCTCGACGTTTTCGTAGGCCCTTGATTTCGGCGTCCAGCTGTTTCCACAGTCTTTTGTTGACTGATGGATCGCACTCATCGTAGACAGCCTGCTTCCTCGCAATGGCAGTCCGAATGTGTCTCTCTTCATCCTTCAGGCCTTTCATAACCTTTGCTAGCGCGATGGCCGGATCCTGAGATGGTCTTAGGGTATGCTGATCTTCATACTCATGAGCGGAAGCTATTGGACTCTTCACTCTGTCGGTAGCTGGCACTGGGCGATCAATGCGAACCGTCTTCTTGCCGCACTTCCCATTCGGTTCATGGCGGTGAGACTTGATTCGTGTACACACCATGCAATTATAACACTCATGATCTTGACATAAGGTGTTCAATACGCGCTTAGCGGATTGCGTGAGCACGGGAGGGGCATTTTCTTTCTGCTTTCCTGCAGCTGCCTGCTCCGTCTGTGTAGTAGGCTCGACCACAGATAAGATGGGCGAAAGCACGCGAACTGCAGGTGTGCTCTTCGTTTTCTGCTTTCGGCCAAACTTCTTGTTGGATTCCAAAGTGATATCATCTATGAACAGCGCGGAAGTCATATTCTCCTCATCCGAGTCGAGTTGTGGCTCTTGTGTAAGGTCAATCTGTTGGGTGTAGTCATCCTGCATTTGCAAGTCCGTTTGAGATGTCATGGTTCTAGCAGACATCTCGCTCACGACAGTGTTGTGTCTGTCTCCTGGCTCCCGATGAGCCATCTTGGTGAGTTTCGACTTGCCCGTAACAGGCATGGAAACCTTGGACTCATGTGTGAATTGACGACGGGATTCTCGTGTGTGGTCACTCTCCCGGGTATAATTATCCTGTTTTGGCAAATCCATATGAGATGTCGAAGTCTTAGCCGACATCTCGCTCACGACAGTAAATCTGTCCTCTAGCTCCCGATGAGCCATCTTGGTGAGCTTTGACTTGCCCGTGCCAGGCATAAAGCCCCTGGATTCTTGCGTCTGCTGACGAGTCTCCGTCTTCTGGGTCAGTTTCTTGTTTAGTCCATCAACTAGCTCCTGGAGACGTGCAACCTTCTCCTGTAGAGTGTTGTTCTCACGCTCGAGTAGAGCATTCTTCTGTTGGAGTAGTTTGTTGTTGTTGAACAAATCTTCGTTCTGGCGCTCGAGGCCGAGGTTGTCTTCCTTGAGCAAACTCTTCTCTTCGGCGACCATTTCGTACTTCTGGTGGAGATTGTCAAGTAGCTCGCGCTCAGAATCAAGCTCCTCTTCCGAATCCTTGAGAGCTCGTTGAAGCTCCAACTTCTGCTCAGTGATAGCATCGTTGCGTGCCTGAAGTCGCTTGATAGTAGCCACGTGATCAGATGCCTTTTGGAGAGCCTCATCACGCTCGGCGACGAAAGACTGATTGTGGATTTCGTTAAGGCTGATCTTGCGATTGGCCTGATCGAGGCGAGTTTTAAGGGAAGAAACTTGGTCTTCGAGTTCTGTAATTTTTAGATGGTTAGTTTAAGAGAGAAAAGACAATTGTCTAGGGGAAAGCTTACGTGATTTCTGGGTGTTTAGTTGTACAAGCAAGGAACTGTCAGATTCCGAACCCATTGCGCTGTCTTTTCGAGACTTGAGTTTGGTAACGTGTGATTGTAGCTCGCAAATTTCCTCTTGCAGTTGCTCAGCTTGTTTTGACACGAACTCGTCGTGTTCTTGTAAGGTCTGTATTTCCTCCCGGATCTTATCCAGAGAGACGAAAATCTTTTCCTCGTCACGAGAAATTGTGACAGCTTCAAAGTCAGCATGGTGATCCGGAGTCTTGTTCTCCCTATCGTAAACTCTGCCATGTTTGACAAATATTGGGGTTCCGTTCTTCATTGATGACCACCTCAAAGTACCGGAAACGAAGTCGGTGAGGTGGTTGAGGTTAGGGAGAAAGAATGAGCGAGCTGTCTGGTTGACAGTAAGTACACTCATGTTGCTAATGTTTTGGAGGTGGGATTGTCGGTGAACTCGACGCGCTGCATTTGCAGTGAATGTGGTATTAGGCTGCGATTTCGGTGAAATATAGGATGATGATCGCTTATTGGATTCTTCTTCTACCCTGGCGGACTCGGATCTAGCCTTGTTGAGCGTGTCCAACAGGGTGGTCACGTTTCCTCGGGGAGCATTGAGCTCCATTGTATCCTCTACAATGGGCACCTGCTGATGTGGGCGTAGTCTTGGTGATGTAGCGCCGAATACAGACTCGGCCTAGATTGTCCATTTGTTAGTAGTCTAGTCGTCAGTTGCAATCATGGGAGAACACAAACATTTGAAAATTTAGAGTTACAGGAGATGGAGGATAATGTAGGGAATGCAGAAGAAGAATAAGAAGCAGTAGGGACTGGGGACGGCGGCTGTACATCGTGTGGACGAACACGTTTATGGCATAAAATGCGCGATAGTTGCCTCAGGTTATTCCGAACAGAATCAGGGCTGTGGGACTAGCGAGCCGGATCCTTTCGAATAATCGTCTCGTTATAAGAAGAACAAGAAGAGGAGGTACTAACGTCATTGTTAATTCCAGGTGAAGATGGCTGTTTATTCTCTTTGCCGCCTTTGGAATCCCATTCAGGGAATGTACGACCCAGGACTGAAGTGTTCAGTACTGGGAGCATAGGTTGTCGTGTGGACTCTCCATCGGGAATGTTGGAGAGTTGTGAGGTAAGCGTGACTGTGCCATGGCTGCCAGTCGATGATGGGGGAGAGAAGGGGTTTTCGGTGTTTTGACGCATCTCCCTGAGGATGCGGGATTGGTATCTGGAGCTCTTGGACTCCATTGTGAAGAAGGTGAGGAGGACCCGACTCACGCGGGGACGGCAATTGAATTACGACAGAGAGCAGTTAAATGCGTGGTGAAGCACGCGAAGAGAAGTTGATAGCGCGATTAAAATCACGAAGAAAGCAGTTAAAAGCAGTTGCAAGTGCGATTATAAACGTACCGTAGCAGAGTGCAATTGGAAGTGCGAACGAGTATGAAGTCAGATGGGAGAGTGGGAGAGAGAGCAGACGCGAATTGTTTGTTTACCACGGCAGGGGTTGGCGGGGTGGGACCAGCACAATCACTTGCTTAAACCTTAAGCCGGATAAGACGTTAGCGTCTTAGAGTGGGAGGCTCAATGTGGATGTCGTTTTAACTGCCACTTTAGTGACAGATTTAGAAATAAAGTAACGTAAGCCAATCAAAAAAGCGAATACTCTTCTTAATTCCAGCTTTTTCATTGGATGAAATTATTATCATTTCTCTGACTGGTTCAAAAAGACTGTTGCCAACTTCTTATTACAGAAAGGCTGAATTTCAAGGATATAAGGAAGTACGTCAGAGGGGTGTGTACACCACTGATTTTGCTTTTATAGATCAACGCCTATAGCAGTTTTTGCACGCCCCAAGCACCTTCTGCACACCCCCCAGCAGCTGAACGAACACGCCTCGAAGTCTACATACTTGGACCACTACTTATTCCGATTGGGTTTCTTCAAATTGAGCAAGTTTGATTATGAACTATGACGTTTCTCATGTTCATGTTGTGTCGACACCGCATGACGCGTTGTATCATTATGCTACGGTACCTAGCGCTAGTCGGCTAGTCTTCTCACCTATCTACCTTGAATCCCCGGATTCTCTTAGAAGACACACACTTCATGTAATTGGTCGCCCGTTTTCAGCCTCATTTCGTTCAATTGTTAAATTGGTTGGACTAACATATCGGTTTATCCGAGTTTCGGCCACGACCCACACAGCAATACGTACAGTGCGCGCTACAGAATTTATTACAATAACACAGTAATGTCTGCTTGAGGCGGCAGTGGAGGTTCAAGACTTAACAAGTTCTCGAACTACCTATGCCTCTACAGACGGAAAGCTGTTCATGTAAAGAAGGTTCCTTGGACAGGCCCAACGTTAAAGTAGACTCTTCTATCTGGTATTCTTATACCCTGTAGCTATTTCCGTAGATAGTCGAATAGGCAATTAGCAAGAAGATCACGTGAATAATATTACATTCTGCGGCTGGAATATCTTGATGGGATGTCATCAGATGACCCGCAATATCGGGCTTTATGCGGGAATCAACAACGACGAGACTCCACCAATCTCCGGCGCCATGATGGAGAAAGTCCGTATAGCAGTGATTGGGCTCGGTACTTTTTAATCCCTAACTTTCAAGAACGCAAAAAGGCAGCTGAGTACTAATAACTGACATCAGGGCCCGCAGGCCTCACTGCTTTGAAAAGCCTTCGGGAAGAAGGATTCAATGTGGTTGCCTTCGAAAGACGAAATGCAATTGGTGGGCTTTGGGCGTTTAGTAATGATGCCAGCTACACATCTGCGCTGAAGGAGACCGTCTGTAACGTTAGCAGGTTCGTTGTGAGTGAGCGGAGCACTATTAATAGAAACAAGGCTTATACTGACTACCGTAGTCTGGATTCAGCGATTTCCCAATGCCCAATGGTAGGTAGGCTGTGGGCTGCACCGAATCTTGCACGTTCAGTTGTCAGTTACTAAAGTCGATGATATGGTGTGATAGAATATCCTCCCTTCCTCACTAGTTCTCAAGTGGCCGAGTACTTCGAATCATATGCGTCGCATTTCAATCTACACCCGCACGTTCGCTTCGGTACAACCGTCAACAGGGTTACTCGGAACACAGCTGATGATGGCTGGGATATCCATATCACAAACTTAGGCGGATCTACTGTGCTCCCGTTTGACAAAGTCGTGTTTGGCCATGGATGCGAAAGCGTGCCATTATGGCCCCCTATGCCAAGTAGGGACAAGTTCAAGGGCACCATCATGCACGGGCAGTCTTTCAAAAGGTCAGAAACTCGATTCATATTATGCATTGCCGAGACTGACTGCACATCATTGAAGCCCTGAGGCCTTCAAGGACAAGCGAGTTCTTGTTGTAGGGATTGGCAATACTGCCTGTGATGTCTCTCTGACATTGGCCAATCACGCATCGAAAGTATACCAATCCTATCGACGAGGTCGGATCATGTTATCGCGCTATCGCGATGATGGCATACCCCTGGATACACAGTTCTCGTGGCCTGTTTTACGCTTGAAGTACTTGATTGACTATCTAGTACCATGGTTGATAGGTCCACTTGGCGATAAATTCGTGATTAATAAGATGATCTCCGCCGCTGCTCGATCTGAACTGTTGGAGCCAGGTATGTCTGAGAAAGAGAAATGGAAACGCGCTGAGAAGCGGGTGCGAGACGATTGGAGGTTGGTACCTTGCCCTAGTATGGCTCATGTTCATCCCGCTGTGCAAGAGGACTTCTTCCCAGCTTTGCACCGTGGAGACATTACGCCCGTCCATGGCTTCAAGGACTTTGCCGGAGATTTAGAAGTGTTATTGGACGATGATACAGTGCTTGAGGTTGACGCTGTCATTTTCTGCACTGGGTATGACCTGGACTTCAGCATCATGCCTGAACTTGAGATTGACGGTGCATCCGGACTTCCCCTGAAAGTCGCTGGCGAAATATCTGAGCAGCATCTAACGGCAGGCATTGGCAGCGGTGCGGAGGCAAGAGGCGAACAAACACAGCCACATCTCCCCAGGCTCTACCATATGATCTTTCCACCACGTTGGGCTTCGTCAGTCGCTATCCTCAGCTGGATAGCACCACAAGAGAATGTTTGGTGCGTCTCAGAGCTCGCATCAATGGCCGTCGCCCAGATTTGGGCCGCCGACACGGCTGTGGGTTCGAATACTACATTCAAGCAACCGCCAGTTGATAATTATCGCGCTCCAGCTCTTCTACCTTCCTTGGAAGAAATGAACGCGCAAGTGGACGCATACCACACATGGTGGCGGACGCAATGGCAAACAGAACACTCTATGCGTCCCGGTTACGTACAAGGATATTTATTCTATCGGTTTTTGCACGAATCAGCCGGTACCGGTCTGTATGAAAACCTTGATCACATATTTACGATCCGTGGTTGGAGCCTTTGGTGGTATGACCGCGACCTCTGGACTCGGCTCTCCAAGGGACCATTGAACAGCTACGCCTGGCGCCTCTTCGACACTAATCCAAAGGGTAAACCAGGCTGTGGCAGGAAAACATGGTCTGGAGCTAGGCAAGCTACGAAGGATGCAGTAAGTGTGTGTCATCATGCAAGCAGATCTAATGACTGACGGTTTGCTAGTATGAAAACTACGAAGAGTACAAGCGACAGGTACAGGATAAGTCGAAGCATGCGTGATAACCGTCAAGTCTGTCATACCCCTGTGCAGGGTTTCATTCTGTCTACTGCTCATCTAGAGCCAATATCATCCAGGTAGTCCCAGATAATGTTCTAATAACGTCCACAGCTTCGCAGGTCAGATTCTAACCTGCAAAAAGGAGGGAGAGGGGCAAAACGAGCGGGAGAAATCGAAAACCCCGGGCCTCCTAAACCAATGAGGTGGCCTGGAAAACCCGGATAAGTAATTTATTCACTTCAGCCAGAACAGCGCCAGCACATGAAATGATGATGGTTTGCATTATTGTTTATATCGATATAGTTGCCTACTGTCTGGGGGCGAACAACCAATTAGCTAGTCATGCCTCGTCTCCCTAATTCTACTACGATAACCAATACACTATCGAGGCTTGTGTTTGACATGTGTTTGCATTAGCAACATATCATATAAGGCGTGCCTAGCAAATTACTGAAGCGTTGTTGTACACCTACTAAATACCTGAGTGGTAGCATATAATTGATACCTACGGGTCTCTGCCGTTTACCTAGACATGATCTCCCTGATAGTCTTTACCTTGTCACTAGTTTCGGGAATGCTACTCCCATGCCACTGCCACACCGCCCGATGGCAGAATTATCACCACTCTGACAGTCAACGAACATGTGCTCCACAAGGAGTTCCACTGTCCACTACATCCGACCAGCTACCGCCATGCTTCTGCCGCGGCATAGCATCTCCTGGGCCCTCTCTTATCTACCAACTTTCCAGTATTCCTGTATCTAATCAAGTCATGAGGCGGCAGAATCGTCGCCATCTTCCCACCGCCTACGATCATGTGACCGGACACCCTCCTCTTCTATAAATATCTGGCCTTCCCCCAGACTTCTGAGGTTTCCCTTCCTTCCCTTCTTCTCTTCTCTTCTACAACCACATTCTATCATAACAAACCTACGTCTCGTCGGGTTCTGCCACGGCAATTCGTTTCAACAATTCGCCTATCTCGCTATTGGCTCTGATATCTGTAAGTATTGTCCTGACATCCCCAGTCATCGTCACGCTGCTTTCCGCCGCCCACTGCCTGAGGAAGCGTATGAGGTTATTACCGCTTCAGCCTACACTAGCAGTACCCGCAAAATCGCTAGCAACTCAATTTGACGAGTTACTAACGTCCATCACCACAGATCTCAACTCTCACACATGACCTGCTAGCTCACTGCCTAGCTAACTCTTCGGTCCTGTCACGAGAATCTCCTCGCTAGTACTCGACGCCATAGTACCATACTCGTGAGTTGTCCTAGCCTTAATCCTGTATCAAGCATTGTTGGCCCACCCTCAGATACCAGCTCAATCATACCTGTCTATGACTACTACGCTGGTGTCCCAGGAGACCGGTGGGTCAAAGCTTTGATACCCTGGTTCCCAGCCAGATCTTTCGTCTATAAATATCTACCCTCCCCCCCAACTCTCTCTCCCTCTCTCTCTTCTCTTCTTCTCTTCTACAACCACAATCCACGCTAGAATTCTGTCTCGCCAAACGGCATCACGCAGTATTGCTACCACAACCGTTTTCTAATATCGTGACCTTCATTCTGGCGTACCTTAAATCAGTCTTGACTGACTTTAGGCACTAAGCCTCTCGCTTTTACCGTTGCTCACTTGCTACCTCGAGCTGAATACCTCTAGGTACGTTACTACTTCCTAACTCCATCTGCGAACGTCCTAGCAGTGACTAGATTTAAGAGCCTGCGTAGCTATCGTGGTGTGTCATCTGCTGACTAAAGTACGTTAGTAGAGCGCTACTAGCACGTGGCCTCGATCAGAAGTAATCCGTTGCTTCCTACTTCAGCTCCGTGTAGCTGTGCCTATCGTAGGTTTTAATAATTAAGGTCTTGTGTATCGCAATACTGATTAGATAACAGTGCCATCAAACTGAAATATCTCGATTGTGGGTTGTCCTAATTCTTCTTCCTCAACTATCCAAGCCTTTCTACATAAACCCGATCAATTCAGCCCATATTGTTAAGCTTCTTGTTCAGTACTCCGAAATTCTAACACTGACTAGAAACAGTGCCGTATCGGTCATCTGTCATAATGGCTCGACGTGGTAACTCTATTACGAAGAAACAGGCCAAGAAGAATGTCAAAGCGCTCTTCAATCGCGATGGCCCCTCAAACCCGGCTGATGACGCCCGAGAGCTCGCTGAAGAAATACGCCTCAACGAGGAAACCCTCAGGGCACGGAATGAGCTATTTCGGTCCGAAGAACGGGAGAAGCGGTTATTTATTGAGACCATTCGTTCGTTAAAAGACGCCGACGCTAGCCCTCCTAAAGATATGCAACTACGTGAGGAAAGACCATGGTCCTAGGAGGACTATGGGCGCTCGCAGTTGCCATCCCCTACGGAGAAACCGGTGGAGAAGCCGAGCAACAGTATCGAGAATTCAGAGCCAGCTAAAGCGGCACGTGGTTTCCAGCTCCAGAGCGAGAAACCCTGGTCCTGGAACGACGTTGATAGAGCTGAAAAGATTGGGAGCACCGTGCCCCGCCCTAAGAAGTCGGTAATAGAGAGTGCTCGCTTTGATGATGACGAGTCTCAGCCACGGCGACTTTCCCCAGACAAAATCCAACTCAGGGACGAGAGACCTTGGTCCTGGAACAACATAGGCAGAAATGAGAGTCCCGGCCGTATAATAGCACAAACCAGGCAGCCTTCTCTGGTAAAAGAGTATGTACCGAAGAGCGTCCCTAAGAAGCAGTTTGATACTGATCGATCAACCAGAGCTGATGCTGCAACATCCCCCTCCGTTTACCGTAAAGCGGGGCACAGAACCACAAAGCAAACGAAGGTTTCTCCTTCCGTTCGTTTTCAGAAGGAAGACGACGGCGACTGCATGCTTTTGTTTTCTCAACTAGTCGTGAAAGACTCGGATACTAGGTCTGGTCAAAAAGCTCAGATCAAACCTCAGCCGAGCCGGAACGATCGGGATACTCCGAGGCAGCATCAGCAGCGCCAAACCGTAGTATCAGCAGCTTCTGGCTCTAGAAAACGCCACTGCCGGGATGATGATGATGGGTCCAGCAGTGCAGATTATATCCCTGCCAAACGCGTGGATACTGGTACGCACACGATTGGCAGTAAGATTATTGAACGAACTGCCGCCCCATCAGCTCAGAAGGCACCGTCCACCAATACGGAGACTGAGTTGAGCGAACTTTACGGCCCGACCAGTCTCAGTGAGATCGAATCAATGGCGCGGATGTGCCAACGTTACAAGTAGTTGGAAAGGTAAGATAACCCTCGTCTTTTCTTCTCTCTTTTCCTGAGTTATATCTAATTATATGTTCGTACAGGACCAATATGATAAACTAAGCACTGTTCGTATCTCTACGAGCGCATGAAAAATGTGTAGTACTACCTACGACACACGTTCTCTTCTTTCATGCTACTATCACGCTCTGCCAAACTTGGCGAACGAGTGGTCAGTCATCTTGCATTCGTCTATACAGGACTCGGAGCATTGTATTGGTGTATGGGTTTGTTTGTGGAGGATTAGGATTGGAGTGACTCTCGGGTCGTCTATGTTAGAGTAAGAGAAGATGCGGATCGACAGATCTGATGATTTTAATATACCGCAGATGCCGTATCTAGTGTGTATGGTATACTCTTAATAAATCTTGTAAAAAGCACAGTCTATTCGTATCAATATTGATTCTAAAGTGGCCTATTTGCAACGTCCCTGAGGAAGACTAAAGGTATTAGCCAGTATCTTAATGTCAACCGCTTTCCGGACTACCTGTTGGGAGGAGAGGTCTTCCAGGAACCTGTCCCATATTAAGTAGGCGCCAGAGAAGAGTTGTCGACTTAAGTACTAAGCTAGCATGATGAATTGCTGCGTCGGGCGTAACATTAGGCTCACATTATAGGTACCGACATGTGGACGGTTAGTAGAAGGAGGCACAGTTTTCACAGTGACTAGTAGACTTCGAAATCGAATTATTAATTAATGTTACATCAAGTAGTGGTTGTATCAATAGTATATCACGAAGATGACTTTATATTCGCTAGACCAACATATCCCCTCCCATGCTTCAGAGTCGATTTCTATAGATTCCTAGGTACATACTCCATTGACTTAACCAGGTGTTATCGATGCGTCCCTCACGCTACAGATATGCCTCAAACATCTTGGCGGCATCCAATATCATCTTATCATAGGGAATCCAATCCTGCCCCGTCGCCTTTATCGCTTTTGAGGAGTCGACATTAACGCCCTGCGGATCGGCCGCACAACCTGGCAGATAGCCCTCGCCCGGCGTGCCCTGCTTGATGATACCCCGCCTGTCTGGGTATGCCTCGCGCAAGATATCAGCCGCGGCCTGAGGAGCACCCACGTTCCCGTTCCCGCCGACAATGTACCGCTCGCCACCCGCAATGTCCGGGTGCGAGGCGGCCCATTCCGTCATCCGCGCTACGTCGCGTACGTCTACATGCGTGCCATACCCCGCTGGGCCTGGGGGGAATTCTTCGCCTGAAAATACCTTCCAGATGAACTGGTTGGACTCCGCGATGCCTTTTGGCGAGGCTGGCAGGTAGGCTGGAGGCCCGGCTACCCAGCTATATTTTTGGGTTTTCATCAGCAAACTTGTTTTCTTCGAGTGCACGATGAGGGCTCGACTGTTCTTTCTATTACCTACCAAGGACATAACGCCGTGGCCGCAAAAGACGGCTTCTTCTCCCTCACCCAGTCCCAGAAGGCCCGCTCAGACGCGACTTTACTGGCGGCGTAGATGACGTGGCCGAACGCCTTGTCGCCGTCTTCTTTGATCTGGGCCTCAGCCTGGGTATTCCAGTCTTTCTCGGTGAAGGTGGCCGGGCCCGGGATGCGCATGCGAACGGCCGAGGCGCTGGACATGAAGACAAAGCTCTTGAGATCGTCCTTGGCTTTCAGGGCGGACTCGAGAATCGACAACGTCCCCTGCACCGCTGTCCCCACAATATACTCGACATCGGCGCTGTCGAAGACGACGGGCGTCGCGAGGTGCGCGATGGCCTGCACGCCCTGCACGGCGTCGTCGAATGCCCCCGCGGCCTTGATGTCCGGCACGGCCACGAGCTCGAAGCTCCTGGCGGCGAAGTGCGCGGCTAACTCGCGCGCGCTAGCGCTATGAGGATCTCGCACAGCGCCCCGCACGGCCCAACCTGCGTCTAGGAAGGTTGCGACGGCGCGTGCGGCAATGTAGCCGTTTGCACCGGTGATGAGGACGAGGCGGCGGGAGGTCATAGTTGTTTTTGTGTTTTTAGCTTACGACTAGGGGAATGCGGTTGTGCTCTGAGAAGTGTTATGGTTAGGTTATGTAGGCAATAATACTTCGTTGAGTGAGCTTCACGTCCAGATCTAGATAAGTGAAGACCAACATGAGGTTACATCGTAATACGTTGGATTGGTAGGGTTGAAGCTTGCTATTAATATACTTATATATCCAACCGCAATTAACCGCGTACTGAATTTCCCGCCGCGGAGTTAAAATTTGTTGTTATCGTTCTTTCCGTCTCCGGATGTGTTATTACAGTAGATATGATTTATGAGAAAAAGTCGTGAGATTATTAGATACGTTGTAGTGTTGTCTGCTGTTGTGTCATGAATGATGGGCTTAAGATCTGAGTAGCTGCAGCACAGGGATACTGCTATAGCTTGCTTCAACTTCATTTTTTAGATGTTGTTAAACAACGCTCTTAACATCGTCGACTTGAATAAGCATCAATGGCCATCAGGTCGGCGAGAGAAAAAAATGCGAGCCGTCGCAATCCGATTTTGTCTCGGATCCGATGGTTGATCAGGAAGATCTGCACATTTCTATCCCCACATCCTCCTAAAACAGTACCATTAAGTCCGAGACTAACACCAAAACGAATCACTGTAGCCACTTATGCAGGAGGTAAATCATCGGCCGACTTTTATGTTATGGGCATAGGCTTTGAGAGCAAGTATGTGGTAGCATGTCTAGGTATTGGAATCGTGATTCGACTTTGACTTGATTATACTAGAGTCTCCAGGGAATGCTAGAGCAAGGTAAGTCAATTATATGAGCGCTCCATCCCTCCCCCTCCGTACTCCTTAGGCAGAACTCAAATACAAAACGAAAAGACCATAACTCCGTCATAAGCCATCTCTGCTCAGTATACCGTAACCGCGCTCACATACCCATTCTTCAACACCTCAAAAACAAGGCCTGGAAACCCGTATAATGTGGTAGTAGACTCCTCGTTACCGTCCAGCTTCTTGGCAGCTACACCCCCGCTACTATCTTCCCAACCACCTAGGAATTCGCAACTGCTTCCTGGACTATCGCCCCATCCACGATTGAGGACCATACCTCTCTGTCGCCTCTTGGCATCGTTCTCAGAAGCATAAGTGCTTTTCCACTCTTCTCGTAATTGTTCCTCTATCTCATTAAAGGGCGTCTCGGAAGTGATGGCAACGTCGGACTCTGATCTGCTGAGGTAGGAGACCTCCCACCGTGACCGGCGGTGCCGATTAAATGGATATGAGCCAGGAACATTGGCATGTAATACAACTTTGGTTGCCACCAGCCGATCCGGGCTCCCGTTCTTGAGCATGCTTGCACCGGGGATCTGATCTCCATTAAGACTTGTTTGCGACGGCGGCATGCGTGAAGGCTGTTGGGGTGATGACACCAAAACATCAAACCCCAGATAGAAGTAATTATAGAAACATTCTCCAGACACGTTACCTACCATCTCATCCTCAACTACCTCGTCCTCCGAATCGTCCGATCCAGTAGGCGCCGATGACAGATCGGTATCGGTAAGATCATCCGGGCGTTTATAATCAGCACCGCTCGATCTAGACCTACTGTGGCTCGCTGTCCGCGTTTTATGGATGTACATGCGCTGATCATTCTTGCGATAAATGGCGTCTGGGGGACCCAGCTCAGCGACTAATTCCTGGGGACTAGTCTCTCCGAGGTTAACCCATACAGAGGAGCTAGTCCATTTCCTGAATAACTGAAGTCGTCCTCCCCCATGGATCTTGACAAGGGAGATCTCATCTGGCACCACCTCTTTGCTCTTGCTGAATATGAAGGCCGACTTAACGCTAGGGAGAACTTCTGTCCAGAGTTGTTCCCTTGCGTGCGCCCACGATTTCCCACTAAACACAGCTACCGAGGTGGCGGTCTGACTTGCCGAGGAAGAGAGCAGTGATACCACGTCTTTGTCTGGTGAATATGCCGACGCAGCCAAGGGAAAGCTAAAGGCAACGCCGGGGTATGACAAGATGTATGTACCTACACCGTCGACACTTTCGTTATTGGGGTGGATATATTCGCCAGCGTATGTTGGCCCAAATAGTCGATGGTAGACATTTTTGAAAGCCGGGCCACTAGCAATCTCTCCGCCCCCTCGAGGTGATCCTAGGGTTCCTTGGGTGCTAGAAGCTTTCGCAATGTCCTTGTCTTGATAAGTGATGCGGTTCTTTGTAAAATCGAGGACCTCGATGAGTCGGAGTCGTTGTTCGGGACCGTCAAATCGCAAGCGTATGCCGTTGGCGGGAAGTGTGAGGACTACGGGTTCGGTGACAGGTTCTGTTGCGGAATAGGTGAGGTCAAGTTTAGGGAATCGTTGAGGTTCGGCCTTGAGTCTCGTTAAAATATCGTGAAGCGATGCGCCAAGTACTACGGGCAGAGCGGTCAGTCCCTCTTTAGATTGTTTCTAAGGGAGGGCTCAAAAGATAGAAGCATACTTAAGAAACCTAGCCCAACGTTTGGGTGCAAAGCGGCGGAGAATAGAGACATGGTGCCTCGGGATCGAAAGGGAATGCAGGTATAAGTGCGGTTTCACAGCTGCGATCGCATACAGATAGGTGTAGACACTTGGGGGACGTCAAGCTAGAGCTGGCCTGAGGGCTAAGGTAGTGTAGCTATTAGTACTACTAGTGAAGGTCAGGATATCCAGAAGCGGTACATCTTATTTTAGACCCGATGGTAATGATAGTATGGCTTTCCAAATGTTGGTCATCAGACTTTCACATCAGAAGCCACAAGCTCGCAAATGCAGGGACGTCATCCGGTAGAGGGGCATGTGCAGCACCGGGGGGGGCAGTGAGCAGGCACATTGCATGCCTCAAATCAGGGACCTACAACCCGATGGGCTTAGCGTAGCACGGACTTTTGGGAAACCTTTGGTGGGGGCAGAGGTGGGGGGAAAGCGATCCTGAGTAGACAAGTGGGGTCTTAACTACCGGGTAGATTGTTTCCAAGGCAACCGCCTGGGCAGTACCTACCGCCCGTCTGTTGACGTACAGCTGTATTTACAGAAGGTACCCCCTGCACAGCGCCCACACCTTACTCCACCCTGCCCCAAGCGCGTCTGTCTTCAGTGACATCCCAATCTCTCCCGCTCTCTCCCGCTCTGTTGATACTAGCAGTACATGTATGATTTGAGACTGTACTTTAGTCAATGATTGATTGAACGACTCTCCATGACTACTTGTGCTTATCCTCTTCTTAACCGGCTTTCAACCCTCCATCATTTTTTACTGCAAAGCTCAGCAAGCCCTATACCTTAGATATATCGCGATACGCCATCAACTTCCCATGCAGGGCCGCTCTCGTAGGGGCGAGACGCCCTCCGCAGCCACCAGTGCTCGCATGAGCGCTGCAGCACGCGCAAGTACCCGAGCACCAGTATCCAGAATTTCGAACTTGAGACAGCCCATGCACCACCATGCCGCCGTCGCTGCGAGGATTGATCGTACAGCTGCCCCGTCACCCGCCGAATCACTATCATCTGTTGCTACCTCGGGGACCAAGCGTAAGGAGCGCGACTTTGAGATCGACGGAACACAAGAAACCAACATCAACGTTGTGGTGCGATGCCGAGGTCGAAACGAGAGGGAAGTGCGGGAGAACAGCGCTGTTGTTGTGTCCGCCGAGGCTGCAAAAGGAAAGGTCGTCGAGCTATCTATGGGACCAAGTGCTCTAAGCAACAAGACATACAACTTCGATCGTGTCTTTTCACAAGCTGCTGACCAAAGCATGATATATGACGATGTCGTCAAACCCATCTTAGAAGAGGTACGTCGTGTGCGAACTTTTGAGAATACGTCAATTGACGGCAAAACAGATGTTGAGTGGGTACAACTGTACTATTTTCGCCTATGGCCAAACCGGTACGGGCAAAACCTATACCATGTCAGGAGATATGGACGATACTTTTGGTCTATTGTCAGATGCGGCCGGTATTATTCCCCGCGTGCTAGACTCCCTATTCAAAAAGCTAGAAGCGGAGGACACCGAGAGCTTTGTAAAGTGCTCCTTCATCGAGCTTTACAATGAAGAACTTCGAGATCTTATGTCAGTCGATGAGAATGCCAAGTTGAAGATTTTCGACGATACATCTCGGAAAGGACACGCCGCAACTGTTGTACAAGGCATGGAAGAAGCTCATATCAGAACTGCAGCACAGGGTATCAAACTACTCCAGGAGGGAAGCTTAAAGAGACAAGTCGCCGCCACCAAATGCAACGATCTCAGCAGTCGAAGCCACACCGTGTTCACAATAACAGCCTGCATCAAGAGGACTGGAGATGATGGCGAAGACTGGGTTACTGCTGGAAAGCTGAACCTCGTCGATCTTGCTGGCAGCGAGAACATCCAGCGATCAGGAGCGGAGAACAAACGCGCCGCTGAAGCTGGTCTGATCAATAAAAGTCTGCTCACTCTTGGACGAGTCATCAACGCTCTGGTGGATCGCAGTTCACATATTCCTTACCGAGAGTCTAAATTGACTCGTCTACTCCAAGATTCCCTAGGAGGCCGTACGAAAACCTGCATAATAGCCACCATTTCGCCAGCCAAGAGCAACCTTGAGGAGACCATTTCGACGCTTGATTATGCCTTTAGGGCGAAGAACATCCGCAACAAGCCCCAAGTCAACCAGATGATCAGGAAAGGCGCGTTGCTTCAAGAGTTCGCTCACGAGATTGAAAAGCTTAAAAGCGAATTGATAGCTACACGGCAGCGAAACGGCGTCTACCTATCCAACGAGAGCTACGAAGAGATGGCAACGGTGAGCGAATCGCGACGCATACAGAATGAGGAGCAAGCTGCCAAACTTGAGACGCTCGAGTCTAACCTTCGAAACAAAGTACAAGAGCTTTTCTCTTGGACATCAAGCTTCATGGGGCTGAAAAGGGACCATGACGCTACCAAGTTGCTGCTGGAGGAGACTAAATGTGTTCTTGACCAGACCGAGCTCGTACTTGAGGCAACACGCAAGACACTGGCCGAAGAAACTCTACTCCGCGAAGCGCATCAGAAAACAGAAGAGCAGATGCAAGCTGTTGGTGGTGAGCTTATCAACACGCTTCATAAGACCGTTAGGGACGTGGGTGGTTTGTATGCCAAAAACAAGAGAAAGTCTGATCTTCAGGCCCTCAATCGAAGTAATTGGGTATTGGCTCAAGAGGAGGTTTCTGATGTTACATCTTTAGTCGAACACCGTATGGAGGAGTTCCAGAGCGAGCAGCAACAACACCTTTCCAGCATTTCGCATCGCATGCAAACCTTCGTGCGCTCAGAATTAGAGAAGCTTTCATCAACACAATCATTCCTCGATCAGAACCTTGAGCTCTTCGCTGCATCAAAGAAGGAGTTATTGGAGCGGAAGCAAAAGTCGAAAGAGGAGATGGACGAGGTTCTGGAGGAGATCAAAGAAGTACGGAATAATATCAAGGAACGGGTCGGTGAGAGTCTTCAAGCGATTGCAACAGCGGCTGAAACGATCGCTCAAGATGTTTTAAGTGAGCTCAGTACATTTCACAACCTCCTACATACATCATATTCCTGCCTAGGCAAAGACTTCAAGACCATATTTGAGGAGTTACTTCAACACATTACCGCCCAAAGAAAAGAGTCCAATAGTCTTAGAGAGCAGTTGCAGGGCGCCACCGAGACGATCAAACAATCCAATGCGTCTATATCAGCCCAGATACAGGACGTAATCAACGAAGAGAGAAGACAGGCTGCAGCAGAGCGCCGCACCTTGTTAGCTCAGATTACCACTCTTATCAACTCCCAGGCCGAGGTACAGGAGTCCCGCCTGGTCAGCAAGGCGGCTTCCATTCAACAAAGTGTCCAAGGAAACACCACTATATTGGAAGGAAGCATGATACAGTACGCCCAGGGTATGGATGGTTTGGACGCTCGGGAAGAACAATTCCTTGATGAAGTCGCCACTTCACGTGAGACTCTAAAAACCAAACTTAAAGACGATTGGACTGTAAGTTCTATCCCTCAGTCGTAAGTTAAACACATTGCTAACTTTGATTACAAGGCTGCGAACGCACACAGCACATCGATTCAAGATACGACTAAATCTGTACACGCGGAGACAGTGCGGGTTGTCGATGAACAGATGCGGGATCTTGATGAGCAGATGACTTCCCTTGATGACTTCGTCACTCGTGCCCGCTCACAGAATGCGCATCATGATGACCAGCATACGAAGTCATTACACAGTCTTTCTAGCACGGTCGAGGAATCGTATGTCAATATTGGGAGTCATTTCAAAACAACGTGCTGCCGAGTCGAAGAGTTTGGGTCGGAGATGGATACCGATGTCAGGACTGCGGAGGAGGCATTGGAGCCGCTGCTTACCAATGCCTGCCAGCCCCTTGCCCATCTCCGCGAAGATATATCCAGCACAGTGATCCAGGAATACCGACCCACGGGCGACACTCCTCAAAAACTGACATACGAGTATCCCACCGAACTTCCTCGCACACAGGCGCACGCTTCTTTAATTGCCAAGTTCAATGGTGAGCAGTCGCCCAGCAAAGCAGCTGTTTTTGTTGATGCCGATCCAACATTATCAGAGAACCGATCGCCTTCTCGGCCAGTCCCTAACGATGAATTAGCCCCTTTGGCAGATCGGGGTTTCAAACCACTAAATACGGGCCTTCGGGAACTGCATCCGAATGTTAACAGCAACACGGACATTGCAAGCTTTGATAAACGAGCTAGTTCGACAATACATGGCTTCAGCTCCATTATTGCCCCGGGCAGCCTGATGGGTGCCGAAGATGATATACCGGAAGACATGACGATGCCGCTGTTTAAGAAGAGTAGGACAATTCGAGGCAGGACGGGTAAGAAGACACTCAGTATCGCCAGCGTTGAAGGGCGAGAGAATCTGCCGCACCTTGCGACAATAGTGCCAGGCGGTGGTAAGGAGATCTTCTCACAGAGCATCACTAGGAGGAAGAGCCCACGGCTTAACTGAAGGCATGAACATTGTAAATGTTGAAGCGTATATTGATGGTAGCTAAAGTCAAGCTACGAAGGTCAGGCGTTAGGGTCCATGAAAAGAAGGCGTTACTTGGGTTGGGTGGGACGTCAGGACTGTCTTGTGAGGGGATTCATGTTTTTTTTGCACCAAGATACCTACTTGTTGAAGTACATTGAAGTATGCAGTTGTATACTGATGTCTAGCATACGCAGCCACGAAACATTTCTGGTGCTGAAGTATAATCTATTCTCATCTCATTGGTTCATGATCTTGCTACATGTGTTGATGTGTACCCATATTGTCTAATTGACCCGCAATCATGCCTACGGCCCAGATGCTACTTTAGCAGCTCGGTACCCCGTGGTGGTTGTAGAGAATTTGGGGCTCAAGCTCGGGCCTTCATCTCATCACCATCGCTTCACTATGAATCAAGTTGCCACTGAATTGTTTCCAAGGCGCCCTTTCTCTACGTGGCTTTGTCCGACTCCATGTCACAGACTCTGCATTGCCATTGGTACATACCCTTCAGAGAGAATTATATGTTCAATTAACCGATACTTTGTCCAACACACACGTGCGATGAGTGTGTTCCAAGTTCCTCTCTCCCTCCTTCCCCTCCCCGCGAGGTTGTTTGTCTCAATGCTAGATTTGATGCACAAACAAAAAGCTACCTAGTGGTAAAACCTGAATCCAGGGTACACCGTGACTAAATACATACCAAAAGTCCCTACATACATATGCATGCAAACACCCGTACCACCATTTTCTCCTCCAATGTCCATCTTCCTTGTCTCTTCAAGCATTCTCCGATTTGTTTGAAAAAAATTGCATATTCCTCTCCGCATAATCTCTCCAACTTCGTTCAACGGACCTTTTTTTCAATCTACAAACTTCATGAGGCATTCTACACGTGCAGTGTTGTGCGCAAATCTAGCAGTAATAGGTAAACACCTTGTTCATTCTCTAGGGCAAGCTGTCCAGTCTGTTATGTACGTATTTGTGTCAGTACTACATAAGCTAAATAGTACCAGGTACTTAGGTAAGGTACTTAAGGTGCACATGGATGCATCCAAAAGACCCCTGTGGATGTACCCTTCAGGCACGATCCTGCAGAATTTACATGGTGTTGCGGTGGCCTTGAACTTTAAACGCCATCTCTAACTCTGTTGCGTTAAAGGGTAAACCTTGGAAAACACAACCACCAGAACAAGGGTCAACTCTTCAACTTTCTTCAACATATATATTCATTTCCCTTCTTGGAGCTCTGCTACTTCGCATCCACTTGTCAATCTTCATGTAACAAACAACCCAAGCCCAAGAGCCACAGGCTTCCAACCGCTTCAAGTTCTTCAAGTCTTTCAAGTCTTTCAAGTTCTTCAAGCACATCATTCACCAGTTGTTCTACGCTGCATACGCTCACAGAGTAGCAAGAGCAGAATAACGCCGATAGAACTCAAAATCTGATCACAAGGTCCGCCGTGGGAGGCCCCGTCGTCTGATCGATCTGTGCCTGCATCTCCATCGGCGTGTTGGCTCCGCATCTGTCTCCGAGGGTGCATACCTAGAAAAATAAATATTCAAAACACCAAACAATACCTTAATCCATCGTTTCGTTTCATTTCGTTTTCATAAACAACGCACCTCCTTTCCTTACTTGCACTCATCCCACCTCATCCCATCGCTTGTCGAGAAACTCGATAGCTCTGTCATCTCATCGTCTCATACAACTACAAACCTCATTGTGAATTGCCGTCGGTATCTGACAGCATGGACGACTCATCTGACGGTATGGACAACTCTTCCGCACCCCAGTTCTACCACCCGCAGCCCCCAGGATCGAATCCAGATCTCATGGATACTGCGGACACCACTGACACCACGGATCCCATGGTCACCATGAACAACATTGACGACACGGAGGACATGAACACCACGGGTACCACGCATCCCGCGCATCCCGTCGTGCCCGCCTTACATGGACGAGGCCGAGGTGGAGGATCCATTAGAGGGTCTACCCGAGGACGTGGTAGTCTCACGTCTCCCGCCCTACATAGCCGAGGCCGAGGCCATGATACCCATAGAGTATCCCGTGTCGGACATGCTAGAGGACGTGGTAGAGTATCGATCTATGGAGCTGGGTCTGGCAGAGGACGAGGCGGTTTCGGTCAGTCGGCTGCCTCCAATGGCAACCCCAATGTCCTACCAGTACCTGGCGTTCAGGTTCCTCCCAACAGCAACACCAGCGCTCTACTTGGTAATCAACTTCAGACGACTGCTCCCACTGGAAATTTCGGTCCTTTCTCTACTTCCATCGGTGCATTTACTAGCGCTTCTATGCTGAGCCCATTTGCGCAACCACCGGCTTATCAGTCGTCTGTAGCTTCACTTGCACCTGCGACCGCCGGTAACAATATCGCGAGTACCGGAAATCTTACTATTCCTGGCGCCACACTTCCACTTCCCGTTCAATTAAACAATCCTAACGGAAACCTCATCCCAGTGCTGATGCCTAATCCAATGATACCAGCTACATTTCAACCGGTTTTGATCAATGCAGCTGGTGTCCTTCAAGTTGGTGCTAACCCGGTACCTGCTGCACCACTGGCCAGGGCAGGCGTTGTCTGCGTCGTTTGCGGTGGCATCTGCAAAGTGACCAGCGCCGCTATTAGGAACGAAGGAATACCCAACTGGATGCGACCAACTCTAATCAAGGCCAAACCCAAGTATCTAGAGTGGCGAAGCCAGAGTTTCGCCTCCCGTGCATACAGACGTCAAGATGAAAAGGAATTAATTGAGCATATCCATGTCACTGAATTCTTCGGCGGTGGTGGAGGCATGAGAGTGGGAAAGAAAATACTGTATATCAACACAAGCGACCAGTTAATGCATATCCCCATTCATCAGGCCTGCTTTAACGTCGCTGAACGCTTCTGCAAAGACCAGGCCCGTTATGATATCGACTTCCGCAGCCCCGACGGCGGCGCTCCTAGCAGCATGGCGCATCTGTACGAAATCTGGTGTAAGCGGGCCATCGCCACCTGTCCACAGGGTATCATGAACAAGCCCATCATGGAACCCCATGGCTATTTCGGTGCACCACGATTCGACGACGCGTCTGAGTATAACACCGCCATGCAAAAGGATCCTTCCATTGCCCGCTTTGTGGCGTGCCCAGTGGTTATCCGGGAGCTCACAGACATCACTGTTACCTCCAAGCTGCAGACCATGGACGGCAAGGATACCTATATCCGCGAGGACCTAGTTGAGCTATGGAGCCGTGTTCAGGATCTGCCACAGGAACTACATGACCGCATCGTTGACGCTATGGAGCCGTTCGAGGCAGACGGCGGTCCATCGCTAGAGCCCGCACGAATCCACCCACCCAACTGGTGGAAGGAGAAGCTACTTTCAGGACAATTAATCCCGTGGCTTTGGGACCTTAGTGAAAAAGGGATTGTAGACTACCGGGTCGCAACTTTCTATAAGCACGATTCCAAAGGTGCAGTGGACGATCAGAAGAATTGCACCTATGTTTTCGACGAGAACATGTGGGACTGGGAACTCCTCTGTCGTCAGCTCGCACAGCCGAATGTCTTGGAGAAAGGAGGCTTACTAGAAGACGAGTCGAAGCAACTTTGGAATCGTCGCCGCATCTGGGCGTTACTTGATACCGCTCGGTTGGGTCATGTCTGGTTTCCAAGTGAGCCGGAGGAGAACTGAGGTCGATGACATGCTACCCTATGTTGTCTATTTATGGAAGAGCAACTGTTGGAGTTTTGGCAACACTACTGGTTTTCAGAATTGATGCCGCTTTCCATGGTTACGAGGACGAGAAGTCTGGAAATGTGCTCTACCTTATGAGGTTACGGGCAACGCAGACGTGAGGATATGGTATTATGGCAATTCAGACTCGGAAACATGGAAGTTCTGCCGCTATGGATTTCCCTCGCGGCGGACATACCCGAAGGACAATAAGGCTTTTTCCCTTTTTGTTTATGGCACAGCTTGCGAGTACTAGTACGTCAACATACTTTGATCGGGTCGGGGGCCTGGTCTATGGGGAGACCTTGTGGGTGTAACGGAATAAATAAAAACGAAAAGGCTAGGAAAACAAAGGAGAGAGAGGGGGGCGTGAATCAGACGTGGGCCATGTTGTACTTCGTCATTGTATATTGGGCATGATGGACGACCACCACGAATTTGTGTTTGGAACTCGACGACTCCATGATTCCGATATTTCCCTACCTGTCTAGGTAGGTAGCTAAGCTAGATAGCTACTGCTGTACACTAATAACTGCCAGAAGATACGAACCAATAAGAGAGGTTTTCGCTGACGTCAGCGACCTTTTATGATGTGCTTGCTCGTTTCTTTTGCTTCTATTTAACATGACTTAAGTCTCTCAATTCTCGGCAGGCAAGGTAGTAATCTCGACTCTATCAAGTCAACCGAACAGTTCCTACCGATCAATTCGGCTTATTAAAGAGTAACATTGACTAGCTCTCCTTTCCAATACAAGAGACGGTTTTGGAGCACTCGTGATGGGAGATGTGAATTAAATGGATATCATCTATTGACACATACGTACAGGTATAATACACGTCTTAGTTGCCCCCTTTAGGTCTATCTAATGCGAACGCGTTCGAATCTTGTACAACTCATACACCAATGCTATTTCCGATCCCAATTCAGTGTATGATGGGAGGCAATAACATCTCAGCATCCACGATACTCACTCAACTTCAAGGGCCTTAACAATGTCCTCGCACCGAGGACACAGCGCATCCTCCTGCGGCGCGACATACCGCCAGCAGCGCGGACACTTGGCGTGTTCGGGGGGTCGAACCTCTACATACCCTTTCACACCGTTGATCTCAAATTCCTGGCAAAATGCGAAATCCTTTTCTTTGTTCTCAGAAGCAGGAGTTGGGTCTATGTCCCCGTGCTTATCGATACGAACACCGGAGACCACGAACATACCCGCGAGCTCATCTGCGTGTCTCTCAAGCACGCTAAGCACGGCGTCGTGTTGTTTCCTTTCAGCCGTTTCAGGTATGTGTATCTGGACAGTACTTTGCAGCGATGAGCCTACATGCCCGGCGCTCCGAGCCTGTTCTAAGGCAGGTTTGATGGCGCCGTGGATCTTCATCAATACGGGGATGTCCTTTCGTAGTTCTGCGGGGTCCATAGTAAGACGGCTGGGACCAATGATAGGATCAGCGTAGAGTTGGCGAAGCGGGTGTGTAAGAGATCTAGGACTTGTCAGTGATACAATTCAGAAGTGTCTGTGAGGGCGAAAGACGTACGTATCTTGTTTCATCCATTCCGGACGGTGGTCCCAGGCCTCCTCCACAAGTAAGGGAGTCATGGGAGCCAGCATCCGGAGGAACCCATTCAGAACGGGTTCAAGCACACCTCCACCATCGCCGCAATAGAGACGATCCTTTAGTGTCTCGAGGTAGAAGGCTGAGAGGTCGTTGTTGATCCACCGATTAACAGCGTTATACCCCTTGTAGAACTCGTGGTTATCAAACGCTTTACCTACTTCGTCCATAGTATCTTGCAACTGGACGAGGGCGATCTGGTCTGTGGTGGTGAGGGGCGCGATACGCGCCGACTCGTGCATTGAGCCAAGAAGCATCTTCATCGTGGTGCGATACTTGACGAGGGCATTATGAATGGACTGCAGCACGGGAACACCGATCACGACATCGCGGGTATAATCGCTGCTAGCAGCCCATAACCGCAAGGCATCGGGACCCAGCGCATCGTAGGTCGGGGGACCCTTGGCGGCTTTCCCTTTTCGCTTGACAGGTGGCAAGAGTGTGCCATCCATGACCTGATGGGGCTCTATGATATTTCCGATGGATTTGGACATCTTCTTACCGTCTTGATCTAGAGTGAAGCCATGGGTAATCAACTGCTTAAAGGGTGCGCCGTTCTCAAATGTTGGGTCGGCTTCAGTTCCTGCGGCGATACGGGTGAGTAAGCTGGATTGGAACCACCCGCGGTGCTGATCAGAGCCTTCAAGGTACACATCTGCCCGACGGGACATCATAGTCCAACTGCTCCCGCTGTCGAACCAGACATCCATTGTGTCAGTTCCTCGCCTAAAAGTACCCTTCAACGAACTCGGAATCCATGCAGGATCGTCTGCGGGATCTGACCACCATGCATGCGTACCCCTTTCTTGAATGACAGAAATGATATGCTCAACCACTTGCTCATCCACCACAGCAGTCCCCATTTCGTCATACAAAGCTGGAATGGGAACCCCCCAAGCACGTTGTCTTGATATACACCATTCACTACGACCTTGGACAAAGCTCTCGAGCCGCTTCCTGCCCGTCCCCGGAACAAAGCGGACATCTTTCAAGGCATTAAGAGCTTCCTCCTTGATTGATGCGACATCGGCAAACCACTGTTCTGTAGCCCTGATGACCACAGGCTTTTTCGTCCTCCAGTCATACGGATATTTGTGCTGGTACTTCTCCACCAACAAAACATCGCCATGGGGTTTTAGGAGGTCTAGAACGTTTCGGCCACCGCCGTCAATGACTGATGGTGCTGACTGTAGAACCTCGGGAGCATCAGGGAACGCATCCTTGGTAAAGTTCCCCATATCATCTATGGGAGCCGCTACTGGTATACCATGAGAATTACATACTTCGTAATCATCGAAACCATGACCGGGGGCCATATGTACCAGACCGGAGCCCGAATCGGCAGATACAAAGTCGGCATGAATAAAAGGCTGTGTTGGCGCAGCCTTGCCTCTTAACCGGTTGTAATAATTAAGGCACTGGAGTTGACTTCCTTCAACGACGCCATACACAGTATCTTGTTGGGATTCTAGCCGAGTACTGTCTGCCTTTGCCAATTTCTCGTTTAGTATATTGAGCCGACTTTCAGCTACCAACAAGGCATCTTTCCCATCACGAACCACACAGTACTTTAAGTCACTGTGTATAGCAATACCCCGGTTTGCTGGCAGGGTCCATGGCGTCGTGGTCCAGATAACAGCATACAGATCCCCCTTGATCTTGTCTTGCAGAGCCGTAAACTGTGGGAGGGTTCTCCAATCGTCGGCGATGGGGAATCTGATCCAAGCCGCATGCGAAACATGATCCTCCTTGTACTCAAGTTCTGCCTCGGCGAGAGCAGTCTGCGAGGATGGAGACCAGTATACAGGCTTGAACTTGAGATAGATTAAGCCCTTTTTGACCATCTTCTGGAATAAACGGAGCTGTCTCATCTCATAGGCGGTGTCCATAGTGGTCCATCTCTGATCCCAATCACTCATGACACCATATGAGCGGAAGCCCTTCATCTGCTTGAGAACCGTGTTCGATGCGAGGTTTCGAGCCGATTTTCGGATCTCGAGGGGAGTTAGCTTCGTTTCTTTGGCGTTTTCGAGAGCTTTCAACTCGATGGGAAGTCCATGGCAGTCCCATCCTGGGATATAGTCCACACGCCTGCCTGCGATAGTCAGGTATGAGTTCAAGCCTATTGATAGGGTCAGGGTTCTCTTTGCTGACCTTGTTGAACCTTTGTCCTCAGAATCATGTCCTTCAAGACCTTGTTCAAAGCGTGGCCGACATGAAGACTACCATTTGCATATGGCGGGCCATCGTGGAGTACAAAGGTGTCATTGGCAGGTCGGTTCTGCTTTTGCCATTCGTAAAAGTGATCGGCGCATCGTTGTATGTACTGGTCACGGCACGCGGGAAGAGGTCTTGGACTAAACAGGTACAATTAGTGCTGGTCTACAATTTGATCCCTACATTTTTATATTGACTTACGGGAATGTGGACTTGGGCAGTTTCAATGTTGCTGTCCATGATTTCGACATCGTCGTCGTGCCCAAAGCACATGATGGTTGCTTCTGGCCCTCAGTCATAGTTATTTCACGATAACGATAAGGCTGGATTACGGGAGATCCATCTATCTGTGGGTCCAAGGAACGTCCAACTCCAGCTAGACCGGGTCTAAGAAGGTTTGACCCACAGTGTGATGGGTCAGGTGTGTTGTATTGATGATGGTGGCCTATGCATGAGTGTGATTGGTGCGATGAAATCTTAGCAACTGGCGTGCATAAAGAATTTCTTCAACTTCTGGGAGAGTATAGGTATCGCTGATCTTGAGGCTCAGTTTTTTCAGTAGTTTATAATAGTTTGTGGTCTCTAAACGAAAGAAAAACAAATAGCTAGCCGATGAATGAATATCGCTAGCTACCAGATTGTAATGGGTCAAAGTGTGGTGTAATTGATGATAGAGGGTCTAGCTACTGTAGCTAAGTGCTTGGCAATGTGGATATATGGGGGTGTCGGGGTAGCCCCGGCCCTAGCCCTGCACCAGGTGATGTCAGGTGATAACACATAGATAGGTAGGTACCTAGGTACTGTTGTTGTTAAGGTCCTAATGAATTAGCCAATCGCGAGAGGTAGGTAGGTACAGTTACAGGAGAAAGCTAGGACCTAGCCACATTCCTTTCAGCCACACCTCCTACGTTGGTCGGCATTCCGTCATCGCAGTTCTAACAATACCTATGCGAAATCTCACGGATAACCGAGCTCATCTAGGTAGCTCGAAGACAAAACTATCAAAAACACAAGACTATAGATGACTACCCACTAGTACTATCATGGCACCGATCCGCCGATACCTTCGCATCACTAAATACTCCGTCTTAGAATGTCGAATTTACCTCGATAATCCTGCACTGGCCCATACCTGGCTGCTCAACCCGAGAAAAGCAGTCCTTCCTAGAGTCATCGAGAGTGTCCGACCTTACGTACTGCCTAAACTACGAGAGGAGCGCGAACGAAGTCGTAAGCGTAGTACAAAGAAGAAAGGGATTAAAGATGTAGTCGTCGAAGGTATGCCATACTCCAAGGTACCTCCTTAGCCAACATTGGCAAGGGACTAAGTACAGTACATCGTCACGGTTCTCTGCATAATCGAACCCTGCAATGACCTGCAATGGCCGACCCATTAATGACGCCTCTTGTAACATTGCGCACAGATGATTTCGAGGTGTCTATATTTCTCACCGAAACAAGTACGCGCCACTCACTCGTCACTAAACACAAACACTTCCACGATACGACCCAGACTAAATTGACATCAAATTCGGGTCGCCTGATCAGTGAGACAAACGGCGCCCCTGTTGATGTGGACGCAGTGGCAGAGTTGGCCCCCATCATACGACATGAGAGCGACGATGAGGATGCTGTGGTTACATTGGCCGCCGTTCCGGCGATAAACGAGACAGCGGCAAGCGACACTACGAGGCGGTCGAAGCGCGCACGCAGCAGTACCGATGTGGATGCAAGTGCAGATGCAGTTGTGGGCCACGTTGTAGGCGACCAAAATACTCAATTCGAGGTCATATCAGACGAAGATGGTGCAGGCGGGGACGACGATGACTTGTTTGTGCAGAGCCCTACAAGGGAAACATCAAGGCCCCCGCCAGCGAAGCGCCGGAGAGCTGCCGCAACTGCAGGTGAGGACGAAGATGATGACAAAAAGAAACTAGCCATGGATATTTCATACGAGGGTTTTTCTATTTACGGGCGAGTACTATGTCTCGTTGTCAAGCGCCGGGATGGAAGCGTTGCCGATCTGACGGGACGAAGCGGCAACGCATCCACGGCGGCTGCGGGAGGCAGCAGAAGCAACGCAGCCAAGACTGGGGGCCGCGGTCAAGGACAAACCATGATGGAGAACTTTATCATATCGACACAAATTCCAGCGGGTACAGATGTGCCGTGAAAACGGATGCATGTAGTGCAACATAGCCGGTCGCGAACGCGCTTGAAAAAAAGCCATATGCCACATGTCGAGTGGTTCATTCAACCTCCATAATTAGATGCATGGCGCCTCCTCGGTCCACGCGGCTTGGGAATTCCCGTGTGCGGCGCAATCGTCCCGTGGGGGCGGTCCACGGCGGATCATTCGATAAATTTAGATCCTCGTGGAAGCTTTACTGGTGCAGCCGGCAGTGCTACCCGCAATTGCATCTGTGGCTCTAGCTGCACTGCAACCTACCTGCTGGCCCCCAAGGTTGCTTTGGTGCTCCTCGAGTGTGGCCGCCCCTGTCGAAACAACGAAGAAACAAACAAAACAACGTTCACCGCCGGTCTATACTCCCCGGGCTATGGTCGCATGGGCCGTGGCCAGTCATCCAGTAAAGGGTGTTTTCGAGTGTCCATGGCTGCTCATATCACCTAACCTGCATCGAACAACACTTGACATGGCATGTTCATCGCCGGCCCCCAAATCCGCCCCAGCATCAACGAGGACTTCGATGGTCAACTCGAGACTCCGATGCGGCGCATAAGTTGTGCACTTTTTTCAGTTCTAGGCCACCAATACTTCCGCAGCCTGCCATTTCTTGGTCGGGAGTATGGGGTGAGACGACAATACAATATTCCCCATCGGCTGCTTAGTTTAGGCGGATACTGAGACGAACCAATTCTGCGACCGTGGACGAGGATGCATATTAGCCTGATCATGCAACTTCACTGCCGCGAAGTGCACATTATTCGAGAATATTCTAAGGTAAGCTGTGTACGAGGCTATAGGTACACCGCATTACGTTCCTTGTTTATAGAGGTGCGTATAGGTGCAACACTCACAAGCGAAACTGACCGCCACGTTGCCGCAATTCGAGCATGAAGTATCATTGTCTAGCAAGCAAGCAACGAGATGAATAACCGAGAAGAACCGAACATTGTTAAGGCTCCATTGCGTTTGTGCACCGAGAAACTAGACCGCAGGGGTTGGGCTATAAGAAATTCATCCAAAAATATAACCCTTCTAAGCATACTTAGAGAGTCTTGCAAAACTAAGCTTATGTCTGCGTAGCACTGCATCGTTACAACTACCGTAGGTTAACTGATACACCAGTATCACTCGTAGTCATTAAAAACTTCGGACTAGAACTACTTACAGCTGCTGGGTTTCCCACCACCTTGGGTAAGCGACGCCTATGTAACTTGCAATATCTACTTAGCGGGTGGGCAACCATATCATAAACCCGGCTAACGTTGCCGAAAGCGTAGCAATCGACTTGGAGACGAAAGCCGCTCTGGCTCGCACATCCATTCTCTATCTAGACTAGCTGTAGTTATAAGTATTAAAGGACAGTCCGGAAGTTTTACCCCTTGTCGTCTTTCAATATTGGAGAGACTCACATACTCCTGCTCTAATGCAATTCAATACCGATGGATCCGCATCTCCCTGTCCTTCCCCTCCCCCAGATTCCACAGAGAACAATAAGGACGAAACCTTGTCCCCGGCAATCACAATCAAGCTAAAGCTTGAAGACAGAGCTGAGTCTCTAACATCAAACTGAGTCTGCCTATTCATACTCGCGTCTGCCCCACACCAATGTACTATACGTGAAACAACTCCTCACAAGTTATTGCTCACCTAATTAAAGCAAACGAATCACGAAAGGTCATGGCGCCATAGGTAACTTGTAATTCACCATCTATCTACTGTGGTGTTGTTATCGTTGTGGGCGTGGGGTTGGTGTCCGGGGGTTCCGTAACTACGGGCCCGAAAGTCAAGGCACTCAAGGTTGTGAATCCCTCGTTTTAAGTAGAGAGATATTTGATATCAATGAACTCACATCCCACGTGGCTGGATTTCTTTTTGTCACATCATTGCCTGCCTAGGCTATGGTAACAATGCTTGCTTGCTTATACGTCGACCTTGCTATCTAGGCGCTATACTGTCACCTTATTAGGTAGAGGGAATAACAAGATAACATCATGACAACCAGTTTAAGGCATCTGAAGCTGCCACAATCTTTTAGTTCGTTCCATCACTACGGGGTCGCAAGGATAGTTATTGCTTTCGTTACAGCACACCGATAGATACCTTGTGTACCTAGTAGAAGTAGAAAATCCATGCGGGTGTCTGCGGTAGAGTGAGTAGGTAGGTACTAACAACTCTCCTCCTGTGGAGGTAGGGTAGTTATGCATCCTCCTTGTCAACTTGATAGTATCACCCATATAATGGTGTAATCCCCTGGTCCCTGGTCAACGGCATAGGGCTTGACATCAGCAAGTAGGACTTCTCCCCACGGAAATAGCAATAAGGATTCTCACTCAAAATCCTATATTCCGAGATCCTGGAGCTTGGCTAGCTTGTCCCGGACTACGGTGCCTTACTAGTAAGTGCTCAGCGGGTTTGGATTACAGCCTTGACTCACTGGCGTGTTTATTGCGCTGTTTAATCGTCTGGCGTGTTGTTATAGATGTCATCAATAAGCTACAACATGTGTTGTGAGACATGTGATTAGCTAGCTTAGTTTAAGGCTATTTTTGAAGTATGCTTATTGCAAATATGCCGTAGGTTATAGGATCTTGCGCCCATGAATCGAATCGAATATTCAGAAGACATGTCAAGATCCCTGAGTGCGAGAATTTGCGCGTTGTTGATCTGTTTCATGACTTATGTGTGGGTGGTCAGCATCTACACGGATCCAGTGGGGACTACAATCACAACTTGGTTGTTGATGCAAGGGAGTGAAAGGGAGAGGGGAAAGATAAATCGAGCTCTTCTACTGTCGGTACTGTGATTTATGTGTACATCCTCATCATCATTATCATATATAGAGGAACACATTTCCAGTGTTGTAAGTAGTGTATACGTTAGTCAACTACATATAGTGTTAGCCTTAAGATCTGGCTGATAGTCACTCGATGTTCCATAACAAAAGTCTTCGTTCCCCAAGATGAGAAACAAAATTATGAAACAGAGCTGGCGACATCAAAGGCTCGGTGCCCGGAATCATTAGATGATAGGATATGTAGGCGGATGGTCCGCTATACCGCCTCGAATAAGTCTACTAGATACTATCTGATCACTCATACATGTAAAACCTCAAACACCGAGAACGTCTTCGTCTGACCACCAGGCGAACGAACATTCGGCCGCTCGGACCCGGGCGTGTGTCATCACTGGGTAGGTAGGTATACGGTATTATCGTTGATGACCGTCCCCGGGAGTTTCGGCGTTGGTAAGCATCCTTTCCTATGAACTGCGGGGTTCTGTAGGGTAGGTCAGCAAATCCAGGGACCAGAGTGGCTTGCAACGCCGGGCCCCGTGTACTCATTGGACGCCCCTTGTCGTAGGGCTGCGAACAACAAGAACCCGTCCCTGTACGGATGCGGCGGAGTGCATACAGCATGCATACCGTGCTGGGTATTCATTCATCCAATGTTATGATCCACAGTCAAACTACTCGTACACTACTGCTCGTCGGCGTAAGAAAATAGCTCTCGGAGTAATAGTCGTCGCGTTGGGGAAGGCTGAGCAGGAGCGTATACGCGAGGGTGCGTAAATAAACTTGTTATCAAAATAAGTACTACCTATACATACATATGTATGCAGTTGGGTTAACTTCAGGTTGTTCAGTTTTTGCAGACAAGTACCACAAGTACAGTACATCGATGGATGCAAACTTGAAGCCTAGCGTATTCCTAGCGCCAACCCTTTCGTTTGATTATCACGATCACGGGATTACGTTTATATTAGTCCTGGTTCTGGACCAAACGCAGGTACGCGCGAAGCTAGTGTAGGACTGATACAGTCACTATCCAGCTGTTGCTCGTATATGTACACGTGTACGTGAATGGTCTGTTGCTTTGCTCCCTGTCGCAAGACCTAAACCTGAACGTGCCGGGCCGCAGCTCGCCCGTCTCTTGGGGAATTAGTCTATTTAGCAAGTGTAAGTAACTTCCGAGGTCATGCGACACGAAAGCCAAAATATAATTACGTTTTCTATTTAGTGGCTACCTAGGCATCGATTCTCAAGCATGTAGCGCCCAGAAAATGGCTGAATAGCGTTACCATAGTAAGCCCTTGTACAGCTGGGCGCAGCTCTGGGGCGTGTGGAGCATTCCTTGTAAGTTGTATAGCCTGCCGGGCGGCATATGTACCTCTGGAGGAAAAAGGAACCTCCGAAAAGCGATACTCGCAGCCTCGTGGATAACAAGCTGATGATATTGTCGCTGCTATAGACATGCTTTGTTGTCTCATTGAGGTAATAATTGCCGTCGATGCACATTGATACGAATGTGTCTATTGACATGGTCTTGTTTTTTATCAGCTGACTTCCAAAATCCGCCGGCTGGGTAGGCCCTGGTTCATGTAAAATCAGAGGCCGATTACGATTGTACCTCTAGACATACTAACCTCTATAACTCGCCGGCCGGCTCGGGTCGTTGTCATGTTACGCTAGGTCGTATCGACATGATGGTGTGTGTATGTGTATATGTACGCTGTAATGTAGAGGTGAAAGTATCCCATATAGTACTTTTGGACCTGTGGTTGATGATTGAAAGCCAAGACAGGACCTGCATAAGAAAAGGCATCCAAGGGAGGTTTTGGTTCCTAGACTATGCTGTTTCTGGCATCGGGTCTTCTGATAGCAACCATTGCAAGTAGGTACACTTATATTTGCGTGATTATCAAACCATCGCAATATCTTACATGTTCCTGGCAGGTGTGGCATCCATTACAAACGAGGTCGGCGACGGGGAATTAAGACCGAGACAAGAGAGATAAGGAAAGGCAAAAGCCCGTCAGCAATGAACCAAGCTGCTGGCTCGTAGGGTAACCACCATAAACAAATCAACAAGGGGGACATTTCGATATGTAGTATATGTACTGTACAAGGAGGATAGATGCGCCACCCTTCTTGGATCTTCATGGGTCTTTTCCCACAACTTGGGGAACCAATTGAGGTCTTGGATTGGTTGGTTCCGATCATCATCAGCAACTGGCAAAAACGCCGCCCTCGGGATTCACCCCACAAAGAGAGAATGATGTCAAGACTTTTCAAGAGAAGCTACACCGGCTTTAGGAACGAGAACTATCGTTGGCGCTATCGTCCCTAGAGGCTGATCACTAATCTCTCCTCCTCCTCACCCAAAAGTACAATAGAAATGCTCCGGTATTTGGGGTAGACAGGGGCTTGGTAGATCACACATGCTTGGCATAACCATACTGTCGGATTTCTTCTTTCCTCGGTCCCCACGATGGCTGTGACCTGTAGGTCTAGGCCTGTACCTACAGGTATTTGCAAATGCGTCACCGACTTGAACTCTCAACAGGGTTAAAATAGACCTTATGCTCCATCGACTTATCGAACTATGTATCTGCTCTACACTCATTCCTTGCTGCTGCAGCTCAGCTTACAACAGGGTATGCGCTGCAATGGAACCCACCGAGGTTACATTCGCGCTTGGTTGCTCATAATAACACGGTATTCAGCCCTTTTTAATCAATCGGTTAATTACCCAGTTGTTTGTTGGTTGTTCGGGTTCCGTGAGGGATTATACAGTCGATCATGTGGCCCTCTTGCATACATGTTATGATATACAATGAAATGCACTTGTCCCAGAGCAGTCGGGAGTGCATACGAATGATTAGGAACCTCCACCATGCGAAATGGGTTGCCTTGCGCCCTGCAGGAAGATGCGCCCAAAAAGAGGGGGGCAGATTATTCGATGAATGGAAATATGTTGCCTGTTATAATCTACTGATAAGGATGTGAGGACTTGAGCATCTCGGCGTAAGCCAGCCAGTCGGATAGCCATCGCTTGACAGTCGACATGAGAAGGCTCTGGCAATTGCCGGAAGTTGCCATCACAACTAAGTAGCAGGCGCGACATTTTATGCATTTGTGAAGATCAGGGATGATGACTTGATATCGGGCTCGACGATGCAGAGCGATACAACATCATGATACCGTATGCAGCAAAAGCCTTCAATTCCTTTCAGAGGGAAGAACTACCTGTGTCTGTGGCCAATATCGGCCGGAGGAACAATGCATGTATTATGGGCAGCTTTAGATAGGACGAAAATATAGCTGTTAACCGAAGTGCTCGACTAGCCTCTTTGGAGAGCCACGAAGGGATTCAATATGAACTGAGAACAAAAGCCAAGATATCTGTAGACCTCCCCGGCTGGCAAGTGGTAGTGGATTTCTTCTCTTTCGAAATGATGGCATCATGCTTGTGCATAAGATCAAGTTATTAGCGTGCCATAGCCGTGGGATTCATTCCTCTCGTCCGAAAGACTCCATTCCGGCAGCAATAGCCAATTAACAAGTTGATGGAATCAAGATTCTGCTCCCTCAAGAAGTGGGTATTTTGTGGTAGTAAATATAGTAATAATAAGCCATGCATCGTATCGCATACCTATAGTATAGCTCTCATCCATCCTGTGTATGCAGAGGGACAGCCCGCCTCGTAAGCTGCAGCACCCTGTGAAACGTTCGCCTCTCCGCTGTTGGTGAGACTTCCCAAGTTCCAACGTGGCACATCCCATCCCACATCGTACAGTAGTACTGTACTTGTGACAGGTAGGGTTTTCCGGGTTTCCTCATTCATCGCACACGTCTCACCACCCACTGCTCAGTGCCCACCACCATCAGACGCAGCCCTAGAGAAACTCCTTACTTGTTTACATGGGTCCTAGTTCCCACGTGGGATAATGGGCTGGTGATTGTCGCGCTGCGCGCGGGGTCAGGTTTCAGCATGGCGTTCTGTCTCCTTCGTGACAGCAAACTTAGCACAACCTTAAGACGACCCAGTCAACTGGGCAACACTACTGCAATGTATACAGCAGTAGCTTGTTGATGTTTCAGACATGAATTTGTATCCTTATTGGTCAGGCGTTGCTGCTCACTCAGGCGAGTCAGCTGCAAAGAATCAGGTCTGTAAACCATGTAGAATAGTGGTACCCAGAATCAACCTCTTTCGCCGACGATCCGAGGCATCCGAAGCTGTATTCGGATTCGGCATTCCGCAGGGTAGCGTGGGCAAATCGCTGCCCGAGATTACTGAAAATACTGACAGGTGTCTTATGGGCTAGGTACTCCTTATTATTGCTCTCTATGCGTATACCACGATAGGCCTTTCTTTTTGAGTCATGAGGTTAACTTCGTGGAGCTCACCCATGTAGCGGTGAGGGTCTGGCGTCAGCCAATCTGGCAATTATGTTCAGTAGCAGTGATGAATATGTGCCGAAATGGACCGACTTCTTTTTCCGAGGAAATACACGCTTGTAAGGAGGGTTATATCGCGCTCAATTATCATAACAATCGTCCTTGAGCCTAATGAGAGCTGGCAATGCATGGCCGACTAGGAAGGTGGAGTTTTTGAGGCTTCTGTCAGAGGCTGAGCTGCACTGATCGACTTGCCATGTAAGCCAGTCAGCCTGCATGAGCCATGCCATGAGTCTGTAGCATCAACTGCATAGGTACCTATCTCTCCAAGTCCACATTTCAGCCTCGTGTCTGGACTGGTGTCAACGCTGGGAGCAGATTGGCTGAATGACGGTACTTGTTTTCAGGCACACCCGAGCCCCCGAGCTGTATCCTGACTGAGTGACATTCTCCATAAACTGATGGGTGCTGGGTGTTGTTAGTGCTGACCAACCTGTCAATGTCGCAAGATAGCACCATGGGACTTTCCGGACTCCGAATGCCATGCTTTCTTCTATGGTGGACGTATCACATCGCTACCATAGCCAAAGCCATGTGCTCAGATGCACAACAATGGGGCGATCAACATAGGTTACTAGTATTACCACATGGGATTTATTCCCATAGTACGGAGCTTTTGGTATTCTGTATGTTCGATGCAGTAATCCTTCAATATGCGGTACAACATCGGTTCAAGATTTTGCTGACATTTACTCTGTAGAATGATGTTACCTTGCAGGACCTGCCAATGGCCCTCCCGTTGCCGACAATTGCGGGCTTTAGCGAAAGAGAAGGTATCGTACTCTGTAACTATTTCGTCACGAGGTGCATCTGAAATCTGAAGCGGACATGGTGACCAGGAAGAAAACAAGGACATCTCGTAATCATGTCTGTGACAGCTCCACATATATTCCTATCCGCCGCTTGGAATCGGTAAATATAGGACCCCAGGAAAGTCGAAGCGTTGACTTCGTAATTTGGTCCAGTCGTTGGACTAACGAAAAGCCAGCATTGGTAATTGGTCATGTGCGACGCTGAGATCTGCGTCCCTGGTTTGATAATCCAGCACATGTGTGCAATGAAATGGCACAGACGGGTTCTTCCGATGTTCAGGTTGTTTATGTTAGCATGATACGGTACATTGAAACTTTTGATGAATGGTTCAAGATGACTTGAAATTATATGCAAGAATTTTTAGCATCCCATACTCGTAATGGATATTACTGCAGTCGAATTGAAATGGGGCGGAGCGAAAAGTCTAATCAAAAGAAGCCCGAGCCAAGACATTATAGAATTTTTCTAGAAGCAGGAACACGAAATAAGTCTCAACATTTTCCAGAATCGGATCTTCGGAGGGGCTGGCACACATGGCAAAATTTTGCTTGGGAGCTAAAATATTATTAATTTTTTGGTAAATTTTCACGTTGGGAGATTGCTGTCAGATTCGAAGCAGGGAAATTGATCGTATCCACAACTACTTGGTCACGTTGACGGGTTCGGTCTGTCCCTCGCTGTCGGGATTTCAGGGTCTTCATGACTTCATAGTGTCGGTAGGCGAAATAACTGGACCTGGCTAGGACAGGATCATTCGAGAGTCACAAATGCGGTGTGTTTCGCTTTGTACTGTACATAGGAATGGATACTAGACAACCAAAGCGGCAGTGGAACAAGTTGAGGAAAAGTAGCCTTAGTTCTAGCGTTTACGTTTTCTGTTTTCTACACATAGGGACTTTTGTGGCATACCCCTGAGCTAGGTATTAGTGCCGCCTGATATAGAAGTATCAAGGTTAAGAGAGGCTAATGTGTCGCCGAGAGTTAAGCAGTTATGTCTACCATTCTAGGCGTAGCAATTCAACATTCACCTACAATATAAGTATTCATAAGTTCAGCTTACAAGAAAGACTCTATAGACCCATCATTTCAGCCCAGACTTCAAAGGTCTATTCAACCTAACGTTACACTGTAAACTAGTCTACTGTCAAGTTGCTTAACCTAAGCAGTTGAATTGGGCTGGGGCTCGAATTTGTGACATGTGACAGAAGCTCTTTATCATCATGGTAACATGGTATAATCGAACGAGCTACTGGAACGAGGTTGTGTGCGTCTAGCCCGTACCCAGCCCTAAAACAACCCACTCTGCGATCACATTTCACCACTTGGTGATGGTTCCTGGAGAGGAGGCCCGTAGACCTACCCTAGCAACCCTAGGTTAGCGAAAAGTCCTACAAATACCAGCCCGTCCTAACATGTAAAAGCTGATGCCTAATAAGTGTAAAGAGGCAACCTCATCGTGAGTCACGGGCATACGTCGGCCAGTCCTAATCTGATCTGCGACCTACCTGCAACCTAGTAGCTGATATAGGGAAGCCATATGAACAACAAGTCATTCCGCTTAGTAAAGCACACACCCACGTATACTCTTGTTTCCACACAGACATTTCTTTTATGCGGGTAGCTAGGCTGGTCTCTAGCGTAAGACAAGCATTCGGTGTGCCTGAACTATGCTGCTTTTGGGAGGGATTCTTTTTTTCCACAAATGGGAAACTGGAAGCTATCAAGTGTTAACAATAGCCGGAAAACGAGAGGACTGCCTGCCGTGACTGCTTGCCGGAAACCCTTTTCTTCGTGGGTTGGTGGCTTTTGAATATTCGGGGTCGCCAGTGGCTGAAATATTAGGTCTTGTCTGGACTCTGAGGCTGCATGTTGCGGCTTCAAAGTTCACGGGCTACCCACATTCCACATTTGGAGTTTTCAGGTCCGAGCCGGGCACGTGTCTGGAAATTGAATGGTTCGCCGAGGTTCGAAGCTAAGCTCTACTGGTGTAGGCTCCATCGTATAAGCCTCACCGTTAGATGCTTTTCACTAAAGTCTCTAGCAACGGCCGTAATGTGTGCCCACATCAAGCCGATTAATCATCATCTACCACCAAGATAGGAAAAATGAGACTTAAAGAAGAAAGCGACTACTCAACTTGCGCTACTTTGAGCACTATAGAACACCTCAATCCAGGCTAGAAGGATCCTCGTGACAGCCCGAATTGAGCATTGAAAGTTAAATGGAAGTGAGACATGGCAAGGTATCATATGTGGTATTCACTCGCCAATAAAAAGTTCCTTCGTTATTAATTGCCGATAGAGCCTCGACCTGTGCGCTGAAACTACCCCTGTCCAGCCAGGTGCCCGCAAGTCACGGTCTCGAGAACCAGCAGCTCAATAAGGCTGGAATGCAGGGGATCCCAAGCCAGCTGATTCCCCTTGCATTGGCTCACATCCCAAACAGGTGATTCATTTGACTTGCTTGCCACTACTGGGAGAGCACGACATCAATATCTCAGTGCTTTTTTAATAAAGTGTGGAGGACGGCAAAAGAAACACCTATGACCAAAAGGCTAATATGTAGAATTGAAATATCTTGTAGGCTACTATAGAAGGAACTACACGGTATAGAGGCTACGTAATCACTTGCGGAGATCTGGTACCGAATCTAGGAACTAATTAACACAACATCAATAGTGACGAAACATGGAAATTTTTTTTCTTATCCTCGGGCTTCTCACAATAATGTAATGAGGCTCCACTACCCCTGTTCGAGTTGGAACCTCCTCACCACCTTGACCAGTTTGCCGCGGCTGTCGTGAATAAGCGCAAGACATAGAACGAGATCACCAATCAATCGATTATTTGCTGGAATTACCGGGAAAAAAACATCCAAAGTACCATATTGGACCGTGCCCTATGCTACAATCCCTCTTCCCGTTGCGTATCAGTCTATTTCCATTCACATGAATGTTGCCCTGCACGAGTGTATTGGGTGGCCCTATTAATGCTGATGGGAATGTTACATGATAACAATAGGTGTTCATATTGATGATGCATCAAGCGTTTCCCATCAATGCTAGTGTAGCAAATGGTGTGTGCATACAGCGGTAGGCACTTGGACTATTTTGGGGTAGGCAGTCCTGTCTAATTTCAGTCGCAATTTTACTAATTTTGTCCCTCTCTACGAAGGCAATGTAGAGTACATGTGCGACTACCTAGGTACTCTGTGCAGTCAGATGTGGTGGAACGATGACAGGGGTGGTACAGAAGCACATGTGCTGAATGGCAGGGACAGATGGGCAGGGGTATGTTCCATGGTCAAAGCCGGACACGATTGTGTACAGGTACAACAGCCCCCAAATCGCGTCCCAACACTCAACCGTGGTCAAGCCATGATCGACCTGCAGACAAGACATGTTGTACCTTTGTACCTTTGTATCTTCGTACCCCTCGTACCTACATACTTGTACCTTTTCTTACCTTGGCTTCGTCACTCTGAATCTTGGCTTGGACATCCCTACCCCTTGGCTTTTCGATTCACGAATTATTATTTTTGCACTTCATCGTGAACCCGACCGGAGTATCTACCTCCCTGCCTAGCCTAGCCCACACGTCTTTAATACTCAATTTCGTGCGAGGCAGTACATTGCGTTAATGTATTCCGGATCTGGCGGTGTACTTCAGAAATTACCTAGGTAGTGACACAAACCATGTATCTCTCTCATCCACTTCGTTCTCACCAGCCTGGAGCATAGGAGATGATCATCATCCCCAGCTACTACCATACATACATAAGGCTGCCTCCTCCCCCTCCACACATGGCCTTCTCTCTCTGCCCATTTCCCTAATCACCAGATCCAAGATAACCTCAAGCAACCAATCTCCACGCAAGACCTGCCAAAGCACTCTCAGTCCATCTGAACTCTACAACAACTTACTGCCACCTATTACACCACACTTCGAGCTCGCAGTACTTGATACACAACTCGGTATACACCGCAGTATCTTCACCTATCCAACCAACGAACTTATATCCGGCTTTACGCCAGATATCCAGAACACCGTCAAACTGGCTTACTCACGAGACCTCGACATGTCCGCCCAGCGTCCCTCGCAACTCCCGCCTTGCCCTGGTCCACCACCCAGCCGGCCTCTTCCTCCCCTGCCCAAGAGTGGCTAAAGAATCAACTTGTTAGTCTACCAACATACAAACGAATCTATCTTGTCGTCAATGGTTTATCGCCTCAACGATGAAACGGCATGAAGATGATCTGCGTTTCTGATGCGGGAGGGAAACAATGCAACACTGGATGATCAGACGGTGATCACCAGCACTCGAGCACCAGGATTTCGTCTTCAAACACTGCTTTACGTTCTCTCTCTGAGCTTCCCATACCCGGCTTGCACATTGGTAGCATGCAGTCCGCTTCTTTGCGGTATGCTTGATGTCAGCCCACCTTGATCTACAAACAACGACGAGCACCAATGGAATCAATGGATAACGTGCGCGAACTATCCTTACCCCGGCAGGTTGTGGCGCTTTGTGCAATCAGTCTTGCGAGCTTCCCCGGCTCAGTACGAACCACAATCTCGTCCGCCTACTTCTGGACAACACAATAAGCTCGTTCCTCCTAGAGCTGGCTCAAAGGGAAAACCCCATATACTTTCTTCGGGGCGCATTCAGCAGCGCATCTGTAATATTATACACTACGCACGATTTGTAATACCGGTCTCTCGCACCAAGTCGCATTGGGAGGTTATCTGATTTTACGGGATATATGACGGTCACAGTTGCCATGAACGGGGGTCTTTCTTTTACTTCATGTACACATAGAAACAGCATGGTCAGGGCGTCGTCTGCAAGGATAGGCCGCGAATGCGCAGGATACCCATTGGAGAGGATTTGCCAGGAAGGCAGGAAGGCGAGAGGCAGATTGCCTTACGATTGGAATTATGAAATGAACACGACCATGCAATTTCGGTCATTTACTTCTATTATTGCGTCCTCATCATCTAATCATCTATGTGACATCCTCTGGACCAATCCGGCCTACCTAAGAAAGCAAAAGGTGATCAACGTTGTAGCTTCACTCACAATTGCCAAACGTCTCACCCAGCGGCTCGGGTCGTCGCTCTCATAAATTCGGGATGCGAGTCATACATTCCGTATGCACGCTCTTTAGGCCTTAGCGCCGACGCGAGGGATACAGATAGTGAGACAGGACAAACCATTTCTTCTGAACTGAGCGAATCGCTGAACCCGCTGTCTTGGATCGGTAGAGCGAGCGTCTGCTTAGTTTCTCGGGACTTCCCTCTGCTCGTCTACTCACTATTGAGACAACATGTGCCCATCATTTTCATTTCAGAATCTTAAAACCAATTACGAATAGTACGCATATGCGCTCTGTCCTACATCGCATATTCTTCACTTACAAAGGCTGCAGATTGTACATATTGAAAAATAAATCAAAGTCCACCCAGTTGTCGCAGATACAGAAAGACTTGTCTTGAAGTATGTATGTACCACCACATGTCACCGTTTTCCTGCCTTATGTTAATGGTCCGAACCAATTTCACGGAACAAACCCTACCTACCAGGAGAAGAAAGTAAGAAGGGCCCCAACCACGTTTCCCAGAAGCAAGGTAGGCCATAAATTCCTACTGCCGCTTGAGCCGTCTTTTCCGCCTCTCCTATCAATTGAAATATTCAAGGTACATAGGGAGAAATTGAAAGAAAACCCACATGATCTTGTTGAATCCGATCATCCCACCATCCGCCCTTGGCACTAATTAGCCTCTTTATTTATTAATTACAGGTTAGCCAAAACTTTTCGTCGTGCATGTGCTCATCCTTCGTCGTCATCAATGTGGACTCTGTTTCAAGAGTCCTTGATTAAGGAAAAAGGGTATGAGATATATTGAGTTTTCACGGGCTGTAGACTACACGTGATGGGCAAATTTCGATTCGGGGAGATTAAAGGTAGGTTTGCTTCTTGGACCGTATACCTAGCCACACTTTTTCCATGATCGTGTTGTGGTGGTACGATAATAGGTAGGTTAGGAGGGGAAAGTTATAATAATATTGTAATTGGATTGGAGGGCACTTCAAACCGGGATTCGATGTTCTCGGTACCGAGTATGATGCAAATTACTTCCTGCCATGTTTCCAAGAACTTCAAATCTGTCCTTTTTATTATTATTGCGCGTTTATAGCGGTAACTGCCTCCAAGGAGGGGAATCTCAGCCACTTGTTCATGGGAGGCTTGATCGTTTCCTTGATGATCGGGCGTCGGCAATGAGTCAACGACGCCAGCGGGGGGAGGTGATGGGCATGTGGTGTGACGGTGCGAGGTACCTAACCTAGGTAGGTCATTGCCGGACAGGCCCAAGGGGAGCGGAACTTCCGGGTTTCGTTGATCACGACGGCATGTTCTGTAAGCCGGGCGCGTAATGGATGTTTCAATTATGGGGATTCCAGTGCGGAATTGCAAAGTCCATTTCTTGATGATCGCCAATTCGACTTTTTTTCAAGACAGGGATTCAAGAGATACCGTAGATACATGCAGTACATACATACATACGTACACGGCCTTATTTATTACTGGCGGGATATACCTACATTGCGAACTGACGGCCCTATTGCGCATATATTTATCTGTAGCTGAAGATGATGGTGGAGGTGGCGGTCCGGAGGCGCAGGTTCGTGCAATGCCAGCGACATAATCAAAATCCTTCGGGACCCGTCTGCCTGGAACAGGGCTGGCGAAGACGAGAAAGAGGCGTCGTGAATGCTGCTCGTATTTGCAACTTCTATTTTGACCTTCCCGAATAAGCGGTAGTAGCAGTTGCGATCAGATCTACCATGCATTCAAGTTCTTATATACATACATACATACACACATACATACATGTACAGTAGGTACCATTTTATAGAGCTGTACGATGGGACCTCGGCTAATAAAAGGCGAATGTGAGATCTCAACGTGCAGTGCAGTTCTTCAAAGTTTCATGGGCGCTGAAACAAGTCGCCTCTGTACCTGTTTGCCGTACCGGTACCAATTGCTACCAGTAATTTTTTAAGGATTACTACATGTAGTGAAACCACGGTGTACCAAATATCATAGACTTTGTCTAATTCGTGTGTTAATTTTCTTCGACGTTAAAGCGGACACAAACGGCCGCTACTACCAAATCTGCCAACCTTTTTAAATAAAAAAACAGACATTATCCGTTCCAGATCTGGTGAGACGAGAAATGTTTTTGCGCATTCAGCCAAGTCAATATCAAATGCCAATGCTCATTTCGGAATGTTTCTAGAACATCTGGTTTCGAAACGAGATGGTTTAATGGCCTTATGCCAGATTAAGGATTGTTTGCATGCTCTTTTGCCACCTCCTGGATCGGCAGGGGGAGGCGAATATCGTATAGGTAATTAGCGAATGAGCGGTCTAGGTTTCTGTGTTTCGACATTATAAGGTCCTTTCATAAAATTTGTTACCACCACGTGGTAGGCAGAATAGTTCAAGTGTACAACTTCGGCCAATTTTACTATGAAAGTGCCTTGCTAGGTATCGTAATAGAGGTCCACTGTTGGTGATTCTTGACAGATTGTGCGACAATGGCCCAATTATTCGAGGTACAAAGCACTGGTGATCGTATACTTGACTCCACCTTTCAGACCGATTAGCGATTAGTGGGCGTGCACTGACGTCAAAATCAGCCTGCTTATCACCACGTGGATAGGATCCTGAAACGACGCGATAACCCATGCTGGTCCAGATTTTGGACCCCACATCTTTCCCCAGATGCTAATGCCAGCTTGACGGCCTGGATGTCTTCAAGTTCGTTGGTGTTGTACATACAAAGTCACGAATCACAATCCTTCATCACATACCTCGGTTACCCCCGGCTCTGCAGACTGTTTCCCTTGATCAGCCAATGACCAAGGAGTAGGTAGTTTGGTCAGCTAGCCTATCTTATCACAGCACATTCCATCTAATCAGAAGGGCTGAGGATTTCATTCACTTTCACGACCCCTTGAAGTTCAAACTACCCGGCTAGCTCACAATCTACTCTCGATGGCTTTCGAGCTTCATGTTTGGGGTCCGGCATTTGGTCTTGATTCCATTGATGCCGAATGCTTGGCCGCCATAACAGCCTTCCGTCATACACTTGCCAATGAAGATTGGTCCCTGATCGCGAGTAATGACACATCCGTCAGTCCAGACCGTAAGCATTTCCCCGGTTTTTAGATCCTATATATTGTAGATCGTTCATCTGGATTCTCAGCCTTCCTTCAGCTGATCATTTAGCATAGATACCTTGCCCACGTTGTTTCATGATGGAACATGGATATCTGGGTACATGAACATCATATCATATCTGAGGCACCAAGTCACGTCATCTGCAAAGCCACTTGCAGACAATGACCTCACACCGCAACAGGAGGCCGATCTCCTAGCGTATTCTTCGTACCTCACCACACGTGGATCTGGCCTAGTAGCACTCTCACTGTATGCCTCGCCGAACGCGTGGGTGGAGCTCACAAGACCGGCATATTCAACTCTCTTACCATTCCCCCTAACATGGACCATCCCCACGGCTATACGCGCCGCTGCCATCGAGAAGGCTGAGCACCTTGGTATGGGCTACTTGGCCGCCGAGGCTGAAGCCGATGAAGCCGCCGATAAGAACGCGACTGAAACTACTTCGACGGGTTTTCTGCGTCTGCGCCAACAGCTTGGCCCTAGGAAATCTATGCAGCCGGAGCAGACGGCCGCCATCCGCTTTCAGCAGCTAGCAGATGACTTTTTCACAACTCTTGACGACTTGCGAAGCTCCAGGAGATATCTGCTAGGGACTCCGAACCCTTCGTCGCTCGACTACTTAGCTTATGGATATTTAGCGTTGATGAGGGTGCAGACACCTTATCCAATCCTAGCCCATTCTCTTATGGCGAATAGTCGTCCCTCCATGCAGTTTCTTCAGGCAATGGAAGCAGAGTCCCGGAAATATGTCCTGCCTCGACAAGAGTCTAAGCCGCGAGGGCTACCTAAAACTGTGGGGATCTTCGCAGATGGCGCAATTGAAAGCATCGCCGGCGCAGGAGAAAACTGGAAGAGGTGGCGACGCGGAGGTATCAAGCCTTATGAAGAAGAAGAAGTTCGGGATCCGGCACAAATCCTACTCGCTATCGGTGGAGTCATCACGGGCTTAGCAGCAGTTGGCGCCGCAGTGCTATTTCGGGGACTATCTCCATTCGGTGCAAGTACGCACCGATTTGAGCCACCAAAAGAAGAAAAGGGTTTGTATAGATTTGGGGAAATTGGTGCAATGCTCGATAGCCTACCGATCTTCGAGCAGGCCCCTAATGCTTCGTCACCTGTTCGGGATACGGTATACCACAAGGGTAACGTCGATGTGGCTATCGACGTTGAGCCTACACCTACCAACGTATTATCTTGATAATGTACGTCTTTGGCCGTCCAACTTGTTCGGCTGACACTTCGGATGGATTGATAGGAACCTATCTTGTATATCACAGGGGTGTAATACTATGTAAGAGGGCACGATTGAAATAGACATGGGTATAATAACGAGATACTATTAACACTTTAATCAACAATCTTATAGTATCTTGGTGAATGAACAAGTGTTAAGACCAAAGAATGAAAGTTAGGTTGTACTTTATTGATCCCAAAATCGTTGTCTCCAAGACGAGCGGATAAAGTGAGCTGGACATGATACCAAAATGAAATGCCCTTCGACCTTAGTCTCTTTTGTCCATTGATTGATGCATCTCCTATTCGTCTGGTCCCTCAAATAAGTGTTCACGACTCAAAACCCCTCGATAGTCCATACAGTGTCGCTGTGTTATCATACCATTACTTCACTAATCTCTCATTTCCAATCCATATCGAAAAGAATCAACAGCGCAGCCAGAGCACTCCGCGGGGGCTCCCTTCAATAAGGCGCTGTATGGATAACGGAGCGCTAGTATCGACGATCTAAATATCGATAAACCAAGCGTACCAAAACCAATTCGAAGCTAATTCAGCGGCAAGAGTTCTCAGGGTCGATATAGTCTGAGGAGAGAACCCTGCGGCTCAGTTAGCTGAATAACCACCACACAAGGGGCTAATAGCCTCAGTGTGCGAAGGCCAAACGTGCTTATCATGCGGCGAGTGGTTGTTGAAGATCTCAATCCATTGGCTGCTGTATTCGGCGTATAAGACCTCATTTCTATCCATCGATTTACATTTCTAACCGATAATACGCATCACGGGCGTAATGAAGGCGAGTCGCGAAACACACGTAGGTACTAACCTTCAGGATATCAGCATCCTCTTATAGGACCGTTACTGCGCATTCTTCCTTCCACGCTATAGGCTTGTCTCTATGCCTACGCCATGGTAGGTTACCCACCCAAAAAGGGGCACCTTTGAGCCAGGAGGTCTCCTCAACGCACAATTGTTGAGACTCTCTTCGGTAGAATACCGGTGTTCCATCAACGCCACGTGTGAACCGATAGATGGTAATAATCACTTAGCCCACACCAATAGTTGCCGGTGGAGTTATAACTTCTTCGAGAGGGCCTCTGGGACTAGCATGGCTACGTGTGATGTACTTGGTCTCGGTGATGTCCTACGGATGTTGGTGATGTGAAAGTGAGTCGTAGGATAGCTGAAATGCTGGTGTTTTGAATTCTTCTATAGCCTGAGTATAATAATATACTTCTTCTGCTCAAGTACTTGTATCTGGCAGGAAGGACGGTTATCATACAATAACGGACAGATTTCCCAATGTTAGAATGGCGGCCGGAATAGTCAGTGATCTAAATTGGTCTACTCCGTTCTCCACCCCTTGATGATATGTACGAAATAACAAAGCTGAACTTCAAAGGTTCCGCGGCTCGGCGGCCATTTCTCGCTCAAAGAGAAATCAGGCCAAAGTAAATACTTAAGCTGGACCATTACCCTTGGGACGGAAAAGGCAGGCTCGAAATGCAGCTGTTGGGAAACCATAGGAACTAGTAAGGAAAACGGGTCTAGGAGACCTAGTCACAAGCTGAGTGTATTGCTACAGCCATATTTATCACCGCCATTAACCCCCTGATCACACCTCAAGCCTTCAAGCCAGGTTCCAACACCCTGGCCCGCATGCTAACCACCGGGCTATCAGGGCCCAAATGGTTAATATCATGCGCATCTAAACAAGCCTGCCGACTTAACAAGACAGCCCGATGCGTCCGTTGACGCATCTCAATCTCAAAGTCCCTCAATGCCTGTTCTTGTGTCTTGGAGCCATTGTACCATAACTTCAGCTGCTCCGTGAGCTTAGCCGCGTCTGTAAATCCGTGATTTGCAGCCTCCCCGCGATCTAAGTAAGAGAGGAAAGTCAATAATCGAAGTCGACTTACATTCATTAGGTAAGTACTTATAGAAACGAGAGGTGGACATACACATGGTCATAGCGTGCGCGGCATCGCCTAGCAAGGTAACCATACCATCACCCTCCCACTCCATCGTCGGCCAGTCCTCCAGCTTAATCACCTGCACCGGCGTGCCGTCGGGTATATTCTCGATTGCACGCCTCAAGACCACATGGAACCCCTGCGCCATCGCCTTCATCCGCGCTAATCTTTCAAAATCCGTGGCGGGGACCTCTTCGTCGTCTTTAGACCCCTTCACGAGCCAGCTAAGGTTGATCTGCGCCTCGTAGTATGGCCCCGCCGTCCCTGTCCTTGTCCCTGTGCTGCTGCTACCATTCGCTTCCGGCGTCGACAGCACGGAAAACCACATGAAATGGCCCGTCCCCGGGTGCGAGCCCAGGAATAAGAGCGGGTCGATAGAGCGCAATGGCTTTATCTTTTCCTCGGACAATACCACGGTGACGCCCATGAAGCGCGCTGGGAGAGGGTTGAGCTGCCCAGCTTCGCTTAGTAGCAGATGTCGCGTCTTGCTATTGCTGCCGTCGGCGGCGATGAGCATTGAACCCTGGACTGTGGTCTCGTCTGTGAACGTAACAGTAACCCCATTTCCATTCCCATTTCCGTCAACGCTGGGCGATAAAGAGAATGAAGAGAGCGATTTACCCCAGTGGATGTCGTAGTTGAGGCCCTCGGTGAGCAACGCCCGGAATTTCGAGCGGTTGATCCGCTTGCGCGGGCTGGGCGGGATGATGTACCGAGGCTTTAGGGTCTCGAGATCTAGGAAGAGGAAACGGCCTGTGTCTATTCCTTTGGTAAACTTACATCAGAGATTTTTTTCTTGGCTGAAGTGAAAAAAGGCGTATGGATGGGAGGTCGGACCTTGCCGTCCTTGCTCAGGGTCAACTTGCACACCGTCTATTTTCTTGTATAATTCCTGTGGCAAACAGCTCTCGAGCGCCTCTAACGCCCAATGGATCGTAATCCCCCAACCTGACGATCTTTGATCCACAGCCTCGTCGCGTTCATAAATCTGGAAGGGGATGCCTTCCATTTTGAGGCCTTGAGCAAGTGTTAGTCCGACTATGCCGGCGCCGACGATGATGATGGGTCGTGGACTATCGTGACACTCCATGCTTGGGAAGATTTCTGAAGATTTCTGGTATTACGACAGTAGCATATTGAAACTTCTCACCACCTGCCTGCCGTTATCCGTTTCTCCCGAAGTACTTTATACTGCTGACATGGACTATCGGCATAGGCTTGCCCCATAGAGCTAGATGCCGACGAATGGAAACTGTCATGTTTTAGAGTCAGCTTATGTATAATACGACGGTATGGACTGAGTATAGCTAAATGGGCTAGTAGACTCATTGGCCCATCCACCTCTACTCCACATACCCTTATATTCGCGGGGTCGCAACATGATAAGAAAGACGAAAGCTTATGCTGTCTTATATTACCGTGCTCCTAAGTTTGACTCACGCCTATACTTCTTGCTTTATCGTACAGTAACGAACTTATCCTAAAACCCCTTCCCTATGGATATTAAAGGCGAGAATACTCTATATAGCGATATCAAGTCCCTCTCCGGACCATGCTCGCCCCGGATTAGGAGCGTGGGGGTGGTCGATGATAGTGTCCTCTACCGTAAGATCGACCTCCATATCGTCCCACTCATGTTCGCGGCCTATTTCCTGCAGTTCCTAGACAAGGTTCTCATAAACTACGCCAACATCATGGGCCTTCAGAAGGATTTGGGCATGCACGGGCAGCAGTTCAGCTGGCTGGCGACAGCCTTCTTCATCGCGTACAGCATCTCAGAATTCCCACAGGGATGGCTGCTTCAACGGTTCCAGCCCGCGAAGGTATTAGGGTTGAATATCTTGATATGGGGTATATTGGTAAGCGCCACAGCGGCTTGTCAAAACTTCGCGGGTATCCTGGTCGTGCGGACTCTGCTGGGTGTCTTCGAGGCTGCCATCACCCCGGCGTTGATGTTGATCACCAACCAGTGGTATACCCGGCGCGAGAGCACACCTCGATACGGGATTTGGTATTGTGGACTGGGTGCGGGCCAGATCATCGGCGGACTTGTTTCTTTTGGGGCACAACATGGATCTAGAACGTCACCGTTCTCTGGCTGGCGCATCATGTTCGTTGCCGTGGGACTGTTCAATTTCGTCATAGCCGCACTGATTCTCCTCTTGCTCCCGAATACACCTGATACCGCCTCCTGGTTGAGCGAGGCGGAGAAGGTACGCGTCCATGAAAAGCTCATGCTTGATCAGGCCGGCACTGGGAAGAAAGTGTTTCAGAAGATGGCGCTGGTAGAAACGCTATGGGATGTACACGTCTGGATTCTTTTCTTCCTGACGATCCTCATCGTCATTCCTTCGGGTGTCGTCACGACCTTTAGCGCAACGTTGATTGCAGGCTTCGGTTATGACCCCAAGAGTGCTGCCCTGCTCAATATCCCTTCTGGCGTTGTCTCCATTATCGCTACGCTAGGGTGTACGTATGCAATCCTTGTCAACTTTCCGCGTTGGCTTGGCATCGCGATTCTAATGGTCCCGACGCTCATCGGTGCGGGCTTGATGTCGTTCTACCGCGGTAGCAAGGGTGGCGTTCTTGCGGGTATCTACCTGATCAACTTCGTCGTAGCGCCACTGGTGCTTGTATATGCTCTCGCAGGCGCAAACACCCAGGGGTACACGAAAAAGGTAGCTGTGAACGCGGTCGTGGCAGTTGGCTTTGGAATTGCCAATATCATTGGCCCTCAGACGTTCTTGAGCCGGGAGGCACCAGGATATATCAGTGCTAAAATCACCATCTTTGCGGTGAACAGCGCCGCCATAGTGGGGGCAATCATACTACGGCTGTTGTATGGATGGCGGAATCGGCAGAGGGTCAAGGAGAGACACGCCGAGCTGGACGCTATGGTAAGTGGGCTCATAGATATCCAAGCGCTCGAGCAGCTAGAAGGGAAAGAGACGGATATGCGGAATAAGGCATTTGTGTATGTCTATTAGCATATGAGTGCGCTTGCAAACGTGGGGCCTGTTGTAGGTACCATAAGTTGATTGTTCTTTAAGTTTGATAATCGTTGGAGCTGTTTATTTTTGGTATAAGAGTTAGCTAGACAAGGGTAACTACGCTCATTTATGAGGCATCGCCAATGTTGACTGCCAAGCATTATATTTGTCGAATCTCCTTTCCGACCATCTCTGGCCGCTCAACTTCCCATTCATCCCTTAATACAGCAAAGGTCAAATCGCTGACCAATAAACTCTGACCCAGGCTCCAGACCAGTGTGATGGCGTAGAAGAAGTTCGCATTGCCGCTACCAGCATAGATCCAGAGGTAATAAAAAGCGGGTCCTAGGAATGCGGAATAGAGAATAGTGGATGCCGCGAAAAAAGTGTATCGCATTAAGGGGAAGACGTGCCGGAATAGGGGCACCACGGCCAGAAATAAGCTAAGATCCGCAATGCTAGGGTAAGGTTTGAAAATACTGAAGATGCCGAGTAAGATAGTGAGCACGGCAAGAGGCTGTGAGTGGATGCGTATCGACAGCCCGCCGACATATGAGGAGAGATGTAGCCAGAACACGCCCAAGAAGAAGGACCTAAAACTATCAAACATCTCGATGAAGAAGTACCACCAGAGTCCTACATTAGGGGTTAAGTCGGTAAGCGTGAGCTGAGTGCCGTAGGTCGAAGGAAAGAACTCCCAGGAACCAGTAAGAAGGTATGAGATGCCAAAGAGGGCAGAGAGGGATACAGTGACAGCGATGATGGTGGTGCTAGCGAACTGTAGTAGGGATGACACTTTATTCGATGAATGCTGCCGATCATAGGCAAGCAGAACCAAAGGTGGCAGTAGAAGGATCGGATACATGGAGAGATATGCGGCGAAGGAGAGGGCCAGCATCGAGGTCAAGGGACTTCCAGAAATGGCCTTGGCAATGGCATGAAGGATAGCGCATGTTGTGAAGACATTTGTAGGCCGACCTAGACAAGTGGCGATTGTGAATGGGTTGAAGAGGAAACTGCATTATGTTAGCTTGCGTATTCACAACCAAGACATAACGGCGCATGTGCTCTTACATCGCAGCAACCACGTAACCACTCCATTTCCTATCCTTGCGCCCTGAAGTAAATAGCTTCGATGCCGCGGCCTCGCCCGACTCTGCGATTCTATAAAGCGCTTCGGCGCTTGCTATATCGACGAGTATGTAGAGGAGGTATGTAAAGAAGGGGTATGCCGATGGATCGGGGAGGAGGGAGAAGAGCGGCAGAAGTAGTGGTGCCTGGTGGTAGACACCACCATCGTACGGAGAGACATTGTGATTGTATAGGAATAAACCCTCTTGTACTAGGAGAATAATAACCACGTCAGCATCGGGTCTTGCTCAAGCGTTACTGACGAGCTCGGTCTTACATCGCTTGAAGCTCGTAACAGGGGTTGAAACCTCGACACGACTGGTCAGGAGGTCTGGCAGGGCGGGAAAGAAGGTGAAGAGTGCAAGTCGGAGGACAGCAGCGGTACCATAGAGACCAGCTGTGTCCTGGAAATGCATTTTACCGTGGCTCATGTCGAGCTTCCATCGTAGGAGACAGAAGTGTTGCTTGACTCCCCACGGGCACAATTGGTAGTAGTAGGAGGTATGTCAGCTATGTAATGGGGATGGATGGCTTTCTTCATCACTGTCATCAGGGCCATTGCACTCGACGTTGGAGTGGACACTGGCAGGTAGACAGCCAACACCTGTCATGTTTAAACACGGGGGACCCGGACCCGCTGCAGGTGGAGGGACCTCGGCTGTTATCGATAAAGAAAAGTCCCTTGGAAAGCTGTCGCCGCTAATCCTGTTATGAACTAGACATATGGGTATCATCAAGCGGTCAAAGACGGCAAGTGCTCGTATCCTAGAGCGTAAAGGAAAAAAAGTTAAACGCCCCGCCAAAGTATTCTGTTATCGATTAATGCATCTTTGTAGTTGCTGCTGGGAATCGCCTGAAATTTCCTGCCGATATTCTTTAGTTTACGAAACTAGGACATTCAATCGGCCACGACACCAATTGAGACATCATTATGGGTAGAATAAAGAAGAAGGGCGAGGCCGGTAACGCCAAAAACTACATTACCCGCACACAAGCCGTCAAAAAGCTGCAGCTCAGTCTCCCAGACTTCCGAAAGCTATGCATCTGGAAAGGGTAAGAATTTCTCCCCTCATTACTGTCGCAATGGGAGCGGGTGTTCGTTCTCTCTTTGATTCTTAATTGTAGTTGGGTGGGTGGATGCGCAACTAACACCTCGACAGAATCTTCCCCAGAGAGCCAAGGAATAGGAAGAAGGCTTCCAAAAGCTCCACCGCCTCGACTACTTTTTACTACGCCAAAGATATCCAGTTCCTTCTACACGAACCTTTATTACACAAGTTCAGGGAACAAAAAGCCCTCGAGAAGAAGATTTCAAAAGCCCTTGGACGTGGCGATGTCAGCGATGCGAGCCGACTTGAGCGCAATGCTGCCAGACCAGAAAAGACTGGAAAGCCACGTTATACTCTCGACCATGTGATTCGAGATCGATACCCGACTTTCGTTGATGCTTTGCGCGACCTCGACGACTGTCTTTCTATGCTCTTCCTCTTTGCGAATCTCCCCTCGACCTCGACAGTGCCCGCTAAAATGATCGCCCGCTGCGAGCGCTTGTGTCTCGAGTTTCAACACTACCTCATTGTCTCTAAGAGCTTGCGCAAGTCCTTCCTCTCGATCAAGGGTATCTATTACCAAGCAAATATTCAAGGCGAGGACATACTATGGCTCGTTCCTTACAAGTTTAACCAGAGGGTTCTTGGAGATGTTGATTTCAGAATTATGGGCACCTTTGTTGAGTTTTACATGACTCTCCTCGGTTTCGTCAACTTCAGACTGTACACGTCCGTCGGACTGAAATACCCGCCGAAATTCGATCAGAGTAAGGATGATGAAGCTGCGGAACTCGGAGCCTTCAAACTCGAGGGCAACCATGCCACTACAGTTTCAAATGAACCAGCTCAGATCACAAATGGCGATTCTGCTGCAAGACCTGACCCCCAAACCCAGGCTGAAGTGAACACGCTTATTCAGCAGATGAAGGAGGCCGCAGTTGATGGAGATCAGACCGACGCCGCTCTGGAAACAGAGGAACCGACTGATGCTATAGATAAGTTTGAGCCGGCTGCACCAGGTGGCGACATTCTTCCTCAGCCTACATACTCTGGGAATGAGCCTGAGTCATTATTCGCGAATTGCACCTTTTTCTTGTCTCGGGAAACTCCTAGGCAACCATTGGAATTTATTCTACGTGCGTTCGGATGCAAACGCATTGGCTGGGACTCTGTTTTGGGCGAGGGCGCATACACTACTAGTGAACTCGACTCATCCATCACTCACCAAATCGTCGACCGTCCAATTGTACAGGCCGCCACAGAAGAAGATGGGGATGACGAAGACAACCAGACCTCTCAGAAACTAGCGCCGAATCAAAGGGTACCAGGGCGAATTTATGTACAGCCGCAGTGGGTTTGGGACAGCATCAATGATGAGGAAATGAGGCGACCGGACGAGTATGCGCCGGGTGCTTCATTACCGCCTCATCTGAGCCCATTCGTCCAGAACACGCAGGGTGCATATGATCCGACACTACCTCTCAGAGACCAGGAAACTGAAGGAGAAGCCCTGGAGGACAGCGACGAAGAGGTGTATGAAGAGGAAGCTGTAGAAGACGACAGTCTTGCGGTCAAGAAGCCCAAAGCTGCTGCGGAGGGAATGGACGTTGATACATCAGATGATGAGGAAGATGACGGCTCTTTCGGAGGCTTCTCCGAGGACGAGAATTCCGACGAAGAGGACGACGAAGAGGAAGAAGATGAAGATGAGGACGAAGATCAGTCTGAAGAAGTTCGCAATCAGCTAGAACTTGAGGCCGAACTTAGTGGAAAGCCTGTCAAGCAAAGTAAGGCGGATGCTCGGTCCAAGAAGCTAGAGGCGAAAAAGAAGCTGGTACAGAAGGCCAAAGAAGAAGCGGAAGAGATCGAAAGAGCTAAGGGTATGCTGAGCAAGAAGAAGCGGAAGTTGTTTGAGCAGATGCAATACACCAACAACAAAAAGAGTGCCGAGGATCAGAAACTGCGCGCCAAGAGGAGAAAGCTAGAGAAACAGAAAGCACGGGCAAAGGCGTAAAGAAACTGCTAGATAGGCGCAACTTTGGCTATTTATAATACCACATGAATTCTATATTGATGCTACTGAGCTGATTTCATGATGAAATACGATGTCTCAGCTTGTTGTGAATTCAAGCAGTTTTGCTGTGGGAATGGTGTTGATACGAGTTGTGTAGAATCTTGATAAAGAAAAATATACCCACAATTACATGAAGCTTTTTCACTATACTTTACCTGCATTCATTTCTTTCAACTTACTATATTGGTGACTGATTCACCACGATATCATGTATCATGGCATCTGGAGGAAATGAATCGGATGACTATCTTCCTGATTCTGACGACTCGAATGATGAAGATGAGCGTCCCAACCGCTGGACTGGCCCTCCATCCACCTGGCAGCAGCTGAATAGCGCCGAAATCGACACACTCACCGCGCTCAATGAGATTCGTAACCAAGACCTGTCCGTTCATCTATACGATGCATTCGCGCTGAAGCACAGACATGACAAAGGAGAGACACAGGGCGCACGCCTGGCGAAGCCAGTGCCTAACAAGGTAATCTCATCTTCGTCGCCACATATGAAGGCCCCGGCCATAATGCTGACCAAATTTTGTTGACCAGGACATCAATATCGTGACTGGGCAACTAGTCCGAGAGGACAAATGGGTGCCGCCGAAATCATGGAAAGCTTGGCCTCTGCCCGCGCAGACGGTGCCGCACCCAGAGTTCATGAAGCGGACAGACGACGCTGATGAGCAATTCACCTTCAGAAAGCAAGGGCCATACGTACCCTCCACCGAGCTGGAAGAGACAATCTCGGCTACTATGTTGAGGTTCGCGAAGGAGAAATTCCAAGCAAGGCAACTGGCGCAGCGCGGTGCAGATACAATTAGATCCGGCCCTGAATGCAGCGACGAAGACTCTGTCACGGAGACAGGCTCTGCGCCTAGCAGGCTGAAATCCAGGTCAATCTCGAGGTCTCGGCCAGTGAAGTATGAAAGCACCAGTGAGGGTGAAAGGATGGATATCGATGTCGATGACTCAAGTGTCAAAAAGCGATCTTCTAACATTCCGTCCGAGAAACCCTTGCTGAGGCCCGTGGTCGCAACAGATGATGAGCTATCGTACACTCTCCTGCGCCCTTCGGCACGGCAGATACTAGCAAAGCTGGACACGGCATTGGTCATCCTCCACAACGCCCAAGAATCCAGGATTAACTGCTCCTCCGACTCTGACGCGTCCGACGCGTCGTCTCGTTCCCTTTCTCGTTCGCGTTCGATCAGTCGGGGACCTTCGAGAGACCGCTCTCGGCCACCAGACACACGGAGCAGGGGCGTCTCCAAATCCCGCGAACCCTCTAAAGCAAGGGAACCGGCGCCGCCTGAAGCACCCGTAGAGGGCAAGAAACGAGTTGGTCGGCCAAGAAAGGTTTACCCTCAACTCGACGGCGAGACGGACAAGGCATACGCCATCCGCATCGCACGACTGCGGAAGCAACCTATCCCCACCTTCCCGGAGGATGATCCCGAGCCCATGTCGGACTCCACACCGGCGCCCGATTCCAAAAGCAAAGGCAAAGGCAGAGCCAGGGCTAGGTCTAGGGCACGGAGAGCCCGCACGCAATCACGAACGCCACGCGAGACTTCGGAAGTCTTATCCGATGCCACATCGATCGGCGAGAAGCCTCTAGGAAAAAAAATTCATGGACGAACCCGCCTGCGCGACTGGAGGGACATCCTCGGCGCCGCCGCCCTGGCAGGGTTTCCGGCGCCGGCACTCGACCGGGCGGCGCGACGGTGTGCCGACCTCTTCGGTCAGAGTTTCGCCCTTCATACACTGGAGGAGGATCAAACCAAGCCGGACAAGCGCGTGCGCTACGATCCCGGCGTGATGGTAGTCCCTTCAGACTCGGAAGAAGACGGTGACGACGAAGGTCCCTCACAGCAGCGGCGAACGTCCCGCGCAGCCAGTACAGCCACCACGTTTGAACAAGGCGAGCAACAGCGCCGCGGACGCTCGACTAGCGTCGTCCCGCGGAGGAGTAGATCGCAATCGCGGTCGAGGTCGGCATCCGCTGGCGGCATCCACTTCTGTATCGTCAGCAATTGTGTGCGGGCCGTGGACCCGTTTACACGTCGTGCGAACCTGATACGTCACTTGAAGCTCGTGCATCATTACGATGGTAACGAGTTGCCGGTCGAGGTCGACAGCGAGGACGAGATGCACGGCGCTGTACATGTTGATGGGTTCTTGAAGCCGATCAAAATGCGCCGCGGCTGGCGGGGCGATGATGTGTCTAAGGAGAAGGAGATGAGACGACCCCGTAGGAGCCGACGCGAGCGGGACGTGAGGGTTGAGGAACGGATGAATCAGAGAATGAGGGATGCAGGTTCTGCTACTGGTCATGAAGTGTCTGACTGATTGACCGACATATTTCTGGTCGTGGAACTTTCATTGTCCATTTGAGGTTTACTGGTTAGGTACTCCTATTTGATATGCTTCGCTCGCAATCTCGCAACCCGACATAACTATACGGGATTACCCATGAATTCCTACTATTTCTTCGCGGCAAATTGCCTCTCGACCTCATCCGCAAACTCGCCAATGGTATCAAATCTCCACTCAAACGCCGTGGTATCCTTATACTTGTCCAACCCGCCCCTTATACCCTCACCACCGCCACGTGGGATCCAAACACTCCTAAGCCCTAACTCCTTGGCTGGGACATGGTCCGCCGGCAAACTATTCGCCACATGAAGCAGCTCGCCCTTCTGCCAATCCACGCCTAAATCCTTCTTCGCGTGCCCGAAGAGATACTCGAAGTTCGCACGCGCCGGCTTGTAGCTCCCGATGTCCTGCGCCGTGTACACGGCATCGAATTTCGCAGGGCTGAGCTGCTTGTCGACCGTGGCGGCGATATTGGCGCTGTCGACATTGGAGAGGATGATGAGCTTATAGTGTTTTTGAAGTTTCTGTAGGCCGGAAATAGTGTCGGGAAAGGGAGCCCAAGTTCCCACGGAGTTTCCGAAGGGCTCGCTGATACTGTCGGGCAAAGGGATGCCGATCTCGTGCGCGAGGTCTGATAGTGACATCACGAGCAGCTCGTTGTACGGTAGTGTTGGCGTCCTTTCCTCGTGCGAGTTCGCGATGTCGTTGAGGCGCCGCATTGCCTTTGTTGGCGGCTCTGTGTTTAAGGGGTGCGACGAGGGGAGTTGCGAGATAAGTGGGCGTAAGACGTTCTGAAATCCTGTCTCCCAGTCGATGAGCGTGCCGTAGCAATCGAAGCTAGGATTTGGATTAGTTGAAGCTTTGTGCATTGGGCTGCCGTAGGGGATGTAGAATTGGAATAGGAAGTGTGCGGATGGGGATGGATGGATGGATCTTAGCTTCGTAGGTGGACAAACTTACCTTAGAGCTTTAAAAGTCGTCAAGTCGGGATATGAGGACGACATTTTGGAGCTTCTTCCTCTTGTGTGTTCCTCTTGTTTTTTGTTGATTATACCGTCAACGTAGTTGTATTGGAGCTGTGGTGGATTATAAAGAGGTTATAAAGCTTTCAAATTGTTTGTCCCGAAGGCGGAAAATCGTATACTGAGAGAGGTAGTCCAACCAACAGCTACCAAGGGAGCTTCATCTGCAGCGAAGCGGTAATTGCGTGTTCAACGTGACTGACATCATCGCTTCGCAAGCAGCTGCTGTGGAAGCAAGGAGAGCTTGCCTTGCTCCGCATTGCTCCAGGGTCTCCCCCGCATTATTCCCCGCGATAGGGCGCTGTTGACAGGTTGACAGACCCAAACGTACCTACCAGTATTTCGGTCACGGAGAACTCCGATGCGCCGGAGCCATATGGAACAGTGTGTGTAAGTAAGGACTTCACGGTGTGGATCAGATCTATTTCCTCCACTCCCTCAACAACATCAATACCACCTCCATTCGCTTCAAGCACCTCCAAGAAAGCTATTGATGACTAGTGCTGCTCCCAGCCTTACTATTATATAGTTGAACATGGCGAATTAAAGCCCTCCTACCCCTCCCACCTAGTTTTGCTCAGGATAAAAGTTCCAAGTCTTCCTGCGACTCCGTGGCTACACTCGCATAGATGGCACTTGCTTTTCTCGTTAAGGCGGCCTGGACATTTGGTTAATAACCCTCTTATTGTTTTATCACCTTAAAATTCGTCGTCTATCTACCAGGTGAGATGATTAAGGGTTAACATGGTCATGCTCCATCGAGTTACCAAGACCAGATAGCATGAAAGCGGTACATATCACGGCCATCACTACAAAAGACCCAAAAGTTTTCCGACAAGCGTAAGTCCACGGTGAACCCAGCTTTCGAACGACAACCCGTCGTCTGCGAAGTGTTAGACGTTCGCAAATCTAGTAGGTCACACGGTATTTTTGCTTACCATCTCCTGTTGGCCTGCAAGCCTTTTTACGATTTGCCTGCTCCAAATCACGTCTGAGCGTAGCCAGCTCTTTCTCCAAGGCTGCCCTCTCTGTGGCTCTCGCTTGGTCGGAAGCGTTGAGCTGAGCCTTGTAATGTTTTTGGCGCTCGTTGACAGCTTTGAATTGCTGCTTTAATCGCTCTTCCGCCCTTACCATCTCTTCCTGCTTTTCTTGTTGGAGCCGAGCTATATCGATCTCGAGTTTTGTCCGCGCCGAATTGGCCTCGTCTATCTTAGAGCTTAAGGCTGCTTCCATGGCGGAATACCGCTCTGCTAATTTCTTGTCGTTCAACTGCAGGGCATTTTCGTAATGAGTTCGTAAGCTGTGAAGCTCTACCTCGTACTTGAGTTTGGCTTCAATGAGGTCTTTGTCAAGTTGCCGGCCAGCACTCGTCTCGTCCAGTCGCATACCCTTCTCTACCATCTCCACTTGGATATTAGTCTTGAACTCTCTTCTCTTGTTGACCATGATGTCTAATATTTTACGAGCTGATTCTGGTGTTCCATCATGGCGGACATACGTGGCCCCATTGCTTAACATGTCAGACCAATAGTTGCTCTGAAGTTCCGTTTCGACCGCTTCCTGTTTCTTATCGGGTGGATTTGCCCAGAATGTTGTGGCTAGAGTCAGCGCTTGAAAGCAATCGCGGCCGCAGAGCTTTTGGAACATTTGAAGATTTCGCATGGCGCCGCCAGTCATTCTTACATCGCTGACTCGATGTAACATGAGGATGCCACTCAACAGCTGGTTCTTTTCCTTGTAGCTAGAAGCCATCCAGTTGGCAATATCCTTCAGAATATCCGAGTCGGACTTGTTGGTGTCGTCAAATCCTGGACTGTCCACCAGATGAATTCGGATTCCAGTCGAGTGCATGAATGTGAACTTCTCGACTTCTTTCGTACCTTTACATGTCTTAGCTTTTAGATCCACGGACCACACCGGAGCACCGTTCTTACATGATTCTAGACTGTCTCCAATTTTGGCTTGTTGGCCTGCACATCGAGAGACGAAGGTACTTTTCCCTGTACCAGTCACCCCGACAACCACCAGAAAGACGTCCTCGATAGATTGCGTGCTAGTAGAAGTAGGCTGAGGTTGGGGCTCGGAGTCCCAACTTCCCGGAATTAGACGCTGTAAAGAACGGTCCATCTTCCTGTTAGTGAATAACTCTTATCTGGATGATGCTAAAGGAGGAAAGGCGGCCACGTCCCAAAGGCACCCTTTGAACATAGGCTAAGTGAGCATATGAGGAGTCTAGGTCTCCTCGTCATTAGTCGGGTTTTGCTATATATAGAATATAGAATGAACATGGCATGTCCAACAAGACTGTCTAATTCCGCCCCCTCAATAGTTCTAATTTGGCCCAGAGCACTGGTAAGGTCATATCTTAGGGCATTTTACATAGTTTCAAGGTCGCAGCATACCAGCCAGTAAGCTTTTCTAGGTAAACAAGGTCTCCTGCAAGACAACCCTTGTATGTTATGGTAGGAATCCTCCTCACCACTAATATTGCACCTCCTAAGCCACATACTGGCCAGCCCTCCGCTAGCTGCAGAAAATTGCACATTCGTCACCTGTGGCCGGCGAGTAGGAAAGCAACTAATGAAGCATCACCAAAAAGGTATGATAGCATTGAGGTAAGCTGAAGGGGGTGGTCGTCTCATGAAGTGGGCGTCACGCCGCAATATCTTGCTGTACCACCTTGGATGTGTATCTAGATATTTGGTCATTAGGGTATTTTCTCATAAATACCTCAATCTCGAGTTAAGAACCCCGACCTGGAGCGATTGTAGCTAGGAAATTGTGCAACGCTGACGCCGGTACTTCCAACATGCTCTCCCACTCGGTTCTTTCTCCACCTTTGGATGAGATTCAGCTGAATCATGAAGTTGAAGCTTTCCTCCAAGGGCCTGGCCCAGCGACAAACTCATTATCAAGTCACTCCCTACAAGAAATGTTGCGTGGTATTCCCATGCCAACATTCCCTGACAAAGTAGTCCCTGTCAAAGTAGATGTAAATGTGGTGTCCAGTTGTTCTGCGTCGCTAATATTCGACGAGAATGATCGAACCTACACTCCCATAGCCGCATTCTCATCTACACCAAGAGGCGACAGACCGGATATATCCCCACTCACATCAAATAACCCGTTTAGGATGGGACCAAAACATCATCCGGTGCGGGACAATAAGAAGACTGGTAATTCAACTCCATTGTTGTCGCCAACACCCGATTCGCACTGGCCGTATAATGAGCAAGGCGCCTTTGACATTTCGCCAAATCTCAAAAGCCCCGAAACCCCGTTCTTTTCATCCAGACCAGTTCAGACTCAGCTCGAGAGCACCCCCCAAGCACATGAGGTCGATTCCCATCATCGTGATATCTCTTCACCACAGGCCACCCTCAACACAAAGGATCCAAGCCCCACCGAGATACTGATAGTGGTCATGGGACCTCGCGGTTCAGGTAAATCTACCTACATCAGTCTTGCCAAGGGGAGCTCTCCCAACTCAACAGGTTCAACGGTCCAAAATAATATCGGCATGGAAAATCATTTTGTGAGCCATCTCGGTACTCCATATCACCTTCTCGATACCCCTGGCTTCGACGACGAGCTTGAGGCAGACGTTGTTACACAGCAAGTTTTACTTTGGCTTGAGGACTATTACGATTCGGGTCATAGGCGTGAGAATACTATTATACTCTACCTCCACAGTATTGGAGATCCCAGGCTCTACGGATCGATTCGTAGAAGCCTCGATGCGTTTAAAGGACAGCTTAGCCCTCAGATCTGGCCGCAGGTAGTCTTGGGCACCACAGGCTGGACGTCAATGGAGAAGCAAAGACCTGGGATGGCCGAGATGCGAGAATTGGAATTGGTCACCTCGTCCAAGTTCTGGAAAGACATGTATGGCCATGGAGCAGGAATCCTAAGGGTCCCTGAGCAAGAAGTCTTCGTAAAAGACACACTCGGCCGCCTGGGTGACCGAATACTCCAGCGGAGAGTCTTACGAGTAGGTTCGCTGCCGTTTGGAATTCTAGCTGACCGCAGTCCGCCGATGGAGAGAAAGGCGGACATCCTGGAGTTCGAGCGACGCGTTCTAAGTAGAACCACACGAGTCCGTAAAGGAAATCACCGACCCAGACTCGCACCTTAATCGTCTGCTTTTCGACTTCTATGTCACGAGTGCAAGGAAAACATTGGGATGGAATCCATGTACCGTAAGTCGCCATGTTTCCCGTTTATTCTCGTGGTACTCTTGTTTTGCGCTTACCGTGCTGACTCTTTTCTGACAATACCCCCAGAATGCAAAGCTTGCTATCAAGATACAGAGGCTAATTCCTTCATGCTCTGTGCTACCTGCTATGACAAAGGGCTATCTTGTGATGAACCGGACCATCGGCAATTTATGCTGAAAAGGAGGTCTTCCTCAGTCTCTTGCGAGTCTCACGCCAAAACAAGGTTGCAGGGCTGGGATTCTATTCCCTGCGTATGTTGCAACGGCCACTGCGATATTGTATTTCTACGTGAGTGATCTATCAATCCACCTCTTGAAGGTTGAGAGTATGTTGCTTAGCCGAATCTCGGAAACAGATTGCTGCGAGTGCCTCCAAGACAGCTTCAACATGTGCTTGGGGTGCCTCGAGCGCGGCATGAGATGCGGGTCAGGAAATCACTCCCTGCACATTGTCTGTTGGTGGAAGGGCCAAGGAGGCCTCGACACGGGGAGATTGCAACCCTTTCGGAGCGACAGTGGCTCCGGCAGTAGTAGTAGTATAAGGGCTGACCTGCCGGCAAGGCCAGGATTTCGTGATATTATCAGTAAGGCTACTGCAGATCTTATTCGGAGCGCGGGATTTGAGAGCGACTAGCCGTTCTTGTTCAACCAACTCAAGGAGGTCTGATAATGTCAGACGTATCACTTTAGACTCATATCACAGCGGAGCAGATTCTAGCACTACTATGTAGACTCCTAGAAGAATCTATACAGTGATATTGTGCGAGCACTAGTCATTTCTCCTTTCACATTTCTTGTCCTCACCCTCCATCTCGAATGGCTTCAAAAGCCCTAAACTGCTAGCGCGTCGGACCATCCCTTGACTATTAATAGTTAGCATCGGTGTAAACGTGGTGTGAGGAGCTGGCTCTGCCTATAATTGGTATGCAGTGCCAACCCCCCTCTAGACAGCGAATAGGGGTTCAGGCATACATAGTGTATGTTAATGATATCCCAGCCTGCCTAGTAAGATCCAGGCACCCCCAACTGTGAGCACTAGTTCCCATCTGGTTTGCAGCGGTTAAAAAACCCCCTCTTCGTATCGGGAGACGCGCGGCAACCCGGGGACGTCGAAATTTGCACATTGTGTCACCCCCACGTTTAACCTCGTAAGGGTACCTAATGTACGTGTAAACCCACCTCCTCTCTCTTTCTTGCGCCCTATATTCAGCTTTGTACCTCGACAGGACGAGGGTTAACCAATTAGAGATAGATGTAACCCTCACGAAAACGTAGCTTGCAAAGTTGTGCTGGTGTGCTTATCATGCCCAAATAAATGCGTACTGTTGCTGCTTCTTCTAGGTTGGCGGCTGTAAGGGCCTATTGAGCCTTACAAGTATACCTTAAATTTTACTAGGGGTTATGGGAATAGGCAATAACCTCATAGAGAATTAGGCCGCTCAAGCACATGATCTCCACGGGGGTTAAACATGGTGAGAAGCAGGGCATAAATATTTCTACTAGTAGGTATACCATACGCAACAGACCTCACTTTACGATGGTACAGTATATATATCATCTATGGGAGGATTGAAGGATAGGTGGTGGCATTCGACACCTCAGAGCGAAGGGTGTGTACTGTAGAGGCAGTAAGCTAAACTCACGGAAGTGGTGTGGGTGTAGTGCAGTGCTCGCAGGCGGAGGGCAGCCATGATACGCAGCTGCATACCATAAGTAATCCTCCCTGAGGCTGGCTTGAACCTAAATCTTGTCGTATTCATCGCACGCTCCACCCTTCGATAGTACGTTTATTCCATTCTCGCCGTCACACTGTCCATTTCTGTTAGTCACTATGAGCAGTCCCAGCACTTCTCCGTCGCCCGGCGATATTTTCCTTAACGGTTTGGTTACTCTTGCAGTCCAGGTCCTTGGGGGACAAAAGACCGACTTACCGTCCTGGTTTCTTGAGAACTGCATGAAGACTATCCACGAACTTGCGACGGCAGAGCCTGCGTTGCTCATAGACCATGTGAATACATCGAGTACTCGTGGTGAATGCCTCAGACATCAGGATACTACCGGACGATACGCCACTGACCCAGTATTTTATCGATTCATCAAAGATGAGCTGGCCACTTCCGCTTCACAAGGCCCATCGCCAGGGCATAGGGCGTTATACCTCATAATGCTAGAGAGACAGGAGAACCCGCTTGAGGTTCGTGGGTTTTTGTCTGCTTATGTTCATTCACTAGCCAGAGATGCGGGAGCCAATCTTGTCACTTTAGACATTTCCGACGTGGCGAATCTCGCCGAGCATTACTCTCGGTCTCTGAAGATTGATAATTGGAAAGAGAAGGACGGGATTTGTCCAGGGATCTTGCGCGAGCAATACGACCCCAATCATTACGACAAGCTGGGCGATAACCTGAGCAAGTCTTTCTGGATTCCTTTCAGAGAGATCATCACCGCTCCTTACTATAAGTCAACCCTAGTAAGAGCCGCATTCTTTTCGAAGCGGGTTATCCTTCATATCCCTGGAGCACAAGCTTTCACCAAGGAACTCGTCGGACGCAATGTTCTAAGGCACCTGGCTAGAGTGATACGTGATAACATCTTCGACTTAGCTGTCACAGTTATTTTGACAGACAGCGAAAACTCTCAATGCCTTTCGAAACCCGATTGTGGTCATTCACACCACACAGACCCACTTGACGTGGTCGAATTGGTGGAGCTTGATGAGATTGGGGACGTGTTTTATGTATTTCCCGAAGAAACAACCTCCTTAGGGGAAGTCCTAAGATCAGATGCACGTAGAGAACAACATCTAAAGCTAGTGGATCACCTACAAAAAGCGATCAGAAAGCTCAGAGCCGTTCAATGTGGTGACGAGGAAGAAATAAATCCATTACTCCTTCCATATTCTGACTTGGGGGTTCTCCTTTACACCGAAACGGGGGGCTTTATGGCGGAGGCACAAATGATATACTTAGCGCAATGCCTAACTGCCGTGTCGGATTGGTCAGACTCTAAACAAATACATCGTGCTATCAAAGAGTCAGGAGAGATACAAATTATGCTGGAAAGCTGGTCTACGGAGGCCGGACGCACCTCTAACGAGAATAAGTTATTCGAAGCGGATACAGAGCAAGACTTCGCGAGGAAAGCTCAAACACAAGTGATGATGAAAAAAGCGAATCCTTGTAATGAGTTCGAAAGGCGAGTTCTTGATCTGGTCGTTGATATTGGTGAGTATTACCCCTTGTTGCTTTCAATCTTAAACCTCGCAGGTGATGATTAATCTACGTCCAGGCGGCTTGGAAGACACATGGTCAAACATTGAAATTGACCCTGACCTAAGAAAGAGCATAGTACAAATGGTCGACCTATGCCGTTCTTCCCCCTCTGGAAATTATGGAATCCTTCAGCGCGCGTCCTCAAAAGGTGCAATTCTCTACGGCCCTCCTGGAACCGGAAAGACTCACCTAGCAAGGGTACTCGCAAAAGAATCTAATTCCACTATGATAAACGTCTCGGCAGCTGAAATCATGCAAAAGTATGTCGGGGAGTCTGAAAAGTTCATCAAAGCGTTGTTCGCGATCGGTCGTAAGGTCGCTCCCAGTATTATATTCCTTGACGAGGCGGATGCTCTCCTTCGGCAGCGCAAGTCAGAGGACCAACCATGGCATAGGTCCATGATGAGTCAATTTCTTCAAGACTCGGATGGCTTGAAGAGAGAAAAGAACCCCCCGTTCATGCTACTGGCGACAAACAATCCGCAAGATCTAGACCCCGCCGTACTCAGAAGAATTCCTGGAAGATTGTACCTTGGCATGCCACACCAGGAAGCTAGAGAACGGCTTTTCAAAATGTTCCTGAGAGGAGAGCATCTAAGCCCTGCCCTTGACATTAGGCAGCTTGCAGGAATGACGATAGGGTACACAGGGTCTGATATTTACACTCTCTGTGTCAATACCGCATTGATCTGCGAGGACGAAGTTCTAACCATGTCAACGGATGGGTTCAAGGGCGTTAAGAGGATTCTCATGTTGTCACACTTCAAGACAGCAATGAAAAGAAGCGGACCTACCGTTCATCCCACCACGCTTCATAAGTTTCGTCGATTCGCCCACGACTATCATCCCGCCGCGGAGTCTAAAATCATGGCTGAGGAGCGTGTAGGAGACCCGGATGCAGACCTTCTCGAGGACGAAATCGAAAAGCGCGAACGCACTGTGGTAGCAGCCGCCGAAAGGGGGAAGCCTCTTAGTAAAATGGCCGATCACAAAGGCTCTAATAGCAGAACCTTGGCATATATGGAATATTACCAGCCACTCAACCCCTTGCGCAACGAGATTCGACTCCTGAAGATAAAAAATTCGGGTTGGACTACTGGTGGGGTCGAATGCGAGCTCGAAATCGTCAGCCTATTGCGACATCCACGTTTCACTGCCCTGTCCTATGTATGGGGAGACCCCACAAGCAAAGAGGATATCATCATGCATGGCAGCATGTGGCCAGTAACAAGGAATTTGGCTCGAGCCTTGCGAACTATGAGGCACCACTGGACCGAGCATTTCCCCGACCGCGACTGGAGCGAATTCCGAGTTTGGGTCGACGCGGTGTGTATTAACCAGGACAATCTCTCATTCTGTTGCGTATGAGAGAGTTGCCGCTTTGGGCCTTCTATTTGGCAGCACTCCCATGAATGCACCGAAACGACCGGACTTCATTCCTCCTCGCACGTGGGACCTAGCCCGCAAATTCTAAGCAGGTACCGGGCTTAGCACCATTAAGCTAAACCACCCCCTGACGCCCCATGCCCTCACGCCCCAGCCCCGCCACCCCATTAATCTAAAACTTGACACGTTATATATAAAGCTATCAAACCTTTTCCTATTCTTTAATTTTTTTTTATTCTATATTATTATTTTCGTCCTTTTATTTTTTATTTTAATATGTTTCTACTTAATTAGCAATTACGCGCGAATAGTACTGTACAGGATAGTTTTTTTAGTACACTTGTTTAAGTAGCATGTACTAAATAAAAAGTTAAACAAATATATGTATAATACTGCTTTTAAAAAGTCTTAACTTTTAAAAAAACTTATTAATACTAATAAGCTTTATTATTATTTTTTAAAGCTAAATTAGCTTTTTAAGCTATTAATTAAGCTTATTTAAGTTTTATGCTAGTTTTAATTAAATTTTAACGTATAATTTAACATTATTTTATTGTTTAAAAAAACTTTTATATATTTAAAATTATATAGTACTAGTTTTTTTTACGTTAAAATTTATTAGTTAAAAATATATAATCGTATATTATAAAGTATACATGTATAAATAACGCTATTATATATAATATTAACTTTTTTTTTAACTGTTTAAAAGTTTTTAAAGTTATTAGAATTTTTTTAAAACGTTAGTTTAATACTAATAAAATAAGTATTAGTTAAAATATTAATAAAAACTATTTTATAGTTATTAAAAGTATTATATATATAGTTTTTAAAAAAAAACGTTAAAAAAAATAAATAAATTATAACGATTAAGTATATAAATAATATTAATATAATATTTTTATTACTAGTTATTTTTAAAAAAGTTAATATTTAAAATTAATAATTTTTAAACTAAAATAATTACTTATATAATAATTAATAGTTTATTTATAGTTTTAATAAATAAACTAGCAATTTTATAATTATAAAATAAATTAAAACAATTTTTATACTTTATATATAAAATTATTATAAAAATAAATAAATAATATTAATATATAACTAACAGTTATAGTTTATATATTAACAAAAAATTTTTATAACTTTATTTAATAAATAAAATATAGCTAATATTTTATAAGCTTTATTGTTTTTATATCGTATAAATATTAAATATAAGAATTTTTAAGTTATTAAAAAAAAAACTACGTTTAATACTAAAAAAGTTGGTTTTTTACCGCTTTAAATTAAAACTTTTAAAATTAAAAATAATTAAAGCTTTTCGTGCGGCTAAAAATTTAGTACTAATTCTTACTATTATTAAAAAAATATAATAAACAGTTAAAATTTTTTCTAAAAATTAATCGAAACTGTTATTATTAAAATTTATTATATTAAAAAATATAAGTATACTAAAAATACTAATTATATAATTTATAAAAACAATTCGATTTTAAACATTAAATTTTTTATTTTTTATAATATGTATGCTTATAAAAACATTTTATAAAAATATAAAACATTTTTAAAATAGCTAAAAATTAGTTATTAAATATCTAGCTTTATAATTTTTTTTTTAAAGCTTATAAACATTAAAACTAATAAAGCTTTAAATAAAATAAATGTTAAAATTGCTAGTTTAAAAACTTAACTTATAACTATATAATATTAATTAAAAAAAAAAACAAAACGTGTATATTAAAAAGTTAAAATCGTACTAGATTAATCGTTTATATATATAACTAATATTTAACAAGCGAAAAAAAAGCTTTATAACCGTATAGTTTATAAAAATAAAAAAAAGAGTATTAAAATGTTTAAAAAAAATATAGCGTACAAAAAAAACTGTCCTAAAAACAAAACAAAATTTAAAAACTATATTAATATTATAGCATTATCTCTAAAAAAACCACGACGTTAATTTTCTATAGTAAATACTAGTTACAAAATATAGTGTAAATTAGTGGCAGATAGGGCGTGAGGGCATGGGGCGTCAGGGGGTGGTTTAGCTTAGCATTATCGCCAGAATCAAAAAACACTACAAAGATTCACTATTGGAGGGGGATGAATCCTATGACAACGACTTTGCCTTCACACTACTATTCGTAGCGACCGGGCTCTTGTGGCTGAGGGCAAGTGATGCACGCGACTACTTCTACGGGCTACTAGGATTCAGCAAACTCGACATTGCTGTCGACTATAACAAGAGCGTGCGCGAGGTCTATCGAGACTTTTGCCAATACTGACTAAACATGTCAGGGGGAGTTTGTAGGTACCAACAGCACTTTCTTTTACACTTTGCCGGTATCGGTATGTCAGGTCCGACATCTGAAGCGAGTGAACACGAGCTTCCATCTTGGGCACCGAACTTTGATGTTGGATCACTCTTCCTTGTCCCGCAGAACGCACCCGACGCACGCAGCGCGTTCAGACAGATGAGGAAGATGTTCGTATACCAAGTGAAAAGTACACAATGGGTCGGAGAAGGGATGCAGGCACACGCGGGGGTTTTCACCTCCCTCGACGATTCGAAGCCCTATATCAATGAAGATTTCACCCTCTTTATCCCGGGCTTGAGTCTACAGCGCGTCACTAAGGTCGGTCGTTTCAATCAAGATGCCGAGGCCAGAAGGAAGGGCATTTCCGAGCCATTTGTTCAATACTGCGCTGAGGTCAGCATCAAAACTTTAAAGCATTCTACCGGCAAGCCTTGGCTTCTGGTGGTACTCCAAACACTGGTATGCGATGGTCAACAGTCGCTCAGTAAGAGTTGCACCGATGAGCACACGAGGGAACAAGCCTTCGTATTATTCACGCTTCTCGTTCAGTGGCACACACGGGAAGGAGACGGCCCGCAGTCGGGACCTCTGGATTCGAATCCATGGCTGCCCCCGGACTGCAGCCATTTTGATGCAGTGTATGCTCACTTCCAGCGGCTTTTCTTCCCTACACTGTACCGCAACCACCACCGAGGACCAGAACAAGATGCGTTTCAGGAAATCTGGAATCGGAGCCACCAAACTCGGTCCGACGACCCGAACGGAGTTCTGGAGAACATTCCAGTCGTTGAGAATATGATGGAGCGTATACGTGCCTTTTCTTCTTGCCCGTGGTTCGAAACAGCTGACGGCTATATTGGGCGGGGCCCGCCTTATATGACAGTAGGCGATATGGTTTGCGTAGTGAAGGACTGTGGACTCCCCATCCTGTTGCGTCGTTCTGCCGATGGGTATAGTCACGTTGGGCCGTGTTGGGTTGAAGGGCTTTTGGGCGGAGAGGCCATCGACTTCGTGCAGGATGGTCGATCGTCTTTGGAGTGGTTTGAAATTCGCTAATGCAATATTACAATGCGATCAATTTCACCGGACCATAGACTGACGACGAAGCCTTCTCCTGCAAAGCATTAGAGTCCCCAGCCACCTAATGGGCCAATCCATATAATCGGATTAGCCAATCCACGCTTAGAATTTGCTGACCCACAGAGCGTATCTTGAACGAGGATTGGCTAATTTGAAGTCTATGGTCTATCCGAGCGGGTGGCTATCTAGACTAGGGGCTCTGGGGGGTATCCCCTCTGAGGCCTATTTGAACAGCAACTTTTTTAACCCACTAAATAGGCCTACAGCCCCCATGCTAACAGGAGTGATTTCATACGAAAATAACCCCAAATAAACAATAGATGTTCAACACTCTAATAATTCTGTTAATTCAACGTATTTACTTAAATCTTCTTGATTTTTTGGAAGTGCTTATTTTTCTGTACATCTATCTTACTTTTTTCTAAAATTCTTTCGAAATAAAGATACTGCGCGAAGGTTCAAAAAACGAAGATAGATGGTAGGACTTTTAAGTATAACGTGACCCTTCGTAACGATAGGTAGGCAGAGGAAGTACCTCTAAGTCTATAGATTTTATTGGCCACATACCCCTTTATCTAGTGCCTTGGCAGTTTGCTGTTCAAAAAGCCTTCAAAGGGATACAATACTCATCTTTTGCCTTCATGGCGCGCAATGATTAATTCTAACAAGGCCAGCGATGTGATCTGTGGTCAGGCTCAACTGCCGTGAGCAGTTCCCGAATATTTTCAGGTCGATAGGGCGTTAATAATTATGTTGTATAACCTCGGTAGGGTAGCATACAGCCTGTCAGATGCCTGAGCGGAATTGGGACTCAGTCAAATCATGATGTTTGATACTGTTATGCAGGATCCTGTATCAGCCAGCACCGTGACTGGTCTTGCCAGGCGGCCGCAGGCTTTTGTTAGCTTCGCGGTGAAGCCCAAGCCAGAAGGCCTTGGGCGATTCAAGACTCTTGCCCAACTAAAAAAATGTCTTTGGGCAGAATAGCTGAAGACAATAACAATAAGTCTAATGTCCACAGCATAAGTAGAGGTCTTATGAGGGATGACCTTATCCACGGGACTAGCGGAAGCCTTCGCGATAAACCACGAGACACCGATGCGCAGAAGGCTGCTGACCAACAAATTTTGCCATGGATGCAGTAGTAGCTATAAGAACATGACATGCTGCGGCTTACCGTTTCCTTCACGGAAAATCGCTCCCGCGAATTCTCCCAAATTTATGCGCCCTTTGTCCTCTATACTCGCCCACACCACACCACCTGCCAGCCCAGTAGCTCTGACATTCAACATGACCGGAAATGAATCGGACGGCTCGAAGCGGTACGAAGTAGCTATCCCGCGGAAAGGGCTAGCTCAGCGCCATCTCGAAGAATACCTCAAGCTGGAACTCTCGCTCGATGATGTCGGTTCACCTCCTCCCTCCCCCACGCCCGGTTTTGGATCCCCGCACAGCCTGCCTTGCTTGTGCGCATCAGACCCCCGTGTTAGCGACTAATTAACGTCATCTTCGTAGATAAAATACAAGGAGACAGTCATTAACGACAACTACACTATCCTACTCCCAAAGAAACTCACAACTGTCAGTACACTACCTCCACGATGTCGCATTTCTCGAAACACCGCCGAAGATGGAATGGTAACTGACACAGTACATTAAAGCGCCAACAACAAGATATCGACCTTTGCCTGAGAACCAAATCGGAGACTGCGGAAGCATTCTTGGAAGCTTACAGGACTGCGAAAAAAGGACACCCACCTCAGCAGGGGCAAGAGCAGGCCAGTGGCTAATCGGATGGCACCTCGCACCAGTAAACGCGACGGCCAGTGTCGTGAGCCGCACCCCGCTACTCATGGGTGGGGTCAAGTGTGTGCCATTCCATTTCTGGGTTGATCCAACATATATTGGCAGCTGAGCTGAGAGGCTGCATGAAGTCCTACTCTTTTAGTTGGCCGACCAGACACCCCTGTCTCTCCGCTTTGGCTGATGTGCTTGATGCACGAGCTATGTATCTAGGTTGCAGAGTGCGAGGCTTCATGGTGGCACGGCTCATGTCTTCGAAGATTCTTCCTCTTTGCCGGCAGTGCAGGTTCTTAGGTATCTGTCAGTTTGTAATTTCAACGGGAAGCCCGATGTCCTTCCAGCTAATAACTGTAATGTCCAGCATGTGCACAGTGAGCCCTTTCCTTCTCCAACCCTCCCACACTCCAAACCAGTAAGGTAGCAGTAGGGCAATGTGCAATAAACATGTAGGTAAGCACACGGCGGTCGTCTCGGGCAAGACCGGAATTCTCGATATCCCCCCTGCCAGAGCCCCGTGTCAGATCCACAAACTTGCAAGAAGACAGTGTATAAGAGCACAAAGTGAGGTCGACTCCCTCTCGGAACCATGCTCGCTGGATCCAGTATCTTTCTTCTCGGCTGCCCGCATGTCGATCCTTGGGGGTTGACATAAAGGCCCAAACAACATGGTGGCACTATCCTACGACGGTCTTCGTAGGGCCTTGGTCGATTGCTTGACATATCCTAACAACATTCCTCAGGGAAAGGAGAACCCAAAACTAATCAAGCACTTCAAACGACACTTTGAGAGGATCAAGAAAAGGCTTTTGGTGGAGGAAGAGCCGTCGAATTCTTTTTTTTATAAGATCAACCTCCACATCTATGATCCCACTATCGACAGTAGCATGTACGAAAATGTGCGAGAGTTGCAGAAGCTGCAAGAATATCTCGGAATATACAACTTTACCCCCACTGGCTTGTCCGACGATCCGGGTAGTAAATATCATAACACACAGGAGGACTACCAGCTTAAACCAGATCCCATTTGCCGATGTATGTAAGTGTTGTAACTCTTGCTCTTCATTCACATTGGCATTTAGTCTAGTTATATAAGCCGCTTACCAATACTCTGGGTATTGAAAGCATCATTCAAACTGCCTTGAGCGGCACAGGGCGCATACTCAAGCTCACCGAGGCTATGCTTCTTCAGATCCTGACTTACTACAACGTATTCCCATGTTTCTTGGATTTCATCTCCAATTTTGGTCATGAAAACCTCACCCGAGACAGCGATATGTTGTTTGGCGGCTTTCGAGGCCTTAAGTCGTTTCCCGAGGACAATGAAGATGATGGCCCAAGTAAAGACGACATAAATAGAAAGGCCTTCAACCAAGATATGAAGGAGCTCGGGCGTAGTGGTCTCAATTTTCAACTCGCCTTTGAACTTAAGACCATATCTCGTTCGGCAGGCTTTAACGACACCGACTCTGGGCTCGGTAGAGAAGAGGACTCGGACGGCAGCGTCTTCGACGAACCAAGGAGGAACGCGGGGTTTATAGCTTGGATTTGGGATCGAAATCATCCGCCCTCCACACCACGTGGTCGACAGGGAGGAGAAGATCAAGCTGAAACAAACAAGGCGGAGCTATCTCTAATGTCTTGGGATTTCACGCAGACAGCCGTCTATCACCAATTTGATCTTGATAGCGGCAACAGTTCCTGGATCATCGCTACGGCGGAGATCGATACTGACGATGAGCTTGAAGATTTCAAGCAGCGTATTCTGGACGCTGATAAATTATCCAGCGCCTCGATGACGGAACAATTCAAGTTCAGCCTTGATATGGTGCTTTTGCTGGTGGAGTGGTCGTTGAGCGAATACGGGTTCTATATCACGACGTTGGATGACGAACTTAATGCCCAGGTAAGAAAACCCCCCCTTTCTATCCATGTATATGGGCCTATCTTCTGACTAGGGACCATCGGACAGACGAGAAAATATACCTCTGAGGGAGCACCGATCAATGCGAAGAGTCTCATGTGGATCAATCGGTACATGGAGAGTCTTGACCACTGCATATCGGGCCTGCAAGCCAATCTACGGGTGTGCCAGGCAATCATCAACTTTTATCTGGAAGACCTTCTGAAAGACCCGAAGTTGCGGAAGTCCGGCGCCCGCTGGACTGCTGACGACCCCCTTATTCAGAAAGACATTAAGGAATTCGCTGCCAGACTGCAAGTCTCCCACATGGCTTTAAACGGCATGCTAAGACGAGCCCTAGCAGTAAAACAAACGGGTACGAGACGGGAGGAAACTGTGAGTTGCGCTGCACTATCAAAACAGTCTTCACTTAAGGAATTCTTCGCTACACTATTCTAGCCTACCAAGTTCATAACAAAAGTTTCGGATTTCCGTTGACTAACCCATCGTGTGTGAGCACAGATCCAGAGACTACTCCAGAACGCCAACGAGCAGAGGATGAAGGAACTCGCACACATTACATCCCGCGACTCTACGATCATGAAAGTCTTCACCACCATCACCATCTTTTTATTGCCAGCTTCGGTCGTCTCGTCATTTTTCTCCACCCAAATTGTGGACTTTGAAAATTTCCCCGGGTTCACCGGCATCTGGTCTGGCCCAGCCGCGGTCTGGTGGGCCGGTATCACCTTTATCACGACCGTGGTTGCCGTTATGTTTGCAGAAGTCGCCTATCAGGTTGAGGTTAAGAGACTCGGTGATTCGAGAGCCATGGACGGCCATACAATCCTGGGCTTGATAGCTGAAGGTTTCTCTGTGATCGGGGAGAGCCTCCATAGGTTATGGAGCTGGTTGAAGAATATTCTGCGGCGGAAAGGACCAAGCGAACATAGCTGCTGCTGATATCGTGGAGTAGGTGGTTTTGCAAGGTTACCACGGCGGCAGATTCGACTAGTTCAATTTGGCAGGCTGCCTAGCCGTCACACAACTTGATCTGTGAGTTAGGTAATGTCAGATTTCATAGCCCGTTACCAGGCTGGAATTCGTTAATCTACATCTTTGTATATTCTTCATCGAACTTGAGCCATATTCTTCCCACCCTGGCTCTTGACCGCTCACAACCCTGGTGCCATTTGTAACTCTGGCTGTAGGAGTTGTATTCATAAGTCACAGGTTATGGCCCAACAAGCTTGGTTTATTCCAAATGATCGGGCGTAGAAGACGCTAAACCCCGAATGTTGCCAAAAAAAAAAATCATGAACCCTTAATAGGTTGGTCGAATATGGTCGGTCCGACCACAACTAATTGAATGGTCGAACAATGGTCGAATAAAATCCGTTCGACCATACGCGTGTGAGATGGTCAGTAAGAATCAAGAGTGGCCATCTCTAACGGATCTTGGCAGCATAAGCGAAAGGCACGGGTATAAGATGTAACTATGGATGCGAGCTGCCTGCTTCGAAAGGAACAAACTGTGAGGGGAGAGATCAGTATTCTATATTTTGCTTCGCGCCTAGAGCTTGCCTTAGCTGGGATTAAGAGCTAGGACTTCGTACTTCAGATAGATCATTGTTCGCTTACGATATAACATTGGCTTACACCTTAGCACTAGCCGCTGGCGGCAAGGTTAGAGCGATAGCCAATTATGGAAGGGTAAACGGAAGCATATGAAGGTGGTGAGCAGATAACACTCGGTATTGTCTAGAGCAGTACGGGCCGCGATGAGTCAACAGACACACCCGGGCCGGATGTTCGATATTGCTCAGGTCGCTGGTCAGCATGCTCCGGCCCCTTATCATCTATGCTAGCTTCCGGCATTTCCAGTCTTCTGTAGCATATCTTTTGGAACCTCCTTGGGTAGATTCTACAAGAGCTGGTTTGTTTGTTTGAGTGGGTTTGGTCTGATCTTGCTCATTATCCACCTTTAGGTTATCGGGTTGCTTTCGAAAGGGCTTCATGAGAAGCTCAGTCAGTAACTTAGCAATTAGCAAAGACCCCACCCCCTTGTCTTCTCAAAGTAATCCTGCAGCAACTGTATCTCCTGTTGCATTCGCTGTGGTTCAGTCACCCTGGGCTTGTAAGTCATCGTAATTTTCCGTTGTGTGTACTGGCAAGCTAGGAATTTTTGATAAGGCACTGTAAACATGTCACGATCAGGCTATTTATTAATTTCTTTGTTCTCCTGAATGGCCGTGTTAATTGACTCTTCAATTATGCTATGATCTTGGCACGAGGGGAGTCAAATAATACTGTGTCACAGCTGTTCTGGCCATATGGGTCTGCCCTAGCGGCATTGAGCCTGTGCGCTATCGCTCATATTCGAAATAGTCATGTCATAGAATTGTCGTCGCTGCGCGAAACCGTCAGGATCCAAAACGAGAGGCTTAACTCAGCGGTTTAGAATATACTTTCTCTGTCCCATCGAAAGCGGTATCAGAACTATTACGAGAATCGGACTAATCAAGCTAGAGGAACAAACGGGAATTTTATGTCGGAAAGAGTACTTGACTAATATAATTCACATGCTACCGCCACTAATACTTACAATAGCGAAATTCAAAAGGTCGAGATCTCAGAAACAAATCGTCCAAGCTACTGGAGAAGGAAACGGCTAGTCTCATGATCTCACCTTGGCTCAGGGCGTTACCGACCCATCATAAGGACACCTCTTCTTCGAGTATAGGTTCAATGCCCTCCCATACCCCCACCAATTCAGGCGTCTGCAGATACGTAGTCCTTTCGTAGATGTCCATGTTCATAAAATAGCTTGAACAGGCATCTTGTGCAGCAGGGTAGAATTGACTATAAGCCTGTGTGAACCACCCACATCGCGAGTGATCCTGCATCATTTGATTTGTTGTCAAAAGCGTTTGGAAAGCCGCTGAATCTCCTAATAGCCATTCCTCGAGGGCCTTCATGGAGAATTTCTCAGACAACCAAGGATCCCCCTCTTCTATCCTACGGTACGTAAGAAACTCCGTCTGAATTGTGGCCCAGAGCAGACCGATATCCGCGTCGTAGCACTTGAGATGCATCCAATAAGGATGGGAGCCGTTATACTCCATTTCGAATTCGCATTCGTTTTCGCTCGAGCATTCGTCTGCGTCTAGTTCTGAATTATGCGTGTTTGAATCAGATTTAGGTCTCGAATCTCTGTGCCTTTCAGCTCGAGATAGAATCTGAGCGAAGCAGTGCCAACCAGACTTAAGGTCACTGCTCCAACCGTCAATTATGTTTTGCGGGACTCTTTGCATGAGTTCGAGAGGCGATAAATGGGCATGAGAACATTCCCCTGAATCGGAATCCCCAAGTATCTCCTTGGCGGAAATATTGACACTAAGGGTTGCGTCGGCGCCTAAGTTAAGAAGACACACCAACACGGCTAGCGCACCAAATAAAGTTTCCCCTGGCATTCCTAAACTCGCCAGGTGAAATGTAGTTATCACGAGGGTGTGCAACGGCCTGAGCCTCAACTCCAGACCGCATTCTGTACAACGGCGTATAAATAAGCCGCTCATTGTGTTGATGCTCGGCGCACAAGCAGGGCCATATATAGCAATAATGCAGTGGCAGATAGCTTGCACCGCCGTATGGCAGAATGGATGTTTCCATGAAGTTGGAATCTGGCTATGCCCTTGACGAAATAGTTTGCGTACCTTCGATGTGTCTGGCGCCCATCTACCACATATATCCATCTCTTCTCCAGGGAACCGCTTTGGAGAACGAAAAGCACGGCTGACAGAGTCGGGCCTGGTAGCTGTATGAGACCGAAGAATAGACACCGTGAGAGCATCTAGTATTGTGTGGTTGTGCTTATCAATGTTGTGATAGAAAGCGTAAGATGCCCCGAGGCAGTAAACCAGTTCTTCAAATACGCTACAGCAGGCGTGGCCACCGTCCAGGAATGACGCCGCGAGGTGAAAGGGATGGATATCGTCCAGTCCCTCTGGGGCTTCGTCATTATTCTGCTCACAAAGGTCGACCAGAAGCTGGGAATTCCCTGCTATTATTGCGAGTTTCCACGCATCGATTTTTAGGGCTCTCGGATCGTTTTCTATCACATGAACGACGTCGTCTTGTGCGATTGGCAGGTTTTCCGCGGGAGTGTTGGTAAAACTATTGCCAACTATTGAGTGACGTAGTTCGTCCGTGAAAGAGGTAGTAAGGGGGTTTGCTTGAGGTGGTTCGGCCAAAGTGCTGCAGTAGGCGTCACCTCTGGGAGGCGATACATGTATAGACCAGTTACAAAGTTTTGTTGGTGGATTGGAGACATATAGCCGACCTGGGGACGCGAGTGCTGTTGAGGCTATGGGAGAATCTATCCAGAAAGACGGCGCCATAGGGCTCCCCGTTGTGTTCAGCTGCTGCGGGACGGGGAAAGGGGTGAAGCCACTTTGCGTTCGTATTAATCGTTTATCCCATTCCTTTGCCATGGTAAAGCCATGTATGTAAAAGTCATGAAAGTAATTGACTAGCAGCCTTTGCACTGTTAGCTGTCAAATGATAAGGAAGAGGCAAACTGAATAGTCCGAATAGACATGGGAATAGGTATTGAGAAACTTACTTGCGATCTTCCCTACACATAGTGACAACAAGCTCCTCTACTCGGTCTTGTAAAAAGAGCATTGTACGATTCTCCCTAGCTTTTTGATAAACAAGTTGCATATTAGGTGATGGTTCGGCTGCTTCGCGTCCTGGAGTCAAAGGTATAGGGCTTTCGATATTTACATGATCCGGAGTTGTACCTAGCGAGCCGTAAGGCGACTGCTTGTTTACCTCCTTATGGATAGAAGCAATAAAAGCCTCGTATGGCAGGTTCCATGATGAGAGTCTCACAAGAACGTTAGTTAGGCGTAGATATGTCTAGATAGCCTGAATGGCCACCAAACGTGAACTTACAATCCAGGGGTGATGACTTTAATTCGCCTCTGCTCTTTGAGGTACCTGGTGAGCTTGTTGGGATGTAGTTGCCTCTTGCCGTCCCCCTCGCCGACGGCGATGTGAGATGTACTTGTTCCGGGGCGTTTTTGCTTGGTGAGGGCAAAAGCGACACCTTCTTTAATGTCTTTTACCACACGCTTGCTAATTTTCCAGGTTCTGAAGTGGCTGCGGTATTCGGTGGGCCTAGGGCAAGGAAGTTTCAGGCACATGGTGACATGCTGACGACGGGAGCGGCGAAAAGGGCATAAAAATGAATAGAGGGGTAAACAACTTACGCCGCATGGAAGAAATAGTTTACTCTCATGAACTCAACAACCTGATTGAGCGTCGTTGTCTTCCCCTCTTGACCATAGTTGCCTAGGTAGAGCCTGACAATGACTGGCTTGAGGCGTTCCCATCTGTCTGTGTATGCCATATCAAGATACCTGTCTTGATCTGACTGGGGAAATAGTTCAGCTGGAGTTCGGTCCATGGCGCAAATGTAATAGTAGGGGATAACATGAATGAGGACGGATGATGAGGAGAGGATATTGAGGCCGGACTGGAGAGGGAAACAAGGCTGTATTTATGCTCCTTTGCACCTACTCCAATTCTAATGCCCATGTCATACTGGCAAACGCATGTCACGGTGTGTACCTGCCACCAAGGTACGTACCTGCTCGGTATTCATCACGGATTCCGGGAAATGTGCATTTTTAAATTGATTGATACTCGACGCGCGCCGAGACTGGGACGAAAAAGCCACGACGGGTCCTACAAAATGTCAGCAACCAATTGCCGCGAGCCATCGATGCACAGGATATCATGAATACAAAGATATGATTGTCCCGTCCATGCACGCCAGTCCTCCTGCATATCGCCACCGATTCTGTCAAGGCTGTTAGGCTGCCAACGCGACCTTCCCCCCCCCTGTACACAAAACGCCAACAACCAATGAGCTTTAAGATACTCGCTGAGATTCCCGCCAAGACATGTTCACCCGCATGGAGACCCTTTGCGCTTTTAGTGGGACTTACGTTTAGTGTTGATTCTCGTTGGACTACCTAGGTATAGTCAATATTGGGTAGGTATAGAGTCAGGGCATTAGCCTCAAACAAAATGCAACAGACCTATGAAATTTCAACATCTAAAATGCCGGATTGCGAGCGAGGGTCACGCAGGGGTGGGATTTCTGACATATTACGCACAACTGTGACATGTACAATGAACACCTGAGGTTTACCGTCGTTTTCGCCCGTCAACCCTCAGAGTACCTGAAGCCTTGACGGCATAAGACTGATCTATCTAAGTATATCTTAAATCATACGGAATAGATAATCCACCTGCAAGCCATTGCCCCCTTAGTATGTAAAAGTGATTCCTGGAACTGCATGGTCTCCACCCTTATGCGAAACTAAAGCCCTCGATATCATGCTCGTGTGTATAATCCGACTAGAATCATCTTGACCGAAATCTATTCGAGCTTGATAGTGTAAGTGATACAAAGAAGACTCTGATTCTCTCCATCCTGTCTCCTTGCCCTTCAGAGTGTCTATAAATATTCCTTCTATTCTCCCAGCTTTTCCCATGTCATCATCACATCCCAGACATCTCCTCGCTTCAAACAATCTTTTAACCCACCAGCTCACTATTGTTCTATTTCACCTTCTGGTGGCCTCTCTCTCTCTCTCTCTCTCTCTCTCTCGATTTCTCTGCCATCCAACTACTCCTGCACCTTGGACAAACCAGTCAAAAACCCCATACAATCAACTTATTTGCCAACCCTCAGGACTCAACAATGCCTTCACAGGACACGTACGTCCCTCCTCTGACTCCAGCCCGCAACTTTTCTATACCCATTCATGCCCTTCCCTGTCGTGGTGCTTGAGGACCCTATACTTTTCTATGATCCCTTGATAGATAGAGCAAGAGGGGAAGAGCTAAACCATTGACTAGTTCTGGATCTACCGTGTGGAGCACCACGGCGACAGCTGGCTCTCGGAACACGATGTCATCTAACCATACCGATGTCATCTCGATGGCCTCATCTTCTACCCATGGGAGTTCCAGTAAGAAGTCTAAGAAGATGAGCAAGAAAGACAAGAAGAAGAGACAAGAAGAAGACCTATTCGCTATCGGAGCTCAATTCAGTTCTCACAGGTCAGTAGCTTGTCTTCGAGTCGAACATCCCCTCGTATATTATGGAGTCAAGCTGACCTACTTCTATTCAGAGCTTGATCTTTAGCACATCTAGGGATAGAAGCTCTTGTGGACTAAGACTTACTATCCTTTTGGCTATGGAATCAACACTTCTTGATTGAGCTTTTGATTTCTGAATTTATATTTATGTGTCTTGAGTTATTTGATTGGTGTCCGTTGTAGCACGGTGTCATATAACTAGGCCATCGTAGCGTACCTAAACCACATACATGACGACAGCATTGGGAATTTGAATTATTAGAGAAGCTTTACCCCGATATATATACGTTGCTTGTATAAGTTTTGCTCGTATAGATAGAAAATCTCTTCTTATGCAATGTGAGTAATTAACACAGGTCACAAATCTAGGCACGCTCTTCCACGGGTAACACATGATTAAGATTTACCAGATTGTTTAGATTCATAGTTTAAAGACTGTAGTGTTATTTTGATGATCTTTTATGTTCCCCGGACGTAGAGAAAATCTGTGAGACTACTTCTATCCAGTATGAGATCCAGGATGAGATCCAGCACCGGATTCAGATCCAGAAACGGAACCAGAAACGGAACCAGAAAAGGAAAAGGAAAAGAAAAAATTCACCCAGTGCCGTGCCCTCCAGCCGGCTCCTTGTTAGATATGACCCCCGACCTAGGTAGTTTTGTTCGTTGTTGGATTGGACAATGCCACGCTGAAACATCCGTGGCTGCTATGTAACACCACCGATCACTGCATATGCGTACCTACATACAAGTAGTACTTCAATAACCTGCCTAGGCACCTTAAGTATTCTATGTCCAATGGCCTTCCCGTTAGAAGTTGATCGCTTTGGTTTGAGCATTTGCGACATTCTTACACATGTGTACGTCCTGCTATACATATAGCTATTCAACAGACATCATTTCCGGTAAATTTACAGTGATCGTACATATGATGTATGAATCAAAGTATCTTGTAAATGTGTATTCTGGAGCTCCCATGGATATCGTGTGGAGTTCCGCAATGAGGAGACTGGAGATCCCGGAAATCTGGCGATGATCCGGAAACAGGCCGGCCTTACGTAACGAAGCGATTACGGGCTATACCCGGCCGAACCCTTACATCATCATCTCCAGGGGGCATGCTCTTCTCCGCATCCGAAGAGGATTTATTCATGAAAGTAAGGAGACAGCTTCTCTAAGCCCCTAACAATAATCAGGCCACTTTCTTCTATCTAAGCTTTGGATCCGGGGACCATCATGGCGACTCTGCAATTAGCCTCGTGGGCTACCAATCTGACTTACACGGATCTCACCGCACCCGTCGTCGAAGCAGCCGTGAAAAGCGTCTATAACTGGGCCGGCTGTGCCATCGGCGGCTATGCCCAAGACGCGCCACACATCGCCCAAGCGACGACGCAGGCATTCTTCGGTGGCCCGCCGACGTCGAGCATTCTCGGCTCTAACGGGTCTATTAGCGACGCATACGCAGATGCCCAGCTAGCCGCTTTCCTAAACGGAATCGCTTCGCACATCGACGACTACGACGACACGCATCTGGAGACCATCATCCACCCCGCGGGCCCGGTCGCCAGCGCGCTTCTGGCGGTAGCGGAGTGGCAGGGCCCCGTGACGGGGGAGGACTTCCTAACCGCTTTCGTCGCGGGCGTAGAAGCCGAGTGTAAGCTGGGACTGAGTGTCTCGCCAGAGCACTACGACGTCGGGTGGCACATCACGAGCACCACGGGGTCGATAGGCGCGGCGGTGGCGGTCGGCAAGATGATCGGGCTGGACACGACGCAGATGCAGAACGCCATCGGCGTAGCGGCGACGCAGGTGGTGGGGATGCAAGAGTACTTCGGCTCCATGACCAAGTCCTTCCACGTCGGACGGGCGGCCCAAGGCGGCATGCTTGGGGCCCTGCTGGCCAAGAACAACTTCACGAGCTCATTGCAAGGCCTCGAAGCGCAATATGGCTGGCTTCATGTCGTGAGCACGCGAGAAAACGCCACGGCGTACTTTGATCAGCTTGGAGAGATATGGGAGATCGAGAAGAATACCTTTAAGCCTTTCCCTTGCGGCATAGTGCTCCATCCCACGATCGATGCAGCCACTCAGCTGCATGATGAGATGATTCAGCAGGGGAAAGATATCTCGTCTGTGAAGAGCATTAATCTGCAGGTGAACTCGGAGGTTCTCGTTCTCACAGGGAAGACGGACCCGACTACGGGACTCGAGGGGAAGTTCAGTGTCTACCATGCCGCAGCCGTGGGATTCTTGTATGGCGAGGCTACCCCTACTCAATTCACCGACGACGCAGTGAACAATGCAACTGTTATTGAGTATAGAAAGAAGGTCAATGTTACTACAAACGATGAGCGGGTTAGTAAGGATCAGGCTACAGTGACAATAGTGTTCGATGATGGCAGTACCCTTGAAAAGCATATTGAGCATGCGATCGGCAGCTTAGAGAATCCCTTGACAGACACTGAGCTGAAGAAGAAGTTTATTGATCAGGTCTCAAAACAGATAGGCGAGGCAAGAGCGGAGAAAGCATATGTCGCTTTTATCAACATTGGGAACATGACGGACATCGGAACACTGAGAACGCTCTACTGAAAGGAGGCAGATGAGTTGACGCCAAGTGAGAATTATAGATCCTTGTGAATAATCCATGAGCGCACGATAATGAACAAAACCGAATACCAATTGTTAAAGCACCAAACTCAAGCAACGCCATGACTGAAGGGTGTATTAATGCGATCACAAAATTCGTGTCTTGGCATCACCGGGGGCTGAGGCTTTGAACCGAAAAAGGTTAGGAGACATCGTAATCCTTCTCCTGATGATATGGACGAGCAGAAATATCCCATGCGCTCAAGAACCATGATCGAATTGAAAGGGACAAGCTTCCATTATCATAGCCGATTGTCCATTGCTCGTCACGTATACGTATCCGTATTAAGCTCAATTGAGAGCCACCAGCAACCGCCCGTTCTAGTCTCCATGACCCGCTGGGCTTCCCATTTCATCTCATAGGTAGCCAACTCAAATCTGTCTGCTTTATCTTTCCCCAATGTCGCCTAGATGATACAGAAGTCACACGGCAGTGGGCACGGAATGCAGAAGCAAAACCGACCAGGACAACAGCTGCCCCTTTCTCCGCCGCGCAGATTCATCTGTGACTCTTCATGAGGGCGTTGAGGGTCTATGGGCATATCAGCTCAGGTTCGGCTGACTGAAAGAAAAGTGGAAACGGGAAGGACTTACTCATGGGTTGTGAGACCGTGGGTTGCAATGCAATCTCTTGCATCTCCTCCTGCGGTGACTGGCGCTGTTCATTTTTTGCAGCAGCAGTAGTAGTAGGGAGACTTTCGGTTTGCGAGGGAGCCATGATTGAATGCTTTATCAAGACTTAAGTCGGGATTGGCGATACGAAGAGTTCAAAGACCCTTAGTGAAGTCGATCTACGGAGTAAAGAAACCTTGATATATGGATGTCTTTCCGTGGGGGTGCGCGTTGAAATAGGAATGGTTAGGGAGAAGATGATGATGATGACGAATATCCGTAGGTTTGTTGGCACTGATGAAGATGAAACACGTTGCTGGCCAAGTTGAGTGAGTGAAGGTCAGGCGGTCTGACAAGTATGAGTGGATGATGCGCTGTAGGCTGACTAACAATGGCGTAAACACGCTGAAAATAACCAACTTCCTCGCAACAAAGCTAGCTACCTTACTAAGCCACAGCCATACTACGCCACAACCATGACGTATTAGCCATACCTTAGGCGTACGGTATACCTAGGTACCTGTTGTACTGGTCTACGGCGAGGCCTGTCCACACTCCATTCCTACACTTTTTCAACTCAATGCTATCATTTTGATATAGCTATGATCACAATGATTAATAAGGCATCAAGGGTTCAAAATTACAATAAAGGTTCGAAACACATGCACCTGATCATGGTCATGACTCAACTTCTAGCACTACTTTTCAGGCATTTTGCTTGGCTCCATCGGTTGGGCCAAACAGGCATAAATTGACTTGCCAAGGCAATACTCTTATTAGAGAACATGGTTCATTCTTCTTCATGCTCGTTTTATGCTAACCTAATCACTTGACAAGCTATCGCATGCTCGTATTTTCCAGCATCGATAGGAGTTCCGGGAAAGGGGGGAAAAGGAGGTTACATTGGGCGCCTTTCTGCTACCGTACGAATCACGCCGAAGCCTCCCTGTCTGCTAATTGGTGGCGTATAGGTAATATGTAAATCGAAGGGCGCAGTAGCACTGAAGGCTATGCCTAAGGTAGCAACGGCGAACACGTTTCCCAAATCGTACAAATTCATGATGGGCTGCAATTTTGGCCAAGGAAACGGTCATCGCAAGCAAAATGGTTATCCGTTACCCTACTAACTCCTTAGCCCAGGACAATCCGACAGTGCAACTACTACCGTGGAGGACCAACATGGGCGGACACAATGTCTGCATTTCGAGACATTATTTATGCAGCTGCCCCTCGCAATCGCGAGCTTCTACACATACTCTCCAAGACCAAAAGCGCCGTATCCGAGCTAACACACCAACAGCGGCACTTTCAAGACCTTGAAAAGCAGGTCGCGCAAGCAGAGACTCGCTGCATCGCACTTGAGAAAACCCGCAGGAAAGAGCTAAAAGATCACATCCGTTATCGTGATTCTGTCGTGAAACGGTTTGCGTACCGTGTGAGCGGCCAATCTGTCGCATTTGACGCGAAGGCGCAGAAGGAGGAATCGGAATATCTGGACGTCCTCAAAGAGGCCCAAAGCGCACGGATAGAGCTTGAATGTCTCGTCAGTTTGCGCGACGGTGCTAGCCGCGTGCGAGATCATCTCGCGGACCAAGTAGCGCATCATGATAACGCTCAAAGGGAGCTCGATACCCTGTACGACGCCCTCTTTACGGAAGCCCCTGCGCTAGAGCTTTTGGACGAGGAAATTTTGCGACGAAGAAACACAGATAGCGCACTGGAAGAGTATCATTCTGCATGCGTTAAGATGGACAAAATGGAATGCGTCATGAACGCGCTTAATGTGGCGATGGAACACCTATATCAAGCTGCTACCCATCTGGATCGCACGTTCCGTCAGAGCGAAGCCCATTTACATGACGGCGCTATCGATAGCTGGAAAGATAAGCGCATATTGTTGCAGTCGACGAATGTCTTCATCAGGCAGTCCGCATCCACGTGGAAGGCTGCAAAACAGATACTACCCCTTGATGACTTTGCAACACCACCACCTGTCCGCATTGCAGGACGCTTTAAGAACAGGGACATCCTCGACGATTTAAGTACCGACCGAGTGAGATTCCATGACATTGTTAAAGCTATACAAGCCGAAGTTACGCTCTATCACACCGTCTTGGAGGATGAACTGGCTCGGATTAGGTTTGTCAGCTGGATCGCCAAGCAAAACGTAGCATATAAATCAATCACCTTGAAAGAGAGTTTGGTGGCTTTGCGACAGGCCAGAGAGCTTGTGTTTGAGAAAGTAATCAACAGCGAGACGATATCAGATGACACAGGCTCAGCAGCGTACGGCGAGGAGAATCCACCCCTTTATCATGCATGAAACACGCAATCGACCCCTAGGGGCTCTACTTATGCCAGTTATGTCAACGTATTCAATCCGTCTTACTCTTATCATCATATGCTAGGAGGATTTATGGAACCAGGATTCTAAGCTGAATGGTCACACAGCGCCATTTCAGGAGGTGAATCACTACTTGTAAGAACTCAGAGGATACACTGTTCTACTCAATTTGTACATATATAAATACCATGCTCTACTTTTATTTTCTTACGAACCGATATACTGTATACTTACGGTAACATAACGATTTAAACTAGAGACAACAACGGGTCATTAGTATAGGATGTTTTAACCCGGCTTCGGCACGGTTTTTACCTGTATGTATAATAGATAGCAGCCGGTATGGCACACTAGCCTTTAACCCGAGTAATACAATACATATATTAATACCATGCTCTATGAGAACTTTTGTTATCTGGTCTAATAAACAGGTGAGGTCCTGAATCTAGTTTGAGTCGAGTCTAGCCCTATTGGTAAGAATCAACTACCAGAATATGATTCTTTTCTAGAACCTTGGTCTGTGGCGCCATGCAAACAACCACAAAAGGTAAACCGCTAGAAGATCTAGGTGAAAACTCTACCGCGAATCACGGTCTATACTCGACTCGCTTCCAAAGTGATGCGAAGATCAGGTATGGCGGAACTCAGGATTGACCTCACGGAGCTGCAAACTAACTCTCAAAGCTGGTGGCCAGTCGATTTCGGCAACTACTGTCCCTTCTTCATCCACCTAGCATGGCACAATGCCGGTACCTATCGCCAAACTGATGGCCGTGGAGGCGCTAGAACAGGTCAGCAAGGTTTCACTCATCTCAACAGCTGGCCAAACAATGCCATCCTTAACAAAGCACGCCGTCTGCTATGTAAGTCCTGATCCATTTCCGGAAGTTTAAGTTGTGCTGTCAGAGCTGCCGTGACTAACGTGAAGTTGGAAAGACCCATCAAACAGATGTATGGCGACAATCTCTCGTAGGCTGACTTGCTGGTCTAGTCCGGGAAAATAGCAGTGGAGAACATAGGATTCCCGAGGTATGGATTTGCCTTCGGTCGCGAAGACACCTGGCAGTCGAACCAGAGGATCTACTGGGGTTCCGAAATCTAGTCTATTACGGGCCCAGGGAGCGACACAGGGCGCTACAGTGAAAGTGACGATATCTATGACCGCGCCGATAAACTTGAGACCCCTCTGGCTGCTAAGGACATGGGCCTTGTTTACGTTAACTCGGAGGGCCCTGCCAGTAGCCGGTGATCCAAAGGCTTCGGCTCTTGATATCCATAATAATTTTGGCAGCATAGGAGTGACTGACAAAGAGACCGTTGCCCTCATCGCCGATGGCCACGTCTTCGGCAAAACTCACTGAGCCGTTGATGGCGACAATATCGGGCCTGAGCCAAATGCCGCACCACCCTTGATCCGCAGCGCTCGTTCGCGGTCAACAATCTAGACCTCCTGCAGGCTGCTTTCAAGAGTGTAAGTTCATAGAAATTCTCACATCGTTTCTTAGAAGAAAGTTATATCAATTCGCTACCCGTAGTACAAGGAATCATGAGTGAGTTTCACTCGGCTAACGACGAGAAACAGACATCTTTGGTCGACCTCATCGTTCTTGGTGGTAGCGCCGCAATTGATAAAGCTGCAGAGGGTGATAGCGGTGGTGCCAAAGTCCATTTCACCGTTGGTCGTGTAGATGCCTATCGGGAAGACACAAACGTGGAGACCTAGGCATATCGTAAGGCTACCCATAACTCCTCCCTCACACTCTTTTTGTAACGCAGAAAGCTAACGAACTTCACTGTAGCTGATCCTTTGGCTGACGGCTTCCGCAGCTACGGCCATGGACATGCTTGCTGTCTGATGGAAGAGATAGTGGTAGACAAGGCCGCCTAGCTCACGCTCAGCCCCCCGGAGTTGACTGTTCTAATTGGCGGCATGCGTGGCCTGGGCGCCAACTATGATGTTCCACCAACTGCGCTCAGCAGCCCACTAACGATTTCTTCGTGAATCTGTCGTACTCGACTGCCTGGCCGCCGTGGCTGGCTCCAATGACGAGCTATTTGAGAGAAAGGGCATCAATAAGAGCGAGACCAAGTTCACTGCTACCTGCGCCGACCTCATTCTTGGCCTGCACCCTGAACTCCGTGCTATCGCGGAAGTCCACGGGTCGACTAGTGCAGAGGCAAAGACCGAGTTTTCAAATGATTTTGTAAAGGCCTGGGCTAAGGTCATAGACCTAGACCGCTATTATATCAAAGGAACGAGTTACACGGGCGTAGAACATGTTTAATAAGCGGTAGCTAGGAAGGTCATGTTATCAAGATAGCCATTTAATCATTCTAGGTGCCATCTAACTACAGTATCAGACTAGTAGAACTTTCCAGTGTATTTTACTATGACGTATCTTCACCCTACATGAAATTCTATGAGTATTAAGAGAATTTATCTCTGAAGGCTAGTACAAGTGAAGGGTTCGTCGAGAAACGCCACACATATAATCGAACTGGGGTATTTTTTTGGCACGAGTTATCTGCCCTAATCCCGAACTCAGCAACAAGGCTCTAAGACGGGGCGCGCTATGCATAAAACGTGAAAAATCTGCAATTTTAGGTGATATTAAGGCAGTCTCTTTAAAGAGTGTTTGAGGTAGATGGAAATCTCCTTTCAAGAATGGGCATCAGTTGGGACGCAGATCACGTAGTATTATTCCCTTTGATAAGATTGGCACAGTTTCATCAGCTGCATAAAGACCAAAAAGAATTGTGGCAGTTTATGTCTCCTGAAGTCATCTTGCGCGCTACATGATAGGTAGCTTTCGGAAACGACACATCCTCCTCAATTACCAATAGCCGTTTCCTTGTATGCGATCTATTCTTAAAGTTTTCATTCAGGTACTCTAAGTTTCAAAGGAGTTCTTTGAAGCGATCGATGCCAATAGTGATCCTATTCGAAGTTTTGTACTACGTTTAGTTCTTTGTCGTAACAAGTTTCCGGACACTTTTGTCATGCTTAGTCTTTTGTTCGTCACATCATATCCGCTTTCGTACATTTTCGTCAGGTCCATCTTTCAGTTTTTGCGTTTTGTAATATATGTGTTACATGCTTCTCTACATTGAGTCACACGTTCAATCACCCGGTCGCTACATCTCGTATACCAGCCATGAGCTCCTCCAAAATCAAGAAAAAGCTTCGCGCGCCGAAATTCCTACAAGCCCAACGAAGATGGAAGGACCTCCGTAGTTATTTCATGCCCTTCGAGACAAGCAGTTACATGAAATACCAAAGAGTGTTAGGCTTCGGCGGATTCGGCATTGTGCAGTTATGGCACATTCTCAAGGATGACGGAGCTGTTGAACGCGCGGTTGCTCTCAAGACCGTCATTAGGCCAGATCAACAATCAGGAGTCCGGGCCCTCAGGAGGGAGATCTCGTGGCACAAGGTAAATGAAGCTTTTCATCGCCCTTTCTCACCTTTGGCTGAAGCAAACGGCTTACGGTGAATAATGAAGCTTTTTACAGGTAGTGAGCATTTAGTTCAGCTTATCGACTTAGATAAGAAGGTTATGGATACATTGGACATCAATAATGAGGTCGGCACGAGGGACCCGATTATGGTCATGGAAGAACTAGGCAGAGGCAGTCTAGGCCTTTTACTCACGCGAATAGAGTCCATGAAAGAAATAAACAGGCGAATGCCCGGCCAACACAACGGATTGGAATATATCCCCTCGAAAGTCCTATGGACTATCTTCCTGTGCTGTAAGTTCCTACTCATAGTCCTCCTTATGTCGATAACTGATAAGATGACCAGTGGTTCGAGCATGTATCGGAATGGCTTACCCGCTACGTGACCCCGAGAAAAACAAAGGCCTTAAGATCCGCGAGAAAATCCGGGACGGCGACACCGCGAGAAAACTCGTCCATAGTGACATAGATCCCAGTAACAGTACGTCTTTCGATTCCAGTAGCTGAATTCTGCGTAACAATGAGACAGTTAGCTAAACGATAACCATAGTTTTCGTCTCGGATCCAGACATGATTTTTAACGATCCAGAGCATGCCTTTGCTCCAATAACAAAAGTGAGCCATTCCTCAGTGGATCTTTTTTTAAGTCCTGGGATACTGATATCTCTATAGATTGCTGACTACGGATGTATGGTTGAGTGGGACGATGCATGGAGCGATAAGACGTAAGTTTACTTTACTCCGTAGCTAGGATTTTGACCAGTACTGATATTTTAATAGAAAGTTGGACTCCCTATGGGGCAAGCCGGCGTATATGGCCCCAGTAAGTCCGTTTCTCACGTATAGTTGAACCTTACTTGCTGACAGCTCGCAAAGGAACAACTCGATAGGAAGCGAGCCTTACGAAATGACTCAATCGGCACTCACACCAACGTTTATCAGATAGGAGCGGTAGGTTACCTTTCTTAAAAAAATGCCGTTGTTGCTTCCAGCAGATGATATTTTGTGACAAGTCAATATATTGACTGTGAAACTGATCTGATCATCCAGACAATGCAAGAGCTCATCCGTCAAGAGTTCGTGCCCCTAAACAGGCGCAGTAGACAAATCCGCAGGATAATTGGCGGTCCACCTATCAGCACATATGGATGGCGCTTGTTGGACAGTGAAACCTGGAAGATCATGAGCGATTTCAGGAACGTCGACATCGAACTACGGGAGCTTGTTGCGGGGTGTATGGCACATAATGTCTCAGACCGACCGCCGCTCGACGTTCTCGAGGACTTGATCACTTGGAAATTTAACGACATCACCAAGGCTGAGGAACAGGCCGCGAAGGGTCTGAATCCTGGAGCGAATGCGTTCGTTCCGGGCGCAGAGCCAGACGACGTTAAATATCACAAAACACGGGTGCCCTTAGGCCAACTCGAACCCGAAGCTATCATCTTGAAATTCTACAAGCACTATTTCTATGATGCCTGGGCAATTGCAGATAATTTTGAGGACCATTGGAACAAGCCGCCACTCTCGCCTGAGCGGATTCCTAACCCTGCAAATGACTCACAGTGGTGAGCTGGCTAGGATCTGAGAGAAGCATACTCAAATATACGATACGATGGGCATTCGGCTCTGAACTAGCAGATATACGGTCTATTCAATGAGCTTGGACTTTTAGAGAACTTATTCTTCTTTCTATCAACCTATTTCGATTATTTGGCGGAGGTTACAAATTTCATCCTGTTTTAGCTTAGCTTCGTAACCTATATACTATATCTCCTCAAATTTTGGCGGTTACTCGAAAACCTGACATGTTCTAGATGAATGTTTTCTTGTCTTTATTATAACTTTACACCTAGGTCTAGGTAATGCATTGTGTTGGGGAGAAGCATAGAAAAAGAACGCAGCTGAGAAGTGACTTATGGTCGTCAGTCTGGCTGGAGACGCGCTGCATAAAGATGATAGGGAGCGAACCCAATTTTACCGACAAGAGTATGAGTATAAATCTATATCTATTTCCAGAATAATCGTACTATCTCTTCCATGTTTATAGCAACAATGCAAGTTCAACTATGATATCCAAAGGCACCACTCCACCCATCTATGATGACACTGGGGTCTTGGCTACGATTCATGCTCAAGAAAAAACATCTTATACTCAAATCACGTCCGTATTACCAACGAAACTCCCTTAGCAGATACAGGCAGCGAGCACCGTGATAGACACAAAAACGGGACCGCCAATTATTTAGCCGCAAGTGGACTCTCTCACATACTGTACTGTAAGACTATTTAGGCTAAATAAAGACTCCAGCTCTGCCTGGGGCATTTGACGCCTCGATGTCGCTCGGATGTCGGCGGAATCATTCTCCAAGCCAATTACGGTCCGTTGGAGCGCCACTATCGTGGGATTCGTTCGCAAGTGTCTACTTTACCCCTCAGGTAGACTACTGTACAAGACCGCTTGTCCTGGTTTTCTTGGAGAAAACAGACTTTAGACGCGCCAATGAGATGAGGTCTTTGCGCCGAGATAGGAAGTTTCTTCCCCTCTCTATCAACATGGTTCCCACCCCCAATTCCAGAACACCGCCGCATTTTGCGTAATGGCATCGATCCGTCCTAGGCTATAGAATAGCCATGCCAATCAGATAAGCAGCTGAAGACTCGCGTGTTCGTGGTGCCGCAGTTCACAGATCAAGGTCATGCATCAGGATTCTCCGCACGGCGCGTAGGACCACAGTAGAGAGATCTGAGTACTGTATAGATCTTACACCCTATGACATCCTTTGAAACGGCCGGATAAGCACGAAATATAAAAGGCGCACCCCACCAATAATGGTCTTGCTTTTTCCAGAAGCGAAGCTCTAGAATAAAACGGGAAAAGTTCCCCTGCGTTTCTATCTCGACGTGTCTTTACCCTCTGCTAATAAACATTTTCCCTAAAAATTCACTTCGACTTGTATGCTTCAACTCTTCCTTCCTCGGACATTTCGAGCTTCCACTACTACTACTTTTCGGATTCGAGGAGTCGTCCCGTATACCATCAGACCGCGTGTTATTAGACCATTCAGCACAACGACGATCAGCAGAGTAACCAGAATCATGGGTCCTACGATAAAACTAAGCAGCGGCCATGAGATGCCCCAGGTGGGCTTTGGCCTGTGGAAGGTGGACAATCCTGTTGCCGCTGATACGGTTTACAATGCTATCAAAGTTGGCTACAGACTATTCGATGGTGCCTGCGGTAAGTGACAATGGCAGTAAATCACATCGCCACGATAGAGCTGAGATGCCCCCTCTCCCTCCCCCGCTTCCGTTCTGCAAGAAATTCCCCGCCAAGCTGGAAAACAGGGCAGACCCCTGCTCGCTGCTCGGAGGAATGGGCACCGTACTTCAACGCAGCAAAGCTACCCTGGACAAACCCCTGAACGGATATCACAAACTCCCCTTTTCATGATTACGCAAGCAGAGCACACCACGCACAGTAAAGGCAGAATGAGCTGACGTTTTTCCACCATATCAGACTACGGTAACGAGAAGGAGTGCGGCGAAGGCATCGCCCGCGCCATCAAGGACGGCCTCGTGACGCGCGAGGAACTCTTCATCACATCCAAGCTATGGCCCGTCTTCGAGGACGGCGACAAGGTAGAGCCCGCGATCCGGCGATCCCTGGCGGACTGGGGGCTGGAGTACTTCGACCTGTACCTCATCCACTTCCCCGGCGCGCTCAAGTACGTCGACCCTGCCGTCCGGTATCCCCCCGGCTGGCACTACGACGGCAAGGCCGAGACGGTGCGCAGCAAGACGCCCATGCACGTGACGTGGGCCGCCATGGAGTCTGTCGCCGATAAAGGGTTGGCAAAGTCCATCGGCATCTCCAACTTCCAGGCCCAGCTCATCTACGACATGCTGCGCTACGCCCGCATCCCCCCTGCAGCCCTGCAGATCGAGCACCACCCCTACCTCGTCCAGCAGGAGCTCCTGAACCTCTGCAAGGCCGAGAACATCGCCGTTACCGCGTACTCGTCCTTCGGCCCCGCTTCTTTCCTAACTTTCGGCTTTAAACACGCCGAGGCCCTCGTCCCTCTCATGGAGGATGGCCTGATCGTCGAGCTGGCCAAGAAGTACGGCAAGGAGCCCTCTCAGATCCTGTTGCGCTGGGCGACGCAGCGCGGGCTCGCTGTCATCCCCAAGACGTCGCGCGTCAACGTCATGGCACAGAACCTCGACTGCACGGGTTTCGACCTCGACCAGGAGGACATCGAGAAGATCACTGGCAAGGACGCTGGCATTCGGTTCAATCAGCCATCGAACGTGAGTTTTCTTAGTATTTCTCAGTTGTTTTCAACTGTGCCGTGTACAGAAGTTATGCTAACTATCGCTTGAACAACTAGTACTTCGAGACTGACAAGTTCTGGATTTTCGGTTAAAAGACGACTCGCATTTTTCTGGCCAAGCCTGCCTGACACCTCGAAAAAGCCCCATCTCAGAGGCTACCCACCATGACTGATGATTAAATGCAAGAATTTCCTAGCTTCAGGGAGTTGTTAGGCTCGGGAGAAGCTATGGACTCATTAGGATACAAACATGTAGAGTGAAGTAGCATAGACAGGGGAATACCCTTCCGTATTGTTGTCTCAACATTGACACAACAGGCCGCAACGAGTCCTGGGAACTCGAGAACATTCTATGGATATTTAAAATATCATCTACGTCTTTAGACGTGTGCAACCCACATCCTTACCTGATGATTCAGTACCGAAGCCCAAAGTTGTGTCTGCTCTAAATACGTTTTGTTCTCAAACACCACGTGAAGTGATAGGCCGAGGGTTAAGGGATAAACCCAGACCCTTCATCTCAAAAATAATCTTTTCCGGAACTCCGTGGCTATGCAATATGACATTACAATCTCCCAGACCCGCAATTGGGTTGGTCGTCTCAACCGGTTTTAACATAGGCTAACGCACGAGGGTTAGTTGTTTGTTGCTAGAATGCCCAGCGGGACAGAATCAAACTCACTGGCATCGATCTGCTTTAGCTGGGGCAAAGCAAGCCGGACTTTGTTTCGGTAAAGTGCCGGCTGCCTTAATTGTAGGGGATTCCCTTCAAAGTAGACAGTTGTAAGCTTCTCCTTGTCGGCCAATTCTCTCTCAACGTCGGCGAACTCCGATATTTGATTGTAGCTAGCCCATAATTCCTCGAGCTTCTTCAAGCCACCCAAGCCCTTGAGGCTCTTGACCATGTTGTTCGAGATGTCGATAATGGTTAGGTTCGGATTGCCTTCTAACCCATCAAGGCTCTCAATCGCATTATGTGTGATGTAGAGTTCTTCAAGTTGCGGTACTTCTCGTAGTGGTGAAAGGTCGCTGATCCGGTTCGATTGGACACTCAAAAGCCTCAGTTTTGGTAAGCCTCCAAGACCTCTGAGTTCAGTGATCTTATTCTTTGCCAGCCAGAGCTCTTCCAAGTTCTTCAGGGAGTCTAGATTCTGTATCTCCCGTATACGATTCGATCCAAGTTCGAGCTGACGCAAGTTCACGAGTGTGTCGAGTCCCTCGATCCGACTGATTTTATTCGAGACAAAAAATAAGTCTGATAGCTTTGTGAGGTGGCGGATGTGCTTGATGTGCTTGATCTTGTTGAAGCTGAGATCCAGCGAGGTGAGCTCGGTCAGCTCGTCCAGGCCTCGGATATGGGAGATAAGATTATCGTAGAGGTCCAGGTCTTGTAGCGTAGGCGCTAAAGCGGATAGGCCGTCAATGTTCTGCACAAGATTCTGACGGAGACATAACCGCACGACGTTTTTGAATCGTTCTAGGTGCAGGGCAGGGATCGAAGCCACGCGAGATTGGATAAGGCTAATATCGTCGGTAGTGCGGTCCTCGTCGTCAAGTAGGTCTAGAATGAAACACGAAGGGTCAGCAGGTGCTCGTTTTCAAGTAGACAGAGAAATTCAAATGAGCTTTCAAATAAGCGTACCTTCGTCAGCTCCGATTGCCTCGCCGGGTAATACGTTCTCGTCATCCGAATACTCTGGATCTGAGAGAGCCTCAGGGTTTTGGATCGATGCATTGCGGTCGATCCGTAGCTTGCCATCCCAACCTTTGCTATCTCGAAGGCTATGACTGGATTGATGGTCTGTTGGCTCCGGCTCATGTTCATCTAGAGCGACTTCAACATGCTGCGGCGGCTCATTATCGCATCCTTCATTGGCCTGGTCGTTGGCCTGGTCGTTGACTTGGCCAGGCATGACGTATCAAGTTGGGAGCGTCTAGTATGCCTGTAACTGGCAACAAATGGATGTTTGTATAAGGAGAACAGAGTCGCCACACATGGATGTGGAAGGTAGGGGGGGTCGCACTTTGTGAATCCTGAGGAAGATGATGGGCTGTAGGTGCTTGAAAGTTGAAGCTCGAGACAATACACAATACTTCTGGATCAATGAGATTCACTATGACAAAGCCTAGGTACCGAGGAGGGGTCTGAACTATCGTGGCTGATGTCAATCAATTGCTGCTGCCGGTGGGGCTGGATAGAGATATGCAACAAGGGTCCACTGCATATTATTTATTTATGCATAATACGGTGTTATGTCATTAGAAGCTCACACCCCTCAGCAGCACACGCACATGCGCTGCTGCTGTAGTTATTATTAAGGCCGGCTGTCCGCATTGACTGAAGCTCATCCACCTTCTGTTCTCCAAGGGAACTTATCGCGCCAAACTAGAAAGCAGAGGCATAGGATAGTTGGACAACTCAGTATTTTTATAGGCTAGAAACTGAAACTCTTACTTTTCCTCGTGGAATAATTAATCACCCGCTTGTTTTCCTTTTGGTTTCTCTCTCTTCTACTTAGGAGGCGAGCCGATAAACCGGCATGAAGCTTTCTCACTAACAGAAGTTATAATTTCGGAGTCCCGATAGCCCCCAAACCAAATTCCCACGGACTCATAGTATTGATACGATTCCTTCTTCAGAGTTGTTAATTTCCTTTTGCCAAACACGCTTTCTGCTATCGCTGTTGTTGAAACACTTCTCAAATAGTATCACGAAGTCCCATGTACGACTATAGCCTTTAGAAAATTCGGAATCCCGTCTGCTTTCCCATAAATCATCCAGAGAGCCCATAATTGTTAGCTAGGGTAACAGGAGGACGGTTCCGCTATACAATGAACCTATTGGTCTTAATTTCGATCAAGTGAGACATTCCTTGAACTGAAAGTTGGAGATCACCGCTACCCCCTTTAGCACCGCCTGACCTGATTTCCTAGGTGCTTAATAGTTAGTGAGTAGATATTGAATGGGTACGCCACAGCAACCTGAGTCTAGATCAAGTAAAGTTTGTGGCGTCCAAAGTTCTACACCTGTCGTTAAACTCTCACCACAAAGATAGTCTAAGCTTCGCAAGGCTTTGTCAGCTCGACGAAAACTTCTCTGGCCACGTCAAAGGTTTAAAAGAATGTTATGCCCAAATAAATAACTCTGTTTTCTTCACCTGCTCTCAAGCTCCCCCCTTCCCCCCAACGTATTTAGTTCGTGCTTTGCCAAGAGGTTGTTGAAGCTGCTCGGCGGACTCCATTGCTGCTTAAGCCAGGTATGGAACATGTTAAAAAGCGCTGTTATCCCAGAAAGCACCGAGACCTTCATCTGTAGGATTAGCTGATATTCCTGGCGCTGCGCTGACAGAACATGGGGCGGTTGATGTGTTTTGATCTTGATTGGAAGGCTTGATTGGAAAGCTTGTCAGGTTTGTCAATCAACCTGGTCACGAACTTCTCGATGGACACTTGTCCTACAAGGCTGAAGAACTGAGAAATTTCTTGTCGGTTGCTCTTACTCATTCGGATCCCCTTTCCATACAGATCCTATATGCTTAAGAGGGTCGGATATGTGTTATGAATAGCGTTATATATATCATAAAATAGCTAAATAACTAGAATATAACATCTGGAATAGTAGGTGATTAAACATTTATATATATATTCTCCATGTGTTTAATGCTCAACCTCGTGTGGTTATTCTCAGATTATGCTGTATTCCTTAGCAGTGTTATTCGTGTGGTTGTTCTCAGATTATGCTGTTATCCTTAGCAGTATCATTCACGTGGTTGTTCTTAGACTGTGCTGTTATTCTTAGCAGTGTCAGCACAAAAAGTTGTCTGTAGACGATGTTTTGCTGATAAGGTCCGCTATCTATCACTTTCCTTGTAGGTATATTCGCTTGAAACATGCCCTGTGAGAGTACTTTATCTATTCCTCCAGATAACCCAAGCTTTAACAAGACCTATACCGACTATCATTCTGATCAAACCTGGAGGGCCTAGGGGGAAAAACACGATGCATGAGGGATTGTGTATGAATAAGTCCACTACTGTCTACAGTCCACGTGTATCGTGAAGGAGCGCTGGATAGTGGCGTTGTAGTCATTCAAGCCCTGGTAGCTCAATTGGTTAGAGCGTCGGACTTTTATCGGCTCAAACTTATAAAATGCCATCCGAAGGCTGCGGGTTCGACCCCCGCCTGGGGCGAGGTTATTGATTAACAACCATTTTGAGTTGTGCATCCATTCTTCTTTCTTTTTTCTTTTTTCTTTTTTATGTCTTTCCACATATATCTCGTCGTGAATGCAGGTACTTTTGGTTAATCTAAAGCCCATTTGGTGGGAGGAGTATCTTTGAGTGTTGCAACTAGACGCAGCTGGCAAAAGGGGCTTAGGTAGGTACCTAACTGGGCCAGTTACAGCTGGGAGTCTGGTCAAAGCTTCCAAGGTTGGAGCTAGACTCTTTGGGTAGGGGTGGTCAACGTCGACGATAGTAGCTGACGTTCACATGCATTTCCATTCATGCATCACTCACTCACATCATTTTGTCTGTGATCCTGTTAATACCATTTTTTAACAAAAATTTCCATGTAACAATTCATATATATCTGGCTACCAGTGATCTTCACGGTGCGAAATGTGCTCGCTAAGAGTAATTGCGCCTCCACCTTGTCGGTAATTTGAACCACTATGCTTTATCGAAGAGCAGCTTTGAGATTGAACCGCCGCAGCGTCTACGTAACATCATCCATCATCTCCGCCACCCATGTTTCTCAGATGCCATTATGTAGGAGACATTTCCATCTCGAGGGTCTAGCGCTCGCGCCAGTAGTCTTCGGTGGCTTGTTCGTGTCATTATGGACCTGGAAGTGCTTCATGATGGTTGTGTTTCAGAATAAGATCATCTATATGCCTGGGCTACCTCCGAACTCTCGCTGGGAAAAGATCCACGACTACAGGGATAGACTTGGCGGTATCTTGTGGCGGGAGGAAAGAGTTCGCACCGCCGACGGCAAAGACTTAGCTCTCTGCGTTTCAGACCTAGAACTTGGGTCGAAGAGAGACACGGGCTTACCGGACACCACTTTCTACATCCTCTACTTTCAGGGTTCGAATATACCTCCCGTATCATCTAAGCCGAAAGTCAAACTTATTCTCTACTAGGAAATGCTTCGTCAATACCCCCACGCCTCCCGGATCTGTCGTCCACTTTAAGTATGTTGAAAAGACAGATGGTTGCAGAGAAGAAGAACGCTAGATGTACGATGGTCTGCCTGAGTTATCGTGGATACTGGACATCGCGAGGTCGGCCAACCGAGAAGGGTATCCGACTCGATGCTGCCGCCGCAATTGAATGGATTTCGCGCATACATCGGGAAGCGTGTCGTGAGTATCCCCGAAGCCTCAAAAGTCCGGCTGAACTCATTCTATGGGGCCAAAGTATCGGGTCTGGCGTGGCGACCAATCTGGCTGCCGAGAAGTATATGCCTGAGAACCTCCATCTGAACTCCCTAATCCTCGAGACGCCATTTACGTCAATTCGTGCCATGCTGGAGGTCCTGTATCCGCAGAAGTGGTTGCCATATAAATACCTGTGGCCCTTCCTGCGCAATCATCTGGACAGCTGGAAGAATCTGGGGATCATTGCCGATATATATCGCGCAAAGGCCTCTCTCCCCGAGGTTTTGATTGTACAAGCCGCCAAAGATGAACTGGTCCCAGCAGAACTCAGTCAGAAGCTCTACGACAGATGTGTAGGCCTCCATTTGCCTGTAAAAAGGATCTCGATTAACGGCGCCTTCCACAATGATGCGATGTTCAGAGCAGAGGGGAGGAGGGCCGTTTCTCAGTTCTTGGCGGAGAAGATTATAGACTCATGAAGGCAGCCATAAAAGCCCAACCGACTACACACAGTTTGAAGGCAGGTGGCTTTTAAACAAAGCCACCGGGCTTAAGAAGAGGGACGGACCAGCCACACTATGTCCTCTACGCCAGCTGTCCCTCAGTTTTATTCATTTCTTTCGTCCAAAATGGGCAGCATTACGGTCTGGCTTAGGTGAAGAACGTTCTGCTTAAGATGACCCTGCTTCGGGATCAAAGGAGTTCCATCTCCACCAGAAATAATGACACAATCTATTCTTAGCACAAGCTAGTAAGTAAAACATATTCTCTCTAACCAACCCAGCCCAAAACCATCATCAAAACAAAAATCGTCTACTTATACTTTTGTCTCTCACTAGATCCCTCCAGCTGCGCACTCGTAAACGCCACTCGTATCGGTCGGTTCGTGAAGATCGTGTCCAGGTTCAGGATGATCATGTTGATAATCAGCAGGACGGCTAGGAACCAGAGGAACATGCCGAGCGCCACAAGGAAAGCCACACCCAGGACGGAGGCGAGTATTATCTGCCACGTCTGCATTGTCCCTTATCTACTTGATATTCGCGGAAGATGGGGTCTTATATGCGATGGCTGGCCGCTTGGGTATTTCTACGTTTAGGTTTGTTGTGAATCGATGCTCGTGGTAGAGAGGAAGGACTGTTGAAGGAGACGGGGGCATTTGAGATTTATGTAAAGTTTCAAGGGTTGTCAAGCTTCATTGATCACTGATCATTTTCCTGTTTATGGCATTTTGTATACTTGGCTTCTTGACTGGCATTGAGCAATCGATAGTCACTGTGAGTGTATGATTCTGTCTAATGATGGTTGTAATAGAGAGCACCAGGCTATGCATGCCACCTCTCCGCCGCATGACCCAATATAATGATGGAAAAGGCTGGAATTAAACCCAACCTTGAAGCCGTACTAACGACATCCTCGCGCATTTAGAACTCAATCTTGTCTGAACTTCAAGAAAGGTATCCTATACCTATAAAAAGTCGCTAACATACCGTCAATCTGTTGTAACAAAAAAATCCACGGTTAAGGATGCTCAGCATCGAAGTATATCTTCACCTCAACTTCATTGCTCCAACCAGAACTCAGCCCCATCTCACTCCACGCTGTCTCAATATCCACTGCTAACACATGGCCATCTCGCTGATCCACAGTAACGGTGTGAAGTGGTATGGGCTGGTTTTGGATAGTTATCATAAAGTCGCGCTCAATCGACATGTGAGGAAGGCTAGATATGTACAGTCCTAGAGCACCCATCAGCAACCATTCAGGCATCCAAAGGGGATATTCTCAATAACCTACCAAGTGTGCCCAAGGCCTTTAGCCGCGTCACAGCAATGACTCGTCCGGTAGTGAGGAATTCGAAGCGGTTCGCTATAGTAGCAGCGGCACCAGTCATCTTGTCTATGAGACCTAAGTAGGCAGCGAAGATTTTGCTGTTGGTTTCACTGTTGAATGGGGTTACTGGATACGCCGTAAAGATGTCGTAACCTCCTACTTCCAACGATATAGACAAGCGAGCCTCCTGTGACTCGCGCTCTGTGACCGTAGTGACCATCCCACTATTATGTGACCTGATGATGTACTTGCATGAAGGCATGGCGCCAGGGAAGCAGTCAAGTGAAATTATCTCCCTCAGGACGTGGGGTCTTGTGTTGAATACGCCGAGAATAGGCGTTCCTGTCCCAGCCTTGCCGTGATAACACCCGACCTTGAGAAGCGCGCTGTCGGAAAACAAGAGTCAGCAATCGTTGTAAGCAGTAAAAAATCAGCGAAGTCCTGTGAATATACAGAAACTAACGAGGCCGAAGCCTAACAAAAGGAAAGACTACCGAGATACGTACTCTTCATCATATCCTGTATATGCATCGGTCGTTCTACCCATCACACTAGGCCTGAGAATAACAGTCTTTCCACGAGGAGTTAAACCTGTTATTTGTTTGATCAACTCAAGATCGTGCTCTCCGGGCACATCCGTAATATAAATGGGCCCACCACTAATGCAACGTGCAGCAGCGTGATAGCCAGCGTTCTCATGGAGAGTTTGGAACATGTCCCAGTCTGGTAAGATGTTCAAATGCTGCGTAAACAGAGTATTGTGTGCATTTGTCCATACATGCCAAGGGTGTGATGCCGGCACATCTGGAAAGTAGTCATCCGAGTTCCGCACCGGAAAAGCTGGCCTATTCTGTGGCAGTTGTTGGCGGAACATTATTTGCGGCACTTGTGACATGCACGAGATAGTCCTAGCACCGAAGTGTCGAAGAGAGGCAATCATCCACGCGTCCAGATACGTATTCGTAAGCTCTCGACGATGTTCTGCTGAAGCCCAAGTATCGACCATAAACTGGGCATCTGTCTTAACCCCGTCCACGCCACAAGACGACAAAAACCGGTAGAATTCGTCGTAGAATCTATCGACATCCGCTTTACTAATTACTGTCATAGGGCCATCGACCTTCCAACCCTCACGACGAACTTGAACTGTCTGATACTGCCGGGCGATGTCTCCATGGGGTGAGATGCCTCCCCAGTATCCAAGTAATGCGCTGTCCGGCGTCAGGAGTTAGTGATTGTTGTACACAGTAAGAGCTGCCACAAAGAGACTTCGGGTAGGGGAAACTAGACCAAATACTAGTAACGGTAGAAGGAAACGCTTCAGTGTACATACTGCCAAACAGTGACATGTTCAATGCTGGAGAACTGTTGCCGGATTTGGGATACTGTGTGCTTCAGGCCATTAGGGAAAGCCCGAGGTTCCGCTTCAAATCTCTTCCAACCATACGAATTCCCGTCTGGGCCGTCATAATCAACATCTTGCCAGTTGTCGTCGATGATCAGATTGCTGATGTTGATGTTGTTTTTCTTTAAGCACTCTACTGCGTTCAATAGCTTGTCTTCGGTTAGACGCTGGCCAAGCGCATTCCAAGTGCCTATATGTATCTAAGGGTCAACGAATCTGCTGCCGATTTGGTAGTAATGATGAACACCTACAATACCCCAGTCCATCATACCAATTTTGTTCCCATTCAGGTCTGACATCGTCGCTAGGAGCTGAAAGCTCTCGGCGAAGCGTTTCATTTTTGCCATGTGTAGATTGAATAAGAGCCCGCGCATGGTACATAGCTGCCGCAATAGCGCTCTCGCAGTTGTCGCCCACAGCCGCTAGTAGCATCCCAGCTGAACTTGCGTTTTCATCATTGCGTATCTACATTGCCAATTAGCCAGTTTGCTTAATATCGAAGCAGGGAATTCCTGTAACTTACATGAACCATCACTGGCCCAGAATTGGAGCTTCGGAGAAGTGTCACTACATTGTGTATGTTACTTATCCCTAGAAGGACAAGGTGCTTCCCTTCATGGCTGAGAAAGGAACATAGCAAAGCATCTTTGTCAAGACTGAAATCAGTCTTTCCGTGTCTAGGGCCCAACCACGCACTTGCATGGCGAACCAATGCGAAGTAGCTGCATGTCATTAGCACAAGTGCTAGCATAAATGATGTATGGCCATATTGTAGGTCAAGACGTAGTCAAAGGTCTCAAAGTGAACAAATGGAGATAGGATGATCTATCGTGACTACATTCAACACTCGCCAAGAGCGCTGAGACATCATCCGGCAAATACCATGTTGGATTGAGCATGTGATGGAATAACCTACCGTATGAAGCCACCCCACGGCGTGCCTAGCTCAACGTCAGCATAAGCCGACCCATCCTCACTTGCTGGTGCAACTGAAGCCTCAACAGTCCACAGCTGTGTACGAGGCGTTTGACTCGCAACGGATCTAACCTTGAGTTCAGGATTCAACCCTTGAATTATATGTGACAAGTCGTTCGTCAGCAGATGTTGGTCCTCCGGGTTCAAAAGTAGGAGGCCGTCATCAACGCCCAGCTCATCTCTAGCCCATCTCCAAGGCTCAGTTGGGCTAGCGCGAAACTTGAGAGTGAAACGGAGAGACGTCTTCAAAGGCAGTGTAGCACTGTAAAACAGATGATCGCGGTTTGAGCTACCTAATTGTAGGAATGCAGAATGGTTTGTTATCGGAGCTGACGACAATATCGTCTCCTCCCAGGGTTGTTCACCGGAAGAGTGCCAAAGACAGATCTCCCATGGCTTTTCAGCATCGTTATTAGCGACTTCTATAACCACTGAGAAAGAGATGGTCTGGCTCTTGATCTGAGAAACTCGTCCCAGTGGTGGGAAGGTTTGAAGTCCCACTACCATGTTTTCGTTGGTCTAGTGAACACTTCGGGAACTGAGACCAGCCTCCAAGATGCGACTTCAAGTATAGTACAACAGATGCTTAAAAGGTGTAGACATCCAGACTAATGCACATATGTCAATGCCTCTTCGATAGTCAGTGAAGTAGAGATATGTGTGTGCCTGGTAATGTTGTCCGTGTGCTGTGCCGTCGCCTACCGGTAGCCTAGAAGGTATCCATTGCAATGAAGTGATGTGGAGCTTAAGATAATCTCACGGATGACGGACCTTGACATCAACTTCAACGATCGATAAATACCTGCCTTAAGTACCTACTGTAGACATGCTAGGTTAGGTGTCTCCACTACATCTGGTCCGAGCTCCAGGGACAGGGGCCTCTACTCGTTTCGGGTGAGCCAATGAAAGCGTGATTATTTAATTTCTGAGGCTTGACAGGCAAGACAGGTAACGTTCACGCCACATATTGACACCAGCCACACTCAAGCATCTCAATTCAGACCAACCAAAATTTGAGCCTTTTGGAGCCGAAGCCGACTTGACGACTCTGCTCACGATTTCCATCAAAACCGCTCAACCCTCCTAATCACCTTCCGCCCTCCCAACGCACCACAATGGCGTCCCGGAGACTCGCCCTGAACATTGGCCAGGGCTGGCGCAGCCGTGCTGCAGGCTCAGTCATTCGCCCATTGAAGAGAGGCTTCGCTACTCCCGCGACGTCCCCTGCTGGTGCGAAGACTCAGAGCACAACCCTCAAGAACGGCCTAACGGTAAGCTCCTCCTGGGTGCCAATTCGTTTCCATGCTGCCTTGTAGACGTTCCTGCTGACGATTTCCATCAAGATCGCTACCGAACATAATCCCTGGGCGCAGACATCGACCGTTGGAGTGTGGATTGATGCCGGTTCGAGAGCCGAGACCAACGAGACCAGTGGCACAGCACACTTCCTTGAGCATCTTGCCTTCAAGGTACGCTATTCAGCCTCTCGCGACGTGGATTCAACCTACTAATGGCTTCATAGGGTACACAAAAGCGGACACAGCAACAACTAGAGCTCGAGATTGAGAACATGGGTGCTCACTTGAACGCTTACACATCGGTGCGTGGAATACCAATTCAACGACAACTTTCAGCCAGTACTAACCCTTGATAAGCGCGAAAGTACCGTTTACTTCTCTCGAGCTTTCAATTCCGACGTTCCCCAGTCTGTAGATATCTTGGCCGACATCCTTCAAAACTCCAAGCTAGAGCCTTCGGCCATCGAGCGCGAACGCGACGTTATCCTCCGCGAGTCCGAGGAGGTCGAGAAACAGCTCGACGAAGTTGTGTTCGACCACCTCCACGCTACCGCTTACCAACATCAACCCCTAGGCCGGACAATTCTGGGACCCCGCGAGAACATCCGCGACATCACCCGAACCGAACTATCCAATTACATCAAGACTAACTACACTGCTGATCGAATGGCTCTGGTTGGAGCTGGTGGCGTCCCGCACGAGCAGCTAGTCGATCTGGCTGAGAAGCACTTCTCTGGTCTGCCTACTACTTCGCCTCACAACGAAGCCTACATTCTGTCCAAGAAGAAGCCCAACTTCATCGGTTCCGAGATCCGCATTCGGGATGATACCATCGGCTCTGCTCACATAGCGCTTGCTGTAGAGGGTGTAAGCTGGAACGACGATGATTACTTCACTGGTCTAGTCACCCAGGCCATTGTTGGCAACTACGACAAGGCCATGGGCAGCGCTCCTCACCAAGGCAGCAAACTTGCCGCCTTTGTACACGACAATGATCTCGCCAACAGCTTCATGAGCTTCTCGACGAGCTACAGCGATACTGGGTAAGATTTGATGGTATATTGTTTCATTGTCTTTTCGCTAACGTCCTTAGTCTTTGGGGTATCTATCTGGTTTCTGATAAGCTTACTCGGCTCGACGACCTTGTCCACTTCGCCCAGCGCGAGTGGTCACGACTTTCGAGCAACGTTACCCAGCCCGAGGTTGAGCGTGCCAAAGCCCAACTGAAGGCCTCTATCCTCCTATCCCTCGACAATACCTCCGCCATCGCCGAGGACATCGGACGCCAGATCATCACCACCGGCCGTCGGATGAGCCCCGGTGAGATGGAGCGCACCATCGACCGCGTTACAGAGAAGGATGTTATGGACTTCGCCAACCGAAAGCTATGGGATCAGGACGTCGCCATCAGCGCCGTCGGCAACATCGAGGGCTTGCTCGACTACCAGAGAATTAGGAACGACATGAGCCGGAACTTTTAATTGATGGTGTGGCTGGCGGCGTGAGTGGTGGCAAAAACCCGGTCATAGAGTGTATCAGTTACTGTGATCCCACACATTCTTAGTTGTATCATAGAAGATTTTTCGTCTGTTAGAGCATGTCCATAATTCTTCATTCCGGTCTTCCATGCTAGTGCTTTCAAATATTTGGACCTCGAATACTTGCGTACACAAGCAGGAGGTCTCAGCCGTGGCAAGACTAGCTGTGATCTGGCAAACAGTTGTTTTACAGGTTATACTGTTTTCAAGCTTAAACCAACATTAAACCGCTCTCAACGAATTAAATAAACGCTTAATCCAACTTTAGTTAACTGTTTATTAGTAAATCAACTATCTAAGAGATTGCGTCCTGTGTAGGTGTTGTTTGGGTCAATACTTGCATGAGGGTTTAGTAGGCGACATCTGAGGCCACTCTAGCAGGACCATCTGATCGATTATGAATTATCTCGGTAAGTTTCAGACTATGGAGCTTGGAATTTGCCGTTCTTCGCGTATTTCACGTGACGATGACGCCTTGCACCTTGTCTTCCGAGGCTGGCATGCCATTATCGTGGAATGCCGAAGAATTTGTTGAGGAGCTTGCTACTGTCGTATTCGATAGCGTAGAGCAGACTGGACGTGAGACTGACCATTGTTCCGTGTATGACTGGCTCGTCAAGTGCGTATCTAGGTCTATGTCGTCTCCAGGCCTATGGCGTCCCCTAATTACCACCCGTCCTCCTCGGTGCTCCCTAGGCCTAACTACCTAGGTAGTTACTTGGTTCATGAGCCGGCCGTTAAGTAAGGTATCCCCAACCGTAACCTATCGCAATGTGGCGCTATGCCTTTATGCTGATCCTGTTGCTTATTATTTAATAAAGACATGGCGGACTTCAGACCTTCTGTTGGATTAGTTTTTGCTGCGATATATTTTCGACGACTTCGCATATGATATAACATGGTTCGAGAGGAGATGGGCTTGACTCCCTTCTCCCACTAAGGCCGGAGAACCGGGTCAATCGTCTGCGTCAAGGAATGATAACCACTTGTTTAGTATTAGGAGGGTTCGTCCATCCCAATCCGCACCTTCTAGATAATATGGTGTACCACCGCTTAAGGATTTGCGATGTTGTAAGTGTGTGAAGGGGACTTGAACAAATAGTTAAGCGATATATATTGAGCGTGGTAACGTAAGGGAGGGGGGGCAGAGGTCTACAGGTCTGATAGATCGCACCATACTTGTTCTTGTTGGATATCCATCCAGTGCAAGCCTTCTGGCGAGTTACGTACCATCACGGTATTGAATCATAGGATCTTAGAAAATAATAAAAACACATAGCTATGCCTCTCACGCGAACTTATATACTAGCACTCCGCGACTAACCAGTCAGTCCCTCATATAATAAAGATAGCCACATTTAGCTCTGATCGATGTCTCATGTATGCATACGCTGACTTCACGAAGTAGGCGAGTAATTTTAGGGGAAAGGAACACATTAAATTCATTATAAATCTCTCATACGCTCAGGTAAGCGGTATAGAATCGTGTGAAGCATACCGCTTCGGATCCCCAAGGATCCCTGCTGACCATGGCAGCCCGCTTGCATCGGATATGCATCATGAGTCTTTCCTCGCATTTGCTACCGCAAACTCCCACGAGCTTCCACATCTAGCATACGGCATAAAATAAGGTTAACTTATGTCCGCTATCCATACCATATACGCCAGGCATCCATCAAATAGCATCAGAGCCAAGTAAGAGGAAGATCACCGTCGGTAGACTGTCTTCGGATTCCATGGCCCCACGTCGACGCCAGGGATGATCTTGTAGGTAGTTACCCAGTAGCACCAGACTGACAATTCAGTCGTTATTGCCAGCCGCTGGACTTGGTCTCGCCCCAGGGGAATGGCCCGATGGCCTTGCAGTCATCTTCAGAGATGCCCTTGCAGCCGCCGCACGCGCAGCAGAAGCCCCAGGTCGCGAACAGGTGGTTCGGGTCATTGCTATATCTGATGAACAGCTCACTCCCGGCGCTGACTTTTTCCTTAGTGACGAACGCCATACACTTCTTATCATAATCGTACGAGTACTCGACGTTGTTACGCTCTTTACACGCATGGTTGAATCGCGATGCCACGAGGAACAAGGAACCTCCCGGGCTAACGGAGAAGCTACAGAAACGAACATAAGAGAAGCCATTAGCTTCATTCTAAGTGACCTGGGACTGGTGATGATGTGGATCGTGTGAGGGTTTAAACATACCTGTTGGTGTGCCAGATAGCCGCACGGACATCCTCGGATGGCGTTCGTTTGTGGCCGTGCAAACGGTGGAATGCCTTCTTCTGCTCCTCCGTGAGAGTGTCGAGCTTGTTGTAGAGATCAAAGGAGTTAGCGTTGAAGAGCTCCCGCTCAACAAGGATGGGTGTGTAGGGGTCGAGATCGCGAACGGCAAACGCTCCGTATCCCGAGATTGCCGACTTCTTGACCTCAAAAAAACCATTATTGAAGTTATCTAATGATCCATGTATAAGTAGATGAAAAATGACGAGTTGTGGAGAGTAGAAGAATGTACCTAGATCCGAAGCAAGCTTGGGCTGAAGACCGTCGCGATTGATGATGACAAGATTGGAGTCGGAGAGTTTAAAGGTTCGCAACACCGTGCGAATCGTATTCTCCTCGATTAGCTTGTCAACTCTATACGTAAAGAAATGGTTAGTCCTGTCTGTAGTATTAATGGTGTCATGATTTCACTCACGATAGCTCAAGGCGGTAGTGTCGCACCCCATCGAGATCAGGCAGTCTCTCAACATAACCCAGCCTAGTAAGCCGATCCTCATACTTGGGCTTCTTAGGTTTCTCTGGGAAGAATTTGTTATGATATGTTCACGCCTAGACTTCAGAGTAAGCTTACCTATATAGACAGTGTCACTGCCGCTCTGTTCGTAATCCGATTCGGTCTCTTGTATTATAAGAGATTAGTTTGTAGGATCAGTTTTGGACATGGTATTTCCAACATGGGACTTAAACCTACCGAAGGTCCCTTGAGAAAGAGATCTCACCGAGATGGAGTCCTCAGGTGCGAGATCGCTGCGACCGGCAGTGCAAGTTGAGGCCACAAAGGACCCATTAGGTTCATCAATGGAACTCTCCCCATCCCAATCCGTGAGACATGCTTCGTTGTCTAAGTCGCGGGGCTCATTAGAGTCAAGTCGCAAGGCAGCAAATGAGCCAGGCACGTCAAGGCGAATCTTCTAAAAGTTGTCTCAGTGGTATATCCTCAACATGGAACGGCCAGGTGAACTAACGCTGGGGAGTGATTGAAGACAGTCACTGGGGGACGGTAGTTTGTTGAATTCGCTTCCAAGGCATTCGCTGTCTGTATCGTTACTAGATGACCCACTGCTGGAAAGAGTACTTGCAGCATCACTACTCGACATGTTGGGCGAATTCCCTTTAGTGATGTGAAGATTAAGTACTGATATATCTTTCTCTAAGGTGAGGGTGCTCGCGACGGAGCTATCGTCATCGGGAGGCATCCCCATCCTCGACATGCCGATAAGGAAGCAGAATCCCAGATTAGGAAAGGAACTCTTAGAGTGTGGAAATGCTAGGCAAGTGGATGTAGTAACGTGCCACGCTGGGAAGTCACCGTTGGATATCCTACCTACGTATGCTTTTGATCTTGTATTAAAGAAGAGGCGTTAGTGAATGCAGTGTTCTGATGTTAGAGGTATTGCGGAAGAGAGAATAATTCTCTAAAGATACCTGCAACAACGATGTAGTGAAGCCTTGCTAGACTCAGCGAAGTAATGCCACGTTAGGTAAGTAGATCTGGAGGGTTGTTATTTAACTCTACAGCAGCACTGTTAAGATATGTGCAGCTCTGGTCAAGCACTGGCCTATAGGTACTGCAAATATTAAAGTATGAGATCAAGAGGAGAGATTGTCTAGAAGAGATCGACGGCAAACATGGACTCTCTCGAGCTTGGACCGATCTCTTGTAGTGAAGTCAGTGGCTTGTGCAGTATGGCGCTCAGTGCACCGAGGCGGGAATGTTTGCTTGGGAAATTCACTCGAATGTTTTCTTGAGGTAGGAAGATATAGGTGGATATGTGCCGAACGAAGATGAAATGGAAAGATTCTTCATACCTAGCAGAAGATCAAATTCGAGTATCTTATGTAGCGGATAGCAATAAACGTGCTTGCAGTAGTAACAAGGATAAGAGATGCTTGGTCATGCAGACTGTATGATAGTGAACAAAGATCCAAGCAAACAGTTTTCCTTAGATTTTTTAGCGCTCTATGTTAGAGGGATTTGTTTGTTCAAGCTAGAGAGTCGGACTACCCTAGGTAGGAGGTTGCCTGCATAGGAGGTTTACCGTTTGATCAGACCATGACCTTTGTTTAATACAATTATCAACCTTGTGCTGAACTTCTGGATCCTACTATTGGCCGTCGCGTGTCAAATAACAAACCTAACATAGACTAGGTACCTACCTAGGTAGGTACTGCTTGGCCGACCGGTCTTAGCTGTGTGTTGCTCACCAACTATCTGTTTTTGAGCATGTCATGAACATTGACGGTTGGGCGACGACATTGAATGGTACAGTACACATACAGTATTGGTCCTATGTGTCTAATTTTCAGAATTCAATTATCAGTGCATTGAATTGTCTGAATGTAATGCACAGTTCCAAGTCTCGAGGTGAACTGCTGACTGCTGATTCTGTTGTATGGGAAACATACGTGCGATGGGCTTGCTTGTGCGGACACTTCCTTAGTATAAACTTCGGGGTATTATGATGTCCAATCGCGCCATACACTTTCAAAGTGAGTCTGGGTTTTCGATCATCCTACCACTGGCAGTGAGCATTGGTTGATCTTGAATCTGCAGTAGTGAGCACGGAAGCCATATGGGAGAGCACCCTTTGCTCTACAATCTGGCACGGCGGCAGTGTTTCTTATATCAAATTGTTAGAGTTGGCTTTAGCATATCTTGGCAAAGTTCGAATTGGAAGACCATTGACGACACATCTTGGCTTTGTTGTTGAACTTTCTAGTTAAGCCACCGCCGCCACGGTGGGGAGCACAGGAAAGATACTGTGTCAAAGCTGTTGTCGCTTTTCGTGCGGCCTCTTGATAACACTGCCTCTTCAAATCACAATTTATTGGTAATCGATCATATCTTCGCCATTTCCATGTGATGATGAGATCACATGAAAGGGTGCTTCGTATATGAAACTGAATACAGCATGAATGCTACATGGAAAGGAGCTCCCAGAAAGGCGGGCATGCTTTCTATTAGGTTGCATCGAACTTTTACTTCATATGCTGGGCAGCACGACTTGTGTGCATCGCCTTGCAATAACACGCTGCAAGAACATGCACAGCTGTACAACGTTGTAACGATGCGACTTGAACACAAATATCTCAGGTTATTTCCTTCCGCAGCACCCAGATGCCATGGTAGTAAAAGTGTACAGCCTTGAAAGCGTATTTTGGGGGTCAAGGTAGGCATATTGCCGTTGTCGATGACTGCTACCTGAGAATCAAGTAGGATTGGGCGGTGCCGAGGATATGTTACACAACACCTCGAGGCATTCCCGGTTATTTCCCGAGGTAATTAGTAACAAGTGCAACCTGATCTCTTCGTGGGTATTCGCCTATCATCCTTCTACCTAGGTAGGCTGCTGCTTCACATATTAAGCGCATGGCTTTCCACTAAGTGGTTTAGCAATAGCTGACATATATAATAGTAACACGGCGGAAGTCACATGAAAGAGGTACTTGGGGTATGGTAGGTAAGGCTCCACATGTAGAAAAGTCGATACCTCCAAGTTCCATCCTCCAGATCTTCCTACTTCGTAGAGATGGAATAATTATAGGACAAAAAAGTATCTCGACTTGTATAAGTCAACGTGAACTAAAGACAGCCAACATTCGTATCTGTCAGTAGCTATTATGTATATAACCTTCAGCAAAAGGACGACAGTCGGAGAGAGGATCAAATAGGGAATTCAGAAGATTCAAGTCAGGAATGAAATAGGTACCAACTTAGGTAGGTAGGTATCTCGAGATTACATGTATCTGAGAACTGCTTCAAGTTAGAAAATCAAAGTCCACGGGTCGTACCTGGTTCATCAAGGTAGCTAGCTGGCTCTCCGGACGGGACCTTCTTGCCCTCAACCATTGTGGCATACTTTACAGCTGGAGGAGTTTAGTACGTTGTAGCTCCTGCCTCTAACCGCCAAACTCGCTGTTGCCAGTTTTACATATTTCACTCTGACTAGAATGACTGACATCTAAAAGTGTCTCAAAGGTCAAACCCCTCAACCTTCTCCTCTCTGCTGCCTATCCTTCTTCCATCCCACAACACAGTGGAAGAGAGTGCAAGACAAGCCTACTGGCAGTTTCTTATCTCGACATCAGCCAAGTTGGACATAGTACAAGCCGATTAGTTTACCCCTGCAGTTGATTTACTATAATCATACTCCAAGATGCGTATCTCAACTCTCAACACTCTCTTTGTCGCCGCTCAGGCAGCCTGTGTTTATGCCCTTCCTCCCAAGGCCAAATCTGCTGATGCGGGTGACGACGCAGAGTTGGCCCCCTTCACGCCCACTCTGTCCATTAGTGGCTGGCCCTCCATTGGCACCACCACCGGGACGGTACCTGATGGCCCTATTTCATGGCCGTCCAGCCGCAGCAGCTCGTCACTCACAACGCAGGGCACCCAAGTCGTCACCGTCACCACCGTCACTATTACAGGTGACTCTGTCCCATGGCCACCAACTACGTCAATCAGCGGCTGGCCACTTTCCAGAAGCAAGACAAAAACGGCTACCAACCAACAATTGACCCAGACCTTCACCTTAACCTACACCACCTACTCGGAGGAGACCATCTCTGTGCTCCCAGCCTCTACCGTTACCAGCACAGCCTCCCAAAGCCAAGCATCCACGTTCACCGTTGTTACTGTTACAGCGAGCTCGATCTCTTTGCCATCAACTTCCAACTCGGTAGAGACTGTCTCCTTTCCCTCAGCCTCCTTTGTCACGGGCTCAATCTCCGCAACCCAGGCACCCTCGTTCACCATTGTAACTGTTACGGGCGGCTCTGCTACGTTGTCATCAACTTCGACATCCTCTGTCACCGGCGGCTCGTTTTCCCAAAGCAACACACCCGCATTTACCATTGTAACTGTTACAGCAAGTCCAGTCCCCTTGTCATCAGCTTCTAACTCAGTCTCCTCTGCCGCTAGCTCAATTTCATCGAGCAAGGTACTCCCGTTCACCGTTGTGACGGTTACGGCGGGCTCGACTTCCTTACCGTCATCTTCGACACAAAGCCCTTCATTCACAGTCGTAACCATCATAGCCACTCCAACCCCTTCACCGCCAAATTCAGCTCATACTACATCGAGTCCGCGATTCACTACCGTGACAGTGTCAGAAGTGACAATTTGGCCTACACCTACCACAACACAAAGTAGCACCACGCTGAGCACTACACAGAGTGGTACAACACAGGTTCTCACTACACCAGCTCTCACAACCAAGGGTAGCACAACCGAGGGTATCACATCACAGAGTAGCACAGATACCTCGCAAATTGTGACTTTGACATTCACGTCAAGCTCTGTCAATTTTTCATTGAACTCTACCACTGTTTCATACTCATCCACAGTCATGACACTCAACCCGCCCACGTTCGCTACGGGCACCGCAACAGTTGGCCCCATCAGCGCTGTCGGTGGGAAGAGACACATCTAAGCACAGCCGACCCATAGCCTACGCCTCGCCCCGGCCGCACGCCAGGCAGTTTATAGGTTCTGATGGGAGTAAGCTCGGCCGAGAGGCCACGTGGCCGGACTCATCTTGGTCCAACTAACGTATTTGAAATTTCATTAGCATTTTCCGAAAATGATGCGGGCACGCGGTATTCTTTACCCTGTGGAGCGAAGGCCAGCATGTTAGTTCTAGCTTATTGTTAGACTGTTGCGAAAGTGCCATGCATATGTTGTTGACTCAACCGGGGATACAAAACGTGGCGTGATACTCGAGGATATGATTCGCTGGGGTGAGATAATAACTGTTGGTGATTGCCGGACCAATGCTTGTTGCTTGTTGGTTGTTAGTGTTGGACTCGCTTTGCAGATTACATTCACACGTGGGCGGATTATATCCGGCCGCCACAATACGTAATATCTCTCGCATGATAGAGATGATTTTCTGGACCAACTTCGTTAGCTAGACTAATCAGAGTACGAAATATAACTATTTACACAAAAGAAGCCTGCCACCTTTTTCCAGATTGTTGGTGGAAAGCTCTTTTAATTGTTAAAACCCCCGGCTCCCAAAGCGAGCTTCGCTGCAGAGGTCCTCTGTGCAACCTAGCTCCTTTCCATCTTTAGGTTAAGACTCACCGTGTCTGGTTGATACAGTCGCCCAAAGCGGATTTGCGTTGATAGGAGGCGCAAATTGTTACTGAAAAGGGAACTGTCAGAAGGAATAATTAGCGCTCATGTTCGGCATGTGAGTTGGGCGGTGCTCAGCAGGTGCGGCTTGAAATATGCAGTATTCAATTTATGGTTTGTCTACTTACGCTGGAAGATTTGGTGTACAGAAAGCCGCTATCTTCTAGTTGGTCTTCATTCCTAGTGGTAGAGAAGGGGAACTAAGTGAGATCTATCACGAATTGTAGTATGGAACCGGAAAAGAGAAAGATGATAGTCTTCAGACTTGTACTTCGAAGTCCGATATCTGCTCTGTAAGTATGCCCAATTACCTACCATACCCTTTTTGGTGGGTTTTTACATATATGTAGAAGCTCGTGTTCAACACCCTGACGAAGGATGTCTGCACTACAAGCATAGGGTATATTCAAGGAAATAAGCGGTGCCTGCCTGCCTGCTCCCGCACCAAGCTAGCGGGGTTCAGGACTCGGTAATCTACATTCTGGCTTTGCCCTGCTTAAAGATGAGGGAATGGAGAGAGAGCGGAATTCGGTACTATAGGGCGCAGCCCGGCTCCTCTTTCCCCCTTTCTTCCTCTACCTCGCTATCGTGCAAAGAGGAATCCTAAGCAAAAACTTGTTATTTTCGGTGGGATAGAGAAGTGATCTCTGGTACGAGAGCGGCATTGTCGCTGTTCTTTACTCTATTGTTCTGTTCCTGCGATGGGGATAGATGGGCCAGGGTAGTCTAGCTAGGTAAGGATCATGACAAGAGCAAAGCGCCTAGGTAGACCAATCATCATCATCAAATACCCAGGCTACCTATAACTAGGCCTCCCCTTTCGACCAATATGACGGTTAAAAACCAGGCATGGGCAGGGTCTGACTTTGAGGTAGCCTAATCAAGAAGGAACTGGCGTGATCCTGCTCCTCCGGGTTATGTTTTCCAGCAGCGTCTGCCATTGCCGGACCAGGGAGTGATGTGCGTTGGTTGTGGGATCTATAGCAGCTTGGAGTCAAGGATCCTTAATGGAAATCAGTAGGTAGTAACAGATGACTCCTCTTTCGCGCTTTGAGCAGTGCGCCCATAACCGCGATTCTTATTCAGGCTTCAAATTCGTGGTGCTTCGGCACTCCCCGAAGACGAGGCACTACTCCCGGAAGGCCCGGCCGTTGTTGGTATTCGATGGATACGGGTCTCATGCACTGAGATGATATATCAACCCCACGTCGCATAGTTGCCGCATAGACCGCGAATCCTACCGTGTTCCGGGGCTGATGGGGTATATGTGTAGAGCAGCACGACCGAATCGGGTTGCCATGTCTCCTGCATGTTCTGAAGATCTTGGGGCTAAGTCGCCTAGTACGACGTTCGGCGGGCCGAAAGGGATAGCCTTACCAAGATCCCCCCTGCTTCATCATGCAAGGACCTTACAGAAGGCGAACTGGGGAGTAGGCACAGTAGTATGCAAGCGGCGTGTGCGACTATCGCTAATGCATGGTAGGTCCGGAGGTAACGGTAGCAGTAGGTACGCTGGCGACTCCTTCGCCTTGGCAAGGGGACAGTAGGCCTAGTTCGTTAGTCAGCCTATCCAATTCAAGTGTGGCGGTTGGATTGGTTCCACAAACAAGTTGGTATAACTCGACATAGAGTTACAGTCTCGCAGAGGATGTTCCTTCACAGTGCAGTATTCGGCGAGTTCTTGATATCAAGTTGCTATAATGTAGAAATTGGTAATCGCGGTGAGCTCGAATATCACAAAAGGGTAACTGAAAAAGAGGTAAAGCTTTCAAGCGAGACGGGAGCGAACCTGTGTAAGACAAACCCGAAACAAATGTATAAGGCAACATGATCCGAGTTGGTCATAAGGAATACCTACGTAAAAGATAGGTGGTCACATATGTGACCATTATTCCCTCGCATATAGGGTAGACCCTAGACAAGGCCACTCCCTACGACTATAGCATTGTTACTGCGACCTGTATTGTCTATATTCGGATAGGTGAAACGGCTCGAAGATGCTGCTTGCGCCTAACTCATTCAAGCAAATGACCCCAGCAGGACGTTGCGATGGCGAGTTGCTGCGTCACCTTTCCAGGTTCAGAAATATCTCGAGGAATACAACTCGAGTGTTACCATTTTGATTTTGAAGCCAAAATAGAGTAATCAATTCGGTAGTAGTACCGATGGTCTGGGCATGGATCTAAGAACGCTGATTGCGGCAGTACGATCTCGAAACCCAGACAGTAATCATCTCGGCTGTAGTATCAATGATCTGAGCATGGTTCATGGAAAGGTTTGCTGCGCTTATCTGCCGCAGCGAGTGGAGCATGTCTCAGCGAGCCATTAACGATCTCCAGTCAACCAATTACAAGCGTTAGGTTTCTCATCGCACACTACCGCATTAAACCCATGTCGAAACTGATCAGCTGCGCACCGCGAGGATTCTAGGCAGCTTGATAATGAGCAGGACTAGATCTCGAGTGGGACTGAGGTACAAAACGCCTGGTTGATGATGAGGAAATACGAGCGCTTGCTCCTACTCCTTCGAACCGAGACTTGACCGTTATACGGATTGACTGAATGAGTGGCGAGAAGGTGAGCCCGCGCTATGAACTTGGCTAGGTGGCATATGGTATAATTGAGATTCCTACTTCTTTCTAGTGCTTGTTTCCTGCTTTATCGGAATCGAAAATTCGAGAAATAAAGAATTTTGGAACATGCAATAGCACATAAGCTTGAAGGAGGATCGCACAGCTTTCGGCTGTCGTGGGCCTGGCAGGTTGCTTGGTAGCTGCCGCCTGAGGAGCAGTCGACTCACCTAGATCGGCAAATTCATCATCGTTTGATGCTATTTTTTCCTGCCGACCTCAAAGGCAGCGCAGATCGAGTCATCAACCCGCTGCCATAGGCCATGCTCGCAGCTTAGATATAACTTGGAAGTCGAATTCGAAGGTGTGTTACTCCGTAGGGGACCACCTCATCGACTGTACGATCCTCATGGTTAGTCTCGATATTTTGGGCGAGGCTAATTTGGTTGGAAAGAGACCTCATATAAGATACATGCTTAGGCAAGGTGGTATTTGAGATTGAATCCTTTGTAGACGGTTATAGAAAAGGGGATTCGGGGTCCGTTTGAAGTTATTAATAAGTCCAGGTCTAGCCTCTCAGGCCAGGACGGCGACGTCGGATGTACACTAACAAGGTTCGGGGAGCTTGGCGCAGCAAGGGAGCTTCACTAAGCAATGGCGTTACGCTGGGGAGGTCAAGCCCCAACGTCGCCGGCCGTGACCGTGGCCGTGACCGTGGCTGTGGCTTGTACTGCACGTTATGGACTGCAGATGGGTTGTAAGGCCGCTGTAGAGGTGTGGCAAACGTACGGGCTACTCCGACAGCTGGAGGCGGGGGACGGGACCTTTACACCTGCCAGCAGAATTACGACGCATTACCTAACCAACTGACACGGTGTAGAAACCTGGAACTACGGAACACCGTGGACCTGGAACCTACAAAGTGGATCGATACCTTTAGGTAAAGTCTGTATGCGAAATTCGCTGAAGAGACAGACCGTTGCAGACCTTGCCGTCCAGCATGTCCAATCCCCCTTGCTCCTTGCTGATATCTAAGGCAGGTACTTTATCTTACCGCCGTTTTTTTTTTCTCTGAGGCCGAGAGCCGTGGTTAACACTGCTTCGAGATTGATTATCTGGCTTTCTTTAGAAAAGTGTAGCGATTGGACCAAATTCGCTCGCTGGCTTATACCTTTCTGGTTAGATACCTTGGGTGTAAACCAGGATTATAATCATTTACAAGCAGGGGCAAGTCATTAAAGTACCTACACATGTAGGTAGGTAGGCACACGCGCGCCTAATACCAGGTAACACATCCTCCTCGGTCGGCTGTAGGGATCTTGCCGAGCCTGCGAAACGAATTAAGGTGCGCTCTGACCACGATCGTACCTATCCTGGTCGATAATACCGACAAGCCACCCCTCCATCTACGGTAACCTACATCTTACAGAAATTTTTTTCGCTTTCTCACGCCGCCAACGCAATTTTCGGTCCCTTACGTCTTCCATACTTTCTTCTATCCTTCTACGCGTCGATTGTGGTCTTGTTGGTCTTCATAGACGCATAGCACTTCGTGTTGTTTGTTGCTTCCTTGTTCCAAGTTGGCACGACTCCACCTTTCGTGTCCAGAGAGCCCCCCGTTCAAACTCGTGCCAGGTTCCCCTCCCGCCAGTTTGTGGGACAATGTTAGAATTGGTCCAAGCGAGTATCTGTCATTGCAGAGGGAGGCCAGAGGAGACTAAGGAAGATCGAGACGAGGTCATAGAACGCGATGCCGTTATGGGACTCGAAATTGTGTTCGCAGAATAGAACATGGCCCGTTCAAAAGCTCGGAAAGGATCATCAGGATGTCCCCCCTGGCTGAACCCATACCTATTCTGCTACCGCTCCGTACACGTCAATACCCTCGGTACCCTACTCTCATCAGTCCTAATTTTGAGGCCTTAGGTGATCGATGCTGCTGATGTAACATATCTAGCTCTAAGAAAGCACGTGTGTGCCTGATATAGAATGCGGAACGAATGCGACGTCTGACGGCCAGTACAGCATACTGTACTGGCTGTGCCGCAGTTTCTTGATCTTCAGCTCGACCGGCCCCACTGGCCCACAGGTCAACGCAACCCAAATCAGTCAGTTGCAGACCAACTTGAAGGCTCGTCGGTACATCTGCATCTTGATACATATGTACTAGCCTCACTTTTCAGCTCTCCCGTGAAGGCAACCGTGCATGCCAAGCCTTCCAACGCCAACCGTCTCAGCCTAGACCGCTACGCTACAGAATGTCCCCTTTATTTCAATGCGGGCTATGACGTTACAACTCCTACGGACACCCACGGACGGCATGCAGACTCATAGAATGAATACTGTACCTTGGATGCCTAATCAAGAAGACTAATGGCTCTGACATGTGAGCGGAATCCCAAATGAGATTTCATGTAGGATCGTTTTATAGGTACCTACTTACGGCTGCACCCGCCGCTCCATCACTGACAGTACGCTTGGGGCCAATCCCCCTCACCAAGTATCGGACGTTATACCGACACCGATTCCTGTCATCTCAAGTTGGAGGCACTGCTCTTATAGCATCTATCACACACAGCATTCTGTGTGGCCTTCCTCCTCTGCGTGGCGGTGAACCATGTTCTTACAGAGTCATTCGCACCTTGGAGGAACACGGTAAGGCATATTCATCCAAGACGTCGGAAACGGCACAATACCTGCGTGAAGGAATATGCCGTTGCCATAATTGTATCCCACGATTCATCTTCGATGTGGGTCGCATGGTATCTGGCAATTCATCTCCCTCTATAGGGCTGAAGCAGTACCTATTCTAGACATCGGAGTTAGGACAGTAGTTCATTATACGGCTTCGTGTTGCCATATGTGCGGCACAGTCTTTTGTCTGGCTATATAGTATGGCCATTGCTCTCCTGACTTTGTGCTGTTCTCATGATCTCTACCAATTCCTTCACTCAAACCACATCATCCAGAAACCGACACCTCAAGCCCACGAGTTAACCTCTCCGCAATTTAAGTCATATCTGGAAATTGAGCTATTCCGTCTCTCATTATCAACATGTATGCTATGAACTTCCCTCTACGTCCGAGCTAAGCACTTTAAATTACCTTGGAATGAGTTTGAATGATGTGCAGAGGTTGATACTAACGAAATCACCAGATCACTCAAGTGACAAGCTACTCATTGTGCTTAGTGGCTAGCGCATTAGCCTATTCTGATAGAATCATACTCCATCCTTGATCATATCAACACCCTCGTCCCATCAGTTGGTAGTCAGACCAGCTCGTCTTCGCAGAGCAAGTATAAAGCCTTGAGCCAAGCAAAAGCCTATTACCACCACGATTTCGAGCTTCAATCAGCAATATGCCTGACTCTGGAAACGACACCACTTCCAGCGACACCGGGTCTTCCGGCGCTGACACCACAACCGAGACTCAAACAACTCGTGGGAGAAGCCGGAGCGGGTATAACTAAACCAACAAAATTGTACGAGTACATCGGCGAAGAAATCATGGAATCGGCGTTTTGGATGCATGGACATTACTTTTACTTCCCGACCCCTCATTAAGCACGCATTATAGACGTCTAGGCATGATTTGGAGTAGACTGGGTTTAACAACATGGGCTGCCGCATTTTCACTTTCAACACCACCCCCCCACAACAAACCTTCCACGAGAAAACTGGTGGCGGACTTGCAAGGACCACGAATATGAACTACTGTACTATGATGGGATGAACTGGTTTTTTTTAGCATGTGGCCCTCGGTATCTGGGACATGCGCGTTCTAGACGCCTCCGCTTTATTTCATTTGTCAATTATGTACCAACATTATCTTCCATTCTCGATAGACTGCTTATAGAAGAACTACACAGTTCAGCTGTTTTATAGACACTATTTCTTGGATACTCAGTCGTTCTACTAAACTACCCCGTGCCCTGTTCATCAAACTGTCAGCCACTATTGTTATATCCTACATTAACATAAAGCTAAACACTACACCCTTGACGAATCTTTTGCACCGACTATTCATATCTCTCTAATCCCTGTCTTCGTCATTCGTCAACTTCATAGCTCAGCAAATTAGCCTATCCCTACGATCTCCACCAAACTAACAACAAGCTCTATGCGGGAAACGGGAGACTTGGTCCCACCCAGTGTTTATATAAATAAATCCCTGCCTGCCTTGCTCTTATAGCCAATTTCCTGGCATTTGACTTTGAAGAGAGTTCGAACTAGAGGGTGGGAGATTGTATAATTTGGTCCGTGCTCAAACGACTAAGCTAAGTGTATTGTCCCGAAGGACGAAGGGTGTATTTCTATCGTGGTGTTTAACACGCCACCAAGGGCTGTTGAGGGCATACACGTCAATTAGTCAGTGTTCCTAGCTTCGGTGTTCATAGCTTCCTTCCTCTGTTCTCTTTATTGCGCTCGTAGGTTTAGCTAATGTTCGCAGCAGGACTTTGGTGTTGAACTTTCAGTTCTGCTATGTTCTTGTTTTCGCTGGCACGGGAGGGAGTCCAATAATACTGTGTCGGGGCTGTTCTGGGCATATGGATCTGCCCTAGCGGCATTGGGCCTGTGCGCTATCACCCACATTCGAAATTATACTATATAAGTATACATATATTCACATTTCTACCCAAGCAGACTATAAATACGATCTTTTGATTAAGGTTGAAGTTGAACTATCTCGTTTAGCTCTGCTGTGCCGTTAGCATGCATCATCCGGAGGATACCCGCCCAACCCCGCCATATTGCCCCTCACCGTCGACCGGGGAGTTCACCTTGGACGTTTGACCCCCATATGTGTGAGTCGTCATTTTGTAGGCGGCTCTAGGTTTCCGATATCTCTTCTTTTCATATTCTATCGACGAAATTTCCCAGCAACCGGTGGCTAATGCACTGGTCGTTTGTCTGAACGGACGAGCGCAGAACCAGGGTGTCGTCCTAGGTGCGTACCTCGGTTCCATAGATATGTTGTTCGAAGAGGACAGAGCAGCACAGAGCAGTGTTTACTCGGCGAGGTCGGGATTAGATCATCAGGACCCGAAGTCCATCTCATTCTGGCACATTCTCATTGAGAAGCTGAAAAGTACACAGCCCAAGCCGGGCACTGCATTGCTTCCTACCGGTTTCGCATTTGGATAGGACCTTAGTGGAAGCCCTTTCACATGACGACGCTACGTTTCGGCACCGCCCAAGCCACGGTTTCGAGATAGTCACCCAACGGATTATGCTCCTCTGCCTAACATACTACACGGATATACGTTCGTCTGGGCCTGTCTGTCAGCCTCTAGCATTCTCTGCAGCAATAGGGGTCGAAACCTATGATTCTCGAGACCAAAGCGGCAATGTAAGCGAGCTTAGACGATCCTGGTGCGAATCTCTTGGCGACGGCTGCCGATTGTGGCTTGCAAGGTCCTACTTCTGCCAGAGCCGTATAGACGTAGCTAATTTGGCACCGGGTGGCTTTGATGACATAGAAAAGAGATGTGGTAGTTATCCGGATATACCAACTCGATAGTGAGTCACATGCTGACTGGCCTCCTGTGTTGCTGTAATGAGCAGAGACTTTGTGGTCGTTGACCAATGATCTCATCGTCTTGGAATAGATATCCTACGTGGTGAATACTATCTATCGGCTGATTTAATACGCTAGAAACCCTAGCAATAAATTAAATGATGTAGAGTCTGCTAGGGTTTCAATAGCGTATCAATTACTTACTGTTTAGATTCTTAATTAAACTACAGCTAAATCTAGAAATCTAGAAATCTAGTGAAGCTGATGATAAGCGAAAGCATCTGCTACGACCTCGGAATAAACGACTAGCGACGGTGCCGTCCGCATAGAAAACCGTGCGTGCGTGATGCAAGGCTTCCCCAGTGAATTGTGGCATGAATCAAGCCGTAATCAGCACGTGGCTGCGTCGCATTTGATGCAGAACAACGCCTCCAGCTCTAATTCATCTATCATCTATCAATCTCGTTAACAAGATTCAAGACGGAATAACCAGACGTTGGAAAAAGAAAGGGTTAAGTCCGGCGCCAGCTATGTATCAAATAATAAAGCTAGCATATAAGAAAGTCCCACGGTTCACTGAGACAAGCAGTCCGAGTCCCGACCCGCCGAAACGCTTGTTTTGTGCTTTGTCCGCTGTCAGCTAATTAGCAGCATCCTTGCAATCGCATGTAGCACCCGGGCAGACTTGGGCTAATCATAATCAGCAGATGTGACTAGTAAGACATGTTAGCTGATGAATCCGGTTATTTTTGTTGTTTGGTTTCTTAAAATACAAATAATTATAAAACTCTAATTATAACTGATTCGAAATGCATCAAGGACTAACACTGTAAGTACCTAGACTCTGGGATTGTGTTACTATGTACCGGCCCTTGACCAATATATCACAATAGGTACGCAGTACCTACCATATAGCTGGGCACTCGATCTGTTGACATCGGGAGTAGATAGTGGGGGTCCCCTTGGGGGTCCACTCGTTGAAACAGATTGGCGACAGCCTGGAGATGGGACCTCTGCCTGAACTCCGACATTTATCGGAATATCTCCCTTCTGGGGCGAGCAAGCCGTCATACCTTGAAATTGCCAAGTAACAGCACGCTTCTATTTCTTGGTTCGCAAAGTTTCCCTAGAATGTCCAACCCATCTTGATCTTGATCTTGCATTGCCTTGAGATGCTATCATGCGTGCGTACAGGATGCAAAAGGATATCAATATCCTCAACTCATTAATATAGCACCCTTGTGCTAATTAATCTCTGTTTGCGCCAATATGACTGAAGAAGAAGAGCGACGGCGCAATGACTCTCTGGACGAGGCTCCGGAGCGAGCACCTTTGCTGCCAAACGCTCCGCGACGGCCGCAACATCGAAGTCGTTTCTCCGTCGCCTCCATAACTTCTTCTATTGCCAACGTCCACGTGCCCAAAGCTCATACGAACCACGCCATAATTAACATCCTTTGTGTCATAATTTTTACCGCATCGTGTTCAGCCGGTTTTATTGATCTGCCCTTGACGCGTCTAATTGAAGATATCCTCTGTCACCACTACTACGATGTCAAGAGTTCCGACCAGCCTATCGACGAGAGGCTGTGCAAAGAGGATGTTATTCAAAAGCAGCTTGCCTACATCATAGCTGTCCAGACTTCTTTATATGCCATAGTCGGCATTATTGCTGCCTTACCCTGGGGACTAGCTGCTGATAAGTACGGATTTCCTGGACATCCTCGATCTTAACGAGTAACATCCTAGCTGACGGACTCCTAGAATCGGTAGAAAACCCATAGTAGCACTTGCCATGTTAGGGTTATTGGTGGGCGCCTTGGTACAGCTGGCAGTTGTGTATTGGCGTGACGTGTTTCCCGTAACCGCTATATGGGCTTCATCCGCTGGCCAGCTTATTGGTGGCGGCAACGCCGTGTTGCTCGCTGTCATACTAAGTATGATCGCAGATGCGACGAACGAGGAGGACAGGTTCGTCCACGCTCCATTCAAACTAAACCTAGCCTTCCTATCATAGCTAAGCTTTCATGCATTCATTAGAGCCATGGCATTCCTACGTACACACGTTGCGAGCCTCAGCGGGAATTTGGTATCACCGTCACTCTCGGCAATCGTCATGGAAAGGTTCGGGCCCTGGGTTCCTCCATGGATCGGCATATGTCTCTTTCTCATCGGCGGGATATCGTTTCTCTTTCTTCCCGAGACACTCATACACAAAGGCCCTCGGCAGGACCCGGTGCCAGACTCCGACTCAACTGAGCCTGATAGTAGTCTTGGCCCGAGGATATCGCACGTCTTCAGCCAGTTCCGAGAATCTTTGAGTATTCTGAAATCGCCGTCGCTTATCCTCCTCCTAGCCACCGTTCTATGCTCGCAGCCAGTCATGACTTCGACTCTCTCGTTCTTGAACCAGTTTGTCTCGAGACGATACAACATCAAGATAGCGCAGACCGGATACGTGCAGACTATATATGGCGTCGCCAGCCTCATCATGGCCCTAGTTATCTTGCCTTGGCTCTCAAGCAGGCTCGTAAACCCCATTACACCCGCTAGATTCAGAGCCAAAGGTGAACAGTCCCGTGATCTGTTTATAGCCCGCTGGTCTTACGGTGTTCTCTTCCTCGGCGCTCTCACACTGAGTTTATCGCCGACACTAGGCGGCTTCATCTTCGGTTTGATCCTCATGGCCATCGGGTCGGGTTTCAGCAGTCTCACAAGGAGTCTGATGAGCATATACGTTGACCCGGAACACCGGTCTCGGCTCTTCAGTATCGTGGGAATGGTTGAGGTCCTCGGCAGCGTGTATGCCCAGCCGATGCTTGCCGGGCTTTTCTCTTTAGGATTGAAACTGCACGGAGGCTGGATTGGACTCCCTTACCTTGGTTTGGCTGTGCTGATTGCGTTTGCGGGGGCTTTGCTTCTTTTCGTGAAGATACCGAAGACGCATGATGGTAGTTCGGTATCTAATAGGGATGAAGACGGTGCATGATGGGACATGAATACACGGGAGCACGGCACGACATAACTGTAACGTAGGGCATACACGGTAACCACTTCTAACGGGTTAGGTTGTAGGAGTTATAGGGGTCAGTTTTTAGGCCGCTCGCTGCAAAGGCTTGCTGGCAGCCTTTTTTCGTCATCCCTCTCAGTTTAGTTGTGTGATATGAAGTGGCATGCTCGACATTTTGTATGTGGGAGGCTACGTATAACTGAGGCCGGTTGTAGGGTCTGGTCTGGCCAACAAATCAGCCTACTATTATACTAAGCTTGGCTCAAAGAGACTACCTCCCTATCTCATAAAACAATGGGTATACAAGCCACAAGTTGCACTCACAGCTAGGCTTGTTTATGATGTGAAGGGAAAGATATGAGACACGGTGTATTCAAGTCCATCTGTATTAGAGAGCTTAACAAACCAAACTTTAAATTGTCGGTACTTTTTATAAGCACTGCAACACTAGCCATCCGGAAGTAGGTGACAGAATAGTTGAGGCACCTCCACCAAATTCTATTTAATACTTTACTTTCAACAAGGAATAGTTTACTTATAAGCAATGTAAGAAATAAGAAAGAAAATTCTCTTATAAGCCTGAATAAGTAAAGAATAAAAAACCAAAAAGTTTTTGTAAATTTTCTACCGCGAAGTTTATTCAATCCAGCCAAACCCAATTTTCTCCAACACTTTTATCCACGCGCACACACACACCACCACCTTTGCACGATGGCCATACCACCAACCCTGCTCCGTAGAAGTTGATCTTAGCAACGTCCAAATCATGGGTTTTCTTGGCCAGATCAACAACCGTCCTACTCGTATCTAACGCCGCCTCAATTCTATCCGAACACCGTCTCGACAATGTCGAGAACCGCTTTGGTGCCTTCAAAGCCCACGTCAACACGCAAGTGGCGTTTTCGGATGGGAGTCATTTATCATTGTCACTACTTCATGATTGATGGTGTTGGGGATCAAGGATGTTGGGGATTATAGAAACATGTTTTTATTGCACGATACCCAGTCTAGGCGAATCATGGGGACAATCAGTTGTTTCGGGAAACCAGTGAAGGACAAGAGGCTTTGAGGAACCGATAGTGAAGTTCTATCTATGCGCGAACTGCAAAATAGGCTAGGCGTACTCCCGGGGATTCTCAACTCCATAAACCATCTACATACAAACTAGTGGGAGATCTTCAATCATCATCCTAGTCTAGTTAGTTCCGCGCCGCGCAAAGGTTGCTTGGCATCTAATCTCTTCATCTTAAAATTCTCGAGAGGAGAACTATTACCTATTGTTGTCGAAGTTGGAAAGAAAGCAAAAAAAAATAAAAAATAAGGTGCACTCTCCGAATTAATTAGGGCGATGCGCCCGAGAGTAGAAGTGGATATTTGGTATATCTCATCCCCATGAAGTTCGACCGTGTGTCTTCATCTCCATTCATTCATCATTTATCGCTATCGTGAAGTCTTCATCTCTCTCTCCCCGATCTTGCGGCTTGAAAGGGGTATGTTTAAGAAATATGAGCTTCTCCACGCCTTTTGAACTAGGCTTGCCCAAGGGGGCCTAAACGAGCTACCTAATGGATAGAATGCTCTACATTAATTATCCCATCTACGTTCAAGTGTATGAGCAAGTCTAAACGTGTGATCTAGCCCAGAATACAGATCTGCAGCCTAGGAATTCTCTCTCAAACGGCTGCTTGCTTACTCTGTTCGACCGCTTCACGGTTGGGGTGTAATGTTTTGAGTTTCGACTGCCGAAGGACCCCAAGAGGTGTGTCTGCTTAGAGCATTGCTGTCGATGGGTGGGATAGTTGTGAGCACTAGTTGGCCTAGCTCTGTCAATATGTCTGGTGGATGCCAATATGTAAACTACGTCACCTCACACTATACCTATTTAGTATAGAGACCCGGGGACCCGGATTCTCAAGAGGCATATATATAGGTAGTCAATCTCCTACCATTGAAATGTTATATTCTATATAGTCAACCAGTTGGCAATGCATCTTTGGTTCTATTCAAAGTTCACATCCGATCCTCTTAGGCAACCAGCTCTGGGAATAGTTCTCGGCGGGAGTAACTTTTGGATGTAATCCTATGTGGCGAGTGAGCGTACCGTCTGCTGTACGGATTACTGACGAAGAAAGCCTCCTCTGCTCTGGTTCACGTACTTACTGTCTCGCGACAGGTCGTGCCCGCATGTTGTCTTTTGAGAACTATATTTTTTTTTAACGATTATAAATGAGCTCAAGCGGCGCATATTGAACTATAACAGAGAAATCTAACTTTTCATAGATTGTCTACATTAGCCAACATGAATCAGTGCGTGTTCCTTGCGACCCTCTAGAAAGGTTGAAGAGTGTATTGTTAATTCCTTGGCCTTTTGTCTGTTTCTTCCTCTCGCTGATTTCTAGTGAAGTCAGACTTCTCTGCTCCACCACCCAGAGATGTTTCTTTGGTAAGTGAATTTCTTGAATACACATGTTAACATATAATGAATGTTTTCATGACCTAACTACCCTAGCAGCCGGCCCTTGCCCTTGAACAAACGTATCTCGTACCTACTTCAAGTAGTTCAAACGCCCAACCATGCAGCCCTCGACGACATGATATATATGTATAGTGTGAAATCCAACTCTAACTCTCAGTTCCGTTTGTCTACTTTCTCTGCTGCCTATCTATCTCCTACACCGCGCATAGAATAGTAGCAGCAGCATCATCTCTCAGCGCATCAAGCAGGACGCGCGCCGTCTCTTTATCGCTAGTGTCCTCGTCTCTGCTCTCCTCCCCATCTCCCTTCTCATCATCCCACGCTTGTTCAATCCAATCGACTTCCCTGCCATCGCCATCGTACATATCATGGTCGCCGCTGCTCGTAGCACTCTCGTCGCTATTTCCGTGAGAATTAACACTATCGTCAACATTATTATGATCCGTCTGCAGCATGTATGCGGCGAGGGCGTCAGACGTTAGTGAATAGTCCATGTCGAGACTTAGACCTAGACCCATGGGCCCGAACATGTCGGTGTGTACTGTTTCCATAGGAACGTCTTGGTCCTCCGACACCTCACCGTTGACTATAGAAGGAGTCAACAGAGATAGAGATCCCGAGGCCTGCTCTTTGTTGTTGCTGCCGTCAATGTTGTCTGTATTTGTGATCGAAGAGTGACATATTACCTCAACTGAGTCCGGGGACGCCGACTCTTCTTCTGACGACATCGAGTGTACGCTGCCTGGCTGTATTTGCGGGCTAGGATTTGGTCTAAAGAGCGTTGGCGTCTGCGAAGTAGCAGCAGCAAAAACAGGTGTGGGTGGCTGGGTTCCGGCGAGGAGTGCCCGGATAGGGCTGAACCCCTGGGCAAAGAGACCGCGCAACTTAACGGGAAAGTCAGTCTCCTCGGCTAGTCTCCCCTTGCTGATGCTGATGTCCATGGTCATGGAGAGGCGCAGGTAGGAGCCGGGTTGAGAGGCCAGGATGTCCGTCCAGTCAGATATGATTGGTTGCATGTTGTTGTTTGGAGAGTTCTGAGACGGCGCAGATGTGATTGCAGTAGTGGCGGAGCTGCTCGGCGGGTCGATTTGTGCAAGATTTACGATGTGGCGGATCGTCTCGCTGATGTAGTCTACGCCGTCGTATTGTGGCTGATAAGTCTTCATGGCTTCGATGAGAATGTTGAGTCTATGCTGTTTAAGCGCCGTCTGCCTCCTCTCGTCTGGTGTCGCTCTGCTTCTCTTGTTCTGAGATGAGAGCTTCACGTCGATGATATGAAGTACCAGTGGCATTGCCGTGCAAGATATTCTACATGTAAAAGTCAGTAGGACTTATGAGCTGTGTGGGCCTTTCAATTGTGACTTACGCGCTGATGGGTAGCCAGCGTGCAAGACCACGTTGAATCAGTGCATTCAGGCATTCTGTCACGCCACAAGCGGCGTCTTGTAGCTCATGCCGACTTTCGTAGATATTGGAGACTCCACGGAGGTTACTATTCAGGTTTGGTGAGGCAGACGCCATGGCCGCTTGCAGAACCTCATGATGACACAGTGCCGCTCGCGCAGAGCTGAGATATATTTGTAAGTGACCAGTCCCATAAATGCGACCTAGGAATTCAAGAACTCACTGATAGAACATGTAAATCAAATTGGTATAGAGTATTGTTGAGTCATGATGCCGATGGTTATTCCCTGTCGTTTTACCGAACATGGGGAAGCGAAGAGTCGCTGTCTTGTACCATCCCCTCAATGCTATTTTGCATTCCCTTACTTTATCAGCGCCTTCGGACCCGTTGTGCCTACCCCAGCCCGGCACATCGTCGAGAGGAAAGACTAGTGTTAATAAATCTGTCAATGCAGAGCAAAGTTCGCCAAGTTGGACGAATATCTCGATCAAGCGTCGCTTTGTATCTGAATTATACACCTTCGAGCGCTCGACTTCATCCCCCAGATCTGGGAATCCAAGGCCACTATTTGCGTCGACGTCAAAATGGGCTCGAGATACCTGGATGCTTCGCCGCATGCCGAGGGAGATTAAACGATCACGAATAACGCAGCACCACCATAAACGTTTCAGGGCATTTTGCTTCTTGTACTCTATTGGTTCTGTTAAAGGAGAGAACGTAGGCATGGCCGAGTAAATGTGAGCCTCCGCACTCTTCGCGTTCTGTATCGCAACACCAAGCCATGCCGTGTTGGGTTTCTTCGTAGCAAGTGACCAGTTCGGGGCCCAGTAGGTAAGCAGCAGCGCAGTTTGGGCAAGGCAGACAAGGGAGGATTCGGTATCAAAGTCGAATAAGAGCTACTTCCGTTAGGTATAAAGCGTCATCTTTGGGTATGCTTTTTAGGTACCTTCGTGCGCCGATATAATGTCGCTCTTGCAGCGCGAATATTGGGAAAGCCCAGCGCTTTAATGCTGCTTTTCGATACATACTACGAAATCAGGCTTATACTTAGACAGAGATACAAAGGAGACGACTCACATTACAGCAAGAGAACAGCATCGCTTGGAAGACAAGCAGAGACATCTTTTCGCCCGTATCTCCATTAGCTTGGTGACAGTAGAGCTCCCAGAAATCGCCTTCATTGATAAACGGTAGTAGGGGATGGACATGCAAGAAATATTGCTGCACAAACTCATCAAGAATCGTTCGCGTGGGTACTCTGAGACATCCCTGGGATTCGAGGTAATTTACGTCCTGTGGCATTACATTATGAAGATTGCTGATGGAAAGGAACGGATAGTATGAGTATGTGATGTCCGCATTGACTGCAAGTCGCTGGTCACCTACCCAAAGGGGAATCTCTGGGTTCGCTAACGGGTCGAAGTTTTGCATTGGTATCGATGAGGCGTCTGCCAGGTCTGTTAGGTTCAGCTTGTGTGATATTCGTTGCTACTCACTGTTCGATGGCCGTGTTGGGCTTGGTGGCCGGTTGAATATTGATTCAGGGTGTTCATGGAGTCCGCGGTATGACGACTGCTGCTCCGGTTGGGTCTCTGCCTGGGCGTTCCGCTCGAAGCCAGAAATATGTGGTGCATGTAGATTCTTAGCCGCGTGAGGGTCATTGGCGAATTCCGCCTGCGGCGAAGCGGACTCGTCATTGACTCTCGAATTGATCATGACATCTTCCGGCTTCCTTCCATGGCCACCATCATCGGGGGGGTAGAGCGAGTGTGACAATTGAACACCCTCGTTACCTTCACGCTCTCCTTTTCGGCTGGCGTGGAAATGTCAATCACAAACCAGGAGACGATAGAAAAGATATGACCTACAACCTTGAGGCCCGGCTCGTAACAATACAGGTCTCGCTGTCAAGATAGCAATTCATACACGGTCTCCCCCGCTGCGATACATCACAGCGCACCTTGCGAGCACGGCAAGACAGGCATGCTTTGGGCGCTCTCTTCCGTGTCTTATGGGCAGGCCGGGCCGTGGGTGCTATAGGCTCGGAGTTTGCTATTGAAGACATAATCGCTAGGCAGAGAAGACGACACGATGGTCATAAGGAGTCTCAACACCCCAGAAAGGAGAAAAAAATAGTTAAATACCAAGGTTGGGGAAACGTGTGGGGTGTGGGGTATCTATCTCCGAAAGACTCAGTATTCTATGTCGGGTCTCCTGGAGATGATATAAGTCTAGACAGGGCTAGTTTAGTTAATGTTATTGCCTGCAGGGCCGAGGAACGAGTGTTTCAACCTCATCTATTTGGTGATCTCCAGGGTCCATATCCTAGGAAGCACCAGGCGAGAACAAAACCACGATGACAAACATGTCATTTAGTATTAACTACGCCCTTCCAAGTCTAGAAGTCTTCCGCCGACTCCGGCTTCAGAGGCATATAGGGGGTGCAGTTTAAAGAATCGTCACATATAAAGATGACCCGTTGGAGTGCTCATGATGGAGATATGGTAGAGTGGACTCGGAGAAGCCGTACCAAAGTGGGTTGGCTTGCTGCGGCTTGTGGAGCATGCATGCACGATAGAGCCTAAGATATGGTGTACAGCATAGTAACAAGTTAGACCCAGTTGAGCCGCTACTCCTCGAATAGAGCCCGTCAACATACTGTAGTTTCATGACGGGTACAGAGATTTGTGGATAAGAAATCTCATAAGAGCATGACAAGCACTTAGGATGAGAACCAAGTGAGTGAGTGGTATACAGCAAAGCCGTTCGTGAGAAGGCATATTACTGAACTGATCATGCTGACCTGACCGCAGTATATCTTTCTCTCACTGATTTCCTCGATCTGTTATGCTGATTGGCCAATGATAGACAGAATCTTAGTTTATCTAGAAGAGAAGAGGAGATGTCGGTTCAAGGTTGCTATTAACCGGGGTCAAATGTCGGCTATCGGTTAGAAGTTCGGTAATTGTCTTCTTCTAAAGCCTCAGCCCGGATCCTTGAAAACGATGTTCTACTATCGGGAGACGAAGCTAAACCTAATCTAGCAACCATTAATCAAACATATTAATTATTTCCAGTCTAACCTAATTTGTATAGGAGGATGAACACACCCTATGAATTATTATGTTATTAAAAAAATTACCTTATTTTTATAGTTAAAACAATATCTACTAATTCTACAGTAGACTTAATAAATAAAACTGCTATATTTATAGTACACTTAGTACTTACAGCGCTTATAACTATATTATAGTATTATTTATTAGTAAACTTTTAATAACTAACACTTTTAAATACTTTTTTTAATTAATACTTTCACTTTTAACTAATACTACACTTTTAACTATTTATAACATTATCGCGCATTACGTTTTTTATTAATCGGACGTTATTTTTAAACGCTTTTTATTTTTAACTATTAATTAATTGTTTTTTTATATAAAAATACCTACTTTTTTATTTTTAAAATACTTTTTATACTTTTAGTTAATACTTATTTTTTTATTTTTTAAAAAAGCTTTAAAGCTTAGTAAGTTCATGCTTTTAATAAAAGCTACATTATTAAAAAAACTACTTTTTAAAATAAAAAAGCTAGCTAATATATCTAACACGTTATTTATTATACTGTTAGCTGTAATAATAACTCTTTTTTAAAAACTACTATAAAAAAAACCTTTTTATTTAACTATAATTATAAGTTTAAAGCTTTTATTAAAATCTATTAATACGTTAAAATATAGGCTTTTATAATTAAATTTTTTTATTATAACTACTTTTTTATTTTTAATATATTTATTTATTGTTAACAGCAGATAATTTTTATAATAACTAGCGTTATTAAAACTAGTTTAAACTACTTTACTTTTTATTATAAGATTTATAAAACTATTTAAAGCATAAATATTACTACTATATTTACTAAATAAAATATTAATAATTATATACTATAATATAAACGTAAAAAAAAAAGATTATATATTAATTATAATATAATTATTAACTAGTTCTAATAAAATAACGTGTAATATAAAGTAGAATACTGCGATAAACGTATATTTTAGCTTTTTTAATCGTTTAAATAATGCTAAAACAAATAAAAAAAAGCACTTAAATTTTTTTTTTAATAGTATATATAAAGTATTTTATTTACTACTTTATTTTTGTTTAAGTTATATATAGTTAATATATATTAAATAAATTAACTTTTTAATAAACTTTTTTTAAAGTTAATAGTACTATTTTTTTAATATTATTTTTAATATTATTTTTATTATTTTGTTTAATAAACTTAAAAAGTTTTATATTTAGGTTTTTTAATACTTTAATTTTTTTTATATCGTTTTATAAATTTTTTTATTTATAATAACTATTATAAATAAAGCTAAAAGTACTTATAATATAATAGTAATAGTTTAGTTTAGTATATAATTATAGCTTTATATTTAATATATTATAACTAATATATATATTAGTATAAAAAATGTTAAGCTAGCTTTGTTTTAAAAAATTACGTGCTTTTTAATATTAACTAGCTATTAAATAAGCGCTAATAAAAGCTAGAACATATAAATAATAAAAAGTTTAAAACTATAAAACTATTTTTATTATTAATACTTAATAAGATCTTTTTAAAACAATAATAGTGCTAGTATCGTAAAACACTTAATTTATTTAATATTAATTATAATATAAACAGTATATTAACTTTTTAAAACTATTTAGCATATTATAAAACAGAAAATAAAGCTTTATAGTATTAAAATAACTTTTATAATAAGTTTATAAACTAACTATATATATTAGCTTATTTAAACAATATTTACTAGTAAGTCTGTAAATAGTAAGTATATTATTACGTATAAAACTATTATAACTATAATGTTTACAGCATTTTTAAAGTAAAAAACTTTTATTTAAAATTAAAATCCTACTTTTAAAACTTTTAAAGTAGTGGTTTATAGCTGTATAAAACAGTTATTAACATAACGTAAATAAAAAAAACTAAATATAATTAAACATAGTAGTATTAATTTTCTTATACTTTAATATTATATAAAGCTTTTATATTTGCTAACAAAATAATTAAATTAAAAGTTTTTTAGTACGTTTTAAAGTTAGTTTATAAATAATATTAAGCTGTTTATACTGCTTATTATAAAAGTTAAAAACTATCACGTTATAGTAACTGTTTCAGTTATTAAATAAGTATACTTTATTATTACGTTTTATTTAAATATATATATATAGTTATAAAATAAAACAGCAACTATAATATTTATATATAGCTAAATAAAACCTTTAAACTAGCAGACTTTAACTATTATTAATATTTACAAGTTAATTTTATATAATTAAACCTTTTTTTACTAATAAAAAACTTTAAAGTTAACTGCAGTATAAGAAATAAACAGCCGCGTAAAAAGCCTTATAATTAAATTTTTACTATTATATTATACTAGGTTTAAATATATAAAATATTATTTTTTTATTGCTTAATACTTAAAACAAGCTAGATTTTTTATTAATAAAAGTTAGTATTAAAAAAAAATACTGTTAACCCTATAAAGCAGTAAAAGATTAATAAACTATTACTACTAGTATTACGAAATCTTATAATAAAGCTTTAATATTAAGAACTTTAAAGCTAGTAAATAATTATGCTAATAATACTAGCAGTGTTAATATAGCTAATATAATCGTTAGTATTATTATTAACGCTTTTATAAAGCTTATAAATAATACTTAAAACTGGTTTAAAAAAATTCTAGCCCGCTATACTATATTAATTTATATAATAAGTGCTAAAAAAACGTTATTTTAAACAATTTAATAGTTAAATAAGTAGTAAATATAGCTAAAGTAGTATTATTTAATTATATTTATAACAAAATAGTATTATAAGTTATTTTTTTAGCTAAAAATAAAAAATAACTAAAAACGTTTTTTTTACTAAATATTAATTTATATATAAAATTAATACAAAATAGTATTTTATAAGACTTTTAAACTTAAAAGATTTTTATACTTAGTACTTTTTTAAAAGTAGTATATATACTATTATTTTACTGTAAATAGTAGTTATTATATAATCTATAAATACTTTAATTTAAGTAGTATTCTTAGCTAATCTTTTATACTTACAAATTTGCTACTAATTCTATATGCAGTAATCATAATTAACTATCGATTTCTTTAATAACATAATAATTTATAAGGTATGTTCATCCTCCTATATAAATTAAGTTAGACTAGGAGCAATTAATATGTTTGATTAATAGTTGCTAGATTAGGTTTAGCTTCGTCTCCTGATAGTAGAACATCGTTTTCAAGGATCCGGGCTGCTAAAGCCTGAAGGACCTGACAGCTGTTGTCACGTGTCACATCACAACGCTAACGTTTCCAAATCTAGGTATCACCTCGTTAAGTTGAGCACAGAGCACAGAACACAGAGCACAGAGCACCTCCATTTCATCCCGGACTAGCGCGTGGGTAGTCTTCGAGACGTGACAGAACAGCATCTAAGAGATTCCGAAGTCGGTGTATGCCCTTTACGGTCGAGGCTGAGGTGTATCGAGGGTATTTAGGAGTAAACAGGAGCAGAAACCGTCCCAACTGGGCTATTCTTGCTCCCTGAGCTCTGCTGTGAGGCCCAAGTAATTGACTATAGAGATCACTCGCAGGAAACGAGCTCGTCTTCTAAGCGGAGACTTGGTCGTGTGTTGTTCTCTAGACGGTCTGTATAATATACAGAAAGGTAAAAACCATGAGGCATACAGTGTAGGCTACCCAATACCAGTTCGCTTCCATGTGAGGAGCCATGAAATAAGCTGCTCCATTGGATTCATAGTTCCCGTTGGGCTGTACGGCACCGATAAGCTCGATGTCATTGCTCAAGCTGAGGGCGAGCCGTGATATCCAACCAGACAGATGAAGGCAACAGAACGAAATGAAAGACTAGATAAGCAATGCTAGGATAGGAAAAGGATGAGATATGGGCAAGAAAAGACGAAAATAAAGGGTTGATGAGATGAAGTCCGAAGTGTACCCTGACTATGTATACAGATCAAACCTACCTGTCCAAACGCATGAGAATCAGATCGGCAACAGCGGCCGTGATCAGACATGCTTGGCAGTGAGAAATCTCGCCCCTTGCCCTAATGCCATTGGCCTTGTTTAATGAGAACAAAAGCTCAAGAATGAGGGTTCATAAAGGTGCCAAAGAAGAAAACATAGAAAATCATTCCTGCACTCATTGTGGTCAAAAATTGTTGATGATTTTTTTATCTCCGTCAACTACCTCCTCTTCTTACCGTATAGTGGTGTCATGGTTCTACAGTTGAGGAAAATCACCAGCTTAGCTAAACCCCACCATAAGCTTCCTACTTACTCGATCTTCACTTATCATCTTCCACGACCACTGAAATAACTCGTATTAGGCCAAGTAGAACCCGGGATTCGCATCGGAAAACTAACTACTTTTTACCTCTTGGGTTCCTCTCAGTACCTATAAAATGAGGTCAAAGGTGTTCCACCACGTATTCCAATCCGCTCTGCTCGGCGCCTCCCAAGCCAGTAGAGTTTGGGAATTCCCGCGCACACCGGGCTTCTACTCAACCGCACAGAAGCCGCTTGGTGACGGTAGCGATGTTGATATATTGCACGGCAGCCAGTTCAGTGGGTTGACCACATACGCCCATATCCCGTACGTCAACTGCTTCTCGGACGACGCAACAACCGGTAGCAAGTACGACATTGCTATCTTCGGCGCACCGTTTGACACAGTTAGTTACCTACCTACTTAAATCATCCTCACTCTCAATCAATCGTAAAAAGAAGAGGACTGTATATTGAGACCATAATTCAGGGCGTCACAGCTCGGCCAGGAGCTCGCTATGGTCCCCAAGGTATCCGGCTAGGTAGTCAGAGGAAAACGGCTGATTTCGCGTGGAGTGCATATACCGGTCTGTTTTCTGCACCGATGCCTCTCTCTGTCCCTTTTATATCCCCAGGTTACTGATTGATATGCCGGCACAACAGGCAAGAATGCTCTACAATCGTGGGCCACCGTCGTAGACTGCGGCGACGTGCCCCTGACTTTTCTGGATAACAACTATGCTCTTGCACAGTTGACCAAGGGCCACAAGGTAAGTAAAAATAAAAGATAAAAAAGGAATAAAAATAAAGGCCAAGTACAACTCGTGGATAACGATGGATTTTCGTTCATCGCCCTTACCTTCCTTTTTCGCAGGTCGTGTCGGGAAGAAAAGCGGCCAACAAGAGTTACTCTGCAACGCCAAGGATCATCACGCTCGGCGGCGACCACACAACGACGCTGCCGGCGCTGCGATCGACGTACAAGCACTGGGGACCAGTCTCTGTCATACACTTTGACAGTCATATAGGTCAGATATATCTCACTGTTCAGGATATCCGCTGCCCCTCCCTCCAAAAACGGCCGAAGCTGACGGAATAGTAGATACCTGGGATCCATCAGAGCTTGGTAAGCCCATCACTATATTACCTGTAAAGACAGCAATTCACGCTTTCAGGCGGTGGAATATCAGACTACGCGTAAGAAAGAAGCGGCTCAAGCATTTCACGTCATCTATACTGACTCCCGTCGATATAAACAAACAGCGGCCTCAACCACGGCACGTTCCTGCACATCGCACATGAAGAGGTACCAACCATATATGCCTCCCCTTCTTTCTCTTCACCCCTACCAAAACAACTCCACCACAACCAAGTAACACCATATATAAGGGTTTAATCCGCAACACCTCGATCCACGCCGGGATCCGAGCACCCCTAGCAAACCCCAAAGGCGACATCGTCAACGACTCGCGGTGCGGCTTCGCGCGTCTAACGGCGCGAGACCTCGACCGATTCGGCGTATCCGGAATCGCATCACGAATCCGGGACCGCGTCGCCCACGGACCCGTGTACATCAGTGTCGACATTGACGTGTTGGATCCTGCGTTTGCTCCCGGTAATACCTACCTACCTACCAACCTATCTTACCCATTATTACCCCATTCTCCTATCCCCCATTCTCTCTCATCATTCTCAAAGCCGTGATATTACCTACCACCCAACCGAGCTAAGATGAAACTAACTCCTTCGGCCAAAAAAAAAAGCAACAGGAACCCCCGAACCCGGCGGCTGGTCAACGCGCGAGCTCCTCGCCATCCTCGACGGCCTGAACGGGCTCGAAGTTGTTGGCGCCGATGTGGTCGAGGTGGCGCCGGCGTACGACACGCGCGGTGAGACGACGACGCTAGCGGCCGCCGAGGTGGTATGGTCGTTGTTGGAGCTGATGGTTGAGACTCCCCCCAAGTCTCTAGCAGACCGATCATCCTCGTAGTCGGGGCTTACAGACATACTGGACAAGTGGGCATAGACAGCGACATAAGAGGTCCTCTCCTCTGCCTATTACGAAACATCATGGTATATAGGAGTAAGAGTAAACATGCAAGACTGAAAGACCTGTAAGTAGTAGATGGACAATATATGAGGTTGAGATTTATATTGATCGAGTATCTGCCGCGATACTTATGGCCCTTATGGCGGCAGCATGACAGCGTCTATGGATTGACTTCTGCTTCTGCCCCTACTCCTTTGGGAAAAGCGTAGAAGCAGAGGATGCAATAATGCCCCAAACAAAGGAGAAACCCCGTCCTTCTCCATTATACCATCGACTCTCTTCCATACACCAGATTATAACCGTAGACACCAACCCCATACACCGGGTAGATGAAAGGGAACGTGTGCTATGTGATCGCCCCGTATTTCAAGGAGCAACAGTTATGTACAGACAGCCACACACGCACACCATGAGTTGGAGATTAGACACGGTCCAGCTTTCGGCGCTCATTGCGCGTCCGTCTCATCAACTTCTTATACTTCTTCTTCTTCATCTTCAACTTTCGCTGACGCTTGACGCTAATGGCTAGCATACCGTTGGCCTGGCCCCGGACGTGCTCACGCTTAATCTCGCGCAATGCCATGCGCTCAAGAAACGTGCGAGGCGGGTTAGAGATGCCAAACTCAGCATCACCGCCATCTTCCTCGACTAGTTGTGGGGTGTGCGCTACAATGCGTGTGTTACCGTTCTCGTCGATCGTCTCCTCGAGCGTGAACATGGCCTTGTAGATACGAGTCTGCGGCTCTTTTTGCAGCGCCGCGTCTTCTGACAGCGCGACTTCTGAGTTATCGGATTCGGCCGAAGCCTCGATCTCGCTGGCCGAGAGCGCTCGGGGGACCGGTGGCGGTTGGAAGGGTAGGAATTGTCCGGACATGTGATCCAGTTGCATGTAAACACTGGATTCAGTGCCGTCCGCATGCTTCAGGCTGATCTGCTGCATCGGGTCACCGTTCATGTCACTAGAAGCGGAAGCGTCGGTCATGTGCTGCGTCGCAATGCTAAGCCCTTGCATAGGGTGCTCAAGCTCATCAACAGTTCGCGCTAGTGTAGACATAACTTTGTTGTACGTCATAGGTTTCGTGCGCGGCGCAAAGATCTTCGCAAATGCGTCGTCGGTTATGGCCTTCGGGAAGCTGTGTGTCACGGAGATGGGTCGGTGAAGCGAGAAGAAGGTTGATAAGGCCAGAGCTGGATAACGAAAGTCTTTTATCAGTATCCCCGAAATCAAACAAGATAAACATGGCTTCTATAAGGATCTCATACCCTCTTGCGGCACATCTTGTGTACTTGGCACGCTGGGAAGCTTATGTTGTAGACTCGGATTTTTGGTCTTACGCCTCCGCTTCTCGCCGCTTTGTTTCGTAGACTGCGCCGGGCTAGCTGTTACCTGGCCGTCTGGAAAGCCCTTCGGAGAATCATTAGGGCTAGATGGTTTCGACGACGAGTACCGTCTTCGTTGGTTGCATCTGGGATTGCTGTTGAGAGTAAGGGCAGCGGTTGCTCGTGTGGCCGTAGGTGAAAACGACGTCAACAGAGGTGATTGAGGTGCGGCTGTGGCGATCCGCCGCACCGTTGAGGGAAGCATCATCCCTCAGAGTAATGGCCACTAACGGAGGGCGGGGAGTTTGATAGGATTTCGAGAGGAGCTTGAGTGAAGTGAAGTGAAAAGAATGAGACCAACCTTCGGTGACGCTGGTCAAGAGGCCGATAGCAGCAGTTGGAGGTTAGTTACACATTGAAAAGCCATGCACGGGCAAGACCACATCTAATGCTTGGCAATGGCAGCCCGCGGCTAACTTAGTGGCGGAGTATTGATCATCCATGTCCCGGTCGTCCAATTTTTGAAATCGCTTAATTGCATTTCAGATTCCATCACTCTACATAGTAATTAAATACTATCTACTTGCATAGTCATCTATGGCCATCACTCGGATTGGACCTCCCGCTCATAATATCATTCCTGTAGATAGAAGGTTTCCGTATTATTTGCTCATAAATTGGTTCATCCTGGTTTAGGTTAAACCTAGAGACTATCGCCATTCTAAAGAGATCTAGGCAAGCCGCCATAAAAGAAGGCAAATCTGCCCAACGCTGGTGTCTTGCCTGAATAATGTCACTTCAAGTTTACAACGTGTCGTTTGGGGCAGTGAATTGTTGCTCTCAATCAACTGATCCAAAAGCTAAGGTATAAGACTTATCATCAAGACTTTAGCGTCATTATCCAAAGTCCTGTCTATGAGTTATATATTGCTCAACATGGACAAGGGAGAAGACTTGCATTGCAACCTACCTAGGTATACTAAAGTTAGGTATCTCAGGTAGTCACAATGTCCCTAATGCATGGGCTCTCGTAATTATCGGGTCGGTCATGTGGAGTTTACCTCTACTGCAACGAAACCTACAATGCAAGCAAACAAATCAATGGCCCGAAAGTATGGACTTGGGAATCAAAGTTGGGTATCCTGATCAACTTTGAATATCAATTTAAGAGAATTGCTGGCGCCTGAGCTAGAAGTCCTCCCGCTGCCCACTGTGCTTCCCCCTTGACATGCTTGTATTTGATCCGGGCAGGCTTTTTCATCTAGCTAGGCGTCGCCATTATCTACGAGACTCATCGCTCAAATATGATGTTGATCATTCGTCCTCGACTATGCTTTTGCCTTCCCAAAAGCACTTGCCTGCTTGCAGACCTCTAGTGGCGCTTGGCATCTGTCCTTATTGCTACGTATACGTGCGTGTGTTTTGAGAATGGATTGCAGCCGTAGGCAAGAAAGTGAAGGGGTAATAGGGAACAAAAAGAACAAAAAAAAATACCAAAGAAAAAGACAAGATTGTGTAATCGTGGTGGGAATTCTTTGCAAGATTCGTCGCTAGACTCTATATGAGCAATGCGTTGTCGCTTGCCACGCTTCTCGAAAGTCCCAGGTTTGGATGACCGCCTCCCACACCATGCCTACAGACAGCCCTGCCAACAGCGCCTGAACCTGTCTGACTTTGACGCACCTTTCTAGAAGTAACCTTTTTCTTCTGTTTCGTTGGTCCAAGGTACTCTGGCCGCAGTCATCGGCTATACACAGTCCACCGTCTCTTGTGCCGAGATTGGAACTCTGGTGTTGGTTGGCGTCAGTCCTCCTCTTTTATATAGTATTAAACAGTACATCTACACCAAGTTTCAGGATGGTCAAAGTCGAAAACGCCTTCCGCTATGATAACAAGTGTTTGTGATGTGGGCTTGCTGGAATTGTGCAGGAAATTTGAGAACTGTCGCTCAAAGAGTAACATCGAGGACCAAGCTAACATCTTGGACATTAGGTCCTGCCAAGTCCTCGAGAACAGGTATTAGATCTAACAGTTCGTTGTCGTGTGCGTCCGAAAACCAACTGCTAATAGGAACCGCGTGTTGTGGGTGGAAAATGTAGGATGTAGGTGAGTTGTCAATAATAATGGTGTCTTTGAGATCACGCCCAACTTGTGACAAGTCCTTGACGTAGTTGCCTTGATGGTTGTAACAACTCTCGCGGAATAACCTATGATGGACGACTTTATGAATATCCAGTTGGTCCAGCAGCGGGTCGCCGTACTAGGTTTCTTTTTGTCAGACAACATGATTAGGGATGGGTCAGGGTTTACACACTTTAGATACAGACGCTGTGAAAACAACGACTTCGTAAAGCTCACCCACACGCTTCATGAATTGGTCCACGCCAGGCCGTTTGATCACGTATACATTGTGGTAGTTCCCTTCAATTTCAACGGGTATCGTGAAATCGGCTTGATGCAGTATCTGGAATTTGTGAGTTTCTGTATTGGGCTTCGTGTGGATACAACCAACTTACTTTGAAGGAGCTGTGGACCAAGGTCTCATCAAGATCCAAGACAAGACATTTGCGCCCCTTGAAACGCTGCTCAATAGGAGGCAAGAGAAATTTTTGTTGTGACTGTTCTGCCACCACTGCCTTTTCTTCTTCAGTCGTGGTTGGTTCCTCATTCACTATCGGTACAGAAGGCGGAGGCGGGGGTGGAGGGACTGTTTTGGGATAGCTGTCCTCGACAACGACCACGGGAGGTTTGACTTGTTGTGACACACCAGAATCGGCATCGGGCATTTCTAAATCACCATCCTCATCCTTGGAATCGGAACCCGCCCCTCTTGATATCTCGTTTTCCTGGTTATCGGTTACTGGAGGGTTGAGAGTAATGCTTGGGCCAGGCGCAACAAGGGTAGTCTGTTTGGATTCACCGTCTTGATCACTGACGCCCGACTGATCTTGGGCTGTAGATTGCGAGGCACGCTTTGCAGACTTGGTGGTTTCCTGCACCGAGAGTCCGCCCTGGGCTTGAGAATCCTTCTCCTTCTCGTAAAGCTGGGCTTTACTACCAGTCGTTTGTTCCGACGGGGTTGTGGTCCTCCGGCTAGATGTCAACGGCCGCTGGGGAATTTTGTCGAGCTTGTGGGATGGTAGAGGCTCCTCTCCGCCTTCGAGTGTGTTGGCATTGTCTGGCACACCACAGCAGCCTAGCAGAGAGAGCAGGCCGCCTTTCTTCCGTCTTTGTGGGGCTCCGGCAGGGGAATTGGGCTGCGATGAACTAGGAGTATTCGTGGGATTTGTGGCTGCCGCTGAGCGGTTGGTAGAAGCGCTACCATTTCTACGTCGACCCAACATGCCGTTTTTCGAGTCTCTTGAGTGTCCACCAATACTGTGTCGGGATTCGCTTGCAGTAGTGCCAGTAAGTCCAGTAGTTGCTGGCGATGGCTCTATCTTTTGGGATGACGAACGCGATGGGGTGTTTAGATGACCTCGACCTCTGGTTGAGTTAGGCCCGTCCTCGGGCTGAAGCATAGCCTTGCCCTTGGAAACTCGGTGTTCTGTCTGATTGCTCTCGTCGACACCTCGGGACATGGTCTGCGATGTAGGAGATATGAGGTTCGATGGGCGCAGGGCGTTTTCGCACTGAAGACTTCGAATTAGCTATTGGGTTTCTGTCGCGTTATTGATTCGTAGAGATATATAAAGAGACAATCACGCTCAATAGCTTTGAGGCTGGGATGTGATGACAGGAGCGAGAAGAGGTGGTGGCCCAGCGCCCATTTTATCACCCGACTGCATTTGGGACAAAGATGCGCAAGCACGATTGAAACACACTGGTTTGATAATTCAATGGGCTCTAGATCTCTTGGACCTGATGAATGCAAGAGCGACGACAGACTGGCTGTCGCCTCACAAATTCCAATAACGAGATAGGTAGGTAGATTGATATATACCTTAGCTGCCCGACTGCCCAATGATGCGGTCAATGACTTTAATAGCCGCTTGGAGATTTTCGACAGTAGTAGTAATGCGAAAGGCCCCAGCGATGCGACCGTAGCTCTAGTGATCCGAGGAGGCGGTGGTGATTAAATGTTGACGCGAAAGGAGGTCTTTTGCCTGCTGCTGCTGCTGCTGCTGCAAAAGGCTGGGGACTGGACGGGATGGGGAAAGAGGCTCGAGGAGGTCAGGCAAAAGGGCCGCTGGGTGCTGCGAGCCGCTAGCGCCCCTACCTAATCTGCTAAATGAAGTGAAGTTCACTGGGACTGGGACCAGGATGTGATTTGGGGCGGGTTAGGGGGCTTCCAAGCTCCATCAAATCAGCGCCACAGATGGTTAGATGACTAGTAGACCATGCCGTTTTGGGGTAGTACGTGCGCCACGACTAGCTCCATGAGGGGTACTAAGAGCTCAATATCTACTGTTAGTGTTTTCCACCTGATTTGCTCCATTACACTATCAAACAATATCAGCGTCCCCGTTCCCTCTTTCATTACCTTTAAGCTTAGTCTCCACATTTGAAGCTCTTGTAATCTCAAGTCACAGTCCAAACACCTCGTCTCGACCGTAACGTAATATTTCGTTTCCTCAACCACGGGGCACACTCCTAAATTTCGCTTCTACTGGCCGAACCTGTTTCAAAAAAAAAATAAAAACACCGTAGCATCTGGGCATCCTTAGTGATTGATTTCCAAGATGACAGCACTCAGATAGACAATAATAAATGGCCGAGTATTACCCCAGTATGATGGGGGTCCCCTGCTACTTAACACTGTCCTTGACTGCATCTCTGCCGGTACCTACCAGTCCACCATTGGGATACCAAATATGACCAATCGAATTCAACGAACAATGTTAGTTATATGATATGACATAGGTAAGGCTTATCTATCGCAATGCGAACTGGTATACCATACTTTTGCCGTTATGCTGTACTGCAATAGCCTACAACCTACAACCTGCAACCTACAATAGCCATAGTCAAACTGTGAGTGCCTACCTAGTCTGAAGCTGTGAAATAGTGAAGAGGATAGGCGGGAACGGTCCCCCTAGTAGAGATCCACCGCCAATGCAGCTTGCGGTCTGCAAAGCGCGGACAAATTGGACAAATTGGACGAGTAAGATGCGGACAATGTGGCTTTTCTCTTCCATTGGCTACAACCGTCAAGGTGGGCGCTTAGCCGTGCAGAAATCGTGACGGCGAGCTGTGGGACTGTCCACCAGTGCACCACTCAGACGAAGCTAGAATGCGAAGTGATCCCGGTCCCATCAACTCTAATGTGGCACACAAATGCATGCCCCGGAATTCTATTTTCACCTATTAACTCTGGTCTAGATTGTCCGAATACCGGTCAGTAACCGGTGAAGGCGGAATGGGATGATACCTACTATTACAGGAAGGTTAATGCTGAAGCACACCTCCGAAACCATACTGAGGATTGCATTGTTTATACTCATAGTTGGGAAAAGCTAGAGTAACCTTACACGGCATCTAAATCAGGAGGATAGACCTTGGGGCTCGTATTCTTGAAGGATTATATAGTACAAATGCTTTTCATGGCAAGACGCAAGCACGTACATCTCCACCTCATGCACCTAATAAGCCATACACGTGTGATAATAAGAAAAGCACATGCAAAATGGAGCCGAACCAAGCCACAACTCCCCCAGTGGCTCAGCTGCAGTTCATCACACTGAGTCACTGAGTTTGGGGTAATGTGGCTGAAGCTCCACAGACGGAGTGCCAAGTGGGAGCTTCTGCCGAGGCCATGCATCACATGGAAAGAGGCTCGTCATTGTTTTGCTGAGCATCCTAGACCATGGAATCTTGACTTGAACTGATTTAGTCCTTCTTTCATCGCTCTCTATCCCCTCTTCTCGAAGTACAATAGCTACTTGCACAGGTTGTCGCGTGACCAGATACCGGTTAATTATCCTATGACTCGATAATTATGCTAGACTTCGTGCTGCCGATGGCAACGTCGTTTCTCCTGGATGACCTTTACTAATTGACGTCACGCCATCATGGCGGTACAATCTACTCTTCGCCATTCGGCGTCCGAAGACATCCTCGTGGCTTTCATCGATAAGTACAAGAAACTCGTTCAAGATCGCTTCCGAAAAACCTCACGCCGAACAAAACTTGTCGGCACCCTCGCATTAGCTTTGTCTATTGTCCTCGGCGCCGAAGGGAGTCGACGATGGTGGAAACGAAGAAGACAAGAAAAAGAACAAGGCCGCAAGCTTGTGCGCACCAATTCGTGGCTTCTAGGGAAAGATGGATCGCGAACGATATACGTTCCTTACAAGGATGGCACCTCCAAAGTTGTCATCCACAGAACGAAACCTCTGACTTTTGAGGCGCATCGGCGCCTCTTCCTCAACCCACCCAAGGTTTCTGGTCTCGGCGATGGAACCGTGCCTTCAGCGCAGACAAAACCCGGGCTCAACCTTGCCTTCCTCCACCAGTTCTTGAGCTTGATGAGCATCATGATTCCACGGTGGACGAGTAAAGAGGCTGGGCTGCTGGTCAGTCACGGTGTGTTCTTGATGTTGCGGACATATCTTTCGCTGGTAGTGGCACGACTTGATGGTGAGATCGTTCGTGATTTGGTTGCAGGTAACGGACAGTCATTTATTTGGGGTATAGCCAAGGTCAGCTACTACGTCCCATGATACAATTCATCTTCCTACTAAAACTTCTCTGTAGTGGTGTGGACTTGGTGGCTTTGCCGCTTATACCAATTCGATGATCAAATTCCTCGAGTCGAAAGTTTCCATCGCGTTCCGCACCCGACTGACCCGATATATTCACGACTTATACCTCAACGAGAACCTCAACTATTACAAATTATCCAACTTGGATGGCGGGGTTGGTCAAGGCGCCGACCAATTTATTACGCAGGATCTCACCCTTTTCTGTGCTTCAGCCGCAAATTTGTATTCATCGCTTGGTAAACCGTTTGTCGATCTCTGCGTCTTCAATTACCAGCTGTATCGCTCTTTAGGCCCCTTAGCTTTGACTGGCCTTGTAAGCAATTACTTCCTGACAGCAAGCATCCTTCGAAGAATGTCCCCACCCTTTGGAAAACTAAAGGCTGTAGAAGGTCGCAAAGAAGGCGACTTCAGAGGCTTGCATGCCCGTTTGATAGCCAATGCTGAGGAAGTCGCCTTTTATGGCGGTGCCGAAATGGAAAAGACATTCCTAAATAGGGAGTTTAAGTCATTGAAGAGCTGGATGGAGGGCATATACATGCTCAAGATCCGCTACAATATTCTTGAAGATTTCATCTTGAAATACAGCTGGAGTGCATATGGCTATCTCTTGTCGTCTCTCCCAGTCTTCCTTCCAGCTTGGGGTGGCCTAGGAGGCGCAATGGAAATGGTTGAAAGCGCCGAAAAGAGTGGCCGTGAGCGCAGTCGCATGAAGGACTTTATCACCAACAAACGTCTCATGCTCTCCCTTGCGGATGCCGGTGGCCGTATGATGTATTCTATCAAGGATCTCGCTGAGCTGGCTGGATACACGAGTCGAGTCTACACGCTTATCTCTACGCTTCACCGGGCACATGCCAATGCGTACTTTCCCCGCCCTAGTGGCAACGAGCTCTATTCACTATCCGACGTCCAAGGAACTATCCAGAAAGGATTTGATGGCGTTCGACTGGAGCATGTGCCTATCGTTGCACCAGGCCTTTGGCCCCAAGGAGGCGAAGAGCTGCTAGAATCGCTATCACTGGTCGTCCGCCGAGGAGAACATCTGTTGATTTCGGGTCCAAACGGCATTGGTAAAAGCGCCATCGCAAGAGTCCTTGCAGGGCTATGGCCAGTATACCGTGGCCTAGTGAGCCGCCCAAAATCAATTGGTGAGGACGGTATCATGTTTTTGCCACAGCGACCGTATCTGAGCATCGGTACTCTTCGTGACCAGGTCATCTATCCTGATGGAGAGCTCGATATGCGACTTAAGCGCAAGAGCGAAGACGATTTGAAACGTGCGCTCGACGCGGCCAAGCTCGGGTACCTACCTGACCGCGAGGGCGGTTGGGATACCCGAAAGGAGTGGAAAGATGTGCTTAGTGGTGGCGAGAAACAGAGAGTTGGCATCGCCCGATTACTCTATCATGAGCCTCAGTATGCCTTTGTTGATGAGGGCACAAGCGCAGTGTCTAGCGACGTTGAGGGGCTCCTATACGAAACATGTAAAGAGAGAGGCATAAGTAAGTCACATACTCTAGATAATCTAAAAGAAACTAACAATCTATAGCTTTGATTACCATATCAACTCGGGCCTCTCTAAAGAAGTACCACACCTTTAACCTCGCGCTCGGCCTAGGCGACAACGGCGATGAATGGGAGTTCGAGCGTATCGGAACCGAGCGCGAGAAGATGCAAGTTGAGCGAGAACTGCAGGAGCTTCGCGAACGATTGTCGCAAGTCGAACAATGGAAGCAGCGTCGTGAAGAGATCGAGGAAGAACTCGCTCAAGTCTGGACTGAGAAGAGTGATGCTCCCTTAGATCCACCTCCCTATGTGGAAAATACCGAAGAGGGTGCCGATGCTACTCAGTCGAACCAGGCCGAATCTTGAGTAGATTTGTGTCGTCGTGAAGTGTCAGCATACAGCCAAGAGAAGAACACATAGTGTACTCAAGTAGAAACTTCTATATCTGTAACTAAACCATGCCAGAATTTTACCATCCATTCCGGGATTTTTGGATAGTGACTTGACCTGCACGGTGAAGCCAATCATCAAAAGCTCTAGGGCGTAGAGCTGAACCCAGCTCGCAGCCACATCCTTGGTAGTGAAGCCACCAAAGCATTAAATCGACGCCAAAACTCCCGAATCTGATTAGTTTCAACCCATCATTAATATCTACGGCGCTGCGCTACACTAACTTTTCTCTCGCTTCCAGATTTTGAGCATATCAGCCTCCGCTAGATTAGTGTGCACAGGATGCTATTATATGTCATGTTCTTGGCTAGCTGAAGGCTGTTTTATTGCCCGCTAAACTTCGCTTACCAAGAATTGATTAATGGCATGATGATCATTGATCATACTGCTATCTAGACCTCCCTAATGGCGCCACCAACGTCTATTAGACGCTTGCCTTTCTTCCATCGAACGACAGTTACCTGTATCTGAGCCAAACCGGAAATGGACTCCAGGGTTTGGGCTGATGACGTTTTGTAACGTCTCCCATGGAACAGTAAACTTGGGTTCTGGCTCGTTAATATTTGAATGTTTGCCGTATCTATTTGACGCCTTGGTTCGATAAATTTTGAGCTATACTATAATTGTGCCTGGAAGAACACAAGGAGCCTTGGATGAAGCGATCCGGCGTTAGTTTATTGGTACTGCAAAGGGTACATTGCGGTCGGCTTGCCTGTGACCACTCTGACTCTAGCGAAAGCGACAGCATTGAGGACCTTATATTCCCCTAGAAACCCTCAAGTTCAGCGACGCGAAGCTACCTGTCGCATCTCATTTTTGCTGCTACGACGGGTTGCGCGTTGCGATTCAGCAAGGTTCCAGGCGCTGCCCTCACTCATTTCGTGGGGTGTCTGGTGGCGCAATAGAGTAGTTGGAAGGAAAACGTCATCGAGCAGGCGCTGTGCTCCTGAGAGCCTTCTTGCACAAATTACGAACTGTTCGGCCTCCACGGACAACAACCCTTTGTCCCTCTTGCGTATAGTTTTATTAGGTAGTCCGAGTTCACAGACCTGCCACCCAAGATGCCGAAGACTATCTCAAACCGGCGTTTCTTATCGAGGGGGATGATGCCTATAATCGCAGAGGATGAATGCGACAGCGACTCGCCCGACCTCCCAAAGCGGTCGCCGATGCGTGCTGTCCACTACAATGCGATGAAGTTGAAACTGCAGCCATATCCATATCCGGGTTCTCATTTACCACCGCCCTACAGCCCTAACACTCCGCCGGGTCGGAACATGAAAGCGCCCCTAGATCCGCCGCCGCCGAAGGATAGACGCCCCGGCTGGTTTGTCGAGAGGGGCGGTTGGATCCGCGTTGTACTTTTCGGGGTTTTAGGCGTGTTTGCTATCACTGCCCTTGTTGTGGGCTTGGTGCTGGGATTAAGGCGGAGAGGGTGAGCATTCGATTGTTTCTTTTGCTTTATGTCCTGTAATGCTCTACCGCTGCTCGCTTCTGTTCTGGTTCAAATACTATTAGCGAGCCTCAGAAAGAAGTGAGAATCTCATTACTGACATACATCCTTACTCCAGGCATGGCGGCGACGGCGATTCCACTTCACCTGCGCCCGACGTACCGATGCTCTTCCCAGCAGGCTCATACAGTTTCGTCACGGCATTATGGAACACGAGCACAGCATGCACTTCAAACAGCGCGACATTCCGATGCTATCCCTTCACGACATACGATCCGTCGTCCCCCACTTCAGAGACAGACGCCATGGCGACGTTCCTGTGGACGATCGCCGCGCGGGCGGGGAGTACGTATGATATTTCGACGGCGCCGAGCCCATTCGTGCCGCAATTCAACAACATCTCGCTCAATCTCATAGACGGGAATCAGGATTCCGAACGCTTGGTATTTGAGCTTGGACAGATGGTGTTGGAGGTTTTGCCCGTCGAGCCTATTACTAGCGACAGTAGCAGTGGCAGCGGAAAGGCGACGAAATGCTTTTTTAATGATACAGTCCTAAGCGCTACGATATGGACACGCAAGTCAGCGGAGTATCCCACAAATCTGACGACGAGCGTGGATAATAAGGGGAACGGCACACATACAAGCGAGAACTTCGATCCTTGGCCCTATGCGGTGGAGGTCTCGCAGGTTGCGGGTGCGGGAGCCGGTGTTCCCGATTGCAGAGACGCAGATGGGAATCAAGTTGGGGATTTTGAGATCCCGCGAGCTGCCGGTGGTGGTGATTGTGGGTGCTGGTATAGGAACTTTGATCTAAACTAGGGTCTTGAAAGAGGTAGACATATAACGACGAAATGAGGGGCATTAATGTGTAGATAGATAGAACAGGATAAAGATAGTATGTAGGAACTAGCGATTAAGTGATATAATTAAATTTCAAGCGTGATAGACATGCTCAAGGAATACATGTATTGTATTGCTTCTTTAAGCGATCCGTTCAGTGAGATACGTAAAGGCATGACTTATATACAGACTACAACTATCGGGTTTCTCAGCCTTAGCACAGCCGTCTAGTTGCGGTATCGTATTAAGATTTAAGAGAAGTTCAAATTGATATGGAAAGCTATCGGATTTTTTTTTCAGTTCATGTTTAGCGCTTACGGTTTGAGGTAATTATGTTTCAATACCGTTTGATTAATGTCTTTTCTTGGAGGACATGTTCGCCTTTCATGACTCCCTGCAGTGCCTGCATTATCAAGAAAGCGAATCGGATATATTAAGTTTTGCACTTGGTCCTCATTTACTCGTTGTCCCCACGAGAACTTAGTCAGAGAACCTTTCGATGTTTGGCGAGGTAAGGGACAAGGTTACTGTACCATGTCTCACAGAGAGCACTCAAGAGACCAGTAGGTTGATGCTTCAAGATTAACTTCTAGCCAAATTCTTGATTGAGTTATGACGATACACGGGGCCAATTTGGTAGAAGAACTGCCGAACATCGCCAACTTCTCGTTAAGGTTGATGGTGTCTGAGAAATCTTAGTATACAAGCTTAGCTTCCTGAGATAATGCTGTGAACTTGAAGCGTGAAAAACACCACTTCTACATGATTAAAAGGTAGAAAACACCTGAGGCAGCAGTCAAGAGTCGTCTCCTCAAAAACACGGTCTTGACACCGTGCGTGAAGACATATAGTCGGCAACGAAAGACACAAAAAACTTCGCCAGCCTTAAAAGCATTGATTCGTCTCAGGTACTTGTTGACTTGCTAGGAGAAGCATCGGGGTTTGCGGACTTATGCGGCGCCAAGTCTTTTACAGTGTTCCAAGTCAGAACTAAAACTCCCGAGGACCCTACAATGTAGTATGGAGGGCGGTTGTGTGTGACATGACATTACAAAACATTATATTACATAAAGCCTCTGAACTTATGATGAATGAATAATATGTCTTCACCTGTCAGTTGTTCATTACGAACACAATTTACAAGAGCCTTATCAACACAACATATCGCCTACAAATCATCGTTAGCACATCGCAACATGGATGTTTGGGACCCTTGAGCCCCCACACCTAGATATGTACATGCATTATCTCAAGTTTGATAAGAACTTGCCCCCATTGAAAATGAAGAACCTCAAAGCTATAAGCTACGAGATGATGTTCTCCGATTACCCCACCTCCTCGACTGGTAGAAGATGACACCCGGTGAATAAGAGAAGCAGTATACGCCGGGGTTTGTTGTGAGACTGGCCAAGTTGAGCTCGGTGTGCCTAGGCATGTAGTCAGACTGTCTGAGCGACTGCCAGGGGTCTGCAAAGTCAACCAGGGAGAGCTATCTGCAGGATCAGCCACCTCTGAACAATCGATGGCAACTGTGCGTTGGTCGGTCATTGCGTCGAGATCGCCGTACTGTATCGGGCGAATACTGTGCCTGTAGTTGGGTTCCTTCTTTGTAAGCCATTTTTAGATCTCTCCTTCTACCCTCTTCACCTTGTTCATCTTTGATTGAAAGTTGAACCTGAGCTACGGCCCTGCAACACATCTCTCTCGCCTGCCAACTCATTTGATACTTACTCTCTTAGTATCACTGTACATGAAGGCGTACATCAGGCTCCTTCGTACCTCCGCACGACGCGGTAGACCATCGTCATGACTAGCAAGGACGAGAAAAGCCATGACTCTCAAGACCATTCAGAGCTCGGAGGAGTAGATGTTGAGACTATTGCTGCGATGGACGGAGGCGTCGAGATCAATGCTGCCGGCCATAAAGACCAACTGAAACGTCAGTATGGGCTCTGGGGAATCGTCGGCATTGCGCTCACGGTTGACAACGCTTGGGCGGCCCTGGGCTCCTCAATTTCAGTCTCTATCCGTAAGAGACCCTTGGTTTGAATCAAACCGTCATCGATTATCAGGTTGGAATATCCTCGCTCACACTTGAATCTCGGCAGTCAATGGCGGGCCACCCGGTCTTATCTACGGCCTTATCGTCGCCGTCTTCTGGTACTCATTCATTGGTCTAAGCCTGGCTGAGGTCCGTTGGAGTTCCTGGCCCCACACACATTTACTCGATTTCACACAAACCAATCACATCTACCCGGACTATAAGTCGTTTTGCTAACATCTCTCTAGCTTGCATCGTCAGTTCCGACCGCTGGCGGTGTCTATCACTGGGCGACCATCGCAGGAGGCCCTCGTTGGGGCCGGATGTTAGGGTTCTTCACAGGTTGGATCAACTTTTATGGGTGGATGTTTGATTTGGCGTCCTTAGTACAAATCACGGCCAACATCTCCGTCCAGATGTATGCAGTTTATCATCAAGAGACATACGTCCCCTCAGCATGGCATGTCTACATCGCATATGTTGGGCTCCTCTGGATATCAACCCTCTTCGTTATTTTTGCGAATCGGATGGTGCCGTACACTCAAACCCTCGGCATGTTCTTCGTCATAGTCGGCGGCGTTATCACTATCATAGTTATTGCAGCTATGCCAAAAACCCACGCCTCTAATTATTCCGTCTGGGGCTCATTTAATGAGAACAACTTGACCGGCTGGCCAGGTGGTGTAGCCTTTCTACTAGGCGTTCTGAACGGTGCCTTCACCATTGGTACGCCTGATGCGATTACTCACATCGCTGAAGAGCTCCCTCATCCTAAAAGAGATCTTCCGAAAGCCATTGGGCTACAGATCACCCTCGGATTCCTGTACGCATTTGTCTTTGCTATTGCTTTGAGCTACGCCATCACGGATTTATCACAGCTACAAGGCGGTATCAACACATACCCACTCGCAGGAATCTACCAGCAAGCAACTCAGAGTACTGGTGCGACGTTTGGTCTCCTCTTCATCTTGTTTTTTACCAGCTTGTGCTGTTGCATCGGGACTGTTCTGACGAACTCGCGGACGTACTGGGCACTTGCTCGAGACAATGCTGTCCCCTTCTCACCACTCTTTGGCCGAGTGAATGAGTCCCTGAGTTGTCCTATCGAAGCTACTATATTCGTCTGTGTTATCGCTACTGGTCTAGGTGCCATTCCACTAGGAAGCTCGAGCGCTTTCCTAGCATTAACGGGCTCCTTTATCGTCCTCACAACGGTCTCCTATGCGATACCTTTCACTGCAAACATGCTCACAGGTCGGAAGTACTTCCCCGCTGGTCCTTTTCACCTGGGAAAACTAGGCAACGTCATCAACTTGATAGCTGTACTGCTCATTGCCCTATTCGACATATTTTTCTTCTTCCGTAAGATATGCTGGCTAAATGGGAACAAAAAGGTTGTCTCTCGCTGACTGATAGCATAGCATACTCGCTTCCAACTACTGTCGAATCGATGAATTACAACAGCGTTATTCTTGTCGGCACCATCGCAATATCGGTCATCTGGTGGCTGCTACACGCTACACGTCATTACCCGGGGCCAAAGGTCATGCAATTATATATCCACGATGATGCTGCTCCTTTGAACAGCACAGAGATCCTCGAAAAGCAGCACAGAACAGAAGATCCACTAAAGAACGAGGCAGTTATGTAACACAAGCCCTCAACAGGAATAGGCCTCATGCTAGCGAGTTACGACGTGCGATCTAATCAGTACTTTTTATGTATGATACAATAGCGTGTTGATTATATCATAGCCGCTAGCTCACTACACTGCCTGTACGTATCCGCCTCGATTAATATTCTCCACCATGCGACCATACATGTGCAGCTCAGCCTTGATGCTCTAACTCTTGTTGAAATGGATACTCTAGTCGAGCCCACATCTTCACCTCAGTCTTGCATACGTACACCTAACCCACAGTAGTCAAATGGAGAGCTTCGGAAGTCTTCACGCCGGCTTCATATATGCCGAATCGGGCTGGTTCCTATGAGCTCCAAATTTGGGGTGGGTCATCAAGATCCTCAAGAGCCGTATGTCAAGCTCTCACCAAAGCTCTGTGGTCTCCCGTGAATGGGAGAACAATCGGTAATTGAATTCAGTAGCTGGTAGCCGATTAACCATAGTTCCGTTGTTGTGCATTTTAGATGAATCTCACCTTTACCTAAGCAAAGTGCTGGATCAAACCACACTTCAGCTCGTTTGCCCTTCTCCAAACAATACCAGTATCGGTACAGGGTTTCTCCAATTCCCCATCACTGCCCTGTCCGTCATGTTGGTGCTGGTGGATGCAAGGTCCGATATCATGCCATCCTTTGCGCCTACTGATTCTCGTTGGTGGAGAGATCACGCCCGTTTCTGTCTTGATCCGTCGTTGAAGAAGTCAAAAGCTCCTAACTGAAACACGTGGAAGAGAAATAATTAACTATTTGGAATGGGAAATGAGTCCAGACCATCAATTGGTCGCAATGCACTCATGGAGTTCATGTGTCCGCACTCGGCTTCAGCCGGTCCCAGGTCGAAAGAGTGACCTACGGAGGTACATATCCCTAGCTTTAACAACAATGTTACATCGTCCGTCTTCAGACTGGTATCCCCTGGTGATCGTATTGAAGATATAAGTACTGAACTAGTTACGACCTTGAATCTTGAGATGGAGCTTGAACCAGCCGCTCTTCATGTAGAAGCATCCAACACTTAAGCTGACAGACTCAGTGATCAAGCTCACCTGAAAGTCAGACTCGCTCAAGATGAAGGCTCTCGCCGCGGGACTCGTGGCTCTCGCGGGCACCGCTTCGGCCGACATCGCTCTCTATGGTCAATGTGGTGGCCTAACATACTCGGGAGAGACAACATGCGTCTCGGGTGCCCACTGCCAGTATATGAATGATTACTACTCTCAGTGTACGCCGGGTATGGATGCCCCTTATCTAACCTACTTCTGCGTACCCTCATTGGCACATTCTCGATGAAGATAGGCCTTGGCGGAAGAGAGCAGGAGGAAAAGGAGAAAGGGTACATCGCTAACCAGACAACTTAGGTGCCGGCTCCGCGACCACAACCTTGATCACCACCACGACTAAGGTCACAACGACGACACCGACAACCAAGACAACAAGTACGAAGACGACCACGACAACAGCGGGGGCCCCGTCCTCCACGTCGTTCGCCTCAGCTGTCGGTCTCAAAGTGAGTGTCCATCAAGGGTCTTTGTCTTCTTATCTAGGCCTACGCCAGGACGAAAAACTCCCAGTTCTCGACAGGTCCATGTCTCAAGGACCCTGTATACTCCCAAATACTGGCATATAGGAGAAATTGCTGACACTTGATGTTCTTGCAGTTTCAAATCGACGGCAAGGTAGGGTACTTCGCAGGCACGAACTCGTACTGGATCGGGTTCCTGACTAATAACGCGGACGTCGACAAGGCGCTCAACGACCTACAGAGCGCCGGACTGAAAATCCTGCGCGTCTGGGGCTTCAACGACGTGACTTCTGACCCGGGATCAGGCACCGTGTGGTACCAGAAGTTGTCGGCCAGCGGGTCCACGATCAACACGGGCGCCAACGGACTTCAACGTCTTGATTATGTCGTCTCGGCTGCGGAGAAGAGGGGCATTAAGTTGATCATCAACTTTGTCAATAACTGGAGTGATTACGGTGGTATGGCTGCTGTGAGTTGCCTCTCTCTTCTACTATGACAACAAGGCGTACCATATCCTAGCATGGTGTAGTTTGATGCGGCGGGGGATGAGGAGGTGAAAACCAAAATGATTGGAAGCAGTAGTAGAGTGAGTATTTAACTAACAACATCGAACCACGACAGTACGTTACCGCTTTCGGTGGTTCAGCAACAAGCTGGTACACGAACACGGCAGCGCAGACGCAATACAAAGCATACATCAAGGCCGTAGTATCGCGCTACGCCCAATCATCGGCGGTGTTCGCCTGGGAGCTAGCCAACGAGCCGCGCTGCAATGGCTGCGCGACGTCGGTCATCACGAAGTGGGCGAGCGACACGTCCGCTTATATCAAGTCGCTCGACTCGAAACACATGGTCACGCTCGGCGATGAGGGCTTCGGACTCGCGACGGGTACCGACGGAAGCTATCCCTTCTCGTATAACGAGGGTGGGGACTTCGAGGCCAATCTGAAGATCGCCACGCTCGATTTCGGAACTTTCCATCTCTATCCCAACTCGTGGGGTACTTCGTACGACTGGGGGAATACGTGGGTCAAAGCCCATGCCGCAGCTTGCAAGGCGGCTGGCAAGCCGTGCTTGTTTGAGGAATGTGAGTATTTCTCCCATAAATCCCTTCTCTGGGTTTCGGCTTTGGGTCCCTCTCTTATTTCATCGTGAGAAACTGTTGTGTCAGTCAAGCTAACAAATCACGCAAGACGGAGCGCCGTCGGATCATTGTAACATCGAGTCCCCGTGGCAGAAAACTTCGCTCGCTGCTGACGGCATGGCTGGCGATCTGTTCTGGCAGCTCGGCACGACGCTCAGCAACGGCCAAACGTCTAATGACGGAAATACTATCTACACGGGTAGCAGTGACTGGACGTGCTTGGTGACTAACCATGTGGCTGCTATTGGTTGAGTAGAAATTTGGAAATTCTATGTATTTGAGACTCGCAAGTGATCAAATATTTTAACCAATAAGATACGGCTACTCGGTCTTATTGCTACACATGCCTTCAGGTCAATGTGTTGATATTTTCTTGGCATCCTCTAATGTTTCTGGTTATTTGGTGTTAAGAATGTGACTGCGATGTCCTATCAAAAAGGTTGGGTGGTAAGCTGAACACGAAGAGGATAGAAATGGAGAAGAGAAAGAAAAAGAAGATACTACCGAACTTCGAGTGTGGCCACTTCCAGATTAGCAATTCAAGGCTCCGGCATGCTCCTGGGCGATAGCTTTTACTTGTTTCAGCCTGCTACTGATTTCCCACTGTTGGGTGCAACAGAAGACTGGACACACTCCTATAAGAGGCTACGACTGATAACCAATTTCATGTCTGGTTTCTAGTTGCAGTTGTTTGGCTTCGGTTACATTACGAAGTTTGGAATCTGTTGGCGATTATTTCCTGATGTATACCACTATATTGAAGACTTTAAAACTACAAATTAGGACATGCCAATAAAAATGACCGAGGAGAACCAATCCAAGGAAAATAGCACGACGTAACTAGATTAAAATATGGCACGATACTATGGACCAAAAAACTTAAAAGGTGAGCTGGAAAAAAATTCGTGACTCGTGACCTGAGAATGCTGCTCATTATACCATCAATAACTAACTATTCGACAGCATGTGGGTTCGTACCACGAAGCTTGACGTGAAATGAAGCGGAAATTTTATCGCATCAAATGATCTTGATACCCCCTATATACTGCCAGGCCGAACGCGCAAAATATTACCGTACCCAACACGCTACCAACTTCAAGAGGCAATGTCAGCCTGCCATCCTTGCCTAGAATATTAACACCTCGAAAAAAAACTTACATGATGCCGCCACAACACGTGACTGGGGCCACGTATCGGGGGAAAATCCATCAATTCGCAGAGCCATGAGGCTAGAAACCCATGACAGTGGTGTCTATTCAATACAGGAACATTAGAGCAGCTCATTGTCACCGATAACTACTAAAGAAACTCACGATCAACACGGTTGCCAAAGCAAATATGAAGAGGATACTAGACTGTCTGAAGAGAGTGCGAGACTGCACTTCAGAGCTCAGGGCCATCTCCACGGTCACTTGGCGTTGTCTCAAGTCGAGGAGTGTTGTGATCTACGAGGTAAGGTGCGGCATTTGTTAGTGTGTCTCGCCATCTTGAATTGAGCAGAAGATGCCTACCGATTCTTTGACCATACGCGCATCCTTTTCGAGATGCTTGAGTTTGGCTATGATGTATTTGTCCTCCGTAGACCTCAGTCCCTCGTAACCCCACTCTGATGTCCTGTAACCAACGCTGCCCCCATCGGATTCCATCTCCATTTCTTCATTAGTTCTTAGGTTTAGCATAATGCGGCCTTGGTCTCGGTAGACTCTCCTGATCATCGAGATTTCATTGAGAATATCATCAACTTTCATGAGGCATTCCGTCGCAAGCTTGATGGATTCAGAGAAGTCTTCGACCGAACTCCCTAAGGAACTCCTATAGGCCTCATAGAACATGGTTACTTCTCGAGACTACCGATGTATTTAATCAGCTTTTACCGGAGTTACATTCATTGGTTTGATAAGTGAACCGAGCGATATTGAGAAGATCATACCACAAACGCAATCTCAGCTGCAAATATATCCGGAAAGCTGTATTCTCTGCCCAGCAGACGAAAGGATGGTCGGAACTGAAGGCACGCTCGTACAATCTCTTCCAACATATCATCGACATCGAGATGTACCGCTGAGGAGGAACCTATCGCGCGTTCTCTAGCAGCTTGCTGCTTCTTCAGAGTCGCTTCCATTAAACGCTTCCATATAGCACGGGGTAGGAGACTTTGGTGGTCCTTCCCACCCCAAGACTGAGGAAAAGATGTGACAATAGTGCTTTCTACACCAGGAATCTAATCAGTTTCTCTGTAAAGACCTTGAAGCCTCTGTGATCTTCTTACCATCAACCATCCAGATCCACAATCTTGGGACTGTTATAATTCTTTGGCAAAACCTTTCCGGCTCTGCTGTCGGGCTGTCTATAGGCTGCAAAGCGTTTCCCAGACCCTCTTCAAGCTGTGACGGTGTGTTACGCACATCAATGTCGTGGTGGGTATCAATCGCTCCTCTATTGACGTCGTCTTCCCACCTCACTCGTTGACGTGCTATAAACCGAGATATGACCTGATCGCCGTTTCTTGTGTTGAGGTCATCATCATCGATCGATTCATGAAAATACTGATCCAGAGAGGCAGGAGCGTCAATATGACGGTAAGTGCTTTGAAGCTTTCTCCTTAGCTTCATATAGCTTGCTTCTGCTTCCATGGGAGACGCGCCATCATCCATTGCGTATTGTTTGATCTTCTCATTGAATGAATACCTAGAGTCGTTATGTGGGTCTCTGTTCTTCTTTTTATTGTTCTCTTTCTGGGCTGGTTCATCCTCCTTGCCGGTCGCCGATGGCTTATCCCTCACTGTCTTACCTTTTTTGCTGTCATAGTAAGGTCGCCGTAAGTCGATATCGATAACTGGAAGCTTCGCGGGTCTTTAGTGTCATTGCAAATATGGAAAGAACATTACCATTAAAGGAACATACCGCCACTGCAATCATCTGGTCGCGAACCCGTCTTGTCCTGACGACCCTCCGACGTCGGGAATATTGCCCATATCTTGTCTGACAAGCCTCTATCAGCTCTTAATCTAGGAGCCCCAGTGGATTTGATTGAGGCGTGGGTGGCGGGGGTCTAACCTCTCGCACTGTTTCGATCGGCCGTGGGTTCTTTGTTGGGCTGTTACTGAACTCATCCCTGATGAAATCAATGATGGCCGACAATCTTCTCATCTTTGGGTCGTATTTTGGCTTTCTATTTGATGTTGTAGTTCCTAGGGGAGCGGTTCCACTGTTCCTAGGCCCTTCGATTTCTGGCTGCAGATCAAAGACATCGTCTATCTCTACAGACTGCTTTGTCGCGCGGTACATGGATTTAAACACCCCCTAGGTAATATTCAATAAGTTCCTATCGCTGCGGAATGCTATTTCATCGCAGTCAACGCTTTACTTACCTCTATCCATAATCGATTTAAATTTAACGGTCTATTAGTTTCTGTATGATCTAAGACTAGAGTTTGCTTACATTGTTTGCAGGAATGTGAATCCAAGTTGCACCAATTTGCTCACCCGTTCTCGCCAGGGGTGATGGTATGCCACGCAGGAGGTCTCGCATAGTGGGGGTAGCAAGAACGAAAGGCGCTGGACGCCATGGCCAAATGGTTCCTTCAAAGCATTCGCAGATCTTCTGTTCTTCTGTTTCATCTGGTGGAACCAATGCGCTCATTTCCATCAAGATCTCACGATGGGCTGCGTTTGGTAGATGGAGCAAGTCATTCCAGAAAGGCTCCAGGATTTTTGTCTTGCCGTCTCCATCAACCAGGGTGTTCTGGATGGTTGTGTCAACTCGATCGTCCTCCCAAAGCCGTTCAGCAACATGTGCCGCCCCATGCCTGAGAGTCTCGTGGAAAGGCCTTAACCCATCGACTGATATAGCATTTTTTGAGGCTCCGCGAGCGAGAAGCGTCTCAACGAGGTGAGACTCACCTATAGCACTGGCGAAGTGAAGCGGCGTCTTGCCAGCTGCATCCTGTGTATTGATCAAAGCCTCATTGGCACATAAGGTCTCCACTACTTCCACGTTCCCTGTGATGCAAGCTTCATGCAAAGGTGTCCTGGCCATTGCATCTTGCATGGTCACTGATGCCCCTGCTGCAATTAGCCTCTCCACCACTTTGACATTGCCGTTTAGAACCGCGTCCCAGATGGGGGTATGTTTCTCATTATCTTGAGCATTCACTAAAACCCCCTTGCCGAGTAGCTTCTCCACAACCTCCCCCAAACCCTCTACGCAGGCATAATGAAGAACCGTTTTGCCGACACTGTCTGGGGTGTTAACTTGTACGTTAACCTGCGCGAGTAGTAAATCAACGATCTCAAGCTCGCCATCCTTTACGGCTACCAGCAGCGGGGTTCGATTGGACTTATCAACAGCGTTGGGGTTGGCCTGACTTTGAAGAAGCAGGCTGGCGATCACAGTACGGACCTCATTTGCGATGTTGAGTGGTGCTTTTATCACCGTATGCAATGGGGTATCACCTCTGTCATCAACCAGATCCGGGTCTGCTCCGCCACTTAGGAGTGCCTCAACAATGTCGATATCATGTATGTATATAGCTTTAATCAGAGGCGTTGTTGCTGGCCAATGATCTACTTGCCGGTGCATATTTGGGGCGGCTCCATTTTTGAGTGATTGTTCCACTTCATCTACTTCTCTGCTCTCTATCGCAGCCCATAGTTGTCGGGTTGCTTTTCTATTTAACGTCCTGTCGAGATCTCCGCTACGCTCTGCTGGGCCAGGATGATCGTCTTCGCTTTTCGGCATGATGATTCTTCCCCGTATCTCTCTAGCCAAACTGTTGTATGGCTGGTAAACGGAGCGGTCCAAAACGATGAAGCGTGAGGCTTGGATCCTTTCACCACGAGGTTGCCCGTGTCAGGATTGGTGGCACAGAGTGAGTGAGAGAAGCAGTATCGTAACGTATGGTCTATTGCACTATTTAGCCAAAACCTGCCCTCTTTTTAAGAGCAACCTTAGATTTACAGTCCTCCCCACCCTAGATCTGCTGTATGAGTTGTCACACACTTAAAATGGTATGGTAGCCTACCTAGGTACTTACTTAGTAGTATATACTAGTCTACTTTTTAAATTAAGTATTTACTCATACAGCTATATTATTATGTATATTTTAAAAGTAAATAGTGTGTATATTAGAATATAATAATTTTGAGAAATGCTAAATCTGCTGTTCACTGTGTACTAGATCTACTGTCTCTCAATTTAATAAAAACATAAGCATTTTTTTGGGGCAACACTGCATCTGCTGTGTGTTTACACTGCATCTGCTGTACCCACATATAGTCAGCTGGCACCTAGTTAAGTGTGTACTTGGTATGAAAGCTCCAGCTTCGATTGTATTTCTCTATACTATCTAAGTATAAAAGTAAAAATTTTAATAGTTAGAAAATATTATAATTAATATATTTATACTTGAGTTATATATAAATCGCGTTTTTTTGTAGAAGATTTAGTTGATTAAAAGGTTTAAAGCTGATTACACTCTGTCGCAGCTATCGCAGCTATCTAGCTATTACATTCTATTAAATCTATTACACTCCATTAAATCTACTGCACTCTATTAAACTATTGTATCACATTGCACCCTATTACACCCTATTAATTCTATTACAGTGCAGCCCTTTTAAAGCCTTGCAGTTACTGTTAAAGCTGTTATTCGCAGTCGCTAACTAAAGTGCAGTAGCTAGATATTCGATCTATATAAGTACACGGGGCAGGTGCTCACAGCTGTTTATATGTGGGTACAGCAGATGCAGTGTAAACACACAGCAGATGCAGTGTTGCCCTTTTTTTGCTTGCTCCAGTGTAGTTAGATCACGTAATATAGAGCACTATAGACTCTAAACCCAATACAACCCACTTTGGCAAAACCTTGTCTTTTTGTCATTTCGTACTAATAGCTCTATCAGCAACTCTATCTCATTTCACGTGCCATATTCCTGGTTTCTTGAGTTTTTCCATCAGGCTAAGAACAACAAACCACATGGAAGTGTCACAGCTAGTCTCAGAAGCTTCCACCAACCAAAGATAGTTAGGCTCCATGAGCTTTACCACGATATGCACTACAACCCCCGCGTCTGGCCTTTAATTTCTTCCAACGAGGAAGAGGCCAAGCTTATGGAGGAGATAAGGGTAATTTTGGAATTGTACCTTCGAATCAGCCCTTCACGTGACGACATGCGAGTTCTCGGATTCATAGCACGGGTCCTATGGGTGGTAGCATACGAGACACATAGGCACGAAGGGACGTCACTTAATCCCTAAAACTACGACTATCAAACCTTCACTAAGATGAAAGATGACGCTAACATAGGCTTAAAACATCTCGCCACGCTCCTAAACAAACTCTAACTGTCAGGCTATCCACCTTGATACAGAGAGATCAAGGTATGGCTAGTATGGGACAGGTGATGAATGTTGTTATTGCGCAAGGAACCCCAATATTCCACAATAGGTGTTCCTTGCAGCTAATATACAAATCGTTTTCCTTGTTCTATAACGGAGCATCATAACACGAACATCCCCGCCTGGCTATATAGGTTATCAAATGCTTGGGTGTTCATATTATAGGTGTTCAAGTTTTATGTGAAGCCTTAATCCTTTGCCTCTCTTTTAATCGTATTCGCGCACTCCGTTATAACCTATTTGTTCCTTTTCTTAGTTGTTGCTTATATTTTTAAGTTGTTATATCTTATTTGTGTAATCATCGTATAATAATTAAGTTATACTATAGACAGTGGGTGAGAGAGTTTTTATTTCAGCTAGATAGATACTATAGGGTGCATCAGAGTCCTCTACGTGTTTGCCCTTTAAAAAAAATATTCGCCACAAAATATGTTCATCTCATCCTAAATCTTTCTTCTGAATAATACTGTAGTAAGACACAAAATTTACCAATGTAATTGGAGTCCCAAAAGCGAACCAAACATATGCCGCATAGCATGGCCTTGACCCCTGCATTGTTATCTCTGCTGGTGGCGTAAATCCATTTGCATATCTACACCTCGTGAGGGGTATTCTGAAGGTGAGCTGTTAACCTCTTCATAGAAAGAGCAGAAGGCTGTGTCTAGACTTAGCAGTTATCTTTGAAATCCTCACGAGAATCAATAGCCAACTTCAAGAATGACGCTGAACCTCCCCTCGCTGGTCTGGGGCTTGGGTATCAGCCTTTCGATCGCGTATGTCGCAGGCACATTCCTGCGGAATCAGTTGAAGAAGGCCGGTCTGCCTCCGCTGCCGCCCGGTCCAAAAGGCCTCCCTCTGGTCGGGAATTTGAACGACTTGCCCAAGCCGGGCGTGTTTGAAGCCCACCACTGGCTAGAGCATAAGAAGCTTTACGGTTGGCTGTCAAGTTCCTCAGATTTGTCTATTGCATGTGAGCTCTGGCTAACACGTCTGGTTGTTAATAGGCCCGATAAGCTCTGTAACCGTCTTGGGACAATCAATCATCATCATCAACGATGCGCGACTTGCGTTTGAGCTGTTTGAGAAGAGATCAGCGAAGTATTCATCGCGACCTAAACAGGTCTTCTGTGGTGAATTGTACGTCTTCAAACCCCATCATCTCACTCACTTGAATATGCCGTGTTATTCACACAAAGTTCTCAACATTGTTGATTTTTGGATATATTAGGATGGGCTGGGAGAAGGCGCTCGGATTTTGTCCATACAATAATCGATTCCGGAAAATGCGCAAGGATATCATCCGAGTAATTGGTTCCAACGCAGCTGCTGCACAGTTTAGCGATTTACAAATGGCTGAAGTAGGGCACCTCCTTCTCCATGTTCTGAGAAGCCCGGAAAATCTTCTAGGACATATCAAAAAGTTCGTATCTCGTTCTCAGTTTATTTAAGCTCGAAAAAAGAATCCGGATCTGCGCTGCTACTAACTCCCGTATTTAGAGCATCTGGTACAATAGCCTTGAAAATCGCCTACGGCTATACGGCGGAACCTCATCAGGATGATGTCTTAATTGATATGGTTAGCGGCGCCATGGATAAATTTGCGCATGCCGCGGTGCCAGGAGCTTTCATGGTCGACTCGTTTCCATTCTGTAAGTTCAACCCAATATTACTACTGTGCGAATACATGCTGACCAGGAACATAGTGAAACACTTCCCGGACTGGGTGCCTGGCACCACCTTTAAGAAGACTGCTCGCCAGTGGGCGGCTGAGCTCCTGGATGTGACGGAAATACCTTATGCTTTTGTCAAGCACCAAATGGCCCAAGGCAAGCATGAGACGTCATGGGTGTCGCGGCTCATTGAAGCGGGGGACTCGGACCCGGAGGTAAATGACACAAACAAATGGTCAGCCATGGGTTTATTTGCAGCGGGAGAAGATACAGTGAGTTACTTCAATTCGTCGATCTCTGCCAGTTTCTTCCTAACACCCCTTGAGACCGTGTCTGCAATTGCGTGCTTCTACCTAGCCATGACGATCTATCCGGAAGTCCAGAAACGGGCACAGGAAGAAATCGATGAAGTCGTGGGAAGCGACCGGCTACCTACATTGGGAGATCGCGAGAATCTCCCATATGTCGATGCCGTCGTGAAGGAAACTCTCCGCTGGCAAACAGTCGTTCCGATGGGTCTTCCGCATCAAAGCACCGAGGATGATATATGCGAAGGATATTTCATTCCGAAAGGATCCATGTTGTTTGCGAACGTTTGGTAAGTACCTCAGCCCAGCACGCGTCAAGAGTATGTCACTTTTCAGAAAATCGACATTGATCAAGAAAAAAGGCACTTCATGCACGATCCAGGCATTCACCCCGATCCCTCAACTTTCAAGCCCGAACGCTTTATGGCTAGAGACGGCCACGAACCAGAGCCCAATCCGCATAAATTCGTCTTTGGCTTCGGACGACGCATCTGTCCGGGAAGAGTTCTCGCCGATAGGACTCTGTTCCTGACCGTCACGCAATCGTTGGCAGTTTTTGATATTAGCAAATATTCCGAGAACGGCGTAGACGTGGAGTGCAAGCCTGAGTCTCAGGCTGGCGTGGTGAGCCATCCTGTGCCATATAGGAATTCAATCAAACCGAGGTCACCTCATCACGAGAAGCTGATCAAGTCACTCGAGGATATCTATCCTTGGCAGCAGAGTGACGGAAAAGTCCTGGAGCGTATAGCTCGTCGAAGTTAAGGGGGCGCGGAGTACTAGCTGCTACTGAAGACTTCTTTTGACACTAGCTTTACCATCTACCTAGGTTATTATAACTTATTCGCCACTGAATATAGAAATACGCACTAAGGCCTTTTGGCTTCTTCGACCCTACGACAAGTAGGCGTAGTGTATTACACACAGACAGTGTAGAGACGTACGCATAGCATAATAGCAATGATGATGATACCAGGCCAAACAACAGCCAACATAATCATATTTCCTACACGATTCGACAGAATCAAGACTCCTATAAGATTTTGGTATCAATAGCCGGTGCTCAAGTGACACATAGTTTACATAAATACATAATGGCTAAGTCAGAACGAGTTCTACGCTTATTCCCCATATGTCAAATAACGCTTGTAACCTATAACCAAGGCAGACTGCCGACCAACCGACCATGCCTAAATGCTATGCCATGTCATGTCCCCCATGCCCTTCGAGCTTATCTAATGGGCTAATTATTTCTCTCGGATACCCTTACGATGACCCAGTCTCCCGATTCCCTTCTTCCTCAACAGGCCCTGATTCCCCATTCTGCTGTTTAGACGGTGTCCTCGGCCGTATACCCAACTTCTGTATAATCTTTACACTTGCCTTATTCTCCTCCCTCTTCCTCTCCTCGACCTCGCGTTCCTTCTCCAAGAACCGTCTCTCCTTCGCCGCGCTCTGACTCTTATCCCACGTTTCCTCCTCCATTCTCCTCGCCTCTTCCGGCTTGAATACCTTCGTCTTCTTCAGGCTCATCTTTTTCAGTACTTCCTTCCCTTTGCTCCGCGTCTTGACGTACATCTCGAGTCCCACGAGCACGGCGTAGCTGCGACTGATGCTGACGTGCGACATGTCTACGCCCTCGTCCTTGAGACTATGCACGAAGGCGCGGAAGTTCGACGCCGGCGGCCGGTAATGCCCCGATAGGGGCGAGAGGCTGGACAATCGGCCGTTCTTGACTTTGATGAGACCCGCGGCCGAGATCCGGGATCCATGAAGGAATGAGCTGTGCTGGAATGCTCCGCTGGACTTGATCCCCACGTAGAGCCGGAACGAGGTGTCCGCTACGAATATCCATGTATTCTTCCGCACGGATTTGCGCAGCAGCTTGTTGAAGATGGTTGCGGCTGACACGTGCCTGATCTTCTTGACGCCCTTCGCGTTGTCGAGGTCTGGGTCGGCGTATTTTGCGGCCACGGCGGCTTCGAGCTCGGATTCATTTGATGGAGAGGAGTTGGAGGAAGAGGACTGAGAGCCGGAATGGTCTCGAGGATGATGGTGATGGTGGTGCTGATGTGGATTATTGTGCGTTTTGTCCTGTATATGTCCCTCGACTTCAGGCGCGAAAGCTGGCGTTGGGTCGTCCGCTGGTACGATGCCATGAATACTGTCTTTCCATTCTTCCGTGGTATCTATACGTATGCCATTCTTAGCCCATACAAGCCGGCCCTCCCGGTCGACTTTCACTAGATAATGCTGTCTCTCCTCACGATTCAGATACCGTACACGCTCACGATCTAACCTCTCCCGCGGACACGCCGTCAAGTCTACATTCTTGCCCTCGCCGTAGTCCAGCCAGTAGAAGAAATTTTCGTTCGTGTCCGATCGCTTCCACTCCTCGTGATAAGTGCGCAGGTTCGAGCCGTACCGGTGCTTGAGATCCACCATCTCGAGAAAATACTTCAGCCCCATCATGCGCGCGTGTTTTCGCCGCTTCGCCTGCACTTTCTCCTTTTTGCGCCGCACGGCCTCGCGCTCTGCGAGACTCATCTGCGCCCATTCCTCGCTGTCGGGTGCCGACGAGTCGATCGAGATGGAGTGATCTGAATCCTCATCGCCGCCCGCCCTCCGCGCGATCGTAGCTACTTTCATCCAGTTTTGGCGCGCTGCCGACCTGCTTGTGCCGGGCCTATCTGCTCCGGTCCTAGTATTCTGATCCCTCGCCCTCGGTCTCGTCAGTTCTTCCCACTGCGCATCTCGGATCGCGTGCGTCCACCTCGTGCTCGCGTTTAGACCCAGCCCCTGCATCTCCCGGCGCACGCGGTATCCACGATAGCTGCGCTGGATGACCGTGGCAGCCTTGGCCCGTAGGGATTCGGGATTTACATCCTCGTCAGCATTCTCACCCTCGCCCCCGCTGCTAACCCGTGACTGGGAATCTGATGGTCGGTGTCTATGGCCGGAGAGGGAATTGCGATGGCTTTGCGCATTTTGCGCTTCTTCATCCAGGGCCTTGCTCTGCATGAAATCACGCCGGGCCTCCATGCTCTTGCGTACAGCGACCTTATTCTTACGCCGCAGCTCGTTGTCGCGACGTCTGTGCTCCCTCTCGCGATCTTCTTGCAGGCTGCGCAACCGGACGAATTCCTCGTCGGACGGCGTCTGTAACGAGTCCAAATACTGCTGGTGAGACGATGAAGATGAACTTGGTTCAGCTTGTGGGCCGACGGACTGCGGGGTGCTATTTAACGGTTGAGGTTCAGATCGCCCAGATTCCGCAACGGGCTGTGGTGGGGTTTTTGTTTCATCCGTAGAGAGTGCCGGCGATGCGCAACGGCGTGATGGTGCCTGGGAATACGCTTCTGAAGCAGTATTTTGTGTCACAGTCATACTGGACTATAGGACCATGCAATATCTAAGACAAGGTCCCTCGAATTTGATTTAAGAGATGTTCAAGTTGTTGCTGTGGTGGTCTTGGCAGGGACTTTATACAGGCAATCATCGTCAACCTATACCGCTGCGATCCAGAGACAAGTGTAGTAAGAATTTCTCTACAATATGGGGGACCATCGCAAAGTCTACAATACTATACACAAGCTCATTTGAGAATGCAGACTTCAAAACGACGTTTCCTGTTCAAAGCCTAGAATGACGTAATTTGGTCATCGCGCTCGGTTGTCGGCATCTTTTAAATATGTAGATGCCTAGGTAGGTGCCAATAGCCATCTCCTCCTGCCAGCTCCCGACTTACCCGGTAAGGACCTCAGATCTCTCCTGACAGGCAGCCTACAGTAGAAATCAACTTTAAGCTTTCAATTCTTTGCAACAATTTTATTTCAACTGCTTGGACGGAGATAATCATGTCTTGTTAATAAGTTTCAAACTAACACAGCCAGGCATTCTTAGGGCTCCGAAATTTATTGATGACTGCGACATTTTTTATTCATTGTTTTTAAGTTAGGTATTAGCCCAAGATGCAAGATTATTTGACCTGTCGCCGAGTAAGTCGATTTTATTCTCCCACATTAACGAGTACTCGTCCCCAGATAGGTAATAATTATGGAATAGCCGCTCTCAAAAATCCAAAGGTGCTTCTAATTAGAGATTAGCATCGAGGAAGTCCGTCATAACCTTGAAAGCTCCGGTGGCATTGTGGTGAAAATTGAGATTGTGGCTCGAGTGAGGATGAAGATATGGCAAAAACGGCTTTGCGTTCTTAAAAACTGTTCGCGCGGGCTCCTCGTAGATGCCCTCACACTCGCCGTCGCAGATGACATAGTCGTTTTTGCCAGCCATAGCCTATTTACATCCACGTGAGTTCTCATCCCTTTTAAGGGAGTCATAGAGGCCTAGCCCAATGCACAGCAAGGTTGATAAAATCACTTACCAACACCGGGCCAGTGAAGTTGCTGGCATCTAGATCGCCATCTATAAGTGTCTCGAATTCGGTGAAGGCGAACGGGTTCTTGTTCTCTTCTAGCCAGAGAGCCACGTCTACATCGTAGTACGGGTACTTGAAGTACCTAGGGTATTGCGTTCTTAGCATGGAAAATCGTGCGCGTAGTTCTCGAAACCACGATACGACTTACGTATTGATGTTGGAAATTCCATCAACCCAAGTCAGATATCCGGTGTCAAGTTCACCGAACTTTTGAGCACTCTGCAATGAGGCGACGCGAGGAACGAAGGATCGAACAAGGCCATTTGTGTTAATCACACTGGTATTATAGTTGACTCCTGTCAAAATAGCAGCGTCGAAGAGACCGGGATGTGCAACCATGGTGTAATGCGCTATGTAGCCACCGAATGCAAAGCCCATCGCTACAACTTTTTCGGGAGCGCCGGAGTTGCCCGTATACTTGCCAGATCTGATTAAGGTTGCTAACTCCTTAAGCACCTCGCGCTGCATTCTTGATTGATTTTTATAGCCCGAGGGTCTAATTCTGTTAATAGTCTAATACGCATAAAAAAGCGAAATCCACGAGGAAGTGTCAGGTATAAAGGCGAAGGCTTACTTGTCGGATTTGCCGTTTCCTAGACGATCGTAGAAGAACACGGAGTACCCCTTGCTAATAGCATGTTGAACGAAATTGTACTCTTCAGGTTTGAAGGGCGAGTTCCAGTGGGCACGAGCCAGACCAACTCCATGAGTGGCTAATATAACCGTTTTGGATTTGGGCGATGTCTTCTTCGGCTGACAGAAGGATGCCGCGATATTGTAGGTAGCGGTCTCCCTAGCGGTACTTCCGTCTTTAATTCCTGGATAATGGGCTGAGGGACGGGTTGTGAATGTAGTGAGAAAGCCCTGAAGAGCGTAGTCATCTTGCCATTGTGAGATGTTGAACACGAGGTTATCTGATATAATCGTCACGGGGATTTTCTTGTACTCGGTACATTTTGCGCCAGGCGGGTAGTACGACTGCACATCAGATCGATATGATCGACTGATGCTGCCCTCGCACCCATTCGCAATCGCGACGGCAAGAAGAAAGCTTAGACTCCCAAGTTGCATCTTCGGCGGTATTGAAAGCAAGTGTTTTAGGGACAGGCGTCGTAACTATCGTTGTGTCGACCGATCACCCTGAGAACGCCCAGCACACAGAACTCGATGAGACTAGAGTATCTTTATAGAGCATCTTGAAGCTATTCTCGTGTTAGGCATCATCGAATCTATTATCAAGATAGGACCCAGATTCGGCACGCCGGGAGATGAAATGCTTACTGAGGCTGACTTCAGGTGTAACTGCAAACATAGGGAAGCAGGTTAATCCAAGGTATGAGAGCCAAAATAGGTATTGCATACGCCGCGAAGCGACATTGTCAGCAGCCTCATGTAGCCATAGGTAAGTATGGAGTAGTAACAATAGGACGATTCTAGCAAGCAGATTTGAAGTGCACGGAATATACGGAAGGAAGTATTATGAGCATTTCCGCGGAGACTAAAAGTAGGGCATCTCAAGACCGATTTTGTCAGCAAAAGCGAAGTACCGTTAAGATAATCAGACTTTCTCGGAGACTTTGAAGTAGTTGCGCTTCCCTACCTATGGTGAGAACCTCCAAGCCCAGTCCCATATAGATAAGCTCACTCCTAATTAGGTAGGCTTAGAGTTCTTCATTTAAAGTGATAGCACATCGCTACTGATACTCTCGAGGTCGTACCTACTTCACCTCAGAGTCGCAGCAGCGGCTGTGAGCCAAAGAGGTCGGTATGTGTTTGTGTGTCTTTTGTCCACAGAACACCGAATGAGATGGTTAGAGTTGTGTCATCGCAAGGCTTTCACTTGGCTGAATAAATGGCGAGATAAATTGCTTGCACAGGACAAAAATTACCTACACAATAAATGTATGTGAATGAGAGCCCCTCTTTCTGTAAGTCCAGCTGAGAAGCATGATGAAGCACCTTTGTTGGCCAAAAAGGTATATAGCTAGATAGATACATAGATACTTACCTACAGTAGGTACATATGTAGGTAGTACGTAGATAAAGTTCCAGGCTACCTAGGAAAGCCCCCTGGGAGGCTCGGTGCTCACACTATGATTGGTTCGTTGGCTCCCAACAATACCGCCATTGACTGCTGCTATCACATGAAAACACGGTGCACCAAGCACCGTATTACTATGATGGGCGCTAGGTGCGCTGTAGCGGTCCTCCCCAGTGGGAGGTAGGTAGCAAACCCCAATTTATAGTCAATTGCTTCGAAAGGAGGAAAGAGACAATTCAATCGTCAATGCGGTAAACAAAAAGATAAAAAAAACTCCAAAAACACCGTCTATCCCAGAACTATGGTCAACCTGCCTGTTGCTTCCGATGGCCACCACCGCATCGCGACGATCTGAAGGGTTTCAGAGCTCACAGCAGAAGCAAACTCGCCGGGCGCAACATCAGCAACAGCAGCAGCCGCAGCAGCAGTTCCTCCCACCATCGCCCGTCGCTCGTATGAAGCGCCCGCTCGATCCTATTGATAACCTGACCGGCCCTTTGAAGGCCAAGAGGACACGCATTGCAGTCGAGATCTTTGCGAGACCCATTACACAAGCACTTGGCCCGCCGAAATCCATTCTAGTGAAGCGTCAGTTTCCCACGACTCAGCCGATCCCCGTCGCGTCGGCTGCGAAACCCGAGAGGCCCTCCCCGACCACCAATCCCCTCCCTTCTGTCCCTCCTCCTGTTCCTCTAGCTTCCATTCCTACTGCTACCACGACCGAGACCACGACCACGGAGACCACGGAGTCTTCGACCCAATTACCGCCTCATTCTACAACGACGGCGACAAGCAAGGAACATGGCCTCACGAGACATCAAGAAAAGGTTATCAATGGCATACGACACGAACTGGATCGGTTACAACCAAACGTCGTCGATACAAGCTCCGCCAGCGGCCCACCTGGTCGCAAATTGCGCTCCCAAGAAGCTACCCGCTTCAAGAGTGAACTCTCGGCTTATTTTCCCGAGTACGACGAGGTGATTGGGAATGATCCTCCAAAGGAACAACGTACGTCGAGATATCGTGTCCATACAATACTGTTGTCTCTACCTATCCACTCACAGTGCATTGACGCGCTTCGCTTCCTTGACAAATATGCACCAACAACTCAGCTTTCTGTCAGCTCCTTCAGCCCTCTCCACTCACGAGCACCTCTATGCTAACTTTAATATTTCTCCCAATTTAGAACTCCCAAACGTCGACACGCCTATCGTCATTTATGATACAGAACGCGAATCATCAGATGTTGTAGCAACTTCTAGTACCGACGCCCATCCACATCCCACTCACCTAGGATCCCATTCTTCTACAGTGCAAATATACAATGATCATCTCTTTACCGATTTACACAACTCCCAGATCGTCAACTTCGATTTTCTCAAAATAGAACACAGCAGCAATGACCTGGAAGACGCATTGCCAGACTCACAATTTGCACCGGTGCACAGAAGAGCCGAAAGGTTAGAGAAGTCCATCCGGAACACAGAAAGAGGTCGTGCCCAGCATGAGAGGGACCAGATCATTCGACTGCTCGGGGAGCTCCAAGGCCATGACTGGTTGAGAACCATGGGTGTCAATGGGGTTACTGAAAGCCGCAAGAAGAGTTTCGAGCCTGCTCGTGATCATTTCGTCAAAGGCTGCCAAGCCATACTCAATAAGTTCCGCTTATGGAGTCAGGAGGAAAAGAGACGCAAGCTGGAAAGGGAACGCGCGCTAGCAGAGGAAACAGACGACGAGGAAGATGAGGACCAAGAGGAAGTGGATGGCAGCGATAGCAGCGAGGAGGCCAACAGTCTAGACGATGTCGACATGGTGGACATCCAGGATGAAGGCGGAGATGATGCCGCCAGTGGAGGCGAGCCTCCTGAGTATAGTGATGTTGATGCGGCAGCACGGCAACTTCATGATGAAGCATTGGCACAAGCCAGGTATGCAGCATTAAATTCACCTAGGAAGGTTCGAGGCGAGCCACCTCCCCCAATACTAGACCCTACACCTCGGGAATTCACCTCGTTCTTTGAGAAGAGGCACCAAAGGGACGCAGCACTTAACAAAAGTCGACGGAGAGGGAGGACAATCCTCGCCTGGGGCCATCCAGTTCCAGAGATGAGTGAGTACGATTTCGAATTGCCGGCGGATTGTCTGGATGAAGATACCCTGAAAGCGCACGAGAGACAGAAGAGACGGGACAGGCGTCAACGCAAGCAGTAAGCCGCCACGTTCAAGATATCCCTGCAGCGTTGTGTGGTCCTTGTTTGTCACTGGGACAAGATATGAGCGATGCACATTGTTTGCTTGTGCTGCACTGTATACCAGCGGAACATAGCTGTTAGAGGTTACACATCAAATATAGCAATTTGCCAGCAAATTTTTTAAAAAGGTGCAGCAGTACTACAAACAAATAGACGCCTTGGAGGTTAAGTTTGCTCGAGATGTAGGATCACCTTTTAAAGTTTACATTGTCTCTACTAACTGAATGTTACTACTAGCTTACTCGACTGACTGACTGGATAGACGACTTGATACCCAATGATAGATGATGTAGCTTGAATCTCCTCACAGCTTACCCTTTTGCCCTTTTGCCAGCAACACTAGTGATGTTTCCCCATTTTGTTCGGAAGGTCATATTGCTCGACCAAGATGTATCTAAAATACGAAAAGGGCTAGGTACACGCCTCCTTAAACTACTATCAAAAACATTGCTCGTCTTTTACAACTTCCATTCTATCGCATGCTGTCCTACTTCGCGAGAAGCTTATAATAGACAGGGAGTATCTGCTGTGCCTGAGAAAATTGGCCGCAGACTTGCCTCATACCTGTAGAGCCACATCTCGTATTTGTGTAGGTACCATTTCCTATCACGATCATTACCTTAGAGTAAATATTCCGAGTAGGATACCTGATGGACATGCTCAAAGCTTGCCATCCGTGCTTTATGTACACATCATATTGACTAGCTAATTAGAGTTGCTTGCCTCGATAGGCATGTGCATTTGTTTAGCTATGCAAGGCAAATATAAGCTTGCAGTTGGTCTGGCCTGTGATTGCATGCAAACGCTATTTGCAGGCGTGTCAAATGAAACACAAGCTACGCGTCCTTGGTGTTGGCAGAGCTCTCAAGAAATATCTAAGCTTTAATAATCAGAGCATGCCTAATGCTTTAGATAGTTTTCTAAGCCTGCGAAGATTCAAGTGTAGCTGATGGTTCTACACTCTAAAAGCGAACTTTACGTCACAAAGGTCGTGGCTACGTGAATGCTTCTAAGTTTAAATACGGGAACATAATCTGCCCTCCTGTATTTCTCATTGTCGATGGCGTTAAAGCTTAGTCCTTTCTGAAACCTTGAAAGTTTATAAGTGGTACCTAGGGAGTTTAAGGGTGAGGTTCACCTCGGATCTCGAGGTAAGGCTAAGATTATGTAACCGAGCGTGCCCCCCCACCATCGCACCAACCAATGGGAACACTGCACTGTAGCTGATGAGGTGCTGACCACAGCAGTGCATTAGACTAGCAGTTTCCAAGGTTGCTAATGACGAGTGGCAGCAGTCGCGTCGCCAAACTCCTACAGCACACCTGAGCCCAGGCGGATCGATCTTCGAGCTACCTAGGTAGGTACCTCCACTACCTCAACACCTTTTTATTTACCTACCTCTGCGCCAGAATCACCACAAGCTGCACCATTTCACTATTAACAGCAATAACACGCCCGTACCCATCGCGCGCTGACATACAACATCACTCATGTTCACGACGACCTGATAGCATTGCGGCTATCGAGACGGCCTCCGAAATGCCTGGCATCGTGGAGCCAGAGCTACTCGAAGAAACCGACCCTGCGCCTGTTGAGCTGCCCGTCGATGACACGCCTCCACGTCCCTACGTTGTTTTCAAACAGCATGTCGAGCTCGAGATCGATTTCCGCGAAAAGCGCATCCACGGCCGCTCCCACATCTTGGTCGTTCCCATCGAGCCTGATGTCTCCGATGTCTTTATCGATGCACGCCAATGTGCAATAGACGTCGAGAACGTTACCGTCTCCAACTGCCCTGCAAAGGCTTCCTACGATGACCCTTGCGATAAGATCGCAACTCCGGAAGCCTACGAGTGGTCAGCACCGCAATGGCCTGTCAGAAAACGTCGTATGGAGCCACTTCTCCATCACCGGCGCAAGGAAGTGCCAGTAATGGCTCATGACTTGGCATGCTGTCAGCCTCTAGATGGATCTCTTCGAGTTACATTGCCTAGTGCCGACGATGTCAAGAAGAAGAACCGCGACGCCTCAAAAGCAGACCAACAGGAGATGCTTATCCATGGCGATGGTAACGTCCAGGGCTATAGGATTAGCATACCTTTCGAACTGAAGAACGTTCACAACGGTTTACACTTTGCTGGTGTCGATGAAGGCGACATGCGCTACCCCCACATCTACACTCGCCACTCCGTCGAACCCGGAACCGCTTGCTCCATATTCCCATGTATCGACGATCCTGGTTGCCGCAACCCCTGGAAAATATCTATCACTTGCCCTCGCACTCTCGGCGATGCATTCCACCAGCCACTTGCCGCTCAGCAGCACCTCAAAAGCATCACTGCTCTTAACGGCAACCGCAAAAGGAAGTTCGGCGAGGAAGAACCTAGGAAACGGGACTATGGCCTTACCGAAGAAGACAAACAGCTCGAGATGACTGTTGTGTGTTCTGGTTTTCTGACTGGCGAAGTGGTCAACAGAGATGACGAAACTAAGAAGACTATGACGTTTGAAGTCGACAAAAACAAAGCGGCAAAACACATAGGCTTCGCGGTTGGACCTTTCGAGCATGTCGACCTGTGGTCCGAATTCAGAAGTGAAGAGGACGATACGAAGCTCGGAGTGAGCGCAGCAAAAGTTCACGGTTATTGTCTACCAGGCCGCGCAGAAGAGGTTAGGAACACCTGCGCTGCCTTGGTTACAGCTGTGGACCATTTTGTTCTTCATTTCGGTCGTTACCCTTTCGAGAACTACAAGGTCTGTTTTGTTGACGATATGGTCGATGATTCTATACCTCTCTGCGCATTCTCCTTATGCAGCAGTAGGCTTCTTTATCCTGCAGATATTGTCGACACCGAAATCGAGACTACAAGGACCCTGGTATATTCTCTCGCTAGTCAATGGTTTGGGGTCAATATCATTCCTAACACGAAGGCTGATATCTGGCTTGTCGTGGGCATCGCGTGGTTCATGACTGAGTACTTCATGAAAGCCCTATGTGGTAATAACGCTTTCAGATTTCGCATGAAGACGATGGCAGACCGTCTTGTCGAGGTTGATCTGAAAAGACCATCGCTGCAGGACATGGGCGAACACCTTTATCTGGGTAGTTTCGAGGTTGACTTCATGAATCTCAAAGCACCATTGGTCTTATTCATTCTAGATCGCCGGCTTTCCAAGTCTTCGGGCTCAGCAGGCATTTCTCGAATCATATCCCGCATGGTCAGTAAGGCGAATACATCCACTCAGGCGAATGACGATGTGCTCCCGTCCGATTCGTTTCGCAAAGCGTGTGAGAAAGTTGGAACTACGCGGTTGGAGAGCTTCTGGAATCAGTGGGTGGTTGGGTCTGGTTGTCCCCGGTTTGACGTCTTCCAGAGATTCAATAAGAAAAAACTATGTGTCGAGATGACTGTGCGACAGACGCAGGATATTGCTGCGGCGAAAGTCAAGCCCATCGAAAAAAACGATTTCTGGAGAGACGTCCGAGAAGAGACTCATGCCGTATATGCCGGAGAATTGCAACAAGCATTCACAGGCCCTATGACGATTAGAATTCATGAGGCCGACGGCACGCCTTACGAACACATAGTTGAAATTCGGGAAGATGGTGCCAGGTCGGTGAGATTTGAAATACCCTACAACACGAAGTATAAACGGCTTAAGAGAAACCGTCGGCAACGTGAAAGGGCCATGGCCAATAACAATGCGAAAGAAGAAGGCCAAAAGGAACTATACTATCTGGGAGATGTTCTACAGCATCCAGATGATATCGAAGAGTGGGGATTTCGTGATTGGGACGAGGAAACTGAAGCCAAGATGGATCAAGAGTCTTATGAATGGATTCGCATGGATGCCGACTTTGAGTGGATTTGCGAGATGAAGACGAATCTTCCAGCGTACATGTACGCTTCCCAGCTACAACAAGATAGGGACGTTGCTGCTCAGCAAGATTCCATGCTCTTTCTGAAGCAGTCTTTTGCCAAGTCAGGGGCACATCCACTTGTTTCTACTATTCTTACCCGGACGCTCTTAGACCCTCGGTATTTCTACGGAATTCGCCTCATGGCCGCTGAGGAGTTACCGCGACACGCGGTTCAGGAACAGGTGGACTGGATAGGACTCAGGCACCTCCAAAAGGCGTTCCAATACTTCTTCTGCTACCCTGGGACAACTACCCCTCGGCCGAACAACTTTTCGGACAAGCGCCAATATACGATTCAGTGCGCCATTCCTGAAGCCATGGCCTACATTCGTGGAGAAGATGGTACATGTCCAAAGGAAGCGCGGAGATTCATCCTCGGGCTTCTTCAAGCCAACAACAACTCCGAAAATGTTTATTCGGACCAATTTTATATCTGCAGACTAATTAAGGCTGTCGCTCTTTGCCAGATCCCTGACGAAAAGAAAGTAAAGTCACATATGGACATGTCACTTTCCTTTGGAGACGGAGATGACGAGGATGAGATCATGGCAGAGGCAAAAGACACAGAACCCGAAGAATTTCGGGACCTCGCTCTTGACGAGATTGAGCGATATCGCCGCAGAGACGAATACGCCCCGTCTTTCCAGAACTGCTTCACTGTGGCTGCCTTAGATGCCTTATGCCGTCTGATGAAGGCAGATGTCATTCCGCCAAATCCACTTACTTTCGTTCAATATCTGCAGGATAAGACTTGCGATGTTGTTCGCATAAAAGCATGCGAATCATTAGTCGAACTCGGCCTCCTAGACAAACCAGAGTTCTTGAGATTCTTCTTCTCGCTCATTAGTACTGATCCTTCTCCATTCGTTCGAGATCAACTGTTCAAAGTGCTATGTCGTGGCCTTGCCAGCATTGCAATTGGAGAAAGACCCGATCCTCGCAAGCAAGCTCCGCAGCCTGTTAAGGAAGGGCTGGACCTAGTGGTTGAGCAAGAGAACTCTATTATGGAAGAAAGACAAAAAGCGAAAGCGCGCAAGGTAGATCTCACTGCAGCCCTCGCAGCCCTCAGGGAACAAACCGAAGACGATGAAGAACTGCAAGAGGCAATCTGGCAGGCCTTGGATTCGCCTGTCCTAACCGTGGCGGAGCGCGTCAACCTGTTGGAGATTTGCGCTTTGTTGATCGACGATGATCCCTCTCTAGTGATGAAGTTCAAGTTCCCAGAAACTTGGTCCGCCGAGCGTGTCGAGTCGACCCGGGATAAAAAGTACGTCGTCAAGTTCCGCAGACATTATAGGACAAAGTCGAGAGGCACTTATGCTACTCCGGCACCGGAACCACCACGGCCTGAGCCGAAACGAACCATTACTCTGAACTTGAACAGGACTCCCAGTATCAGTAGCAAGCCAGTTGCTTCCACAGCGAGCCAGATTACCAGCAAGCCAGTTATTTCTGCCACGAGCGAGATCAGCAGTAAGACAGATGTTTCTGCGGCGAGTCAGATCAGCAGCAAACCAGTTGTTTCTACAAATAGCCAGCCTCCGCCGCCAGGAGCAAGGACTCCCAGCATTAGCAGCAAGCCGGTTGTTGCTACAGCTGGCCAGTCCCAACCACGACCTACTCCTAGCCCCGCTCCATCAAGGGCTTCCACTCCGGCTCCGTCTCAGTCAAAGAAGTCAATAAGTGTTACGGTGCCAAAGCCGTCCGCAAAGTCATCTGCGGTCTCACCGGCGCCTATGGTAAAGGTAGCAAAGCAGCCTACTTCTAGCGCCACTTCCCTTGCAACCAAGTCAACTTTCTCTCAAGAGAAGATTGCGAAGAACGCGACCAAACTACCTAGCTCTCAAGAGAGGATTATGAAGAATGCAACCAAACCGCCTAGTTCCCAAGAGAGGATCGTGAAGAATGCCACCAAACCGTCTGTTTCTCAGGAGAAGATCGCTAAGACCAGCGACCCACGTCGGGAAAGCATCTCTGTTCTCCCGCCAATTCGACCAACTGTTGAACCTCAACAGCCGGAACAGAGGCCGCCGGCTCCCAAGGCCAATGGACATGGCAGTCTGGCTGTGCAAAACCCCAAGCCACTTAAACGTGCGAGCACAGATAGCGAAAGCGGTCGCCCTTCGAAGATCGTCAAGCTCAATACTTCTGGAATCATCGATGCTATGAGGCAGCTAAAGCCAAGCAAAAAGGTCACTCTCAAATTCACAGCCTGGGATAAGATTAATACGCGAAAAGACTCTCCAGCTTCGGTCTCTATTCGGGCTGCGGGCAAGAAACTAAATCCAGAACAGAAGTCAACGACCAACCCCAACCATTCAAAGATATCTGGGGCCCCTCGTGCGACACCAGCATTCACAGCTAGTGCTTCTAAGGCGACACCTCCACCCCAACCACGACCACGGTCTTCAACTCCTATATCCAAGACTCAGCCCCCAGCCCCTACCCAGTCAGGCGGTAGTAGCAGTGGTAAAGCAAGGAAACCTCTACCGGACATGCGGAAGCCACTCCCATCCGCGGCTCCTAACCCACACCCTACACCCTCCAAAACCTCATCCTCAGTATCTCCTCCTGCGCCCAAGGCGCCACCGAAGTTCAAAATCAAGGTCAAACCGCCTCAATAGGCATGATCGCCGTTCTGGCCTTTTTTGAGTGCCTACAAAATGAGATAAAGGGGAATAATATGATTGACAGATTCAGTCATTTTCGTCGTACTAAAGACCAACGCATCGTCTTTTGCGCGAAGCAGGGCTACAGCGATTACTGTGGGGTTTTGCACTTCTTTTCACCCATTCGGGTTTCTTTTTTCAGTTCTAATAGCATAGCAATGGCGTTCGGGTTTCTACCTCAAGGGAAGAGGCTACATGAACTCCACACAGACGAAAGATTGAATGAAGAGATTATCTGGTCCTTGAAATACCCACCCCACATTGTGGACCGAGAGACGGTGCTCAACAAGATGAGCATTCGCACAGCGAGCGAGGTGCCACTAGTCAGCAGGGATGATGAGAGCCACGTAGGGAGTGGCTGGTGAGAGGAGGAGTTGGCCAGACGAAAACGACCGGAATGGAACTGTCGAAGCTTTTCTGTTAGAATAGTCGCTTAGTCTAGTCTAATCGACCAATGACTTGCGAACTTGCGAACCTGTCCCTCTGCCTCTATTTTACGAAACTCTTGATGAGAGACTGAGATAACAAATAATAAGTGATATGCAATAATAATACGTGCAGTACTTAGTCGCAAAGCATTTTGTTTAACTCGGTATACCTATGTGATGCTAAGCAAGACCTTATTTATGATCCATAGGTTAGCAACGACTTAGAGTGCTGTGGTAAGATTCCTTTTTCACCCCCTATTTTTGGTTTCTTATCCAGCCAACACCATTCATGAGTATAATCCACGCATATGTTCATTTGGTTATATGTGGGAAAGGGATAATGGTACTGCAAGCACCCTTATTGGGTTTCAATTTCGAACGTGGGCAATAGCACATAAGCTCAACTGCCACAATGGCTTTTTATATGTGTGGAAGCTCAGATTTAACGCCGTCAACGAGGGCGGCAAGAAACACATAAAATCCACACCCGTAGAGCGTGAGGGGGAATCTATGGATCTATCTACCAAAGCCAGTAGTTTACCCTGATGAATGAATTGTCGGCTAAAGACTTTCCGACCGATGAATATCTAACCCCAAAATCTTTGCACTCGTTCCCGTTCCCCGTGCCATAATAACCTCTTGGCTATCATGAAAGGGCCGTGGCATTTTTTCCCTCGCTAACCCACATACGTCTTAAACGCTGTGATTTTGCTTTTCCTCATTGATCTCCATTGATAGATCTCGAGTTAGGTAGACCACCTTCATTCTGTAAGGAAGTTGACAAGGTGGGCAGAATGAGCGCTGTGAAAAGGTTTGCCAGTGAAGCAAGCCCGCGGGCTTCGTTCGGCCCTAGCATCCAAACATAGCCAGCAAGACATGGGAGAAGTAGAAAGATATCCTAGGACTCCGCTTAGCTTAGTTATTCTACATCCGATAATCTCCTCCTTCTCCTACTGCTCTCTCCCCGTTCTCTCTGTCATTTCCGCTATATCCTAAAGCGTAGTCATCGCCGTGAGCTCGACGGGTATTGATACTCGTGAAACCCCTTCTCACTCCCATCCCCATCCCTGTCAATGTACTACTACTGCTGAGGGTAGTCGTATCCGAAGAGCCGCGGGTATGAGTAGGTGTATGCACACCTCGCGCAGCATTACTTCTCAGACGCATGGTATGCGAGCGAAACCGTCGGCGATGCTGCGAGGGGAGAGGGGACCCTGCCTCGACGCTCTCGGCTGACGGCGTCTCTTCGACTACTTGCAGATCGGCTGCGTAGACGGTCTCGGGCGTGCTTTGCTGCTCGTTCTCGTCTTCTACTTGTCCGTCTAATTGTTGCCGTGGGGTTTCCTGTTCCTGAAATGACGCCTGCATTCCTGTCTGTATTGATGTGTGTGTTCCTGTCTGCGCCCATACAGGCTGTATCCTCCTCACCACTGTCGCTGGCGTTTCCTGTGTCTCCGCCTCCGACTCCGTCTGCGTCTGTATGTGCCAGTCGTTCTCTTGTCCATGCGCTGCCAGATCCGAATGCCAACGATCCTACCGCCGCCTCGTTGTCTGTACTGCTGCCCCTCCCGCCCCTGCTCCCGTATCAACCGGTCGGGCCCCAGCCGCTATCCCAATCCGCTCGTCTCGACTGCGCGTCACGCGCGCCGGCGCAGGGGGTGGCTCGCTCGTTTGTCGTCCGCCGCGCCCCGTTCCGGCCCGCGTCGCTGTCGGCGCTACGTTCTGCACGGGTGTTTGCTGCAGATGCGCCGGTACTTGACCCGAGATCCCTAGACCTGATCCTGACCCTGAGGTCACAGCAGAGGGTAGCGCGGACGCAGACGCCGAGCCCATGATGCGCTGGGCGCGTGACGTTGCCGTTGAGTTGTAGGCAGAGGTCGATGTCGGGATGGAAGTAGAAGAAGCATGCGTATGCGACTGTGAGCGCGCATGGCCCTGTGCATGATGCCCGCCTCGTGCGCGTATCTGCCGGACGTAGACGCCACGCTGGGCGCCAGGGGACACGGCGCGTCCTGGTCCAATGGCGGCGCGGCGGATATGGTGCTGTGTCGTAAACGGATCGTCTTCGTCGTCGTCATCGTCGTCATCTTCGTCTTCTTCTTCGTCTTCGTCTTCATTTAGGGCGGCGGCTGCGGTATTGCTGGCGACGGCATCCTCCATGGCTTCGTCCATGCTATTGGTTGGCGACGACGTCGACGTGTCCATCGCGGAGGGATGCGGCGGCGCATGTTGTCCGCGCAGTTGACGTGACTTAGATTGTGATTGTAATTGTAATTGTGCTTGTACTTGTGCTTGGGCATGGGCTCGAGTCTGTGCTTGGGCTTGAGCTTGGGCTTGCAGTTGCGCGTACCGTCTGTCTTCGTATGCGGCTACGTCCTCCGCTGTTAATGTCAGCGTTGTTGGTGGGCGGCGGAGCATTGTCGAGGAAAAGGAAGCAATTGGCTTTAGACGATGGTGATATAAAGAGAAAGAGGGAGGGCGGAGGTAATAAATAGCAGGAGGCTTAGGTAAGTAGGTGCAAGGAACGAGGCGAGAGAGGGAGGTACATATACTGGTAGTCGAGAGTATCGGATTTGAGCTGCGCTTGGACGCGGTTTCTAACCTTACCTGTGCAGTACGTACATGTGTACACAAATTCATGGTGGGGTTTCGAGGAGGGGCAGTCGGTACATGTAATCAGCCCTACGGGTGGGCCTTGAAGATATTCCATCTTTAAAGAAGGTATACGGTTTTACAGACAACTATATCATTCATTCGTTTATTGTTTGTATCTGACGGTTGTGTCTAGTTCGACATCAATTAAATATATAAGATATCAACAAGGGCATGTTTCTTTTGAGCTGTCCTGCTCACGAATTGGGTTAGAATTGAGTTTACAAGCCCAATAGTATTTAGATTGTTTCCAAAAGATTAACAAAGTCGCTGACAGTTTTTCTACTACACAGCTAGGACACATGTGCTATAACAGGATGATGTTATTTCCTAACTTCATGCATGAGTAGATGTTGATAAAAGGGATGGTTAAGTGTCAAGGATGGACTGTGCAGATTTAAGTCAAGCATCTTACCATGAATGTAGCTTTGTTAGTAGATACATAAATATCGTACAAATGCCAGATATTTACAGGAACCAATCTAAAATTTTCAAGCAACTCAAGCTAAGTTGTGACTCGAATTGTTATTAAAACAGGATATACAATACCATGGATGGCGCCGATTTATATTTACGATGTGGAAACTATCTAGAATGCTACCGGTACCAAGTTTACTACCAATCCCACTTAGGTAATTGATAATGTTCTTCTTGCTCTTCTCACGCAGTACATATATAATGCTAAGGTGCATTTCTTTTTATATTTGGAGACAACACCGTTGTATAGTTCAACAAGCATCCAAATCTTGGGAGGAGATACTAGTAGAACATTGAGGGTAGTGAGTATATGCATTTCTCCATAAGTGAAATTGGAGTAGATATATGCAACAAAGCGAGAAACCTTTGCCCTTTGATGTTTCCAGCTCGTAAGTATTATAGTGGATAACTCCACTAAAATTTCAATTGAAGATTCGCAGCATCGCACCTCGTGAGCAAACCGTCCCTACAGCCGATTTTCAAGAGATCCGATACTCAAGTGGCCGACCCTCCTCCCCTGAAATATACAAGCTAGTCTACATACCCTACATCCTCCGAGAGAAAAACTACAGCTACACAACCCATGGACGCCCACGCCCTCCTAACCGCCCAAGGATGGCGGGGGACCGGCCACTCCCTCCACCCAACCAGCGACAGCACCGGCCTGACACACCACATCCTCATAAAGCGCAACCAGGACGGCTCCGGGCTCGGCAGCAAGAAAGACCACAAGCAAGAAGCTTGGTGGCTGAACGCCTTCGACCAGGCCCTCAAGGGCATCGACATGAAGAGCGGGACCATGAAACAGACCTTGAAGGGAGGCGCACTCGAGAAGATCACCGCGCGCAACTCTGCCACGAAATACACGGGGGCTAGGGGCCTCTACACGTCGTTCGTGCGCGGCGGCGTCATAGAGGGATCAGTCAATGATCCTGCGGCCTCCTTACCGACACCACCTGATAGCGGGGCCGGCACACCGCTCGCTATGGAACCCGAGGCCAAGATCAATAAGAACGGCAAGCGCGACGAGACGAAAGAGGAGAGGAGGACGCGGAGAGAAGCGAAAAATTTGAGGAAAACCGAGAAGGAGGCACAGCGGGAGGCGCGGAAACGGGCTGCGGAAAAGGTTGAGAAGAAAAAGGCCAAGAAAGCTGAGAGGCAAGCGGCCAAGGAGAAGCTCAAGGCCAGCGAGACAAAAGAGGAACGGAGAGCAAGACGAGATGCGAGAAGGAGGCGGAAAGAAGACAAGCGGCGGCTGAGGGCGGCTAAGGGATGAGCAGAAGATGGAAGGGCGGGCGCATTACATCCTACATTACGCGGTATGTGGGCAGCAGCTCTGTTTCAACAGCATAAAAAGCGAAAGATGCATTCATGTGCAAAGCAAAGCATTAAAACGGCGTTGGAGGGTATCATTACTTTTATTATGTCTGCTTCGGGACCTTGCCAGGCTTATTGGACAAAAGCCATGGTCTTCTATCCCAGAAATCATCTTTGATGATGTCTAAATGATCAACCACGACGCGGGCCTTGTTCCGTCGCTTCTTATCATTCTCATCCTGTGTCCTGGACTGATTGACCGGCTCTGCTACATTGTCTATTGTCTCCGCAACGCTGTGACTCCCGGGTTCCACGAGTTCGTACTAGCACATGTAAGCGAGCTGGATATAATTTTAAGTCACTTAACCGAAGATGACCTACGTCGCGAAAAAGTACGCTGCCCTTCTTATATATCTCGGGTTCGTTGTTGTAGTTTATGTTGAACTTGGAGAACAGGATCTCGTTTTTGTCCGCAGAGACGGTACCCTGGATTCCGATCAGCACGACAACCGTCCAAGGAGTAGAACGTACTCACAGCGAGGAGCTTCTCGGCTTCTTTTGCGTCAAGGCCGCCGAGTTGTATTAACGACCAAAAGGTTGTATTATAAAGATTGTTGATATGGCCTAGTGCGCGTTAGCATACGCAACACTGGAGGCTGTGGTGGGCTGACGCACAGTCAACCTGCCGCCAGCTCATATAGTCCCTCAGATTCTGCACGCTGGGATAGCATACTGCCCGTCCATCAAAACTAGGTAGGGGTGGTGATAATGGAGCGTCTGGGAAGTATGATGACCAGAGGTGGATGTAATAAGCCGTGAATGTCGAAGCAATGGTAGTGATTAGCTTGCTATGTCGTCGTCAACGAGGATGCCTTCGCCGCTAATACCAACAAGTAATCTTACCTCGCTCTCCTTTCGAACAGCGTACTTGTTTTATGCAGAACGAAACTAGTCATGGTCAGCTCAGCTAAGACTCGGGCTCAAGCGCCGATAATGAATACCTGTATTCGTCGCTGACGCCGTATGCAATGGTGATATCAGGCAGTTCGGTCACGACGGCCTTGGCGGCAGCGTTCATGAGATCGAGTGCCCGTCGATCGTTGGGCTTCTCGAAGTGATATTTGGCACATAATCTGGGAAGACGTATGTATAAGAAGACTTGCAGTTTTGAGATTCTGTCTGAGGGTTGGTTTACTTGGTGAATCCGCGGCCATCAATTCTAATGACTATCCAGGTGTTGGGGAGCAGATTGTCGCTCTGCTCGAACTGCTTCACATATTCGAAACTGCAAAATATTGTATCATGTTAGCATCAAGTTAATATGGTTTCTTGTGGACGCTGATGAACGGTTACTGACCGTGAGTTAGCCATGACTTATGACCGACTGCTGTTTGAGGATTGAGAAAAGGAAGAAAACAATATGTATTGAAACACAGAAATTCTAGTTGATAAGAGCTCCCATGAGTTATTAAGGGTGAGTTTGAAAGACAATCGACTGGCAACTAAGACTCATACACATACCTCCCACTATATTCATAATTATACCTAAAGGGCAGTGACTTTCGTAGTGGGGGTTTTCAGCGGGGTGATCCCCGCCATGGATTTACCCCTGGTGGCATCTATGTACCTGTAGAGGTAGAAGCATTAGCGCATGCAAGGCTACGGCAGCTCCAACTTTCTCCAAACTTTGGTGTGTGATACCTATGGTACTATGAATTCGATGTCGGAAACCTTATCCTACCCTCCTTTAACAACAACCAACATGAATACGCCAATATGAATCTGCTGCTTTCTGACGACTACCTGCTCCAGGACTACCCGGAGAACATTACTAACACTATCCGCTCCGGTCATACGACATGTCTTCGCTTCAATCGCAAAGGCGATTACCTCGCCTCGGGTCGTGTCGACGGCACCGTCGTGGTCTGGGACCTAGAGACCATGGGCGTCGCGCAGAAATTGAGGGGTCATAGATCGGCCATCACTTCATTGAGTTGGTCGAGATGCGGTCGCTATCTCCTATCGGCTTGTCAGGGCTGGAGAGCAGTGTTATGGGATCTACAAAACGGTACGAGGTACAGAGAGGTCCGCTTTAGAGCACCAATCTACACAGCAGAATTACACCCTTGGAATCAGTAAGGAAGCCCCTTTCTCTCATTGTCCCCATAGCTCGCTGACGGTTTACGGTTTAGCGATTTATTCGTCGCTTCAGTTTTTGATGAGGCTCCTTCACTGGTCGACTTGAGCGGTTCCAAAGATGTCAAACATACCCTCCCCTCAGCACCGAAACGGACGAATGTCGACGCCGATGCAGCAACCAAGGAGAAACAAGCGAAAGAAGACGCGAGGCAGATGACTACAGCTACGGTCTGGACTGTCACGGGAGATCACATACTGGCCGGCACTAATAAGGGGCGGCTCAACATCATAGACCCAAATACACACGACATCATATGGTCTGAGAAGATATGCAGCTCCGTCGTGACGACGTTGAGGTTGACAGGGTCTGGGAGGGAATTGCTAGTCAATTCACAAGACAGGATCATCAGAACCTTCCATGTGCCGAATCTCTCGGCCGATGGCCTTGACCCGGACACGATACAGATGCCACTAGAGCACAAGTTCCAGGACGTAGTTAACAGGCTGTCCTGGAACCACGTCACATTCAGTGCAACAGGAGAATACGTTGCAGCATCCACATATAATAATCACGAACTGTACATCTGGGAGCGAAACCACGGTAGCTTGGTGAGGATGCTGGAGGGGCCCAAAGAGGAACAGGGGGTCATTGAGTGGCACCCGCATCGACCTATCCTCGCAGCATGTGGCTTGGAGACTGGCCGCATTTACATATGGTCTGTTACGAGTCCCCAGCGCTGGTCAGCACTGGCGCCTGACTTTGTAGAGGTGGAAGAGAACGTGGAGTACATTGAACGCGAGGACGAGTTCGACATCCACCCACAAGAAGAGATTAACAAGCGCAGACTGGATTTGGAAGACGAGGATATCGATGTGCTAGCGATAGACTCGAGGAAAGGGTATGACGAGGATGAAGGAACAGACTTCCGTATGCCCGTCTTGTTCAACCTGGGCGCGAGCGATAGTGAGGAGGAGTTTGTAGCTGTGTCGACAGGTACGGTGCGGCGGAGAAGCATGGGCGAGGAGGGCCAGGATGGCGAGGACGTCGAGGGGGATAAAGCAACTGCGGCAAAGAAAGCACCCGCTTCCAAGAACGCAAGAGCCAAGAAGAAGTAGTAATAAGGTACAGTACAGTACTGCATTACCTAGTGAGAGAAGACCTACCTAAGGTTAGCTGCAGTAGGTCTTATGTACCGAGTTGGTACCTCATTCTGTATGCAATCTGCAATCTGTGATGCCCTGCGTTAATAAAGATAAACAACCAACCGCCAGCACTTGAAATAGGATAACCTTTTTTATATTCGAGCATATTTTGAAGTGACAGACCAACTAGTAGCTTTGCCAGTATCGCTAATAAAGTGGTCTATCGTGAGCTCTGCAGCTGTTACAGAGTCAGTTCAGTGAAGTTGATTTACACTTGCAGCAGCCCCCATTGTCAGGAAGCTGATGAGCAAACACAGTGCACTCGAGGTCAGGGCCCCACTCTCTATTGTAAAACATTGACTCATCGGTGATGGAACCTAGACTAGGCGCCGCAACGTAAAAGGTACCTAGATTTACTAGCAAGTGACAGGCAGATACAAGTACCTACACTCTCTGTGGCGAAATTATTTTTCCGGTGGTACCAAGTCTTCCGAATCGGGCTTAGTGCACGCTCTGACGGCTTCTTCCCTCGTCCCTTCAGTCGTGGAAATCTATCTACGCCTCAACCACCACAACAACATTCTTCACGACATCCACTTACGGCGAATAACGCGTCGGGCATCGCGCCAGCCTCTCTACTGCGAGTTCCCGACATCTGAATCTTGGCTAGATCATCGAAATCAAGTCTTGCGACCGACCGAGTACCTGTGCGCGCCCGGGAGCAATTCTTTTACCTCGAGGCCTTGAGGCCTGCCTGGTCCGGCACCCTCCAGTGCCATCAACCGGCCACCTACCAAACCTCGCGCCTCGCGCAATTCCGCTGTATACCATCAGTTTTCTCTTCGTAATTGCACTTGCATTACTGCTGCGACAGCCGTTTTCCGACGCCCACGAGTTACGACTGACGAGCGCGATAACATCCTATCCTTCTCCCTCGCCACCATCTATCTCTCTACATCCACCGTTCACGCCATCATCCCACCATGGCGAACCTCCATTTCGCGCACTCTGATGCGCCTCTCAAGACGGTAGAGGAGATCCAGTTCGGTCTTCTCTCGCCCGAAGAGATTAAGAATATGAGTGTTGCGCATATCATGTACCCTGAGACGATGGACGAAACACGTACCAAACCGCGTCAGAACGGATTGAACGACCCACGCCTCGGCTCCGTCGACCGTCAATTCAAATGTGCCACATGTCTTGAGAATATGTCTGAATGTCCTGGCCATTTTGGTCACATCGAGCTAGCGAAACCCGTCTATCACCCTGGCTTTATCAAGAAGGTCAAGAAGATCCTAGAGATCGTCTGCACCAACTGCAGCAAAGTCAAGGCAGATAGAGTCAGTTACCTGCTCTTGTGTCCTAAATTTACTGGATCTAGTTGATGCTAATGCGCCCGCCACAGGAAGATGCAGAGTTTGCTGCTGCCGTTGCCACTCGTGACCCCAAGACTCGTTTCCAACGCGTGTGGACTGTCTGCAAAGGCAAGTTAGAGTGCAGCAACGAGGTACCAAAGGACGATGACAAAGAATACGAGCCGCACAATAAGCCGAAGCATGTTGGCCATGGCGGCTGTGGAAATAGGCAACCCAAGATCCGAATGGGTGCCCTGAAACTTCAGGCTGTCTCCGAAGAGAAGGATGAGGAGAATAGCAAGACCAAGAAGGTAATCGACATTACACCGGACATGGCACTCAACATTCTCAAGAATATCTCCGATAGTGACCTTCGGGATATGGGTCTGAACAAAGATTACGCTCGGCCGGAGTGGATGATTCTCACTGTTCTACCTGTACCTCCGCCTCCCGTTCGTCCAAGTATCTCCATGGATGGTACCGGCCAAGGTATGCGGAACGAAGACGATCTGACGTACAAGCTCGGTGACGTTCTTCGTGCCAATATCAATGTGCGACAGTCTATTCAAGAAGGCACAGCTGGGCACATTGCGAGTGAATTTGACCAGCTTCTGCAATATCACGTTGCGACGTTGATGGACAACGATATTGCTGGCCAGCCTCAAGCTCTTCAAAAGAGCGGTCGCCCTGTCAAGTCAATTCGAGCTCGTCTAAAGGGCAAAGAAGGCCGACTTCGTGGAAACTTGATGGGAAAGCGAGTTGATTTCTCTGCTCGTACCGTCATCACAGGCGATGCCAACATCTCACTCGACGAAGTGGGAGTTCCTCGGAGTATTGCACGGACGTTGACTTATCCTGAGACCGTTACTCCTTACAACATCTCTCGTCTCCACAAGCTTGTTCAGAATGGCCCAAATGAGCACCCCGGTGCGAAGTATGTTATTCGGTCAGATGGAACACGAATTGATCTTCGACACCACAAGCGTGCTGGTCAGATTTCTTTAGAGTATGGCTGGAAGGTCGAACGGCATCTTCAAGACGGCGACTACATCATTTTCAATCGTCAGCCGTCTTTGCACAAGGAATCAATGATGGGTCACCGTGTCAAGGTTATGCCTTATTCTACTTTCCGGCTAAATCTATCTGTGACGTCGCCCTACAATGCCGATTTCGATGGCGATGAGATGAATCTTCACGTTCCCCAAACCGAGGAGACACGTGCTGAGATCAGGGAGCTGTGTATGGTTCCGCTCAATATTGTCTCCCCCCAGCGAAACGGCCCGTTGATGGGTATCGTACAAGATACCCTGGCAGGTGTTTACAAAATGTGCCGTCGAGATGTCTTTATAACCAAAGAACAAGTCATGAACATCATGCTGTGGGTGCCCGGCTGGGATGGCATTATCCCTCAGCCTGCAATCTTTAAACCTAGACCTCGCTGGACAGGAAAGCAAATCGTCAGCATGATTATTCCCCGAGAGATCAGCCTTTACACGCGGCCAGGGCCTAAAAGCGATGCATATTGCCCGGAGAAGGATGATGGGCTCCTAGTGCAATCTGGCCAGCTTTTGTTCGGTCTACTAACCAAGAAGAACGTTGGTGCTGCTAGTGGTGGTATCATACACTTGTGTTACAATGAACTTGGACCTGATGGTGCTATGGCCTTCCTTAATGGGTGCCAACGTGTCATCAATTACTGGCTTCTCCACAATGGTCACAGCATCGGTATTGGTGACACCATCCCAGATAAGAGCACTATTGAGAAGATCCAAGCCCATATTGATGATCAGAAAGCAATCGTCACTCAGTTGACTATCGACGCAACTGAGAATCGGCTGGAAGTACTTCCTGGTATGAACATCAGAGAAACCTTCGAGAGCAAAGTCTCTAAGGCTCTCAACGATGCCCGTGACAAAGCTGGTACCACGACCGAGGACAGTCTCAAAGACATCAACGGTGCTGTCGTCATGGCGCGATCTGGGTCAAAGGGATCATCTATCAATATCTCTCAAATGACAGCCCTGGTTGGTCAGCAAATTGTCGAGGGAAAGCGTATCCCCTTCGGGTTCAAGTACAGGACCTTGCCTCACTTCACAAAGGACGACTACTCACCTGAGGCTCGTGGTTTTGTTGAAAACTCCTACCTGCGTGGCTTAACCCCTTCCGAGTTCTACTTCCACGCCATGGCAGGTCGTGAGGGTCTCATTGACACTGCTGTCAAGACTGCCGAAACAGGTTACATTCAACGACGCCTAGTCAAGGCGCTTGAAGACGTCAGCACTCGTTATGACGGTACCGTTCGGAACTCACTTGGTGATATCATTCAGTTCATTTATGGTGAGGATGGACTTGACGCAATGCATATCGAGAAGCAAGTAATGGATCACTGGACAATCAGGGATGCTGACTTCGAGAGACGATACCGTCTTGATGTGATGGATGCGATCCCATCGAACGTCACTGACTCCCTTGAATATATCCAAGACATTACAGGAGATCCGCAAGCTCAGGAGTTGCTTGACTATGAGTATGAAACCCTCCAAAGGGACCGTGAGTTTTTGAGAAAATTGAAAATGAATGACGAGAAACTGGAACCGGCACTCCAGCTTCCACTGAATGTAGGCCGCTTGATCGAAACCGCCAAAAGACTACTCAAGGTCGATGAATCGAAATCGAGCAATCTCACCCCTCAGGATGTTATTCCTGTTGTCAAGAACTTGTTAGATGGCATGGTGGTCGTTCCCGGTTCCGATGAACTGTCAAAAGAAGCAGATACGAGCGCTACATTACTCTTCAAAGCCCTGCTTCGTTCAAAGTTGGCTTTCAAGCACCTAGCTTGCTTCCATCGGTTGGACAAGATGGCTTTTCACCATGTGGTTGGAGAGCTGGATCGCAAATGGCGCAGATCCATGGTCAACCCTGGAGAAATGGTTGGTGTTTTGGCTGCTCAGTCAATTGGTGAACCAGCCACGCAAATGACGTTGAATACCTTCCATTTCACTGGTATCTCATCGAAGAACGTCACTCTGGGTGTTCCACGACTCAAAGAGATTCTAAACGTGGCCAGCAACATCAAGACACCTTCCATGATGGTGTATTTGGATGGCGGGGCTACCCAAGAACTAGCGAAGAAACTCCGTAGCATGGTCGAACATACAAACCTGCGCTCCGTAACTGCAGTCACCGAGATCTACTATGACCCCGTCATTGATTCAACGACCATCCCAGAAGATATCGACATGGTCGAGTCGTATTTCCTTATTCCAGACGAGACGGGTCCTCCTATCGAGAAACAGTCTCGGTGGTTGCTCCGTATCGTGCTCGACAGACAGAAGATGCTAGATAAGGGTTTATCTATCGACGATGTAGTCTTACGACTCAGACAAGACTATGGCAGTGATCTGGCTATCATCCCTAGTGATGATAACAGCCCGAACCAAGTCATCCGTATACGCCCGATGCCAGACGATAAGGACGATGGCGATAAGGCTATTGAGGATGATATTATGCTGAAGCGTCTATCAGATCACCTTTTGGAGAACCTGACGCTCCGTGGCGTCAAGGGTGTAGAGCGGGCGTTCCTAAATGTGGGCAGTAGGATTCGCGAAAACAAGGAGGGTGCTTTGGTCCAGGAAAAGAAATCCGAGCTGTGCGATGAATGGTATCTAGACACACAAGGTACCTCTTTGCGCCAAGTTTTAGCCGTTGATGGCGTCGATCCCAGGCGTACAATCACGAACGATCTATGGCAGACAGTGGAAGTGTTTGGCATCGAGGCAGCTCGTGGGGCTCTCCTAAACGAGTTGAGGCGTGTGTTGGCCTTCGACGGTTCGTATGTCAACGAGCGACACCTCGCCCTCCTCGTAGACGTCATGACATACCGTGGCAGTATTGCCGCCGTAACGAGACACGGTATCAATCGAGCGGATACTGGTGCCTTGATGAGATGTTCATTCGAGGAGACAGTGGAAATATTGTTGGAAGCTGCTTCTCTCGGTGAGCTTGACGATTGCAGAGGTATCTCTGAGAATGTCATGCTTGGTCAACTGGCCCCAATGGGCACTGGACATTTTCACGTTTTCTTAGATCCGAAGATGCTAGACACGGTCATTTCGGACAACTCTAGGATGGGTCTCATGCCGGGCATGACGGTCAAAGGAAACCAAATGGATGGTGCTGCAACTCCATACGATGCTGGTTCACCCATGGCGGACAGTGGTTATGGCATGTCTCTTGCCTCGCCTTCCATGGGAATGGGCAACTTTTCGCCCATTATTGGCGCTGGTTCGGACAACACACCAGGCTTTCTCTCCGAGTATGGGCCTTTGGGTGGTGGTACTAGCCCTTATAGACCAACCAGCCCTGGTGGCACCAGTCCTTTCTCTCCCTCGTCGCCTCTTGGCAGTTACGGAAACTACTCGCCCACATCGCCAGGCGCCGGATACTCACCAAGCTCGCCCATGCAGGGTGGCCGCTATCCTAGTTCGCCCTCGTTCAGCCCAGCCTCGCCCTCGTTCTCCCCTACCTCTCCTGGTTTCCGAGGAACAAGTCCTGCGAGTCCCAATTATAGTCCGACGTCTCCAAGCTACTCGCCTACGTCGCCCGTGGGACATTATTCCCCCACGTCTCCGAACTTGGCCTCTCCCACATCGCCGAACTACTCCCCCACTAGTCCAAGCTATAGTCCGACATCTCCTCAATACAATACTGGCGCAGTTTCTCCGAGTTATTCGCCTGTGTCTCCCAGTTATTCGCCTACATCACCCAACTCGTACTCGCCAACTAGTCCACAGTATCGTCCACAAGGAGGAGCTCAGCATTCGCCCACGAGTCCCCAGTACTCGCCTACGGTTGGTACCCATTTGCAGTATTGTTCTCTTAGCAGTTGCTAACAAGTATTTGCAGTCTCCCGGCTATACTCCTAACCGTTCTCCAGCGCCTGGTGGCAGTACTAGTCCGAAGTAGTATGTGTACCTACCTATCATTCGACGTCATTTTGCTAACTATATTTCTCGCAGTTCGCCCAGTTCGCCCAAGCAGAACTAAGCCAACTGCCTCTAGTGCATACACTTCACCTAATTGTTTGAATAACATACCAAGGCGTCACAAGGGGTTTCCATCATTGCATCTCGGCGTTTATGTGTTCCTCTTTTCGTTCCTGCTGCCATTTTTCCTTTCTAATGAGCCTCCCAACGGCGAACTACAATCGCATAATAGAGGAGGGAGAGGGGTTTTCTACTATTCGTCTTCTGCATTGAACGCAAGACTAGAGGGAATGGAAGAGCCACCAAAAGTACCCATTCGTCCTAAGAGGAGAGAAGCGTTCTCAATGCACAAAAAAATTTGAACGCAACTGTTCATTGTCGGTTATATTGTACAAGTAAGAGCACAGCGAGGAGGGAGGAGAAGGCAGTTTCCTTCAGTTTCTTTCATAGATCCTCGTTGATGAGATGAATGGAAAGAATATTGATGAGTTTTGCGCAACCCCACAGACTGGATGGACCGATGGTTGGCGCGCCGCATTGGAAGGGAGGGACGTGCGAGAAAATTGGCTGAGCCAGGAAGGGCTTGCCAGGCTAGCTTTTAAAAGGCACAGAGTGATTCGGTTTGAGAGGCCTGTGATGAGACAGACATACAGAACAGCAGGTTGGCATCATCAGACTGTTGGGTGACGTGTTCACTCGGATGACAAGGCGAGATCAGACAGAAATGCCCCAGAGCGGAAAGGTAATGGGGATTGGTTGAGCTTGAGTTAGTTCCCTTCCCCTTCTCGTTTTAGGGTTCGTTAGTAGATACACAGACGGATGGACGGACAGACTCTGTGATATGTCTGGTCCCGTCGTCCAACAATAGATGACGACTGAAAAATATTCAGACCGCTCGTTCTTTGCATTATCCCCCTTCTTTTCTGGAATTTGTTTCGGTAAGGTTGTTTGAGAGTCTCGTGTTGCGTGTACTGACCTCTTACCTACAACCAACAATTGCTACGTTTTTGCTGATGGTTTATAATCGTCTGAGCCACAGTTTTGACGAAGCACCGGACAACCGGGAGAAAAAGTAAATCATTTATTGATTATTCTATAATTGCAGGATAATTTGCAAACCGTGAAAATGCTGTTCGGCACGATGAGTTTATTTCCAACCCCCTCCCCCCCAAAAAAATTATTCCGACGGTGCATGAAGATGACATGGCGATGGAAATACGAATACGCCAAGCATACCTTTTTGTCTGAAAGTATTCATAGAAGAGTGTGTTTATCATATGGATAGACGGACGGGAATGGAAATGACATGTCACTACGCTTTCTGTCTACATTGAACTACCTAACCTACCGCAGCGCGATGATTTTCTAGCTCGGAGGATGAAAGTCTGACAACTGCCTGCCGCGCGTATGTTCCATGTTCCAAGCCGCGAAAAAAACCAACAACCAACAGAGGAAACAGATAGAGGTGAACGTGAGCTCGGAGAACCCTTGCCTAAACAGATCAGCTCGGGGGATTACGATTATCTATTCAGATAAAAGTTTCGCCGAGCTCGTGACCGACAACACTTGACAGATATGGCAGGTACTAGATAGGTAGGTGGAGGCGTTCATCGGGCTTCGCCATGCCAGATGATCGTCTTCTCCCCCTTTTTCCTGTTGAACCTAATCAGAACTTGATGTCGAGACTTACAACATGGCGTGGAACAGCATGTGACGAAAACGTGGGAAACATGATACTCGGCTGCTCACTAAGCGATGTTACGCGCCTGCGGTTGGAGCGTTACAATGACGGACGTCAAGCATGCCAACCAACAATACCGCGCGCCTGCGTCTGTGGGAGCGATGATGTAGCGGCATCTTGTCTCTGATTGGCTGCGTCGGCTAGGCACCTCTCAGGGATATAAAAAAAGTCATCGGAACTGCGAGATAACATAAAGCAAGTGATAGTAGGTGGAAGGTTAGGGACGAGTGGTCGCCACCAACAGTCTCAGCTGCGGCTGTATCCCATTTGACGTCCTGTCGGCGAAGGGAAATGAGGTGAGATGCCGACTGTCCAGTTATACCGCGGTGCTGGCCGGCCGCTAATCCCGAGGTTGATATCCTTAAAGTTAGTAACATGACGAAGGCGAGATAGTAGTGAGTTCCAGGCAGCAACTAAGTCTGTCCGAAATTCTCGCCACCAACAACGCGACGGAGATCTATTATTAAGCCTAGCGTGATGACAAGAATTATGTGGCATGTTAGCATAAGGGCACTCGATGTGTTCTAGTCATGCCGCATATCCATATGTAAATCGAAAAACCCACAAGTGCTAACGCCAAGGGTGTAAAGAACATCGAGTTGACATTCCTATTGTAGGCATATCTCAGCATCTCAAGGAAGGATGTGAGTCACCTCGAAGCAACAACGCTGGACTAGTGATAATCCGCAATAACAGCAAGGATCCTCAGAGCTCCTCGCTTGCCACTAACAAGAACGAGAATACTCTCCACCTGACAAAATCCCTCAAGTAAGATCAGTAACGTAGCATGGAGGCCACTGAAGCACTTGCACGCGCAACCAACTATTGTGCGTATCTGACCGAACAAGGTTCAGGAATGAGGCCGTCTGATGAATTTAGTCACCTACGTACTTATTTGCAGGCCCCTGAGACCGGAATATCGCTACCCAGGTGCTCAGTTGGCCATGGATACCATTCGTACCGAGAACCTCTCCCATGAAGAGGCTTGCGTTGCCTAGGCACAGAGATGCTGTAGTCCTCTTCTTCAGCCATCAGATGAATGCATTCGCAGGCCAGTGAGGCACGAGTTTGTAGAATAAAGATATCATGATATTGCGCTTGTGGATGCCAAACGCGGTTAAAACTGTTGCGGGCTCGGGACGAACGGGAGACAAGAAGCCCTGTACATTCGGTGCCGGCAACACAGAGGTTGTTGGTTTACGCCACAAGGATTTTGGTTTCATAAGTCCTAGATGGAATATTTCTAATGCTCTAAAGTTGCGGTGGCAGGTGGAGGCCGAAATATAACGCAGACGCCACGGGCCGGGTACCGTCGTCGGCCACTCCCTCTGTACCGTACCTAATAATACTAAGTTTGGCCACGCCTGGGCGGCGTAGGGCTGTGTTTCAGACTGAAATGTTGTATGTAATCTGTGCGCAATATGGTGTGGTGTAGGATCCATGGTCCATGGTCCTGGGATGGGGCTGAAAATCAAATACCATAGGACTTGCAACTGTTGCAGCTCTTTATGTCAGGGGGCTGAACACCACAGAATTTGCGACGGCATTGAATCCATTTTGAAATAAACTCGGTTCCGAGTAAACCCACTACGCCGTATCATCAAACTTAGTAATCGAATAAGTATATGACAGTATTTGGGTCTGTAGGATAAATAGGTATGCGTTGCTGAAGGTGAAGGGGGTAAGGGGGGCAGCTAGGTGAGCTTGAAATTGACGACGGTCTTATATCGTTCCAATTGGAAGAGATAGGGCGCCTATTCATGTCATGGTTACGTTGTTAATGATGCAGTCAGTAGAAACTTCCATACAATAGGGTAGTGGGCTAGACAGGTGTTGGTCTATTACTGTCAACTCAGTTCCACTTCACCCCCCAAAGCGCGCTCAAGTCTTCTGGCTTTCGCTCCTACCACTCGGAGAATATTAGTGACATAGTACGACATGTGAAGCGTATTGCATGTCCTTTTCTGGAATTCCACGGCTAGTCAACGTGGCAGGCGAGCCGCTCTGGGCTACGCTGGAATCAAGTCACATCCCAGTACGGGAAGGCCCTATCTATAAAGGGGGCGCTTTAACAAACACAGACATTCCATTAGGACCTCACTCATCTCTTCGCGGTTTGTGAAAGCACAGCCGCTATAATACTCAGTTGCTCTCGCACACTAGTAGTAGAAAAGAGGGAAACAAGCATACCTCGAGATCTTGACCTATTTCAGGATTGCGACAGTCCTGAACGTCGCTCATAGAAATGAGAGACTACCGCAATTATCTCGTGCCAATTCGATGCAAGCCAACGAGTCCCCGAGATTTCTCGAATGACGCCTTCCATTGCAAATACATAGCTAATGCATACAATTCTATGTTGCTTGGAGCCGTGATGATGCCAGACCTTCCACCCAGTGTAATAGGGCCCAGGTGGTAATTAGTGTTGCGTGTTTGAGCCCAAGGTTTTGTAGCTTGTTGGACAAATCATCTCTCGCATTGCAACAAACATCCAGTTATATTACACCGTAAGATTCGTTTCCAGTGGGGGCTTCATAGTGTTGTATTTTGGCTTGCGAGTCATAGTCGGCTAACAATGCTTAAGAGGCAATCACACAGTGATACCATGCGGCTTACGCCCCAACACTTCCGTGTATGCAGGCTTTTGTTGATGGACGCTTTGAGTTTCCCACGTGTGTTCCGTGTTGAAACACCATGGCGAATAGAATGGACCGGAAGTACAAAATTGCCAACCTCCACTTCACCCCCAACCAGTCGCGCAAGACACTGTGATATAGAAGGATCGATCCACTTATCCTCGAGCTCGACTTGCTTCCAGAAAAAATGATCGTGCGTCTTTACCCTGCAGGTGTATGCATAGTGACGGTTCCAGCGTTGATGTCACGTCGTATGACAGACCAGATCCGTATCAGAGCTAGTCTGTACGATATAGCACAGTATTAGCAATGTTGGTATCCCGTTAATGTACAGACGAGCGATTGGTATTCTGGGCTCAACCAACAGCTAATAAGTGACCCCAACCAAGAGGGTTTCCGCTCTGCTGGTTGATCCCATTGGTAAAAAGAACTATGCCAGAAGAACGGTGGAGTAGATACCGCTTAACAACTACAACAAGGAACATATATCAGAACGCTGATGCAAGGTGAAGCGAGTTTTTGGGTTTGAAATAAACAAGTGGCACGGCGTACCTTCGATGACTCTTACCAGCCAACAGCGATGTGAGAGATCGAGTGTCGTTAGTCCTCGTTGCGGCTATCGACTCTATCACGTCACTAGGGCTGCAGGTTGGTTCTTCGATGACCGGCGAGTTGGGGGCGGCGCGTCAAGCAGACGCAAGGCACCACTTTGGAGCCCCTGTTATAGAACATTCAGGCACGAGCGCGGCAGTTGACCTGCAAGATGTTGGGCTGCCCGAAACCTTTTTCGCAACCCCTTGATTGACAAAGTCCATAAGGCTGACAAGAAGCGATTTAACCATGAATGAAACTTGGAAAATGATCGGCCAACACCGGGAATATTGCTAATGGTACCCCATCATAGGATGCCCAGATGCAATTGGTCATGTACGTAGATTTGACGAGATGACTGTTGGTACTTGGTTGTTTTCTACACGCGCAGGCGTCAAAGGTCGCTTCCACGTCACCGGAGCCGATAGGTGCATGCTCTAAGGAACTCATTTCTTAGCGACTCAACACTGCCGCCTTAGACGCCGGAAGCTGCCTCGGGTTCTCTCATTGGTGGCTGCATTGTCGTAGCACTGCGACAACCAGGGTTGCATTGTTTCCTTTTAGGGGCTTCTGGAAAGTCAGGGTTATTACATCTCAACAACGTGGTGCTGTCAGGCACGGTAACTGTTCTTATTACGCCAATTAGCATGCGAATTTTACTCGACAGACGAGGTTAGACCATGCGGGGTCAACGGAGTATGCTGTACAGTTGGTCTCTTAAGTTGCATTCGACCTAGGTAAGTACTGCATCTTGCTTTGTCGCTAGCTGCGAGGTTCCGACAGTGGTTTGGCTGTACTCATGGCCCAGCAAACATGCAGTGCGCAAACCACTAAGCGGGTCGAGCATACCGGAGACAGAGGTGCAGACTGCAGTGGTCTCTGTCACGCTTAGATTTGTAGTCAAATTTCCGACGCATGTGTCCGTCGTTCGCTAGGAGGCCATCTTACACTTCCGCAGTACGATGTTGCACTACCGGATGGACCAAGGCACCTAGCTAGCCGTTGGTATCTCGGGTATGTCGCCTTGTTGGATTAGTAGCGGGTGCGAAGAGTCATGATCGAGATAGCAGCCTAAGATGCTTAACAATGGTTAGGCAGAATAAGGAAGGGCTACCTCAATTCATCACCAGTCTTCGTAAAGTGCCAAATCGTGCCGTTGTAGAAAGTAAACTTGAATCGATATGTAGGCCGGGCCGAGGCCGTTGTGGCAAAGTTGACGCGGGCCGCTTAACGGGTCAACATCAGATCCAAGCCTGCACTAGTCGCGGATCTTGGACCACTTAGAATCAGCGATAGGTCGTCCAGAATTCACGGCAAAAGAGTCATGGTCAGTATGAAGTAACAGGAGGGAGAATGAAGATTGGTCCAAGATGCAGCCTCAGGCCAGGTAGCTTGGTGATTTGATATTATCCGAGGGTGCGAACGAACTAAGAGCCAACTACAGAAAACATTGGGCCTAGAGAAATGCCAAGCCAAATGCGATGTAACCCGGCAATCCTGACCAGAGGACAAAGTAAGGATTTAATGAGATAGGGGGTACAGAAAATGGGACACAGAAATTAGGAGGAATGAGTAGTTGAGGTAATGCTAGGTGAGCAATGTTGGGCGGACTTATTTGAGTCTTGAGGGGGAGTGGAAAATTGAGAGGAGCCTGGTAGGTTGTTGGAATAGTGACCTCGAGCCAGTCTAATGCATATATCAAGTTAATATCATAAATGCACTTATCCATCATACGCCCCTGCTTAAGTAAGTAAGCCATTACATGCTGTATTACCAAACTCCTTCCAGGGGCGACCCTGCAGACTCGAGTAAGGGATAGCACAAAGTAACAAGACTAGCAAACAGAACACAACGTAACAAACCGTCCTTTTCAGATCCATATAAAAATTTCTATCTATTTAGAGCATACATACGAAAATCTGCCCTCTAGTCATATGCCAGATATCGTTGCTGATTATCCTTCGTCGTTAGATCTGGTCTTATCTAGAAAGTCTTCTAAATTAGGACAAGAGCTTATGTATTCGCAGCATCACATGATGAAGTGCATATGCGAGTTTTACAGTATCCTAATTATGAAATTCGCTCCTTTCTCGTCAGCCTTAAAAGCTAAATAGGCACATATGTTAGTTTGAGTCGCTATGCTTGATATGACACGTTCGGTGAGGCCATATGGCCGGTTGTTGGCATGCGCCGCACCCCCGAACTAAACGCTTAACCCCCATCACAGCCTTCGACATGCTGAAGCGGTGACTGCTTCTTCGGTACTACATCGTCTCGGCCCTGTGCCTTTTGACAGCGGGATTGTCGGCGGCAAGATGTTTCCCGCATGCCTCCCGCGTGGTAGCTGTCCTACGCTCCACTGCTGCAGCATGGCATATTGACAAGATCAACGGCCCTTACGGCTAAGCGGCTACCCGATATTACTACTAGTCACCACATTTTATCGATTTGGAACAAGTAATATGGGAATGAAAATAATGTATTCAAGTGAAACCAAATAATGCTCGAGGTAGCGTAGGGTGATCAAAGGTCATCGCCCAAAACATGGAACGAATCTCTCCAGATACATCCAAGCGCTACTCGTAGTATAGCCAACGAAGTGAAGTCCCTGCTGCGTATGCGCCGAGGAAAAAGAAAATAGACAACATTTGTGAAAGCCGACATTGTGTGAAAGAGTGAAGATCTCCTGAACTGACGCTGTGAAGCGCCACCAGAGCTGTGGGAAGCCAGGAGAGATTCTAGTAGAAATGACCCGGACAACGACGCGATCGCTCGCTCACTATTCTTCTACCTAACCCCATCCATGACCCTCCTCTTTTGCTTACCGCGCCTCATGCTCAGGCAGCGGCTTGTAGTGTGGTTCCCCTGAATGCCATTAGAGCTGGTATCGCTATGAAAAGGTTGAGGATCATCGTACTCACCACTGTGTGCAGTCCTTTGGAGACTAGTAATGGTTTTCACATGGTGCCGCATAGTTTGTGACCTTTTGCCTCACACCACTGCAAGTAGAAGGGCTGCTGCAATAAACGACGCCCATGTCCCGGCTGTGGCCGCAAGTGTATTTGACGATCTGACGAGTACACATTTTGAAGTGATCGGATAGTGCTAGACTGGTCGAGGGGCTCAAGATGGCTCGCTGCAATGTGGATCCTAATTAGCGAAAGATTTGTGAAGTTCCTCGATTTAGAGACGCACTTAGAGAGTAGAGAATAGTTGAAATCGTTCGACTGATAGATGTTGTATCGAGATGATATTTGCGCAGATATAATGCTCAGTTGCAGAAGATTGGTCTCAAGTGTGTGATGATGGTGATGAGAGAGTCGAGTTCAGTTTGACAATGGGCGGGAGAGCAAGCATTTATACAGATGGTGACACGAGCTTGGGGCTGTTTTCGATCAAGGAGTGCTACTCTTGTTTGCTCAATGGCGTGCAATGGCATGGCATGTAAGGTACAGACGGACTTGCTGCGAGTCTGCCTTGGTGTGCTTCCAACGTCACAGTTCCATGTTGGGAGTTGGTATATCTCTGTGTTGAAGCCAACAGTTGCAATGGGATGTGGCGCACACCGGAGTGGACTCATCACCAGGCCATGTGCGAGGTCACCGAGCGGGCCTAGCCATGTATTCGAACAGATACGTTACAAGACGGGACTTAAGAATAGTACCGAGGGACTTCGCTATGGTTGGAACGTGAAGAATGCGGCCATCTGCTAGAAATATGATAGAGCTTGCAGTATCGATGCGAGCGCAGCAGCTTCAACGGTGGAGATACTTTGGGGATACCGGGCTAGCCCGTAGGTGGACGATATGCAAGGAACTATAATAGGTTTTTGCGCTCGGATGGGTTACCTAACAGCAAGGGATGGACAATAGTGGTGTGTGTGTACGTGTGTGCGTGTATGCTAGTATAAGCAAGTAGGGCCATCTTCAGATAGATACTGAGTACTTACTTAAAAAGGAACCATGTAGAGTAGGTGAGCGCGGGAAGGATTCTGCCGTCCGCAAATGCGAAATGATACCTATCCGGTAGATAGCTAGCTAGATGTTAGAATCGAGATTTACTCATGAAGCACGTTGGATATCTGAAGACTGTAGTTAGAGAAGAAACGGTGTTGGTGATCATAGCTCTGGAGCTTTTGTTTGCTAGGACGTCGAAAGTGTATCCCATTGGTCACAAGCTCACGTCTAGTCTCATTGCCTGCTACCTTGGTCATTGTTACAATGAAAAGGGCCATGCAGGGAAAACACGCCTCGAGCATCAGGCACTAGCTTTCTGAAGACTCCCAACGGTATAGCAGGTAGAGGTGAACTGAAGTCGATTGGACGTGAGCAGTCTCAACTTTCCGTGTTTCAAGACGCCAAAGACGCCATCTATGATAGCAAGAATCGCCGGGGACTAAGATGTGACCCGTACTTACTTAGAGACTCTGGAAAGTAGATGCAAGGAGACTTAGAAAGCAAAGGCAGGACTGTTGGCAATAATCCGATTTGTCTACATGGTAGTACCGGTAGCTGGACTAAGTGGGCCATTGTGGTTGTACAGCTTGTACAGCTTGTACAGCATACGGCCTTTTCTCTTTTCAAGCGCGGACATCATGATGGTGATGGAGTGTAGAAACCTACGGGTATGGTCGGGTGAGTGAAGATTGGCTTATGAACACAGACCAGGCATGCTGGGATGTGTATGCGCAACAGAAGCTACATGCAGCGTACCTACGCTCACCCTTAGAGATTTCCCTTTCCGCACTAACTGAGATAAGTCAAACGGCGAACATTGAGAAAGGAGATAAATACAAATAAAATAAAATAAGTAGCAAATGCGCAAACCGGATTCGGGGGCACGTTTCGCTTCAATACTACCTAGGTACCTATTAGATGCCAGATTAGGCTAGAACCAGCCCGGGTAGCACCTTTGGGAGCGGCTGTGGTATGTAAAGACACTAGATAGACTTATGTACCTAGGCAGGTTAGGTACCTCTCAGGCCACTCTTTGGGGTAGTTCTATCATTATTCCAATTGGAAGTCTACCTACCTACCTTACCAACCTTACCAACAACGCGACAACGTCCCCTTAGGCTTAAAAGGGTCTGTTAGTTTCATTTCAAGCTTCATCCATCTCAAGATGACTCTATTTTACAACTGGAATAAGGCCATGACGTACCTTTTGCTATGCAACACGGTGGCACAAGCTACTATCTACCAACGGATTCCTTACATAGAAGCTGTTCAATTTCCAGACAATCCTTGGCTCGTTCCGCCGCTGCAGAGATTAGCCCTATGGACGGCGATATCTTGTCTACACAATCACCCACCTGCACCTCAGACAAGACCAACAACAGCCGCGCTCTGCTCCATAAGCGCACCACCATCACACTTGCACATCATGTTGGCCTACTTGTCCCCTGTGGCGTGATACACGAACTGCGGCTGATTGCAGGACCAACCCGATCACGGCATCGTAAGCTGCCATGTGCCAACACAAGAACCTGTGTAACTCTACCCTTTTCACTGCTTAGGCCATACTACCTATGTTACAAAAAGCGACAGCAGCATATTCTAGTAGGTTTTGTACGAACTCACCTCAATTTGCAGTACGACGATTCGCAGCCCCGAGTAGCTTACATACCGAGGCTTCGGTAGTAACTTAATACAAACAAACTAAAATTTCTGAAAAGTAGAAGCACATATTTTAATTACTTATTAAGTAGATATACTGTTCGTAATTATGTCATGTCTTGTTGAAATCGAGTGTTATATAGCCACTACTACGGGTGCCTCATTTATTGTTTCGGTCACAAGCACAGATCTTTCTAGTCGCAGCTAGGTCGCATCGACACATGGCCTTAAATCTAACTGCATCTAAGGGAAAATCCGGTGTTCATGTCGACCCAACTGTGCGGCCTAATAGTCTTCCTAACATCGTGAATCAGATGCTGCGCTTTTCCCCAGCTGAAGAGGCTCTAGGGGAAATTTCGCTGTGCCGTAGCCTGGGGTATATTCTCATCTTTACCTTGGTCACGCTCTGTAGGCGGCTTTATGACCAAGTAAATCTACTTGGGCAGTCTGAGAAGTGTTGGCTCACCTCGGAAGTGTACTCGTGATACGTAGGAAGGCCGCTCGGTGAAAGCAGCAGTTCCTAGCTGGGCTATCTTGTACGTTGTAAGCAAGGCCCCTTCTGGGACCACATAAAGATTAGGTACGAATGTGGTCTGATTTTGAACGGTAGGTACATAGCCATGTTCTCTTATGTATTTCTCAAGGGAACCCCGATGTGATTGAAAACAGTGGCAGTGTGAGTTTCTATTTGACCATGGTAGTAAGTAGCTCCAACTGGGCGGTTAGAATACTGTCTTGACTTGTGCCCTGTCAGATTTATGCCGAACATAACGTGGTATTGATATCAAGGATAGGCATATTAGTTAGAGCAGATCCCTAAGAGTATGAAGAGGGGCAGCGGCCGTTATCAAGTAAAATAAGATGACGGTCGATGTTGACACTCATATCCCCCTTATAACTGCTGAAAGAGTTAAGATTGGTAGGAAAGACATCATGCTCTGCGTCGTCTAACACTGGTAACATGCATATGAAATTGTTTAAACTCGGTTGATTAATTCTAGTATTACTAGAGGTGTATATATGTAGTTCGGGTCTGGGCGCCTCAGTTATTTTTTCGCTCCCATGCTGGGGCAACCTTCGCGATGATCCCGTCATTATGGTACCATATACAATTTAACTACGTCGCTCATAGTCAACGCACTTCTTCGACGTCGAAGCTTTAAATCAACAGTAGCCAAGACACAGGCGCTAAAATTCTCTTCCCAGTGCCCTTTACAAAGAGCTTGACAGATACTTCTGCAACTAACTCTTGTTGTACGAAGCATAGTGAAGAGAGTGACATCGGGTAGTAACTACAGCATGCCATCCAAGGAGCGTAGATTAGGCAATCATGGACGAGTCTATCAGGAAGATGGTTAGGGAGACAGGACTACTCCTGTCTCAGAATGGATTCTTTGTAGTGTACGGGTAGCTTAGACCCCTCGCATTCGTCCAACAATTATCACCAAGGGGCAGCTACCAGCATCTCATCACATGAGCATTTAGTCTTCGCCCCCATCACAATCCACGCACTACCGCCCTCAATGATTTGGAAAGTTTAGGCGTATGAGAGTCAGGGAGTAGATACCATGAACACCCAGGGATGCCTCAGCTAACAGCTCCTAAAGTCCGCTATAGGAGGCTTGTTAGAAGTTCAACTCTTGCTTCATTGCGATAGTGGACTTCTCAGCCGTGATTCTCCTCATCGCCCGATAGTTTATCTTCGCAGCTTCCTATTCCAATTCCGAGTCTAAATAGCCTCTGCAAGGCCAAAGGCAAGAGCGGTAGAGTGTGTGAGGTATTTCTGAATAGCCAAGGGAGAGCAGCGCGGCCGTGGTTGAGCGTCCTGTTGTGAAGTTACCATAGCCTCAGTTCAGATTGGCCTCCATAGAATTGCAAAGTAGAGCTCTGTCGCCATCATCAATCGTAAGTCAAGACATAAGGTATGAGGTGCTTCCAGGGATTTGACCGCTACTAGGAGGTAACGGGCGGTCCGTAAGAGACACAGCTCATATACTCAGCTCGGTCACTTGTCCATGTGTGGCTGAAAATTATATTGAAACTCGGTGCCGACTAGCTCTAAGATCGCCACACTGAGCACAAACGAGAAGGGCAATGCTGTAACGATACATCAACGGAATGTGGGAACTTGCCTGAGCAGATCATGTCCGATCCTCATGCAGCCAACCAAGTGATTGAAGCCGGGTCGTTCATGCCCGTCCATATTTGACTTACGATCCAACAATTCACGCGCTAACTCCTGGGGCTCGTTGCGAATATCCTCTTCAGCCCTGCCCGTTCTAAAGAGAAACAAGTTTGTTTCTACGTCTTCAATGACATGGATAGTCAAGCCGAGAAAACCCTTGTATCACTCCTAGATGCACCTTGGGATGGAATAGGGGCGATCACTCTCCTGACCGGCCTAGCTCTGTGGCACATGAGATGAGGACAACGAAAATTCCATGTCTTCGCCATCTCGACATCATTTGCAGACGGTGGTCTAATATTGCCGGCACACATTCACTGGCCTCTTGATACCGGATCGGGCCGTCTCTCGCCGCCGACCTCCCTTCCCACCGTTGTGGACATGAAGCCAAAACCAACAAGCATTCCGCTCCATGTCTTCAGGCCTCGTAGCATTTGATAGGGGGCGGGAGGCAAAAAGGTAGGGTATGTGTTTACAGCTGCAATCCTTCAGATTGGACACTCCGAACGTAGAGCGAAGCCCCGAACGTGCCCGGCAAACTCGTTGCTCTGGGAAGGATTGGAACAGTCCACTGGTTTGACCAACTTTTGAGGCTGCACAAAACTTCCGTTGTTTGAGTCGTCAAAAATTTACACCCTGGCCAGCTATGAAGCAAGTCAGCTTGCCCTTTTGTGCTCTAAATATAGGCTTGCACTTAGCCTAGCACACGCTAAAGCTCGGCTTCTCGAGTCTCGACTTGAGTCGCTAGTGACTCTACATACCTGCCTCGGCCTACCAAGGAGTATCCGTCTAGGTGCTCCTTTCCATCGGGTGGCTGCTTCGCGAGATTAGGGACATCATCTACTTCTGCCACACCATGCTAGGACAGACACAACATGGGAATCCAGAGCCTAGTTTGGATGCCATCCATCACAGGTAGCAACGTAGCCATCCAAATAGGCATCAAGCCCAGTGTCGCCCTCTCCCTGATCAAATACTAACTTTTAGCAGCATCGCCAACCGACGAATCATCCTTGAGGGCGCACTTCTGCACAAGCTCCATCAACAGGCTTTGGACATTGTATTCATTATCGCAGTCTTCGTTCTGTTCAATCACTGGAATACGAACAAAGAATAAGTCGTCCGTGGTGCCCATCGATTCGAAGCATCCATCTATTAGGAATGGAGCGCAGATTTGTTCCATTTCGTCTCTCTCCAAATACCCCAAAAATTGAGCCGCCAGTGTGTGCACACCCGAGTGTTATCCAAGTGACGATCTTGCTGAAGTGTCGTTTTCCAACAAAGCCCAAAAGTCAACCACTCGGCCTCCTGTTTCCGGAAGGACTATCTCCGCCTATCTCCGACACAGGTGCAACTTTGCGACCACATGCGAATGCGACCGGCCCGTTCTGGCAGTTCGCAGGATTTCCTAGATGGCTGGGCTTCTCGCCCTCCGAGGAATTCTCGTTAGCGGCTCGACGTCAGCCAATCGTAAGCACAACAGCGAGGTCAACATTGTCAACTCAGGGCATTGCCAGGCTGTACGAGACGCCGTTGGAGCCGGAAACTCGCGAGGTCTCATAAAGCTTAAAAGGAGCCGCATCGTACTTCTCCACACATTTCTAATATAAAATCGACAACGCCAGGTCAGAATTGAATGTCGTCGTGTCCAGCTCTTCTGATGGTTTCTGGTCCCTCTCTGCATGGTGCATCTGTCACTACCTGCGCCGACCGAGGTAACCCCCCCTCTTTGCCTGTCAGTCCCCTCTCGAGTCGGCGAGTGGGCTCCCCTAGCCACATTGGTTGAACCAATTGCGCAAACGGCGGAAAAGGGAGAACTTTAGAGTTCAGGGGGGGGGGGGGCAACTTTTACCGCGTGCGAAAGTGCCCAGGTGCCAAAGGTTGATTGCTTTGTGCTTGGCCCAATTCCTTCCACTCAGCACCCCACGTGCGGAATCTACCATGATCTGGCCTAGTACAACTTTGTGCAGGACGCTCGCTGGGCTGGGATGGGCTTCGGGGATGAGCCATAATGTCCGTGAGAGGCCAGGTGAGGTGCCAGCATATACGCACCCAGCACGCGGGGGGGCTGCCGTCATCCCTTCCCACCTGCACCCATTGCTCACCACTACCATACTACCATTACTTTTATTACCATCCTGAGAAGGCGCTTGCGGATTGTTGCTCATCCCGAGGCCCAGGCCCCCAATCCTGCCGTCTTGACGCGCCCTTTTTTTCAACTGACCCAAGCATTGAACTGGTTATGGGTCAAATAGGCTCACTGAAACCCACAAGACCCTGCGGCACACCCACACACCTTGGCATCCATACACCCACCACATCAATGACGGACGGACCAGATAACACAATTTGTAAGCCTTGGCGACTCATATGACAAGACACAATGGCGGACCCAAGAAGATGTGCGATGTGCGTGGTATCTTTGTGGGGGGTTCCCAGTGGCCCGTGTCTTGAACTCTCAAAGGCAGAGGCAGTGCTGCTGCAACGCCGAGTATAAAGAGCTCCCTCCTCTCTGGTTTCCCAGGCAAGTTGCTCCTTACACTTCAACCATCAACAACTTACTTTCCCCAGCAGTTGCATCCAGACAAAGCCAAGGAAGCTGCACTCTGCCTACTTGCCTACTACAAAACTAGCTCTCTTTACCGCAGACTTATCCATCCGAGTCAACCAACTCTCTCCCTCTCTTACACACAACAAAGAACAATCCAATCCACAACCCTAAGGAAAAATCTACCCACACAACCCGACAACATGTCTTCCGCCCAGCAAACCGTCAAGAATATCACCAAGGTGCAGCCCAGGCCTACCACTTTCCTCTCTTTGGCGCCCGAGACCTCTGCCTCGTACCCTACTGCGCAGGCCACCAGTCCCGCTCCTCTTGGTATCGCCCGCCGCAGTTCTAGTGTGAGCAGCACTGGCAGCCTGCGCGTTCTCAAACTCGGTCCTGTCCACTGGGGCGAGCACCCAGGTGCGCACAAAGAGGACTTCTACGAGGTCGCCGTCGAGTAAAGCAGCCTGAAGCTTCTATCGAAAACTATCAACTTACACTTCTCGACGTGTCATGAACCCCTGCACTGTTATTTGATTTCCTTGCGTGTCTAAACAAATCAACCCAAAAGCTGGAGTTTCTACATCCAGAGCTCCCTCTCCTACGGAACACACCAACGCCACGGGCGACTATGGCTTGCGGAAAATGCTACGATTGCTTTGATTTATCGGTTACTTCGGGCGGGCGTTTATGGCACGCTCACTGCAGAATGGAGAGAAACTAAAAACCATGTCACTCGGGCAATAGGAAGCGGGAAAACTTGTAACTTGGCTTGCTTCAGTGGCGTTCTTTTTGTTTTTGGGCTTGCTTGATTGAGCGGCGTCTGAGGTGGGCGCATGCAACTAGATGGACAGAAACCAAGAACAATACCCTTTTACCTAGCACAAAATATATTTTTACTAGTATGCGCTTCTATGCTTCCATGCTTCTATGCTCCCATGTCATCCTATATTCTTGTGCATGCATCGACGTTTCTGTACATAAGTTGGGTTCCATGGCTCTACGATGACGGGGGGGCTTGGCGGGGTGCTCTACCTACCCGACGAATCTTTTTTTGGTTCGCCAATAATTGTAGGCCATTCCAATCCAGAAGGACCCTGTCAACCTGTCACGCTTTTCTCTGGGACGGGCATAGCTATCAATATGCTCATGTGATTCGTCTACATTAAGAAATTGCTGATAGGGATTGGTTCGATCTTCGTTACTTTGCAGGTCAAGCTGCACAGTACCTAGTGTAAGGCTGTCAATTGGTAATCCATCATCCTGCTATCCGCCACCGATCACATGCGCGCTGCATTAAAAATGTATTTCCCCCGTCAGTACCCGTATCAAAACATACCAAAAGGAGGGGGCGGAGAACCCGGTCGGAACCCAGGTAAAGTCCGAATCTCCTGTCTATCATCTTGTTCATCCCACTTCTCCGAGTAGCACCAAATCCTGCTAATAATAAGCTGACATCATAGTATTGCCTATGTAGATAAAGATAGAGAGAAAAAAAGCACCACATAAATAGAAATACAAAGAAAGAGAAAAGAGAAAAAACAAATAAAATAAAAAACACAAGTGACAAAAAAAATTCTCGCAAAAACACTGGCATTACACTAGAGCATGCAGATGCCATCTCGTCACAATCCCTCTTACTGATGCGCGTGCGTACGTTGCATTCGCTATGCATCGAAGCGGGGGAAAAGGGACAGGACAGGGGGGATCTTGGCGACACAACTTGGCTTTTTCTTGGCAGCATACCCTGGTTCTACACCCTGCTGAACGAGAGCTGGAAACCGCACTACAGAAACCGCTGTGGCCTGTCAGCCAGCCATGTCATTGTTCGGCTCTCACCCAGAACATCCCCTACACACCCCAGCAGAACTCCAGCTCCCCAGAAAACCCCCCAATGACGAGGTTATCCTCCCATATGTACCGCATAGAATAACCGCATTGGGTGATAGAGTGGCGGCTGCTGCACTAGTATTTCCCCTTTTCTGCATAGGCTTTATTTGGCCAGATGAATTTACTGTACGGTCTAGATACTAGATGCTGTATCTAGGTAGTGTAGGTGCACTATGGTGAGTGGCACATAGTATCTAGCAGTGAGCAGGCTCCCAGATGATTGGTAATGCTACGCAACCAAGAGAAAAATCTGGAAGAATACAGACAGATACACAGATGCACAGGAAGAGAGGGGGAGAGAGCCAAGCCTGACAGCCAGCTTGGAAGCGACCAGCTACCATGAAGCTTTTTCTGCCTGCCGGGCTCACTTTTTTTTGTCTTCTCTGCAGCGCCACCCTCTTCCTTGCACCAAACGCGAACACTAAACGTTCATATAGTATAGATACATCTAAGACATCCTATCTTAGGTAGGCTGTTGCTGATGCATACTGCTTTTGCACTTTATTAACAACGGTTCACTACTACGTACTGTAGGAGAAAAGGCCTACAGTACAGTATCACAGAGACATGATCTCATCAGCACCGAGCCTTATCTGCGTCATCAAGACTCCAAGTTCGTTAATGACCGTTTCGAAACCTGGGTACCTTGCTAATAATAGGTTGCCCTATAAACTGTCATAAGCACCGCCGCAATTCACGTCACATACCGGTACCTACCTAATTTTCAAAGTTGCTTATCAGACAGAAGCTCCATATATTTTTATCAAAAAGGCTGCTGGCAAAGAAGTAGGTAGGCAACAAACAACAAGGAAATCGAAAGGAAGAATCCTTTGAATCGAGATGACACTAATTGTACAGCAGTACACGTGGTCCTTCCCAAGAAATTCCAAGAAAATACCAAGACAGTGGCACTCTCGGGACTTGTGTAATTGTGATATCTTAATTATGGAACAGTAGCCGAATCTGATGGGAGATCTGGCGGCTTGCTTGCTCTGTGCTTACCCACCTTGACAACACTGTACTTATGTACACTCGACGACCATCTAAACAGAAACATCATGAATCACAATCCTAGATGCAAACACTGTGCAAACATTGGGCATGCCTATCTAGCCTAGGTAGGGTTGTGACGGCGTATAAACAGAAGATCTAGATACATTATGTTTGTAGATAAGAAGTAGCTCCGTACCAGCTCAGAAAAGACGTACGTCATTGTTTTCATGATTCGAAACACAGAATTCACGAGGAGGAGGAAGGGGTCCTTTCTCACCTGATCAGGAGCTTGCTGCCGGGCCTCCCTGCCCTGCTGCTCTGCTGCGCAGAAAGCGCTCCGGCCCGCAATCTGCCTGTAGCTCTTGGCCGTATCTTGGCCGTATTCTTGGCTTTACACTAAAGGCAAGACAGTATGTCAATTTTCGTGTTGTGCGACCAATCAATACAAATATATTTTCTTTCACACCGGTGGAAAGCTAATTTATTTCCGCCGCCAGATCCCCCGTTACCCACCTCCTTTATGAGCTTTATTAGCCATCTTGTGCTTGATGCTTGGTATTCCTCTTGGCCTGGTCACGAGGCAGAATAGGCAAGGTATGCAGTAGATGGAAGAGGTAAAAGGAAAAGAAAGGGGAATAGAAACAGAGACAGCAACAAAACCACAAACAAAACCCCCTAATTTAGAGCCCTTAGAGATAGTACCTACCAGTCTGAAAAATGACAATTGTTAGCGCGGTACTGAGTTCTCATACGGCATGTGTGCGGTAAGTATACGGTAGATCAATGAAACTGTCATACAAATTGTATAGCAAGTCAACTGTTGATCAGTCTACAGTATATAGTTGCTTTAGTTTTATTATGACATCGACCCTAGTTCGGGAGGTAAACCCTAGAATATCGCCATACTGTATAAAGTCCCGTACTAGTACGTGTCCCTAGCGCCGTGCTAACAATCATTATCCTTCAGACGTGAATAATCGGAACAACCCAGCCCCAAAAGTGTATACGCCTTTGCTAATCCTTCAGTACCGTGAAGGTTTATACAACACCAAGCATAAAAAAATTATAACAAAAATCTAAAATTATTATTTACTTATTTTTAAATACAAAATTCTTTTTTTCTTAAATTTCAAATTGTTCGTGGTTGTGTTGTCCCTTGTTGGAAACTAAGTATAAACTACTCGTTATTGAGGTGTTCCGATTATCCTGGCCATCGCCTGGCTGGTAGGTACCATATCTGTAGGACCCTATGATGATCTGATCTCACAATAAGCGCAGCTTGAGGAGCAGCAGCAAATCAAGACAAGGATGTCCGCCCATGTACACTACCTTACCTTTCTTCTTATCCGACAGCGTGGAATCCCCGCCATCACCGAACGCGCCAAGATCATACCTCTTCCATTCGCACGTGCTGCTGACATTTGCTGCCTGCTCGCCTGCCTGCCTGCCCGCCTATTGTACCTACCTTGCCTGCCCTGTCCCTGTCCTCTTTCACGGCCTTTTCCTCCACCCTTAATCTTTCTCCTTCCTTCCTCCTTTCTTCCTATCTTCCCTCCTAGATCAGACCCGACTTATCAAGAGACTTTGAAATCCTCGAAGCTCTCGTTGTCTTGCCCCAGAAGCCGACATGACGGGGGGTTCTTCGTTACTCATGAGAAAAAGGTGTTGTATCAAAACACTGCTATCTAAACATGATAAAGATGATGGCGAGGGAAGCTTGTACGCCTCCCTTTTCTGCCTGCCGTGAGTGTCACCTCGTCCTCGTCCTCGTCCTTACCCTGGACCAAGAGAGGTAGCTTGCCTGCCTACCACAACATGAGAAAAATTACGGCTTTTTCTTCCTTTCTTCATCTCGATCCTCGGCTGGCAGGGTGCATGCTGTACGAGTATCTAGTAGGGCCGGCAGGCTACTGTTTGCAGACACAAGATTCCGCAAACAAAAAAACGCAAGATGCGCCCACATGCGTGGCACACACACACCTGCATCATCCATGCACACAAAACTAGTGTAGCTGGGTGAGGGATGGTATGTAATACAGATGGGTGGACAGATAATCCCTCAACTCAACGGGTTTCTAACGGATCGTGCATGTTTTCCATGCACGACAGTACCATTGAGTCCTTGGGTGTGGTAGGTAGGTAAAGGGATACTGTTGCTCAGCTCGCCGCAAACGTTATGCTGCCAAACGTTATGCCGCGGAAATGCGTGCGCTTGCTTGCAGTATACGGTACACGCGATTGACAGACTACTCTTGTTTGTCTACGTCTCACTCACACCTACAGCACTAGGAATTTCTTTTACTGCTGCTGTGCCGAGGTATGCTGTGCACACGTAGCGGGTTAGCTGGCTCAAATGTGCCTAGCTAAAAGCTTACCCTAAAGGGGAAGAGAGGCATTTACGGTCAACTGCAGGTGGCCCAGATGATTGAGGACTTACTAGGCCGAGAAAGGTCGTTTCGGAGTCCGATCCGAACGTTACACTGCCTGGCTGACACTGAACAGAAGCGAGTCCTTTGTGCGGGTAGTGTTCCGGGAAAAAATTTGAGGCTCGGCGGATGCGTGCGTATATCAGTGGTATACGGTGGCAAATATACAGATGTCCAGTTTACTGATTGGACTACGGGTTTATGCCACGGAAATGATAAAAAGAAGTCAATTAAGTGTCTCGTTCAAGTCGCATACTAACCTAGGTTGGTTCTACGACGTGTACCATCTGGAATCTTGTGAACTATATAGAGAGATGTGCTTGTACAATTGCTTATCTTGCATAATGTCGGCGTCGAGCTAACCTTTACAAGTGTTACGTAGCGAAACTTGCTTTCTGATTCTATGTAGGAATACGTAAATCGTATCTGTAACTGTGATGAGCAAGAGTTTCTTGGTTGAAACGGGCACAGTCATCTTTCGATCCACCGGGTAGGACTTTGGGACAGCCTCATACGGGTTACGCATCCATCTATGCATCTGCAACTCGCTCGTGTACGGATTCCACACCGCTCGGTCTTATAAATCGAGAACGCCAAGTCTGAAGACGCATCGTTTCATGTAAGCCATCCCAGACCGTAGCCCGTTGCAGAAGAAAGTGCATGTACTGTAAGGCGGACATTGTATGTTACTAAGTCCGATCCATTCATTTATATCTCTTTTTATGCTAGATAACCATCGTGCTTTACGCTATACGTGCACAAACCCAAAAACGAGACCGTCCCGTCTTGGCCAGTCATCGGCACGTCGACGATCCGGAAAGCCAAGAAGGCCAGGTAAAGTACCATACGGCCTTGGCGGTGACACGCACTACGCGTTTGGTAGTCGATGGTGGCGAATGTTCGAGAGCCTACGCCCGTAAATCCAAATCAGCAGGGGAATCGTAGGGAGACGGGTGATCGACAAGGGACTGCCGAAGGGCTGACGAGGCTGGGCCCGGCTGGGCAGATGCAGCCACCCTTTGGCAACGACGCTCTTGGTTTGTCGGGAGAGACGTACAGCTTGGCGGCTTCGCTTGGCGGCTTTGCTTGGCTGACGGGATAGGCTTCAACATGCCGCTTGGCATGTCTTTTGGCGAGTTTCTCGGAACATGACATATCGAACGAATCGAGAACGGAAAATGGATCGCAGCATTGATCGCAGCATCGATCGCTCAGCTATGATACGTAACGGAGCTAGGTTATCAGTCTTTTCGGTGCCGTTGATCTGCTACATACTCACTATCAGTAGGGGCCATGTCGTTGGTGCTTCGATGTTTCAATGGAACACATACCTTGATGTGATGGATCCCATATTTTCTATGATTCGACCGTTATAGCTTCGAATTCTAAGAAGAACCTACTTCTCGCTAAGTACATACCTATTTTTCACAGACAGGCACTTGACCCCTCCGTGTCTAAAGGATCGACTCTCTGATTTTCACAATGCGTTCACTAGTACCAAGCACATTTACCATTTTCTCCCAATCAAGCTGAATCCAATCTGAGATACCTCGTATCGTGGCGAGACCATGCTCGTCCACCAACTCCGTTGGGGTGTTTCCCTTAGTCGGCATCTCCCATTCCTTATGGAATGGGCAAAAGACAGCCCAGTGATGTTTCCAGACACCAAGTTCAACGTGTTGTAGATCTGGATCTGCTAACAGTTTCAAGAGGGCTCTGTCCAAAGTCGCAAGTCAGTAATTGCCAGAAACGGTAAAAAGAGGTTTGCACAGTTTCAAGAGTATGCAAGAGCAATGAGCCCGAAACCTGCTAAAAGGGGTAAAAGGGGTGAAAGAAGATGCTCAAGAATGCGTACTGGAATGGCCGTCTTGTCATCATATCGGCGCCAGACATTCTAGAATTGTGCAAGCTGGGCGGCCCAAGATATATCTTGAGTTTCCGCAAGCTACCACTTAAGATCATGTCGGAGATTGCGGGTGCCAAGATATCCTCGAACTCGCCACCGATACGCGATAGGTACAGATAAAGAGTCTGAACTCTCCGCCTCGCATCTTGTCCCTGCTGGCTGAGGAAACCACCGGGCTTTGTGAGGTGCACCGGTAACCGGTGGGTTTGGGCATTCAAAATGAAGCGGTTCTGCCCGTAGAATATGGCAGACGCCTCCTGATACATCTGCACATTGACGAGAAAGATGTATAGGACAATCACAATGTCATATCTCGAGAGCCCGAATGTAGTGCAAGTGTGGAGGACAATGCCGCAGTCCGAGACCAAGACTTGCGACAGGATGTTAATCCGAAGCTCCGCCGGGAGGTCGAAAAAGCGGAAACCCGAGTTTGGAGCCATATCGAATTCTTTGTTTCAGGTGGGTTATGGGTTAGAACAGATTTACTATGGGAGTTGCGATGGCTCAAGATGTTGGTAAAGGGCAAGGAATTCCCAAGGGGTTCCTAGGTAATAAGATAGATATAGTAGTGTATATCAGTCGTTGACATGGCAGGGGCCAGCACATGAACAGAATGAATGACCATATATCAGGGAAAACTCCACGAAACTAATTATTGACACTAAAAGTCGGATTTCGTGATTTGATCTTCTCAGTTCCAATATTTGGTGGTCTTGAGAGCTTTGGGGGCTCAAAGAACGACACTAGACAGTCATGTCATTTCCGGGGAATCAGGATAGTCCTGTCCATCTTCTGTCATGCCCCGAAAGATGCTTCTGTGAGAACATCAAGTATTTCCCAAGCGTTGCATGGCTTTGCATTCACATGTGTAGGATGAAGGTACTATAGGTATCATGACGCACTTATGTTGGACTCAATGCTGCCCAATGGGATGTTATTGTCATTTCTTATGCACTTAAACATAGCAATTCTTATCGCACACCAGATAAGCATATATCAGGTAGAGCTAGTAGTGACTTGGATTGTAGAGCTCCAAGCACGATCAACATTCCATTGTGTCGCGCCGAGCTTCAGGCTATCAGCAATTAACAATCCTAACCTGGCTTTTTTATTGTCCTGTTAGAAGCTCGATTTCGACACTCTACTACTCTAACATATATCTTGAAATGCAGCAAAAGCATCTGAAATGCAGTGCTACACGGAGCTGACGCCTCCTACGGCTGTCACGCACTCTCTAAGTTTACCCTTTCTCTCGGCGCAAAGCAACAACCTCGTCGTCGCAAGATCCTCTCTCCTCCAGATTTTCACAACCAAGTCAGTATCCGCCGAGCTTGACAACGCCCAGAACTCCCAATTGCAACAGTCATCCACTTCGGATCAACCCTACGATGCGCGTATCAACGACGATGACGGCCTCGAGGCCTCTTTTCTCGGCACAGATTCCGCCCTTGTTCGATCTGATCGCTCTCACTATACAAAACTTGTGCTCGTCACGGAGTTCCCCCTCGCCGGCACAGTGACCGGACTTTCGAGGATCAAGTGCCCATCATCGCCATCTGGAGGAGACGCTCTTTTGCTTGCCTTCAAGGATGCTAAACTAAGCATGGTCGAATGGGACCCCGTAAAACACTCGATACGGACGACCTCGGTTCATTACTACGAGCAAGAAGACCAACAAGGCTGCCCGTGGGCTGCCCCGCTGAGTAATTATGTCAACTTCCTGACTGCGGACCCTGGAAGCAGGTGTGCTGCTCTGAAATTTGGGGCGCGCAGCCTGGCCATCATTCAGTTCAAATCGTTCGAGGAAGATGTAGATATGCAGGACTGGGATGAGGAACTTGATGGTCCTCGCCCAGTAAAAGAGCTGTCCACCACGCTCGCAAATGGAACTAGCAGCAATCAAGAGACACCATTTTCAACTTCATTTGTCTTACGTCTGCCCAATCTTGATCCTAATCTCATCCATCCCGTGCATATTGCCTTTCTTCATGAGTATAGAGAGCCTACATTTGGCATTCTCTCTTCGACCTCCTCTCCGTCTTCGGTCCTTGGACGGAAGGACCAGCTGTCGTACATGGTCTTTACACTCGACCTCGAGCAAAAGGCGTCTACAACAATCCTTTCGGTGAATGGTCTTCCAAACGATCTATTCCGCGTACTTGCGCTTCCCGCACCAGTCGGGGGTGCTTTACTGATCGGAACAAACGAGTTAATTCATATTGACCAATCTGGGAAAACACATGGTGTTGGTGTGAATTCCTTTTCGAAGCAAGCCACCTCATATAGCTTAATTGATCAGTCTGAGCTTGAACTCAGGTTAGAAGGCTGCCAGATTGAAATCATATCAGCTGAGAATGGAGAGCTGTTGATGGTGCTTAATGACGGTCGTCTTGCACTTATCACCTTCAGGATTGATGGCCGTACGGTATCGGGACTGAGCGTTCAACTAGTTGGGCCGGATTTGGGAGGAAATATTATTCCAACACAAGTATCGACTATCACCAAGCTTGGCCGAACGTCGTTATTTGCAGGGAGTGAGGATTCAGACTCTTTAGTCGTTGGCTGGACACGAAAACAAAGCCAGTCGAGCAAGCGGAAACACCGACTACACGATGCGTCTCTTGATCTCGATATGGATGATGAAGACCTGGAAGATTTGGAAGACGACGACGATCTATACGGAGAGGAATCGGCGCCTACAAAGCAAGCCTCAAATACCGCTAATGGTTCTGCGGGGCGACCAGGTGAACTCGTCTTTCGTATACACGACTCTCTGGTCAGTATCGCCCCAATACGTGATTTCACTATTGGCACAATTTCTAGCTCCAAAAACGAGGAGCAATCGAATCAAGAAGGTGTGGCGAGTGAGCTTAGCCTTATATGCGCAGTAGGAAGGGGGAACGCTGGCTCTCTTGCAATAATCAACAGAGCTGTTCAACCAAATGTTATCGGACGGTTCGAATTCCCTGAAGCTAGGGGATTCTGGACAGTTGCTGCCCAAAAGCCCCTACCGAAATCGTTACAGGGAGATCGGGGCAATACCTCTTTGGGTGCAGACTATGACGCTTCCGCACAGTATGATAGATTCATGATTGTATCCAAAGTGGATCTAGACGGGTATGAGACATCAGATGTTTACGCTTTAACGGGAGCTGGATTCGAAGCATTAACTGGAACTGAGTTTGACCCAGCCGCCGGTTTTACCATTGAGGCTGGGACCATGGGTCAACATATGAGAATAATCCAAGTACTAAAAACTGCAGTTCATTGCTATGACGGAGGTGAGAAGGCAGTCTTGGGTTTTGGTTAGAGATGCTAACGAAATTCGGCAGATTTTGGTCTTAGTCAGATCGTACCTATGCTTGACGAAGAAACTGGTGCAGAACCCAGAGTTGAATATGCTAGCATAGTAGATCCTTACATCTTACTTGTTCGAGACGACGCAAGCGTCTTCATTGCTAAAATGGACAACAACCTGGAACTAGAGGAACTTGAGAAAGACGATACTGCGTTGTCTTTTAAAAAATGGATAACAGGTTGTCTTTACGAAGACAAATTTGGCGTTTTCTTGAAACGCTCAAGTGATAAGGGCTCAAAATCTGGAGAGAATATAGTGATGTTCTTATTAAGCAAGGCTGGTGCTCTTCACGTACGTGAGATCAATTCACAAGACTGGCAAATGCACTGAGGCTAACGTGCATTAAGGTCTACGCTCTCTCTAATCTTACAACGCCTATATACGTTGCTGAAGGATTGTCATACCTACCCCCTATTTTATCAGCAGACTATGCGGCTAGACGAGGAACATCTCGAGAAGCCCTCAAAGAGATTTTGATCGCTGACCTTGGGGATAACACAGCCTCCTATCCGTATCTCATTGTAAGTTTCCCATAGTGACCACATTCATATTTAATTGCTTATCCATTATAGACTCGAAACAACCTTAACGATGTGACTGTCTACGAACCATTCCGAGGCACTTCAGAAGCTGGGGCAGAACTCTCTCAATCGCTTCATTTTCTGAAATTGCCCAATTCTACAGTAGCAAAGAACATAGAAACAGCTATAGAGGACGATGTGGAAGAGCAAAGGACATATCCAATGCGACGATGCGACAATATTGCCGGATACAAGGCCATTTTCTTACCAGGTGACTCACCACAACTCGTTCTCAAGTCTTCTAAGACTCTCCCAAGAGTAATGGAACTTCAAGGTGGTGGTGTACGTGGCATGAGCTCGTTTCATACAGAAGGCTGCGAGCGAGGATTGATCTATGCAGACTCACAAGGTGTCGCACGCGTCTGTCAAATCTCGACTAACAATACTACTTACGCTGAAATTGGCATGTCTCTACGCAAACTGCCTTTGAATGTCGATACACATTCTGTTTCCTTTCACCCACCGTCAGGGATCTTCGTTATCGGTTGCGACGTCTATGAGCCTTTTGAGTTACCTAAAGATGACGACTATCATAAAGAATGGCACTTGGAAAAAGATCTACTACTCAAACCCACAGTCGCGCGTGGGATGATAAAGCTCATTAACCCTGCCACATGGACCGTCATCGACACCGTCGAGATGGAGCCTTATGAAACAGTCATGTGCGTCGAAACATTACACCTAGAGGTGTCCGAGTCGACAAATGAGCGAAAACATCTTATCGCTATCGGAACTGCCATATCTCGTGGAGAAGACTTGCCTATCAAGGGCAGAGTTCTTGTATATGACATTGTATCGGTAATTCCTGAGCCAGGCCGGCCGGAGACTGACAAGAGGCTTAAACTCATAGCGAAGGAAGATATTCCGCGCGGTGCTGTCACAGCACTGTCCGAAATTGGTGCGCAAGGGCTGATGCTAGTTGCGCAAGGGCAGAAATGCATGGTTCGGGGTCTTAAAGAGGACGGCTCCCTACTACCCGTTGCCTTTATGGATATGAGCTGCTATGTAACCGCAGTTCGCGAGCTGAGGGAGACGGGGCTTTGTCTCATGGCTGATGCCGTAAAGGGCGTTTGGTTTACTGGATATACCGAGGAGCCTTATAAGATGATCCTTTTCGGGAAAAGTTCGACCAAGTTGGAAGTCCTCACAGTTGAGTTCTTGCCCGACGGAAACGAACTTCTTATTGTAGCCTGTGATTCAGATGGTGGCATCCATATTTTACAGTTCGACCCAGAACGTAAGTATATCTCGCTTAGTATTTGAAAACCCATGGTGTCTGGCACTAACGATCAGTAGATCCCAAATCTCTTCAAGGCCATCTCCTGCTGCATCGTACCTCTTTCTCTACTGGCGCAAATTTACCAACGCGTAGCATACTTCTGCCACGGACGTTGCCCGCCACATCCGATTATCTAATTCAGCATCAGACTAACGGAGCTATGACGAACGGAGATTCATCTGCTTTGCAGAGCCCATCGACCATCCTATTTGCCTCCCCTACTGGTGTTCTGGCCACTCTCTCACCGCTTTCTGAGCCGCAATACCGTCGCCTGTCTTTCTTATCTGGACAGTTGATCTCATCGTTGCCGCAATACGCGGGTCTCAACCCCAAAGACTACCGGGCACCTGTGTCCACTGGTGCCGTGGGACGATTCCCACCGGGCGTCGACGCCGGCATGGGACGCAACATCATCGATGGTGCACTTTTGGCGAGATGGAACGAACTGGGCGCCGGTCGGAAAGCTGAGATTACTGGTCGCGTCGGATTCGCTGGCGTAGATGAGGTGCGCGAAGTGCTTAGAGAGGTACTGGGGACTAGTGGATTAGGATACCTCTGATAATACCTTGAGAATGCACGAGGTAAATGGATTGAGTGGACCTTTCTTCATGACGTCGAAGCTGGAAAGGTCGGGTTTCCCTTGGCTTACTGATAGCTGGAAAAAGGGAGAGAAGCTCTTGGAGTTGAGAGTGAGGAATAAGTCCTTGCTGCGTACCATTTACGTACCATTTAAAAGTAGATGGGCTAAAAGGCAGTCCTTAGATGACTGCAAATGAATCATTCATGTTTCCCACGTTCCCATCTGGATTGTGGATTGCGCTGAAGAACTACCTAGGCAGTCGAGTTCTCCCTACTTGTCTAAATAACACCTAAAACGCTAGAAGAAAACCGCCTAATCCAATGGCTTATCCTGCCTTAAGCATCTAATCCTTGCGCTTCTTGCCCTTTTTGAGATCCTGCTCAACGGTAAAGGAAGGCTCTCCTTTACCTTTTAGATCTTCGGGATGGTATTGCTATTTCGCATGAATTAGCAAGATGTCTTATTACACCACAATCCGTCCAATCCTAAGCCGACCTCGACGCCAGAATGCCGAATGATTAGGTCAAGTTACTCACCACATCCGCATACCGTCTGTACGCGCCGCCCGCAGCGTCCGGCTCGCGCATGACATCGGCGCCCTCCTCGTAGTCCATGACATTCCCCGTATAGTCGACCTCGCCCGGCGGTACGGCGGCCGTCCCCTGCAGCGGGACGTGGCGCGTGACGGAGTCGATCACGTTGACGGCGGGCGTCGCTTTCAAGGCCGCGAGGTTTCCCTCCTTGACGGCGGCTAGGGGCGCGGTGCGCGGGTCTTTGTTCCGGGATGCCAAAGCTGCGTCGTACGGCCCGTCGTGGTGGTATATGCCGGTGACGTTGTCTAGCGCGTCGATGCGGTCGGGATGGGGGATGGAGGATTTGCGGAGATGAGGCGAGCGGTTGGCGCGCTTGGTTTCGTGGGTTATTTGTTCTAGGGGCCGGAGGAGGGGGGAGGAGGATGACATTTTGGGGGTGTGTGTGTGTGTGTGTGTGTGTGTGTGTGTGGGTGGTCTGCTAATTGGGTGGTTTGGAGGATTGGGATTTATTGGAGTTTGTTGGAACGATGTTTTTGTGAATCTTTGCGTAGGCTACTGAAGTTGAAGAAGCTGAATTGAGCGATTCTTCCTACTTCGTTCTATAATTTGAGTTCTTAACTGATGAAAAACTGTAATTGATCCCAAAAATAAGGCAAGAACGGTCCGGGCCTTAAATAAAGCTTATAGGTCCCGATAACTACTTGAACTAAGCTTTTGATTCCTCATAATCCGATTCGTTGGTACCTTAATACATCATATCATGCGCAGGCAAGGCAGAAAAGCGTATACATATTTGAGGGTATGATCTCACGTATAATAACTGGAGAGCTATGATGTAATATCTCTGGATATGCGGGTGGTGTTGAGTGGCTCTGCAGGGGTAGCTAATGCAGGGTTTAATGGCACTGGAATGAGTCGATCCACATTGCCACAGGCGGCTCAAGCTTACAGTATGTACTGGAGGATGCCTGTGACGCAAGATTGATTAGCAGGGATCTTGAATTAATTTCTCTTCTTTCCAGGCCCCAATGTCAACGATCACGATCTTTGTCGACTGAACGATTGATTGCTGTGTATATGTAGACGGGTTTATTAAAAGTGAAATGCTTCACTTTTTTTTTTTGGACTTGGGACTTTCGAATAACTCTTCACTTGTTATCAGAGTATCTTTTCAGGCTCCGGTACCTACCTGGGAGGAGAAAAAGCCATTACTAGGAGTTGCTGATACAGGATTATGATTTGAGCTGCGTGATATCTAGTGATTTGCTCTGTCAAAGTCTGGCACGGGAAATCCTGGCTTGCTAAGACTTTGAAGCCAATTGCGTAAACTATATGTATGCGAAGTTAGAAACTGCGTTTCGCGGGCATTGTGATGAAATCAAGAGGTCTCAACAGGACTACTGATAAGTAATGCTATTTGCAAGCTCCATTCGGGCGTCATTCCGGGGCTCCGTGTTAGACTAGTGCCCGTCCCGCTAAAGCGCCCGGGTTGAATAAGTGGGTCTCGAGCAAGCGATAGCCGTGATATCCTAGGCAGGCAACTGAAGAAGAGCTAACACAAGCTGAGAGCTCTTCACATTTCGATGAAGCCTCACTCTCTCATCTCACTGGCACCATTCAATTACTCTATCTTCGTCCGCAGAAGCTCTGTACTAATCCCTTCATTCATTCCTTCGTTCGTTCCTGTTACTAGACTCATGCACACTAGGCTCACCACACATGGCACTTGTCGACTACTCCTCAGACTCCTCCGAGTCTGAAGGTCCTCAGTCGAAAAAGCAAAAGACAACACAAACTACAAGCAGTAAAATAAACACTTCAGAGAACTCAGAGAGCGAGCTCCCACCTCTGCCATCCGCCTTCCACGACTTATACGCCTCGACGGTGCGGGTCAGCGCGAGCGATGACCCGACGCTGCACCAGGGCCGGAAGCGCGTGAACCCACATAAAGTCGGGAATTGGCCGAGTCACTTGTATATTGAATGTGAGTTCTCATTCTCGTCTCATTCACACTTTGCTCTCATATATCCCCCCTTGTTCAATGTTAAGTTCTTTATAAACCCTTATTTTCTAAGAAGCTTGTAATCAATCACATATGTATATATCTTCCCCTTCAATAATCTTCTCTATTAATGTAAAAATAAACATACAATCTCTCAACCCAAAACCCCCCCAAAAACTAACAGAAGCCAAAAGGGCATCCCTCCCCAAAAGAGCGGCAAATCCTCAGCAAGCTCCTCTCAAACCTCCAATCCTCACTATCCTCCTCTTCCTCATCATGCATAACCATATCCTCCTTCCTAACCTCCGACCTCGGCGCGCCACAACCCTTACACATAAGTCTCTCGCGACCTCTCGTGCTAAGCACAGCACAGAAAGACACCTTTCTAAGCCAACTCGAGTCCAGCGTCGTCCGTAGCAGCGGCATCGCGCCCTTTGAGCTTGCACCGGTGGGGCTGGAGTGGCATCGCACCGAGGAGTCGGCGCGGTCGTTCCTCGTATTGCGCGTCGGGAGCGCAACGCAGAACCTACCTCCCCAGCAGGAAAACAAGAAGGAAAAAGCGGCAGCAGAAATAGCCACAAACCCACATCTAACAACCCTTCTACGCCGCAGCAACGCGCTCGTAACGTCCTTCGGGCAGCCGGCTCTATACGCGTTCATCCCCCAAAACCCCGACACCATTACCAACAAAGGCAAAAACAATAGCGAGAACAAGTCCGTTGGCGAGGACATGGAAGTAAGCACCAACACCGAAGTCGACAAGGCCTTCCACATCTCCATAGCCTGGACCTTCGCCACGCCCAGCTCAGAGTTGCGGCGCATGACCGAGGAGGCGTTTAACAGCAGCATCACCGCTACTGCCGCCCCTACAACAACTAATTATCCACCTATAAATCCCATCACAGTCGGTCCTCCTAACAACAGCAGCAACAGCAGCAACAGCAGCAACAGCAAATCTTCTCGTGATGGTGGTAGCAGGCAAGACTCAACACCAACGACGTCAATGATCAAAGACGCAGTACGCGCGATGCGCATTCACGTCGACGGTGTCAAGGTTAAGATCGGAAACGTAGTGACGCACGCGCTGTTGCCTGGTGCTAGGAGTCAGAAGAATAGTCAGGGAGGACGGGGTTTATTTGGCATATGAACACACTCCCTCCCTTACTCTCCCAGCTGGGAATCCAAAGACTTATTGTAAATACTTAGGGGTCAATGGATCCATAGCACGGAGCATTGTAGTAAACGTACGTGGCATAGAGTCAAGGCACAGCACATGTTCTGTTGCTTGTTATAATCTTAGTACCTTATGGTAGCCTATGTACAAAAGCGCCTTGAAGCATAAGTCAGCCTGGCAGGCCAAGGTGAATCATTGAAAACGACCCATTTTCATGCCATCCGGTCCGCTGAAATGAACAAACGCCTATCTAACTCCGCCCATGGTTATAGGTATTCTGAAGATGCTCATGCGAGGTAAATATCGACTCTCCTCCTATGCTATGCGAGATGGGGGACTAGCGAGTAGAATGAAACATAATCCGCTATAGCCCCTCCCTATCTGGATCCAGTTTTGGACTTGATGTAAATTTGCAAGGTTTTATCCACAATACATTCTCTCTTTTGTATACAATACAACACGCGCCCAGGTATGCAAATATGAACAGAGCAGATAAGTATAAGCAAGCGAGTATGGAGCAAAGGGAAACAGAAGCAAGGACCTGTGAATATGCCTATAGCTCATCGAAGCTGGGACGCTCCAAATGCCAAGTTCGCGGTGTAACAGGGAGTCCAATATAGAACTCCCAGAAGCGGTTGAGTTCAAAGAGGATAATGGAGAAGCTACAACGCAGACATTCCGTTAGCTGGATAACTTCCATAGAATTGAGCCGAAGGACAAAAAAAAAAAAAACTTACAGTAACTTCGGTAAGGCGACCCAGCTCGCTACGACTATTTGTACGGCTTTGGTCACCCTACCCATCTCTGCCCAAAACATATCTAACGCAGTATTTGGTTTTCTTTGCTTATTGGGTGGCACATCTTCGTCTTCTTCGTCTTCATCATCATCATCCCACTCATCTTCGGCCTTAACGAATTCAGGCTCCACCTCCGGAGGAGTAGTGTCCTTCGGTGGTTCCGGCGATAGTCCGACGGCATGTGGTTTCTTCGCGCGATCTGGAATCTGCGAGACCGTCTGTGAATCGCCCGCCTTCTCAGCCTCCAACATAGCACGGAACTTGTGGTGTGCTTCCACCGAACTGCTAAGCCGCGCGTATGTGTTGAACAAGGCGACCAATTCCGTTCGCTTTAGCTCGGGAACTTCGCCACTGTCGTTGTCCATTTCGAACAGGACTTTCAATGCCGTGCCATAGCCCGAGGTCTGCAATTTACCCCAGAGCCGGCACTTGTCGCAGCCGACACAATCCATGATCCGGCTCACATTTCGGAAACGGTTCCGGAAATCCTCTTTCAAAGAGGGACCCTCGCCATTTTTGAACATCAGACTCTCGTCGAAGATCTGGGGAACCGAGGACGCGGCCTGTGTAACAGCAAGGACCTTGGCTTTCGTGGCGGCATCTTGGTCTGGATCCCCTGTGCAAAAAGTATAATTTTGTAGGTAGGGGCCGAGTTTTGCGATAGCACGAGTGAGCAGCGCGTAGTTAAAGTATAGGTTTGAGATACGCTCAGGGTGATTAAGCAGTCTCTCGGTGTAGCACTTCAAGTTAGGCTGCCACTCGCCCGTCGTTTGGTTGAGGAAATCCCAGCAGAGATGGGTGCTGATGCTTGAATGCATGCCCGATATTACACGGTAGAAGACACGCTTCTCCAGACACTCATCCTCATTCTCCAAACCAGTCTGCGCGAATGATGTGCTAGGATCTTGGTGGTGTTGCACATAAATCTGTTGTCGCTCTGCCGAGTGAAGGACATTCCGGAAATCTTGGGCAGCTGGTCCCTGTAATAACGAGGACATGCCCAAGGAGGCCGACTGCGGGAATGATGACTTTTGGAAGCAGTTTTCCCGATATATGGCATCCCATACCATCTTCGCGCCTTCGCCAGCGAACCCGGTAAATCGCTCCGGGTTGTGGACTAAACTTACGTAGTCGCCCTTAACGCTCGTAGTCTCGTCCTCCGGCACGCAGTAGTCTCGCTCATCGCATTCATCGTCGTATTCCACCACGCAGCTTTCGCCCACGTTTTCTCCTAGCAGTCCTTGTAGTGGCCTTTCTGGCTTTTCCTTCTGCACCTTTCTCCCCGGATGCTTCGCCGAGGGACCCTGTAGCTTTCCCAGCTCGCTCGCCCTCCATATCTTGGGTATATCTTCTTCATTATCTATTGTATTGACGGCGCAGGCAATGTTGCCACACATGCCATTCTCGTCGTTCCAGAACGGACATTTCTTATTGTAAAGGTTCAGTCGGTAGTAGGAAAAGAAGTCGGTCTCTTTTGTCAAGTCCTCAATGACGGGTTTCACTTTGCTGTTGAGGGCCTCGAGGGTCTGGTAGGAAACGCAAGCATCGCTCACGATAGACTTGGGCGAGAACTGGTAGATGTCATTGTTAGAGACGCCGAGGTAGGAATGCGACGGCGTGGCCGCTGCCCCAGCCAGAAAGAGGAAAGAAGCTACAGAAAGAAAGGGGAACGACATACTGCGCAAGAATCATCTTGCTCTCCCTTGATGTTCTCGCACTGCGCAGGTGATCCCCAGAGTGCAAAAACAGTCAAGAAGAAGAGCTTCCCAGCAGACAGCATACCGGCAGATGGGGTGGTAGTAGTTATGGACACCTTTTCTCAAACGATAGGGCGTGTTTCTGTGTAGAGCACCTGTAGGAGAAGGTGATCAATGACACCCTCCTGCTTCATTCGGCAAATGGAGAGAGCGGGACAGTTGACGAAGTGTCCCAAAGGTGTGTTAGTGTAAAGTTGATGAGGTGTCCGAAATATGGAAATATGGAATTTAGCCAGATTTTAGATTCCACATAACGGGAAATGTACTGCACAAAATCCAGTAACGCCACCTGGTTAAACCCAACGTGGTAGGTATATTGAACGGGTTAGGTAACGGTGTCAGGGTGTGGAAAGAAACCTGGAACCCGCATTTAAATATAATATCGATTGAATAGCGGCAGTTGTAGACAAACCAATGCCAGTGGCAGCAAGATGTTTCTAAGAGGTTTATTGATTTACCTGCAAATGATACTTTGAAGTTCTTGGAAAGTCTTAGAAATAAATCATTGTTAAGTATAAGTAGTAGTAGTAGTAGTAGTAGTAGTAGTAGTAGTAGTAGTAGTAGTAGTAGTAGTAGTAGTAGCCCCTTCAGAGACAATACAACGTGTTCTTTCAGACATTGTCCATTAATAATAAGAAATCGAACAATCCAACGTCATACCTGATGATTACATACATACATAGGTCATACAGAGGTCGGGCCAGGTGGTTCGACACTAGCACCAACCCATTAACCACTTCAGGAAAGCCCTCGGATAGGTCAAGGGTCCAACTGATCATCAGGGCCGTTGGAGCTCTCTCTGCCCTGCCTGTACCAGCCCTCGGTACCTTCTGGCTGGACCCCTCCGTCCGAATCACCCCACTAGGTACCTACTTATCTAAGTCATGCTAAGGTAGATATAGTGAGCAGTGATGAATTCAGCGTCAACACGGCGTCGTACCACTTCAGATTTTTCCTTTTCCATGTACGAGTGTACATACCCAGATATAGAGCCGAGCCAAAATTGACAGGTTTGAGTCTAAATATCCCACTCATTTCCCGTTCCCATCATGCATCATCATGGCTGGTCTCATAACTCTCCCGCATGGAATCCTCTCCTTCTGGTCTGCCGTCTGCCGTCTGCCGTCTGCCGTACCTAGTCGCATATGACGGTCAGGTGGGATTGGTCAATTGTTCGACGTCTCCTAACCCCGTGATTGGTGTTGTTCTTTTTGTAGTCAGCGTCATGCAAAGCTGTTCTCCATGTAAAGGGTCCACAGGAGAATATAAGCCAGTTCAGCAGCACTATTATATCATCACTGGAAAAAACATAGAATCTGATCATGCATTATTCATTTTCATTCATGCCCCGGCCTAAAGACATCATATATACCATAGGCCAAAAGTCTATTGACCGAATTCGGCAGACACACGGGTCCCTGCTCGATACATCCCCAGGCAGTCCATCCTCCGTGCTAACGTGTAGGTAGTCTGGTGTCGAAACAAGGTCAAGCGAGCTTCGGGACACTCGCGCAATGTTTCCAGACTCGTAACGTGCCAAATTCCATAATCCTGTAAAGTATAGGCCGTCAAGAGACGACTGCACGAGTTGGTTGCCGACAGAAACCAAATAACACGAGTCCCCCACTTAGTCCGAAATCGGTTGGAGCTTCAAGTCGGTCAAGGCCCATAGTCATAGTGGGCTACTCGGTCCATGAGTCGAAACAACGGTCATCAGTCGTTGAAGTAACCCATATCCATATTAAATGCGACATCGCTATGCAGTAGAGGGGTAGATAGAAGTAGTCGAGAGAGGGGTTGTGATGATGGCCTCGCCGATGCGTCGTTTCACAGGGCCGTTACGATGGCTGGAAATTGAGCGGGCGCCTTGAGTATCACTCATTAGTTGCTTCCAGCCCAGAGAGGTAAGGACGATGTAGCACTCACTTGAAGAGCAGGATATGTGGCTCAGGCTCATGTACTTCATAATGCTCCCAGCCCAGGCTCTATGTGTTTATTCCATCAGTTTACATCGGTCCTTATGCCTAGGTCAAACCAGGCGAACGGTTCCACATACCTGGGTGATACCCATCGCGCGCCATTCATCCTCCCACAAAAGCTTCAGAGTGCCCTTTGACGAGTCGTGGTACTCCTTGGGGATCGCCTTCAGCATCGCCTTGGGAAGCTGGACGTGTCGGTATTCGTACTCGTCATCCGAATAACTACAACCTCAAGTTAGCGACATGGTGGCTAACTTCGGAAAGCTAGACTATGCTGGTTGGCCTACCGGGCAGAGTAGTGAATCATCTCGATGAACTCCTCCAAGCGCGCGCGCTCGCTGTCTTTCAGCGGCCGGGGTTCTTGGTTGCGACGGGACATATCGACGTCCAGCGGCATGATGTTGGATTGGATACGGACAGAGTAGATGCAGAAAAGGACGCTGGCGGCACCCCTAAGGTAGCTAATCGCAAAGCGGAAGACACCGAGCACTAGAGAGTGGATGTAAATTGGGAAGATGTTAGGGCTCTGAGCGGGATGCGAAAGGGGAAGGCAAGCTGCAAGATATATATGTGCACTGTAACGCGTGGGTTTGTTTCGGTTTTCGCGAGAGTTTAGTTTCGCGTCTTAGGAGAAGAAAGCGTGAGTTGAAATAAATAGCTTAGGTGGTTGTTATTTGTTTAGAAGGGAAACGCTATGAACCGCTAAAAGGTGGGAGAGGTGTGCTGGGCAACAGTCCGGTCGAAAAAGCTGAAGAGTGCTGGCCATCACGATTGGAGGGGAAAGTCAACAAATCAATGCCTATAACGAGAATTATTCTCTTACTAGATATTCTATCCCCTCATGCAGGTTTATCGATAGCTGTGGAGACGCACCGCCACATTTCAATCCCCTCCGACTAAATACCTACAGCAAGGGCCACATCGTGGCTTTGCCTTCATTCAACCACCCACACCAAAGCGCAAGCAAGCTTCCAAGGTTCCTTGCATCAAGTTTGCTTGGCGTGTTGGTTTGACTCTGCGACCGTGCTTTGCTCTCGATGCTGGACCACGTTAAGCTTACCAGTCAGTATTGACCGATAGTGATTCGATCGTATCTCCTGTCGTCGACCTACCTAGACTCATCCAACAGCACCAAACAGCAAATAATAGCCCCCGCATCCCAAACGAATCTGTTCTGAGACTGGCTATCGCTGAGTTCAGGCTGTTGTCCTCTCTACCTTAAGTAATTGAAGAACTCCCCGGCACCATATTCTCCCCTCGACGATAAACCGCGTCAAGCTTCCACGCCACCAGACGCGCGCTTTGCGCTCAACTCCAAGTTGCAGCACTGGGTAATGGAGAGCAAGCGCAAAGTGAGCGGTGCCAACGGGCTGGAGACAGCAGCTGACACCGATCGCGCTGCCAAGCGTCGCAAATTGATGGAGGTGAGTTCGAGTTGTTTTTTGTTTTCGGTGCATTATTGCGATGCGCTGTGCGAACGATGCGGTGGTGCGCGATGCTTTGCGACAGCAAGGTCGTCGTTGCAGAGCACGCATTGCGCTGTTGAGTGCAGTGGACTTGCAGATGGGCTGTGTTGTTGTAGTAGGTCAGCAGCAGCAACAGGGCTAGCTAAGATTGAGCTGTACAAGACCATGCGCACGGAATTCAATGCCTTGTTCTTCCTCGACTATCCACCATCCACCATCCAACCATCCACCTTGCATCCTGTTCGAACGCGTTAAACACCGTATCGTAAACCCCCCACCTACGCTTTATCGACCGCATTATTTCATCTTGGCTGACTCAACGACATCCTCCTAGGAATACGGTGACTTGGCAAATGGCGAGACGAATGAGTCGACATCCGCATATGGGTTGAACATCCTCGAGTCCATCCGGGCCACCACAGACAAAAAGTACGTAGACCTCGACCCTGGCTAAATCTGCACTGCCGTGCACGCCATTCATCTGCACCCATTACTATCGCTTCGATCAATATACCGCAATGGCAAACACGTTCTTGTAGGCATAGCTAACAGTATTTTGCTCTGCAGTGGCCGCGCGGTGTCTCCCTACTTCGAAACCCTTCCCCCGCGAACGGAAAATTCGCAATACTACAAGAAGATACGACTACCCTTATCACTTGAGGTGATCGAGCGCAAACTTAAAGACCGACAGTACTCCACACTCTCTTCCCTCGAGAGTGACTTTAAGCGCCTTGTCTCTAATGCGAAGGAGACCAACGACCGAAACTCCACCATCTTTGGCGATGCGGAACGTGTGCGCAAAGCTGTGAGCAATCTGATGGTCAAACACAACCCCGCTTATAAGTCGGGCAATTACCAAGCAGTTCCTACACCACTGCCTCCTACGCCCGAACCAGAAGATGGTGGGGATAACGAAGATGATAATGGCGAGACAGGCACTGGCAAGCAGGCTACTAGGGAACAAGAGGTAGACCGAGCATCGCAAGGTGATACTGACGACGCCGAGGCTGAAGAGGAAGATGAGGAGCAAGATGAGGAACAAGATGAGGAACAAGATGAGGAACAAGATGACGAGCAAGATGACGAGCAAGAGGATGTGGAAGAGGATGAGCAAGAAGATGGAGATGATGACGGCGACGATGACGAATCTCAACCAAGAGACCGGCGAGGGTCAACATCGAGAAAACTGGAACCTGGGCCTTCACGGGACTCTGCGACACCCGCTCAAAGATCCGTTCTGCGAACTGGCAAAGCGGACCACCATTATGAGAACGTACCGTTCAAAGGACTCAACTTCCAGCAAGCTCAGGAGAAGATTGTTGAGGAAATGATCCGTAAGAAGGAAGACTCGTAAGTGTTCTTTGTACGTTGAGATCATTGGTTTGTTGACTGACAGAAGCGCATAGGGATGATTATCCTTACTTTGAACCATTCGTTTATCTGCCCCCTCGGACTTTGAAAGATTACTACGAGGTTATTGCGGAACCCCTTTCGCTCAAAGCATTGCAAAAGCAGGTTCGCGGCCAGCATGGTCGATCAGAAGCAACGTATGTCAGTGACTTTAAAGGCTGGGCCGCCTTCGAAGACCAAGCAAGTCTTATATGGAAGAACGCCTATCACTACAATGAGGACGGCAGTGATATTTTCGTGATGGCGCAGGAACTTGAAGTCAGTCACGGCACTCTCCAAACTCATGAATTGGGGCTAACTAGCGCAGGAAATTTTTCAAGAACTTCTCAAGGAAGCCAAACAAAATGTGCCAGAACCACCTCAACCCAAGATCAAGCTGAAGTTGCCGCAGGTCGCGGAAACTCCCGGGCATCCTAAAAAGATTACCATCCATGTCGGCGGCAAAAATAGCGTGACAGGATCACCAGCACCAGCGACTGGACAGTCCGGAGAGGTCGAGGCGCCACGAAATGAGACTCCTGTCAGTAGAAATCCATTCGGTGGCGCGAGTTCGGCCGGGACATCGGTCAACCTGAGTCAGTTAGAAAAGGCACGAAGTATGTCCGCCTCTGCGGGTCCACCCAGCCCGAGCGTGGTGGGTGTTGCGAAGACCGAAGATACCATGCAGCCGGTACCCATTACTCGACCACAGCCTACACCCACAACGTTTCAGCATTTCGTCCCAGTAATGATGAACTCCCCAGGCTCAATACCCAACGGGAATACTCCACAATATCACCAGCCTCCACCTCTGGTCCAGGTCCAGGCCCCGCCACCGGCTCCACCACCGCCTAAAAGAAGTGCCACAGATATCCTTGAAGCCCAGAAGTATCGGCCACAGCCGATCAGTAAGTAGCTACGTCCCACGTTGGCAGCTATGTTACTAACCAATTTATCAGGGGAAACAGAAGCTCTCATGCCGAGATTAGTCGTCACGACTCACCCTTCCCTTCAGGTCGAGAATAAGCTCTTGATGGTCTTCCCTGCCAGTGCGACGGAATACCAGCAGGAGATCGTTATCAATGCACCGTCAAGTCATTTCCGATTACAGCTTAAGCCACAGGTTGCATCCTTTCTAGAGGCAGAGCAACGGGAGTGGAAGCTCAATGTGATACACGAGACGACACGTTTATATCCATCGTCAGGACCATTTGACAAGCGAGGGGAGCCAGTTTTTGACGCCACGTTACGATACGGAATCAATCGCCTGGAGGTGAACATTGTCGCGGCACTCCCGAGAGGCATAAAAGCTCCAAATGGTCTGAATATGGAGATGGAGAGGTTCGTCGTGCACTTTAACTTGCTAAGGCACTAATGCTTCTTGTATTGAGCGCGATCGACGTCTAGTGGATCCTCGCTGAAGAGTAAATGGCCTCGACCTAGGCATGCTGTTTTTTTCTCTTTCGCCACAGCTATGGCGTCTCGTGGACTCATTACTTTATTTAGACCTACACCCGACAGTTGACTCGTCGGTGTGCCTAATACCTGTCATTCACGATGGGGCAGACGGAAGCCTTATCAGCTCAATATCGATCTTCACGGTGCCTCTGACGGCTCTCAAGCTTATTCAATGATAGTCCCTTGTGGCTCATCAGGTCATATGCTCATAATGGCAGGCAAGCGCCATTGCTTTATCGCTAGTCGTTAGTTTGCACTGTTTGCACACTTCTTTGCGTGATTCGGAGTTCAAGGTGGTATGATCGGGCTACGTTGAACTGCTATGGAACAGTATTCGGATTGGCTGCTGTGCGCTTGCTTCTTGGTTGTCATGTACAAATATAGGACTTCTATGGTCTTCGCGCTGGGTTAGAGGCAGATACGCGACGCAAAGATCAAGGATCTGAGAGATGCTTCCAGGTCCTAGGGGGATATCAAACTGTCTAGCTTAAAAAAACGTATAACAAGATGATGTAACTGTGTTGAGAAGTGTATGTGATAGAAGTGTTAGTTATGTTGGGGAGTATAGTGTAGTCCTGCCGCATGGATCGTTCTATGGGGTTGAATATAAAAGACTTTGGGCTATCTTACGAACTATTACCTCTAGATCTATTCTCGGGTGGGATGGGGGCGAGTTTCTATAGCACGCATGGACATGTATAATTGTAGAACTACTCCCGTAAAGTACCTAGGTAGGTATGTAGTATGTACTATAAATTTTTCGAGTAGATTTACCGTAAACTACCTAGGTACAGGGAAAACTACGGTACACTGGAGCATTGACTACTACACAGTACTACTCAGTGCTAGAGGACCCTGATTCATTATCAGCGCTTATCCAATGGTTGGGCTCGGTAGCGCCGCAGGCTGAAGGTGGGGTTGCTCGATTCACCGCCTCACCGCTTAGGGGCAGAAACTTTTTTCTAGAGTTTCCTCCACAAAGCGGGCGACATTTGCACAAATAAGTTCCTCGCAGAGTTCCTGTCCATTTACAATTTTCTTGTCCTTCGGCATTCCCTCTCTCCCAACCTGTTCCCCCCCGAAAACAACGCAAATATGGCCGACGAAGTTTATGATGGTGCCGTTGGCATCGATTTGGGTATGTTGCGCCAATTGTCTTTGATCAAAACCTCCTTCGTCACATTTTCACAAGAAGGCTGCTAACGCATTGTTCGGTCCATAGGTACCACCTACTCTTGCGTCGCCACATACGAGGGAAACAATGTTGAGATCATTGCCAACGAGCAGGGTAGCTTCACAACACCTTCATTCGTCTCTTTCAACGAGAAGGAACGTTTGATCGGTGAGGCCGCCAAGAACCAGGCCGCCATGAACCCGCGGAACACGGTTTTCGATGTCAAGTAGGTCGATAACTATGTCCGATGTCGCCGGTTATCAAAGCACACGGCGCTAATATGAACTCATTTGTAGACGTTTGATCGGCCGTCCTTTCAGCGATCCTATTGTCAAGAAGGACATCGAGTCATGGCCCTTCAAGGTCGTCGAGCAGGGCTCCGGCAACCCTGTCGTCGAGGTCCAGTACCTCGGAGAGACCAAGACTTTCTCCCCCCAGGAAATCTCTGCTATGGTTCTTACCAAGGTGAGCTTCCCTTACCAAAGCCCCAACTGATTTGACAGTTTCTAACACGCACCGCGTAGATGAAGGAGATTGCCGAGGTCAAGCTCGGAAAGAAGGTCGAGAAGGCTGTTATCACCGTCCCGGCTTACTTCAACGACAACCAGCGTCAGGCTACCAAGGATGCCGGCGCCATTGCTGGTCTTAATGTTCTCCGTATCATCAACGAGCCCACTGCTGCTGCCATTGCCTACGGTCTTGGCTCAAACAAGTCCAACAAGGAGCGCAATGTCCTGATTTACGATCTTGGTGGTGGTACTTTCGATGTCTCCTTGCTAAACATCCAGGGTGGTGTCTTCACTGTCAAGGCTACCGCTGGTGATACCCATCTTGGTGGTCAGGATTTCGATACCAACCTTTTGGATCACTGCAAGAAGGAGTTCCAACGGAAAACGAAGAAGGAGTAAGTATTTCTCCAAGTTATTTTCATATTCTAGTCGTGTATTCCGGCTAGAATCTTGTCTTAAGGTCTTTGCATGCTTCTGAAGCTCCTACATATCTCGCTCAAGAGGGCAATTGCTGATCCCGAATGTTGTAGCATCTCCGGTGACCCACGTGCTCTCCGCAGACTCCGAACTGCTTGCGAGCGTGCCAAGCGAACTCTGTCCAACGGTGCCCAGACCACCATCGAGATCGACTCGCTCTTTGACAGCGAGGACTTTTTCCTCCAGATCACCCGTGCCCGTTTCGAGGACCTCAACGCCAAGGCTTTCAACGGTACTCTCGAGCCCGTTGCCCAGGTTCTCAAGGATTCTGGCGTCGACAAGAGTGGTGTTGACGAGATCGTCCTTGTCGGTGGCTCAACCCGTATTCCCAAGATCCAGAAGTTGCTGAGCGATTTCTTCGATGGCAAGAAGCTGGAGAAGAGCATCAACCCCGATGAGGCTGTTGCGTACGGTGCCGCCGTCCAGGCTGGTATCCTCTCTGGAAAGGCCACTTCGGCTGATACCTCCGACCTCCTTCTCCTTGACGTCGTTCCTCTGTCTCTCGGTGTTGCCATGGAGGGCAACATCTTCGCCCCCGTTGTCACCCGTGGCCAGACTGTCCCTACTATCAAGAAGCGGACATTCACCACTGTTGCCGACAACCAGCAGACCGTCCAGTTCCCAGTCTACCAGGGTGAGCGTGTTAACTGCGAGGACAACACCTCTTTGGGTGAATTCACCCTCGCTCCTATCCCCCCTATGCGTGCTGGTGAGGCCGTTCTTGAGGTCGTCTTCGAAGTCGACGTCAACGGTATCCTCAAGGTCACTGCCACCGAGAAGACCTCCGGCCGCAGTGCCAACATCACCATTGCCAACTCTGTTGGTAAGCTCTCATCCACTGAGATTGAGACCATGATCAACGGTAAGCTCTCCCATGAATTTAGTTGAAACCACAGGTCACTAATATAGAATTTAGACGCCGAGAAGTTCAAGAACAGCGACGAGGCTTTCAGCAAGCGATTCGAGGCCAAGCAACAACTAGAGTCTTATATCAGCCGTGTCGAGGAGATTATCTCCGACCCGACTCTATCGCTCAAGCTCAAGCGCGGCCAGAAGGAGAAGATTGAGGAGACTCTCAGCGAAGCCATGGGCCAGCTTGAGATTGAGGATTCTTCTGCTGATGAACTAAAGAAGAAGGAGCTGGCTCTCAAGAGATTGGTGACTAAGGCCATGTCTTCGCGATAAGCGTGTTAATGATTTTTCCGGTTTTAACCCTTGGGACACAAACGGGCGCTGATTAGATTGCGCAAAGGCGGCGCCTACACACACAAAGCGTTCTTAATGTGTGGATGATGGACACATCTCGAAGGCAGAAGATTTGACTTCGATATGCCTTGATATGTATGGGGGGAAAGACAAAAGTCTACTGGGATGATTCACGCTTTTCTTCCGATCTTTTATACGCCCTCTACGTTCTCGGACTCTCACGCAACCAATCATCTGGTTCTCGGCGCAGTTGCATGTAGACTAGCAAGACTGGAACTGATGAGGGGAAACTCCCTCCATGAAAAAATGAAACTTGATCAAAAAGCCTTGACATCTGTTTTGTTTACCGTGTCGTCTATGAACCCTCCTATGTGGACGTTTTTATGCCGTTGGTGTGCCTTTATAAGTCGGACAAATAGACCCTTGTCTCAGATCACCCTAATCGTTGCTAGTAGTCCTTTGATGTTATCTGACTGAAATCGGTGCAGACAAGTGTCCTACGGCCAGAGCGCAGACCTGTAGGTTCTATGTGGCAGCATGATAAGCTCTCATCAAAACATATCCATTGTAAACGTGGATCTATTCGAATATCAGGATCTATACGACGAGCAAACGAGATCCCTCCTTGCGATCTGCCCAGCTACCCAGCTCTGAGCTATACACACTTTCAGGCAAAAGAAACACGCGTTAGCTACGTTAATTAATCTGATCTCAATCATTAAGGTTCAAGGTTAACCGTCCTAATCCGACGTCGGTCCTGTCTCTATGGTTTCCTTACCTAGTTTTCTCCTCCATGCCACACCCGGTGCCCCAGCAAGGTACGTAGATAAATCCATAAGTTCTTGTTCAGGACCACAGTTTAGATCTAGTCATCAACGCAGGAGCATCAATTAGATAACTTGCATTCTTGGTTTCTAGGAATTCTAGTCTCCTAGCGATGCTCATACGGAAGTGTGCTTATAGGCAGTAATTAGGCCCTCTCTAATGCATATATACCTTACCTAACCGGTGTAGATGCTTCGTGTCAACGTTCAATGCTTCAGCTCACAGGATTTATGTCGTATGTTCTGATTAATGATGATCGACATTGGTCAGGCTGTCTACTCATGACTAACGTGTGCCGCGCTGCCATTAAAGTCAGAGGTTGCGAACCATGGTAGTCGCTGGGGACTGAGACATCGTTACTAGATGGCTGGATCAGCCGTGCAACCATCAACATTCAAGCAAAAGGAAAAGAGGAAAAATTTAACAAGACCTATGAAAAGGCCTATTCCCGTGACTTAAATTTTCTCATCAAGCAATTAAGACAAGCTATGCAATGCAGAGAAAAGGCGCGTCGTCAAATCCATAGTGCGAGACTACCGGGAGGACAAGATGCTGCTTCGACGACTGCACACGCGGATTTTGGAATTCCATTTACTGAGGACGGGGGCGACGTGGAGCTGGTTGAGGATGAATCCTGTATCTTGTTAGCTTTAGTGGGGAATTGTCCTAAGTACACATGATGAAAGCGTACATCAGACGCTTCGTCTTCAGCAACGAAACGACTAGACATATTAACAACAAAAAAGCATACTCCCACTAGGCACCCAGGGGCCGCCGACCAAACTACGAAATCTGCACACGATCGCCACGCAGGTCGCTCGGCAGCAGATTGAAGGACATGGCCATAGGGGTTTCTGGCGGTGCCGCTATACTTCGCGTATCACTTCCACCAATGGAGGAAGGCCAATGTGGGACTGCCGAACGCGAGCATAGCGTTCGAGTTCAACCCTGAGCGGACGAGGCTGCTTAGGCACTACAAGGAGCTGATAAACGATGTCTCGGCGCGGTGAGGGCGTAGATAGGATCAAATAACTCGTCATGGAGGGCGCGGTCATCAGAGACCCGGGACCACTGCCACTTTCCCCGTGTCTTAGAATTCCACGACACTGAGCGCATTGAAGATCGGGGCACGCTCATGCTGCTGTGTCCACCGCCGTCGTACGACGAGTTGAGAGAGTTCGATAGAAGAAATGCCGAGCATGGTATTACCAAAGAGGTCCTCCCTGCTTACACCACGTACGTGGCGGTTAACGCCTCTGCCGCGAACCTGCATTTGCTCCGATACGAAAGATGGCGGGAGATGCGGCAGCAAATTCAGGAAAGCCTCGTCCGCTCGGCCTCGACCGAGCTCTACGAGGTGATGTGTGCACAGGACACCTGAACGCCTCTACAAGTACGCGATTAATAGTCCTGGTGAAACTCATAAAAAAACCCCCCTGTCTCACAGCCAATGTTTCGACACAACGAGCCCCTGACTGAACCTTTTCTGGTTTAAATGAATTATATTAGCCGCATAGCTATAATTTACTTTATAGATAGATCCAGACCGGGAATTTAAGCCAGCCGATTTTATCCAGATCTCTAACTATATTTGAACCAGCTTAACGCTAATGCGAGCGTTAGCAGGTTTCCCAAGATGTAGCCCCTGACATTCTTGAGGTTATTTTCGTAGTGGTTCCACTACAGTTGGTGAGGAGGTCAGAGTTAGTATCCTCCATAGCTAAAATGACTTGAAAGTCTCAAGTTCGTACAGCACTGTATCGTTGGGCATAGAGTGAGGACACAAGGTGCATGAAAGAAGCGCTGTCTATTAGTTTGTGTTCAATCACTCGTAACTGAATTTATTATGCATGAAAAGTATGTGGTAAGGCTAGAGACTTTCAAATGATTCTTACAAGTCTAGAGTTGCCTTCCTCCCGCCTCCTAGTAGAATCAATTTCGTTGCTGTTTGTGAGGCCGGTCACATCGTACAAGAGGTTCTCTCAAAATTCGGGCGGGGAAGATCAATTACTAGACGACTACGGAATGCGAGGTCATGTTACATAAGGCTTATAATCACAGCGGTGAATCAATGCCTTTCCGAGACAGCCTTGAGAATCTGGTTGAGACAATTGTCGGCTGAGACCTCTACCGTCGAAGTGGTTCTTCCAAGCAGTTGACACGCAACCACGATGGTTGAATGGGAAACACCAACTTTTTGTTGTCTACGAGTGTGCTGCCGATTGCAGCTTCTGGATACCGGCTGGCAAGAAATGCACCCTTCGCGAAGTAGTGCCCTAGCTAAGCTCTTGAGCCTTGAGTCCTTGAAGCCAATTCCGCTAATGACAGATAGTAACTACATAATTCGGGAGTCAACAGTGTAGAGAACTATAATTAAACTTCTTTATGACATGCAAGTTCTTGGCCTTCCCGTACAGGTTAGAGCTAGGGGGGGGGGGGTTGTATATACCCTGACTTGGCTGGGCAGGCTTAGGACCATTATAACGGAAAGCTTAAAGGCTTAATGACCTGGTTTATTAACTGGGACGGGTCAAAAGGCTATACTTTCGGCGACAACTTGTTAGAAAATAATCCTATGAGCGCCTAGTTAACGCCAGTCGTGATCGAGCAGGATTTCGAGTTCCGCAGTGTAGCCTTTGGTTTTGCTGTTCTTCGTGTATATGCCTTTAGAGATATCCCCGTATATAAATTGAACTTTCGCAGCTATGCTTAGGAACCAAAGCAGCCTGGAATTGTCAGATTCCTATGACGTCACCGCAATATATAGGACAACTCTATGCTTGTGGACGTTGCGGTGAGGTAGTGTAGCTAAGCTGTTAGTATTTTGCCCATTCACCTAATCCTTCGGTAATGTGGACGGAATGAAGGCGGTTCTCCTTAGCCTTCATCGAGGGCACGTGGAACGTGGTCATTATGAATCATAATGATATGTACTAATTCGTGAGCGGGGCGAATGCTGACCAAACAGAATAATAGCGAACCGGTGGCTACAAAATAATAACCATGATCATCAAATCGCTAACTCTCAAGTTTATTGAGTAACGGCATGGAAAATGGAGGAAGTGCAGAGGCATGCCATTGTATTTGGTGCATCCGGCCTTATTGGCTGGGCTGTCGTAGACCAGCTACTGCGCTCGTACCCTAAACCAGGCACTTTCTCCAAGATCACCGCTGTCACGAACCGCGAGGTAAAACTATCTGAGTCACATTGGCCCGAGCCAAGTGCAGGCTGTCCAAACTTGCAGCTCATCTCAGGCATCGACCTTCGTCACAGCGATGGGTCTACACTGGCCAACGCTTTGAAACAGGTCGTAGAAGATATCCACACCGTTACCCATATATTTTATCTAGGTATGTCCTAGCTAGAGACGCCCTATCTAAACCCTGTGAATTAACAATCATCAGTGTTCACTTCAGTCCCCGATGAAATCGAGGAAGTCACAACGAACCAACAAATGCTTCAAAATGTCATTGATGCCCACGCCTTGCTCAGTCCCAACCTACAATTCGTGGTGTTTCCTGGTGGAACAAGAGTAGGTGCTTTGCGCTTATAGTTTGGCCTCTATGTCAACTGACAATCGTCTAGGGCTATGGGATTTACACACCCGGAGGCGTTTTCACACCTCCCTTGACCGAAAATATGGTGGACACTCTCCCACCCGACTATGCACAAAGGGTGGTTTACCCTGCTTACAGGGACCTCCTCAGCGCTGCAAGTAAAGGGGAAAAATGGACATGGTGTGAAGTCTGTCCAGATGCGATAGTGAGTCATCGTATCATCGTATCATCGTTTCTGGATGTAACTAACCCCAACCGAGGTTGGCTTCACCCCCAACGGTTCTCAGTTCAGCTTAGCGCTTCACTGGGCACAGTACCTGTCTCTCTATGCCCACAATCATGGCATCGGACCTTCAGTCCAGCAGATGGGAGCAGCCAAGGTCGAGGTACCCTTTCCTGGGAACGTAGCTGGCGCCAATTCGTTATTCTCTCCGGTATCCGCTACGAAAATTGCACGATTTATGGTCTATGCTTCGCTTCACCCCGATGTATGTGGTGGCGGTCAGCTATTCAACATCGCCGATCACGAGGTGCCATGCACGTATGGCGAGCTTTGGCCTCATCTGGCCAACTGGTTCGGCCTGGTAGGCGCTGGGCCCTCTGAAGACTCGCGAGCGCGGATCAATGAGTTGAGGGCTGGCGAGCTCCCGGAAGGCATTGAAAAATTAACACCTGGGGATTACGTAGCCAAATACAAGGACGTCTTTTCTCAGTGTGAACGCAGGAAAGCTGTTGATTGCGGTGTTGGCATTGGGAGTCGACAATTGGATAGTGTGGGCTATTGGCTGACTTTTGACAGGCAGTTGAGCTTGGAAAGGCTTAAGAAAACAGGATTTGAAGGGAATACCGATCCTGTCCAAGGCTGGGTAGATAGCTTTCAGATGCTTAGAAGTGCCGGATTGATATTATAGTGTTAGGAGGGGTGAGTTAAGAAATGCGGCAGATATTAAGCGTTTCTTCCTGCGCGATTGCTGTTAGAATAAAGGGGGTTAAATAAGATTGGTTATTAAGGGTTTGTGCAGTAGTAGCTCTATACCTGAGGGCTTATAATACAAAATTTATAGTATTTCGAATGTGGGCGACAGCACAAAGGCTGAATGCCACTAGAGCAGATATATGGCTAGAACAACTCTGACACAGTATTATTTGACTTCTTCCCGTACTAGAGAAAACAAGAACATAGCGTAACTCAAAGTTCAACATTAAAGTCTAATTAGCGTGTATAACCTTCATAGCCCTTTAGTTTAAATTCTCTTTAAAGTTAAATACTAGAAAATTAGCTATATAAGAGCGAAGCAAGCCTGCTGTCCACGCTGCCACTTCTAATATAGACCAAACAACAACTTCACCATGCCGGGTTCAAGACCTACTATAGGCCCCAACTATGAGGGCAAAGACCCCCGTCTATGGCTGGCTTGTAACAAACTATACTAAACAACTACTGTTAACCTTGGAAGTCCTCAGCTATTTCAAGTTTCGCGTCCGGCTAAGCAAATCCAGGCGGCAAGTTATTTCCTTCACAGCATATTGAGACGATGCGAGAGAACATGGCATTAACTATGTTCGTGTATAGCCCACCAAGAGTCCTTTCGCATATTACGTTACATAATTACGTATAGTTACTCTTTTCTTTGCTACATACTCAGGAAGAGATTCTTCATGACCATGACATGAACTAGCTATTTTCATGTAAAATGCTGCTCTTTTATAGTATTCGATTCTGAATCCTATATCCAAGTGATCCATCTAATTTCTGTGAAATCCTTTGGGAGTGTTTGGTAGCCATGTACACTCGTTTTTTGAGTTACGAATGCTTCCTTAAAATATTCTCAACGACCCGAATGTTTTCCCCCCAAAAGCCCTGTAGCTCGTCTTTGGGTAAGTCATGCGGCCTCCATTCAGGTTTCATAAAAAGTCCGAACCTAAACCACTCCAAGAACGTCTGTGTCGCCTCGCTCTGATTCCACCGCATCCAGTCAGGAATAGTTCCCCAGAAAGCTTCACGGAGCTCATCAGCGCAATCGTATTCCGGTCCAAACCCATTAGGAGCCGGTTTACGGAAGAGCATCTCAATGATTCGGTGAAGCGATGCATATGGTGCACTGGCTACGAATTCCCAGTCAATAACCGCTTGTATCTCAGTGTGTTTCTGGCTGGACACAATAACGTTATGAGGGCCCAGGTCCGCGTGCATGGCGACGATGGGGATGTCCTCTACGATAACGGGAATATTGTGCAGGCGATTGTCCACAAAGTCCCTAATACGATCTAGAAACCGCTCTTTATATTCCTCAATGCCTTCCTGCTTCTCAAGGGCGATGACCGAGGACCTGATATGAGCTCGGAGATATTCGCGGACAGAGGTGAACGGTCCGCCGAGGCCATAGTGTCGATCAGGTTCAATCCTGAGAACAACCCGACCATCAATTTCATCAGCGATAAGCTCGCCGATCAGATGCTGTTCTGGGAGCTGAATTTGCCAACATGCTTGGAATGCGAGAGCCATCTTTCGCACAAATATAAGTCTTTCCTCGTGTGACAATCGAGGATATGTTGATGATGCTACAACGCCCGGAATTAGCTGAGTTATTTGTCGGCCCATGCCTGTGACCTCTTGCCGTTTCATCTCTCCCGGTATTGGATAGACGGGGGGTACAGGTAAGATGTGGGAGTCAATCGTTCTTGAGATCAAGGTCATGAGCGCATTCATTGACGCTACATAGCCATGGTGGCGTAGTTGAACGACATATGCGACATCTTGGCTCTCTTGGACCGTGACTTTATATGAGATGCTTAACGCGCCATCTGTAAATCTCGCCGACGAGGCCAAATGTTGGCCCGTTGCTGCTAAAATTGCCTCTGCAAGCTCTGTTTCCGAGAGCACGATAGGTTCTGGAGGCGAGATTTCTCTTGATTCTCTGTCAATTTTGACCAGATAACGAAAAACGGGCGTAGCAGGTCCATCAATGTCCTCCAACGCTGCTGACCAAGAGAAGGTAGTTTGCGTTGCTTTAATCAGCGCATAGCCCACGCCTTTCCCTTTCGGAGAACCGATTGCGCCAGAGAATATGTAAGCTAAAAGTGCCGACGCGGCCTCATCTTGCGTCATGAGTCCTTCAGACATGGCTAGAGGAAATCTAACAGCAGATCCGAAACAGGGAATATTTATTGTAAGGGACCGACGTAATAAAGCAATGAGAGTAGAAGACGGCAAGTTTCGGGAAAATTTTCGGTCAGGTCCTGAGACCAGAGAAAAGATGGCTCGAGAGACCGTAAAGTACGTGAAAATGTTAACGCCAAGCCAATCACTCCCGTCCGCATCCCGTATTCCTTTCGGTGGCGAGCCACAACTCGATCGCTGTAATGAAACAGTTCCGCGCCATGCAGGTAAATGTTGAAGTGATATTTACCTCCTTACTAGTGGCTATGTCTGACATTAAGTTCTTGCTGAATTATCTCGTAGGCAGCCGTGAAGCCGATATATCATTCCTATTACCGACTCCCTACTCAAACCTATTACCAAATAAATAAGCTTCGAGCATTATTAGGATTTCTTGACACACAACCGCTGTTGTAACTCATTATTCACGGTCGAACACCTCCAACTAGCTTCTCCGTGGTACGTTTGTTTACCTCCTCCGTACCGAGCTCGAACAGGTCCGGAGAGCCATTGACCTCACATAGCGTGGCTCCAGTCAGCGGCGGCACCTCCCTACAATGTGGATGAGCAACCTCTTCCGCAGCATTTACCATGGTATTTTTCCTACGATGCTGTCTCCGCACCCACCAGCCAACGGCTAGAACAATCGACAACGCAGTAACACCAATGACAACTCCTATGCCTATACTAGCGCCTGTTGTCAATATTCTTGAGGCATTGGCGGGAATGGTACTCGAAGTCGGCATCGAGAGCGAGGATGTCATCTTTGGAGATGTTGTAGTGCTCAAAGGTGATGACGTAGTAGGGATTTTGATGTCGGAAGAGTAAAACGCTATCGTAATCGGGTGCGCCTCTACTTCATCGCCAGTATGTTGAGTCATGATCCTGTTTCCGAGTCTGTCGTAATCATTCACTGTGATGGTATTGATATCCTTGGTATGCCCATGCAAGATACAAGAGAAGGTACCGCCGTCACAATCAAAACCACTAGATAGTACCTGGTTAGTGATCTAAAGCTGCAGCCCACGAGTATGTAGAAACCTACTTTGGGCAACATGCCCACACCGTCTGCTGCCTATCGGTTGGCTTACCGTCGCATGCACTTCTATATCCAGGCGGGCAAATCGTGCTAGAGAAGGTGGTGTGTGGATTTCTATTCCCCGGCCAGCAACTGGTGTCGGACGGGTTGCCGAGGACGAGAGGTGTGCTGCCATCTGCCCCTGAGGACACCCAGGTTTCGCTTAAACAAGACGGTGCCAGGAAAACCGGATCAAGCATGATGAGAGCAGACTTCTAGCATGTTACCTGGGAATAACGTGAATGAAAGAATGTATATTTTGAAGAAATATTTCCTTTGGGAATTAAAAGCCCCCGGCGTCGCCAGCTGCCTCATAGGAAGATCAGTTTCGAAGTCATAGCCACTCTACAGCACCTTATAAATGCTCAGCTGACTGGCCAAAACAGGTTCAAGATATTCTTGTGGGTAAATGTACCAAATGTAAGGATTAGTAGGAATCTGTGTAACCCCCAAAGGCGTTTCACTTCAGTTCGCAGCCTTATTAGCCCCTTTCAGCCCCTGTTCCTATAGATCAATGAATTAGTAACTACTACTTATTATATCAGGTGTAAAAGGTCACCTGAGGGTAGCTGTTACCTCTAGGTGTAGTTTTATTAAGGACTCTAGTTATATAAAGCTAGGTCGTTTCCTAACAGAGTTAAGAAAGACCTAGGAATTAATATTATTAAGCCTTTACTCTATATTACGATTTACTTATAACTTACTTAATAACCTAGTAGTTATATTTTTACTTTGGGAAATATATTCCTAATATTTTAATTCTTTTTTTATTTTAAACTGTTAATAAAGCTACTTATAGTAATTTTAATTATAATAATTAATATTATACTAGTTTTTTTAAAAAGAACTAATAATAACTAACAGTTTATTTTTTTAATAGAAACGCTTAATATTAACTTTTTTATTAAAGCTTAGCTTAATAAACAAATTATAGTAGTTAAATAAAAAGAAACTTTTTATAAAAAAAGAAAAAAACTAACCGATTTTTAATTATAAGAAATAAAGCTGCTTACTAATAAAAATAAAATATTTAAAAAAAAACCTAAAAATAAAGTTTTTTTAAAAGCGCTTTTTTTTTAAGTATAAAAAAAAACATAAGCAAAAATAAGTTTATTTTTAATTAATTTATACTTTTATTTCTATTTTATAAAAAATAAACTAAAAAATAATATTATTTAGGTTATTTATATAAATATCTGCTTTAAAAACTTTATTAAATAAAAATAAATAAAATATTTTATAATAAACTATTAAAATAACTTAATTAAAATTATTTAAACAGTATTTAAATATTAAATATATATTAATATAATAAATAAAATAATTAATAGCTTTATAAGCATTTTTATTTTTTTATGTTTTAAGCTAAAAAAAACTAAGTTATTTACTAATTTTTTTAATTAATATAAAAAAGCTAAAACTAAAAACTTTAATAATGTTTTTAATAAGTAGTGGATAATATATTTATTAATTAAACTAAACGTTATTTTTTTAGTTAAAATCTTTTAAAGTGTTATTTTAAAAACTTATAAAAAGCTTATAATTATAATTTAAAAAACTAAACTAATCGCGAAAAAAGTTTATAAATGTTATAAGCTAGGCTATAGTGGATAAGTATTCGGCATGGTAGCTAATATAAGAACTAATACTAAAATTAGCACTTACTAGACTATAAAACTTTAAAGCAGCGTATATACCGCTTAAAAGTTTTTTTCTTTTTTTAGTTAAAAAATAAACACTTATACGTAATCTTAATAAGCACTTTTTAGCGTTGCTTTTTATATATTTTCTAACTTAACTTACTTATAAACATTATTTTATAAGCAGTTTTATCTAAAATAGAAAATACTAAAAAAGAAGCTTTTATAGCTATAAACCTCTATTTAGCTTTATAAGCAGTAATTAAACAAGCTATAACACGTACTATTAAATATAGCAATAATATTATAGCTAATATAAAAACATGTATGTTTAAGCAGTAAAAACAACGTTTTTAAAAGATGTAAGCGCTGCTTAGGAATAGTATTTTAACTGAAGACCTAGATGCTTAAATAAACGTTTGTATAAATAAACGTTTTTAAAGCGTTGAATAAGCAGTGTAAGAATAAATAGTATAAACTTTAATTATTTAAAGCTTTAATTTAAACACTGTTTTAAGCACTATAAACGCTGTTTTAGTATAGCCGATATAAGCTTTTATAGTTATAACTATTTTTATAGCGGTTACAAACTACGATTTATTAAAAATTAAACTTTTGTTTTAGCTAAATAAGTTTAGAAGGAATCGTAGTTAATAAGCTGCTTAAAAGTTGTTTATAAAGTATAAACTATTTAAAAACAATAATTTTATTAAAAACAATAAAGCAAAATAGTACTTTATATATAAGCAGCTTAAAAAAAACGTATAATTAATAATAAAATCGTTTTACGCTCGCGAAAATACTAAGTTTAAAAAAAACCTAAACAATTTTATATATTACTTTAAAAACTTATACTATAAGGTCAGTAAAGCTAAAATCTCGGTTAAAAAGCTGTATAAGCATAAATAAAAAGCAGCTTAATTTTTTAAGAACTTTTTAGCTAAATTCGAACAGTTATTAGCTAAAATAAATAGTACAACTTAAAATAATAAAACAAAGTTTTTAATACTAAAAAAAGCTATAAATAAAAAGCTTAAAAGAACATTAGTTATAATAGATTTTCTAAAAAACAACTACTAGAATTAAATAAATAAAGTTATACTGATTATAATAAAACTAAAAAGCTTATTTTTTTTATTATAGTACAAATATTTATAAAACAGTTTAAAAACTATTAAATATTCTTACAACTTTTAATATAAACAGTAATAAAAACGTAACTATAACTAAAATGTTTATTATAAACTAATAAGAACGTTTAATTAAAGCTGTCACGATCTCCTAGATTCACCAGATGGGCAACTGCTGGATCTGCAAGACGGGCAACCGCTAGACCTGGCAGTCACCACCTGTAGATAGATACTATGAAGGGAATAGAGCTAGCAGACCAGACGAACTTAGTCAATACATCAATCATCATCTTCTAAATCTCTGACCATAACAAAAGCAGCGCGTAAATAAGCTATATAAGTCTTAACAGAAAAGTTTAAAAAGCGCAAAAAGCGAAAAGTATGCTTATATTATAAAAAAAACGATTATTTCGCGAACAAATACGCTTTATTATTTTCCTGAAAACAAAGCACGCAAATAAACCGTTTAAGAACAACTAACGCAACGTTTTCAAGCGAAACAAAAAATAAAAACTTAAAAAACAAGTAATCCCTAGAAATAGTCGCTTTTAAAAGCTAAAACTGATTAATTAAAAACTAGTAAAAATAAAGTAAATTATAAACAGTTTACTTTTTATTATTAATATACTTTTAAAAAACGTACAATTTTAAAAAATATTAATAAATTTAAAGTATAAATATTATATTATTATAAGTAAAACTACTATTAAACGTTTAAGTTTTTAACGTATTAAAATAAAAAAACAAAAATTAACGCTAATAATAAAGAAATAACTAGTAAATAACCGATAAAATATTTAAAAAATAACTTATTTTAAAGTAAATATTAACAGTTATATAAAAAAAATATTCGCGTATATAATATTAGAACTAAATTACTACTTAATTTTAAAAAAGCTATAAATAAAAAGTAAGAAAATCACGTATATAGCTTATAAGTATAAACTAAACATAAAAGTAGTAAGTAGTTTAAAAATGTATAAAAAAAAATACTAAAAATTAACAAATAAAATTAAAATAGCTTAATAAGCGCTTAAAATTAGTACGATAACTTTTAATTTAAAAGTAAAAAAAACGCGAAAAAGAAAAAAAAGTTAAATAATTACAGCTGTTTTTTCTATTACGATAACTAGTATTAATAAAACACTAGCTTTAAATAAAACAAAAACTGTACTTAATAAACTTTTAAGTAAGTTATTAAAATAAAAAAACTTTTTTAATGAAATAATATTATAAGCGCTCTTATCTTTACGTTTAAAAGCTAATTATAAAATATAACTAAAAAAAAATCCTAAAAAAAAAAAGTAATAAGCGCTATAAAGCTTATTATATAGAATATTAAAAAAAAAACTTCTAGCTTTAAAAAAAACACTTATAAAGTTATTAAAAAAAAGCTATATCTGCACGAGCAGCTTACTAGCAGGAACATTAATGCTTTTTATAAAAAAAACAAATAAGCAGCTTTATTTTTATTACGACTACTAAATATTAAACGTTATTATTAAAAAAAATTAATACTTGCTTTTATTAATTTAGAAAACGCTTTAAATGCTTTTAAAAGCTAAATAGCTTATAAAGTTAAATATATAGTTTATTTTTTATAAAATCTACATCCGCGAAAACGATAAGTAAAAAACAGCTTTTAAAACTAAATTTAGTTTATATAAATAACTAGTAATACTTTTTAGTTTAAATAAAGCGTTAATAACGTTTTAACGTTATATAAACAACGCTTTTAAAAAGTTCTTAAACTGTTTCTGTTTAGTATACGTTAATAATGTACTAGTTTTTTTATTTAGTTTAAAAAAAAACTACATAAAAAAAATAAAGCAAGTTTTAAACCGCTTATTTGTAATAAAGCTATATTTTAATATTAATAAATACGAATTCGTAATAATTAAAACGAAATATTTAGAATATATCGTAGAAACAGGAAAAAAAATTAGTATAGATCTTAAAAAAGTTCGCGCGATTTGCGAGTAGAAAGCTTTTAAAACATTTAAAGCAGTTTAAAATTTTTTAAAATTTGCTAACTTTTATAAAGATTTTATAAACAAATATTTTAAAAAAACTAAACCTTTAATAGTATTAACAAAAAAAACACTTTTTTTTATTAAAAAAGCATAAAAAAAAAAGCGTTTAAAACACTTAAAAACGCGTTTATAAATAAACTAGTTTTAGTATATTAAAACTTTTTTAAAATAATATATTTAAAAGCAAACTGTTTAGGATAAGCATATAGAAGCTGCTTAAACTAAATAAAAAAAAACAGTAAATTATAGTTAATTACTTATTTTTTTAAAAAGTTAACAGTAGTAAAAATAAACTATAAAATATATAATAAAAAGCTGTTAATAATTATAAACTATTTAAAAGTTTAAAGTACTAAACTATAAAATGTTTTTTAGTTATTTAAAATTATTTTAAACTATAAAAATCTAATTTATTTTATAACTATAAAAAAGTTAATAAAATAATAAATCCGCTAAACAAAAAAATTAATACTGTTCGATTTTAAGCTAAAATTTCATATAAAACGTTTAAACGAACAATTAAATACTCTCTCTTAACGCGAACAAAATATACTATAAAAAGCTATAAATAAAAAGTATATAAAAAAAAATTAACAGTTTTTATTAAATAAGTAGCTACTGTTTAAACTACGCGAAAACAAAATAAAAACGCTTATAATTTTTAAAATTATTATAAAAGAAAAAAACCTTCTTATTAGTTAAGAAATATTTAATTATAAAGATTTAGCAGCTATTTAAAATATTATAATCAAGTAAAATAAAAGCTACTTTAAAATCGTTCGCATTATTTAACAGGGCAAGAAAATATTTCTATTTAAACTAAGCTTAAAAGTAATAATAAAAAAATATGAACTAAACGCGCAAAAAGCTTTTAAGTTTCGTAAACAGTTTTAAATACCTAATTAAAAGCTTTTAAAAATAACGTTTATATAGAATATACATAATTTATATTTAATAAGCTCTTTAAAGCACGAAAGCACTATTATAATATTTTTAAAAAGCTTTTTCTAGCCCGGGCTATCTACTTTTATACGACGGTTTATACATAATTATAATATATACAGCCGCAAAATAATATAAAAAAATAAAAAGCGCGGCTTTTTTAAACCGCTCCTAATCTTTAAACGATATTAAAACAAGCTATCGATTAACTTTATAACTAACTTTTTAAGCAAAAAAAAAAAACCCCCTATATTTTTAATAGTTATAATAAACAAGTTAAATAAAATAATAGCTTTTAAAACAATAACTTTAATAAAAATAGAAATATACGCTAAATAATTCATGCACTATTATTAAAAATATTATAGTTTTTTATAAGCTTTAATAAGTAATAAAAATTTAAACTAAATAAAAAAATTCTAACGTAAACTATACAAGTTAATTAGTATTAAGCAGCGTTTATTAACTATATATTATTTTAAAACTGATAACGCTATAAAAAAAACGAACTAAAAAATATTAGCTTATTTATAAGTTTTTATAATATATATTTAATATAAATAAAGCTTTTTATTACTTAAAGTAATACTTACGATTAATAATTAAAACATAATAATAATAAGCTTAAGCTTCTTTTTTATACTATATAAATACTATATAATTATAATCTTGCTAATTAAACACTTTTTTTTTCTTACTCGCAAGCTTAAAATAATAATTAAACAGTTTATATAAAAACTTAAAAATAATATAAAATTCGCTTAAGTAGCTATAGTAGCTACATAATAAAGCTAAAAAAAATCTACTAATAAATAGCATGTTTTTATAAAAAAGCTTTATATAAAAAATAAAGTCTAGTTAACGTTTAAAAACATTTTAATATTACAACTATTTTAAAAATTAATATAGCTTTATATAAAGTATAAAATAACGCGCGTTATAAACTTGCAAGTAATAAAATTAAATATTTTATTAAATAAACATAATAAGTTTTATATTAAGCTTATAAAACAAGCAAAAATAGATCTTTTATTATTTTAACGTAGTAATAATATATAATTTCCTTTTTTAATTAATAAAAACCTGTTTAATAAACCGAAATAAAAAGTAAAAAAAATTATAAAAGCTTTTTAGTTTAAAAGCGAAGCTTAAAAAAAATGTAAGCTAATCGTAAAATAGTTTAGTTATGTTAAACTAATAAAAAAACCTATAAAAAACTTTTTAGATATTATAGTATTAAATAAATTTAAAAAACAGTATAAGAATATATAAAAAAATAACAAGCTAAATGTAAAAAGCTGGAAATCGCGGCTTTAAAGCGCAGTAAAAAAAGCTAAAAAAACCTTAATAAAACTAAAAAATAATAAAGCTAAAATATAGCTTTAAGCTAAAAAACCTAGCTACTAAACAGTTAAGAAGTAAACTATAAAATCTACGCGAACATCGCGTAAGTACTGCGTAAACAGCAAACAAATAGTTAATAGAAAAAAATTTATAATTAAAAAAAAAACTTAAAAAATAATAAAATTAAAACAAGTTTATTTTAAATAAAGTAAACTATAAAATCGCGTTAAAATAGTATAAAAGTTATTATTAAAACTTAAAAACTATAAAAATATAGAACTTTTTTAACTTTTTAAAAAAAAAAGCAGTAAGAAAATAATAAATAAACAGTTTAAAAAACACTAACTAGTTTAATTAAGATTGTTTAGTAAAAAAAAAAAAAATCGGAATAATTTTACGCTTTTTAAAAGCAGCTTTAAAAACGCTTAAAACAGTTTTAGAAACGGTTATAAAAATATTAAAAATAACTAAAACAATATTAAAAGTATTCGCGGTTATATTTATAAGCTTTAAAATAGTTTTTAAAACAGTTTATAAACTTATAAAAACTACTAAATATAAAATTTATATAAAAGTATTTAATAATTTATTAATATCGCTTACGAAAATATAAAAAAAGCGTACAAACGATTTTATAGTAGTTTAAACTTTTTTATAAAGTTAATTAATTTTTTTACTTATAAAAATAATAATATTAATAAAATTTTCTTAAAACTATCGTAAACAATACAGTAATAGCTTATAAAAAAAATACTTATATAATAAGCACTAAAATAAGCATTAAACAAAAATCCACTAAATAAAGCGTTTTAAACCGATATAAAAAGCAATTTTTAAGCAGCGTATAAAAAAAATCAAGCAGTATAAAAAAACTTTATTTATTTTAAATAAAGCTTTTTTTATTTTATTTAAATACTAAAAAAATTCGCTACTTTAGTTTTCTTAAAATACTTTAGTAGCTATTACAAGCGTTTTATAAGCAGCAAAAAATAAAGCGCGATAATATAAAAAAATTTATACTAAACTTTTAAATTATAAGTTATAGCAGCTAAAACAAGATCTTTAGTTAAAGTACGTAAATATAAGTTATTTAAAAGCTACGTACAAACAGTATAAAAACAGCTTAAAAAAAAAAACATAAAAATAAAAAAAATCACTTACTTGTTCGTAAAAATAGCTGTTAGCACACTTAATACAGTAAGTAATAGTATACTTTGCTTACTATTAGCTTAAAAACGCTCATAAAACATTATAAACAAAAAAATAAGCAACTTATTACTAACTTAATATATATAAAAAGTATTAAAGTTTTTTATAAAAGCGCGCCCGCACTTAATACACAGTAAAACATTAGCATCTTTTAAAAAGCGCGCGAATACTACACAAGCAGAAGCTTAAGTAATATTAAGTTTATTACTTTTTATAATTAAAAACGTAAAATTCGATATAATGCTTACAAATAACGCGCAAGTTAATATAAGAAAAATACTTAATAATAATTATTAAAAATAATAATAATATACTAGAAAAAGTTAATAATAGCTTATATTTAGCTTATAAGCGTTTTAAAACTGTTTAACAGCAGCGTTTACAGCAGAAAACAACAAAAAAACAGCTTAAAGCCGCTTTAAAAAAAAAGAAAAGCACTTAGAAGTAAAAAAAGTTATTTACTTTAAGTTAATATATATATAAAAAAAAAAAGGATTAAAAGTAGTAAAGTTTGAACCTAGTATTTAATACTTTAGCTAAAGCAGTATAAAGCAGCAGTAAAACTGCTTTAAACCTACTTTAAAACAGGTAATTACGTAACCGTATTAATATTACAGGGCCTAATAGTATTAAAACTAAGAAAACCGCGAAATAGCTGCTTTAAAGCGGTATAAGAAAAAGGGGGTAATATTATAAGCTAGGCTATAATGAATAAGTATTCAGCACAGTAGCTAATATAAGAACTAACATTAAAATTAGCACCTACTAGACTATAAAACTTTAAAGCAGCGTATATACCGCTTAAAAGTTTCTTTCTCTTTTTAGTTAGAAAATAAACACTTATACGCAACCCTAACAAGCACTTTTTAGCGTTGCCTTTTATAATAAAAGCATGCTTTAAATAACTAATTAATTATAAAACTTTTAAACGCTAAGTAAAAAAAAGTTAACTATTTAAAATTTAAACTTAGT